>PUFA01000119.1:1465637-2931275 GCA_003508835.1 Eonycteris spelaea | reverse complement strand
TGTGAGACGTAACTCACGGACTTGTGCAAACGCCCCAACAGGGCTGCAGTGGCTCATTTCAGCGTCCTCGACGCGTGGAATCTTCATTATTTGCACTGTTGATAAAAGGCAGCGTTTTCCGCAGAGCTGCACTAGTCCATTTAGCCGGGAACAATGATTTATTCCCCCTCACCACTGGACATCCTCCGTCTCCTTAGGTAGTAAAGAACGTCCCCACGGGTGGGGCGAACAGGGACGTTTGTCTGCTCCGGGCTTAGCAAAGTCAAGAAGAGCGGGGAGGGGTTGACCGGCGTCCCTGCCAAGGGAAAGGCCCCGGAGCCCGCTTCCCAGCCCGCGCCAGTGGAAGCCCAGAGCGAGGCCATGGCAGTGACACATGACGCGGGAAGCAGCCGGGGGCCCTGACGGACAACCACCTGTCTCGGGGCAGACGGCAAGCGTGCGCCCTGTCCCACCGCTTCGTCCTTGCGGACGTGGAATTCTAACGGAGCCCTTTGCGAAGGCCAGGGCTCCGGGAGGGGCAGCGTGGGAACACGTGTGCGTGTGCCCGTGCGGGGTTTCCTCCGTATCAGAAAACTCACAGACTGCTGAGAGAAGAGAGACCAGGGCCATAGCCTCACACGGGAAACGGAAGGCCTTGCACAGGCAACACTAAAGGGCCTTGTCGCTGTCCCAGGGCAGGCGGGAAGAGGGCTCACTGCTCCGCGGAGGGCGCAGGGAGGGAGAGAGACGGAGGGGGCCGTGGACAGCGACAGACAACCCCGAACGGCCGCCGCTCCCGGACACAGGAGCGGCTCGCTCCATCTCGCCCGCTCGGGCGGAGGAGGGCAGGCTCAGCATGTTTGCCCGTTTCCCAGATCGCAGCGACGGCTCCAGAGGCCCCGCGCGTATTGGTGGAATGGCTCCTAGTGCAACCCCTAGACGTAGCTGATTGGCAGGGAAGGGAATGGGGGGGCCCTGGGTGATGGGTACTGTGTTCGTTAGACGCCAGGACGATGGAAGGTTCTAGGGGCGTTTCCCGCAGATGATTTCAGGGAGGGGCTTCCTGGGAGAGCCGTGTGTTGGAAGGTAGCAGAAGGTTCTGGGAGCAGAAGACTCCCGAGTCTGTGGCCTGGGTCATTTCCGGTGGAGGCACCGAGAGAGCCGAGATGACCTTCTGTGAGAAAGGGCGTTTGGGGCACATTTAGAGAAGACGCCAGTGAAAGCAGGGCCATCGTCCTCAGCCTCCAGCCTGCTAACTGTGGGTCACCTGACCCAGTCCTGTGCTGGCCCCACAGTCCTCTGCCCACCACTGGCCACACCCTGCTGACTCTGGGGGTGGGGTGCTCAGGTCACCTCACCAGGCGGAAGCTAAGTCCTGTTTCAAACAGTAACTGTTGCCATGGCAACCTGGCATGAGGGGTCTCCCGGTTGCCACTACAGGTCTGAGGTGAACCCACAGAAGTGCCATTGGCAAATAAAGAAAGGGCACCAGCCTCGGCCCAGCACCCGGCAGACAGCCACCCTGATCCATCCTCCCTCCCTGGGTCGGGCCTTTCCCCCAAGCAGGCCTGGCTTCTTAGATTAGGAGACCAGTGTCCACCTGGTAATCCATGTTGGAGGACAGCAGCAAATATTGGGGTCCCAGTTCCAGGACAGAGATGTGAAACCCAGATTCATTTGTGAATTTGCGATGTTTCCCGCCATCATGGCCTTTACAGTGATTAATACAAACGGGAAAGCATGTGGAGTCGGCTTTCTGGAAGCCACCCTTTGTTGGCAGAGACGGGGTCGAGGGGAGTGTCTGTCACAAGGAGAGGTACCAGGGAGGACAGAGTGGAGTGGACTGAGGGCAGGGACCACCTTCTTCTACCCTGAGTGGGCCCTTCCTGTGGGGAAAAGCCCTACCAAGCGCCGGCCAGTCCTGCCTCACCCCCTCGCCTGCCTGGGACTCAGAGCCTGGCAGTCCTCAGCTTTTAAAATGCTAATGGGGAGGCCGATAAATATTTCAAGGTCACCCAAGGGCTCCCTTGGGTCTTGTTTATTTATAGCATCTCGGCCACCTCGGTCTAGAAACGTTTCAAAATGCAGCTCTTTATTTATTTATTTGAGTATGAATTTATTTATTTTCGCTGCTTCCACACACCCCACCTCCCGCCCCCAGCTGGGTCTGGGCATGACCGGAGACCAAGTGGCCCTGCTCTGGCTGGTCCCGCGTGCCTGTCGGCGTTGACAGCTGCCTGCTTGGGGAGCGTCTAAGCGGAAACCTCGCGTTGCATTCAGTCTGCATCTGGGGGGAAGAGGCTCGCTCTAGCGGGCTAAGGAGTGAGCATGCTGCCGCCGCGCGTGAGGACGGGCCATGCCGTGCTCCCGTTTGGGGCCCTGGCCCTGGACTTAGGAGCAGCTCACAGATGGGCGTAGGCAGCGCCTAACAGTGACCTGGTCCTGCGCCCTGAGCTCCTGCGGGCAGAGGGGTGGACAGGGGCTGCTCTCTGTGTCCCTCGCCACTTCCTCCTTGACGGCCCAGCCCTCCTACAAGGTGCAATGTGCAGACTCACGTACACTCCAGGCCGGAAACGGAAATATCATAGCTCCAGATCATGACCCCGGGGCACGGTGGAGCTGGGATTTGACCTCAGGTCGGCCATGGGCCCCCATCCCCTGCCCACAGGAACAAAAGCACCCCTCTGATGAGTGCCACTCCCTGGGGCTGCTTTATTCTGAGCCCACATCCAAAGGCTCCCGTGAATGAGATTGGAGATCGGGTCAAAGATGTGGACCATCTGGAGGCGCTGAGCCTGCTCCATGTTTGTTCTGAAGGGCACCCCCCCCCCCCCGAATCCCAGCATGAAGCACGCCGGCCTGGCTGGGCTCACGGGGGCGTATGGGCTGTGCTGGCTCACTCGCGTCCCCCTCCCCCGCTCCCTCCCCTGGGAAGATGTCAAAGTCTTCAGGGTTTGTTCATTTGGCAGATTTTTGCTAAGGACTTAAAGGGTGCTAGGCATTGGGAATACGGCAGTGAAAAAATTCTCGGGATGGGGAGGCCAACAAGCAGCACACGCGTGAGGGCGATTCGTGCGTCAGGCAGTGGAAATGCAGGTACAGAGGGCCTTCAGACGCCGCCTGACCAAGATGCTGCTCCTGTTCCCTGTGATCCTTCCGAAGCGTCCCTCTTCTCTGGGTCTTCCTTATTCTTGGCTAACTCCCCTCGCGTTAGTAAAACGGCTGTGGGCATCTCAGGGGTCACAGACACACACTCCAGTGCTTAAAAGAAAAGAAAACCTCTCTTTTCCCAGCCACTGAGCAAAAAGTCCTGGGCTTCACTCTGATTGATTGGATCAGTTTAGGTCATCTGACCACCTGGAACCGGTCACTGGGGCCGGGAGGATGCAGTTAGTTTAGACTAAGAGTTGACAAACCACGGCCCATGGGCCAAATCCAGCCTGCTTCTGTGTTTGGAAATAAAGTTTTATTGAAACGCATTGTGTAGGACTGCAGAACCGAGAAGGTAAACAGAAACGGTATTTCCTGCAAAGCCAAAAATATGTACTGTCTGACCTGTCACAGAAAAAGTTTGCCGACCCCCAGCCTGACACATCTGAGTGTGTCGTGGAAGATGGCGTTGGGGGAATCCCCACCCCGGCCTTCGTGAGTGTCACATCACGTGGCAAGGATGTAATAAGGCCGTCGACTCGATACCTCCTGTTCATTCGCTCATTCGGCAAATGAAGCTTGGTCGACTGGTGTGGCATTGACCCCCGGGGCTCTGCCGAGGGAGCCTGTCAGAGAGAGGAGCGAAGCCACATTCAGTGATTAGAACAGTCAAAGCATCGGGGGCAACCCAGCGTCCCTCGGCTGAAGAATGGGTAAACAAATGCGGCCCATCATACGGCAGAATGTCACTCGCTCAAGAAAGGGAGGGGCCTTGAAAACGATGCCCAGGGCAAGGAGCCAGGCACGAAAGGTCGCGTGTTTATGTGACTCCGTTTCTATGAAGGGTCCAGAACAGGCAAATGGCCGGAGACGGAACCCAGATTGGTGGTTGCAGTGACTGCGGGGAGGGGACAGAGGGAGCAATGGCATAATAGACGGGTACGGGGTCTCCTCTCGGGGTAATGAGAACGCTTTGGAGCTAGATGACCATGAAGGTTTCACACTATCGCCAATGTGCTCAATACCCCTGCATCGTGCACTTTAAAATGGCACATTTTACGCTATGCAAATTTGATCTCAACATAAAGACATCAGGGGCCAAGGCAGCACCGAACTGCGTGGGAGGGCTTGTGGGTGCCCTCGGCGGTCATAGGACGGGCCCCAGGGCCCGGGCCCAGCTTCCTGCCACGACGATATTCCTGCTTTTCCCAACTCACATCTCACACGGGCTCCTCGCCGGCGCCCTCACACCTGGGTGCCCTGACAGCGGTCTGCGCGCCTCGGGGTGGCACCCAGGGCGCCCCCCCCCACCTGGCTCTCTGCAGCATCCTGGCAGTGGGACGCCACAGCACCTGGCAGGGCCTATACATTTGTCTGCAGGTTTGGCATGATGTTTGCCACGTTTGTAAAACTATGATTTCCCATTGCTCTCCGGTTTTTGGAACGTCAGTATGCTAAGATCTGCCTCTCAGTATTACATTCAATACGCGGTGCTGCTCTCCTTATGCCCTAGAGCACGCGTTTCCCTGACTCGGCTTTCACCAAGAGCTGGTTTGCAAAGCGACGTCGCAGGAGACTTGCTGTTGGCGGTAGAATAAGTTTTTGTTTCTCTTTTTTATTGTGGTCTGGAGCCAACTGTGTGATGGCATCCTTAATCGAAATTCACCTTTAACATTCGAGTTATGTTTTTATTGCAATTTGAAATCCATCATGAGGGATCCTTATCCGCAGAGATTTATTTCCTTCGGGAAGTTTCCTCTTTGGTGATGTAATTTAAATTCAGGGAACCAGGGACAAACACCAGCATCTCATATTTCAAGCTGGTGGCAGAAAAGGCTGCTGGTGTCGGTGCCCAGGAAACAGTACAACAAAGTGCTTTCCCTGCCGGCGGGTCTCCGCCTGTCGGGTCCCCGTCAGGGCATGCTGCAACGGGCAACCCGCAGAATTCCCCGGAAGGCGGGGACGGTGGCCTTCTGAACTAGCAGGCGGGGCTGCGAGGGACTTGAACTTCTTCCTCTCTCTGTTTCTGGCTCCTCACTTTGAGCTTTCGGTCGCCCTGATGGCCTCTCCTCGCCTCCTCCTCCTCCGATGGACATGTTTCCTTGTCTTTTTTCATTTTTCAGACCTCGTACCGTCGGGGGCCCGAAAGCCTGGCTGCCTCTGTCTGCCTCGTGTTTTCCGGCTGAGGCGAGATGAGGCTGCAGCCAGGCTGCAAGGAGACCGCCGAGGTGGGCAGAGCAGGGAGGGCCACCGCAGTCACCTCTTTGTGACATAAAGTGGCAGTTTAATTAATTGCCCAGTGCCAGGGCTGAGGACAGAGGCTGCACGGGCGTCTCTAGAACTTGAGGAAATTCTTACCGATTGTGCATTCACCTCGTTGGTTGAATACCAAAATCCAGACATCATATGTTTTGACATGTCTATTATTTATATGCAAATCTGGCTCTTGCAAAAGCGTTTCCCGAGAGACCACTGGCTCGTTTTCCTGCAAGCTTAGAAGGTGACTGTCCATCTGCCTTGCATGTCCCTCTCCTTCAGCGTCCTTAAAAAGGTGGCCCACTAGATCAGATTTCACCATTCCTGGCCACCTTTCCATTGTTGGCTGCTGAGCTGAAAAAAAATTTTCCCTCTATACAGCCTAATTCCATCATGCCGATGTAAGGCTCTGGCGTAGATACGGGATTGGTAAGAGTAGTTAGAAGACTCTTTCTGAAGACACATAGCAGTCCTCCCTTCTGATGCCAGACGGGCGGGCCCTTTGGCCTTGCCTGCTTCCCCAAAGTTCAAGCCCCTTGCAACCGCACCTGCCGGTACAGAAGGCCACTGTCCCTGCCTTCGGTTCATCGTGTTATTTCTGGATGGCCAAGCAAAGCTGTCAGGATGACATATATTTGCAAATAGCAACAACCGTAGCCACAGATCAAGGAGAACAGTGGATACTTAGCTTTACTTATTGAATATTCACTCTGGGCCAGACAACGTGTCAAGGGCTTTATTATAACATCCTAAGGTCTTGGAAAGATGATGGAGATAAGCTGTTTTCTAAAGAAACTAGCTCAGAAAATGTGCTCTGAGCCTGATAGACCGTGTTAGGATAAGTTCAGGGGCAAGTGACCAAAACCCAAAACAGCAGTGGCTTAAATAGGATAGTTTGATTTTTCCTGCCTTGGAAGAGATTGGTTAGGGGGTACAGAGCCAGCATGGCAGCTGGTGGCTGATCAGAGTCCCAGCTTCCCATAATGCAGCATCACCATCCTTGACAGCTTGTGCCGCGTGGCACAAGGTGGCTGCCTGGGCTCAAGCCATAGTTCCTGCATTCCAGCAGGAAGAAAGGGGAGAACGCTTCTGCCTGCATGCCATTGACCACAACTCAGTCACAGCCACATCTCACTGCGGAGGCTGGGAGGTGAAGTCTTCATTCTAGACGGCCACGTGCACAGCTAAATTTGGGGGTGCTGGAGAAAGGAGAATGAGCAAAGTGGTCCAGAGGGCCACCTCGGCCACAGGGGACCTAGCCAGCTGTTTGTCTCGGGTGAATTAGGATCTGCCTTTTGAATATCCTGTCTTTATCCATAGAATCAGGTAAACGCTGGCACTTCATGGGGCCGCCATGAAGAGCACACAGGACAGTCACTCTGCGGTGTGTCGTGTAGACCAGGCGAAAGCGAGGGCTGGGAGGTGGGGGGGCCGGGGTTCCCGGGATGGGCACAGCGCCTCATCCCCCAGCCCGAGACCGGACCCCCTTCGCAGGGGTGGCGAGTTGGCAAACCATGCCAATCATTTCACGCTCTGCAGCTCACACGTGTGCATCCCTGGCCACCTGTGAAGGCCGTGACAGCCAGGGCAGAGGTGTTCCTGCCCCGCTGCGGAGAGGGCCAGCCCGGGGCCTCGACCCCGTCACCCGGCTGCAAATCCGGCGCCCTATCATCCCTCCACGCACTTAAGCTCCTTCCTGCACGCAGGGAGGATAAGAGTGTGAGGCCTTTGGACGTCAAGGCCAAGTACACGCCACTTTGCTGCAGCGATTTATTAGCGAAACACACACAGTCACGTGGACACGTGGACATAGGGGTGCCGTCTCTGCGGCTTCCGGAGGCTGCGTCTGAGAAATGCTGGGTGAATGCCTCCCTGCCCACTGTTAGCTCATCTGTTTATGCGACCTGTATCTGTTGACTAAGCATCTCCCGTGTGGCAGGCACGGGGAACACAGAGGACAAACAGAGCACCCCGTGCTGGTCCAGGAAGGAGCAAGGCCATCGCGTCCTCACGAAACAAAGGCACGTTTCCTTATGAATGGCATGGCAGAGACGGCAGGGTGCCCGAGGGCACGGGTCCCAAGCCCACGTCATCAACAGACGGAGACCTTTGCCAGAGGAAAGACAGGAAGGAGGGCCAAGAGGGACATCATGGCCACGTATGAGCAGCGGGGAACTCGTCCTTCCCTCCCTAAGGCTGTTTGACTCCCAGTGAACGTTCACCCGGGCACTGAGGGGCCGGCGCGTTCATTACTCTCTCTCACTCATGGATCGCGAACCGGACTCTGGAGATGGACAGATTCCAACGGGTTAAAATCCTGGTTCTGTCTCTTCCTAGCCCAGTAACGAATCTTGGACAAGTTGGGCTAACTTCCACGTGCCTCGTCTTCTCATTCGTAAAGCGGGGTAGATAATAGTACAGACGAGGTTGCCGAGAGCCTTAAAGCGAGTTCCGACACGTGAAGAACTTAGAACAGCAGATGGCACAGAGGGAGCCCCGGGAACGCGCTGGCTGAGGACGATGAGGATGTCGATGACGTGGTGATGACGACATTGGCGATGAGGACAGGGACGTTGATGGCGATGACGGTGACAGAGATGGTGGTGACAGTTGTGATGGTGGCTGTAGAGGATCATTCAGTCCCCGCCATGTGCCAGCCACTGCCCTCGGCGCTGGGTGCGCAGAGAGGAACAGAGAGAATCTTCGGTCCGTTTTCCCAGCACAGCGGGGAGCGAGCATGGCCGGCGTCGTCCACAGGCCAGTGTGAGGGCAGTGGAGCCGCGCAGGGGGTCTGGGCTGCAGAGAAAGGCACGCGAGTCTCCCCAGAGCACGGGGCTGGCCTGCTCGGCTCCCCGACTCCCCACGCGAGGCCGCTCTGGGAGGGGGAGGGGCGTGGGGCAGCTGCGGCTCCGCGGAGAAGCTTCTGCGGGGCGCGGTCTGCTCGGCAGGTGTGCTCGGCCCTCTGCAAGCACCGCCCGCGGCACGGCTCGCCCTGCTTCTCCCGGAGCTTCGGAAGTGGCGGGGCCTGGAGGGCGGGGACCCTCGCCCGGTGCCAACCTCGAGCCCCGAGTCACCGCCCTGCTGGGCGCCGTGATCGACACAGCGCACGCGGGCCCCGCAGGGCCTTCCCTGCGTCCGTTGCCAATTTTTTTGGCCGACAAGTGCCCAAACGCCTGATGTTTCCCTTTAATTCATCCAGAGTTAAAAGGGGTTTGTGCCCATCTCAGCGTATGGGCACATGTTAGAGAAATCGGTAAATCCTGGCCGTTTTGTCACTCTTAATTTTCATTAATTTAATCAGGAGAGAGACAGCCAAGCCTACGTGTGCTAAGTCACAGACCCTAAAACTCCGTCAGTCCGTTTAGCGTGAGGCCCGACTGCGGGCCTCAGCCAGGTTCTCAGCGAGGATGGGTGAGGCTGTGGCTTCGGGGGGCGGCTTGCGGCAGAGCCCTGAGTTGTCCTGTGCACCGGTTCTCAGCCCCTCCACACACCTGTCTGCCTCCCCAGACCTCGCCTCCTTTAGAGCAGCTGCTTCTCCTCCTGCCCCACACCTGCAGGGAGGTCTAGCGCCCCTACTGTTTTGTGGGGTGCCCACTGCGCAAAGCCATTCTGATGACTTCAGGGGCACTGAGGCCAAGCAGCCTCTGTGTGGGAGGTGGGGGCTTCCTCTCCAGTGGGTGTCTCCCCTCCAGGACCCCCACCTCCCCTCCCCCCTCGGAGGCTGCTTGGAGCCTGATGGGACACCACCCCTCCCCCTCACCACCACCACCCCTGGGCCCCAGCATAAGGCAAACTGGCCAGAGACCACTCCGGAGACTGTCAGCGCTGGGCGGCCCCGTGGACATCTGCCAGCATGCTCGTTTATGGAGCGTGCTTGGCCTCAGGAGAAGTGGCCGCTGCTGGGGTCACACCCACAGGCAGGCGTGGCAGCCCTGGGGTCAGGGCCAGTGAGGGGCTGGCTCGCCTCCTCCCCACGCTCGTCTGAGCCCGGAGCCTGCCCACGTGGCTTTCAGTCCTGCATCTTGAGGGACCGGCCAGAGCAGGGCGGGGTCGAATCTTTTCTGACAAAGTTTGAGTGATAAGAGGTAGAAGGACTTTGGGGCCACCTTCGATCGCCTCTCAAACTGCAGAGGGGTTTTGCCTCCCCCACTGGTCAGCATCACTGCCCAGACCGGCCATCCAGGTCCGGGTGGGGGTGGACATGGGCTCACGGCCATGAGATCCAGACGCGGGAGGCGGGTCCTCCCCGGAGCACCTCCCTGAACGCGGGCCTCACCCTCCAGCCCTTTACTGTCCCCGTCCCTCTTCTCTGTTCATTATTAATGGAGCACTGATTCTAGCCGGAGAGCAGCAGGCAATATTTCCAGAACAAATAGAGCTGCGTAGACGTTTGCTTTAGGCATTTTACGTTTCAACTTGAATATGTTCATTTCGGCCTCGCTGTTTGAATAGCGTCTCTGTGGGGAGGTTTGGGACGTTTAAATTTCCTGCCCACACGCCAGTATGTTAAGCAAGGGAAACCAGACAGGCCGGGAAGGGCTGCTCCAAGCTCCCGAGAGAGTAAGCCCGCGGGAGAAGCCGCAAACGCCAGTCGGCCGGCCGGACACCCCTGGAGACGTCCGTGTGGGGTGCGCACATGGGCGCTGAGCTGGCAGCGTGCTCATCCCTCCTTTGGGCGTGAAGCTCCCCAATTTGCAAAGCTGCTTGGGGTCCCCTCCCCCCGCCTTTCTTCGCCCCGAAGCCCAGCCGGGGCCCCACGGTGCCCGCCACCCCCGCCCGCAGCCCCGCTTTCCTCCAGCTGCTTCTGACCCACGGACAGGAAGCCTGGGGCCCGGCGGGCGGTTCTGCGCCATCTCATCCACCCTGAGGTTCTGGGCGCCCCAGGGTGGCCCCGCACCCCCCTCAGGGCCACTCCAAAGGCCACTGGCACGGAAGCCTGTCCTCGCTTGCTCTGGAGGCCGCCCCACTCCCGCGGGCGTCGGGAGCAGACCACCGTGAAGCAGGGACGCGGAAGCCCGTCCTGTGACGGGCCAGGGGACGCTGCCCGCTGGAAGGTGGTCTGCTGTCAGAAAAGCATCACTGCGCGCCATCCTTCCTTCTGGGCCAGGTTGGCACCGAGTCATCCACACTCGTGCCAAGGGCAGGATTTCGAGTCAGCCTCACGGGGCCAGGACGCACAGCTCACATCCCCGCCCTGTGTGGCTGTCTCACCGATGCCCTTGGCCTCATGACCTCGGCCGCCACCCAGCTGAGCTGCTCAGCACAGAGAGGGCACCTTCCTGTCCCCCCAGCACCCACACAGGCCGCCGAAACCACTCTGAACAGCCCCCCCGCCACGTCCAGGGGCTCTGCAGTCCTCGCCGGCATGTCCTTCCGGGGCGTCTGGGGTGCTCCCCACTCCTGCCCAGAGACTCACGTTGCCACGGTTTCCAGGATGCCGTGTCTCAGGTCCCACTTACCTCGCTAAGCCATGGTGTCCTGGCCCCCTTTGCTGGCGTCTCCTGAACGTCGAAGTCCCCGAGAACCCCGCCTTGGCCTCCCCCTTCCCAGCGTCCCCACGTCCCTCCTCGGATGCTCTTGCCCATTCTGCGGCTGGGGCTGCTGTGGTCCCCACCCCAGGCTTCTCTCTCGCACTTTGCTTTCTCCCGGTGACTTCCCCCCCTCCCTGGTGTGCGGGGACGCTCTCACTGAGTACGCTCAGACCCCCAGCCGCTCACCTCCCATCCCCCTGTGAAACCACTGGCTTCTCGAGCTCCCAATTACGGCAGCCTCGCTGCCTACGCAGCCGCCCCAAGCAGGGGCCTCACACCTTTAAGTGCTTCTTGCCCTCCACGTCCCGAGTGCAGCCCCTTGTTGAGAACTCACAGTTCCCCTCTCCCGTCTGTTCTTCGTCTCTGTCCAACGAGGCCCTGAGGTGTCCGAGCTCCGGGCCTGCAGCCACCCGGGCCAGTGGCAGGGAGGGTCCCCGCTCTGCTGGCCCCGAGCCCGGGGCTGCCCACTCGCCCGCTTCCTCGGGCCTCATGTGCTTCCCTGCTCGAGACAGCACCCTCCAATGAATGCACACAGAACGGAGGCTGCAAAACAGATTTGAAAATGTGCGTGGTGTAAAAATGATGGCAGGCGACGGGTAGGAGGTGATGGTGGGAAAGGGCTTTGCTTAATCTTGGAATGAAACATCCTCTGATGCTGGCGGGGTCCAGTCAGGAGGCATTTCCAGAGAGGTCTGTCTTCCTGCCACATTGTCTTCAGCACAATTGATCTTCGCTTTTATTGCTATCCTCCTCCCTTCCCCTCCCGGGGCTTTTTTTTTTTTTTTTTTTTTTTTTGCAGATAATGCGCACAGAAATCCCTTTTTTGTTCCTGGAGCCTCTTCCGGGAGGCCTTCAGCATCTGCACGGGCTCCTTCACCCAGGGCTGCCCCAGGAGGCAGGAGAGGCAGGCCTGTCCGTCTGCGACTCGCTGACCTCGGAGTTTACCCCCCAGCCCTGCCGCCAGCCTCGGGCACATTGCCATTCTAAGGATCGGTGTTTTCCTCCAGAAAAACGGGAGGAGGGGGTAGCCCCGTTCTCAGCGGGCGGCTGTGTGAATTAAGCGGGGCGGCTCGTGGGAAGTGGCGGGCTTTAGGGAGCCGCCGTTTCTGTGGCGTCCTTGTCGTCTGGAACTCTCGCTGGCCGCCCTCGGCCCGCCTGGCCCTGTCGCTCTTGTACTGCAGGGGGGAGGACGAGGACATCTCTGTCCCTGGAGAGCCAGGCAGGAAGGAGCATATGTCCAAGCAGCCCCTGACCACGTGCCCTCGTGGGGAGAGCTGCACACAGATCCACCTCGCCTTCCTCGTGAATGTCAAACATTCGTGCAGTCGGCTGGGAGCCACTCACCACCCTCTCTCTTCCTGGAGGGAATGGCTGGGGGCTTCGGGTCAGGAAGCTGGAAGGGGAGCGGCCCAGCTGCGAGGCCCAGCACTGGTTGGAGGCTCAGTCCCCGGGCCCTGACAAATGTCCTTGCCTTGGCTTCCAAGTTGAGGGGGTTTGGTCAGCAGCCTGCCCCGCCTCCCCTGCTTCCTGTTGGTGCGTGTTTGAGAGGTGGAGGGTATTCCTGGCTCCCACTGAAGATGTGCCCCCTGGGGACACTCTTTCCCAGTCGTCACTGGGGGTCTGGAGGAGTGCTTTGCTGCCTGCTGGGGGCAGCCCCGTTTCCTACCCTGAGCCGTGGCCGGGAGGGCCCCGGGCCTCCGCACCGCCCGCCGCCCGGGGCAGGGGCTCCTGCTCCGACCCCATGGGCAGGCCCTTGGCATATGCTGTCACCTGCTCGATGGGGACGTCCCATCACTGTGTCCCCAGTGCCCTCTCTGAGCTGCACGACGCCAGACAGAAACTTCACAAGTGCAAGCGAAGGGAAAGACAGGTAGATGAGGTGATTCTCCGCTGGGGCTCTGGACTGTGGCAGGCACAGCCCTGGGGACGTTATTTGCTCCTCTGAGGCCCTGGGAGGGGGCAGTCCCCAAATGCCAAGACATCTAAGACACAGAAAATAAGAGATTTCTTTAATACAGACACACAATCTACAAGTTCCTGCAAGAACCCTACAGTAAGCATTTGGCACTGAAGAAAGATCAGGGGGTGCCATCTAATCCCCCTGCTCTGTAGAAAAAAGTCGCAAGTCCCCCTCACGCGTTGCTATAAGGAACGAAGAAGCCTGTGGCCCGGGGGCACCCCGCCCCGCCGCTGAGAAGCTCTGCCTGGGCCTGGGGCAGGCATGGGGGCTGCGTGCCAGGCTGGCCTGGCCACTTCACTCAGGACGGTCAGGGGAAGGAGGTCCCGCTCTGGCGGAGGGACCGGGTGGCGTGTCCGGCTGGCTCCCTGGGCTGCCCTGTGTCTGCGTGGTTTTTGTGACCCTAGCCGAGAGCTGATCCTTAGCAATCTGTAAATTTTTATCATCCCCTTTTTAGAGATTAGGGAACGCTGCTCAGAGAGACTTGCGTCACCTGCCCCAGGTCAGCCGGCCAGGAACGCTTGGTCTTCAGCATCGCATGAGGCACCGTTAACGTACAGTGAAATCCCATGCCATTTGTTTATCCCCTTCGAGGGGGTTCTGTTCGAATTTTTATTGCCGATTCTTCATCGAGTTGTTGCATTCTTATTATTTCTTACTGTTGAGTCTCGAGAGTTCTTTCTGCAGCGTAGGTACGAGTCCTATATCATACGTGTGATTTGCAGAATGTTTTCTCCCGGTGTGTGGACCATCACTTTATTCTCCTAACAGTGTCTTTCAAAGACCGGATGTCCTTATTTTCGACGAAGCCAGATTTATCAGTTCGTTCTCTTATGAGTCATGCTTTTGATATATCTAAGCAGCCTCTGCCTAAGTCGCGCTCCCCGAGACTTTCTGTGCTGTTTCTAGTTGTAGGTTCGCCTTACGTCTGTGATCTATTTTGCATTGACGTTTGCGTATGGAATGAGGTATGGATCAAAGCACTTTTTTTTAAACATATGGATATCCAATTTTTCCAACACCATGTATCGAAGCGACTCTCCTTTCCCCATTGCACTTCCGTTAAAAATCAATTGATGCTATTTCTGGACTCTCATTTTATTGATATTTACCCCTTGGCCAATTTCGTGCTGCCTTGATTGCTGTAGATTTGCAGTAAAACTTGAAATTGGGTGGTGTGAGTCTCCAAACTTCATTTGTCTTTTTCATAATTGTTTGGGCAATTGTGCTTCCTTTGCCTTTCCATGTAAATTTTAGAACTAGTTTGTTGATTTCTACCAAAATAAAAAATAAAAAAATCCTGCTGGGATTTTGATTGGAATTGCGTTGGCTCTATAGATCCGTTTGGGGAGAATGAACATCTTAACACTTTTGAGCCTTCGCATTCATCAGCATGGAATCGGTCTCCATATTTTTAGGGCTTCTTTGATTTCTTCCTCTAGTGTTTCATAGCTTCGGCATACAGACCTTACACGTATTTCCTTTTTAATTTTCTTTGTTGCTATCATAAGTGATACTGTTCCCCCCATTTCCAGTTGTGCTTGTCCACCTGTGGCCCTGGTGGCCTGTAAGGCCACTTCTGAGCCCCTCCTCAGGTTGTCCACTACTCCCAGAAATTCCCTTTACTCCCCCTTTTTCCTGTGAGGACCTCACCATCCCCCTCGAGCCTCTTTAAACACCGCCGCACTTTGAACAATCTGTGTGTGTTTAGAGATTGGCTTTTGACGTCTTGGCATTGATGACTCTCCCTGCCCGATCCCAGTTTCCCCAGGGATGGCGAGCACCCCGAGGCGGAGACCGCCCTTCTGGGCTGCTCACCCCCGAGGCTGGCCTGTTGCCAAACTCAGCACCGATGGGAAATATGAGCTCTTGGGTGGAAGAGCTGCACCCTGTTGTGGTCTAGTTGGTGGAGACCTCTGTGCCACAGGATTTGGGGGACCCCATCCTCAGCTTGAGCTTCGGCTTCCCCTGGCTCACCACGGGGCCTCCCGGGAGTCTTGCTAAGGGTTCCAGGCTCTGAGCCTTCTAGGGCCCCCGCCCCCAGCTGCCAGACCCTTCTACGGGGAGGAGCTGGCCTCCCTCCTGTGACCGGAGGGTGGTGTCAAACACATTGAAGACGCCACAGGGCAAGGAGATTGGCACCAGCAATTTCAGGACTTTCTTTGAGCAAACTGGAGTGTAAACTCTGCTGGTTCATGATCAGCATAAAAGAAAGATCTTTGTAGTATAATGATAAGATCCATTAACCTTACAGTTAGGCTGAGGTGGAAATTGCCTGATGATGGGGCAGCATGAATCTTTACACCCGTTGTACCTGGTACTTACCACTGCAGCGGAGAGGGGAGAATTGCTGCTGGGGGCCTCCCGGGTCCCCCTCTCACTCACCACCTGCAGGCCAGTTTCCCACGAAGCTTCTACATCGGCAAGCACCTGCTCCTGACTCAACAGTGGAGTCAGGTGTCCCTAAAAGTGCCAGACTCGGGGCCCACGAGCTGGGCACCAAAGCCTGGTGCCTCGCGTACAGCAAGCTTGGACCCTGGAGTTATTTTTGCCACACCTCAATGTCCTAACCTGTAACCGGGGATGACAGCACAGCGGGGATGTGTGGGGCTTCCACGAACGACAGGACGATGCCAGCCCAGTGCCGGGCCCCCGAGGTGTCGCGGGTGTGACTTGGTGTGGTGTTGGCAGGGACGGCGGGGGGCGGAGGGAGCATCGTTCCGCGTGCGGCCGCCTTGCTGTTGGGATGTTTTGCTGTTGATGGTGAACTCTGCTGCTCGTACCCCTCGCCCAGGCCCCGGAACTGCGGGGGGCGGGGATTGGCGAGCAATCAGGGCAGGGGTTCGGCTGTGAGGATGGCGGGCGCTGTCAGTGCAGAGCTAGAAGTGGTGGCGCCCCTTCCCCCCCCCCCGGGAGGAGGACGTCTCCAGACCCCTTTGCGCCTGGAGGGTGGGAGGGAACAAGGAGCTATCCGTGCTGAGCCCTTGGGACGAAGGGGACTCCAGGGAGCACAGAGCAGCAGTCACCGCGCCCGGGCGCCCCACACCCCAGCGCCTGGCAGGCTGTCGGGAGAGCAGGGGTCGCGGCCCCACCGGCACTCGAGGGCCCCTGGGAGCCGGCACGTGAGGCCGGACACCGCTGCACCTGCGTGGCTCTCAGCGTCCCAGGCACACGCCCAGCGGCGGGGAGAGTGTCGAAAAGACTTTTAAAAACAGGCGCTTTGAAGATGCCCGTGGCTTTGCCTCTTCTCTGCATCCTAGGTGCTCACGCGTGTGTGTGCGCACACTCGCTCACACAGGGCACACACGCAAAGGGGACCCCATCGAGGCTCCCGGGCCCCCATGCGGGCAGTTCTGTCCGGAAGTGACCATGTTCTCACGCAGCCAAACGGCTCACGGCCCAAGCAACAGATGCACGGTTTTTCGAGAAACCTCGCTTGAGTTTCCATGGGTTTTATTTCTGGCTTATTTGTGCAGACGCTGTTCCCCAGGCGGGTGAGGGGAACTCGGGGGCTGATTTAAATGGGAAGGAGAGCCTCGTCAGCCCCTATCTGAGGCCCCAGCCAGCCCGCCCTTGGGATTTTGTTTAAGCCAGGGGCCCCCAGGCCAGCGGGGCGTGCCACTGCGCTCGGCGAGACAGTTGGCATGTGGCAGCTAAACAAGACACCATTTGACTAACTGCAGACAGATCGGTTGAGCAGACCCTCCCGAAACGGACTTCGGTGGCCTTGCTGCGCAATCCCACACGTAGGTTTTCAATAGTACCCTCCTAACCGATCACCGCACGCACCCAGCAGCGGCAGGGGTGCAGGGGAAGCTGACGCGGGGGCTTCCGGCTGCTGGGGCAGTGACTTGCAGAGGGGGAGCAGATGCCATCAGGGGCTGGACTCGGGGCCACGGGGAGTCGGAGGCGTGGGCTCAGGCCCCGGTGTGGTCAGGCCATCGAGGCCGTGGCAGGGCGTTGGGTGTCCAGGGATGGCACCCCGGGGGGGGGAGCCCCGGCTGTGTGGTCTGCATCCCGTCCTCGCCTTGGGCCTCCCTGTGTCAGGACAGATGGCCCCGCCTCCCAGGGGAGGCTGTCTCCCTCCGCCCACAGGGACACCAGGCGTCCCTGACAAACAGTAAGTAGAGCCAGGAGCCGTCCGGAGAGCTTGGCCCTTGGGCGGGTCCAGAAGGCCTGGCCGCTGGCTGTGGGGCCGCTGGCTGTGGGGACCTTCCAGAGCCTACTCCAGCCATCCCCCCCACCCCGCCCCTGTCCAGGAGGCCAGCGGAGGGGCACGGCTGGCAATGCCGCCCTGGCCCATTGGGTCCATCAAAACCAGTGGCTCAGAGGGGAACCGGAGCAGGTCCCTGGGCCTTAGCTCGCTCCTGCCCTGGCTTCTGCTCCCGACCACCATCTCCACGCTCTGCGTGCCGAGGCCCTGCATGGAGGCATCATGGGGGGCCCCAGAGAGGAAGGGGGAGGAAGAAGCCGCCGGAAGCAGCGCCTCCCCCACTCCCCAGATACAGCCCCACAGCCGGCTCTGACCTCTATGACGGGCCTGGGCGGCCACGGCGGCCCGAGCTTCTGGCCACCGATGTTCATCTCCTCACAGCTCTGGAGCCTGGACGTCTGAGATCAGGGTGTCGGGGGCTTGGCTCTGTGAGAGCCCTCTGTGGATGCAGACAGCTGACTTCTCACTGGGTCTGCACTGGGGGGTGGGGAGGGGGCGAGAGAGAGGGCACTTACTCTCCAGTGTCCCTTCTTATAAAGGTGCCAGGCCCACCCTGGGCCCACCCTCGCGACCTCATCTAATCCTCACCGCCTCCCAAGGGCCACCTCTTCTTCACCTTGGAGGTTGAGGCCTCAACATATGAATTTTGGAGGGACACACACATTCCGTCAGGTGGAAGGCCCCATCTGGGAGCTGGAGGGAACCCATCTGTGGGAGCTGGAGGAACCCCATCTGTGGAGCTGGAGGGAACCCCATCTGTGGGAGCTGGAGGGAACCCCATCTGGGAGCTGGAGGGAACCCCATCTGTGGGAGCTGGAGGGAACCCCATCTGTGGGAGCTGGAGGGCACCCCATCTGTGGGGCTGGAAGGCACCCCATCTGTGGGAGCTCGAAGGCACCCATCTGTGGGAGCTGGAAGGGCACCCCATCTGTGGGGCTGGAGGGCACCCCATCTGTGGGAGCACTGCGGGCAAAGCAGGGGTCAGCAGCACAGCCCACTGACCTCGGTGCGGGCTCTGCTGCTCGCCCTGCAGCCTGGCAGGGCCCGGGAAGCCGCGATGAAGACTTATCTTTTAGACGATGAACTAAAAATATAAAAAATTTAAAAATAAGTGTTTTAACATCCCTCTTTCACAGGCAAGAGAGCGGGGGCTGGAGAAGTAACACCCGGGCCCGGCAGCTCACAACCCCCGGAGCCAGGCTGTCAGGCCGCCGGCAGCCCCCACAGCCCCCCACGGTGACCCGGCCAGCCCCGGACCCCTGAGTCCACATGCGCCCAGCCGGAGTCGCACACCCCCAGCCCTCAGGGGCGGGCCGGCGGGCGTGAGCGGCCCTCTGCCAGCTTCCCGTGGATTTGTGTCTGAAACCGCAATTAACTCCTTCGCAGGTTGCTCTCCCAGATGAATCTTCAGAACATAGATTAATGGAAGTGCATGTTTAAGTGTTTGGAAAATATTTTCTCTATTAATCTCGATCGGAAGCCGATAACTACCAATAAGGCTAATGAAGACATAGCATGAGTGAGGCAGAGCCCCGGGTGGGGCCTGGGGGCGGGGGGGCGGGTGGCGAGCCTTCCGAGGAGCTGAGCAGCCATGCGCGTGTGGCGGGCACAGAGCGGCCCCCGCTGACTCCCCTTCCCGCTGGGCGTGCTTGGCCGAACCCCGCCTGGAATTGTAGTATGAGGATGAGAACAAAGCTCACACACCCTCCTGGACCACCCGCCGCTGACCGGGGGGCACGTCCCTCACCCTCCACCCACTGTTCTCAGGTGAGATGATGCTGCACACTCAGTTTCATATCCTGCGTCTGTCAATTCGCAGGAATTCCAAACTGGTCAGACCCGTTAATCTCTCTGCCTCGGTTTCCTTATCGATCAAAGGAGCCACTACCTTCCTCGCTGAGCTCACAGGGCGATTGCTTGAGTCAGCTGTGATCACCGTGGCGGTGGGGCTTTCTAGAGCCAGGTACTGTAGGCCTCCAGGATTCTGTGCAGGCTCTTTTCATTCATTCATTCCTTCAGTCAGTCAGTCAGTCAGTCAGCAAATCAGTATATAACATGTCAGGTGGAGAAAGTGCTCTGAACAACACTGAAGTAGGAACGGAGGCGATCGTAATGGGGCAGGAAGGGTCTGAATGTTTGCAGCTTTATTCACCAGGTGAACTCCTAGTCATCCTTCGAGACGTGGCCCCACATCACCTCCTCCCTAAGGCTTCGGTGCGTCTCTGCGCTCCTCACCTCTGCACCCTCGGCAGGTGCTCCAGGCTCTTGCGGAAGGGAGGGAGCTCAGGAGGGTGGGCGTTGTCCGCAGCGCTTCCTCCCCCCGCAGTCGGGGCTGCCCCTTCCCAGCGCCTGGCCCGTTCCTGCCGCGGACACGGTGGCCCGTGTGCAGGCAGCTCCTCTCTCCCGCCCACGAGAAACTTTTTAAAGTCGTTTGTCATATAGGCACGAATAACAATTTTACAACGGAAACAAAAACGAAAACTCCCCTCCTCCCGTTCCCCCTGCTGTATAAATGAAGCTACTTCGAGTTTCCTTATCCTCTGCCTGATCTTGAAACCACCTTTTTGCATGATGGAGCTCGGTGAGGGTCTTCTGCGAAGCCACACTCCTCCTTTGGGCGGGCTGGGAGGACAGGGAAAGGGTGGGGGGGTGCCGGGGAGGGGGCTCTGCTGGCCTGAGGGGGCACCGCATTGTTGCTCATGACCCACGGTGTGGATGTCAGCCGAGCAGCCTTGTCTCGGCCTGCAGCTGAGCCTCCGCGTGCCGCCGTGGGGTCCGGGGTGGGAGAACCGGCCCCGTCTTGTTGCTGTGACACTAGCGATACTTTCTCGTGGGTTCAGTCCTCCACTTCTCCCCCCACCCCCCCGAGGCTCGGGCCAAAGGCGGAACCATGAGGCCAGGCTCCTGGGAGGTGCCATGTGGCTTCAGGGACCGGAGAAGCACGGTCTGGAGACGCCAGATAAGGCAGGATGGGACATGGCCAGGTTCGATGCAGCCTGGGACTTGCAGTGAGGAGCAGTCCTGAGCTGGTGAACGGCTCTCCCCCGAAACGAAAACAGCCCCGGGTAGGTCCGCAGGGGGCGGAGAGCAGCGCCGGGAGCTCCGTGCTCCGCTGGGGCAGGGAGGCAGTGTGGACGGAGGTGGTTTCAAAGTCACTTCCAGGAGCGCTCGGGGAATCAGATTTAAGCCCCGAAACCTTAGTGTTTATCTACTTCCGGGGAGGACGTGAATGTGCCTGAGAAGTGGACCAAAGGTAAACCTGGTCCCCGGGGGGAAAGGGACGACATCGGCCGAGCACACACGGTCGGCAGGGCCCGGGCCGAGAGGCTCTGTCAGGGACGCGGCCTCCGCTGCCGCCCTGGCTCGGACCTCTCGTGCGGAGGGCTTCGGCCCTGAGGGGAAACCGCAGCATGACGGAAGGAGAAGCTGCCTCCTGCCGGAGGAAGCCGCCATGTGTCCATCCGTCCGTCTAACCAGCATGTGTGAGCAGGCGTCCGCACCGGGCCGGGCACTGAGATGCAGCAGACAAGAGTCGGGGCTCAGGAACCACAGAGCCTGGCCAGAGGCTCGGCCCGCGAGCTGGGTGGCAGTCCGTTGGGCCTCCCGGCCGCCTCGAGGAGGGACAGCACGATCTCCCGGGTGCCCAGGGGCGGGGGTGGGGGGATGCTTTGGCATTGGAGTCTGGACGCGCAGCTGGCATCTCGGTCGTGAGGAAGGAGGCCCCGGCCTCTCTTGGCCTGGAGCCCTTGGTGTTGTGAGTCCCTGGGGGACGGGGCAGAACTCCGAGGGGATTTTCTGGGGTGGGAGCCACCTTAGCGGCTGCATCTTGGTGAAAAGGGACAAGGCCTTTGGCTCCAGGGGCTAGTGGGAAAGAGGCTGCTGGGGGCTGGGGCGGGAGGGGTGGGGGCAGAGTTAAAGAGACAGGCCACTGATGGTCGGGGGCTTGAAAGCCCGCGAGGACAGTCGAGGCAGGCTGGGAGCCCCGCTCCTAGCACCACCCTCTTACAGTAAGATTCCAGAATGACCGCCGCCACGTGCCCGTTGGTGCCCCCTACGGCAGCCAGGGCCCCGCCCACTTCGCTCCCGCGGGATGGGTCTCGTGCAACCTGCTGGCCTCTTGGCCGAGGTCACCAGGCACCCCTGGTCTCGGGTTCCCCTTGCACGTTGCGCTCCAATCTTACTCTGTAGCAAGAGGGACCACGGTGTGGCACCAGGCTCCCCATCTCCTCTGCCCCCCGTGCCCACCCCGCCCAGCCGCGGGCAGAGAGGGCATTACAAACCTCGTCGGCCAAGTGTGCGCTCTCTTCCCTTCACCACGCGTTTATTCACGAGGCGCCTGCTGTGTGCCGGTCACGAGGCCCGGGGCCGAGGAGGGAGGCTGCGGTGAGGGTTAAGTGCTTCGTACCCTCAGGAGCTTGGGTGAGCGGTGGCCTAGGGAGACGTGCCAGGGCGAGGTGGCTCTTGGCACCCGGAGAGTCCCTCCCCCCCCTTTCGCCAGCCCCAGCATCCGTCCCCAGGCCACATCCCCATCCCCAAGCTCTCACAAGGGGGTCACCTTTCCAGCCCACCACGCCACATGGAAAGGTGACAGCAGCTCCCGCCGGCCTCACTCTGGAACCGTGTGCCCGGCGCCCAGGAGGGAGTCGCACAGGCTGAAGTTCGGGGCCTCCTCGGAGGCATTTCTCTGGCCCCTGGGGTCTCCCGCCAGGCAGGGGCCAGGAAGGGGCAGGACCGCCAGGGCAGCAGTGGCTCCTAGGTGCTGAGGAAGGACCAGCAGGAGTCACCTCCCCTGAGATCGGCCGACCCGGCCGGGGTTCCAGCGCGCAGCTTATTATCTTATAAATAAATACCGCCATCGATTCGAGGGTACTGATTGTTGGCTACAGCAGAGGCCCCTGGACCGGCCAGACGAGGCCCGATCCGCATAGGGATCCTTTAAAAGAGTAACTTCAGCGAGAGCGTCAAGGTTTGGCCCATCTATAATTCATCAGCCTGGTCAGAGCTTCTGTAATTGGGGCCCGGTGACGACGCTGCAAAAAAATCAGCTGTGGGGAAAAAAAAAAAAAAGAGTAAACCTGTTCCCTCACGGCTTTTGGGGAGGGGGGATCTGAGACTCGGAGAAGCAGGAGTTCTGAACTAGATCGTTTTTGTGCTTAGGTTCTGCCTATTTGCTTGCATGTGACTTAATAAACAAGGCCTAGCGTAAAGGTGCCAAACCGAGTTAGAAAGACCCGCACCGCTGTCCTCCTGGGGCGCGAGTCGAGATTAAATCTGGTCCTTAAATCAGGCCTGTGTTCAGTTATTTACCAGGACCCCCGAGGGCTTTCTGCTCAGCCGTGGCGCGTAGAATCGTCTTTTCCTTCTTACGCAACGCGCTCAGGTGCCAGCACCGCCTAAGCCGTCCCGGGAGAACCTTCCGGAAGCAGAGCAGCGCTGAGGTTTGAGGAGGTGGTGTCTGCGTCCCCGGGACAAGTCAGGGTGCCAGCCGGTGGGGGATAGGAGGTGTCCCAGCCAAGACAGCTATTAAAATCCTGCAAATGAGCTTGTCCATCTTAGATAAAACAAAAAAACAAACAACGACAAAAAAAGCTTATCCCAGACCCTGTGGACCTTTCGGCTGCTCCCTAAGTGGCCCCAAAGCTCCCAGCGCAGAGTCCCCATCTTCCCTGAGAGATGAACGCTCAGCCGCTGGGGTTCGGGGAACACGAGAGCAGTGTTTATGAGTTGGCTGTGGCTGTGATCCAAACCCCGTGTTTCTGCAGCACTGGTTCAGAAAGGCCTCCTCACGTGCTCCCCGACCTTGGTGCTCTCCGACCGCGTGCTCCCCGACCGCGTGCTCCCCGACCACCGTTCCCCCAACCTTCATGCTCCCCGACCTTCAAGCTCCCCTACTGCGGTGCTCCCCCTAACCGCGGCGCTCCCCAACCACCATGTTCCCCGACTTTGGTGCTCCCGGCCACTGTGCTCCCCAGCAGAGCCGAGCCCCCGGAAGGTCTACAGCCTAAATTGGAATGTGATGATTTCGTACTGGGCCACACGATAATTTGCTTTAAGCTGTGTGAATAGTCTTTTGCTTGGGAATTCATCGACAGGCAGTTTGGAAGGGCCGAGCCTTCCCAGCGTTGCGTGCACATGTGCTTACTGTTTTGTCTGGGCTTTCTTTTATCATCCTGAGCGGCTTGGCTTCGGATATGTTTTTAGCCATGGGAAATTGAATGTCAATTTGAGAAGGCCTCTCCCAGGACGGCTCTCTGCACACACTCCTTGGCCTGGAGGAGAGTTGCAATCTGAGCAGACCCTCAGAGAGAGAGCAAGTGGCTGCTGGCTGGTTGGGGCCCGGACACTGCATGTTTTCCAGCGACCCCGATGTACAATTAGTTCAAGGTTCCAGAATGTTCTCCACGCCTCCTGCTGCTCATCCATTTTCGACTACTCTCCTTGGGCGTTATGAAGATGAGCCAGGAACTAGGGAAAAGACCCAAAGCCATGGCTTGCTGCAGCCCACCCCGCACTCAGCCACGCACCCACCTCCCCACCCCCGCTTCCAACCCGAACACTTGACATTGGTGTTGACGTCTGTGGGAAGTGCTGTGCCCCGGAAGGTCCTGGCTAGCACGCAGATGTGCTGTCGAGGGGCGGGTGGGCCCGAGACCATTAGTACCGTCAGACCCTGGGGAGTTGTGGGGACCTTGGTGCTGCTGGGGCCAGGTCCTGGGCAGGGGTCAGGGGGCCTTTGTCTCTGGGACCCTGGAAGGCAGGACCCGTCTGGTGTCCTCACCCTTCCGACCCCAGCCCCTGGAACCCTGCCTAGCATGCGACGAGCATTTGTTGCATTAAAGAATCTTGGGGCAGGGACTCGGAAAGAGAGGAGAAGACGGAGTGTGTTTAAGGCACGCCTGCTGCCTCTGGGACTTTGCCAAGGGCTCACCCCAAATCAGGGACAAGGGGGGTCTCATGACCGTGCCCTGCTTGGTCATTGGTGGGTGGTCCTCCGAGGCACACAGAGTCAAGTCCGAACCCGTCCCGGTACAGCACAGTTCACGGCCCTCCACGGTGGACGGCCAGCCTCCCTTCCCATCCGGGTCTCCCCAAACCTCCTCCTGATAATCCTGTTTGGAAGCCACTCGGAAGTCTGGGCTCCTCCCCTGCTTTCCCACAGTGCCCTTTCCGCTGGGGTGACTTCCCCCTGTCCCATCCGCCTGGTGAAGTTGTGTCAGTCCTTCGAAGCCATGTTCAAGAGCCTCCTTTTCCATGAAGGCTCCAGCGCCTACCCTGTGCCAAACCGGAATGATTCTCTTTGTCTCATGTTTCGCGTTGCACGGCCTCGCGGATTTGATTTAGACCTGGACCTCTCTGTGTGTCGGATCCTGCAGCAAGCCCCAGTGCCTGCTCGCTGCAGGGTCTCAGTGGGCGTTTGTCAGTGGACTGGCCTCTGGCCTCTGACAGTGATGGCATAAGACACAAGCTTACGTACACCCAGCACAATGGCTCCTTAGGGAGATTCCTCTCCCTCCTGAGATTGGTCACAGTGCTTTCAAGTTCCATGAAAGGCTCTCCCATCTGAGACCAGTGTTGTCAGGACTTTGAAGCCGGAATGGCCTGGGTTCCAGTCTGGGCTCCACCACCTACAGGGTGTGTGTCCTTGAGTAAGTTCTAAGCCACCTCAAACACTGGTTTCCACATCTGATAAGTGTAAGAGTCATTCACGTGGTCGCTGTGATGTTGAAATGTGACAATGTATGCAGAGCCTCAGAAGCCTCAGCATCATGAGTGTTCAGTAAATGGGAACTATTAGCACGGTGGCGATGACGATGGCGGTGGCTGTGGCGATGGTGATGGTGATGGTGATGGTGGTGATGGTGGTGGTGGTGGTGGTGGTGATGACGATGGTGATGATGGTGGTGATGGTGATGGCGTTGGTGGTGGTGGTGGTGGTGGTGATTGTGATGGTGGTGATGATGATGGGAATAATGGAGAGGATGGGCCGATGTTGTCAGTGGTGATGAGGGGATGATGAAGATAATGATAGGGCGGTGATGGGGATGAGGGGATTGGTGCCGCTGCTGATGATGGGGGTGGTGTGGGGTTGGTGGTGATGATGGTAGGGAAGATGGAAATGGGGTTGGGGATGGGGGTGGGGGTGATGTTGCTGACATTTTAGGTTCAGTGAGGCTCCATGCCTTCGGCACGTTGCAAGCATACTGCTATCTGACCAGCACCAGGCCCCGATCAGGGTCCCAGACCGTCCTGCCTCTCCCCTCATCCTCCGTGTGGTCACGCACAGGAAGCGGGCCTGGGAGCCTCTGTTTCTGCCCCACGGGCCAGTAACAGCACCAGGTAAAGTCCTTGGGAGGCCCTGCACTCACACTTCCAGGGCCCCTCGGAAGCTTCCTGTTAGAGTTCCACGCATCCTTTTGACATATTTTTATTGTCAGGTTAGAAGAAAATATTCTGCTCGTTTGCAACGTTCTCATTATATTCCCTTTATAACAATTTCTAAAAGAGAATAAATATAAAATATTCCTCTGTATTGTGGCAATATTTCAGCCTGACTTTAATATGCTGCATGGTTTCCGACTCACAATTCTTCCAGCCTCGCGATGACAGTTAAGTAATCTTCCGGTCTGAGAAACACGTGGATCAATGAGTTAGTGGGCGCACAGGACACTTATCGGGATTCGGGGAGAGTGGCTCTCCCTGCCGACTCGGCAGGGTTCAGTAAATGGGAACCCTGCCGACTCGGAGGTCCCGGCTTGGCCTTGTGAGAGTGAACCGTTCCAACAGCCCACGTCTCCTTCCCCTGGGCCGGTTCTGAGAGCTCAGAGACGTCTCCTTCGGGACCCAGCAGCAGCTGAGTCCCCAGGGAGCCGGGTCTGGAGTGGGGAAGGGGAAGCCTGCGGCCATGGCCCGCTGGCTGAGCCTGGCTGCCTCTAGGTGGCCATCACAGCCCATAGAGGTGCAGGATGGGCCCCTGCAGGCAGGGAGGGGAGGTGTGACGTCGAGGACTGCCTCTGGCTGCCTCTGGCTCCGCTCAGCCCCTCTTCTTCCTGCTCACCCTCTCCCTGGAGCCCCTGCTCAGGGTCCCTACCATCCTTTCCCTTCCAGACTTACTCTCTGAAGGGGGAAAGTCCTCCCTGCACAGCCCTGAGCACCCGCAGTTCTGCTCACTGTGGCAGCCATGACCTTGTCCCCCTCCCAAGGACAGCAGCAGGGACATCTGCTGTCTCCATCACGGCCAGAGGCAGAGAGACACTGGTGTGCACAGCAATCACAGTGGACAGTGGGAGGAATGCACCATTTGTTCACTCACTCATTCATTCATTCATTCATTCGGCAGATGTCCCCTGGGGCCCCACTGCGATCCAGGACCCTCCTGGGTGCCAGCGTTCTGCAGTAAATCTGGCACTCGCGCTTTCCCTGCCCTGCTGAGCTCTGAGGCTGGTGGGGGGACCAGGCCCCTCCTCTGTTCAGACTGCAGCTCAGGCCGGGACCCCGTTAATCCAGGGCCTGGAATTCCAAAGCTGCGGAGTCCCGCGTGGGCCTCTCTCCGCCGTGGGGTCCTGCCCTGGCTCACCCCACTGCTGTGCGTGCTCTGCAGCAGAACTTTATGGTTTTTCCAGGACTGGCATGCTCATCGCTGGGGACAGCAGCCAGCAGCGGACGCCATGCCTGCAGGGTGCCTACCGGGCATTGGTGTGGAGGCCGCTGGGCACGGTCCCTGCCCGAGGCTGACCTGTGCAGAGTGGGGGTGGTCCATGCAGAGGATTCTCCTGGATGATCTCCCTTGGGGTTGCACCCTTCCCCTGCACCCTTGGCTTCTGGTGGGGCCTGGAAGGCACTGAGCTCACAGCATTCGCCCTGGGGTGCTGGCTGTGCTGGGCCCTGGGGACGGTTCCTCCTGGCCGCAGAGGCACCCCACACCTGTGCCCTCAGCAGACAAGCTGGATTTGCAAGCAGGAGACGGTGGCTCTGGGCTTCTCAGTCCATTATTTATCCAGTACATTCTCGATTTCGAGGCAGCTCAGGCCATAGCCCGGTGCGAATACCAATTGAAGGACTGCCCTCCGCCACCCCCAGCCCGGGCCAGGAGCTCTCCAAGCAACCTGGGAGGGGAGATGGCCAGGCGGGGGTGGTGCCACGGCCTCCTGCCCCAGGACCAGATGAGGCGCTGGCTTAGGACAGTTGTTCAGAACCGCCTTCTGGGGCCCCCTGGAGGAATTCTCCCAGGACCCCACAGCATCTTGAGCAGTCGTGAAGTTCTGTTTCATGGCCTGGGAAGGTCGGGCTGTAGGACATCCTGTCGGGGCCAGGCTGGTATCCCTGGGCTCTTACCAGTAGATCACAGGGCCCAAGGGAGCCTCGGGGAGGAGCAGGTGAGGGGCCCTTCTGGCCAGGCCAGGCCTTTATCCCCAGCTGCTCCCCCATATCCAGGCTTGTGGGCAGTTTAAGCCCAATTCTGGGGACTCATTCCCTCTGCCCACAGGCCTGCCGCATCGTTAAGGATTAACTTACTCCAGGGCAGTTGACTCAGTTTTGATCATTTGTCTTATTATCTCGCAACCCCCCAGCTTCAGCCCTGGGGAGGCATTGGGGACGGGGGCCCTGTGGGCAGACAGGGCACGGAGGGCCCTGTGGGACATGGGGAGGTGGGGGAAGACCGAGATGAGGCTGGAGCCAGGCGTGTGGGGCGCAGGGGTGGAGTGCATTCTGGTCTGCGTGGGAAGCCCGCCTCCTGGCAGGGAGGTGACAGGACAGACCTCATTTTAGAGCCATTTCTCCAGGTCCCCAGTCCCAGCCCCTCTGGGGCACAGGTGACAGGCTTGGCCGGATGGGGCCAAGAGCAGAAAGAGGAAGCGGACAGTCGTGGGCAAGCGGGGGGAGGCCGCCCTGGCGAGGGGACCCGCGCAGGCCCCCGTGGACCCCCATCCTCACAGGCCACTGGCCTGAGGCCACTCTCTGGCAGCCCGGCCGGCCCGCCTGGGCCTCCCTGGCCTGCAGCGTCCAGATGCCGACTCGTCCACGTGGGGGGAGTCTCCGTGTGCTCGGGCTGTATGAGGAGCATCACAGACAGGGCGGCTGAAACTACAGGGGGTCGTCGTCTCGTGCGGAAGCTGCAGACGCTGCTCTCGGCCCCCGCAGCGGCCGGGGTCTCGCTGGCAGCCTTAGGCGCTCCTCGGCGTGACCCCCACCGCTGCCGTCCCTTAGGCTGGCCCTCCCCCATGTGTGTGTGTGAGGACGCCAGCTGCGTCGGATCGGGGCCCCCCAGTAACCTCATCTTCACTCAGCCAACGACATCTGCAGTGACACTATCTGCATATCAGGTCACAAACGTCGTCCGGGGGCTGGGACGTTAACATGAATTTGGGGTTGGGGTACACGATTCACCCCATGACAGGGGACCTCTGATTTTTAAGCAAAGAGACGAAACATTGTCTTAGGAAGCCTCAGTGTCTGGGTCTCACGGGCTGGTTTGAGGGCCCTGACTGGGGGCTCTGCATCCCCAGGGACCCTTGCAGGGGCTGGGGTCAGCAGGCTTCATTCATTCATTCATTCATTCATTCATTCTGCAGGTCAATTATCAGCATTCGCTCCGTGCGGGCTCTGTCCTTGTACTCACAGTGCAGCAGAGAACAGGGCAGACACGGCTCTGCACCTGGGCCGTACTTTCTAAGTGGAGTGAGACCCCCCCGAAAATGGCTGGCAAATAAAAAAATAATCCCAGGTGGACAAAAGCGCTATGCATGAAATAAAATATCAGAGGGCCTCACTGAGCACAAGGCATTTGAGCTGAAATCTGAATGAAGGGTTTGAAGAACCATGGGAAGAATGTCACAGTTCTCAGGGGTGACAGATACGAAGGCTTGAGGGTGAGCCAATTAGAGCAGAGTGAGGGCGGGTGGAGGTGAAGAGGACCCGCTCTCAAGAGCTGTGGCCCTCGGGGCACCATCCAGGTGGGCAGCAGTCTGGGCAGGTCAGAGGCCTCCAGCCTTGGGGGAGGGCATCCCCCCGCCCCTCCCCCCCACACGCGTGCACACACACTCTGTGGTGCGCGTGCATGACACTCGGGCCTGTTGGGATGATGGAATCTTGGGGAGAAGGACCTGGCTCTGGAAAAGCCAGCTCGAGCTTCTCGGAAGTCTTTCAGATCCTTCCGGAAAGAGGCAAAGGTGGTGAGTGAGCAGGTGGCCTGGAACGAGGACCTGGGAAGGAGGGGACCTAGGGATTGTCTTGGTCGCTCTGGGCCGCCATCGTTCTAGAGGCAGAAGGGGACCCTGAGGGGCCTGGTCTTAGGCGCGAGTCCCCGTCTCTGACCAAGGACTGAAGCCCAAATGGACTGGCCCCTGCGTCCAGGAGCCCATGGGCAGGCTGGCGGGGTGATGGCCAGGCCCCCGTCACCACTGCGTTTCCGCTGTAGCCCCACACCTTCCTCCGGCTCATCTCTCCACAGGCAGGGGACAGGCAGAGGCCGGGGTCTCTCCATGGGCGGGGGACAGGCAGGGGGCGGGGGACAGGCAGAGGCCGGGCTGATGGGCTCCATGCCCAGCCTCTGCCTGCCACCCTGAAACCGACAGGTTTTGAAACTCGCTGGGCCTCCGAGGTCCCGGCGGAACAGAAAAAACGTTCAGCTGGAAACGTCTCCTGTTACTGAGCAGGGTTTCGCGCCCCGGGTTTCAGCATTGGCCCCTCTCTGCCTCAACTTCCCCCTCTAGAAAGCGCAGAGCCGGCCCCTGTGTTCCCGCGAGGCTGGAACAGGAGCACTTGGCTCGGCGCGGCACGTAGCAGGTGTCCGAGATGTCGGGTGGCAGGGCCAGCAGACTGCGGGCAGTGGGCCGCGTGGATGCCGGCGGAAGGGCTCTGTGCTGGGATTTGCCTCCTGAATGCAGAACGCCCGTTCCCGGACCTGACTCCTGAGTCAGGAGTTTTCAGCTAGAACCGCCCTGCGATGATAGCAGGCAGGAACGTGGGTGGGCAGGCCCCTGGGGTGCAGGGGCCTGGAGCCGCTGCTGTGGGTGAGAGAGAGGAGGAAGGGAGAGCGCTGAGCCTCCCGCCTCAGGTGAGCGGAGACTGGGTGCCTGACCCATGCCCGCCGCACGACACGCATGGGCGGGAAGCTCGGCCTCCGGGGCCTTGGTTTCCCCATTTGTGACATGGGACCACAGGCCGCTTCATGGAATCTTCTCTAGAACCCTGGGAGGCTCTGAGGAGGCCCTGCAGGCTGTCCGTGTGAGGGAGGGGTCCCTGGAGGGGGTCTCTGGAGGCCGTCCCGCCGTGAAGGTGGGGGGCCTGCACCCAGCACTCCGTGTGCTGCTCGTAGCTGGTGCCTTATCACCGTTCCCAGGGCACAGGCGGAGTGGGGGGCTCGGGCCCCTCCCACAGGCCCTCTGCACCCGCCCTCCGCCAGGGAAGAGCGGGTTTCCTTTCCGGGCCTGGGGCCACCTCCCCGTGTTGGCAGGGGTGGGGAACAGGGAGCCATGTGGCTGCCCTGTCCGCACACACTGCAGACCAGGACACGGATGGGAGCCCCGGCTGCCCTAAAGCCTGGAAAGGCTGGCGGCCAAGGCCCCCCGGGGCCGAGCCAAGGCGGCCTTAGCAGGAAAGGAGGCCTGGCCAGGGCCAGACCCTGCCCGGGAAGGAGCCCGCCGTGCCAGGGAGGCCCAGAGCGGCGGGCGCACCTGCGTCTCCTGCGCCTGGTCCGGTCGCAGTGTGCAGCGTGCGTATCTCTTTCGAATAATCCATTTCCAAAAGCAGCCCTCCCAGCACAAGCAGCGGCCGCGGCGGTGAGACAGGCGCTTCTCGTCCCTGGGCAGATGTTTGTTTTCCTCCAAGAGCGCGGAGGGACCTGGCTGCTCCCTGGGCGCCGGCTGCCTACAGGCCGGGAAGTGTTGGCCCCGCGCCCTCCCCCCCCCCCGCCCCCCCCCCCTGCGGCCTCCTCTCGCTCCCTCTCTGGCAGCTTGGGGACGGATGACATCACCTGTCTGCACCTCAGTTTCCTCAGGTGTGCAGTGGCAGTGGCTGTTGGGGTTAAACAGACAATAACCGTAGGCGGCACGGGGGGCAGAAGCTCAGTAAACACGGGGTGGCGGTAGCTCCCCCCACCCCGCTCCCCGCGGCTTTGGGAAGCCGATTCCGCTCGGCCTGCTGGTCTTGCTGTCCTGCTGGTGCCGGTTCTCAGTCCTTATTTTCACCTCGCGTCCGCTCCGGGCGGCCGTGACGAGCCTCCCAGTGGGCTCATCTTCTGTGGGCGCCTCGGCGTCTCCACCGGACACGCTCGTGTGTGGTCGAGTGTCTTGTTTCTGTTGTGTGTAACTGTACGCAGTAGGTGCTTTCTGCCTCCCCGGAAGAAAACATAGCATAGGCCTGACTGTGTTTGCCCACGGCCGGCACCCAGGGGCAGGCGCCCTAGACGCCTGGAAAACCCGCCCGCGGATGCCCGCACTTTGTCGGCCTGAGAGCGGAGAAGGTGCTGGTGCCGCGTGAGTGCCTGCGTGTGCCCTGCGCCGCGCTGGGCCACCCTGAGGGGTAAAGTCATCGCAGGGCCCCCCCCCAGCCCTCCCTCACGGAGCCCTCTCCCTGGCCGAGGGACAGAGCTAGGAGACGAGAGAGAACAGAGGCCGAGGCCAGGTGTCCTGCGGTGCCGGGGTGGGGTGGGCGGCGACAGGAGCTCAGCCTGGAAAGGAACAGATGACAATGGAGTGGCTTCCGGAAGGTGGACGGGATCCTAAGCTGAGCTACCCAAGTCGGCAGAACTGGACTCAGCCGAGAGGAAGGGCCAGGTTTGCAGGTGGAGTCGGCCCTGACCGGGGCCCGCAAGCTGGGACCCGGCTTGGCTGCGGGGCAGCCGGTAGCTGCGGCTCTGTGCTGCCGCTTGTCACGCTCCTGGTGCTGCGGCGTGGCGGGCGGCACCCCTCGGGCTCAGGCGCGGTGGCCCGGTCATGCCCGCTCCTCCCTGGCCCAGGCATCCCCTGCTGCCGTCATCCACCCAAAGGGGCAGGCCCAGCCTCTGAGCAGGGTCAGGGCCCAGGGGAGGCCCTGGTTCCATGAGTCCCGGAGGCTGCTCCATGCCTGCAGCAGCCCGTGGTCCTCTGGCTGCTGGGGACCCCAGGACCTCCCCGGCACTGTCCCGTCCCTCGTGTTTCCATGGAGAAGGGCTCACCGTTTGGCTTCTGCTCTCCCATGTCTTTCTGGATTTCGTCCACATCAAAGCGAGATCCCTTATGTTCAGCGCTGAACCAGGCTGTGGCGATTAAGCACTTAAATTGATTAATCAAATTTCCTGTGATGAGAACGACTGTCATTCATTAATCTGAGCGGGATTATAAATAAGAGATGGCGGATACGGGAGACAAACGTGTGACAGATCGATGCCACCGTCTGAATCGCAAGTAGGCGCCGGTTCCCAAGGGCTTCGGCTGCCGGCGGCCTGGGGACCGAGCTTCCCGAAAGACGCAATCGGACTGAGATTAAAGTGTCCCCGTTTTAATAAAGAAATACACGTAGATGAGCAGGCAGCCCGGAGAGGGGGAGAGTGCAGGTGTGTGTACCAATGGCTGGGCCATGTTTCTGGAGGTGGTGACAACGGCTTCAGACACCGAAGTGATGGGACATTAGACTTGCACAGAGAACATGGGTTGGGGCGTCCGTGCAGCCCTGGTTCAAATGCCGCCTCCCCGGCTGGCTCGCTGTGGGACTGAGGTTCCTTCTCTCAGTCGTCCCCCACGGTGGGACGTGGACGTCGATGGCTCCTCTGTCGTTAGGTGGCCGTTAAGGCTCCACGAGGTGATGTCCACGAGGCACTCTGTGCCCTTGGCAAGTACTGAGTGCCTCCCGGATGCCAGGATCCTGCTGGAACTTAGAGATGGCGGAATTTAGAGACGGCCGGAATGAGGGGCGTGCCTCTCTGCTGGAAGGAGGCGGACACCGAAAGCGAACCCCACTTTGTGCTCCGAGCCATGGGGTGAGGGCCGTGAGGAAGCACGGGTCCGGGGGAGCAAGTGGGCAGTCCACAGGGCCTGACCTCCTCTGGGGACAAGGAGACCGTCCTGAGCCAGGAACGTCTGGGCTGGACTCAGGAAAGCCTGGGGTTGACTGTGTGAGGAGAGCTCCAGGTAGGGTGGGAGGCCGAGAGACTCTTCCAGAAGGAAATGGACACAGAGGGCCTGACGCAGGAAGGAGGAGGCCATGGACGGAGCCCTCGCTGTCCAGTGGCCAGGGTGGCTGGACACAGCCGGGGAGGAGGGTAGCACCCCGCGGGAGGCTGGGAGGGGCTTCTGGCCGCGTCGAGGGCAGGGGTGTTGGAATCAGTGCTTAGTAAGGGGAGCTTTGACCGTGCGGGGCCCGGGGGCCTCATCCCCGAGGCTCGGAAGGGAGCGTCCTGCACAGCCAAGGCCTGCCCGCCACCCCCGCCTGCCCGTGCCCGCATCCTCTGCGGGCTCCTGGACGCCAGACACCTGTTGTCCTTTCGGCTCCCAGCTCAGGTGTGCCGCTTCCCTGCCCAGGTGCATCCCTGCTGGCAGCCCCACAGGGCGCTGCGCCTCTCGTTAGACCCTGTCGCTGACGTCACGCGCCCTGACGACATCTGCCTGGCCCCTGCCCCCCCACTCCCCCGGGGTGTGGGCTCAGGAGGCAGGTCCCAGGGCTCCCTCAGACCAGGCGCCCCCGCTGAAGCCCTTGGATGCGGGGTCGAGGCGGCCTGGGAAGCGTCACAGAGGAGGCGGCCCGTGCCCGAGGGAGCGGGCAGGGCAGGCGCCGCCGCCCTGGCACCCGGGTCCGCGGCCGTGGGGCGTCGGGCCCAGACCGCCGTGCGGCCTCGTCCATCGCACTCCTGTGGGCGGGGGCGGTGGGCGAGAGGAAGGTGATCTCAGGGTGCCGAGGTTGGTGTCTGGCGCACGCCGTCCGGGCAGGACGTGGGCGGGGGCTTTCTGGACGGCGCTGGGGGAGCCGCGGCCTTCGGGGAGGGAGGGCGAGTCGGGGTGCTGGGCAGGGGGCGGAGCCATGCAGGAGCGCCCCTGCGCCTCAGGTCCCTAGCCCTTTTGTATGTTTTTACTTCCCGATGTCCCATTCAGGGTCCCCAGGTGGCTCTGCAGGGGGGCCCTGGCCACACAGGCCACGAAGGCCACGGGACCAGAAACGGCATTCTCCGTGTGGCTGGACTCACACACTGAGATGTCTGCTAGCCGCGTCCTTTGGGCCTCGGAAAGAGACTGCAAGGCTTTGAAGGGGGGGGGGGCTGGGGCAGGGCGAAGCCGGATCCCTCGCTTACAGGAAAGCAGTGAGATTAAAACTATCACTCCTTGCCGGTTGGTCTTCCACTGTTTTCCTAAATAATTAAAGACCCTTTATTAAGAGTTACCGTCTTAAAAATGTCAGTTCTCGTTCGTTCATGCCCTTCCCCTGGAGTGTGGCCTTGGGCTGTGTCCAAGGACCCCGGCCAAGGGCAACCTTTGCCCCGGACCCCCGATTGCCTGGAGCAGCTTTGAAGGACCACTGTGTGGCCAGCACAGCTCGGCCTGGGCCCCTCCTAGCACTGTGGTGTCTGCCGTGAGACGGGCCCGTGCCACCCCGAACGAGCCTCGAGGAACACGAGGCGGGGGAGGCAGCCGGGCTGTCCTCTGTTTTCAGTGCCGCTCTTTGCCCAGCCTCGGGTCCTGTGTCCTTCCCGCCTCCCCGGGCCCAGGCTGGGCCGGAGCAGGTAAACGACGGCGCACCTGGCTTCTGCCTCCGAGGGAGATGCAGGTCTCTGTCCTGTGAGGGCGCCGAGGAAGGACCGCTAGCTCTGCCTGGGAGAGTCGGGGCCCGCTCCCAGAAGCGAGCGTTTGCTCCGCACCTGAGGGACAAACACGAGATCGCTGAGCCGGGAACGGGGCTCTGCCCAACCCGCCTAAACCAAAGCAGAGCAGGTGCAAAGGCACAGGGCCTGGAAAGTGTGCCGTGTGGTCCAGGATTCGTTCACCGTTGAGCGCCTCCTGTACGCCAGAAACCACGCCAGGCCCCGAGAATACAGAAATGGGCGTGGCACGTACCCACCCTCGTAAAATTTACAGTCGAGTAGGACAGACGAGAAACAGCCCGTGATGCTCAAGCAAACGTGCCCCAGGTGGGAGTGAGTGCTCCGTGCACCAGGTGGGAGGCAAGAGGATGCCTGCCAGGAGGATAGAGCACCTGAGCAGGTGTTGAGGGCTGCACCTGGCTTCACGTGGAAGGCAGGCCAGCTTGGCGTGACCTGGACTGGAGGGGCGTGCAGGGGAGCGTCGACGCATGAGACCCAAGGAAGGGCCGCGGAGTGGAGGGAAGGCACGGGGCTCCGGGTGACGGGGAGGAGGGAGCTGGAGCCTTCCGGAACGATCCGTGCGGGGAGGTTTGCGGCAGGTCCCGCAGATGGCAGCAGAGTTGGGAGAGGCCGTGGCCGTTGTGGTCTGAGCTGGGTCTGAAGGAGCGGTCAGCGGAGGGATGCCCACTGCCCACGGGGCACTGTGAGGCTAGAGCGGGTGGCCTGCAGGGCGTGAGTGACCAACCCAACAAAACTGCCCAAGGTGAGCTGGACTGGGGGAGGGTCTGCCCGGAGCGTTGGAGGGTTGTCAGGAGACCGCTCACAGAGCGGGGGATTTCGTGGACCCCCGGCCTGGGAGCCACACGGCCAGGAAGCCCAGGAGGAGGCGGGCACTCAGGACGAGGGCAAGGACAGGGCCTTCGACCGGCACCCAGCCTCCAGTCCAGCCACCCTGTGTCAGAGGGTCTGCACTGGCCTCGAGTTTGCAAGTCTTCCGAGAAGGTCAAGGTCGAGGTCACCTCCTTAGTGATGAAAATCTCAATTTGCTGCTAAAAGGCTTGGAGGTGTCACCTGATGCCAGCCCCAGGGGTTGGGGGCTGGGCCTGGGTTTGAGCAGAGTTCAGGAGGCAAGGTTTTGTGGGGATGGAGCTCATGGCGTGGGGGGGGGGGGGTGCTGAACACGTGGGTTCCCTCGGGAGCGGCCACGGATGCCTGGGCCTCCCTCAGGCAAGGCCATGGCCCTCAGGACTTAGTTCCTCGTCTGGAAAACGAAGGGGTCGGGGTCGTGAGGAGACCCTCCCAACAGTCCCTTTCGACTCCAAACGTTTGCCAAGTCGATGGCCTTCCACCCACCTGATCACCTTGCTGTCGGCAGGAGTTAAGTTTTAATGAGAAAAGAATTTCTCTCTGGAATATTGAGTATAATTAAAACTCTGCCATTGGGGAAAAAAGAAAAGAAAAGAAAGAAAAGAAAAGAAAACAGAAGCCCAGCCAACATCGGAGAAGTAGAGGGAGTGAGGGTGTTAAAACACAACCCCGTTTTCCTCTCCCTATGACATGGATTATTAAGTCAGGTTTGAAAAAAGTTCCTATTAAATATTTAAATATGGCATTAAATATTCATCATCTCAAAAATTGCTTCCTAACAGATCCTTAGGTAAATATAACAATATTTGATCACAAAGGCTGCGGGGCCTGACGGAGGCTCGGGAAGGGTGAGGATCTGAGTGGGGATCCGTTTCCACGGCTCAGGGAATCCCACTCAGGGGAGGACAGAGGCCTCGCCGCGGCGAGGGGCCCGGGTGACCACTGATGGGGTGACCGAGCCTCAGAGGGACTGCTGTCTGCATCCCAGCCCGCGTTCACAACCACAGGCGGGAGAAGCAGCCTTCTCCCCTCTCAGCGCAGACGCTCGGGCCCAGAGGAGCTGGCTGTTTGCCCAAGGTCATAGGTGCAGTGAACCCAGGTTCACTGCGACCCCAGGGCCTGTGTTCTCAGTAGCCTGCCCACCCGTGGCCCCTGTCAGTGAGCCCCCAGCAGGGAGCGGATCCCCACCTCAGCACCCGCCCTTCTGCAGCCAGCCCTGGTAAGAGTCTGGGTGCCACGCCGGGGCCTCCCCCACCTCCCTCCTCTTCTGCCCTGGGCACATTCTGGGGTGAGGAGGCCACAGGCTTGGCAGGCGCCCCTCCCCAGCGGCAGGCACGGGCGTGGGGCAGGGGCTCCCTGTGCAGCATTCTGACGCACGACACCGGCGCCTGGTCTGCCATCTCCATCCACCGCCTGGGCCGACAGGCGGGAAGGCTGACGTCCGATGATGCTCTGGTGCATCGGGATTGTCCCCGGGCCTCCTGGGCTGGAGGAAGGCCCACGTGACATGACCAGATAGCCGAGCTTCACGCGCACAGTGTGGCGTCCCAGGGAGATGTCTGTTAGCAGCAGCAAGAGGTGAGGAGGACCAGAGGCCTCAGCCTGCCTCTGGGTGGAGGACGGGGCGGGGGGAGCCACTGCGGCTGGCGCCTCGTAAGCAGCACAGATGCAGAACCGGAGACAGGTGGGATTGAATTACCCGGGTGCCCGCGGCTGCAGCCCCGCCTGTAAGATTCAGCGCCGCCCCATGCAGCTTCGCAGCATGTTGGATTCCGACAGGTCGTATTTTATCGCTGCCGAATAATTGCAGGCGACAGAAAACCTGTTTCCTTCCCATTTTCTACATCCAGGAAATTTGTACCGCATGCAGCCTGCATCTCATTAGGCACGTGAAAATATTGCATTCTCTCTTTCCCACAGCCTGCAGATCTATCACAAGGCAGAGAAAATGCAGGGCCAAAGGCAGCAGCCCCATCCCACGGGGCCCAGAGAGAGCCGCTGAATGTAGGGTGCCTGCACCTCCCATGGGGAAGGCAGCCGCCGCCCCACCCCCTGGGAAGGCTCCTCCCCTGGAGGCTGCAGGGCTATCTGTCATTCCCCGGGAGGTGGGGAAGATGCTGGCTGCGGAGAAGCAGGTGTAATTACAGAGACCAGTAAGTGCTGTCCCTGCTCGAAGCTCAGCCTCTGACTCTTCTCAGTGACTTTTCCTCCTGGGCTGATCAGCTTTTCCAGAGCATTCAGTTCCAGGACTGACAAGAGCTGAGGACACGGAGGCCAGACCTCCTCGAGAAGCCTGGGGCGGGAGGCCTCCATTCCTTCCTGCCTTCTCCGCGCAGGCCCCTGGCGAGGTCCGAGGTGGATGGCTGGATGTGGCGAAGCCTCTGCCATCGCTCCAGCGGGGCCGAGCCCCCGCCAGCCACCCGGACGGCCCGTTGGCCCCCTTCCCTCGGTGTTCCGGGTCTCTTCCGAGCTGGCCCCGACAAGATGCCATTCCCAAGAGCTTTCTCTGTGCCAGGCCCCGTGCAGACTGGGGGTGGTGGCAGCAGCAGGCAGGAAGCCAGGCCTGGCGGGCAGGCCAGCCCCTCCCCGAGACGTGAACCCCAGAGGGCAGGGTCAGCCTTGTGCCCACTGCGTTCCCGGCACCTCAAAAGGACCCAGCACATAGTAGGTGCTCAGCAAGTGTGTGTCCACTCAGCGGGTGGACTTGCAGGCGGGCCCGTCCCCCCTGCGCCCTCACCAGTTCCTGAGGCTGGGGCAGCTTCACCCGGGACGGGGTGTAGTGGGGCCCCTGTCCCTTGTCTGTGCCGGGGCCTCAGCTGTTTTTTATTTTTTTTTTAAATTGAGGTGTAGTTCACATAACATAAAAATTAACTCTTTTGGAGTGAGCAATTTGGAGATATTGAGTACATTCACAGCGTTGTGCAAATATCACCTCTACTTCCAAAAATCTTCATCCCCCCCCACAGGAGACCCGATACCAGTAAGCAGTCACGCCACTCCCCCGCCCTCCACGCTCCCCCCCCCCCCGTGCCTGGGAACTTGGCTTTCTGTCTCTGTGGATTTGCCTGCTCTGGGGATCTGGGTATTTCCTACAAAAGAAACCTACGATGCACGACCTTTTGAGTCTGGCTTCTTTCACTGAACATACTGTTGTCGAGGGTCACGCAAGTCATGGCATCCGTGAGCACATCGTTCCTTTTTACGGCGGAACGGTGTCCCGTTGGGTGGCCGGGCCGCGGTTTGTCTGTCCGCCCATCCATGACGTCCACGTGTGCTGTCCCGCCTCCCGGGGACGCCGCTGTGGGTGTGCGCGTGCGTGTGCGTGCTGGAGTCCCTGCTTCTAATTCTTTGGGAACTGCTCAGTCATATGGTAATTCTGTGTGTAACTTTTGAAGGACAGGCTGGAGTTTTTTTACAAGGTTCAAAGGAGATCGTTGATCAGTCTTCCGATGGCCCAGCACTGCGGGGCGCCAAGCGGGGCGGGGGCCCTGTGTTGCCGGGAAACAAAGGGTGAATAAGTGGGAGCCAGAACACATGGGGGTTCGGGGAGTTTGCATTCATCCTGGGGGGCAGAGCGAAAGGGGTTCAGCAGATTCTTGCCTTCAAACCACTTCCTGGCTGTGGAGTGGGGGGTGGCTCCTGGCGGGGTGGGGTGGAGAAGGCTTAGGTCGGGGTCTGGGCAGTGCAGGCAGAGGGCAGGGACTGACAGGAGGGGCTCACAGGCTTTGGGGTGGGGCTACGCGAGAGGAGATTTTGGTGGGGTGCATTTCAGAGCTGTGCCTTGGGGGCTGGCTGGCCGGCACTGCCTCCCTGCCTCTCCTGGGGTCGGCGAGTGGCACCCTGGGGGGCTAGACATTCGGGCTGTGCCCTGGTCAGCAGACTGGTGCTACGCAGTCTCTGTAGGGTGAAGGCCATGTTCTGACTTTCGGGCATTAGAGAAGGGGCCAGCTGTGGCAGATGGAAGGCCCCTCACCCCGTCTCCAGAGAGGGAAGGAGAGAGGCAGGCCAGAGGGCTCCCTCTCACCTACAGCTGCTGCCTGGGCTTGGCTCCGCTCCTGGCCCCCACAGCCAGGTCAGGGCCAGGAAGCTGGGCTACTGTGGCCCTCTGACCTGGGGTTCATTTGGTCAAGGTCAACCTGGTTAATCCTGGGGAAGCCCAGGGACACTGGGGTGGGGTGGAGGGAGCCTGAGCAGTGTCAGGAGCATCAGACTTTTTTTCAGAAGGGAGGGTTCCTGGCTCCATGGGTGGAAGGGTCAGAGTGCGTGGTACCCAAGGACCTTTGACCCCCTCCCCTCTCTGCACGTCGTCAAGGCTCGAGGGGCTAGGGCAGCTGCCCCTTATCCCCAAACAAGCCCTGGCTACTTGAGAAAGCTGGACACAGAGGACAGGGCGGCGACCCCACCCCCACGCCCGCACGCGCACACGGCCTGAGCAGGGCAGTCACAGGGATGGGGCAGCGGCCATGGCGCCCCTGTTCAACATCGGCCTCAGATTCCAGGAGGAGGTTGGATCCGGGGAAATTGAGGAAGGCCTTCAATGCACCAGCCACTGAAGACATACTTCATTTAACCCAACTGACCTGCACGATCGCGGTCAGCACCCATCCGCTTCCCCTACCCAGGGTGCTGAGGTCACACACCAAGTCCCCACCCAGAAGTGCAGGTGCATTGTAAGCCCAGGTATGGCTTCAATACCTGTGTCCTGCCCCTTCCCACGCCACCGTCAAGCACAAGGATCAGATGGGGGAGGGCAGGGAGGGACCTCGGTCCCCACTGACTCTCCTCCAGTGGTGCCCAGGCCCGGACAGCAGCGCTGAGCAGAAGGCTCCAGCAGCCTCCTGGGGGACAGTCCCTCTTCCCTTGTTCTTCCACAAAGGCCGGGATCCGTCACAGCCCTTTATTGAAAGGCAGGGCAGCCTCTGGCCCAAGGTCACGCAGCCCTCCGCATGCCAGCCTCTCCTTCTGCCACAGCACGGACGCCTCCTCGCGTAGCCTCTAAGCCTCGCTCTGATTATCCCCGGCACCGTGAGCATGACCGTCACCCCCGTTCCACAGATGAGGGCGTCGAGGCTCAGCGAGCCGGAGCAAAACGGCCCAGGTGCTGCCGGGGCGGTGGGCGCTCAGAGGGGACGGACGCCCACGGGTGTTGGGGTGTGGCCGGGCAGACCGGCGGTGGGTCCCTGGGGCTCCTGGGACAGCCAGCCTTGCTGCCCGTCCCGGCTCCGCCCCCGGCCACCGCCAGCCCCTCGCCGTGACTGTTTGCATGTGTTTCTCACACCGGCCCCAGGTATATCCCCGGGTGCCCGGCGCTCCCTTCACAGGTGGCCTTGATGCCCTCTCCATTCCGTGGGGCTGTTTTTGTGAACGTGGAGAAGAAAAAAAAAGAAAAAAAAAAAAACGGGAAAAGGCCAGTTCCCTGTGTCCAGCCCATTAATTCTGCATGCTCGGGCCCAAATTAACCTTGGCAAGGCTTCGAGAAGAGAGAGTAATTCCAACCTTAAAAATCTGCTGATTAAAGCTGGTTTCAGGAATTCGATCCCACTTAATGTCTTGGCATGGAGCCCGGGTTCCCATTAGCAGCCACAGGCTGGGTCCTGGCGTCCCCCCGCCCCCCACCGCCTTCTTAATAAACAAAACCCCACCGCGTGTTACAGGCAACAATTGCTTCGCTGGGACTCCTCGCTGCCCGCAGCTGCGTGCGTGGCCCTGGGCACCTGCGTGGTGTCCGGGGCCAGCAGAGGCGCTGCTGGGAGCCAGGTTCCAGCGGGCTCTGGAGCGGAGCAGTAATTACGACCAGGAGGGCCAGCGCTGCAGCCTGCCAGTCGAGAGCAGGCTGGGGGCTGGGCAGCCCCTGCCCCCGCCGCCCCCCCGCCCCGTGCCATCCCAGTGGCTCCGAGACTGGGAGCCAGCTCCTGGTGTTGTCCGCATCTCCAAGTCCCCGTGCCTTCTGGGACCAGGGGAACCAAGACACAGAGGGTGAGGAAAGACAAGGGCCAGCTACCTGGAAGGCACTGAATACTCCTAGCACCGAAGGACACAGCCCCTGGCCTCCCACAGAGGCTCGGTGTCCCTCCCATTGGTCATCCCTTCGGCTAAAAGGTGCCAAGCCCTGTAGGGATGTGTGGGGGGAGGGGAACACCAGACCACGAGTTACTGTGGGGGTGCATCCTCCCCCCCAGGGTGGAGGTGGAGGGGCTCAGTAGCCACTAATGGGGGCAGGCAGAGAGCGGGGGGGGGGAGGGGGAGGCCACGATCCCTACAAAACACTCTCAAAATCGGTTCCCGCCACCTGGCAGGGCTCCAAGAAATAGGTTGCAGCAAAGACACTGGATGAGAGAAAGGAAATTTCACTTTCTTTATTTATTATTTATGTCCAGTGTTTTAGGCAATTTCTGTGCTATAAACAGCTCCGGCGTATTGGACGAGGCTGCCTGAGGGTGGGGGCGAGTGGATGGGAACACGTGCAGACACGTGCCCAGCAGGACCCGCGGTGGGTGCTCAGCCGCCTGGCACGCCCCACGGGGGGTGGAGGGGAGGACGGACACCCTCAGCAGGCCCCACAGGGGGGCCAGTGCCAGGAGAGGTTTCCAGGAACACGGAAATGACCTGTCGGGGGGGCGGTTTGCTCGGGACGGAAGATGGAGCAGTGTCCAGTCCACGTAGACCGGGCCGAGGGACGGCCAGGCGCCCAGACCCCCAGCCGAGGCTCCTGCCTGGTCCCCGGAGAGACCACGGAGGGTGAAGCCCCGCGCCGCCCGCCCGCTCTCCTGGGGTGTGAGATGCACGGTCGCCGCCCTGGTCAGCTCCCTCTCTAAATCTAAACTTACCTTGTTATCAATTTTTAGCTCCCATTCCGTTTTATGCCCACTAATTTATTATCCTAGATTCCCCAAAAACAATAAAGCTGCAGCTCCACGGATTTTATTTATATCTTTAAACATGATTTTTATGCCTTTTATCTAAAAATTCATTTGATTTTTATTGCCCTTCTCACTCACGTTGTGGTTAGACTGCAGCTGCTTTGTCTAGATGCTTCTCGAGCAGGCTCGGCCTCTCCCTGGGAAGGAGGCCCAGGTGAGGGGAGTGTGTGTGGGGGTGGGGGGGGCCAGGTGGCTTGCCGCTCTGCAGTGGCCCTGGGGTGGGGCTGTCCCTTCCCTGGTCCCTGGAAAGCGCCTGAGGAGAAGGGACTTCTCAGAGTTCACTTTTTATCTCCGCGTCCCATTTCCTCTCTAGGTTCCTTGCTGGAAAAAAGTCTAGAAACTGAGAGTCTCTCTCCATGCTCCACCCCACAGCATTTCTCGGTTTCTTCCTGCTCCTCGCCCAGACCCGGACGGGGCAGGGCAGTGCCTCCTCTCCCTCCTCTCCCTCCCTCCCCCTCCGGCTGGCTGGAGCCCACCTGTCCCCACTCGGCCCGCGTCTCCTCGGCCCTATCCTTGCCCAAAGAGCCGATCCCCCTTCTCTGAGCTCCTGCCGGCTCAGGGGTGATGGGGTGCGGGCCTCCTGTCTCCAGTCTGGGAGCCTGCGGTGGCTTTCTGCAGGTCGTGGGGTGGGTGCACCCATGTCCCCACTGCCAGGTGCTGCCCCATTCTCCTGGCACCCTGCCCAGCTGGGACGGGCGGAGTTGTCAACCTCATGATGTTTGCTGCCCCCGTCGGTTTCTCTCGTGCCCCTCAAGTCCTCCAGGTCCGAGGGCCCAGGCTCCATAGCCCAGCTGGCCCACCAGTGTATGCGCTAAATCCCTCGCCCTACAGATCGGGCCCCTGTAGATCGGGTCCAGCTCTAGCACGTATGACCTCGGCCAAGGCCCTGACGCCTCTGCTGAGCACCAGCAGAGAGGGACTCTGCAGAGAGGGGCTCAGACCACGGCCCCTGCCCAGCCTCCCTTCCCACCCCCTGGTCGCCTAGGCATCGAGCTCAGGAGACACTCAATTACTTGGCCAAAAGACTCACAGAAGTGCAGGCCACCAGGGTGCCAGGCCAAGGGATAGGCGGCCTCGGGAGGAGGACTTCTCTGAGGCCGTGGAGAAAGAACCTTCTGGAGCCTGCCTCCACCTACCTGGAGGAGCCTCCCAAGAAGTGCAGGGCTCAGGGGAGGGTCTGGTCCCACTGGGGTGGCCCAGGCCTGACCAGGGCTGGCATCTGCCTGTGTGCCCCACAGCCCTGGCTTTGGGGGTCCTGGCCGGCACCCTGCCGTGTGGCCATGGTTCCCCGACACAGCAGGGCCACGGCTCCTCTGGGAGAGGCCATTGCAGGTCGACTGAGGAGAGAGGCGGCTGGAGGCCCCGTGGACGGTGATCCAACGTCCCCGAACTGCCCCGTCCCCCAGCCCCGCAGGCCGGAGCAGAGCACAGTCTATTCAGCTCACACTAGTCATCACTAGAGCAATTCACTGCTTAACAACTTCCGAGGCCCAGCGCCCTGGCAGGCAGCGTGTGAATCGAATCATTCGCCTCTAATATTTAGATTAATGTGAGCCGGATCCTCGGGTGAGACCAGCTCGGGCCTCACCCCTGTGTCTCTGTGAAGGTGGGCCAGCGGAAGGCCGGGCCCCCGCCGCCGGCATGACGCCTGAGCGAGGTTACTGGGGGTGACACGCACGGCAGGACCCAGGGCTCAGGCCACCCACTGTTGCCCACCACAGGAGGGCGGGGGGCAGGCGTCCACCTCTGCCTCTTCCAGCCCTGTGACCTTGGGCAAGTGGCCTGGTTCCCCAAGGACGGAAGTCGAGTAGAGAGCAGAGGCGAGATCTCCGTGTCATTCCCCACGGCCCCACCGGCGACCGTCAGACTGCCCCAGAGCCCGCCAGGATCAGCTTCGGCCACCCGTTTGCACAGCTCCGGGAGGCGCTGGGGGGTTCCGCCGGGGCAGCACCCGCTTCCCCCGGGATGTGAGCCGGAGTCAGACCCCGTCCTGGGCCCCGCGGCTCCGCCCGCTCAGGTGCCTTCCCGCCTTCCGGGGGCCCCAGGGCCCACGGCCAGGCATGTGAGAGGCCGTCCCTGGCCCTGCCACCTGCGGTCTGGAAGAGAGAGGCTGTCCTGCCTCATGGGTCACATGGGGATGACGGGCCTGTGCTCCCTGCCCCGCAGAGACAGCCCCACTGGCGTGGGAGAGGGGACAGTGCATGGAAGACACGCAGTGATGGCAGGTGGGGCCGCGGGTCAGACCGGACGCTCGGGCCAGCGCCTGCACCTGTCCCTCGGTTTCTCGGAGCTTCCCCTGGTCCTTCCAGGAAATCTGCCTCGACCCGCAGAGCGGGGACTAGCAGAGGGGTGGAGCCATAAAAGCCGCAGGGCCTTTGCTTCCCGCGTGAGGCCACCTGCCAGCTGCTCATCAGGCGTCCCATGGGGGGCTCGGCAGAACAGCTGTGGACCGGTCACTCGCTGTCGCCCGCATGGAGGGCTCCAAAGGGGAAGCTGGGAAGGGCTGACCGCCTTGCCCAGGCCCTGTCCTCGTCTTAGGCTGCCTTTCTTTCCACCTGGCCTGGTCTTTTCCACCTGATGTCCACCTGGCCAACTCTTCACCCTTTAGGACTCATCACAAATGCCACTTCCTCTTCGGTGACTGCTGACTTTCGGCATGAAAAAGGGGGCTCTCTTCCCTCCTCGGGCCGCATTGCGCCCCTTCCCAGGGTCCCTGTACTCAGGTCCGGGTTATTTGGATCCAGTTTTATCTGTTTGTCTCTCCCTCCCACTGGGAGACTGGGGTTTCGGGGGACAGGGCCTCAGCCCCCACAGAGAAAAGCCTGTTTCTATGAAATCTACTTCCGTTCCTCCCTGCCACATCTGAGCCCACCCCAGCCACCACACACAGCGGCCTCTTTGGGGATGTGTGGCTGTCACTCCTCTCACCTGCCCCTACCCAGAATATTCGGAGTAAATGGCCACTGTCCCTTCCCATCATCACGTGGGAACAGGATTGAATCATTCTCTTATCAGTGGATTTTTCTTCCCCTTCTATTATCTCGCTTTCTTCTGTCACCTTTAGACCAGGACACAATTTCTTAAAAACTGTTCATCTTTGTCATGTGCACATCAGATGCAAGTGTTTGAGATAAACCAGTCACCTAAACATCTATTTTCACACTGATTGCCTTTGTGCGGACGGTCACCTCCACAGTGGGAGACAGGCGAGGCCAGTGGAGGCCCAGGGCCAGGCCCCTGGGGTCCGTGGGGTCACTGGGGACCGTGGGGCCCTGGGGGACCGTGGGGGCTGCCTCCGCAGGCGATGCAGCTCAGCCCCCAGCCGGAGGCCTGGCTGCTGGGGGCCGGTGCGGGGCTGCTGGCAGAGGAGGCAGCCGTGGGACCCTCATAAAGAGGATTATGGATGGAGATTTGCTGTAAAGCTCCTGGTCTGAGGACTCAGCAGGTATTATCCCTGCATTAGAGGAGCTTGGGGGAGGAAGGGAGGGAGGGGAGGGGGGAGCGAGCTTCTCCTTCACAAGGATGGAGGGGGGCTTAGCGCTGAGTGGGGGGAGGTGCTTGCGTAGACACCGACTCATTGGAGCTGGCCCAGGTAGCATGACAGGCACCAGCCTTGGAATATTCCAGCTCCCCAAGGGGGAGCCACCTCCCAGAAGTCTCAACCTCCACAAACCATCCTCCCCGGCTTCCCCAGATCTCAGCCTCTGGGGTCTCGGGCTCCAAGGGCCTCCACCAAACATCCCTGAACTGGACCCTCACTCCGGTTCTTGGGAGTCTCGCGGGTGCGCTGTGTGAGCGGCCTGCAGACGGGGTCACGCCCTGCGGGACCACGGGGCGTCCCCTGGGGACCCACACGCGGAAGTGGCTGCAGGGAGCCTTGCAAAGGGTGGAGTCGTCCTCCTTCTTCCCAACCTGACAGTTAGGGGTCAGCAAACTGTGGCCACGGGCCAAGTCCAGTGTGGCACCCACTTGGGAAGAGCCCGTGAGGCAAGAACAGTGGTTACGTTTCTAATGGTCGGGGGGACAGTCCAAAGAAGAATGATATTCATGACAACTATGCTAAGCACTGGTTACGATGTCCACGGACGAAGCTTTGTTGGGACACGGCCACGCCCATGCATTCCCTGTCCTCGAAGGCCACCTTCGCCCTACAGAAGCAGAGCAGAGCTGAGCAGTGACCACGGAGACCACCTGAGTCACAGGCCGAAAGCGTCTCCTGTCCTGCCTTTCCCTGGAAGTCGGCACCGAGGTGGGGAGTTAGATGACGGTGACACAGCGTGGAACCCGGGGCAGAACCCGCCTCCCCACGGCCGCCTCGGGACCGGCAGTCACTTCCAGGGACTCCTGCCTCTGGCTGGTCAAGAGAGGCTTCCTGGAGGAGGAGGACCCGAGGCGGGCTCCGGCGGGGCGGGGTCGGCATGGGCTGTGGAGCAGGATGAGGAGAAAGGAGAAGCCGGAAGCGCAGGTCTGCCTGGGGACAGTGACCGGAGCGTCTTCTGGAGCCAAGGCCTGAGAGTGGAGGGGTCAGTGGAGGGGTCAGAAGGAGGGCGGAGCTTGTGCGAGAGGAGGCAGAGGAGGGAGGGGGAGCTGCAGAGCCAGCTGTGCACGTGCAGCCATCTGGACTGGACAGAAAGCGCAAGGCGTGGCCCAACACCCCGACCCATAACCTCCCGCCACACTGAGGCACCCCCTTCTCCTTGGCCAGCGGCTGTCAAGCCACGATGGACCCTGTGGCTCAGGGGCCACCTCTGGCAGCTGAGTCTGTTGGGGAGAAACCGGTTTGAGGAGACGTGGGGCTGAAGCGCCCTTCAGAAACATCCCTTTCTGCGTGCGGGGTGTTTCACCGCGAAAGGAAGCCGCCTCGTGTGTGTTACTTGGTTTCTCCTGTCATTCTAGCTTCCCTTGTTATTTAAGAAGAGAAAAAAAAATAAGCCCCCTCATGTCATAAAAGCAATTTCGAGTATTTAAGAAAAACTCCTTCCCTGCTCAACTGTCATGTGAAAGGGACGCCGTGGGGCCTCAGTTCCCCAAACACGGACGAACTGGAACGCGGTTCTCATGCGCAGGCGAAGCCGGCCGAGGTTCCTGCGGCTAGCTGGCTGCTCCCGCTCGTTCGCTTCCCCGTACACGCCTCCCCACGCTGTGCGTGCACGCCTCACGCTTACACACACACACACGGCCGTATCCAGCAGCCCCGGGGCGTGACTCTCCCTCCAACCACACGACAGCCCCCGAGTGAAAAGCTCAACCCAGGGACGCCCCAGGGGACCCCCAGAGCCTGATCAAAAAGCGCCAGGAGTTTGTACAGCACAGATTGCTACAGACAAACTTGATTGCTTTTTTGATTAGTGGTAAAGGGGATGGATTTGATACGCCGCCTCGTGAAGCAGTATGCAGTTAATCCCCCGTTGGCGTGGTGTGACATTGTCGTATGGGCCGGGAATGGGCGCAAGGCCGTGACGCGAGGAGGGTGGCGTCACAGCGACCCGGAGGGAGCCTGGGATCCGGGCAGGCCATGACAGTGCTTCGGGGTCAGGGGTGACTGCAGGGGGCAGGGCCCGGGCAGGGGCACACTCCGCGAGGCCGTCCAGCCGTGCCCTCGGAGCACGGCCAGTTCACCTGTCGCCTGCTCTGTCTGCCCGAAGGCTTGGCTCTGCACTGCGGAGACCACCCTCAGTGGACGCCCGTTCCCCAGCCTCCGCATCGGCTTCCCCCACCAACCCCGTGCCCATGATGCCCGGATAGTTCCAGGCCGGGCTGGGCCCCCAGACTGCATTCTGTGTGCCTCCACTTGGATGTCTTACCCCGCCTTAATAAGTCACCAAGTGGAAACCCGAAATCAGCCCCCCCACCAGCCTGCAAGGCCCCCAGTGTTTCCTGTCCCAGGGAGTGGGACCACCATGTGCCTGTCCACCCAGCCTGAAAGCCGAGTGTCTTCCTCACACCTGGCAAACGAGGCCACTTCCCGGTGCCATTGTCACCGGCCCCAGCTTGCCTCTGCACTCACAGGACTGGCCTGGTGCCCCAGCCTCCCTCAGCTCTGTCCCCTGGCCACAGTGAGCTCCTGAAATGCACATCTGATTATGACGTCCTTTCGACCCCCGCTGCCCCAGGGTGCAGCCAAACTCCTCGCCGCGGCCCCCATCGCCAGCTTTGTCCCCGCCCGGCCCCTTGCTACCCGCCGCCCCATGTCCTTCACAGCCCGGTCCATTCCAATGTCCTCACACAGCCAGGTCTGCTCCGTCTCTCCTCCATTCCCCACCTGCTTTTCCTGCCCCTGGAAGGACTCTCTTCCCCCCACCACCCTCCAGGCAGCCCTGCCCATCTGAAAACCCCCACAGCGCTCTCTAACCGCCCCCCCCACCTGCTCTGGGCTGTGCCGGCACCGCATCCTGGGCATCAGCTCTCAACCCTCATGGCTACCAGGGGACAGGAGGAAGGCGGTGCCCATTTCACACCCTGGAAGGACAAGGACCCTCTCGCCTGGGAGCAGCAGCCCCCACCGCAGGCCAGACCTGTCTCTCAGAGCCCCTCCTTGCTGCCTGCGGCTCACCAAGGGCAGACCCCCCCGTGAAGACAGTCAAGCGGCTGCTCAGCCTCCTGAGCACAAAATGTAGAGCCATTGCAGGCAGTTTTCTGGTGCGTCTTCCCAAGTCCTGAGGCTTCAGGGCCACACGCAAAAGTGAAACATGTACTGTCCCTGGGTCCTGTTCTTTTTAAATTTATTTATTTTAATTAGTTTCGAGTATACAGGACATTTGTTAGACATAGATATAGTTCATAAAATGGTTCCCCCAATTGCTCCCTGCCTCCCCTGACCCTCCACCTAGCCAACATATTAATGCCTCTGCCGGGCTCCCCATCCCCGTGACCATCCATCAGCTACTGATTGTGAGTCTGTTTTTGATTAGCTTGTTCTTGTTATCTCGTAGATTCCACAGATAAGCGAAGTCATACAGTGTTTACCTTTCTCTGGCTGACTTAAATGCCTTCTAAGTCCATCAGAGCAATATGTTTTTCCATCCCCTTTTAGTCTGTGTGTGTTTTTTAACCTGATATGAGTCTTTCTATTTTTCCTCTTAAAGGAGTTCCTCCAACATTTCCTGTAAATGGCTTGGTGGTGATAAATTCCTTTAGCTTATTTTTGTCTGGGAAGCTCTTTATCTGTCCTTCAACTCTAAATGATAGCTTTGCTGGATAAATTATTCTTGGTTGTAGATCCTGGGTCTTCATCCTGTCGAATATTTTTTGCCAAGCCTTCTGTCCTGCATAGTTTCTTTGAGAAATCAGCTGCTAGTCTTATGGGTGTTCCCTTTAGTAACAACTGTTTTTCTCTTGCTGCTTTTAATATTCTTTCTTTGTATTTAACTTTGGCATTTTAATTATGATGTGTCTTGGTGTGGGCCTCTTTGGATCCCTGATTTTTGGAATTCTCTGAGCTTCCTGGGGTTTTTGTCCATTTCCTTCACCAGGTTAGGGAAGTTTTCCATCATTATTTCTTCAAACAGCTGTTCAACATCTTGATTTTCTTCAGTTACACTATCAGATGATATTTGGACCTGTATACTCCTTAAATTATTTTTATAGTCTTGGCATCTTATCTCTTGCCATTCTGATTGAGTGTCCTTGGCTTTCCTCCTCTAGATAGGCATTTGATCCTTTTCTTTATTCACTTTTTTATTCCTTTGTTTATTCCATTTAATATACTTCTCATCTCAGATAATGTGTTCTTCATTTCAGACTGGTTCCCTTTTATAATTTCCATTTCCATTTTTTGTTTTTATCTTTGCTGAATTTATCTACACTTCCCAAAAGTTCATTGAGCATCTTTATAACCAGTGTTTTGAACTCTGCATCTGTTAGATTACTTGACTCCATTATATCTGGATCTCTGTTCTGTTCTCTCATATGGTTTCTGCTTCTTTGTCTTCCATTTTGGCTGCCTTTCCGTGTCTGTTTCTATGTACTAAGCAAAGCTCCTAAGTCTCCTGGTCTTTTATGTGGATTTGTGAAGTAGGTCCAGTGGCACAGTCCTGAGAGGGGTTCAGCTGCAGGCCAATTTAGCCCAAGCCTCTACCCTCTGGGGCCACCTGTTAAGATTCAGCAAGCAATCCACAGATGCTGTGCTTATAGTTCCTCAAAAGGCCACACCAGAAACCGAAGCCAGTGCCTCGAGTGTGAGTCTAGGTACGCTCAGCAAGGAGCACCTGTCTCGCTGCAAATACACCTGGATGTGGTTTGGTGGGGCCAGTTGGGGGAGGCGGGGTTTCAGGAATCCTCTGGGCGGAGTGACCTCTCTTATCCATTTTGATGCCGTCACAGCTAAGGCAGCGCTGTGTCCATGCACTGGGAGGAGGGAGGGCTCAACAGGGGACAATGGATACCCCCGGCACTTCTGTACAGAGCAAGTCTCGCCTCGGCCCTCACTCCAACAACGTCTCCCTGTAAGTCCCTGGGTCCCCTGCACGCAGCCGAGTCAGCGCTGGTGTTCAGAGCGAGCAGGTCCGTCACTGAAATCCGCTCGCGGGTGCGGCCCCTTTAAGAGGCGTCTGCTGCCGCTGCCACTGCCTTCATCCCGCTCAGCCCCTCGGGGCCAGGCAGCCCCGCGTCCTCGTCCCGTCCTACCTTCTGCCATTGCAGGGTGCTGTCTTGGACCTCTCCCTAGCTGTGTGGCTCGTTCATCTAGATCCCAGGCGACTTTTCCTTGCTGCTGCTCCTTGTTTCCGTCACAACTCTGATTTGGTCGCCAGAGGGATGGACAGAGCCTCCATCTGTGCCCTATTTTCCTCCCCTGGGTCCTTTTCTGTGCCAGGCTGTAGAGACCAGTGTCCGGGGGGTGCCATCTCCGTTCAGGAGGTCTGGGCTCCCTCCCTCCAGGGTGTCACAGCCCAGGGAACACAGAGGGGCGAACGGACCACAGCGCGCCCTGGTGTGCTTCTCAAGGAACCACGGGGAGGCACCCGACGCCCGCAGGCTCCCTGAGTCCTTGGGGCCCTGGGGCGCTCCCCCTCCCCCGTGGTGCCCTGGGGCGTGGCTGGCTCTCATCAGGGGTCTGCCCTTGGCGGTGACTCCCCCTCTCCCGCCTTCTCATCCGAGGAGACCAGAGACATCGGGACCCCAGGGTGGTTAGAGTAACGTCTAAAAATAGAGCGACTAGGTTCTGAGTGAGGCCCCGAGGGCTCCTCTAATTAAAATGCATGAGCCTTGGTGTAGAAACAGCGATTTTTCTTTTTAACATCATCCTGTTTATTGGATGGTTCCGAGCAGTTCTGGGTTGGGGAGCGTGCCCGAGAGAGGGGGGAGGGGCGGCTCAGCAAGGCAGCGGGCGGGCTTTCTTCTCATGCTCTGGCACCGAGGGACACACAGTAGGTGCTTGGTACGTTTTCACAGATTCCTTAATATGAGGTTCCAGGATGTTGCCGCCGAACCCAGAGGGAAGGCAGTGAGGGAGTCGAGGGGGAAACAGTGTTGCCAATCAACCGGGTTCTTTTCAAGTTCAAGAAGCAATAGAGAGGGAAGAGAGAGACGGGTGAAGAGGGGCAGGAATTGAGAACTCTCCAGGGGGAATGAGCAGCGGGAAGCAGCAGGTGTGAAGCCCTTTTATTTCAAAGAAAGGACAGGAGAGACTTAGTTACGTCTCCACCCACTTGGCTCCTCGCATGAGGAAAAGTCACGCCGCTGCCCGTGAGGACATGCAGAGCCCACGGAAAGCTGATGGAAGTTGCAGGTGGGTCGCTGCCCGTCACAACCAAAGGCTTAGGGAAAATTCCAGATGTGAATCTCCTTTGGCAGAAGGAGTGCGTTATCCGAAAAAAGCAACTTTTTTTTTTTAAGTATATTGAAAAGTCAGGAAAGAATATTGCGTTCTTAATAATAAATACGTTCCGTGGGCAAGAATTGCAAGGGAATCGTTTAAATTAATTTCCGCTTTGTTTGTTTGGTTTGTCCAGGGCTTGAGTCCCAGCTGACAGCAATCTGTAAAAGTTCTAACATATTGGAAATCTGATTTTCTTGCAGCCGGCGTCCCATAGTCCAAAATGATTTCTCTTTCAGCTCTGCTAATCAGACAGGCAGGGCTCAAATGGACGCCGAGCCAAAACGGTTCGCACTTGGCCTTTTCGGGGGTGCAGAAAGGGTCTGATGAGAGCTTTAAACGTGGAGCGGCTGGCCCTTTCTCTGCAGCGTTGGTGTTGGGGTGGGATATGGGAGGTGAGCAGACCTCGCCCACCCTGCCCCCGGCTCTGCTGGCCCTGCCTTCTCTTTGCACCCCACCCCTTCTGGACCATGTGCTTTGGGAAGCCGGGGAGCTCCCGAGGGGGCGGGAGAAGAGCATCCTGGTTTGGAACTGGAGACAAGGGAAAGGCCAAAGCGCCAGAAGGCTCAGACCCTCAGAGCTGGATGGTGATTGACTTGTCCTCATCAGCCGCCTCTCCCCAACCCTGCCAGCAAGCTGGCCCCCCGGGCTGGGCCGTACGGTGCGCACAGGCGACGCCCCAGAGGCACAGCGTGCCGGTCCTGGGTGGGCCACCCGCCTGGGTCTGTGTCCTCCCCATGCTATTCCTGACCTTGCATTCCTACCCGCGCTTTATTCCTATATATCCACCTTATATCCAGCTCTGGCTGTTCTACGAAACCAAATCCATCTGTAAAAGATGCAGGTTTATCCTCGGAACAAACAAATATGTGACTAAGCAAACTGTAAATAAAAACCAGAAAGCGGGGATGTGCGCAGGGACCCCCCAGGCCCTGGAGGTCAGTGCTAGGGCTGCTGCCCACCCCGCAGCCTCGGAGCTCCCACAAGCCGGGGCTGCCCCTCCTGCCTGTTTGAATCTGCTCCGTGACCTTCAGCCCCTCCCTGGGCACCAAGGGGGTCTCAGCCTGGGCTCTGTGCGTGAACTCCACAGAGCAGTGGTCCCCAGCCTTTGTGGCATCGGGGACCCGCGCTTCTCTGAGAATCGAATGCTGATGATGCGAGGCGGAGCTGAGGCAGGGAAGCTGGCGCTGGGAAGCGGCTGCAGATACCGGCGACGCTTTGGGCACTCACCTCCTACTGTGTGCCCTGGTTCCTAAACAGGCCACGGGCTGGTCCCAGCCCACGGTCCAGGGTTGGGGGTCTCAGCCACAGAGAGTAACTCCAAGCCCCTAAAATTATGGGCAGTAACGTGCACTCCCCTGGTCCCTCACTTTTCTGGGTTCCCACATGCCTCCATGGCCCCCAAAAGGCAAGGGCCCCGGCTGCGCATCCCCATTTGTCCCAGTCCTCATTCTCGGTCCTGGAGCCAGACACAGAGGTGCCTGCCTCCCCCCGCCCCCGCCCGGGCGGCGTCTGTGACCCTCTCCTGCTCCTGCCCCTCCTCCGTCGCGCCGTCTTCCCCCTTCCTTCCCTCTTTCCAACTGAATTCTCGTTTTTCCTCTCTCCCTAGTGCTTGTACGGCTGCTACGTCCATTCCTCCATCATCCCCACCTTCCACCGGAGGTGCTACTGGCTCCTTCAGGTAGGTGGCTGGGACGGGAGACTTCCTCCGTCTCCAGTGCCGGGAAGCGTCCGCGGAGGGCGACGCGCGGGCCGGGGCTCCAGCGTGCGGGGCCCCGGCTGGGGCGCCCCGGCCGGCTGTCCAGGGGTGTCAAGCCAGCTGTGCGGCTGGCCTGGCGCGTCGTCGGGCGCCAGGAGGGGGAGCCAGCCTGGCGGGGGCGGGCAGTTTGTGCTTGCCCCGTGAGCGTAAAGCCCCACCAGTGGCTCCCAGGGGGCCTCAGTGTCCTCTGGCTGGGGACAGAGGGGCGGTGAGCACCCTGCCCCTGACCGGATGTCACCTGAAGGTGGCACAGTCGTTTGTCCTGTGGGCCGGTCACTGGCACGCGTGGACGTCAGCTTCTGGAAGCGTGCCTGCCGCGGCCGGGCTGGCCGAGCGGCTCCTGTGGCAGGAGGTGCCCCCAGCTCGGTGGGAAGGAGCTCTGTGCTTGGTGTGTGATGTCTGTCGTGTGGCCGCTGGGGAAGCTGCCCAGCTGCCCGGGGCGGCCTGGCGCCCAGGGCTCGGTCAGTGGTGCTTGGGCACAGCCCCACTGGGTCAGGCCTGGCCAGTGCCAAGGCTGCCTGGCCTCCTGCCGACGTCCGGTCACTGGTGGCCATCTCGCCTAGTGGAATGCGGCCGTGTGAGCGGGAAGGTCCACGTGGTGTGTCCACTCAGTGTGTGTCCACTCAGGCCGGCTCTGAGTCCTTCTCAGAGTCCATCTTCCGCTTGGCAGCTGCTCTCTTAGAAGCCGTCCCTGGGGGCCCGGCACCATCACTGCCCGTCCGTACTGCCTCGGGCCCGTCCTGCTCTCACATCCACCATCGTTCAAGGCCACCTACCCAGGCCCAGTGGCCGGGGGATCTCCGTGGCCGGGGGTGTGGTCGGGAGGGGCCTGGCAGATGGGGAAGCGTGCCCTCCCCCGCCGTGGCACGAGTTCAGAGGGAAGGTGACCCACACGTGCCATGGAGCACGGAGAGGCCTCTGGTGGCGGGGAAGGAGTCCGTGGGGCCCGCGTTGTCCAGGCGTGGAAGTCGAGGCTCTGTCCAGCCTCCAAGCCCTTTCCGTTCTCCCTCCCCGCCCAGAAATAATTGGCCACGGTTCAGCAAGGTCATTAGCGGGGATGCCAGAGGCTGTGAGGACGTGCCATGCCGGGCGCAAAGACACCGCCTCCCCGACGCCTTGCCCTGCGGTCGGTTTCCGCGGCCTGTCTCTCTGGAGGTGTGCGTGGTGGCACCTGGGTTTTGAACTGCTCCGCCCTGCGTCCCTGTGAAGGGACCTTCAGGGGACCCTGCGATGACACTCCCCGTCTGGTTAACAAGAACGCACCCAAGGCATCGCGCTGTCCTGTGAAGGGCTTTCTCTCTTACCTGGCCGCAGAGGGCAGAGGTCTGGTGGCATTGGCGCACATCCCTTGTCCCCAGGGTCCCACCCCTCGAGCAGCCTGGGGTCCTCGGCGGCTCCTTCCTGGGCCTCCCAACCCTTGAGTCCCGTTGGGCGTTTTCCATCTTCGGTTTTCACACCCCTGTCAGAGCCCCTCACGCCTGCTCCGTCTCTGCCCGCTGGCCCCTGCCTCCTGCCGGACATTGCCCCAGGAGCCGGCGGCCGGCCGGCCAGCGCCCCGCAGCCCCCGCTGCCTGCCCTCAGGGGCACCCGTGTCCTCCAGGAAGGCCGGCCCTCCCACACCCCGGCTCCGCCTGCCTCGTCTCCCCCATCACACTCTCGTGCCCGGTCAATACACTTTTAATACTGAATACGCTTTCCTGGCATCAGACCCCACGGGCGGCCAGGGGGTCTGCGCTCATTACTCCCTAACTGGACCCCACTCGCTCGGGCACCCAGAGCCGGGTGCCTCTTAGATTCGGCTGCTCCTGCTCTGTTTCCAGGGCCAGGTGAGAAGCGGGGGGAGCCCCGCTCCTCTGTCCCAACGTCCCCTCCCTGGCCACCGTGTGCTGGACACGACCCGGGCCGGTTCCTGTGTGTCTGGGTTTGTTGCCTTCTAGCCGGCGGGGGGGCCTCACAGGGCCCCGTCTTCAGTGGAACCGTTTTCTCTGCCCATCCCCGGGCCGGGGTCACGCCACCCTCTCCCTGCAGCGTCCGGGAGTGTCACTCCTGTTTCTGTGAGCAGGTGGCAAGCAGGGCATGCCCGCAGGTGTCGGGGCTCCCCTCCTCCCTGAGTCTGGGCGGTCGGAGTTAAGGAGCGAAGGCCAAGGCCGCCAGCCTGCCTCCGGTCGCACGCGGAGCGGAGCGCCCGCACCGGCCGGCCGCTCGGTGCGATGCGTTCTCGTGCAGATCACAGCTCCAGGATAATGGTGACGTGGCCGGCTTCTGTTTCCCTGATCTTAAAGAGAAAGGGAGCCATGAGGCCCTGAGTCAGGTGGGAACTGGCCGGACTGTGTCTCCGACACCCATCCCCAAGAGAAAGGTCGGGGCGGGAGTCATGGTGTCAGGACGGTGGCGGCTGAGAAAGGAGGCGGCTCAGGCTGGTCCCCCAACAGGACACATGGCTGGGAAAAGGGGCAGTGGCCGCGGCCCAGGGTGAGCAGGCTGGCTGGGTCAGGGAGGGAGAACCTTCCGGAAAGGAAGGGGCTTGCAGGAAGAAGGAGAAGGGGGGTTCTGGTAAAAGGAGACGTGCTTCGCGGAGCAGCCCAAGGCTCCACCACGGCTGTCTCAGCTCAGCGGCCATCCGCTGGGCCGGCTGCAAACTCGCTCCCCCGCTGAGATCCTCACGCCCATACGGCTCCTCCCAGGGCCCCTTAGCAAGCGGACACCCGCCCACCGGGCCTGGCCGCCTCTCCGGGAGGACCGTAGGCTCGCTGAGGGAGCGGCCTGCACCCCCGGTGCCCAGCACAGAGCCTCGGCCGGAAGGGGCGGGGGACCACGGTTCTGCCGCAGAAGCCTGTCACCCCAGGACAGGGGACAAGCGAGAATGTCAGACCTGGGGCACGGAGCTCGGTCACGCCTGCTAGAAGCAGAGGTCAGGGAGGGGACGGACAGGAGCGGACATGGTGCTGAGCGTGACCTGGCTTCCAGGGCAGGGTGTACGGTCTCTTTCTCTGTTGCTGATGATGATCATTTGTTAGGAGGTGGCCAAGGACGAGCGAGGAACCAGAGCCGCTGCCAGAGTGGACAGCCTGCGGCCCCTCTCGCCCGTAGCTGCAGAGGGCCCCAGCCATGGCTGCTGGGCGGCCACCGTGGCATCTCGAGACCCCTCCCAACCCACCCCCGGCCATGCTGAGCCCCACTGAGCTCAGGCCACTTCTCCAGCTGGGGCGGGGCCTTCGGGAGATGTGCCCTGTGACCTTGAGAAGCCCCACGGCTGGCGGGCACACATGGGTCCTCTGGTTGTCAAGTCATCGGCGCCACCTGGGTCCCCTGTGTCACACAGGCAGGGCCCTTCGGCCCCGTGGAGCTCAGCCACTGCACTGTGTAGGCAGCTGCTAAGGCCCAGGGAGCACAGGCCCAGACGCAGGGTCAGCCAGCCGGTCACCAGCGGGGATCAGGCCTCCCTACTCCTCCTTGGTCATCGCCGCCGCCGTGGGGCCCCTGAGTCTTGCTGGGGGAGGTGGGGCCCCTCCCAGGGGCTGCTCGAGGCTGAGCTGACAGCAGTGGCTGGAAGCCTCCAGCTCCCCCTGCGGCCGCTCCCGTTGGCTCAGGGCCTCCCTGCCTCCTGCCGCATCCCTTCCTGAGCCCCACAACCCAGCCCCTTGTGCCCTTCGCCCTCGCCCGCTCCCCCAGGAGAGCAGACCCCCTGCAGGCTCGGCAGGGCTCGTTCTGAACCGATTCCTGCATCGAATGAGTGTTCTTTCTGCCCTTGTCCTCTAAAATGCTTAATGAGTGTTTTCCGTGCGCCGGCAAAGCAGGGGGTATCCCGTGTGGCCGCCTTCCTGTGGGGCTGTTCGAAGGCTGAGACCAGCTCCCTGGGCGGAGGTGGCAGGGGGCTCTTTCCCACCCCCGGCAGCGCGTACGGAGGCCTGCAGGCCCGACAGCGCCCCTGGGCGGGGGCCCCTGAGCAGCTGGAGAGGAGCTGGGCACTAGCTCAGTCCTGGTGGGGTGTCCCACAGCCACTCAGTCAGTGGGGGCGCCCATTGCCGCCCGTCTCCCCTGGCGCCACTGTCACCCCCTCTTCCATGGAGGGGCTAGAGACAGATGGCTTTGAGCACCTGGTCCCCAGAGCTGCTGGCCCTTTGCCTTCATGCTGTCTGCTTCCTGCCCCCCCACAGCGTGTGCAGGGGTGCAGCCCCCCACAGTGTGTGCAGGGGTGCAGCCCCCCACAGTGTGTGCAGGGTGCCATCTCCGCTAAGCACCGCGGCATGCAGGCGGCCCAGGGGCGTGAAGGACGGCGTGTGTGCACGTGTGTGCGTGCACGTGTGTTCGTGCACATGTGTGCGCGCGTGTGTGTGTGTGTGTGTGGCTCCAGGCCCCACCCTGGCCCCCGCAGGGTCCCTCTGCCTGGGAGTGTGAGGGCCTCAGCCACAGGACTCACTGCCTGCTAGGGAGGGAGCAAGACCTTTGCTCCCACGGACACAGAGCCGCAGACGCAGCCGACCGCCCGGGGGGCCGGGGACCGCAGAGGGGGGCCTGCCGCGGGCGTTTCTCATGCCAGGAGGAGGGGCTACGGCGGCCGCCGCTGCGGGGAGGGGGGCCCGCGGCTGACCCAGGCGGACCCCGGGTTCTGGAGCTCCTCAGGCAGGGAGGGCCCCAGAGCAGCCGCCTCTGCTCATGTCCTGGGCCATCACAGTGACAGCTCGCTTTCAGCCTCTGCGCCAGACTCTGGCCCCCCCCGGGGTGTCCCAAGGAGCCATGCTTTCCTTCAGGGTCCCCTTCCTGCCCACTGGGGCCTCCTCGCCCCTGAGCAAGCCCTTTAGGTCCCAGGGACAGAGTCCCAAGCAAGGCCAGTGGGCGGGGGAGGGATCAGGCTGCGGGTTGACTGGCCCGTGTGCCCGGCCCGCGCACTGTCACCAACACTGGGACTGGGCTGTGTCCCAACATCACTACTGATGGGAAATGAGTATGTATTTCTGTCCACTGACTCCAGACCCATCTGCGGAAGGTGACAGTCCCTCTGGCTCCCCAAGAAGGGTCCTCGGAGCCCTTCGCCTCCTGAAGTGGCCCACTGGGGTACAGCCGGGGTAGCCGGAGGCACCTGTGGGGTCCTGGAAACCAGCGCGTCACCCGCGTGTCCCCGCAGGCTGCCCTGGGGTGGGGGGCGCCCTCCTCACGCACCCTCTGGTCCTCGGCTTGAGATGGCATTCGTGTTAATGCCTTAAAACAGTGGGGTTGGCGGCACCCAGGGGAGCACCTACCAGTTGTCTGTCTGGACATCTATCTGATTCCTCTGAGCCTCAGTTTTCTCATCAGTAAAACGGAGCTAATAATAGTGTCGACTGCACAGGGCTGTTGTGGGAATTAATGGAAATGAAATGCACGGGGAATGCAGCCCGGCTCCCATGCATGGCGAGGGCCCAGCCGATGAGGGCACGACATTGTCAGAGCCCGGCGACCGTAGAAGCTGCATCCTGACGTCCTAAGGAAAGCGCTGTGACCCTCCCACACACTTCTGTCTCCTCTCACCTTTCATGGCACGCTAAGCTAGGCTTGGGCTGGAGCCAACGCCCCGCCCCACGAAGCATGCGCTGGTCAGGACGCACTGGCCCCGGCGTCTCTCCTCCCTCCCGGCCCCCTCCCCTGCAGCTGGACACAGAGGGAGACGTGTCTGAGAAGTGGTGGCATTCATCATTATAAATGTCCCCCACCCGGCCCCCGTGAAACAGTTGAATCCTCTGGGGATGATCAGCTCTTTTGTGAACCTAGCACCTGCCCCACCATGTACCTCGCCCTTTCTGGAAAGGCAGCCCCACCTGGGACCGTGCCCCCCAGGCCTCAGGGGTGGCCTGCAGGTGAGCTAGGTCCCGGAGGGGCCCAGAAGCCTGAGCAGGGTGGCCAGGAGCACACGTTCACATGCACCCCTCGGTCTTCAGGCTCGTCCTAAGGGTGGGGACGTCCCCACCAGAGTGAGCTGGGCTCCACCAGCAGAAGAGAAGCTTCCCTCCCTCCCTCCCTCCCTTCCTGCCTTCTTTCCTTCCATCTGTCTTTCCTCTTTCTTTGTTTTCCTCTCTCTCTTTCTGTCATCTTTTTTCTTTAATGGAGAATATTATAGCTTCATAGAAAGCACTTGAGGCTTCTTGCTCGGTCGTCGTCGTTATGGTTCATCAGTGAGGCAGGGAGGTAAACGTCCAGGAGCCCGCTCTGTACCTGGGTCACCGAGACCCTGAGACGCTGCTTGCCACCAGACGAGGCTGCGATGGGGCTCAGGACAAGGGGGTGTCACCATCAGACTGACTCTGTCCCAGAGGGGAACATTTCGAACCACGTGTTTCAAGGCAAGGAAGCGAGTTAGTGTCAGCGGGGTCCCTGGCCCCTGGTCTGGCCAGACTGGGGGGGGGTGGGAAGGTGCCCGTGCCAGCCAGACCCCCTGTGCACCCGCAGGCATGGGGTCATGGAGCTAGGACTCAGACTGGCTCTGCTCTCATACCCTCAGCCACAAAACATGGAAGACGTGGCAGGTGCCACGTGCCGGCTGGGCCGCGGCAGAGGCTCCCCCTGACGGCGTGCGTACGGGGAGACCACAGCCAGCAGCCTGTGGCACGCCGGGAACCCCAAGTTCAGCATCTTCTGTTCTCACAGCTGCCCCGGGGAGGGGGTCAGGGCTGAGGGAAATCACCCCAATTTCACAGAAGGAAACACTGAGGATCTGGGACAATAAGGGAACCCCAAAGACCAGGGCAGGCAGGGCTGAGTCCAGGCCCTTCAACCCGACAGCGCCCACAGGGTTCGGGGGGCCAGGCCCGAGGGACGTGGGTGCAGCGGCGAGCAAATACGAGAAGGGGAAATGGCCCACAGGCCCTGGGTGTGCGAAGCTCGTGGGGACCGAGTCCCGGAGCCAGGAAGGACATGAGTCCCATCTGGGTGTCTTCATCCCGCACCCTGGGCTGTCACACCCCCGCTGGTCTTGAGTGCCCTGCGGTCACTGGGGACCGGGCGGCCCCGGGGAGGGAGTGCCTGGGCCTGAGCGTCTGGGGAGGACTTCTGTGTGGAGCGGCAGGCGAAGGACCCTGTGGCATCTACGCCATTTCCGACCCCGAACTTGTGTGTCTGGTGGCGGCTCTTGAAGCCGGTCAGTGCAGTGCGTCGGAGGGGACGTAGCGTGGGCCGGGTGGCAGTGGAGGAAGAGGTGAGCTCAGGGACGGAGGGACGGGACGGGCTGCTTCTCCCCGGCCTTCGACAAGTGGCAGGCATGGGCCACGGTGCCCAGCCACAGGCGGGACAACCAGGGCTGGGGGCCCCGGCTCCGCAGGCTCGGGCCCGCAGACCAGGGCTGTTTGAGAAGGAGCCCTCGGGCCCCCTGGAGGGAGCGTGTGGGGAGCGCCACGCCCCCGCCCCCCATCTTTGCCCCTGGGAGGAGAGAGCGGGGAGATGGGGCCCCAGAGGCTGCGCTTTCGCCGCTACCACGGAAGCTTCTCAGGCCGGCGGGGATCACGATGGCCTTTTAGTATCACGGGTTTATTATCGGTAACCGTAACGCCGCCCGACCGTTGTCTGCGATGGGCCGCCAGGCTGGGTGCTGCCCAGCTCCCTGCACGCCCGTGAGGCCGGTTCTCATGAGCGTCGCATGTGGAAACGAGGCCGGGGCACTCAGGGGCCGCACTGCAGGTCCCTCCGCTGCTCAGCCGGTCGGCGGGACGGACCGGACACCGTCTCAGGCCGCACGCACTCACAGTGGGGCAGGAGAGACGCGCTCCCAGCAAAGGCTGTGCGGGCAACTGGTTACGGTGGTGGGCAAGGTCTGGCAAGCAGGGCCAGGGCCACGGCGCTGCCGAGAAGCGGGTGCGGGGCACAGGTGGGGCGGGCAGGATCGGGGACGCTGACATCTGGGCGGAAGGAGCCCCCCCTGGCAAGAGAGACGGAGACACGGAGGAGGGCTGGGGAACAAGGCGATGAGACTGCAGCCCCTCGGGCAGCTCCCTCCTGGGGGCGGGAGCAGATGGCCGGCAGCGGTGACGGCCGTGGTGAGGGCCGTGGACGTGGGGACGCGGCCGGCGGCCAGCGGCGTCTGCTGGCCGAGCTCGCGCTGCCTTCTCGTCCCCGTTTGATTCTCAGGAGGCAGCCGCTGCGAGTCACGGCGTCTCCGTGCCCTTACGGTTTCAGGGTCTTCGCCACGGCCGCACGGCAGAGCTGGCGCTACTGCCTTCCCAGACATCTTTGCCTGACTGCGAGTTCGACGCCAGGGCCTGTGCCGGACCCACCTGGAGCCTCCAGGAAAGACGGCCGTTCCCCGAAAGCCGCCATTTTCCTCTCTCAGGACAGTCACCGGGCATTTTCCAGGAGATTCTTGTCCTAGGCCCCTCCTCTGGGGACAGGGAGACGTCCAGGCAGCTTTTCCTGCCGACCCGGAGGGTCTCCCGTGACCAGGTCCCGGCTGGTCGACCTTTGCCTTGTACCCGCTGCCCGCCCTGTGGGCGAGGGGCCCTGAGCATGGGGGGGGATGGTGAGGCAGGTGGGACGGCTTCCTCAGGCCACCTGCTGGGACCACGGCCCACGGAGCGGATTTGGTGCCACCTTTTCCTGCCATGTGACCCTGGCCTAGTGAATGAGCCTCTTTGCATCTCATTCCTTGGTCTGTGGAAAGGTATCAGGTACCTCTCTCCAGAGGCCACTGGGAGGGTGAACGGAGCCGAAGGCCACGAAGGTCTTCATGTCATGCTTGGCTACCCCCAGACCATGGAGGCTGTGGTCACCCTTCTGCTTCGACTTCCGCTGCAGGGGATTGGAAGGGTGGGCGGAACCCCCCCCCCCCCACAAGGAGGTCCTGTCTAGGCTACCTTTCAGATGGCAAAATGCCGGGTCTGTCAGGTGCGACCCTGTGATGAGCCCCACTTGCTGGTTTATCCCGTGGTCTCGGGCAGGAGCTCGACGCTCGGCCGGCGAATGGAACCTCCACATTCTAGCCATTCCCTGGCGCCCCTCGGGGACCGGCCACCGTCTCTTGTGGCCTGTCCTGCAAGCCCTCCTCGGTCCATCAGCCCTCAGAGGACAAGCCTACCCAGGCCGGGCTGGCAGGCAGAGGTAGAATGAGGCTGCTGGCACAGCAGCCCCTCGGAGATAGAAATTATTAATTAGTCTTATTATCCAGACTTTGTCAGTCTCTTAATCCTTCCGTCTGCAGAGGGGTTTACGTGTCTGCGTGCATGCTGTCGGCTCGGCGAGGCAATTGCTTTTAATATGAAGGCAGAACAATGGGCGATACGGTTTGGTTACGATCTTTATTTATCAAGCCAAACCATTCTGGCTCCGCTTCGAAAGAACATCCTTCAAAGACGGGCGAAGGCGAACGCTGCTTCGTTCCCTTCTAGCTCGCTCCTGGCGCGGGGCTTTCGCGTCATTATCCTTCCCGTGTAATCTGCCGCTGACATCCCGTCCTTATATCCTAATCTTCTTTGGAGCACACGGGAAAGTGTGGTTTTGGAAGCAAAAGACGAAAGTTTCGCCTCAAGGAAACGCTTTCTCTTTGCCTGAAAAACTCCAAGGGCCAAGAGCGACATTCAGATGTGATCGGATGGAGAAGTGGAGGCCGACCGTCGCGCTGGCCCGGGCCGTTTGCCAGCTCGGGGGTGCAGGCATCGGAACCGCTTTCCCCCCGTCGTGCACACCTCGGTGGCCTCGGGGCGGCCGGCCTTGGTCCTCCACGGCCCACACTGAGTTTCAGGTCTCAGCTCAGCCGCCAGCCCCTCGGTGAGGCCCGCCCGACGCCCCCTCCGACACTCCCTCGCCCTCTGGCGAACTCCCGCACCCCCTCAACGCTTTATTATGAATGTTCGAGACGCACAGGAAAGTGGAGACGGCGACAGGCGCCCTCACACCTGCCGCCCGGACTCTGCCGCTGACGGTGCGCTGGGTCGTCGTCTCACGCACACGTCCAGCGGTCCAGCGGTGCATCGAAGTCACCGTCCACGCACGCGCACTAAGGAGCACACCTGCCCCCCCCGTGCACGCGTGTCGCTAATCAGAGATCCGCGTGTACGGACAGTGCAGGGTAGGACACGCTCACGGCGAAACAACGCGCCGCTGTGGCGGTCCCGGTGGGGGTTTCATCGATGCCCGCAGCACAGAGCCCAAGCCCACTCCGAGGTTTGGAATACCGCCGTCACCCCGGAAACGTCCCCCTCGCCCCGGCCGCTCATCCCTGAACCCCGAGAGGTCGCACCGTTCTGACCTTCCACCGAGCCTTAGTTCTTCCCACGTTTCCAGAGCCTCGTCCGCACGGAGCCCTGCGCGCGTACCGCTGGGCGAGGCTTCCGTCACTCAGCAAGGTCTCCGGCGACTGGCCCGCGGTCGTCACCGCGCCGTGTTATTCCCCCGCCGTCTGTCCTCCCGCCCCCGCCCCTCCTTCAGAAGCAAACCCGTAAGAGCCGGGACCCTCGTGTCAGCCGCCGCTGGCGCTTAGAATCGCGTGGAGCACGTGGGTCCGCGTTTGCTGGTGGGTGCGATGCCGCAGGGCGGGCTTGCTGAGGGGGCTGGGGGGCAGGGCCACCTCCCGGCAACGTTGCCGCGTCCCTCCGCACCCAGACCCTGGGAGACGGACACGGGAGTGGACGAGCTCTGCCAACAGCCCGTCCTCTCCTCTGTCGCTCCTTCCCTGCTCCCTCCTCCCTCCCGGCACAGGCCTTAGCTTGGGGAGGAGGCACCAGAGTCGGGGCACACCCAGCAAGGGGGACCCAGGGGACAGAAGGCCCGAGGATTCTCCACGCAGTTAGCTTCGAGGATGGAGGAGGAAGTCCAGAGCAGGGGGGCTGTCGACCCTGAATTGCCGGCAGATTTCTTCATTTAGAGGCGAAGTTCACAGAAAAACGCTGTCGGCTCCAAAGAAACTCGCTCCCGTGGGGCCCACAGTGCCTCTGTGCGCTCCGCTTCTCTGCAGCTGGGAGGAGGGGGTTCGGGAGGCTCCTGTGGGGATCCCCAGCTCCGGGCCCTAATGTGGGTTAAAGTCAGGGGGCAGGAAGCAAGACAGGTGCCGCAGGAGCCCTCGTGCCTCTGTCACGTGAGGGGATGTGCCCGGGCCCCACGCGCGGTCATGCTGCAGGGTGTGAGGCCACAGGGCCCCTGCCGCCATCCGGGGCGCATCTGAGGGGCTTCGCTGTCCCGAGGCAGGAGCCGGAGCCATCCCCACGAATGCTGCAAAGGGCCGCCACACGCAGCCGGGAGGCCCCTCGGACGGAGAGACTCGGGGAGGCCCCCCCCGGCCCTACTCAGGCCTGGCCCAGCACCCCACACGCAGCGAGTGTCCACTGGGCCGCAATAATGCAGATGCCGGTACTTGCTTGGAGCTTGAACGAGCCAACGAAGGTCAAACCCAGGGCGCATCCCTCTGCGCAGGAGCAGGCCCCAACAGGCCCTGCCCTCGGGGAGCTGCCGCCGGCTCACTGCGCCGGCCCACAGGCTCAGGGGGCCCAGCCTCTGGCCCGGAAAGGGACACCCTGCCAGCTGCATGGCTTCGAACAGCTACGAAGGCCCGGGGCTCGGCCGACCTGGGCTCTCCTCCTGTTTCTGAGCCACGAGGCGCTATGTCGCCTTGGGACGACGAACCCCAAACCCGGGGCTCCCCTTCCTCCCCCCGAAATGGTGCGGTGCTGTTGCTGGGATTCTGAGAGCTTCGCAGGCGTTTGCATCAGGCCCGTCACAGACAGGTGCTCTGCGGGCTGTGCACGTCATCGTCATGACTGCTACGTGGTTACAGCCCCAGGGCTGAGCCACACAGGGCCACCACGCCCAGTGGGGCCCCCGGAGCCCAGGTCCTGGGTCCTTCCCTCCCTGACCAGTGCCAGAGCCTCTCCCTCGGCCCGGCCCCCGCTGCCAGCATTCCCCGGCAGAGACGCGGGCCAGGCCTGGGTCCATGCTCGCTGTGGGTCAGGCCTGGCCCAGCGAATGCCAGCAATGTCCCCAGAGCGGCCCAGACCTGGACCACCTCCTTCTGTCGCCTCCAGGGAGCTCGGATTCAGAAGTCTCGCCCCGAGATCTCGTCCTGCTCCTGCCTGAAACTCAGCCCCACCCTCTCCTGGCCCGTGCCCTGCCTGCCTGCCCTGACCTCACGCTGAACACACCTGCAGCGGGCGGGCTCGGTGTCACCTGAGGCTGTCACACCACCCCTCCAGTGTGTCAGCACGGAGCAGTGGGCTCCAGAGCCCCGGGGGCCAGGGGGCAGGAATCCCGCTCTGCCAGGTGACGAGCCTCACCGGTGCCGGCGGCCGCCACCCTGCCTGACTCCCAGTGCTCTCTGCGTCCTGTGAGCCGCCACCTTTGGTGGCAGCTGGGGCGATGAGAAGTGTTTGCGCCAGGCCCAGGAACGACATGGAGCCACCTCAGCCGAGCCCCAGCGCTGACCACCTAAACGGTCCAGGCAGCTCGGGCCGCCAGCCGAGCCAAGCGAGGTCCGACCGCCTGGGAGTTCTGGGGCTCGGCACGCACGCTGTCGTCCCGGTCAGCCATCGCTGGCGGCTCCCTGTCGCCGGCCAGGCCCACGCGATTTGGGAGGTCTCCACCCCATCAGCAGCGGAGCCCGAAGGCCCGCGAGGGGAAGAACTGGCTCGAAGCCTGCTGGCTGGCAGCCAGGCCAGGCCTCTCCCCGGGACCCCCTTTTCGTGGGGACTGTGGGCGATCCACAGCGTTTCCACGTTCCGAGCCGGCTCAGGCCGCCCTGGCACTCAGCTCCGCCCTTGGTGCCTGATCAGAGACTGTGGGTTCACGTTAGCCCAAGTCAACCTTCTTGAGATCAAAGAATGTTCCGCCGCCAGACACAGACCGATGTCGGAATGCAGCCCGCTCGGATGGCACTTGCTTCCGGGGGGAGACACACAGCCGCCCCCTCAGTCGGTGTGACCAAGCGCAGACGGCCAGGTTTTCGTAGGCGTGGAGATTTTCGTCCTGCGACGCAGAGGTGTGCTGGGAAACGTTTACAACCAGCTCACCCGGAAAAAGCCAAACGCCTGATCAGGATCCGCCGATTTCCCCGGTGTAGATACGCCCGCCGGGGCTGCTTTCGAGATCTGGCTCTGCTGCCCCTCAGCTCGCAACGTTCCCGAAAGCTGGCCTAGCAGCTCCCGCCGGCGGGCACCAGCTCGCCACTGCTCTGCTGTCTCCGTGCGGCACGGCCACGAGACGGAAGCCCGTGCCCCACGTCCCAGGACGTCCCCGGGCCTCCCACTCCTAGCCCGAGACTGAGACTCAGGCCTGGGGAAATGAAAGGTAGAGTCTCCCACTAGCGTCTCCGCTGGGGCCGGTGAGCTGCACCATGGAGATTTTGGAGGCTGAGCAGAGCCTTCTTTGTCCTCTGAGACCTGGCCTCCAGAGTGGTCTCTGTCCCCTCTGTGCCTGTCACTGAACTAACCTGCAGCAGCTGATGGGCTCAGCTCCCCCAGACCGGCCAGTGCAATGCCAGCTCTTCCCCCCACCCTGTCCCTATTCTCCACATCTGGCGTGATTTACACACACCTTTCATTAGCGTCATGGCAACGCTGCCCTTTGTTTTCTGTTCGATGGCTCGGCTTTGCAAAATCAGAGAGGTCTGGTGTTTCTAGCAGACGGCAGGCGTGGGCACGCAGGAGCCTGCAGCCCCTCCCTGGAGAGCAAGGACCGTGGCAGCTGCAGAGGGAGCAGAAGGAGCTGGGCCACCTGAGGCTGCTGGGGGTCCTTTGGGAGGTCAGGCCGCCCCTCGCCTGGACAGCAGGGCTCGGGCTGGCGTGCGGGACCGGCAAGTGGGACGTTTGCCTTGGGAACTCGCACCGAGAGTCCCAAAGCTCGCAGAGATATGAGAGGGAGACTGAGAAGCAACAGCCCCCTCTGCTCCCTCCTGCTCCTCGGGGTGCAGGAAAGGGCCAGAGAGGCCAAGATGCCCAGCCTCAGCAGCTTCTCCCCACGGCCGGGCAGGCCTGGAGCGAGGTCCTGCCTCACGGTGCCTCTTCCACTGGACCGGCCACCTTTGCCAGCTCTGAAGCCCAATGCCAGGGTGGGAACTTGCTGGTGGCCCTAGGGACCACTTCCCCTTTCCAAACTCCCCCGGCTTTGTCATGCAGAGCCTCATGAGAACGTGTCTGGATGTGATTAAGGGCCTGGGGTGCCTGGTGCTGGCGGCCGGCTCTCACGCGTGGACAGCAGTGCATATCCGAGGGCTCAGGCGCCATGCCAGTGCTGGGGACACGGGGGACACCCGGCAGCTTGCAGCCCAGCGGGGGCACAGACGGCACCCACACACCCACAAGGGCCCAGTGGGGAGTCCGTTAGGAAGCATCCCCCTCCGTTTTTCTGTTTTGCGTGTTCCGTTGGCCCCCCTTATTCGTGGTCTCATTCTCTATGGTTTCAGTTACTCATGGTCCACTGTGCCCAAAAACATTAAACTGAAAATTCCAGAAATAAACAATTCGTGGATTCCGAGTAGCGCGGTGAAATCTTGCACCGTCCTTCGTCCCTCCCGGGGCGTGAATCCCCTGTGTCCGGCGTCTCCACGCTGCAGACCCCGGGCGGTTAGTCACGTAGTGGCCGCCTGTGCCATCAGATGCACTGTCACAGCACGCCAGTGCCTGTGTCCAGACAACCCCGATTCTACTTAATACTGGCCCGAAGCACAAAAGCGGTGATACCGGGATTAGGAGACGCCGAAAAGAAGCCATAAACTTCATGTGAGTCTGTGTGTGCGCAGGGAAAACAGTACCTCGAGGACTCAGCCTGTCCGTGGTTTCAGGCACCGCCTGGGGGTCTCAGAACAAATGCGGGGGGGGGCCACCCTATCGCCTTTCATGTAGCGAGATCCTCTGAAGTGGGGACACGAGCTTCGGAGGCTGGTGTGGCAGAGGCATTTCCCTCTGCACAGGTCTCAACCCCCCCCCCAGAGCAATGGGGGGTCTCAGCCCCTCCGCCAGCCCCCGCTCTCAGGCTCTTCTGAGCACGTCAGTTACTCCGAACATGTGTTTTCCGTTTGTTTGCAAACAATAGAATGAAAACTCCCTCCCCCGCCCAACAGAAAGGAGTCGGTAAGGCCAATTCACCTGCACATCTGAATTCCTCCAGGCTTTGTTCAGCATTTCCCTCCCGGCACCCAAGACTGTCCTGTCCACCCTGCTTTTGCTTGCGTCCTCCCACACTCAACCTGCCCCTCCGCAGTGCCGCCTCACAAAGACCTCAAGGGGAAGACTTGCCCGGTGCTTGTTCTCTAAGGCTCAGGTGGGCTCCCCGGGCTTACCTGCTGCTTTCAGGAACCCAGGCAATAGAGGAAAAGGCTGCTTCCAGCACTTTCTGGGAACACCCGGAAATCTCCCTGAGTCCCCCACGTTGGATTTAGCGTAGACACAAAGGGGAAACAGTCTCTGATCTATCGGGAAAGGCTGGATCGTTTAAAATAGGATTTGGGTGTGCATTGTTTTGGTCATTAGTTAACATATCTGGGTGGGGAGAAAGGGGGAGAGAGCTAAATAATTACAAGCACTTCGGTGATTTTTTTTTTTCAACTGACTAAGGTTAAAATGGATAGTGTTGATCCGTTGCCCAGACAGTAGGCTTGTTAAAGGAAATGGTATTTAAAATGATTTTTGAGCCAAAGCGATTTGGCTGCTCAGAGGCGTCCTTTATCTTTTGCTTTCAAGAGGATAATAATGTTTAAAAACGAAGTCGCTCACACCACTTCCTGTCGGGAAGCCGGCTCGGTGATGGGCGGGCAGCTCCGGTGCCGGGTTTGTTTACTTGCCCCGTGGTGCAAAGGCGAACGTGCCGGCTGCCTCGGCACGTCTCCGCGCACGTCATCCACGTCGAGTGCTCACCCAGGCGTCCTGAGACCCCGAACCGGGGCTCAGGGCACCCAGCTGGTTCTAGGCGTGGAGCAGAGGGCCTTCCAGGGCGGGATGCTCTCCACGTGGCCGAGGGGCGCCCTCCCCGCAGTGGACACGGTGGTCGGCCCAGGCGGAAAGGTGCTACGCAGTTCCCCCCTGGCAGAGCAGGGCTATGCCCCGCCGTCCTGTGGGTGTGGACCTGGAGCCACCAACGCCCCTTTCCCTGTGGACGAGGCCGAGGGCAGCGCCCCGGCGAGCGGGCATGACCGCGAGGCCTCTGTGCCCCGGCGTGGGCGGGCAGGGTCCACGTGGGTAGTGTGCTTGGGGGCTCAGAGCTGGTGCAGCCTTTTGCAGTGCTGGGATCCTGGGCTCAGGTGCACGTCCGAGTAGGGGTGGGGGTTTCCCCACCTGCCTCCCGCTCCCAGAAGCCCGTGCCTGGCCCACGGCGGAGGCACACATACAGGTCCTTCTCTAACCTCCCTACCAGTCCCTGGAAGCAGCGCCTCTGTCCCCAGGGGACAGCTGGGGCAAGTTTAACCTCCGAGCCACTTCCCGAACCAGGTCTGGCCACGGAAGGTGCTTGTGGAACGTGGGAGTGTGAGAGGAGGACACGGGGGCGGGGGCTCTGCGGTCTTGCTGAGTTGCTCGTCCATCTGCTTTGGGGTCCCGTGGCACCTAGAGCAGACGAGATCCTGCTGAGGCCTCGGCAGTGACCGACGGGCCAGTGGGGACACATGGTTTGGCTCCCCCGTTCGCTTGCCAGGCTGTGCATCACCTGTGGGCCACCGTCCCGCCTCGTAGGGAAAGCTGGAAGCCCCCACCCCCACCCCCACCGCGAGCCGAGCCGGGTAATTTAGGATGGCTGTCGCTCCCTGGATGCGTTTTAAACACACTTCCAAACTCTGTTCATTTTGCCTTTGATGGGGAGGTGGCCTTCTGGTTTTTCTTTCAAGAGATGCAGATTTAATGGACTGTGATTTTTCTCCAGATCTGCTGTTAAAAAAAAAAAAAAAAGCAGCATTAAAAAGCAACTCAGAATTTCTATTTGCTCAGGGGGAAAAAAAAATCTGCTTGCTATTCAGGCCCTAGATTTTCCTGGGAGATTGTGTACTTGCCTGCCAAGATGTTAGCTAAAGGAAAACACATTTGCTATAGATCAGAAATATTTATCCTTTCTGGGCAGGCGACCAGAGAACTTCATCTGAATGTATAGCACCTGGAAATATGAATGAATTCACTCCCGAGCTGCAGGCATTTGCCAGAGAGGCTGAGTCACTGGGGAGTTAGGCAGTCCCTGTGGGATTGGAGCCAGGGGGCAGGTGTCCAGTGAGGCTGCTGGGGTGGGGGACATACAGGTCAAGGGTCAAGAGGCCCAGGTCCAAGACCGGAGGCAGGGGACCAGGAAGGACAGAGCTCGGCGGCCTTGACCAGCAAGCTTGCTTTGTCCTGGGACAGAGGTGGTTGACCCTGCCCTGCCCTCTCTCCTTGGAGCCAGGTCGGGGGTTGAGGATGGTGAGTGGCTTGAGCCAACCCATCCCACTTCTTGAAGAGAGTGCACCCTGGCTCCCGTCAAGCTCCCCATTGCCGCCCCAAAAGCACAGCCCCATCTTTTAAAACCTCCTTCCGAACTTAGCATCTTCGGTTGCTGCAGACGAGCGAGCGATGCGAGCTCATACATAATTAAAAATCTCCTCCTGGTTTCTGCCCAGACGGCCGGCCCGCCTCCTGGCGAGAGACACGGGACCAGGAGCTCCTGAATCCTTACGCACCAGCTCCGCTCCTCGGGCTCCGCTGTGCCTCGGTCGTTATTTCTAGGGTTCATCTGATTGCTGCATTTGCATTCTGGGTTCTTTGGCGGGGGAGGGGGAGGTGATGGAAACAGGGAGTGACGAATGCCTTGTGACCTCAGAGCCCCTTCCAAGGCCTTCGGGGTTCGTCTTTGACACCCGATCGTCTATTCACAGAAGCGATTTGCACAAGCCACGGGCCAGCGTCCACCCTGCTCGAGCACGGCCGGGTCTGAGCCCACGGCTATCAGGGCCTGGACATCCGGCCTCTTATCCCGAGGGCCGGCAAGGCCCGCTGGCACCCCAGGGTGGGAGCCGCACCCTGCACGCTGCGGCTCCTTCCAGGCAAAGAAGGACCCGTGCCAGAGTCTCCAGGGACCCACGGCCAGGGGTGGCGTGTCTGTCAGGGAGGTTTGCTAACAAGGGTTCTGGTAACAGAGACCTGTACCCTGTCACGTGGGGCCCCTGGACCTTATTCAGAGTTACTCTGTGAGCTTCTTGAGGAAAGGCTGCGAATCCCAAGCATTTATGGGCGGGCCACCGGTTTCCAGTTACCTGCTTGGGCTTTGTTTGGAAGCGGCTCCTGGTTATAATTTAATCTCAGGTGCATGAAGGCTCCTCTCCTCTTCCTCAGAACTGTGGGCGCACTTCCTCTCTCTCTCCCAGGCCAGGGCCAGCTCTCTGAGCTCCCCCAGGAGCCAGTGGGCAGCGGCCCGAGCAGAGCTGGCTGTCTGGACCCGGAGGGTCGGCTCGGAGTGACGTGGCGTCCTCCTCTCTGCTCGAGGTCGGCCTCGGACGCGTTGCTGGAAACGCTGGGCAGCTTCGTGCATGCAAAGCAGCCCGCCTGCGGGGAGGTACGCAGGAGACGAGAACGGGGGTGTGTATGCGCCAGCAGCGGGTCCTCCAGGGGACTCTCCAGGTGTGGCGTGGCCGGCAGACAGGACCGTCGCGTGGAGGCTTCAGCCTGCGTGGGGGCCAGGGTGCTGATTACACGCGTGGACACGTGTGTGTCCATGTCCCTGTGTGGCGGGCAGGGCGGACGCGGGCTCATTGGCACAGCATCTGCGCGATACCGGCTGACTGCCACCGTGCCGGCATGTCCCGGTCACTGCAGCGCCCCCCTGGGGAGAGAGCGCCGGCATCTCAGTCAGGCCTCGCTCGCCTGGCGCCGGCCGTGGTTAAAAAGCGGGCCTTGCAGAACAGAAAGGCAGAGAGCACAGCAGCGCCTGCTCCATCCCATCGCCCGTCCCCGTTAGAAGGCGCCTGGGAGGTCCGGTAGGGGGCTGGGTCTGACTCTCCCAGAGCTTCCGCCCTGAGCACAGCAGGGGACGGGGCCCCTCCTGCCTCAGCCCTACGCCCAGGGCCTCTGGTGTCCGCACAGCTGGGCTGGGTGCGGGACAGGGGGCGGGAGGGGCTCTGTCCTGGGGTCTGCAACAACTCGCTCTCGTCCCAGGCAAAGCCTGCAGAGAGAGGGCCAGGTGCCACCCCCGGGGTACAAATATCCCAGCCCACCAAGGCCGCTGTCCTTCCTCCACTGGTGAATCTATCACCAAGACAGGCAGAAAGAGAAGTGGCGGCAGCTTTGCTCAAGGTCACTCGCCTGAGGGCTCTCTGAAGGATTTGTCAGGCTGGAACAGCAGCCGGGGTCCCCGCCCTCCAAACACGAAGCCGTCCCATCAGCCCTGATTACCAGCCACTGCTCTGACGCGGGCCACAGGCGCTGCCCTGTCCCCCAGGGGCCCGTAGCTAGAAGCCAGCGCCTCCCTGCCTGTCAACAGCGGACACAGGGACCTGTCCCTGATCCCCTGAACTGCTTGCTCTGCCCTCACTCACTGGGGAACCTTCTAGAGAACGGGGATGACAGCCCAGGCCCCGCGCAGCCGTCACAGTCCCTGGCGCACGGTTCCGTGTCCGCAAATGACCTGCCATGGTTCATCTGGGCACGTGCTTGGGGGGGCCGGACGGGTACCTCCAGCGTCGTGGGGCCCGCCGTTCGTACTCTGAACACCCTCGCGAACCTCGTCATCTCTCATTTTCCTGCTGCACCTGATCTCGAGGGATTTATCTATGCAGGGAGACAACCACACGAAGTCAGAAGCCGGGAGGGGATTGTAACAGAGCCCATCCACAAGGGCAAAAAGCAGGCGACAGCCAAAAATGCACCCCAACAAGGCGGGAAATGCTAGCCGTGGGGGAGGGGTCCGTGTTCATTCGGAGCTTTCTATCCATAGAGGGATAAGGTAGAAAGGGAAGACGCGGAGGCAGAGACGGACGTGAGCAGCCCACCCGCAGCGGGGGGCATGTCGGCCGGGGACGTGGGCTGGCCCCCGGCGCCGTCCCAGGCGGCGCGGCAGAGGCCGCGGTGGCTTCTCGCAGGTCCCCGTCACGCTGCCACCTCATGCTCCTGGAAGCCCAGCCTCGCATCCCAAGCCTCGGAGTCCGAGCCGAGAGCTGGCTCCTTCGAGGATCGAGGCTGCCGTGGCTGCCCTCCTCCCACGGTTTGCAGTGAGCTTCAGAGAGCGGGGACAGGGACTCGATCACTTTGTCACCTTAAAGCAGAAAGTCTGGGAGATGCCACAGCCCAGCACGGATCCCACAGTGTCTGCGGACGCCCGTGAGTGTCAGGGCTTCGTGCTTGCCTGGTCAGTCCCAGCCGATAAGCGGGATCCCAAGCAGAAACCCTGGAATCCAGTAGCCCAGACCGGAGCCGTCCCCAGGGGTCCAGGTGGGGACCTCAGGGCCAGAGTCACTTCACACTGACCCCTCAGGACGGCCAGACATTACCCACCTGTGACACAGGCCATCGTTTGCCCCCGACACCGTCACGTTTACCAGCCACTGCTGGAGAGCCGGGGACTGCAGCCAAGTGAGAAGCAGCTAAGCAAGCTGATTCTAGAACATTCTCCCGAGACCCTCCAGAGAGGACTGTCCTGGAAAGCCGCTTCGTGCCCACCCGTCCGCAGTCAGCAGTCACCCCAGGGGCAGGCATCAGTCTGAGAAAGGGGGAGCAGAGGCCGGGGGGTTGCCGGCTGAGGCGAGTGACAGTCACGGGCCCGACACGCAGGACAAGGAGGGGCCTGGGAGCACTGATGTGTTCCCGGACCCCGGGCCGCGTGCCCTCCCTGCTGCTGGCCTTCTCATGCCGCCACTGCAGGTGTTTGTCTTCTAGAGCCAAAGACGTGCCCTGATGGCCTCGTGCTCGGCGGGACGAGGAGGCAGACTGTGCAGTGAACTCTCGGGGCTGGTGAGCGGGGAGGCCAGGTTGAGCCGGTAAACACCGTTACATTTTGCATTTCAGATAAACAACAAATTCTTTTGAGTCTGTCTGAAACTCAGGTGAGATAGGCACCTCAGTCTTGTCTGGCAGCCCCTTTGCTGCGGGCTTTTCTTGCCCGCCCCCACCCCCGTGCTCCCCTTCCCTGTCCATCAGAGCACGGTGTGCGAGTTTGGTGATTAACGGTGGATGGACGCCCCCAGAACCCAGACTCCTCAGCCGCCCGCAGGTCCATGGGGCCCCTGTGTCCTGCAGTCTCCCTGATCCCATGAGGCCGCCAGCTAAGAGCATTTGGCTCCTGTGCTTGCAGCAAGGCTGTGCCCCCGGAGGCTGCAGAGGAGGCTGGGAGCAAGCTACGGGGTCCCCCATCTCAGCTATGACCCCAAGTCCCAGGGGAGGACAACACCAGCCGGGTGGCTGGTGGGCGTCTGCTCTGGGTTAGGACATGTGGCATAGCAGTGAGGACGTTGCAGGCCGCCAGGACAGGTCCAAGGTCAGCAGAAGCCTTGGGCGGGAGCGGGTAGGGTTACCAGGATCGGGCGGAAGGAAAGGCCTGGCCCCCGGGAGCCCTAGTTCCCGGCTTCCCTCGGCCCCTGGCCAAGGACAAGCCCACACCCGGCCTCTGTGTGAAGAAGTGGCCTCTGAGGAAGCGTGTCCTCTGCTCCGGGGAGGAACGTTTGCAGTCAAGTCTGTGCGTGGAATTTTTATCCCTCTAATACAGCCGGGCAGGATTTAGTGCACGAGTTCTCCAGAGGAAATGCATTCAATAAAAATTTGATGGGCTCCGGCAGCTCAGCAGAACCTCCTTACGAATTCCAAGTGTTTGTCTGGTCCCTGGCCTGCGCAGGAGCCCAGCCACAGGCTACAAATGGCCTTGTCGGCGGGTGGGGACAGGGACCTTGGAGCAAGGACCCGCTGCCCCAGCCCCTGCTGTCCTGGGGAGGGGCAGTCATCCTTCTCCAGGACGGGGAGTGGAGAGCCTCCAAGAGAGGCTCTGGGGAGCTCAGGGAATCGTAACACAGAGGGGACACTGGACACTCGATGGGAATCCGATGCGTACCAAGATCTGAAGTCAGTTAAGGAACAGAAAGAATTTACTGTGGCTGGCGGGGAAGTGTAATACATTTTCATTTATTATCTTCTGACATTTCTCGTGGCTCAGCACTCAGAAGAAGACTTTCAGGGCTGAAAAGCAGCCCCACTCGGCCTCCGGGGCCACTGGGCACAGATGAGCGTGGGGGGAAGAGCCCAGCTTCCTGCGGGCCAGGAATCAGTGCCCCCCGCCTGTCTATTCTGGGCTCTTAGCCAGGCCTGGCACAGAGCGGGGCCAGTGAGTGGCAGGAGGCGGGAAGGGAGAGCAGGGGCCCCCATGGGCTAGGAGAGCCTGCCGGTCACCCCCCTCTGTCTGGTTAGGACACCCCGGGCGCAGCCCCAATAGCCAGGAGAGCAGTTTCATCCTGGCGAAACTGCACCGTTATTAGAAAATGTTCCCAGGCTCTGCTGCCCCCACAGAGCCAGGCCTGGGGACCAGGAGCAATTGCTCTCTGCCCAGCCTGGAGCGCCCTGCCACCGGGGCCCCTGCTGCAGAAATTGCAAAGGGAGAAGGAGCAACAGTAAGCGAAGGGGCTGCTCACCAGCCGGCTCTCGTGTTCCAGTCCCAGAGTGGGGTCCCTTGCAGCACCCAGCCTTGTGTCCTGGAGGCCAGGGGCCTTAGCCTGCGTCCCCCTCCGGCTGGCCCCGGGGCAGGGCAGGGAACGGTTGCCACCTTTGCCCTTGGCTCTCAGGGGGCAGATCACAGAACAATGTGAGGCCGGAACTCAGAAGTGGGTTCAAATCTCCGATCTGCGTTTACTGCTGGGCAGCGGGAACTTGACCTTCCTCAAGGTCAGTGGGGCCGCTTTGGAAGGCAGGGAGCCGGACGCCAGGCCTGGTCTCAGCTGACCGTAGCTGTCTGTACACTGTGCCTGGTCGAGAGCGAAGCCCCACAGTGGCCGGGCTCTGAGAACCCACCCGCTTTCTTTCTTCAGTAGTTCCACCTTTGTAGGAGGGCCCGCTCAGCTGTCACTCAGGTGGGGGACCCGCCCACTTGCAGTTTGCCCTCGCCAGGTGGGCCTCACACAAGGTGCTCTGCTCCCCCACGCCCCCCCATCCCGGCAGCTCCTCCCACCCACGTCTCCCACACGTGCCCCACCCCCTGAGCCTGGCCCCCCTGTGTGTTTCGTGGCCTTGGTGGCCCCACCGGGCTTCAGCGTCAGGATTTGAGGCAGGAATGGAACGAATGTTCCCGAAACCAAACTAAATATTCCAAGTGCTTTGAGGGAGAGTGGGGTGGGGGCCGAGTCCCAGGTGACTGAGGGTCCTGAGCCAGTGTCCCTGAGGAGGGCAGCGAGCCCACCCTGGGAGTGAGGCCGGAGGTCCAGGCCTCCCCGACACACACACCCTCACCCCCACATGTACACACTCACACACTCGTGTTCAGTCCCGTACACCCCCTCACGTGCACACGCTGACGTGCACACACACTTGTTGCCTTTCACGTTCACTCACACACACATGCTGTCACTCCCCATCGCATTCTCACACTCGCACACGCCCGTCGCCCGTCGCATATGCTCGCACACACTCACGGGTGCTCACACCCCAGTTCCCCGGCTCCCTGCTCAGGCTCCAGGGCCCCGACTCTGCCGGCCCCTCTGGCCCCCACCCTGGGGGGCCGGGGTTTCCATGTGGCACCCAGCAGGGTGGGGGCCGAGGGCGCACGCCCGGCCGTGGGTCTGGCCAAACCACTCGCTCCTCCGGATGGCGCTTAGCTCCCTTCCTCTCTCTCTCCCTTGGTGCCTGGAAAACCCCGAACACCCCCGGGGGGCAGAGCAGGTCCCTGTCACCTCGTGGGCTCAGGACACCGCACCGCGGTAATTGAAAGCGGCTCGACTCAAACTGCATTTTCCTAGGAGCCGTGTGCGGGAGGGAGGGAGAGGAGAAGGGAGGGAGGGACGGAGGAAGGGGTGGGGGGGGCGCCCACACTGAGCAGGCCCCGGTTCTGGGCACCAGAGGCAGAGGCCCATCCCCGAGGTCTCCCTGAGGGCCCTCTGAGGCTGTCCCACCTGGAGAAGAGCAGTACTGAGCCACACCCCCAGACGGCACCCCCAGACGGCACCCCCAGGCAGCACCCCCAGACAGCACCCCCAGGCAGCACCCCCAGACGGCATCCCCAGCCCACAGCAGCCTCTTCGCAGGCTTGCCCCCGGGAGGGGCCCTTGTTGCCGCCCCAGCTGCCCACACAGCGACAGCTCTGTCTGGCACAGGGCGGCCATCCGTGCCTGTTTGTTGACTGAATGCTGGTTTGCGCCTCGGGGCCTTTGCTCAGACGTCTCCCTGTCTCGCCCGTCCCTTCACAAACCCTCACGATGCCGGCGAGGATCCCCGGGCACGCTCTGTGTTCCAGACGCAGAGCCGGGCGCTTCCCTCGCCCTCGTGAAACCTGCCCAGAGCCCTTGGGGGCAGGACGGGCGTCACTGTGAACGTCGGCGGTGGGAGTCTCCGCTGGGAGGGGCGTCGAAGGACGCCCCGGAGGCCGGAAGCTGGGCCGGGGGTTCGGAGAACCTCCTGAGCGTGTCTGTGACTCTGCCGCGTCGTTGGTCTCTGTCGTATTTTGAAGCTCCGCACAGCGTTAGCGCAGAGCGGCCACCGGGGTGACGGGAACAGGAGGGAAACTCTGCTTCGGGGCCCCCCGTTCGCTCCCGAGCCAGGCTCCCCACAAAACGGGTCCCCGGCGTCACCCGTGGACCCCGCCCCAGCTCGTGGCCAGTGCTCAGGACACACGTGTGGGATGGAGGTGATGAGCGAGGAAGGAAGGGTAGTCGGGAGGAGTCCCCGGACGGAGGAGCGAGTGGGACTGGCAGAGGCCACCCGACCTGGCCCTAGGGGAGGAGGAGGCCACGCTGGACTCCGGTTCCCTCCAGGGCCCCTCTCTCCTCCTCCCCCGATTTCTGCAATGAGCGAGAAAGTGAGGCCCCCCCGCCCAGCCCCACAAAGGGACCAGGAGCTCCACACCACGGCCGACGGAGCCTGGCTGTCCCTCCCAGGGGCTGTCACGCGCTCCCCGCCCGGCCTGCAGCTCTGGTGAGGGCAGGAGCCGCCCTGCCTCAGGCCCCTGCAGGTCCCTCCCGGACAGGAGAGCCGAAGAGTGGCCCCTGCGAACGAGGCTTGTCCCTGGGCTGCAACGCAAGCCCAGCGGGCACGTCGGCCACCGCCTCGTGACCAGCTTGTGTCCCTGGTCAGGAAACGCTCCGCGTCCTCTGCCACGTTTTCATTGTAAACCGTTGCACGTGGGGACCTTCTCGCAAACACGGGTGTCCCGTCAAGCCCAGCCGTGGACTGTTCTTCTCTCGTCCACCTCGTCCAGTCCCCATGCTAAAAACACAGCTGGAAGGTGGCCAGAGTGGCACCGGGCCAGAGGACACAGCCGCATGCTTTCCACCAGGGCCAGTGTCACCTGCAAAGGGGGGGACACCGGTTCCTGGGTAGAGACCAGACATCGTGACAGCGGGTTGATTTCTGAACCATCAGCCACAGCAGACTTAATAGTCCATCGATACTTGTACCATTTTTCCTCCTCCTGTTTACTCTATTTCTGGATTATTGCCCATAAGTCTCAAAATGGCCCAGGATCTCCGAGTGGTTTGTAAATTAGGGCTATATCCTGGGAGCGCCCAGCGGGGCTGATATATTTCCATCACAGCCCCCATTCCTCTGAGGTTCATAACTCAGCCATAAAAGTGCACCAAGGCTCGAGGCCTGGACCGTATGGATGCAGTTGCCCGGGTCCCTTCCAGGTCTGTGGGCAAGGACATCAGCCGCCGTGCCCCAGACAAGGGCTGGGGTGTGGGGGTCACACGTGTCGGTGCGAGGGGACGTGAGAACAAGGCCTCCCTGTATCCCACGCCAAACAGCTGGCCAGAAAGGATTGTCCCAGGTTAGTGAGGCCAGGATGACTTTTGGCGGGCAGGCCACCAGTGAGGGAGACGCTGTCCCGCCCAGCGGTGGGTCTCCCAGGCCCGCAGTCTCTGACTGCCATTCTTCGGTCATCTGTCCCCAAATGTGACTCTTCCAGGCCACGTGGGAGTCCTTCTGGTAAGCCCGCTGACCAGGACCCGACAGGTGGGGCTTGAACTAACACTGACCGTCTTCATTAACGTGAAGACCAGCAATGCTCAGGCCCTCACCCCCAAGGATTCAATCAGATTGATCTGGGCTGTGTTCCCAAGTCCCAAGGCGAACCCCCCCAGGGAACGTCCTAGTCAGACCTCAAAAGGCTGGTAATGTTTCCGAGACCCCCCCCTCCCCAAAACCTTCCTATTGCTGGGGCTCCTGGCATCTGGAACCCATGCTGAGACCGGGGGCTGAGGACACGGGCTGGTGGCTCTCCTGGACCCTGAGCTTTGCTTTGTAGAGGAAGTGCCTTCACACCTCCCCCTGCGAGCCCAGGGGCCTCGCCGGCTGGGGGGAAAGGGAGCGGTAGGAAACCCACGCTGTCTTCATTTCTTCCGAGGCTCCCAGGATTTCTGGCCCAGACTTGGAAACTGGGCTTGTCTGGATAAAGGCAGCCACCTCCAGGGTAGCCCAGCTCGGAGCCTCGTGGCTGCTCAGGACCTCCAGCCTGCAGAGCTGAGGCCCGTCCTCGGTGGGGTGCCAGCTGTCGAGCCACGAGGGTGCTTTTCGTAGTCAGCTTTGCCGCAACGTGGCTGCGTAACAAGCATCCCGGGATGCTGAGAGGCCGATGAGAGCAGAAGCTTATTTCTCACTCTGATCGTGGTGGCCGCGGTGGCGGAGGGGCAGGTTCGGGTCTGTTCCATGTGCCTCACTCAGGACCTGGCTTGAGTGGTGGATTATTGGAGAGTCACATCCAACCCCATTGCACCCACCGAAGCAAGTCACACGCCTGGTCAGCATCGGTGGCAAGGACAGTGCATGCGGAGAGAGTGAGGTTTACTGAGCGGTGGGGCCACGCTGCGCGGCTCCTCCGTGTGAGCAAACCGGGGCGGGGGCGGAAGGAAGCCGGGAGCAGCATCCATGTCGGGGAACGGGCGGCGCCAGGGCCATCGCTAATCTGCCTGCCGAGAGCTGGGGGCGAGGTGCTGGGGGGCCCCCGAGCTGCTCTTCTCCAGTGAGGTGGGGGACTGTGGCTTTCCAGTGGCTTACGTTTCAAAACCATCTTGCTAGTCTTTGTCGGAGAGAGACTGAGGCGCACAGGTGGATGCAAGTGGCCAGGTGGGAGCCCAAGGTGGTGTCCAAGGTGGGGCTGCAGGCTGGGGAGGAGTGGCCAGACTCCAGACGGATCCTGAGGTGGAGCTGTGGGGTGTGCGAGCCAGCCAGGTGTGGGATGCGGGGAGAGAGAAGCAGGGGTCTTGCCTGCAGTGATGGAGGCTGTCGGGGTGGGGCGTGCCGCCCCGATCTTAGGTCAGAGGCCTGAGGGTGTCTGCTTAGCTTCCTAGGCCCACCGTACCAGAGCACCACAGACTGGGCGGCTTAAACGACAGCAAGTTACCGTTCTGGAGGCTGCAAGGCAAGATCAAGGTGTCGGTGGGGCTGGTTCCCGCAGAGGGCCGTGAGGAAGGAGCTGGTCCAAGCTCTCCAGCCCCTGGAGGCCTGCTGGCCGTCCAGCGCTCCCTGCCTCGTAGACGGACCACCTTGAACCTCCACCTTCTTCTTACGTGCGCCTTCTCCCTCACGTGCCGCCGTGTCCAAGTCTCCCCTCTTCATAAGGACACCAGCCACGTCGGATCAGGGCCCCTCCTCCAGCACGCCGACCTCATACTTAACTCAGCCCAGTCACACCGGCAATGGCCCCATTTCCAAGTAAGGTCACATCCGGGATGAGTTTTGCGAGCCTCCAGATCGCACGATGGGTCAGACGACGTCACGCAGGTGGGCCCACGGACAGGACTGGTGTCCTTACAACACGAAGAGGAGGACACACAGATCCCTCTCTCTCCGCCTCTCGAGGACACGGCATCTGCAAGCCAGGCACCTTGATCTCGGGCATCCGGCTTCCAGAACAGAGAGAAATAAATGTGCGTGGTTTAAGCCCCGGTCTGTGCGTTTGTCGCAGCAGCCCGAGCCAGCTGAGACAGCCATGTTCTGAGGTACCAGGGCTCTGACATATGGATTTGGGGGCACGAATCAATCCATAACAGCGCCCCAGTGAGGCGGGCCCCTCGCATGCCCACAGCTGGCCAAGCCCCAGGCCCACAAGCCTCGTGCATCCCCTGGGGCAGAGGAGGGAGCACAGGCTTCTCCGTGGCCAGTGCTCCCCCAACCAGCCCCTCCCAGGGGACGCTGCACAGTGCCTGGGCCAACATCCCCTCCTGGGGGCCAGACAGCTCGCCAGCAGATCTCACTGATCTGTTCAGCATTGAGCACCTACTATGCGCAGTGCCCCCGGAGCACCGGAGATGCAGGACGGGGGATTTGTCCTCAGGGGAAGGAAGAGACCCTTTGCTTAGGAACAGCCGTTTGGGGAGCACAGGCGGGCAGATCCTGTGCCCAGTGGACGGAGAGCCCTCACCAGAGACAGGCTGGGAGGGGACAGTGACAGGAGGGGAGCCATCCTCCCACGGGGGCACCCCAGGTGCAGATCCCACAGCTGTGAGTTCTAGAGTGTCTGAGGCGGTTTTAAGCAGCCTCTCTTGATGAGCACACAAAACAGCAGCTGAGATGCATGACTGACATGCAAGACACGTGTCGTGTTCTGCTTGGAGAGCCCAGACGGGTCCTTGCAGGCTCCCTCCCCAAGAGATCACATCCCTTTATCAGTATCACTCAAGGGCCGTTTCACCTGGCACCTTTGCCCTCGTGACCTTGGGAGAGCGCCTTAAGATGCTGGAGAGAAGGAGGCCGTAATGAGCAGCGTCTCAAGCACAGCCTGGCGCCAGACTGCCTGATGCCCACCCAGGCGCCGCCACCTTCCAGCTGTGGCTTCCGGTGACTCACCTAACCTCTCTGTGCCCCTGTGTCCCCTTGGGGTTGCATGTGTGAGCACTGAGCACAGAGCTGGGCGCCTGTCTGGAGGGCTCAGCTGGGGTTGGCATCCCTGGGTCCAAACCCTGTCCAGGGCCCTTCCTGGGACATTGGGCTGTCCCTTAATAAGGGTGACTCCTCCCATGTGCCCACTGTACCCCACCCAAGCTCATCTGGACATGAGAGGCCCCAGAGGGCAAAAGGGAGACGAGGTTCCACCCGTGACCCATGGAACTTCCTTCAGCCCCTCTCGCTGACCCCCCTGTGAGCCTCAGACAGACCTGGCCAGTTTTAAGCCCGGGGCCTGCCGGTCTCTTAAACGGCCCTGGCTCTTGTCTCCCCTTGAGGCTTAATAGGCACAGAGAACACAGGTCAGAGGAGCACAGGTCCCAAGGACGAGGGTCTGCCTGATCCCAGCCTCTGGGCGGGAACGGCTGTGCCAAGGGACCATGGAGCCCGGTGGCTCAGACTGGTGGCCCAGAGTGCTGACGGCCCCCAGGTCTTCACACAGGCCTCTATGCTGTGTCACGTCCATCCCAGGGGAGCTTCCCAAGTCAGAGAGGGCCAGCTCTGCCCCAGCCCCCAGGCCAGCCCTGGCCCAGCACCAGAACGTCTGCTCCTGCCTCTGCCCCCGTCCCCCGAGGACCAGAAACACACGTGGCTTTCCTAAGTCTCTGCCTCTGAACCCTGAGTCACCGGCTCCACCACGGAGGAGTTCTGTGTGGAACTTAAAACACTTGCTCAAATTAATGACCAAAAATGTCAGATGTGTCCACAGCTAATTATTCATTAGATGCTTAATTAGTGTGGGATGCTCGTGACGTTTTCATGTCATTAATTCTTATACTGTGATAGGAGTTAAATCGTCCCGCTGTCCTGAGCCTCCTGTTGGACTCACGCTGTGGAATCGGGGGCCAGGAGGAGGTACGGGACATGGGGGCAGCCAGTAGCGCCAGGCAGCTCACTGGCCGGGGTCCAGAGCCCACTCGCCCCAGCTCTGGCCTGGGTGGAGCTTCCTCCAGGCCAAAATGCAGCCTCTCCAGAGCTGGACACTTCAGACGGCCAGGGGGGTGGAGAGAGTAGGCCAGATGGCTCCCCGTTCCTGCTCAGATATTTCAGGGCTTCATGTTCTTCTTTCTTTCATGCCTAGAGGGGAGCAACTCCGGGGCACCGCCTTGGGGCCCCCTCATGGGAAGGAGAGGGGACCAAGGCTGTCCCACCCCAAGGGGCGGCACAGACCACCCCACTGGCCAGACTGCTCCCTCTCGCCACAGCCCAGGGGAAGGGGCCGCTTGAAGGACATAGTGCGTGTTTTTAGACAAATGAAAGGAAGCCCCCTGTCTGCTGCAAGGAGAGTCCTATGCGGGAGGCTGAGGGTCTCCTCTTTGTGGAAAGAACACGGCTTTGTTAGCTTCTAATTACGACACTCATCCGCGCCCTTGTTTAAAAGTCCGACAGCACAGAACGGGAACGAGCTATATTGAAATCACATGAAATCCCACTATCCTGATATAGTAATATTTCTGGTGTATGAACCTCTGAGTTGTTTTTAAGCCTACAACTAACTGTGTGGATTTTATTAAAATATATTCCTACTACATAGTGCTATCTTGTAATCTGGTTCAGTGGTGGTGGTATTTTTTTCTTTACTAAGTAACATCTCATGAGCCTCTCCTCGGGCTAATGAATCTAGACCCACATGGCCCTTTTCATGGCTACGTTACATTCCATCCTAAAGACATGCCTAAGTTACTTAGCCCGTCTCTGGTAGTTCGCCATTTCGTTATGTGTGATGTTTTACAGTGAATTTCCAGGGCTCCTCTGATCATGTTTTTTATGTTGGTCTGATTATGCCGCCGAGTTAAATTCCTAGAGAGGGAATTCTTCAGTCACAGGGGGACTTCTTCTTCATAGCAGGAAAAGCTTCGCGTCCACGTTTACTTGTGACTTCGCCAAGTGTTTTAATTTCCGCCGAAGCTGTCCCCCCACCTGTGAAGTGGGTGTCATAATCTTGTTCTTCCAAGTTGCGGTCTGGATGGCAGGACCCGGCACAGAGCCTGGCGCTTAGTAGGTGCTGCTAAAGCTCTTAGCTCTTTTCTGCCGTCATGGTGTGCTAACTGCCCGTTCACAAAGCGCTTTATTTAGTGCACTGCCTCTTCCACCTCACTACTCCGAAGGGAAGAGCAAGTAAAGGGACGTGTGGGCGTAAGAAGGGCGTGGCTGAATTCCTGGTTGGGGTGACTCCAGCTGAGCTGTCAGAGAGAGGGGGTGATATCTGGGGCTTGTCCTTAAACCTTCAAGGTCGGAGTTTCCCATATATTGTGTCTTACCACTACTGCCGTCCCCATCAGAGAGAGAACGAGGGTGCCCATTTAGTCCTGGCACCCCCTTTCTGATGATGACGCCCACCCCAAGCAGAGGTTGGAGCTGAGACCCCGTGAGAAGGAATCCTGATGTGGGAGGTGGCCATCCTTTCTGGTGGCCTGGGAGATGCCCCCGAGCCTGCATCCCACACCCCGCCCCCAGCTCTGAGCGCCGTGACTCCGGTCCGGTCCGGGGCCCACTTCCGAGGCCCAGCGTCTTCTTACGAAGCGCCGCGAGTGTGGAGGGCTGAGGACACGCAGGGGGAGGGGGAGGACAAGGCGTCTGGACGACCTCAGGACTCGTGTTATGTTTAGGAAGACGTGTCAGGGACGGGGGCCCTATCAGCAGTTCCCAGGTCTGGTTGTCAATTCTTTCTTAAGCAATTTGTAAAAAAATACCTGGTAAAATGAAGCTGACAGGACCCCCACACCTCCAGAAGCCCCTCCAGGGAGCTGAGGCTGAGCCACCTCTCTACGTACCTCTCCATTCCAGGTCTGACTGTCACCCCCGCCATCCTCACTGGGTGCCCAAGTGAACAGCCCCAGTGCTGGGTGATGAGGTGTGAGGGTAGCGGGGTACAGGCAGGTGAAGCCCACGCCGTGAAGTCACATGAATAAAGAGGAGGCTCAGGCAGCCCGGTGGGCAGGGAGCCCGGTCCTGCTCACCTGCCCTCGGGGAGATGGGCCTTCACCGCCCCAAGCTGGTTCTGGAGAAGGGGCCAGGTGGACCCTGTTCAGCAAGGATGCCATGACTTACGGCCTTGTTTAGCTGACTTTTCCTGAAGTGGAAAGTGTCCGTCATTCACTGCTGCCATCTGTCTAGAAGCCAAATGTCATAGCAAAAGTCCTGGGGACCCGCACATCCTGCGAGCAGAGGGAGCCTGGAGAATGCTAACCTTCCCCCCTGAGGTCGAGCTTAGCAATACCCCCAGGAGCTGCTCCCGCAAAAGGGCCTGTGACCTGCATGCCAGCCAGCGGCGGTGCACGAGGGGGCCGGGGCCGAGGGCGGGGCCCTCCCCGGGAGAGGAAGGGGGTCCCCGAGGAAATCTCCCGCTGTCCTCCCTGCCCAACCCCACTGCAGACAGCCCGCTCCAGATGAAGAGGGAGAAGGAAGAAAACATTAATATGCAGTTGGCGTTGAGATAATAAACAGATGCTGTAATTAGACGTCTTCTCAAATCGTCAAAAGCTCATTCACAAGGTGAAATGCCAGCGGTGTCCTGTGCAGCTCTGTGCTCTGGGGAGTTTGGGGAGGACACGGGCTTGTCTCCTTGTGGCCTCGGCAGATGAGCAGGGGCTGGGGGAGGCCGGAGGGGCGGACGGGGTCTTCAGCCAGGAAGGGCGACTCCTGCTCACAACCCTTCTCTAGCGGCTTGAAGGAAGGGGAGGAGAACGGGCCCTCCTGGCAGAAGGCGCTCCCCACACCTGGAGCCCCCGAGAGCAGGTGCAGCCTGGAAGCCCGGTCAGTGAGATCCTTGCAGCTGGAGCAGGGCTCCTACCCAGCTTTGTCGACCTCCCTGAATGCCCCTCAGCCAGGGACCCATCCTTGTCCCCAGCTCATATAAACCCGAACCACCTGTGGACCGCGGTCACTACCTGGGCCGCAAATGCTCAGATCTCATTCTGCAGCCTCGAGCCACCCCGAGCTGCAGACCTGCACATCGGGATGCCTGCCAGACACCCCCGGGCCACCCCAGACCCTCCCCTCACTCCTTAGGGCAACCCGAGCTCACCGTCACCCGCCCTCTGCCGCCACCTGCTCTCGCCCCAGCTCTGACCCGCCACCCCTGTCAGTTCTGCGTAAGCATCGCCCAGTGCGCCCCCACCCCTCTGTCCTTCCGCCGTCTCCCTCGAGTGTTGCTGCCATCTCCTGCCCTGCTCCGCCGTCCCCGGGACCCTCGGTGGGCCTTTCCAAAACACGCTGCTTCGTGTCCTCCCCACCCCCCGCCCAGAAGTCTCCAGGCCCCTCGTCCTGCAGGAGAAAAGGCAGCTCCCGCACAGAGCTCCTTGCCCTGGGTGGACGCCTCCCGCACAGCCGCCAGCAGCCCGGCTCTGGCTCCCGGAGCAGACTTCAGGTCCATCCCACAGCACCCTGATGGCAACCAGGCGGCTCTCGGGCTGCAGCCGCCCCTCCCCCAGCCTGGATGGCTCCCCCTACCTCCTCCTCCTCTTCCCTGCTTCAAGAAACATCTCAGAACTGAAAGAGTCCACACTGGCAGGCACCCTGAACCCACATTAAATCATGCACAGCTGACATTTGAACAGCATGGGGACCAGCGGTGCGACACCCCATGCAGTCAAAAACCTGCGTATGCTTTATGACTCCCCAAAAGTAAACTACGAATAGCCTACTGTTGACGCAGAAGCCTTACTAATATATATAAAGTCGATTAATATTTATTTTGTATGTTGTATGTCTTATATGCTGTATTCTTACAATAATGTAAGCTAGAGAAAAGAACATGTGATTAAGAAAATATTTTTATAAACTACATTTGCAAGGTTTTTTTGAAGAGTCTACATATAGGTAGGCCGTGCTGTTCAAGGGTCAATTGTAATATTCAAAAAATACCCTAGGAGGTCGAGTTGTTGTTACCTGTACTTGACAAGCAAAGAAACCAAGGTGCTGAGAGGGTGGAGTGACCTGCCTGGATTCACAGCTGGGATTTGAACCCAAGCCATCTAGTTCCAACTGTGAGCTCTTAGCCACTCTGATGGATTCCCCTCTCAGTGCCTAGGATGTAGGAGATGATGGATGGACAGATGAATGGACGGATGGGAGGACAGATGGGTGGGTGGGTGAATGGATGGATGGATGGATGGATGGATGGATGGATGGATGGATAATGGATGGATGATGGATGGATGGATGGATAGATGGATGGATGGATGATGGATGGATGATGGATGGATGATGGATGGATGATGGATGATGGATGGATAGATGGATGATGGATGGATGGATGGATAATGGATGGATGGGTAGATAGATGGATGATGGATGGATAGATGGATGATGATGGATGGATGGATGGATAATGGATGGATGGGTAGATAGATGGATGATGGATGGATAGATGGATGATGGATGGATGGATGGATAATGGATGGATGGATAGATAGATGGATGATGGATGGATGGGTGGTGATGGATAGATGGATGGATAGTGGATGGATGATGGATTGATAGATGGATGATGGATGGATGATGGATGATGGATGGATAATGGATGGATGGATGGATGATGGATGGATAGATGGATGATGGATGGATGGATGGATGGATGGATAATGGATGGATAGATGGATGATGGATGGATGGATGGATGGATGATGGGGATGATAGATGGATGATGGATGGATAGGTGGATGGGTGGTGGATGGATGATGGATGGATAGATAGATGAATGGATGATGGATGGATTAGATGATGATGGATGGATGGATGGATGGATAGATAATGGATGGATGGATAGGATAGATGGATGGATAGGTGGATGGGTGGATGGAAGAGTGAGTGAATGGATGGGCCACTTGCGTGGATAGAAAATAAAAATCCCATTTGTGTTTAAGAAATGCACTGAAGCCCCAGCCTCAGGCTGGGGGCCCTGGGCCAGGGCCTTCTCCCCACCAAATGGCTTTTTAGAGGGGGATGTAGGAGCAGGCCCCTGATAGCCCAGGACACCTCAGTCTCCGCACTGCCATTCTCCCCGCCCATCATTCCACCCGAGGACAGTGACATGCTGAGTTTCTCCAGCCGCGTGAGCACCTGGCCCTGCCCGTCAGCCACACCACAGTCAAGGAAATTCCCAGCAAAGGCACGCCCCGCGTTCGGAGGGCGCCTGGCTGCGTGCGGGGCTGGCGTCTGTCAGCGCGCCCTGAGCAGAGATGCAGGCTGACAGTGGCCTCCTCTGGGAACTCTCCTCTAACGTTCTGCTCGCGTGGTGCCTGGAACTGGCTGGGCAAAACCTAATTCCTGGCCAAATGGAATAACTGAGAGCTGAGAGTTATTCAATTAGAGGCCAGGCTCCAGGATGAGGTCCGCTCAGAAGTGCTGAGTGCTCGCTTCTTGGCAGGGAGGTGGGGCGAGCAGGGGTCACACATCCGGTTCCACTCTCCCCAAGCCATCAGTCTCGAGTGTCACAGGGCAGATGTGGGTCCCAGTGGCAAGGGCGCTTCTTCCACAGTGGGGATGAGTGATCAGCCCCAGCCTCGCGCGGGGCAGCTGCCCAAGTGGACAGTAGGGACATCTCGGCAGGCGCCACTGGCCTGCACGGGCTGCCGAGGGTGGCTCCCCACCCCGGCCGTCCCGGGCTCCCACACTGCGGACCCAAAGAGCCACACAGTCGCCTGCATCTTGGGGCAGAATGTGCAAAGAGGATATTAGCATGGAGCCCTCCAGCCTCAGGAAGGCTCTGGCACCTGCCACACACACACACACACACACACACACACACACACACACACACACCCCAACACACACACACACACACCACCTCCCACCCCCTAATCCCCAAGTATTCCATAGCTCCTTACGCATCATGGCTTGTAACCGGAGCAGCCTTCCCTGAGCGTGCGCACACACATTGCTTCTTCTAACGATAACATCTGTCCAGCCAGTACTTAAGATTAGAGGTTCCCAAACGCTTGTCTTCAAACCTTTATAGCTTGTGATGAAGTTCTTATCAGTGCATGGAGAAATAAGCGAAATGAGTAATGGGATGAGCTTGTCATAAGCTAAATATTCATTTTAAAAGGGCAGCCTTTTATTCTGAGACTGTGACCTGCCTGCTTTTTTTTTTTCTTTTTTTACACTTAAAATGCCCTTTCCCTTACGAAAGCATGGTGACAGTAGATGGGGCTGATTGTTTTTTAATGACTTATTTGGCATAATTAAAAGGCAACATGCCTGTCAGTTCCCCCGTCTTTAATTGAACATTTCATTGAGGTCATTATGCATTCATATACAGTTGTACGAAAGCGATACAGAGAGATCCTAGAGACCTGCTACCCACTTCGCTCCAATGGTAATATTTTGCAAAACACTGGCACAACGTTACAACCAGAATCCATTGATACGATTTACCTATCTTCCTCAACTTTCCCCATTTTCACTTGTTTTATTTGTGTGCATATGTGCACGTGCCTAATTCTACCCACTATTCTCACGTGCACCTTTATATATCCATCACCACAATCAAGATACTGACTGGAAATTCACCCACGCTGTCCTATCAACAGCTCACGCCTTTGCATGGCTGAGTAGTATTCCGTGGTGTGGAGGTACCACCGTTGAACTAGTCACCCATCGAAGGACATCTGGATGTTTCCAGTTTGGGGGCTATGAATAAAACATTGTGTGCAGGTTTTTATGTGAACATAAAGCCTTTTTTTTTTTTCCTGGGATAAATGTCCAAGGGTGCAACTCTGGGTCATGTGGTAGCTGCGTGAGTAGCTTTATGAACTAAACGCTAGGCTATTTTCCAGATTGTCTGAACCTCCTTACATTCCCACCAGCACTGACGAGGGACCCCATATTCCGATGCCTCACCACCGTTTGACATTGCCACTTATGTGCGCCGTTTGATAGGCCTGCAGTGATGTCTCCTTATGGTCTTAATTTACATTTCTTTAAAGCTAAGGATGGCGAACGGTTTTTATGTGCTTACTTGCCATCTGAATATCACCTTCCATGAAATACCTGTGCATATCTTTCCCATTTTCTAATTGGATTGCTTGATGGCTTTTACCGTTGAGATTTGAGTGTCTTTGTATATTCTCATACTAGTCCTTTGTTGGATATGTGGTTTGTAGATATTTCCTCCTGGTCAGTAATTTGTCTTTCCATTCTCTTCAAATAGGCATTTGCAGAATAAAAGTTTTTAATTTTGATGGTGCCCAGTTTATTAATTTTCCCCTTTGTGAATCATGCTTTCAGTACCCAACCTATGAACTCTCTGCCTAGCCCGTGGTCCCAAATATTTTCTCTTATTTTTTTTTCTAAAAGCTTTACAGTTTTACTTTTTATTTTTAAATCTATGGTCCATCATTTGATAATTTTTGGATAAGATTTTTGTTTAGATAGAGGTTGACTTTTTTGCCTTTGAATGTCCGATGGCTACAGCATCATTTGTTGAAAAGATCATCCTCCCCCCCCCATTAAATTGCTTTTGTATCTGTGTCAAATGTTAAGCTGCACGTACTTGTGTAGGGCTATTTCTGGGTTTTGTATAATGTTTCACAGGTTTTTGTGTCTGTTCCTCTTTCGACATTATACGTTATACTATCTTGATATATATGTGGCCCTCAATATCAGATAGAGAGAGTACTCCTACTTTATTCTTCTTTGTCAAGATCCTTTCAGCTATTCTAGGACCTGGCCTTTGCCTAGAAATTATAGAATACATTTGTCCATGGCTATGGAAAATATGGCTGTGATTCTAGTGGAAATTGCACTAAACCTATAGATAAATTGGGGGAGAATGATGTCTTCACTATGTTAAAGTCTTTCAATCCATGAATAGGTATTTCTCTTTACTAGCTCTTCTTTGATTTAATTCATCAGAATTTTCTAGTTTTCAGCATATAGATCATGTACCCATTTTGTGACGTGTATGCTTAAGGATTTAATTTTCTTGGGAGCTATCGTCAGTGGTATTGTGTTTCTAATTTCAGTTCCCACATGTTTATTATTAGTATACAGAATTGCAATAGCTTTTTCTCTGTTGATCTTATATCCTGTGACTTTAACGCATTCACTTATTGTCCTAGGAGGTCTACTTTGTAGATTTTGTAGATTCCTCGGCATTTTCTGTGTAGACAGTTATGTCATCTGCAAATAAGGACCGTTTTATTTCCTTCTGGCCAATCGCTGTGCCTGTTATTTCTTTTTCTTGCCATTGGCCATGGACTTCTCTGTGTCACGTGACATAAGAGTGATGAAAGCAGGCATCCTGGCTTCAGAGGAGCATTCGATCCACCCGTGAAATAATTGTCAGCCGCCGGCTCCTTGTAGATGCTTTTTATCAAGTCGAGATCATTTCTATTCCTCACCTGCCATGAGTTCCCTCGTTTGTTCGACTCTGCTGTCTGTAAAACCTGACACTCTGGGACTCAACAGCTACGATACACAGAGCCGCTGCGTCTCACAGCCGTGTTCTCACCTGCTCTCAAGGGTCCACCGTGGCAGGAGCGGGGCTCAGGGCTCTTAGCTCGGGCTTTTGACTCAAAATCCTATCTTCTACCTCAGCCATTCCACGCGCCTCTGCTGAGGCCCGTCTTCTGGGCCACGCTCCCAGCCAGGGGCAGGGAACGAAGCTCTGAGACACCAGCACGGGCTGCTCGCTCCTTCACTTAGTCAATCATTCATTCGGGAAGCCCTGAGCCCTTGAGGCCATGTCCTGGAGTGCAGGAATGAGGGAATGCACACCTTGCCCTTGAGAAACTGGGTCTAACACCCAAACTCCGTCGGCCCTCCACTGCCCCCTCCTGTCCCAGAGCCCCCAGCCCATGGCAGGCAAAGAGAGCATCAGCCTCCTCACGCCATCCCAGCTGCAGCCCGGACGCTAGAACCTTCTGCAGAGTAGCGAGCTGCCCAGTTGTTAGAACCTTCTGCAGAGCGGCGAGCCGCCTGGCTCCCACAGCCACAGGGTGATAACCCCTTGATGTTCTTGCTTTTTTTTTGTTTAACGCAAGGGAACGATTTCTCTATATGCAGGGCTCCTCAGCGATGATCATATTGTTATCAGCATGGCCTCAGGCAGAGTCTGGCTGGATTGGAGAACAGCCGAGTTTGTGGTTCTCGGCATGACGTCCTTGAGCGTCACCACCACGGCCAGCTCCCGGAGCACAGGGAGGCTTGTTTCCCCTTGAACAGCCAAGGTCAAGGTTGCGTGACCCTGAGCAGCGGCCTGGAGCCGGGCCCTCCCTCCACGAGCAGTGACTGGTCACCTCGCCATAGACCAGTCGCTGCCCAGGCCAGCCAGGCAGAGGCCGGTGTGGCAGTGACTGCCACAGTCTGACAGAGGAGCTGGACAGAGCAGGGTGTAAGTCCAGGGCCTATGAGAGCCGCCCACCCTGACTGGGCTGAGACATGTGAGGCACTTCCCTGGGGCACAAACTTAAGGGGGCACCAAAGACTCAGTGGTTGAGCCAATTAATGTTTTAAGACAATAGTTTTAAAAATCAAGATGAATGCAAAATACTTCGCGATGAACAAAACATCAAGATTTAAAAGGGAGCCAGGAATCCCGTGGGAAGGCGTCCTAGAGAACGGACATCTTTGTTACAAAGTAAAGGGGAAGAAACGGAGGCAAAGGGCTTCGGGGCACACGTGGGAAAGAACCCCGGGTCCTGCCGCCCCCACCCGCCCCGGCATAGTCAGACCCCATGTCCCCAGGTCTCAGGGGCCTGCAGAGACTGGAGCCCCGGCCTGGACCCCTGGGGTCTGCCCTGAGCCCCTCCTGCAGCGGTGACCCAGAACCCTCTGTGCCCCACACTGCCCTCTAAGCCCAGAGCCCCGGCACCCGCCTGCCTCCCACAGGCAGGACAGAGGCTGAGTCCGGCCCTGCAGCAGGGGAGGCTGAGGCCCTGGGCACTGCACTCTGACAGGTGGTCTGTAGGTGGTCTCGTGGAGGTTCAGAATGAAGCACCAATGGCCATTTGGAGGGGGGAGGAGTCAGGGACAGAAATCCAAGGGTTAATGACAAAGGTGCAACAAAGCACCTGTGCCCAGGCCGGGCCCCTGGTAACAGCAGGACTTCCCTTGGGAGAGGACAGATGTCTTTCCTTTATCACAGGTATAGGGGGCCCCACTGGGGAGCCACCGCCTCTGATGAGAGAGGGTTTGCCCACCGCACCCAGACTCGGTAGGCAGGGAGCGGGTATTCACTGACAACAGAGAGGGGCGCGTTGACTCCGGACAGAGCCGGAGTGAGGGATGCTGGCTCGATGGCCCAATGCCACACTTAGACAAGTCGAAGGATGAGAAGAAGAACATACAGGCAGTCCCCTGGGAGTGCCTGCCTCCCTGACCCGCGGCCTGCCTTCCTACCCCAGGAGTGGCCCTGCAGGAACCAGACCCCACCTGGTTCCCCTGAGCAATCCTTCCACACCCTAAACCCCCATGAGGGAGCAGTGCCAGGACCCCTGCCTGGCTGAGACCGTGGTCCGCATCCGGAAAGGAGCTGCCCTGCATCAGAAAGGTCTTCTGAAGGCTCATTCTCCGGACACCTGTCCTGGGGAAGCCCCGGGGCAGCCAATCGGAGACGAGTCTGGCTTTGTCCGGATGGGGGTGGTACAGGCACGGTCAGAAATGCCCGCAGTGCTGACGGTGGGGGGCACGCCGCCCCCCTCGGCCCCCAATGCACACTCGCCATTGCTCATATCCCGCTGTCTCTCTTCTTGAGGACTTATTTATGCTACAGAAATGAATTGGAGAAAATTAAGGAGGATTCCTTCCTCTCCAATGACTTCATTAATATAGATGGCCTTAATGCGAGAAGAGAAATTCTCAGAGTCACGACGTGACACAGAGTGAGAGTTAGTCTGCCTCCCGTAAGCTGAAAAGTAAATAGGATCGGATAGGAATGGAATGGAACAAAACAGTGACATGAACTACGTGACTCGTGGTGGTGGTTTTGAGCCGGGGGGACAGGGACTCACGCTAACCGCCTGCGTGCCGTGTGCCCGCTTGGCACGTCCACTGGACCTGCCTCTGTGGACGAACCAGCACATCTGGACGTCACATGCGGAGACAGGCTCGGAGACGTGGTTGCCATGGGTCACACAGTCACCAGAGACTGCCACAGCCCTGTGCCCAGCTCCCCCTGGCTGTCTGACTGCACAGAAGTTGCCTGACTATGCTGAGCCTGGGTCTCACTCTCGCCAATGGCGTTTGCCGGGTCAGGGCAGGGCGGGCGGGAGCGCCACGCGAAGCCACGCCCACAAAGGGCCACCCAGGGCCCGCACGCTCTGCTCTGCGCATGTGCGCGGCAGCTTCACTGCTCTTTTCAAGCCCACGACCCCTCTCTGCACCCTGTCTCTGAGGGTCCCGTTGTAAAGATGCTGTGAGGGGGACGGGCCCCCCGGGCGTTGAGCCGGCAGCTGGGAGTCTCTGGATTCGGGGATCAGGAACCAGCTAAGAGGACAGGGCTCTTGACTCTGAAGACCCCACGTGGGCTGGGTCCTCAGCCCCCGGATTTCAGCCTGTGCTTGTCTGTCCCTCCCACTCGCCACAGCTCCACCCCCCCCTTTTTTTTTGTCCGAACACGGACAGGGACTAGGGCAAACAGCCACACTAATACTCCCCATCCGGTTCCTGGGGGCTGGGGATGTTTTTCAGGAAAACCGATGCGGGTTTCCACCCCCACTTTGCTCTGCCTTTGGGGCTGAGGATGGTGTGTTTGGAGGTGTGGGGCAGAGACGGGCACAGGACGGGCTTGCACCAGGTCGCCGTGACCTTGGGACCTGCCTCCACCTGCTTTCTCGTGGGGAACAGGCTTGGTCTGGATCACTCCTGAACCTTCTGCATCTGAGCCGGGGTCAAGCAGCCCTCTCTCTGTCTCTGTGGAAATGTGAAGAAAGTGTGCACGGGATTCGGGGCAGGATCATAGCAGCTCTCCTCCTGGCCCTGTGCCAACCCTAATTAGATGCCGTTGGCTCAGCCCGCGTAGCACCCTGCGGGGCAGGTGGCGTTACTATAACTCCATCTTATAGTTGAACCGCTTGGAGCACAGAGAGCTTAAGTACCTCACCTGAGGGCACACGAGGGAGCGAGCGAGCTGGGGTTTGAAGCATGTAGTCAGGCCCAGGCCCGCGTTCCTCGCCGCTCCGTCACAGGTCCTCTGCACAGGTCACAAGCATTCACTTACGGGTCCCACCAGCCTGGATGTAAATCCCAGATCGGCTCCTTGTGAGCTCCCAGCCTTGGCCAAGGAACCTCCATTTCTGTATCTGTAGCATTAAGGAAGACAGTCCCTCCTCCAAAGATGTTCGGCTTTTAATGGAATGGCCCGTAATGTAAAGCCCGTATGTAGTAGCTCTGATCAGTACGGGCCCCAGAAGTGAGGTTGTCCGAGGGGGCCACATGCTGGGAACGTGTCCAGAACAAGCTGGACATGAAGTCCCAAGCACGGGGCCCCCTGCCCACCACGCCCACACCCAGCAGCTCCCTCCCGCCCTGTGAGCTGAACGGAGCCCCAGCAGCCCCGCTCAGCACCCTGCGCATCCGTGGCGGCCACCGACAGGGGGTTGGAGCGTGCAGGCCTCTCGGGCCGCAGCTGGCCACAGCTTGTCCTCTTCCCACCCCGTTACAAAGCAAACCAGAGCTTCAGGAAAGGGACCGAGGCTAACGACTTCAGAAACGGTTTGTTTTTAGTGTGGCACCCAATGTGTGTCGAGCTGACGGACGTGCTTTTCGGCAGCTTATTACTAAACGTTAAGTCCATCAATTCGGCTCGGAGTGGCTCTCGGGTGGGTCTCTAGCAGATAGATAGGAATGGCCAACGTTCTGTTTTTTCCCCATGATTTATGAAAACCAAGCCCACTCCGCGGAGCTCTGAGGCTCACACGTGTCACCGTCCAATGCAAGCCAGGTGCCCGCCCAGCGGCACGTGGAGGCACATTACACCTGGGGGTCTGAGGGCCTGAGAAGTTAGAGAAGCTAACGGGCCACACGGCTGGTAAGTGGCAGTGCCGGCATGCTGTCCCCGGCACCCCGGGGCTGTGTGCCGGGCCCATGGTGGGACGCGTGGAGCGTGCATTATCATTCCTTCCTCTGTGAACGGAACGTGGATTTGTTTTATTCACTAGAGTATCTCCAGCACAGTCTAAACTCTTCCAAAGGTCCATCGATGTTGAGATGAAAGGATGGATGGAAGGAAGGAGGGAGGGAGGAGGAGGGAGGGAGGGAGGGGGATGGAGAGAGGGAAGGGTATGCCGCCTCGGAGAGGCGCACTGACAGAAAGTCGTACTTTTTGAACTTGGTGCTACTGTGCATCTTCCCGAGTTTCAAAGTCTGTGTTCTTCAGCCTCTCCAGCCCTCACGTTCCTCACCTGTGGGGTGGGATGAGTCATCATAGCTCCGACCGCACAGGGCCAGGACTTAGCCTTCCAGCCAGTTATTATGCTGCAGATCTGCACAGAGGCTCCACTTTCCAGGGGCCCCGAGAGGGGATCCCCAGTCCAGGCAGGAGAGAAGGGGGCCCACCAGGCCTGCAGGCCTGGGCAAGGCATGCCCAGGGCCCCTGAGCCGGGTGGGGGCTGTGAGGAGAGGGGCCTCCTCCGGCCTGGGACGCCGATCCAGGGTCCAGGGTCCCTCGGCCTCTCTGTTTCTGAGAGCCCAGGGCTTCCTGGAGCCACGTCGCAGAATCAGGGAAGCACTGTCGTGCCGTGTCCATGGGCCCCAGGACCTCGGGGACCCTGACGGGGTGGGCCACCAACCAGCCAATGGGTCGTCCCTGTTCCGCCTGTCTGAGTGTCCATCTGGGGCAGCCACAGACTCATTGGGCTGGACGTTGGCTTCAGAATGGATGAAAGTTATTTTTTTTTTTCAATCCATCCATGAAATGCCCCAAACTGCGGGCGTCCTTGTGGCTTTCAATGATGGTGGTCTTAGGGGTTCGATGTCGCGAAAGAAATGTGAGCAAAAGGAGGGAGGGAGGGTGAAGTGAGCGGAGGAAAGGGGGTCAGGTGGCCCCGGAAGTGGGTGCTCCGGGGCCCTCACCGAGGTGCTGCGATGGGCAGCTGACGGAGGGCCCACCCCGGGTCCTCGCAGGGGCTCTCCGTCCCGTGCGGCTGCAGAATCTCAGCGGCAGGGGCGGGGTGCAGGGGGCTTCTGGCCCCTGGCGCCCGCCCTCCGCACGAGACCGACCGACACCCGTGCCGGCCCACCCTCTCACTTCTTTCCCAGCCCGTGGCTCAGTCAGCAGGTTCCCCAGCCCCATGTCGAAAGCCGCTCAGGACTCTAGGGCTTGGCCACCGCCATCTTCTCGCTGGGGTCCTGGGAGGCAGTGCCTCCCTTCGGCCAGCCCGGCAGCGGCCTGGTCGCTAACGGCAGAGGGATGAATAGACGTGGCTGCACGCTGGACAAGAAGGAGCAGGATGGTGGCAGAGGAAGTTTGGCGGGCAGCTGTGCAGAGGGCGCCGGGGTGAGGCTGACCCCGAGGCCCCAGGAGTCCCTGGGGGCCAGGACCGGCAGATCTTAGGGAAAAGAGGGGCTGAGCCTGCAACTCAGGAATCCAGGGCTCAGGTGGGAGGACAATGACCTTGACCTCCCCGCTGGGTTCCGAACCTGTGGAGAGGAAAAGGAGCAAGGTGGATGTGGTTGGACTTATTCCTGGCACCGCTGCTGTGTCCAGGTGTGGGGTGGGACTGGGACGGCCCAGCTGTGGGCTTTGGACCCAGAACCAGTCGGAACTTCCTGGCCTGTCCCAAGCCTCCCGCAGGGCAGGCCCCTCACTGGGCCCCACGCTGGGGGAGAGGGGGCTGGCTGTGCCCTCCGCCGGCAGGGGAGGAGGGGGCGGCCTGCATGTACCTGCACTCCTCCCTGAAATGCCTGTGTCAGGGGACTCCCTGGGGGCGGGAGTGAGGGGTCTGGACAGGGTGTGGAGGCAGCTGAGCCACACTCATGCTCCACAGCGTCCTCCCCAAGGCAGGTGGCCTCAGGGGCATCAGGATGGGGGAGAGCGGCCTGCAGAGGGGCGGGAACAGCCGGAGCTCAGCCCTCCCCCTGTCTGGGAAGCCATGCAGAGGCATGGACGGAGTGGGGCGCCACTGGGACACCCAGACTTTTCCAGCTGGAAGAGAAGTGGAAAAAGGGTCAGCTCAACCTGACGCCAGGGGAGGGACGTTTGCAGAGGCTACAAGCCTGAGCCTAAGGGCTTCTGAGAGAGCGCTGAGCCTGTAGCCTTGGGGGCCCCTGTCCCAGCCCCCACCTGTGTGTAGCTGGGAGCCCTGGGGACCCCTCCCCAGCACCCATCACCCCGTCCTCCCGAAGCCTCCAATCTGCCAACACAAAGCCATACATCTTGGTGTGTGACAAATCACTTTTTAATTGCCTCAAGGAAGAAATCCATTAGTCTTTCCCTTACGTGAGAGTCATGTAATGCTCCCCAAGCCCCAGCTGGCTGGAGGCCGAGGCTGGCCGCAGGGCTATTTTTAGTTCGCACCAACACCCCACTCGGAACATCCATCTTAGAGGGGGAGGGATTGAGCCCTCCCTGACACCCCAGAGCCTCCTCTGCCCACGTCAGGAGAGCGTGTGGGCTGCGGACCCCACAGGGGAGGCCTCCAAGGAAGAGAATCGGCTTGAAATGGTGTATTAATTGTCCAAATAAATTTGTGTCACGTTTCATGCGAAATCCATTTCCTTTTAAACGAGTTCTAGTCACCAGCCTCCCAAGCAGCTAAGCTGACCTGAGGCACTGCCCGGTGGGGTGCCGCTGCCTGCTCCCCACCCCCTCTGCGTCCGCCCCCACTCACCCTGAGGATGCCCGCCGCCCCTGCCTCGCTGACACCCCCCATCTTCGCTCTGCAGCTGTACCCCCTGCAGCATCCGGCTCTGGCTGCAGCATGTCACCAGCTGGACAGTCACAGCCAATCCCCAGCCGAGCCTCCAACTGCCTCCTGCCTGAGACCCCAAAATGCCACCGGGGGCCAAACGGGGGGCCTCGCGGGGCCTGTCTGAGGCTCCAGCAGTCCTCAGTTTTAGAGAAAGGTCAGCGAGAGGATTCTTGATGGTGTTTCCTGGAGCCTGACTCCGGGACGCAGCAAGCAGGCTCGCCTTTGCCCATTATAAACCGGTCTGCCTCCGTTTTGGAAAAGATGAAGGAAAGCAGGGAAGACAGAAAGAGAATGAAAGAAGCAGAGCGATGGGGAGAGAAGCTTCTACCCGAGCAGGGGAGTTACGTGACAGAGAGGTGGCTGGGACCCCAGGCCAGCGCCCCACTCAGCCTGTGCCAGGGGTGAGGGCTGAGTGTGAAGGAGGAGTTCCGTGAATGTCCATGAACAGATGAATGAGGAAACGGGCAGGGAGCTGGATGAATGACTGGTGACTCTGGGCTCCGACTGGCTGGCACACGTCTTCTCACAGAGAGCCCCTGTAAGGACTGGGGTCACAGCCCCGTCTTTACGAAGGCTTGCTGGTTTGCAAGGGCAGGCTGGTTCTTACGTCAGAGTGTGTGGACTCGGGCTTCTACGACACCATCCTAAAGTGAGGATCTGAGGGGTTCCAGGGGTGGCTGGTCACCGGCGAGAGGGGGCAAATGTGCTTTGCGCACAGTACTTGCTCGGGCACAGGCCTGGGACATGTGTCCCCGTTTGCCAGCTGGAGAGCCCCGCAGGCTGTTACGATGCCAGCAAACGCAGGCGTGGCTGGGGCAGCGCCTGGAGAAATGAACCGTGCCAACCCCTCCCCTGGTCACAGCGCAGGGTCCCCGGAGGTGATGCCTCAGCCGGCCACAGGCATCGTGCAAAGAGGCGCCTACCCCATGGGAACCAGGGCGCAGCCAGGTGTAGAAACGGCGTTTCTTGGCAGGCAGCTCTCACGTGCACTGGTCATTATTTTTAAAATCAGAACAAAAGAGCACACTGTACAGTAATTTCTGCTCATGCAAGGCAAGGCAACCAAGTTTGAGTTCCACCTGATGCTAACAATCTTAATTGTAAATCCTTTTATTTATAGACTTGGCCTGTAACAACCTCCGCCTGGTATTAAATGAAACGCTGAGGAGGCAGAGCTGGGCTGAGCATCCCTCCCCACCCGGCCCCCCACCTCCGGCCTCCATGAAGTCTGAGTCCGAAGTGACGGGCTCCTAAAACCCCATGCCCCCCACCCCAACCCTACCGGCTCCCAAGGGGCAGGTAGCTGGAGATTCTCATGCAAAGTCAATCGTTTTCATTACAAAGCAGCAGCATCTGACTCAGCACTTTGGGGCTGGGAGGGCTTCATGGCAAACCCAAGGACAGGAAGGAGGCAGCGAGGCCCCTGAGTTTCTGCAGACCTGCTGGCTGCTGGCCTTCCTGGGTGGGCGGGTGCCGCCTCACCGGGTGCAGGAGGGGGTGGGGGTGGTGGCGGGAAGGCAGGCAGAGACCCCAGGATTAGGACGGCTTTCCCTGGGCGGGGCGGGCCTTGCGGGGGGCGTGGCCACCGTTCCCAGATGGTGGGGCTGCTGGGGGCTTGGGAGGGGCAGGGGGCCCAGTGTGTGAGGGGCAGGGCTGTCTCCGTGGGACACCAGAGTAGACGCGTGGGTGTGTCTGGGGCCATGAAAATTCTTTCTAAAGCAGCAGGTCGGCGGCCCGCAGTGAAACCCTGTTTCCCTGACTGTCCCTGCGCTGTCCCCAGTGCCCCGAGCATCAGGGTCTCCTTCACTGGCCCGCTGAGTCCCTCCAGGCCCCTCCGCTGTCTCAGACACCGTGAGGACTACGTCTGGCCACCGGGTTGTTTGGTGGGGTGGCAGCGGGCCCAACCTCCCACCCTGCAGCCTCGCCCCGGGGAGGAGGCTCCTGGTCCAGCTAGCTAGTGGTTGCTTGGCAGGTGCCCAGAGACAGGCAGGAGGTGACATTCAGCAGCAGCTGCAGTGGGCGGCTCCTCCCCCCAGCTGACCTGCAGCATGGCCTGAGCAGGGGGACACAGTGCCCCTCGTTTGTGGGCGAAGCATGATTAAGCAGAAGGGCAGTGGGCCTGTCTGTGACAAGGACATGCTTCCTGCGATCCTTTGTCCGCCGGGTGGCAGGTCCTGGCCAGCAGAGCCCCGACTCCAGCAGTCAGCAAAGTGTCCCCACACCCCACCTCGTGAAGGATCCTCTGAGCCCCAACCCCCCTGACTTCCCACTCCAACAGCCTCAGCCACCTCAAAGAATGCCCAGTAGACACACGGAGTCCCGCCCCTCTCTGGCTTCTGAGGCGTGGCCAGCCCCTACCCACCCCCTACCGCCCCCCACACCCCCACACCCCCCACCTGCAGCTCGCATCACCACCGCCAGGCCTGCCAGGCCGGGTGGGGGCTCTCCCGCCCTAGTTTGGCTTCCGGCTTCCACCAGCTGGACGGGGTCAGGGGCCAGGCCTCAGGTGGGCGAGGGAGGGCTGAGCCCATGAGGTGCCCCCAGGAGCCAGACCTAGGAGGCGTCCGGGCCCGCCCCGTTCCCAGGGGCCTCTCTGCCGAGGGGCACCTGGCCCCGGGCACTGAGCGGTGTCTTCCCGCGAGCTTCCGGGCCTGTCCCTGCTGATGAATCTCTTCCCTTAAAACGATTTAAAATCCTTTAGTCCCAGACAAATAGACACATTCTCCAGCCCTTGAAAGAAATGAGATTTTAATTTGGGATGATTTTATTCAGCAAATGCCCCAAAACCATGAGCTTTTCAAAGAGAAACTCCAGGTTCAGTGGAGCCTTTTGGGAATCGAAGGCAGAATTTTTCCTCTCTTTTTTTTTCCCCAGCTCAACCTGAGAAAGAAAAACCTCTTCCTGTCTGAGAAATCGTTTCCTATTTTCTTCTATTTTAGAGAAAGAAAAAAAAAAACCTTCCTCGTCTTTCGGTCTCGTTGTCCTCAGAGGACGTTTCCCCGCGCAGCGAATGAAGCTCAGGCTTTGGGGCCCCTCGCGCGCACGAGCAGAGGTGGCCTGGGCAGTGGCCTGGGCAGTGGTCTGGGCAGTGGCCAGTGCTGGGCCCTGCGGGGGCGGGGGGGCAGCCGTGCCGGGCAGATCGCACCGTGCAAGGCCGTGCCCTGACCGAACAGCCAGTGCAGGTGAACCCCGACTTTCTACTCGGGGAGGATAAGGTCCCGGGCCTCCAGTCTTTCGAACCTCCCCCAAATATACCGAAGTTCTGAGCAGCGGCCACTTCCTAGCAAGTCTCGGGAAAGGGGTCTGAATCCTGGGTCCCCACCCTCTCTGTGCCCCTGCCGCCCTTGACATTGCTCAGGGCTCCGCTTGGGATGACAGTGCCCTAATCCACAGGGCTCGCACCCTCCAGGGCCAGGCGGCAAGCACGGAACCTCGGGTCTTGCAGTGTGTTTACTTGACATTATGCTTCATAAAGATCTGAGCAGCATATACAAACCTGTACATTTCACACGAAAACTCAGATTCCTTGAAAAAGCAGATGACCAAGCCTCATTGGCCTGAAGCCCCACAGGGCAGCGATGGGCAGCAGCCACAGTCCCCGGGCCTCGGGCTGCAGCCCTCGGTCTGGCTCCCCAGAACCCTGCCCGGGAGCAGCCGCCATCACTCACGGAGCCCGCACTGTGGTCTCTCTTAGAGAAATATTTCCCTTGACCCAGGTTTCTTTCAGAAGTGGGAAATGAAAGCTGGAGCAGGCGGGCCATGCGTGTCAAGAGGAATGAGCAGAGCATGTGTCTTCGTGGGAAGGAAGAATATTCCTCACGGGGCCATTGCGCTGCCATCCCCGGGGGACACATTCGTGTCGCCGTCCGCGGGAATGGCGCCTCCTGGGGTGTACACCGCATGGCCTGTGCGGCCTGTTTCCTGCACGCGCGGCGCGCAAGTTAATTCCGCTTCGGATGCCATCGTTCTTGCGCATACTGGCCCGTGTCACTCGCGCCTGGGTCTGCACGGCTGAGCAGACCCCCAAGGTCTCGTGGACATTCTGGCAAGGCAGGGTGAGGGCAGACACGGGAGGGCGGGGCCTGGAGGCCGGAGCCAGAGCCCAGCTAAGAAGCCGCCCCCCCGGGGCGCCTCACCTCCCAGAGATCTGGGCTGGCCCTCCCTGGGCCCTGCATACGCCCAGCACTTTGCGCAAACCACCGTGTTGCGGTTCTGCCGACACGATCTGGCCCACTGTCACAGCCATGGGCCTGGTTCCTGCTCACATCCCCAGTGCCTAGGACAGTGTGTGGTACATAGTTGGGACTCGATGAATAATTGTTAATTAGATGGATGGGTGGGCAGATGGATAATGATGGATAGATGGATGGCTGTGTGGATAGACGGATGGGTGGGTGGATGGATGGAATGGATGGATGGGTGGGTGGGTGGGCGGATGGATGGATGGATGGATGGATGGTGGATGGATGGATAAACGGATGGACAGGCGGTTGGATGGATGGAAGCCAAGCTGGGAACCAGCATCAGAACTAAAGTACAGGTAGGGCTTGGTCAAGGTGAATTCATTTTTGGAACCAAATTTCACCAGAAGAGCAGGACTAACCTTGAGTCTTGTCACTAAACCTCTGAGCTCCTAGCGGAGAGTGTCTTGTACCCTCACACCCCACCACCCACAGGGGCCCCAGCGGGGCGGGAGGCAGTAGCAGTCTTGCTTCGCAGGCATCCGCTTGCTCCCTGGCCCCCCGGCCGTGAGATCAGAAGATCTCCCACTGCGACTGACACAGGAAATGGTGTGCAGCTTTGTCTTTGCAGGACGGCTGGGTACCCTCTCCCCTGCCCGTGTGTCTTAGGGACGCAACCTGGACACACGGGTCTAATTGCTGGCCCTTCCTACTGTGCGGGTGGGGAACCCGCAAACCGGTTGAGGATGAAAATGCAGTAAGTTAAAGCTGCTGAGGGATAGTTATGGAGTCAAAAAAGGGTCAAGAACACTATTGCTGAGGTCCGAACAGCAAGTGACGCTCTGGTCCTTGATTAATTGACCGAATCACGGAGGCTTTGACCTACCTTCTGAAGTTTAATGAATTAGTTGATTAGTTGCATAAAGTTGCTTCTCCACCACGGGGAGGGAGCAGGTCTCGGTCTCTAGCTAACGGCACGACCTGTGAGTGGCTTCCCTCTGCTGGCGCAGGGTTCCCTGCAAACTGGCCTCGCACCGAGAAGGGACACGTGGGCTGTGCTGAGCTGGACAAGGTGACTTTTCTGGCCGCCCAGCTGCATGTGGCTGAGAGTTTCAGCTCTTCTTTCTTCTGCAGCCTTCTTCTCTCACTTCCCTCCCTCCCTCTCTTCCTTTCTCGCTCCTTCCTTCCACGCATTCACATTTTGAGGTCGGCCTCAGTGTGGGCTTCCCCCCCCGCTGCCCCAGCTCAGAGGAATGGGGCCTGGGAAAGTGATGCTTCTGGACAGAGCCATCAGTGCTGTCTGGGCTTGGAGGAATGGATCACCACCTTGTCATAATTATTGATGTAACTAGATTCACTGAGTTCGAGGATGGGAGAAAGGTTGGTATTATGGGCACCGGACTTGATTTGGTCAATAAAGCAAATTGGTTTAAGCGAAATAAAGCAGCGATTGCAAGTATATTAGAAGAATAAAGTAATTGCTGTCCAAGGTGCATGGAATATAATCTTCGTTTGCCTGAAATTATTACCGCGTGGTATTGATTATTTAGAACCTGCCATTGCTTTTTAAGTTATAGTGTATTGAAGAGTAATATGTTCAACATCTCTCTTCCCCGACGTGTACTATCAAAACACCCAGGAGTTACACGGGACTATTGCTCCCGTGTCATGTGATTGCACCCCACCCCAGGCTGAGCTAGCCGGCGCTGGGGACCGCTCGCTTGGGGTCCTGCTCCACCGGGGCCCTCCTGGATTCCAGGCAGAGAGCTCCGAACAAGGCTCTGGAAGGCTCTTCTGTTTACTCCTCTGCCTCACCAACGAGATGATAAGCTCAGAGAGTCAGATACTGTCTGTCCTTCCCACAATTCTTCTATGCCCTTCCAGAAGCCAGCATCGTGCCTGGACCATAAATATTGGTTGAATGGGAATGAACGGCTTTTATTTTTTATTTTTTTGCTTTTGTCTTTATTCAAATTTTTTAATTACACGAGCAAACAGGCTCATTATAACGAGCGAATACATTATTTTTAAATATTTAAAAGTATTTTTCTAATTACAAAAATTAGATATGCTCATAGTAGAAATTTATAAGGTACTGAAAGGTGTTAAAAAGATCATTAAACTCACCTGTAATCCCATCACCCTGTTTATATGATGGTAGATTTCCTGCTATACTATACTCATGTGTTAATTTTTTATCAAATTGACAAGGTATACACGGTTCAATGTTTTGCATTTTTTTCACTTGCCATTATATCAGCATTTCCTCCTGTCATTCAGTTTCCCTTACAACGTGGTTCTTAATGGCTGTATAATATTCCATCTGGTGGATATATTGTAATGTATTTAGTCATTCCCTCTAGTTGGACGTTTATGACGCCCCCAGTGGTCAGCGTTGTAAGTAACACTTTGACGGTCATCCTTCGGAAACCTTTCATCGCACCCCTGCGTATTACGTAGGGGCCGTTCTTACAGTCAGTGGTGAATGTGGCTGGAAGAGCCAGTTCGGATGTGTGACCCTTAAGGTCACACAGGGCCCCACACACGCTTTAATGCTCTACTATCGCATTCTTGACATTTTCTCTCTCTCTTTTTTTTATGTTTTAGGCGAGGCAACCCTTGGTTGATCTCACAGATTGCAAGGACCTTGTCAGCTTACAATCTCTTATTTTTTATTTTTTTACACCTACAGCACCTGGTCGTCCTAGGTGGTCTCCCATCCAAGTACTAACCAGGCCGACCCTGCTTAGCTTCCGAGATCAGACAGGATCAGGCGTCCTCAGGGTGGCATGGCCGTAGACCACATGCTTGACATTCTTAACTCTTCAACAGGGAGCCCTGCAATTTCCTTCCACACTGGGCACCCCAAATCACGTAGCCGGTCCTGGTTATGCAGTGTTCTCCCCCGCTGGGTGCAAGTGGGGCACCTCGAGCAGCGTTCTCATGGGACCCAGGGACCAGCGGGTGACCTCGTGGGGCCGAGATTGGCCCATCCAGCCGAAGTCTCCCTTTCGAACAACAAAATGTGCATCATCGTGGTTTTTCTTGTCTCAGTTTACTTCACTTTTAAGTGAAATCATAAGTTGCTTATCCGCTATTTTATTTGTGTTTCTTGGGATTTCTAATTTAATTTTTAAATTCCTCTTGACAAATGTTTTGATGCAGTCGCAAGCTAACCAAAAAATTAGAAGCACGATTCGAAGAAACTTCTTTCCAAACCAGCTGAACGTCCCCCTGGGATACGTTTGTACACATCTCCTAACCCCACAGAACCCTTAAAATCAGGCAGCGAACGTCACCTCCTCCTCCGTAAGTCCCACCCACTGTCCCACGAAGGTCAGCGCCGTGCGTCAGGTTCAGCGGTCACGTCCTCGGTCTTCGCTCCGTCCTCGACGCTCGTTGTCTCTGCAGAGTGCGGCCCAGGCATTTGGTAGACTGTCCCCCAGTTCGGGTTTGTCTGAAGCTCCTGATTAGGACCCGGCTGTGCGTCTTCGGTGGGGTCTCACAGGAGAGGCGCCGAGCACCGGCGGAGGGCGCAGGGGCTCCGTTTTGCCCATTGCTGGCCGTGTGTCACTCGGATCGCGTGACTAAGGTGGTCTCTGTGAGGCGTCTTTCTCGGCCGTGAAGTTAATTTTTCCCTTTGGCGGTGATGGGTACTTTTGCGGGAGGTGTGCTACGACTAGATGAGTATGGTACTCCTCATTAACCTTTTAGTTTGTTTGTTTGTTTACAACTTTGTGAACACGTAATTTTAATATTCCATGGGCTGTAACCCGCCGTCACTATTTATTCTGACACTCTGACTGTCCCCGGTTGTGCTGGTGAGTGTGTCACTATTTATTCTGACACTGACTGTCCCCGGTTGTGCTGGTGAGTGTGTCACTATTTATTCTGACACTGACTGTCCCCGGTTGTGCTGGTGAGTGTGTCACTATTTATTCTGACACTGACTGTCCCCGTTGTGCTGGTGAGTGTGTCACTATTTATTCTGACTCTGACTGTCCCCGATTGTGCTGGTGAGTGTGTCACTATTTATTCTGACACTGACTGTCCCCGATTGTGCTGGTGAGTGTGTCACTATTTATTCTGACACTGACTGTCCCCGGTTGTGTTGGTGAGTGTGTCACTATTTATTCTGACACTGACTGTCCCCGATTGTGCTGGTGAGTGTGTCACTATTTATTCTGACACTGACTGTCCCCGATTGTGCTGGTGAGTGTGTCACTATTTATTCTGACACTGACTGTCCCCGGTTGTGCTGGTGAGTGTGTCACTATTTATTCTGACACTGACTGTCCCCGATTGTGCTGGTGAGTGTGTCACTATTTATTCTGACTCTGACTGTCCCCGATTGTGCTGGTGAGTGTGTCACTATTTATTCTGACACTGACTGTCCCCGATTGTGCTGGTGAGTGTGTCACTATTTATTCTGACACTGACTGTCCCCGGTTGTGCTGGTGAGTGTGTCACTATTTATTCTGACACTCTGACTGTCCCCGGTTGTGCTGGTGAGTGTGTCACTATTTATTCTGACTCTGACTGTCCCCGGTTGTGCTGGTGAGTGTGTCACTATTTATTCTGACACTCTGACTGTCCCCGGTTGTGCTGGTGAGTGTGTCACTATTTATTCTGACTCTGACTGTCCCCGGTTGTGCTGGTGAGTGTGTCACTATTTATTCTGACTCTGACTGTCCCCGGTTGTGCTGGTGAGTGTGTCACTATTTATTCTGACACTGACTGTCCCCGGTTGTGCTGGTGAGTGTGTCACTATTTATTCTGACACTGACTGTCCCCGGTTGTGCTGGTGAGTGTGTCACTATTTATTCTGACTCTGACTGTCCCCGGTTGTGCTGGTGAGTGTGTCACTATTTATTCTGACACTGACTGTCCCCGGTTGTGCTGGTGAGTGCCCATTCAAGCTGTCATCTCATACAAGGCCTCGTTCTTGGAGCACACGCTTGCTTTCCAAACGAGGTGCGCCAGGCACATCCTAAACTTTCCAGAATCAGCCGTCTCGCCAAAGAAGCCTGGTTCCTTCCAGTGGAAGGCGGTGTTTAGAAGTCCAGATCTGGGCATGCGCGTGCCCGTTGTGACAGGGACGTCACCGCTCCCCAGCCCTCAGAGTGGATGGAGCTGGGGCATGTGTGTGTTGTACATGCGTGTGTGTATACACATCCATACACACATCCACATCTTTATTTCTATGTAATCTCCCATCTCTGACACCATCTCCCACCACAGGGACACCCGCCTCGCCCATCAATATACCCTTAACGCTGTGGTCAGAAGGATTCTGCACCTCACGGGAAAGTCTCCGGGCTCAGGGGAAAGCCATGTGATTGATTAGCATTGTCTGCCATGGATGGAGGACAGGAAGTGCGGGCGACCTGCCCTGCACGAGCCACCCCTGGCTTAGGGCAATCGATAGCAGCACCCGTATTGATCAGGCAACTGTGTCATTATGAGAAAGAAATAGTATTTAACAATTACAATTAATAACCGTTGGCAATTACACGGGGATACCAGGTACCACCGAAGTCATCTGGCTATCCGCTGTGCTGGGTTGCAGGTCTGCTCTTGTGATCTTTGACCTTTTTTGTCAAGGTCACACAGTGCTATAGCGCACATTAGATTTCCTTTGCCTGTTCCCTTCTGGCTTGCTGCTCGTCTTGTGTACACTGAGCAAGTCCCTAACAAGGCTCGATAGGAATGACGAGGACACTGTGGCATCTACTGGGGGCTCACAGGGCCCTTTTTAATCTTCGGGGTTGGCCCTAGGTGACTTCAGGAAGGTGACCGTCTCCTGCTACCAAAGAGCCCCCCTGCCCCTCCCTTCATCCAGTTCCCAGATCGACACCCCAGAACCCGGGCTCCACAGAGGGTGATCAGCAAATGCATCAGAAACCAGGTGACCGTTTTCTCTCTGACATCCTGGGACTTTCAGAGAGTCCAGTTGTGGAAAGCGCTGGATAAAATGCGGCTGTGGCCTTGTCCGACTTTATCCTAAATTTGTTCATACCTACAAATATTTGTTGGGGACCTACTATCACTTAGCTCTGGAGCCAAGAGAATAACGTGTCCGCCCATGAGGCGGCATCTCTGGACCCTGAATCCCATGACGACACCCCTGATCCCTGACTTCCGCTCAGCCTTCTGCAAAGTGCTGGGCAGAGGCCGGGCGAAGGGTGGCTCCATTTCCCCGTCCTCCAAAGGTCACTTCTGGCAGCGGATGCGCCCGTCCTGAGACCTAGGGAGCCAAATGGTGTTTGACGGACCATCCTGTGTGTATGTGACACCAGGGACGGGGAGCAGCATTAGCCGGTAGGAGGGGACATTGAGGAGGTCCAGCAGCTGGCCCGCCTGGCCTTCCAGGCCTGGCCACACTGAGCCCCGTCTACTCTGGGTCACACTGCCCGGTCAGGTTCAGCAGGCTTTTCCTTTAACAGAAGGAAGGTAAGATCTGGCTTTGCTACTTCCCATTTGAAAGCCCTGGGCTATGGGCGAGCCCTCAGGCTCCCTGATGCAAAGCAGGAAGGGAGGTGATGGAGGAAGGGCCAGCCAGGCTCCTGCCAGTGGCCCCAAGTGGCCTCGGGAATCATGCGCCCCTGGGTGACCACCGCAGAGGTGAAGAAGAGCCGGGAGGTGCCAGTCCAGTGAATACAGAGACAGCACCAGGGCCCGTGGGCGCTGGGCAGCAGCTGAGGAAGTCCCCGTGGAAAACCCGCCCTCCAGCGTGGGAGGACACAGGAAATCATACGGGTGGGGGGGGCGCCGTAGCTGGCTTTCGGCGTGGCCGGCACACAGGAAGAATCTCAAATAAACGAATGGATGAGCGAGTGACTGAATGAGTGAATGAGTGACTTCGGGGTCCCGTGGCAGAGAGCTGGGCGTGCTGGCAGGGAGGGGTCGCTGTGAGGAAACCAGCCCTTTAGAGAAACTGAGGACGTCCATCCAGACACTTCCCAGCTCCGCTGCGTGCGGGGCTGGTGCAGCAGTGACCACGCAGGGTCCCCGCTGCCGCACGGGGCGCACGGGGCGCACGTGGTGGTCCCCAGCCTGCCGGCCTCTGGCCCTGTTCTCGTCCTCTCATTTTCAGCCCCACACGAGCCGGTCCCTCCCAAGCTCTCCTTGGCAGCCCCCTGTCACTGGAGCTGGGGGTCTTCCTCCTTCCCTGGGGCCTTAAGCTTCTGTGACCTCCTGGCATTGTGGCAGCTCCTGGGGCCACTTCTCTCGGTTTGCTCCAGCTCCCAAAAGCAGAAGCCGAACCTCTTTTAGGACAAATCAAAACCCAGCAGCCTTCCCAAGCCAGATGGTGGGGCCCACGTCTGAGAGCTGAATTTTTCAGATTTTTTTTTCCCAAGCAATCTGCTAATGGAGGCGAGAAGGAGGCTCCTGGAGTTTTCAGCTGCCTCTGTCAACACTGGGTAATGATGTGGGGAAGCCGACACCTCACAGTAAACTGTGAACCTCCAGGTAGCCCCCAGCGCCTGCAGCCCCGCCGCCCTCCAGCAGAGGGGGCTGTGCCTCGCCAGCCCCGGGGGTAGGGGGGGCGGGGCGCCTGCAGGGGTGTCTGCTCTGGGCGCCGGATTGGCCAGCAGCCTTGGACATCTATTTATGGGACCCGCAGAATTCCCGCTTATTTAGGACCAGAGGAAGCTGACAGCTTTGATTGACAGAAAGTGCCGCGAAAAGCAAGGAGCGTGTGTTTCCATTTTTAAAGCGGCGATGCTTTTCCTGGGGCGCACGTGGGCGGGGCTGAGGGGCGCAGCTGGGACCAGAACTTCGGTGAGCAGCAGCCTCTCCGTCCCCCCTCCTCCTGCGGGCCGGCAGGGCCTCCTGTCCGCCTGCCCACCCGCTGCCCCACCTTCCCCCTTCCGCACCCTGATGGGGGCCCGGCCCGCACCCTCCTGGGGGCCCACAGCCTTGCCATTCCCAGGGTGGACGAGCCAGGCCACAGCACGTCCACCAAGCACTTGGCATGAACACCCCCCAAACGCCAGAAGTTATCCGTGCTGCCCACCCTGTCACTTCCCACCAATTCCCCTGCCAACTGTCATCCCCACCTCTGAAATGTAGCTTCTGTGAATAGTCAGGGTGAGGCCAGCAGATCAGGAGATGGTGGCCATGGCAAAGATAGTTTGTTACGGTCCCCCGGGAGGCGGTGCACGCCATGCCACACAGGGCCATGTGTGGAGGCACCAGGGCTGGTCAGAAGACAGGGGGAGCAGGGGAAGTGTGCACGTGACCCTTTATTGTGGTTTCTGCAGGAAGGGACAGGTGAGGCAGTCACGGTGTCAGGAGGGGCCAGTTTGAATAGTGTCAGCAGGCTCTAGGGCACCCCTGGTTGTCTGGTACCTGCCGTGGGTGATCCAGGAGTGTCTCCCCTGGGCAGGGGACAGTGGCCCCATAGAGGAAGTGGGTGTGGCTGGGCATAAGCTGTTTTGCATATCAAGGCGAGCTGCAGGCTAGTCACTCTCTAGAAACTGGCTGGCTCTGGGATGGTGGCCTCTCCAGGGTCAGCGGGTCCCCAGACATCAAAGCTTCAGAAAAACAGGCCGTGAAAAGGCATGACCCCGACCCTTGCCAAGGCTGCCCCCAGATCGTCACCAAGCTCTGGACCTTCTCGAATTCTCCTCCACACAACAACCAACAGTCCAAAAACAAAATCACAAGAAACATCGCGCCAATCCGGCCGCTTCAGACACGCACGTGCGCACACGGCCTCGCCTGTTTGAAGCCTTCCTGCACTGGAAAGTTGAGACCCCTGTGGCCCTTCCTGCTCCGGCCTCATCTTGGCCATGCACCGCGGCCTCCCCTGCCAGCCCAGCCTCTCATGTGTGCCCTGTCTGCCTGCCTGGGCCACCTGCCCTGCCCCTCAGCCTGCTCACACCTGCTCTGCCTTCCAGTCCACGTGGAAGGGGGCTCCCCTCTCTGGGCATGGACCTCAGCCGGTGTGGGTTCTTGATCCAGGAGTATCTCCCCCTGGGCTGCACGCCCACCAGGGCGACCCTGGTATCTGCACAGGGTGCGGCTCCTGGCAGATGCTCACAGTGGGTTTCTAAACCTCTTGATGACCCTGTCACGTAGATATCCCTGCTTATTCCCATTCCTCAGACCAGCAGATGGGGCCCCGGGTGGCTGAGTGGCTTCCAGGTCACACAGAAAGGGGCAGAGCTGGGCTCCAAGCCAGGCTGGTATTGCCGCAAAGTCCTTAACCTCCCCATGTGCTCCATGATTGCCCTCACCCCCAGGAATCATCTCTTATAGGGGGCAATCAAGGCCCAGCCCCCAGGGAGACGCAGCTGTGCCCCCAACCCACCTCCTAGGCTCTATGTCCTATTTTGGGCAAAGAACCAGTATGGGTAAGTTTGGAGGGGTGCTCAAAGGTGAAGGGGCGCCCTCCCCACTAACTGCTGGTCAGGGGCGGGCATGTGTTAGCATCCTCAGAGGCTATAACAAAGTTCCACAAACTGGGGGCTGAAAACAACAGGAATTTATTCTTTCGTGGCTCCAGAGGCGAGAAGTGCAAGGTCGAGGTGCCGGCAGGTTCAGGCTCCCTCTGAGAGCCCTAGGAACGGTGGCCCCTCGCATCTCGCCACTGCGGGGGGCCCAGGGAGGGACGGGACCAGCCACAGCACAGGCCCCAGGGGGGCACGCTGGGCGGGGTGAACTCCCCTGCCTTCTGACCAGCCCTGGTGCCTCCGCACACGGCCCTGTGTGGCATGGCGTGCACCCCCTCCCCGGCTGTAACGCATCGCTCCGGCCTTGCCTCTGTCGTCACGTGGCCTGCCTGTCTGTGCACGTCCACGTTTCCTTATAAGGACACGGTCCTCTGGGACTTAGGGCCGCCCTCATCCAGTGTCACCTCGTCTGAATGTAATTACATCTGCAGCGACCCTGTGTCCACAGCGGGTCGCGTTCTGAGCTTCTGCGTGGACATGAATTCGGGGGCGCTGATTCAAGCCGGTCCGGGAGGATTTCCTCCTCCTCCTGGCCTGTCTCCCGGGTGTGTCTCAGGACCTGGGACATGAAGTGGCCTGGCCTTGGGCCCTGTCAGAGCCCACCACGTCCAAAAGCGGGACCGTAAGGCCTCGGGGAGTTGGGGGGGCCAAGCCTCGCTGAGCAGCAGGGCCAGCTCACTGTCCCCCCTGAGCCGTTGCTTCCTTGGACAGACAGCAAGGGTTGGACCCGAGACCCCAGCTGTTACCCAGGGGCGAGGTTCTGGGGTCCGGCCTGCCCCACAGCCTCTTTCTTCATAGATCTTTATTTTCTTAGCAGGAAAGCGAATGATAAGACGTGATCGTCATCGCTTTTTTAAAATATCGGCGAGTCACACACCTGCATGTTCAGACGGCAGGAAATCTGTGCAAAGAGTCCACCCATCACGTGGCTTTTTTCCATCAGTCTGTCGGGTGCCACATGTTTCTCGAGCACCTGCTCTGGCCGAGACGTGGGGAACGAGGTGAGGGCGGGGGGGATGCGATGGACAGTGGCTCCGCCCTGGGGGGGGTGGCTGGCAGCCGCAGACTGCACTGTGGTGAGGGTGAAGAGTCAGCAGGAGGCACGTCGGGTCAGGGGTGCCGCGAGGGCATTCTCCGCCCGTGAGCAGCATCTGACAGGAGGAAAAGGAATCGTGGGGGTCGGGCTGGGGCTGCGGCAGAGCAGTGGGGGCGGGGGGGGTGGCGATGAGCCGGATCAGGCCCCGTGAGCATGAGCGTGAGCGTGAGCAAGCGTTCCTGCCCCAGAGCCACGCGTCGGTGCAGCCTCTGGCTCTCAGACTCTCTCTCCCCACACTCGTCCTTTCTGAAAGTCCTGACGCAAAGTGATAACCAGGATGCCACCATGCTTGGCTCCCTGTGTTACCCCCCCACCCCGCCCCCCAGCCACCTTCCTGGGACTCAAATCCCCATCAGGCCCAAAAGGCTCCAGCGGCTTCTTATCTCCTGCTTCCCAGGTCTCTGCTCACCCCGCCCAGCGGGGCCCCCTGGGGCCTGTGCTGCTCCTGGCCCCGTCCCTCCCTGGCCTGCTGCCTGTCCCAGCTGGGGCTGGACTCCCCGCCAGAATGACCAGCACTTCCATTTGGACGTGGTGGGAAGCAAGGGACAGGGGAGCTTTCAAGGCCCAGGAATTAAAGAGATGGGAAGGGAAGCTCCAGCCCCCATATCTGCCAAGGCGCGACCCCTCTGTCGGGGCACAGAGGGTCCGCTGGGGCTCCCGGGTTGGCACGGCCCGCCCGCCTTCTGTCTGCAGGCCCTGTCGCTCTCCACCGAAAGCCCACTCACTCCCGGGCACTGTGACAGGAGGCCCGTCAGAATTAAGGAAGGATTCCGGCAGCTGTGGTCATTAAGATAAAAGTCGCACTAATGACGCGAGTGTTATTTAGTTCTGATATCTTAATTTAATTGGATTTTTTTTAATTAAGAAAAAGACCCATAATCTTGCAGGCACTGGGCTGGTGCTGCCTTTTCATAAGTTACCCTCTGAGGGCTGGGCCACAGACACCCTGCTCCCCCTGCCTGAGGCCATGGTGACCTCGGGAAGAGGGACAACGGAGCCTGAGACCCGAGCAGGGCAGGAAGCTCAGAAGCTGCTCAGGGAGAAAGGTCACGATTCTCCCAACGTCTGCAGCTCAGGCAGAAGGTGCCGCGGGTGCCGATGGCGCCGCCTGTGCCCGTGGGCACGGCCACCCCCTGCCCCCACTGAGAGGGCCCTGAGCGGCAGCTCTCGGGGGCCATGGGCCAGTCTCTGGCCCCCAGACACGAGCCTCCTGCGTCCTGCCTGTCGCTCAGCAACCCTGCCCTTCACAAGGTCGCACGAGCTCTCCCAAGCCCAGATCTCCTCCTAGGAGAGGGAAGCTGGTGGGGCGTCCTTCCTGCCTCCCGCCCTCATCCGGCTGTGATCTCCCCCGAACCTGCCGCCCTCCCCCAGGGCCCTGGAAGCCAGAGGCTGCCTGCTGACGGTGATTGATGGTTTACCAATAGGAGTGGAATGAAGTTTTAATAGTGTCAGATTAAAGGATCAGGCAGTGGAGGCAAGCAGGGCGCCTGGCTGCTGGCACGCAGATTTCCTCCCCAAGCAAAGCCTGGAGCCGTGCAGAGGACCTGTGAAAGCCACAGACCGGTTTGAGGGGGTGAGGTCCCGTCCTGGACGGTTCCTGAGTCGCCAGGCGTGCTTAGAGCCTGCCTCATCACGCAGCCCCCCGGGGGCCCGGAGCAGAGCTCATGAACTTGGCGCCCTCGGCGAGGCGCGAGCCCCGCTACCCTGCCCAGGGTCTACGCAGAACCTCCAGGTCCGGGGACAGACACGGCCAGGGGGCCCGGCTGGAAGAGTTCTCGGAGGAAGCACACATCAGATCTTCAGCGAGTTTCGAAACGTGTTGAGGTTCTTGGTGAGAGACTGGCTGTCTGCTCCTCCTAGGAAAACATGGTGTTTCTGCCATTTGCCGGGTTCTTTGGTAAAAATGCATATTCCCACCCAAGTCATCAGTGACTTGCGGCCCAGGCTGCTGGTGGATGTAAAAGGGGATTTGACATCTGGCTACACAAGGGTGACCCCTGCCTCTGTCCTTGAAGGGGGTTTGGTGTCCACCTCGTGGTCCCTTGTCCCCGGGGGTTGGGGGCTAGGGCCTGAGTGTCTGCAGGCTCGCATGGGGCCCTGCCAACCACCACCTCTGCAGCCCCCACTGCAGCTCGTGGCCCCTCTTGTCCCCTGAGGCAGAGGCACTGGACACGCACATGCTGACTCACCCCGCAGCCCAGGCTCCTGGCTCTGAGCCCACAAGGGTGACGGACGGACGGAGCGGAGACTAACAGTAGTCTGCCGTGACCTGCGGGGGTGTGGACAGAGAACCAGGCCCAGGATGTGAGATGTCCTGTCCCTCTGGGCTCAGTCCCATCCTCCGTGAACAAGCCAGTGGACGAGGTGGAACTGTTCGAGTTTTCATCAGGCCCTGATGATACACTGCCCTCTGGGTGGGGACAAAGGCCCAGGCCTCTGAAGCTGGCCGTTAGGGCCCTCAGGGGCATGACCCGATGGCTAGGGTCTAAGGTCACCGATGTGCATTTCAGCGAGTTTAAAACCCAGTGTCAGGCCCGCCCCATGTACCCCCATTAGTCTGCTAACGAACCTGCCCAGGGATGTTAGTCCAACGCGCCTGCCTGCCGGTGGCCTCTGCAGTGTCGGGGGGACAATGGGACACGGGCCAGGCAGTTTGCTAAGAAGAAAGAAAGGGGCAGGCGGGGGGCTGGGGCCCAGAGAAGCAGGGCCAGGCAGGGCTGGGGGTGACCAGAAGGAGGGTTGGGGTGTTGACCTCACCATAGCCGCCCATGAGGCCTGGGGACAGGACCCTCTCGACGTGGGTGGCGGCACCCGTGGCTAACGGCAGCTGTGCAGGGCAGCGTTGGCGCCGAAAATCCCGCCGTCCACTTCCGGGGTGACACCGGCCACGACATTTCATATTTGTGCCTTCGAGAAAGCCAGGCACACCCCAGGTGTGGCCAGGTACTGGCTGGGGTGGACAGGTGGGGAGTAAAGGGCACCCCTCCCAACTGTCCTACACCCGGGGGGGACGGGGTGGCCCTGTTTGGCCGCAGCAGCTGGGTATCGGTCACCTCAGGCCGCTCTGCCATCTGCTCGGCCACCAGAGCTGAGGTCAGCACTCTCAGAGGGGCCTCCAGAGGCCCATCGGGGCGACGGACCGACGGGCAGAGGCACGGGCCCAGCAACGGGCTGCAAGGCTGGTGGGCAGCGGGCAGCGGGCAGCAGGGCCAGAGGCCTCCGGGTTCTGTCACTTGGCACCAGAGGGCGCCACTGCCCAGCCCCGCACTGCAGGAACACAGGGGCCTCCAGAGACGGGCGGGGTCCCTCCCTGACCCCGAGTAGGCCCCTTACACAGAGCGCCCACAGCAGAGCTGGCTCCACCGGGCAGCAGCTCGGTGTGCAGGGCCCTTCAGACGCTGCAGCCCCTGGAGACCACCTCGCCCTTCGCAGGACCCCTTGGCTACAGCCTGCGGGTCAGAGAGACGGCACCCTAAGCCCCGCCTGCACCCTGGCCTGGTGGACACCATGGTGGGTGCAGTGTCCACAAGCGTTCATCACCAGTGCCCCGCGTCCCAGGCCCCACGGCTCCTCGGGCCCGGCTGGGGCCGTGTCCTCCTCAGGAGAGTGAGCCAGTCTCAGGGGACAGCACGGCGGGGGGGGGCAGGCTCAGACTTTCCCCCCTCAAAGGGTCGTGGCCAAGATGCTGCTCAGAGGGAGCTTCGTGCCCCAGGGAAAGGCCTCGCCATCCGTGCTCTGAGGTGAGCAGCTCACAGCTGCTTGTCCTGAGGTCTGCGTGCCCAGGACTGTCAACCCCCACCCGCTCCCCCAAACCTGCTAATGTAACAAAAAAAAAAAAAAAGCTTTAAGGAATGTGCATTAGACAACTGTTACTCGCATGTTTTGCATGTTTTATGGTGTTTTGCCTTGGTTTGAATATGTAAAGGCGCTAAGCTGTTTAATTCGGCACTTCCCCGGGCTGTGGAGAGGCATTACTCAGTTTGATACCAGCGGCTTGCGGCAGCAGACGGGGAAGGCCACGCAGTTTGGGTAATTTAAGCTTTGTTTGCCACCAGCTCGGAGACTTCTGCCCGCCTCTCTGCCTCCGCCGGGCGCCCCTGCCCCCAGGGCCTCCGGCACCCTCCACAGCGGCCGGCCCCCTGACGGGTGGTCCTGACTCCTCTGTCACGCTGCCCGCCCTTCCCAGGATGTTATCTCTTCTTTTTCGAGATGTCACCCGCTGCCATTTGCAAAGATACCCGAGATGTGGTGCGATGTTGTTCAGATGGCTTATCTGACTCAGGCCGGCGCCAAGGCGCTCCGACGATGCGGGGAAGGTCGGGTTGTCTGTACCTGCTGTTAATCCTCCAAAGACCAGCCTGTCACCCGCCTGCTTCCTGTTCTCTGTTCCCCAGGACAATGGGGAGGCAGGAGCTGGCCCTTTAGCTGCAATATCCCCTCCCCTCCCCTCCCTGAACCCCGAACAGCCTGTGCTTCTGGGCTGGGTGTAAGGGGTGCTCCAGGCCCACCCACTGAGTTCCAGGCACTACACAGAATACCAGAGAGACCCCGCCCCAGCTCCTGTCAAGCCTCCCGCCAGCCGCTGGCCAATGTGACACCCAGGCCTCGGTCCCGCCAGGCCACGGAGCCCTCCTTAGGGCCAGGGAGCTCCAGGCCACTCAGTCTGTGTCACACTCAATAAGGCTCTTCCCCTCTCAGCCTCCGTCCCTTCACCTACATGAAGGGAGCGGCTGCGGGGCCCAGACGTGTCCTTCCACGTCGGTGGGTTCTGTGCTGGGTGGGGGACGAGGGCAGGCGCCCATGTCCACAGGGTCGGTACCGGGAACGCTTTGCACGTCTGGTCCTTCCCTGGACAAACCTCCCGAGGGCCCCTTGTGCCCGCACGGAGCTGGGACTGTGGACCTAAAAATGGTTCTGTCTTCAGGACCTTCTATGTTGGTGGGAAAGACTGAAAACAAGCTAGTGAGCACAGAACCGTGAAAACCAGGACTCCCTGTGGTCCCCCGATGTCCCAGTGCCTGGGACAAGATCCGGGACGAAGGAGACACTGAGCAAACAGCCGTTGGTACATAAATGAGGCTGAACTAGTGACGGTGGTGGGCGGCCTGTGAGGGCAGAGCGTAAGGGCGGGGGGCGCTTCTGGTAGCGGGGGCGAGGAAGGCCCTCAGCGGAGGTGACATTCCAGGTGACCCAACGGAGAGGGAGCCGGCCAGCGCCGACGAGGAAGGGCGCTCATGCTGGGGGCATCAAGGGCCAGGCTCTGAGGTCAGGAGGGCAGCGACTTCCAGACACAGCGCATCACAACCACGGGAGAAGTGGCTACGTTGAGGCCGGAGTGTGGGCAGGGCTAGCTCGTGGGGCGGCTGCGGGGCTGCGAACCGTGAGGAAAGGACTAGGGGGTCATCAGCAGAAGGGGCGCCTGACGGACACGCGGTTTCACAAGCTCACGCCAGCCGCCAAGGGGCAGGCAGAGCTGCGGCAGGCAACGGGTCCGCGTATGGCCAGCTCCTAGCAAGGCTAGGACAGGACGATGAGGTCAACGCCGGTGGTGGCCGGTGAGCGGGCAAGGAGTGGGCGGGTGGGCTGCTGGCAGCGGCTCCCCAGCGGTCCTGGGCTGCTGCTTCAGAAGCACCTCAGGAACTAATGGAAATGTGCCCCCAGGCCCCAGCCACAGAGAGCCTGGCAGGGGCCCTGGAGTCTGTATCATCTCAAACTGCTCGGGCGGTTCCCACGGGCTTGCAAGACTGCACTGTGCATTCACCCTGGCCTCGCCCACCACCCCCTGAAAGGTGAGGGGGACATCCTATCCCAAATGCGCTACATGGGACCCCAGCCGAGCTCTGCCACCCTTACCTGTGAGGCCTCAGGTACAACCACTGCCCGCTCAGTGTCTGTTTCCACATCAGTAAAATAGGGAATGTACTATTATCTAGCTAATAGGGTGTTGCAAGGATTAAGTGAGTTAATACATGGAGAGTTCTTAGAATGTTGCCTGACAGATATAGAAGGCGATCCATACATCACCATCATCACCAACATCACCATCATCACCATCACCACCCTCATCACCATCACCATCACCACCATCATCACCATCACCACCATCACCATCATCACCATCATCATCACCACCACCATCATCACCATCATCACCACCAACACCACCATCACCATCATCACCATCATCACCACCATCATCACCATCACCATCACCACCATCATCACCATCACCACCATCACCATCATCACCATCATCACATCATCATCACACCATCACCATCATCACCATCATCACATCATCATCACCACCATCACCATCATCACCATCATCACATCATCACCACCATCACCATCATCACCATCATCACATCATCATCACCACCATCACCATCACCACCATCACCATCACCACCATCACCATCACCACCATCACCATCATCACCATCATCATCACCACCACCATCATCACCATCATCACCACCAACACCACCATCACCATCATCACCATCACCATCACCACCACCATCACCATCATCACCATCACCATCACCACCATCATCACCATCACCACCATCACCATCATCACATCATCATCATCACCATCACCATCATCACCATCATCACCACCAACACCACCATCACCATCATCACCATCATCACCACCATCACCATCACCATCATCACCATCATCACCATCATCACCACCACCACCACCATCACCATCACCACCATCACCACCATCACCATCATCACCATCACCATCACCACCATCACCATCATCACCATCAACATCACCACCATCACCATCATCACCACCATCACCAACATCACCATCATCACCACCATCACAATAATCACCATCATCACCATCATCACATCATCATCACCACCATCACCATCATCACCATCATCACCACCAACACCACCATCACCATCATCACCATCATCACCACCATCACCATCACCATCAATCACCATCATCACCATCATCACCACCACCACCACCATCACCATCACCACCATCACCATCACCACCATCACCATCATCACCATACCATCACCACCATCACCATCATCACATCAACACACCACCATCACCATCATCACCACCATCACCAACATCACCATCATCACCACCATCACAATAATCACCATCATCACCATCATCACCATCACCACCATCACCATCACCACCACCACCATCATCACCATCATCACTATCATCACCACACCACCACCATCACCATCACCACCATCACCATCACCACCATCACCATCATCACCATCAACATCACCACCATCACCATCACCACCATCACCATCATCACCACCATCACCAACATCACCATCATCACCACCATCACAATAATCACCATCATCACCATCATCACCATCACCACCACCACCATCACCACCACCACCATCATCACCATCATCACTATCATCACCACCACCACCATCATCACCATCACCATCATCACCATCATCACCATCATCACTGCCACCACCATCATCATCACCATCATCACCACCACCATCACCATCACCATCATCATCATCACCACCACCACCATCACCGTCATCACCATCACCATCATCATCAGCATCATCACCACTATCATCACCATCGCCACCATCACCATCACCATCACCATCATCACCATCATCACCATCACCATCATCACCATCACCACCACCCATCACCATCATCATCATCACCATCACCACCACTATTGCCACTGCACCATCTAGGTGCAGACAATGTGCCCTGGATCCCAGTCCCTGCAGCCACCATCACCATGTCTCCTCAGCCAGGAAGCACTCAGTGAGCAGTCCATTCACCTAACTGCCCTGCCTAATCCTTCTCTCAATGGTAAAGTTTCTAAAATCATGTGCCTATTTCTCTACCTTATTAAAGGCAGTACATCAGTTAAAAACGTCCTTTGCTTTGATCATCGGGGTCCTGTGAGACCCCAGGGCCGCCTTGCTTAATCTCCTCTAGTGGCACTGTGTGTACCCTGAGGCTCCCCGCGGGATCGGCTGCCCCTCACTCTGCCTCTGTCCTCTGACCCAATCTTAAATTCATCTGGGAGAGCTTCTTTTCCCTAGCTTCTGGTTTTGATCCTTGATGCGATGTAACCCTCCTTGATGGCTCTCCCATTGTTTGCTTCAGGTCATTTACACTGTAGTATGAATTAGGGCCCTTTTGGAGAGAATTGGATGAACTTAGTGCTTAGGGCCAAGAGGGTGGGGAGAGAAAGAACAGAGAGGGGAAAGCTGGGGGCAAACTCTTGCCAGTCTGCACATATGCTGACATCTAGCCCGGGTGTCAGGTGGTGGCAGTCACCAGCAGGGGTAGGAATTTGGCTGCGGGTGGCCTGGAAACTGTTCTGACATTAGTTTTTTAATTAAGGTGTCCCTCGCAGAACCAGGCCTGTAAGTGTTGAGCAATAATTCGCTCCCTTCCTCACCCCCTCTGCCGCCCAGAAAGACAAGGAAGCTTGTGAAAGGCAGAAGAGAAATGCAAGACAAAAGTGAAGAGCCTTGGGGTGGCCAAGGTCTGGTCTGATGAGATACCAAGTCTGAGCTCCAGTAACTCGGGCAGATGCCTCCCTCCCTCCCATCCTCCCTCCCGCCCTCTCCCCTTCCTGCGCTCCCAGCCCAGCCCTTCGGAGAACAAGGCAGCTGGTGTCTGGACTCGGCACTGCCTCACTTCCGCCCCGAGTTCTGCGAGGAAGCAATGTCTTCATTTTGAGCCGTGTTCGTATTTCTAGTTTCAAGGGGTTTCTTTCTGGACAGGGCCTTAAATCCTGGCGCCAGGCAAGCCCCGTGCAGTGGCTCGCGGGTTAGCGCCCTGCATGCAGGTGGACAGAAGCCGAACGGGAAGGATCTGAAGGCCCCCCACTTACCAGGGACCCCACTCGCCAGGCCACCAACGCCCTTGGCGCTGTGCCGCACGGTGGCGTTGACAAAGCACTTTTTAGGCGTGCGCAGCGCTCCCGGGAGGGCCATCGCTGGTCCCATTTTAGGGCCAAGGAAACTGAGGCTTTGGAAGGTGTGTGTTTTGCCGGCTGCAGGCCGGGGAGTCTGCCTGTGACCTTCCCTGCCGCCTGGGCAGGTGCTCTGTGGCGTTTCCGGGAAGGGACGTTGACCCCGGTTCCCATAACAAAGTCCTGCAGACCAGGGGCCCTTAACGCGGGAACGTGCCGTTTCACAGTTCGGAAGCCGGAGCCTGAAATCACGGCGCTGCTGGGTGGGTTCTTTCTGGAGGTTCCGAGAGGGAACCGCCAGGCCTCTCCGGCTTCCGCTGGCTGTCAGCAGCCCTTGGCTCCCCTGGCTGGGAGCCGTGCGTCCCTAAGCTCGGCCTCCGTCCGCACAAGGCCTTCTGCCTGTGTGTCTCCCCTTCTTAAAAGGACCCTGGGCACTGGACCTAGGACCCGCCTAACCTAGCGTGATCCCACCCTTAACCAGTCACTTCTGTAAAGAACTTATTTCCAGATAAGGTCACGTTTTAAGGTTCCAGGTGGACATGGATTTTGTGGGGACACTACATAGCCCAGTACCCCAGCTAAGTGACAACATCTGCATTCCCGTGGGGGTGACAGCGCTGGGGGAGAGGAAAGCTGAGAGGAATCGCCGTGGGTGGGCAGGTGCTGCCCGCAGAGCAGGTGACCACGTCGTCCCAGTGTTTTCGGTGGACGAGCCATGAGGGTGGTCTCCACGCCCACCCCCAGCTCCCGGGAGCCCCTCCAGGAAGCCTGCAAGCCCACCCAGGCCAGAGGCCAGGTCTAACCACCTATAGGGTCCAGAGAGGGCTCAGGTGCCCAGGCAGGTGACCACAGCTGCAGGGCCACCCAGGTAATGACAGGAGAGGACGCAGTGCTGTGTGCTGAGCGCGAAGCCTCGGGCTGGGGGCTGTGAGCCGGTCCCCTACATTTGTGAAACAGGCCTTCAAAGCAGACTTTTCCAGATGTTATTAATTACAGGGGAATCAGGGCAGTGTCTGAACAGAACTGGAGAGGACAGCTCACCCCCGTCCCCTCTGGGGACAGAACCGGGTTCAGGCACCTGGTGAGTGAGCCGTGGCATTGGGGGGCCATGGGCCTCGTCTGCACGGCCCGGGATGCGCGGGGGCTGCTCCCTGGCCAGCTGAGTAGAGAAATAGATTACCTGAGGGGCTGACTCAAGCCGGTCATTTTGCCAATGAAGCTCTGATAACTCGCGCTGAGCATGGCCCCGATCAATGTGCCTCTATTTTTAACTCCGGGACCAGCAGGGTCATTTTTCTGAGGGGAGGGCTGTTTACTCAGCTCCCGCTCTGCATGGCTGGGTTCCCAGGCAGCTCTGCCAACCCTCAGCCCTCTTTCCTTTCCCGGGAAGGTCGTTGGACTTGCAGGAGGCGGCAGAGAGAGGCAAGGGTTCAGGTCGGCCGAGATGGGGCCAGAAAGTTCCAGGCTCCCCCGTGAGCGCCAGCGTAGTGCCCGGCTGCCACTGTCGTCTCACAGGCCCCAGACCCACCGGCTCTCGGCTGACTCGGGCCCTGGGGGAGGGCACAGGTAACTCAGTAACAGTCCCCACAGCACAACGTGGCTCTCTGGGCCGTGGCTTCGTGCCAGTCCCCTGCCTCTCCACACTCGAGCTCCCTGGCCACGCAGGATTCTGCTCCTCTCCACATCCCTGTGGTCTCCTCCGGAAAGTGGGTGGTTATTCTTTGCCAGGCCCCACAACCCTGGGAGCTGGGAGTCAAGCCCAAGGCCACGGGACTCAGTCGCCTCTGCACTTCACGCGCCTCTCCGCGCTGCCCCGTCAGCGTCTGGGGACGGACAGCTGCCGGCGTCTAGCGCGTCAGAATCACACCCGCCAAGCAGACAAGGAAGGAGGTGGCTCCGGCCTCATCCCCGGCATCACGGGCTCCTTCAGGGCTGAATCTCTCCCGCTCGTTTGAGGCAGGATCCAGTTTACAGCACGTGGGTCCAGTGCTTGCCAACGCTGTTGTGTGTAGCGCCCTGGGCCAGGCCGAGGGGAACGGCAGCTCGGGCCTCCGCCTCCGCCCGCCCCCAACGGCCACGGGGTCTCGGCCCAGTCGCCTCCCACAGTCTCAGTTTCCATCCCAGCAGAGCGGTGGCAAGTAGGGTTCATCGCTTCAGAGTCTGAGCTCCGGCTCAGGGACAGAGTGCGTGACCGGTGAGCAGGGCCTGGCGCCGGCGTGGGCAGGGGACGGGGAGGCGCACCCGCCACATGTTTACTATGCCCATTCTCCAGTCTCCGCCTCCCTGGATCCCTCAAGAGGCAGGTGGCAGCGGAGAGCGGTCAAGGCCGTGGAGCGGGGAGATGGGCCTGACCGCAGGGAGGCTCAGCCTCCCGAACCGGGGGACAGCGAGCACCGTAGGGTGCAGCACGGGGCCCTGTCCTGGAGAGCACTAGGGAGCCAGCGACAAGCCCCGGGAAGGAGCATGGCACCGTGAAGCTCATATCTGGGGGGGCGTGTCTGGCAGGGGTGTGGAGGACGCACCGGAGCTCAGAGGAAGAAGCATGAGGGGTAATTGATTGCGAATATTGGTGCTTGCCGATAAGGCTGTGACTCACGGCTCTGAAAGAGGAGATGGGCTGAACTTCAGGGGCGCTGGGAGAACGCAGCAGCCCCAAGACCGATCGACGTGAAGAACCCACAAGGCGGGCATCGTGGGTCCCGGCTGGGAGTTCGGAGGCCTGGAGGAGAAGGTCTCCAGATTCCTGTCACCTCTGGCCATCGAGGGCAGTGGCCCCCCGAGGTGTTCCAGGAGCACACCTGGTGTGCAGAGCGAGGTGCGCCCATAGGCTCGGAACTGCTCACAGTGGTGTTTTTACGTATTTTGAAATTAACCAGCATGGCGGAGACGCCCTGCGCCCTCCCAGTCTGCCTCCCCAGGAGGGATCAGGGCCACAGGCATCTCAAGCATCTCAGGCATCTCAGGCATCACCTGATCTCTGGCACAAGCCAGGGCGCCCCCTGCTGGTTGTCTGAGACGGGAACTCCACCTGGTTTGGCTGTTCCCACCACTGCCCCCCACCCCCAGGAGAGCCCAAGGGGCAGATGCAAGCCTGGGGTGGTGTTTGGAATATGAGATGCAGGTTTTTCTTTCTTTTTTTTTTAATCAGATTTCCTTCCTCACTGGAAATGCTTCTGGTGGTGTAAAAATGGACCAATATTCTTTATACCCACACCAGCCAGCCTATTTTTAAAATAGTCTCCTAAGGCCTGGGTCTAAAGCAAAGGTCAGCCAAACTTTTTCCCTCAGGGTTGGAAGGTACGTTCTGCCTGGCGGTCCCTGCCGTGAAGTGACCTCTCTGTGGCAGGAGAGCCACCGCCGATAACGACTCTGTGCTGGGCCGGCTGTGTTCCCGCAAACTTTATTTCCAAAAGCAGGTGCAGGGCTCGGATCTGGCTTGTGGACTGTAGTTTGCCAACCCCTGGTCTAGAGCATCGTTTCCAAAACCGTATTTCAAGGTCACTGTTATTTACTGTCCCACAAAAACGGGGTTCCATGATCAGGTGACTTTGAGGAACACTGGATAAAACAAGCGTGACAGGTTTTCACAAAACTACGATAGCATCACACTGAGAGTCCCCAGGTGGGGTAACGGGCGTGCTTCCCTAACCCGTGTGACCGTGGAACCCTAGATTCCAAAAGGACCTGGCGGCGGCTTTGTTTCCTGCCTACACACACCTGCTCACAGCTCTCTCTCTCTTTTATTTTTAAATGCCTACGGCACCTGGTCTTCCTCGGCTGTCTCCCATCCAAGTACTAAGCAGGCCCGACCCTGCTTAGCTTCCGAGATCGATGCAATCGGGCACTTCAGGGAGGCATGGGCATAGACTGCTCGGATCTCTCTTGAAATGGTTTAGGAGAAATCACTAAGGAAGCCTCGGTGGTCACACCCAGCTGCCCCCTGGCTCCCAGGCCTCCCAGCTGGGGGGAAGGACGATGGGGGGGTGGCCTGCCGCAGAGCCCTGTGCGTCAACAGCTCTGGACCCCCATTTCACAAGGAGAAAACCAAGGCCCTGGGTCTCCCGTGGGACCAGGGACTGAGCCGTGTGTGGCCACCTCCCCGCGTCCTCGCCCAGCGACCCGCCTCAGGGAGGCTCCTTGCCCCTCATCCAGGGGTCCCACAGCCGGTGCTGGGGAGAGGCCAGCACTCGCCTTCACGGACAAGGTGCCCAGCACACAGGGCGTGGCCCCAAGTTCTTGCTCCTGGTTCCGTGGTGACAGATGGCCACAGTCCCATGGAAATGAGGCAAGGCGTTCAGAACGTCCCCCATCCCCCAGATGGGGGCTCTCCCGCCAGCACCCCTGCCCCGGGGATCACAGCCAGCAGGCTTAGCTCAGCCTTCCCACCTTCGTGAGCATGGAGCCTCCGGTTTATAAAAGGAGCGACAAATGGCAAGGACTGTCCTCTGCCATCGAGAGGCCAGCTGGAGACCTGGGTGCTGAGGGAGAGAGTGGCAGCGGCTGAGAATCGAGAGGGGCTTTGCCCCGGGGAACCTGGCATGTTCTGGGGGCACCTGGGCTGACCTGCAGTCCTCTGGCTCCCAGGACAGGGACAGGGCACCTGGCCAGTGAGTGACGTGGTTGCTGGCCCTCGTGCGGCCCGGAGGAGTCAGAGCAGCTCCCAGAAAGAACGCAGACCAGTACCGTCCCAGCACACCGGCAGTCACGGTGGCCGCCTCGATGGGGCCCCGGGCGTCACGATGTGTGCTCTGTAACCTCACGCCGCGAGGAGGCACGGTTCTCTCCCGACGTTGCCTAGGAGACGAGCGAGGGTAGAGAGAGGTTCAAGGATCCTCCAGGCTCCTACCTGGTGGTGGCAGAGCCAGGATCGCAGGTCCGACTGGTTTTACTCTGAAGTCCGTTTCCTTCCGTGTCTGGACTCTGTCATCACCGGCTTGGATGCAGTTCTTGGGGTCTGGGACGTGGCAGTCAGTGTCCGGGCCACTTCTGAGCCGAGCGTGGGACTGGGAGCCGGGGCTTGCTGGGCGGGAGAGGCCGTCCCTGCCCACGGAACCAGGAGACAGAGGGGGGCTGAGACAGTAGAGATTTCGGGCACAAGTCCGTCTGTTCAGACCGGATGGGGAAGGCTGTCCCAGGGCCGGCTGGGGTGACCTCCGGGCAGGACCTTGGGGGCTTTCAAGTGAGACAGCAGGGAAGGAGGAGCCTTCCAGACAAAGAGCCCTGTGCATTCGGGAGCCCCAGGGAAGGGAGCAATGTCGGGGCAGCTCCAGCACGGGGAGCCATGAAGGGGTCACATGACCGCGTGCCCCGCCTTGGCGTGACAGACACCACGGAGCCGCAGAGACTGGCGGCGCTTTTGCCACGGGCCAGGTGGCAGACAGAACACCCGCAGGGAGGAGCCACTGAGCCTGGCCCCGCCCGCGTGGGCGACCCAGCTGGCCGCACTCGGGAATGGCGTGCGCTCCCACGGGACCTCAGACGGCGCCGGGTGGGGGCGTGTGGGCAGGGGACAGTGTGACCAGATGGAAGTGAGGAGAGCAGGGCCTCACAGCGGCGGGGGGCGGGGGGAGAGGGACGTGGCCGGGGAGCTGGGCTTCGTCTCGTGACTCCGCTTTTGGTCCCTCGTCATGGACAGACAGCCTCCGAGGGGCCTTGGGACACAGGGCGACAATGCTAGGCCCGGGGTCGGCCGACCGGTCACCCCGGCTTCAGGCAGCCGTGGCAGGGACTGATGCCACCACTCGTTACTGGTGGCGGCAGCGGCTGCCACGCCCACAGGCCGAAGGCCCCGGCACCCGGGCCTGAGGGCCGCCCGTGCCAGGCTCGTGCAGAACCCCTCCTGGGCTTCGTGAGTCTGCGTCCCCCCCAACCGGCGTCCCCCAAACCCCAAGCCGGTCACAAGCCTCATACACAGAGGTGCTCAGCGAGACGGTGGGACGTGCCACGTCTTGACCCGTGACCTTGGGAAAGCCGCGTCACTGTGCCGAGCCTCGGTTTCCTCAGAGCGCGGAGCGGCGCGTGGCGCCCAGGGCGCGGGGAGCCCGCGTACGTGCGTGAGCGGAAACCGGGGGCCCCACAGAGCCCGTCCGCTGCGTTTCCAGAGGCCCGATCGAGGCTGGAGGCGCCCCGGCTGGGCCAGGCCGGGCTGGGGTTCCTGGGCGGCCCAGGGAAGGCGGGCACCCCCTTTCCGCTCCAGGGGGCCCAGACGGCCCTCGCCTGGGTGTTGCTGGTGCCACTGGGTCCTTGGCTCTGCCCCCCCACCCCCGTCGCCTGCTCGGGGGGGTCCGCCGGCATCCCGCAGGGATTGCTCCCCTCCTTCCTTGGCTCCACTGGCCTCGCCCCGAGCTTGTAAGTTTGGTTGTCGTGCTAGTACGGCTCAAACCCCAGCAACTTCCTTGGCGCTCAGGGCTGCCTCCCGAGCCCGCAGTAATGCTCTTTGAATTGCTAAGCAACTGCAGCCCGGTCTCTCACATGGAGAAAATTGAAACATTGATTTATCTATTTGTTTTGCAACTAGCACTAGCGGCTTCATTACTATGTTCCCCGGGGACACCCTCCCACACACTCGAATTGAAAATTAACTCTTTTTACCTAGGAAGGGGCAGCAATGGGGTTTTAATTTGGAGCGAATACAGAAACGAGGTCCGGGCCGGGCGCCAGCAAACGGGGGGTGCGGCCGCCAAGGCCAGGGCCTGGGAGGGCCACAGAGGGGGCCCCTGGCCCGCCACCGGGCCATGCGCCAGCCCCGCGGAGGCAGGCCAGGCCACGCACGGCCACGGCCCCGTGGGGACACCGACCCTGCGTCCTGGGCGAGGCCCCCACCCGCCCTGGACCTCCGCCTCCCTCCGGTCAGCAGCCTGGTGCTGCCAGTTTCCTGGAAGAGAAGGAGCCAGCGCCAAACGGCTCGGAGCTGGTTTCCAGCTCTGTGCTGGGGGCTCGGAGCGGCCCTTTTGAAATGCTCAGCAAAGGCGGGGAGCTGGCTCTGATCCCCAGAAAGGCGTGCCCGCTCTGGGAGCCTGTCCCCCGGGAAAGCAGAGACCTCCTTCCACAGGGACGGGGACCACCTGGAAATGGGAGCCCACGGGCAGCTGCGTAGGGAAGGAAAGAGCAGGAAGGGTGGAGGGGTGTCCTGTCTGTTTGCCCGGAGCTCGCTCTCCAGCCTTTCGATGATGCCATGCCGTGCCCTAACTGGCCTCCTGATCTCTCCGTTCCCCTCACCCCGCTCCTGCGGGCCTCACCGCCCTGACCTTCACCGGCCCCCTTGCCCTGCACCCTGAGGTGTGGCCACGGACGCGTCTTCTGTGATTCTCCCCAGCGGGAACACCTGCCTGGGCTCTGGTCGCGCTGTGAGCGGCAGAAACCCTAAGCCAGCAGAGGCTCTGAAGGGCTAGCGCGGAAGCAGCTCCCCTTCCGTCTTGTGGTACCACCGCCCAGCCACCCGGTGTGCACCGCAGCCTCTGGCGCGGCTGCTCCAACGCCAGCCATCACGCCTGCATCTCACTCGCCAGGAAGGAGAGAGGCGCACGCGCCTCCTTGTAAAACACTTCCTTTCACTTACCACACGTTCATTAGCCAGAAGCTGAGTCACATGGTCATACCTCACTGCCGAGAAAGCTCTGGGAAATGTCATTTTAGTCCAGGCGGCTGTGTGCCCAGGAGAAGAAGGGAAGGGACATGGGGACAACCATAGCCTCCGCCCTGGGGTCCGCGGACATGCCCCGGACAGAGCCACCCTGACCCCTGCCCACCCCCTCTGTACTCTGCGTCACCTGCTTGTGGGCCCCAGCTGGGCGTAAAAGGCCCCCACCCAGGCCTTGAGCACACAGTCTCTGGAACCTTCCATGGACGTCAGCAGAGACAGACGTCGAAGGCGGGGCTTCGTCTTGTGCAGGAAGACTGGTCTCTACCGGCCGCCTGCGTCCCTGGCCCGCCCAGTGCCCTGGGGAACAGGAGACTCAGTCCCACGTCATGGGGGAATTGTGGGAGGGGACAGAAGCTAAGTTCCAGATGAAAGGAGACCCCCCCCCACTGGGAGAAGGAAAGGGGTGCTGTTAATAAAATGCAGAGATTAAAACTGGGACTGTCCTGGGGAAGTCAAGAATACTGGGGTCCCTGTGATGGATTTGAAATAGGGAGCCTGAGAATCCCAGGGAACGTCGAGGTGCGTGGGAGGGGGTGGGGGTTGGTCTGCTGCTCTGAGCTCTGGAAAGCAGGGCGGGTTCAGCAGGTCCGGCTACGGGGCTTCAGCCCAAGGAAAGGAAGGTCTTTTTAATGGCTAGAGCGGTCCTCTGGCATGCAAGGCTGTCCCGGGAGGGGATGAGACCCCACCGCTGGGAGTAAGCAAGCAGAGGCTGAGGCATCACCAGACAGAGGTGTGAGTAGGACACAGTAACCTGTCCCACCTTGTGTAACCTGCTCTGAACGCTCCTTCTCGGGGCAAAAGGCAGAGACCAAGGCTTACCAAAGACGCCTGCCCCTGACCCTTCCTGCTAACCCACCCAGGGGCTCTGGTCCTGGTCCACAAGCCCCTCCATGCACCCAGACCTCTACCAGGTGCACGAGATGATGAAGGGAAATTCGACTCCACACAACAGATGAGTGTCTAGCCCCTTACGAGGCACCGCCTCCCAAGGTGTGGGCACAAGTCATCGTCCCCACCCTCGGGATCGATGGTCTGAGGACAGCGATGTCCAGACTGCCTAGTGGCAGTGGGTTCAGGTGAAGGAGCTGGGCAGCTGCCCAGGGCCCCACACCCCTGGGGGTACTATGGCATCCCTGGAGAGGAGCCAGGATGGACAGCGGGGTGTCCCCGTACCCTCGGCTGCTGGGGGTGCATCTGAGAGGCTTTCTAATAAACCCAGGGCGTGAGGACCCCACGGGCCTGCTGGGGACCCACAGAATCCTTCATTTCTGAATGCAGCAATTGTTTATTTAGTGCTAACTCGGCAACAGACCCCTCTAGGCGCCGGGGGCACAGCAGAGGATAGAACAGGTATAATTTCTGCCTCCAGGGAATTCACATTCCACATAAGGACTCAGATCAATAGAGAGAGGTCCACAAGGCGCCTCATTCGAAACTCCAAAGGCCAGATGTGCTTCAGTTAGTGTTCCTCAACTGTCACAGCTTGTCTGGGGACACTTTTGATGGTCACAGCTTGGGGGGACAGTGACCGGCATCTAGTAGGTAGAGGCCAGGGATGCAATTCAGTATCCTCCAACATGCGGGACCGCTCCCCCCACACACACCGCAAAGAACTATCGAGCCCATGATGCCAGTAGCACCAGGACTTAGAAGACCGTTTTGGGCTTCAGACTCTGCATTTTGGGAACGTGGTTTGGTGCATAAACCGTATGTTATGTAATGGCCCCAGCGGGCTGTGGAGTAACATTCTGTAATCAAACGCGTTAATATTTCTGCAGCAAAACGTATGAATATTCACACCGCGAGGGACGCACCGAGGCTATAAATAGCCTCGCGTCAGTTCAGACCACGCTCCGCCCCCCGACGAGTTATGAGGTTTTGGTTCCCAGAGCTTCGTGGATTTTGGAGTTGGATTGTGGGCCTGTACTGTAACTTCAGAGCGTGGTAGATGCTGGAACGAAGCAGAGAGAAGGAGTCACACAGGGTTTTAGACAGACTGGCGGAGAAATGATGTCTAAGCAGAGACCTGAGTGAAGGGGAGGAAATGGGCCATGATACACCCGGGGAAAAGAAATTCCAGCAGAGGGAAGAGCACGTGCAAAGGCCCTGGGGTCGGAGGGCACGGCGTGTGGGAGGAGCATCCAGTGCCCCTCCAGCAGCCGTGGGCGGCAAGCCTGCAGAGGTCACCAGGGGGCAGATGAGCTCAGCCGGGGTTTGAGAGACTTGGGGTTTCGTGGCAAGTGAGGAAGGAAGCCAGGAAGAGTGCGAACACGGGCTTATGCTGGCGGTAGGGTGGCAAATGAGCTGAGCTGTAGGAGGGTAAGAGCAGATGGCCTCCAGGGACAAAAGGGGGGTCGCCAGGACCCAGTTCATGCCTCCTGGGGTGTCAAGGGAAGCGGATTGGTATACTGAAGCTCAGACAGGCGGGCAGACACGGCTCTTCGGTCCCTAATCCACTGTGAGCGTCCTGCCTCCGGGCCTTGACTCAGTCAGCCCCCGCCCAGCCCCCTTCCACCTGCCCGCTCAGCCCCTCTTACCCGTGTGCGAGGTCTGGCGATGGCGACGTCTTACCCGTGTCCAGCTGCCCGGCGGTCCGAGCTGAGCCTTCGGCCTCTGCGTCTCCCACACCCCAGGCAGAGCTCCTCAGCGGGGCAGGCACGGAGCTCAGGCCAGCAATCCTCAGGACATCTGGAAAGGCGGGGGGAGGCCAGGGCGGTTCCCGGTGAGGCGGCGGGGGCTGTGGGGGACTCAGACTGAGGGGAGGGGCATCTGCAGGAGTGAAGGGAACGGCAGGAGGGGGCTCCCGTGTCCAGCCAGGGCCTTCTCCTGCCACCGTCACCTTTCATGTCCATCCCCAGGACACCCGGGGTCCTCACACCACAGACAGCTCCTCCCTGTCGCCGCATGGGGGGCCGTGCCCCCATGGGTGTTGGGAGCTCGCGTTAAGGCAGAGCAGATGGTGACCGTGGACATGCTCTGAAGGTGACACTGTCAGAAATCAGGGCCGTGTCCTTGGTTCGAACACCCTCCCCTTTATTGGAAAAGGAGCTCGATCTGGACTCCTCGCCGGCCTCAGGTGACCCCCACGTGCCCCAGGGTGCTATGCGGCCTCCAGGCTGGAGTCTACACCCTGGAGCCACAGGAAGACACCCCGAGCTTTCAAACAACACCGGCGCCATGGCCGGTCCCCACGCAGACCCAGGCACGGACAGGGTGTCCTCGCGCCCCAGGGAACTGTGGCAGCAGCCAAGACTGTGAACCCCTGGACCCGGCCCCAGCCGTAACTGGCCCCAGCTGTTGGCCCCGCAGCCTCCGTCCCTCATCAGCTCTGTCCCGGGCTCCTTGGGCAGATGCACCTGAGAGGAGAGACTCCCCCTCCTGCCGCACCTGCTGGCACTGTCTCCTGGCGGGGCGGGGATCCCACTCAATCTTCACACCACCGAGGTGGGGGCGTCATCGCCCCGTGATATCACAGAGGAAGCAGAAGCAGCACAGGCTCAGCGGGGCGCAGTGTGGTGGCCGGCGGTGGCTGAGCCAGGGACCAGCACTCTGATGCCCCAGCTGCCTGGTGGGCAGACAGAGAACGACAATAGTGACCTGGACGGGGGATCCCCCATCCGGCTGTTGGGGAGGCGGTCGCATGGATCAGTGGTCTAGATATTTCAGACTAAGACCTATGATGTCCCTAACCACCCCCCGCCATTGGAGCCTGCTTTGCCGCCCCCACACCCACCACCAGCCCCCAGGAAGAGAGGGATGTAAGTGCCGGGAATTGTTCCTGTCCCCAGGCCACTCCGTCTGCATGCCTTCCCTACCCCCAGCCATCTCCCATGTCTGGTGAGAGGGAAGAGGTGTCCCTGGCAGGAACAGGAGGCAGGAGCCTCAGGTGGGCCCCCTGCCCCCCCCAGCCTCAGGGGCCCTCAAAGCCTGCAGCCTGTCCACACCCAGCCTGGCCCCTGCAGGGGTCTCTGCTCGGTCCAGCAGAGGCCCAGGAGGGCTCTGGCCAGGCTCCCCTCTCTGGAAAGGGTGCATCTTCCCTCCCAAAGCACAGAGCTGGAGGATCCATCTAAACCCACTCACTCAGAGGAGGGGGGGGCGCGTGGGGGGCGCGTCTACCTGCCAGGGAGCTGGCTGCACACACTCAGCTCTAACCGCCCGTGATTTCAGAGCTGAATATCTTTCAGAGTTATTTAAGAGGTTCTTCCCTTTTTTCCCATTTTGATGATATGTTTCTAAATTATACATTAAACGTATCAGGGTGAGTCATACCTCACAGCCTCCCCGTGTCAGACCTAATGTGACTTACTCGTCTGCCGCTCCGTGTTTACACGGTTGAGGGGGGAAGGCGCCTTTCACAACCATTTATCTTCACGTTAAGTGCTTGGGGATGAGAACCTCAGACAGGTGGGAGGCCCCTGGCTCCCCGAGCCCTCGGTTTCTGCAGGAACCTCTGCTCCTTCAGCGTGCAGGCCAGGGTCATGTCCCCGGCGGGCGGGGGCCCGGAGGTGCCCCCCTCCCCAGGGGAGGGTCGTGAGGACGCAGAAGCCTCCAGAGGGAGCAGAGCTGGAAGTTTCAGGCTCAGAGATTTTCAGGTGTTTTTCCCAGAAGGAAGGTGCCTCCTGGGAACATAAAAGGTACCAGCACCTCCGCCAGCCCCTGGCCCCGGCCCGGAGAGCTGCAGCTCCTGGGGGACGCGCCTTGACCCCCCGTTTGTGCTTGCCGTCTGTGTGCGTTCGTTCACTCGTTCTTGCCTGCGTGCATTCGCTTAGCTGTGGCAGCCGCCTCTGTCCTAAGCAGGCACTGAGCGAGCCACCAGTGGCCAGGGACGCGGCCCCAGCTCCCCAGGGTGCTGGGGTCCAACAGAAGGGTGCAGCCTCCGCCTATCTGGGGCCCTGCTGGCAAGGGTCTTCTCGTCCTTTCGGCTAGGAGAAGAAACTCCATCCCTGGGATGAGCCCCAAACCAGCCCAGGGTCCGGAGGCCACAGGGAGGTGCTGGCCTGGAGGCTCCCACCCCAGTCCCGCTGCCCTCCAGCCCCCACAGCTGGCACGGTCCTGCTGGGGGACCCAGGCTCGGCTGGGTTTGCGGGCAGGGCCCTCCGCAGTCTGCAGCCCCCAGGCCTCTGCACAAGAGACCTGGGCTGAGGGCCAGAGCAGGGAATATCCCCCAGGGCCCAAGGAGGCCGAAGGTCTCCTAACCTCTATGTTGTCCAGCGTTTGGGGTTCGGCTACGCTGGTGGCTCTGTGTGGTGGGCTGGGTAACCCTCACCGCCACCTTCACTACCTGCGTTTTACAGTTGAGGACTGGGGGGGGGGGGGGCCAGGTGTTGGCGAGCTCAAAGCCGCGTGGCAGAGCCAGGGGCTGGGGTTCGAACCCCAGGACTTGGACTTTTAAGCCTAGCACAGCCCATCCAGGGAGCTCTGAGCACCCCCTGGCCAAAACAACCATGGGGGTCACTCCCTGGCAGAGGAACCCCAGGGCCCCCAGGAGCTTGGCCAGGTGGACTGCTGCCCCTTCCTGCCGTGACCTGGGCACCCCCAGGCTGGCCACTGGGTGCCGCCTTGTGGCCGGCCCAACAGCCTCCAGACAGGAGATTCCCCCAAGGGGGAGAGAAGGGGCCATGCCGCGTACCAGCAGGCTGGCCCGAGGCGCGCTGCCTTCCGGTCGCGAATCGGGCATTCGTCCCGCCCGGGGTCGGGCACCAGGGCACGCCCGTGCCAGGCGCTTATGTGTTTCCGCCACTATCAGGGAAGACAGATCGTGCTTGGATAAGTGCAGCTTAAAATTGAAAACTAAGCAATTTACCTTCAATCGCTTCTCAGAATTTTGTGCAGCCAGAGACAGTTAAGGAGAAATAGACTCCCTTCCCTTCGTAAGTGTTTCCCATTATCGTGAGTTTCCTCCCGGGGTTGGGGTTCGGCGGGGGAGGGGCGTCGGCTGTGCCGGCATCTCGCACCCGCCTCTTCGGCGAGGAGATCGCCTGTAGGTGCCTCTCCGCGAGGGCCCACGGGGTGGAGGGTGCTGGGCCACTGCGCCCCCTCCCGGCCCAGGTGCCCCCCCCGCCTTATTTCTGCAGTACCTGTGGAGGGGACCCCGCCTGGCCCGCCCTCAGGCGTAGCGGGGAGGAGCTCTGCACCCCCCACCCTGCACCCCGCATCCCTCGCTCGTTTGCCTTCAGGATCCAAAGGGCAAGTGGCTGTTCTCAAGCCAGCCTCCCAGGGCAGGTCTGTCTCGTTTCCGATTAAGGACTGGAGGTTGACTTGGGGACACTTGGGGACACAGTGAAGGGACAGACCCTCCGTGAGTACAGTCCGCGTGGGGGTTTCTCGGGGGACAGCCGTCTGCGGTTTGTCTGTGGCCCTGAGGCCAGGCCTCTGACACTCGGCTGCCAATGGTTCTGTCCACCCAGCTCCCAAGCGTCCCCGGCCTCTGCCCGCCAGCACCTGCGGGGGAGCACCATGAGGCCCGTTCCCCCTGCGGGGAGCAGAGCCTCTGCGGTTGACGATAGGAGGAGGCGAGGCTGTGGGACGGACCCCCAAACTCCTCGCCTCTTCCCCCGCCCCCCAGGGATAGTAAGAGGGGCATTTGCTGAGGTGTAAATGGTTCTCTCCTTGTGCATTTGACATGTCCCTCTGGTCAATGAGGCAAGACAAACTGAAGTGAGAGCATCGGCCCAGCACCCCGGGCCGTGCGGCTGCAGCTCTGGCCCCGTCGTGTTTGACCCCCCCCCCCACCTTCGGTTGCTGTCGGCACCAGGTCAGGCTGCTGACGTCCCCCGCCCTCGGCTCACCTGGCTCCACGGGAGAGCACAGAGCAGGCTCTGGAAACAGGGCCCGAGTTGGGGTCCTCGTCCTGGAGGGCTCCACCCTGAACCCCGAGGTCCCCATTTGCCTTGCAGACCGTCCTGGGACTCCCGCCTCCCTGGCTTGGGGGCGAGGGGCCCTCTGGACCAGAAGCCACCGTCACTGCCCTGACGACCAAGGCACCGCCGGTCACGTTCACACACAGCGGGGTCGTCGAGCCATGCTGCTCCTTGGGTGCCTGGCCAGGCCCATCTTGCGCCGCTTACACGAGAGCGATGGGTTAAGAGGAAGGAATATTCCAGGCAGGAAAAAGCGGCATATTTCAAAGGGACAGGGCTGGGCCCAGGCTGAGGCAGCAGCAGGCATGGACCCTGGGACCTCGTCCCCACGTCCCCCCAATATGTAACCAGGCCAGTCTGGTTCTCGAGAGGTAAGGGCAGGGAGCTCAGGGACCCTGCAGGGCCCACCTGGGCCGGCATCCCTGCGCGCAGGACCGCGATGTGGAGCAGTCTGGCGGTGTCGGGGAGCACTCAGGGCTCCCCAATCCAGAGCTCCCCACCGGGAGCGGTCCGGGCGTCACGGCCCCGGGACACAGACTCTCTCCGCCCCGTCACGTGTTCGCGCTTCTGCGTGTGCCGCGCAGCGTGCGCACACGGGAAACCGCATGCACACGTGCACGACAAGCCAGACACGTAACTACGGAGCGCGTGGCCCCCACCCGGGACAGGGAGAGGTGCGCGAGCGTGGTCTTCGCCGTGCCCTGGCTCCGTGTGGGAGAGAGGACGCGGGACCCCGTCCCCGGACCGGGGCGCTCACGGGCGCTTCGGGGGGCCACGCCGCAAGCCTCGCTCCCGCCGCCGACTCGTCCCCTTCCCAGCTTCGGAGGGAAGGGACCCCTGTGAGGAGGACAGGATCCGAGAGAGACGCAGCTGTCGCCTCGGAGCTGGAGAAAGTGCGGTTTGCGCAGAGGCCGAATCCCGGGGTCGGCAGCAAGTTCAGATCAATTAAAACAATTTACTTTGCCGCTAATGATTTCAGACCGCTGTAATTTATTGGTAAGTAAAGGGCTTCCGAAGCGCATTCCTTCAGTGGCTGCACAGAGGGAATTTTAACAAGTTCTTGGATAAATTAAGTCTGGAATTTGTTAAAAGGCCGTTATTGTAAAACATTAAAACAGGCCGTTCACATCGCTCCAAGGCTTCAAAGTTCCCAGAAACAATTAAAACTTCTAATCAGTTCATTGTTTAAGCACGTCAAACGGCAAGAAAGGCCTCCCGATCGGAGGTGGGAAGCTGGGGCCCCCTCTGCCACATCGGAGGGGCCAGTGGCTGCCAGAAATTGTTCGGTGATTCCTGCTCCCAGGAAACATCCAAATTTCTCCTCAGGCCAGAACGCGCCTGCGGGGAGGCTCCTGCTCCCTGCGCCCCTCTCCCCCCCCCCGCCGCGGTCACAGCGCTTCCTGCCCGTGGTGGCCCTGGCTCCGGCCACGCTGGCTGCAGGCACCCAGGGCCGGGGCAGCTACGTGGCCTTCCTCAGTTTACCTCTCTCTGGCCCATAGACGCCCTCCCGCCCCTCCAGCACATCCCCTGGGCTCGGGGCCGGCTGCACCCCAGCCCTTCAGAGTAGAGGGCCCGCTTCACACCGGAAACATGAGGAACATCCCGTGAGGGGCAGGCGGGTGACAACTCCGGACTGCACTCTGACCCCACCCTGCAGCAATGCCGTCCGCGCCCTCTAACCCCGCAGTGCCACTCCTCGATGCCACCAGGGCCAGCGGCTCCTCACCCAGGGGTGGCTCGGCAGAGGCCTGGGTCCCACGACCACGTGGGGGTGGCGTGCGCAGGGGCGGACAGCCGGGGCAGGTCCTACCCTCATCTGCTCGTTCATCCGGGTGCGTTTATTAGGGTGTGTGTCGGGCGCAGTCCAAGGCCTGCGAACTTGAGTCCAGGGGTCCCTGCTCTCGCCAGCCTGGGGTCCCCGTGGGAGGAAGCAGACAAGGAGCCAAGGAGCAAGAAACGTATGGTTTGTGATCTTACCGATCTGGGTCAGGAAGTGACTCGAGGTGACACTCGAGCTGTGATAGAAAAAGCAAGCAAGCTAGGGGGGGACAGGAAGGAGGCAGGGGACAGGCAGCCGGGACGGCCTCCAGGGCCCCGGAGGAAGGGCAAGGCCTGCGGCTTCTCCTTGAAGTGCCCGGGAGCCTTGGGGGGGGGACATTTTGAGCAGGGCGGTGACATGATCTCATAGGTTTAAAAAGCTCCCCCTGGCCGTCATTGTTATTCTCACTGTTGTAATTATTATTGACGAGGACAAAACAGACGTTTGTGAAGAGGCCAGAGTGGGGGGCAGGCAGACCAGTCGGCGATCCCGGCAGGGTCCCCGTGGGGCAGGGAGAAGGACAGAGGTCCGGGATCAATTTCGAGGCGAGGTTGACCAAACTTACCCACGTTTTGCACGTGAGGTTAAGGCAGAGGGAGGAGCCAGGGTGACAGGTGGAGTCAGCGCCAGCGGAACTGGGCGGGCGGTGGTGCCGTCTACACAGACGGGAAGACGGGGTTCGGGGCGGGCGGCAGGGGTCCCGCGTTCTGCTTTGGCCATGTTGCGGTGAAGGCGCCCGCGGCCTCCTGGAGGACACACTGTCTTAGATGGTTTGCTGTCACAGCACATGCCGGCGGGGCGGCTTTAAAAGCAGACGCTTGTTTTTGTTTCTGTCCGCGCCGGAGGCTGGAAGTCCAAGGTCAGGGCAGCCGCAGGCGCAGTGTCCGGCGAGGGCCCGCTTCCTGGGTCGCAGACGCGTCTTCTGCCCGTGGCCTCACGTGGTGGACCGAGCCTTGGTCTCTCCCCTTCGCCTAAGCTCACCGGTCCAGTCCTGCGCCCCACCCGGATCGCACCCTGATCACCTCCCAAAGGCCCCGCCTGCAGGCACCATCGCCATCGGGGTTCAGGCTCCAACGCGTGGGTTTCGGGGGACGGTTTGGTCCACAGCCCACGTCAGATGTTCAGCGCTGCCGCGGGTTAGGAGTCGGGCGGAGGAGCCAGGACCTGTGTCAGGAGGTGCAAGGGTCAGGCTGTGGGGGTCACCCGGGAGGAAATGACGGGGGGCCGAAGACTGAGCCCAGAGACACCCCAACGCTTAGAGCTCGTGACAGGAGGAGGGAGAGGAGGAGCAGAAGGCGGCCGAGGGCACCGACTGTACGGGTTCCGTAAACGAGGGAAGGGGCGTCTTTTAGGACGGAGGCCCCCAGGGCCAAGGCCACGCTTCCGCGAGGCTCCCAGATCGCCGAGCGAAGGGCGCACCTGCGCTTCCCATCCAACTTGAGGCGAGTTGGCAAACCCCTCCGGAGCCCGCGTGGGCTCTGAATTTCAGTCATGTTCGTCGTATTCTTGGCAGCTGCAGAGACACCGCGGCAAGGCAGAGCACCAAAGGCAGTTTGCAAAAGTACCTTTTAGGAAGCTTTTAAACTCTCCCGGCTGTGGCAAAATCAATGCGCAAACTGAGGGCCTCAGTTCGGCTCTTCTTTCAACAAAGAAGGTGGGAGGCCGTCTCCCCCCGCGGCCCTGCGGAATCCGGAGGCCGGTTCTCGCTCTGCATCCCGGAGCCCGGACTGTTCCGGGGGTGCCCTGTGCCAGCGTCTCCCCCCCCGCTCACCCCCGCATGTGTATCGCGTGCCGACCCCAGACACCCGCCCCCCCATGCTCAGGACTCACGCCCATTACCACCAGCTCCGTGTCATGGCCGGCCCCCCCCCACCCGGGGCCGGGCCCGGGGCCCGCTCCACACGGGCTGATGGGTGCCCACCCTCACGTGAGTGCCGGAGGCGAGGTTTCTCGGGGTCACCCCCTCCCTGGCCCGGTCGACTCTGACTTCCATTTTCCTCCGTGGCTGAATTGGCCGTCACCTGCCGGGAACAGCCGGATCTGTCAAGCTCCACGCCACTCGCTTTTATGGGTTCTCCTGGCTTTATTGCCTTTCTCGAAGCAGTGAGGGGCAGCCGCTGCTGGAGAATCATTCAAGTTGACATGGCTTTTTAGATTTCATTTCCCCCTGCCCGCCCATACCTATGTCTCTATCTGCGAGAGAGAGTGACAGGGTGACAGCACTCGGTAACTCCCAACGTGGGCAGAACGGGCACTCTGGGGGCAGGCTGTGCCCCCCCCGCACCGCCCCCACCCTGTGACGGGCGGGGAGGCCCAGCCTGGTCCTGGGTTGGATCTCACCGTCTTTTACCCACTGTTAGCCCCGGACATCCATTTTTGTGGGTGTTCTTCTCCCGCTCTGGTGCCCCCAAGTCTGCTGCTCGTAACACTACCGACCGCTGCCCAGGCTTCCCGGTGAATACCAGAACCAGAACCCATCACACAGGCAACGGCCTCCAACAAAGCTGCATTCACATCTCGCCTCCCGCAGCTACCAGCCGCACTTGACCTTGGGCAAGATGCTGACCTCTGTGAGCTTCCGTTTCCTCTGCTTCTGGTGGGAGCGATGATCCCTTCTGCCTCCTGGGGCCGTTGCGAGGGAACGAGATGGCGCGTGTGATGGGTTACTCGGGGTCCGGCACAGAATGAGTGCTCGATAAGTGGCAGGAAGCACCGTGATTCTTTCTTATTATTGCTGTTTGATTGATTGCTCACTCTGGCCCCAAGGCCTGTGCAGGAAGGAAGAGGGAGCCTGGCCTCAGCTAGGCAGCCTCTGAGCATCCGATGGGGTCAGTGGAGCAGAGCACGTGTTTCCTGGGAGGAGGATGATATTAGTCAGGGTCCTCCAGAGAAACAGGACAGGGAGAGAGAGAGAGAAGAGAGAGAGAGAGGAGGGAGAGAGACTGATTGATTTAAGGAATTGGCTCACACGATAGTGAGTGGGCAGGCAGGTTCTAATCCTGCAGGCAGACCAGCAGGCTGCGGACCCAGGGAAGAGATAATGTTGCAGGCTGGATCCCATCTGGAGGCAGAAGTCCTTCTTCCCTGGGCTCCTCAGTCTTTTTCTTTTAAGGCCCTCAACTAATCAGGTGAGGCCCACCACATCATGGAGGGTAATCTGCTTACCCAGAGTCTACTGATTTAAATGTTTATCTCACCTAAAAAAAAAATACCTTCACCATGACACCTACCCTGGATGCTGTGGCCTAGCCAAGTTGACACCTGAAATTAACCATCGCAGGAAGGAGCAGCCAAGTGCCCTGTCCGTCCTCTGCCAAGACCATGGTCTCTCAGGTGTGTGGCCTGGTCTCCTCTCGTGTGCCCCTGACCTCTTGCCCCCAGGGCTGGCTTGTGGGAGGGCTTTGGTGAAAGACAGGCACCATATCAGAAGCCCCACTGACCTGAGACCATCGACCCAGGCGAGGACCTAGGGTTGCCCTGGGTGGTCTGGGGGGAGAGGGGCCCCCTGTCAGTGGACAGGCCCCCCAGACCTGGGCCTGAAGCAAGACCCCACCCAGGCCCCCTCCAGCCAGGCTAAGCTGACAGGGGCCTCCGTGGAGCCCTGGATGCCAGAGGTCAAAGGCGACGGCCTCTACAAAGGGATGATGCGGAGGGACTGGGACCCAGCAGCCGCCACCCGGCACGTGACACAGGCCTGGAAGGGGTCCCTTGAAGCTGGAACTTGGGCTCCAGCAACGCACGGCACTCCCACGACAGAGGCTCAGATCAATCCCCTGGCTTTTATCTTCTCTCGAGGCTCAGCATGATGAACAGCGGCCTGTATCTATGGCCGAAGAATAACCAGAAACTCGTTGTATCTGCTTTCATTTGATTTTCTTGAACAATTACCACCAGCATGCTTTACATTCAGAGGCTGAGATTTTAAGTAGCCAAAAGAACTTCCCAACTGAGCCCACCAGGGACTCATTTGAATGTTCTTTGGTGCATCAAAAAACAAGCAGCCGTGATCTATGAAGGAGCTCGGAAGAGAGCGTTTCTCGTTAACGGCACACACCGCACATTCTCTTCTCTCCGGGGGTAGGAACGTGGGCGGGTGGTTCCTACCACTGGCCTCAGACCCCAGGAGACACTGTCCTGCCGCCCTTCCAAGCTGAAGAACCATTCTCTGGCCTGGGGCCCGGCCTGCCCACGCCAGTGGGAGAGAACCTTGTCCAGGACCAGACAATGCCCGATGAAACTCGAGGCATTGACCTTGACGAGGACGATGTCTAGGTTAAGAGAGCCATGCAGAGAAGGCTGATCAGGGCGAGGCGGGGTCTGCAGTTTCCAGGATGCCCGGGGAAGAATTTGGGAGTGCTGAGCTGCAGAAGCCTGGCTGTTGTTTTCATTCCTCTAGCCTTGCACGCAGGTTATAGTGTGATTCTGGTGACGTGTCTGCCTCAGCTCCAGGAGAGTAAGTTCCTTGAGGCAGAGGCTGCGTCTTTCACTGCTTAGAGTGGTATCGGCATTTAACAGGTCCTCAATCCACGTTAAGTGAAAGGGACAATGGATGGATGGATGGATGGATGGATGGATGGATGCATGGATGGATGGGTGGATGGATAGATGGAAGGTGGGCTGGATGACCTCCGAGGGTCTTCCAGCTCTGAACCATGTGATTCCTCTTGAGCCTGTGTCCTCAACCAGATCAAGGAGCTGATATCTCTGGGCCAGGCCTCGGCCCCTGCAGGGGACTGTATTCTGCCTTTGCTGCCGCTGACCTGTGGCTGGGGCGCTCTGTCCTGGCTGCGGCCTGGGTGCCCTTGTCCCCTCCTCTTCCACCTGGTGCTCCCCTCGGCAGGCCTGGTTACCGGTGATCTGCAGAGGGAACAGAAAGCGTGTGACGGGAGGCCAGAGGGGCTACCGGAAGAGCCCCCTCTACCTGTCCCCTGGGGAACTCTGAGCCAGGCCTCTTCTGGGGGCAGGGACGTGTCTTTGGTACCCCTTCTCCTGGTGAGATCTGGGGCTTAAAGGCGCAGGAGGAGCTAGGGAGAGGCTAGGGCCCGCAACTGGATGACAGGAGGGCGCATCCCCGAGAGGCTGGGGAGAGGGGCTCCAGGAGAGGCCAGAGGCCACAGCAGGAAAGGAAGCTGCCCCGCCCTGCCAGTGGGGTCCCGTTTGGCTCACGTTGTCCCCTCAGCGTCTCCTTTTCTTTAGAAAATCTAATTGCTTTTAGCTTCCACTCTCGCCGTCAGTGCGGCCTGTGCTCAGAGGTACAGCCAGGGTTCACCTTGTCCTGCTTAAATAATGCAGGTGGTGAGGCTATTGGCAACCTGTCATCTGCTAGAAAGGCTTCGACACAGCCGGACGCCTGGGAGGATGCCCAGGAGGACGCCCGGGAGGGCCCCAGGGCCTCGGCCAGCACAGGTCCCGCCAGGTGAACGAGAGGTCTCCAGGAAGAGGCCAGACCCGTGGCCTGGTCCAGGGTGGACGGAGGGGCCTTGAGGCCTCCGAGGCCTTTGCTAGAGGACATTCTATTGGGGGATTTTAAGAGAGAGCAAGGGCAGGAGCTGTTTGACTAAGACGCCTGCATTCCTGCTGCAGAGGAAGCAAGGGACTGAGTCCCCCTCCCCCGCCCCCCCGCCCCCCCCCACCTCCTGCTCCGAGCCCACAGGAGAGTTGGTCCCAAGTCTGCTGCTCTTCCCCGAGCCTGGGTTGAAGTTTTTTTAATGCTTCAAAATTCCCAGCAGCGTGGCAGGCGCCTGGCTGCCGGGTGACCCCCTCGGCTGTTCTGTCACCAGACATCATGTTTACCCATCAGACACTGTTTTCCTGACACTCAACACTCAAAATAATGATCTCGCTGCAGCGCCTTCATGAATGATTCATGAGGCTGCCCTCAACTTTGGGTGTTAACGGCGAATCAAAGCCCCTCGGCACCAGAGCGGGGCGGTGGCAGGAAGGGCACCCTGGCCCTGGCCTCCCAGCCCCTTGGGGATGCTCAGGGCTCATGCCTCCTTCTCCCCTCCCCAGGGCTTCTTGCCCCGACCCCTGCCCAGCGGTGCAGAGGGAAGCCAGCAGACCGCCAGGCCACTGCACAGACAGGAGAGTGGGGTGCTGGGGGCAGGGTCTGGGGCCCATGCGGCTGCCGCCCTGTGCCCCCGCCACCTCGCTGGGAACGGTAGCGTCCCCGCTGCATCCCACCACCGACAGGCTGCGTGACCTTGAGCAGGTCCTTGGCTTTTTCCGAGCCTCCTTTTTCTGTCTGCGAAGCCAGGTGGGGCCGGCTCTCCCACGGGCGCGGGAGCAGCCAGAACGCGGGGGCCGGGATCGTTCTGAGCTGTGTGCTCACCTCTCCAGCCCTCCTTTGCCCGCTCGCAAAGCGAGAGGGGTGGCAAGGTGGTCCCCAACCCCCGTCTCACCCCGAACGTGACACAGTTCTCTGCTTGTTCCAACTGTGAGTGGTTACGGTGAGGATCAGGGCAGCCTCTTCCCGGGGAGCGGGTTCTAGGGAGCCTTTCTTAAGAAAAGCGCAGCCCAGTGAGGGGCTCACACACACATGCACACGCACGCACACTCATGCACGCGCGTACACACACAGCAGCAGCGATGAGAACGAGGACTTCTCAAATACCCACATAGCTAGTTTGGCCCACAGAGATCGTGAGGTCAGGCCTGCAGGGAGGAGATGGCACAGCCCAGTTCTCTTCTTCCCCTGGCCTGTCCCTGTGCGTCTGCCCTTCCCCGCCACCAGCCCCCACTCCCCAGAAGGACGGGTCTGCCTCGGTCACTCCTCCATGCCCTGGGAATTTACAGACATGTGCTCAGTGGTGGGGACGCAGCTGTGAACAAGACGGATTTGGTACAATTAGCAGTAGCTCCACGAAGCCTTTGTTTCTTACATGGAATCAGAGACTAGAAGGGGAGATGCCCCCAACACCTCAAACGTAATGTTTTCTGCCATTCGAAGTGAAGGGGTGTTTCCCTCCCAGGGAGCCTTCTGCAGTGGGGGTGGGAGTCAGGGGGCGAGGGCCTCATGCACAGTCCTGACCCCAAAGAGAGGAGACACCTGGAGCCACGCCCCGACCCGGTATGGACCCGACCCGGCCTCGGCGGCTTCCCTGAGGCAGGACCAGCGCCAGCGGGGAGCCTACTGTTGTCATTTGCCCCCTAAATGGCCTGGGTACTGGATGCCGGAAATGCACCCTGCTCCCAGGGGTGATCCAGGTCCCCAGCAGGAAGAGATGTTTCCCCCAGTCCAGGGTCCTGAGCATGACCCGGGTGTGTGAAAGAGCAGGCAGCCAGCTGTGCCCGACATTGGACGGTGACAGGTGGCCCCAGGGTGGTCAGGGTGCAGTTGGGCCCAATTCGCTAGCAAGGGTATGTGAGAGAGCTGCATGTCGCTGGGGGCTTGTTCCCGGCCTCGCCTGGCGGGCGCCCGTCCGCTGCACTCGCGTGCTGGGCTCGTGGAGGGCCGCCGTGGCCACGGGCTGCCCCTGGCTCCCCCTCCCCGCACCCCGGGAGCCACCCGAGGGACCTGTGTTCCCTGTTAATCATCCCATGTGCACCAGTCTCCTCTCGCCCGAAGGCAGGGCCTGTCTCTAGTTACAGTACGTCTGTCCCCACCCCACGGCATCCACAGGTGCCCACCGGACCCGGGACCCGCAGATTCATGGACCAGGGACAGAGGGAGCATGGAGACATCAGGCCACTGTGTCTGTTCCGAGGGTGACCCGGCCGGGGTGGGCGACTCTGGGGTCTGGCCCCGCAGTCAGCTGTTCCGCTTGGAGCAAGAATTCAGAGCAAAGTCACAGAGTCCTAGGTGATGCCAAATTTATTCTCGACCCACTGTGTGCCTGGGGCTGTGCTGGGATGGACAGGCGAGGTGGCCCGCGGAGGGTCCTGAGTGGCAGGTGCAGGCTGGAACCATGACCAGCCCTGACTGGCCCCAAAGCACACAGACGGGGGCCCCAGCCCAGCGGGGGGCGGTCCCTGGAGGCGGCAGAGCCAGAGGTGAGGGTTGGAGAACTGGACGCAGTTTGCCAGCCTGAACGGGAGAGGACACCCAGAGGCCCAGAAGCAGCAGCCGCAGAAGCACAGATATGTGATATGGTCCTTTGCCCACGAGGTGGTGGTGACAAATTGGGGACAAGTTAAATAGAACAAGATTTAAACCCCATTGCCAAGCGGGGAGTGGGAGCGCCAAGCAGGAAAGCATGTGATTACGAGCCAGACGAATCACACCCACCCCTGGCTCTCAGGCGGAGGACAGGGCAGGTGGTGGGGGCAGGCGGGACTCTGAGGGGCGGGCAGGCGGAAAGGGGGCTTGAGCAGAAGAAGCGACCATGTGAGCAAAGGCCTGAGGCCCGAGGTTCAGGCTGCATCCGGACAGTTTGGAGTGTGAGGGGCTCCATTCAGGGCCCTGAGCTGCCCCCGGCTCCTCCAGAGGTTCTCTGGGGCTCGCCCCGTGTCCCCTGACGCCTGCCCTGCTCACCGAGCCGCTGTGCGGCATCCCTGAGCCACCTATTCCTGTCCATCTTCTCCTGGTCACACCAGACCCCAGAGACGAACAGGGGGCGGTAAGGAGGAGAAAAGATGAAGATCCATTGACGCCGGAACTGACTCTGTCCTGGAAAATGGACATATTTTGTATGTAGTGACAGTGGAGTCACCGCGCGGCCTTCTCACAATAACTTCCCAGATATGTGACGGTGACAGCAGCCGCCCCATTGGCGCTGACATGCTGAAGGCTCCCCAAAGCCACCGCTTAAAAGATGCCTCCTGCGTTTTTAACATACCTCACGTGGAGATGTTTACGGCTCGTCACCTCGTCACCGTTATCAACAGCATGAATTTCAAGAGCCTATAAATAACCCCCCACCCCCCCATCCCGACAGAGCCCGGAACAACCCGCCGTCAGCCTGCCCGGCCCGGCTAAACCACGAACATCGAACCAAAATTCTGTGATGGGCTGCAGTGCGGCCCCCGAGTCTCACGCCTTCCTCACTCACCTGGACCCCTGGCAGCCCTGGGCCCAGCTGCATTGCTTCATCTTGGTCGTCAAGAGTGATGGATGCCTGGAGGACGCCGCAGGGGGCCTCCCATTCAGGCCGGGGCTCCGAGCCAGGGCAGGTGTCGTATTCCTGACCGCTGCTGCCTTTGTGCTGCGTGGCCCCCACCCTGCACACCTGCAGAGTCGGACCCCCTTCCTCACCCACTCATTCACTCCCTCATTCATTCAGCCACACAGCAACATGTTCGCTGATGCCGTTGTAATGTCACATCAATGACTGGGCTATGCACGGGGTGGGCAGTGCATAGCCCGAACGGTGAGGGCAGTGCCAGGGAGAGGGGCAGCCTCGGCCCCTGGGAGTTCAGAGCTCACCGTGCTTTAATCTCCACTCCAGGAGCAACTCTCAGGAGGCAGAGAACCCGGCCGCTCACAGGAAGGGCCAAGCAGGCCTCATACCCCGCCTGAGTCCTCCCGAGGCTAAAAGCTGCCCCCGGAGACAAACGGGAATGATGGGGAGCTCAGGCTTGGAGCAGGGGTATGGACTCAACATAACAGTTGTAATCTTCCCAATACCTGTTTTCTTAGCTGTAAGATAGGACAGAAGACAGGCTCAGGGTCCTTAGGAAGGCCAGATGAAGTGATGCGTGTCCAGAACACAGCACACTTCTTGGCACGAAGTAAAGGCTCTGTGGGTGGAACTATTGCTAATTGCAAGGATTGTTGCCTTTTGCTTTGGGCTTTAGTTCTCTTAAAAAGGCAGAAGGCCCTGGGAGGGGTTCACATGGCAGAAATTCTTACATTTGGAGAATCTGTGCTTGATGAGAAAGGGGATGAAAGGTCACCTGGGGATGTGGGAGAGGCGCAGGGGAGGGGGCCGTCTGCTCAAAGAGGGTGGCCTTGCCACCTCCTGTCCTTGGCCAGCGCTGCCCAGCGTGGCCGCCATGGTGTGACCTTGAGCCGCTTACACACACCCTCAGTGTGCCCTCCTCGCCGGGCAGGCCTCCTCAGGCTTGCCATTCACATCCAGCACCTAACATGGCTGTGTGTGGAAGGTTCGGAGCAGGATTGCTGTGAACATCTGATGAGATAATGAATGCGAGAGGGCTTGGAAAACACCCAGCGTTTTGTAAATGCAAGCGATTATTATTCCCATTTACCACCCCTTTAAAAGGATGTTTCCCCTCAATTCAGCCAAATTTAACTTGGATGATGAAGAACTAAGCCCGGGCGTCCCCAGCTATAATTTCCCTGCTTCCTTGTGCCTCCGAATATTGAAACACAAAGGCTCCCGTTGCCGAGAGAGAAACCCAAACAGCAACACATTAGAGGCGCGACTGCACGTGCCGAATTCCAAGTGGGATGCAGGCAGGGCGCTCGGTTGGCACAAACCTGGAGGGCCCTGGCCCGGCGCAGAACTTAGAAATGAAAATCGCTCCTTTCCCCGCCCCCCGCCACTTCTCACTCTGTTACGGACCATGTGTCTCCAGGTAGCAGAAGGTTAGAAACCGCTGGGGGCGGGTTACTTTATGGTGTTAGGAATGTGAACGGATGAGGCAGGGAAGACCTCGGAAATGGCTTGGCAGGTGGCAGCCCAGGCCAAGGCCAAGGCTGTGAAAGGGCCCGGCGGCGAGGGCGCTGTCCGAAGTGCTGAAAAGGCAGGCCAGGCTCCAGACGGTGCCGGCTGTGACTGGCTGGAGCCTGGGTGAGGGGTCCTTCTCGGGGACACATTCCTGATGCTCCCTAGAATCCTCGAGGAAGGGAGGAGGCCCTGGGGAGGCCACGTTCCCTGAGCTGGTAGGGGTGGGGCACTAGCAGGCGGAAGGAGAAGCATAAAGGGGGAGGGAGACCCGGCTGCCAGATGACAGCCCCAGTGGAAACCAGAAGAGAGAGGCGATCGCAGAAGCTGGAGGGACTAGAAAATAAAGTAATAAAATAGGGAGAGATACCCGGTGACAGTGGGGAGATGAATGGAGCGAGTTATACAAAGGGCTCCTTTTTGTGCGAATATTTGGGGCTTTATAAAATAAGGCTGGTTGTTATAAATCTGTCTCCTGAATATGTCTCACCATCCCACAGGTGTCACCTGCAATGAAGTTTTCCCTCTGAGACGCGGAGGGTGGAGCCCCCAGAGCAGACTGTGGCCGCGGCCGCTCTTTCTGTTTTATAAATAGCCCTTCCCCGGAGGAAGCGTGGCTGCCGGGAGCCAAGCAGGACCCAGGCAAGAGACCCGGGCCTCCCCTGGGCCTGGCTGTGAGCTGTTTGGTGACCTTGACCCCTTTTCCGGCCAAGAGGCAGCTGGGGCCATGTGGCACCCTGGAATCTAGGCGACCGATACCCAGGTCATAGAGGTCCGGCCCTTGGCCAAGGAGTCTCTCGGTCTGTCTTTAACTCTAAGGAGGTGCGTCTGCTGGGCCCTTCGCCAACCCCAGGGGGAGGAGAAGCCACAGCGCTCACAGGTGCCACAGCCGAGAATCAGGTGGGGCAGAAAGGAAACCATAGGGACTCGTCATCCGCTCTTGACTGACTTTTGCAAGTGTAGACACCCGTCTGCCCAAAGCGTCTCGAGACAACCTTTCCTGGAACTCAGGGAAGGCTGGTAAGACTTCAGACATTTCTAGAAGGACTCGAGTCCTCTAGCCTCAGTGTTTGGATCAGCAAATGAGGCCTCGCGGTTAACCTGTGTGGGTACCTTGGAGTGACACCTTTCCCTGCTAATCAGACACTCAGACACAGGGCTGGGGAATGTCCCACTGGCGGGAAGATGGTGGTCAGCACACACACGTGTGCATGCGTACGCACACTCACATACATGCACATATACACACACATACATCGCATGCACGCGCGCGCGCACACACACACACACACACACACACTTAAGGTTTCATCCAGCGGTCCCCACTAATTTGGCACTGAGGACCGGGGCTCCTATGAGCACCTAATGCCTGAGGATCTGAGGCGGAGCTGGGGCGGGGATGCGGCCCTGGGGAGCGCTGCAGATACAGATGACGCCTCTCTCAGTCGCCCGCTGCTCACCCTCTGCTGTGCGGCCCGGTTCCTAACAGGCCACGAACAGGGAGCAATCCAAAATCCCAGGGGTCGGGGACCCCTGGACTAAGGCATGTTTCCAGAGGACTGAGACTCATGCTCCTCAAAGGAATTTGCTCTCAGGTCCTGGTCCTCTTGATTGTCCGACAAATGCGGAGTCCAGAGCATCAGCTGTTCACAGCCGATCAGAGCAGGACGCGACTGCTCCGGGCTCCGGTGCCGGCATGCCCAGAGCGAAACCGTGACTGGTCGGCGGGTTCCTAACTTCTCCACACGTGTTTCCTCTGCTCGGAAGTGGTCTAATTGTAATAATAGTGACGAGTAATGTTCTCAGGAAGATTCGATGCAGGATGTCAAGGCCTGTAGCCCGGGGCCTGGCACAGATGAACATTGGCTCTCGTTAGCATTGACCGGGTAAGAACACAGCCGTGCCTGTGCCCAGAGTCGGTGCTTCTGAACCATTCAGATGGACTGAGTCAGCTCCCCTAGCAGCCGGGCACCCCTCCATCCCGGCCATCATCGCTGTCGGCCGTATTGTCTTCCCAGCTGACCTCGCTCAGGTCAGACTGTAGTTAGCGCGTCATCCGCCTGCCCCACCCAGACCCTGTGGACAGGTGCTCTGTCGCCCATCTCCACACCTCCAGCGTCTGGCACACAGCAACTCCAGAAAGTGCTAGCTGAGTGGCAAATGGGAGATGGCAGCTCAGCCCAAATTGCCTCTGGAGCGAGTAGTACCCAGCCGGAGCAGGTCCCCACTAGAGAGGTCCATTTTCCAGGTTCTCCCAATTCTGCGTCCCCCTGTCATCTCGCTTGGCACGTGGCTCCACACTTGCAACCTGCATCTCGAGAAGCGACGTGCTGCTTTCTGCCTGGCCGGGGGCCCGGCCCCGAGGACGGACACGGTTGACGTCTTCCTCGCTGTCAGGGCTTCGGTTGGAAATTCAGCCTCTCGCGGTCGATCGCAGTCGGTTCCAGTGCTGTTTTATAGTGCCTCCCTAATTTACTGCCTTTTATGACTTTAGTAAGAGGCCACACGTCAGGGGATGCCATCAAACAGGAAGAAGCGTCCCCTCTGCTTGTCAGCTCAAGTTGAGCGCTGTAATTTACAGGGAAATCTTGTGGCTCAGGGTGTTTACCTCCTACAGAACCAGTTTCTTCTCCCATTATGAGAATGAGATAATTAAAATACGTCCCTGTTCCTTTGACATTGAATTAGGTTCGCTCAGCCCCTTTGCAAATGCTGGTTTGAGAGCCGTTAGGTTACTTGGGTTTCAATTTAAGGCCATCCGTTTCTTCCAGAAGGTTTTTTTTTCTTTCTTTCTTTTCTTCACCTGATCCTGGATTAGACATTGGGAAGAGAAATAGGAATTTATTCAAATATGGATAGAAAATTGGCATCTCACACTGATGCAGTGAGTGGCTGCAGATTTTAAGGAGGCTCGGGCTCCCAGGGGAGCAGCTCAGTTAGAATCTACGCTATCACGACAAGGAAGGTCGGAGGGAGTGCAGGCTGAGGGCGGGTCCGTGCAGAGATTTGGCCTTGTCACCAGGGACCCAGGTTCTTCCCAACTCACTCAGCCATCTTTAATGGTGGCTTCATGCTCCCTCTGGGAGCAAGGTGACTGTGGCAAGCCCCGGCTCACATCTAGGCACCTTTTGAGGAAGAAGAGATGCAACATCCTCACACTGCCCATGTCGCCTTAGCCAGAACTGTGTCATATCCCCACTCCTGAATAACCTGCATTGAGGGGGATGGGAGAACACTTGGCCATTAGGGCCACCACCCTCCCCCCACACACACACTTACAACCCCGCAGGCTCATGGCTCCAAGAGGGAGGGATAGTTTGGGGCCAAGGATGCTTCTAAAGATCCCACAATGCACCACGGCCCTCCAGAACAAAGAATTAGCAGTGGCACAGCTGGGGTGCATTGGGGACGTGTCGGGGAAGCGAAGCTGGCCTTTCAGTAGCTTTCGCTTTTCCCCAGGTCCAGATGGGGTCTTTGGCCTCCAAAGCTGGAGGGCAGCAGTCACCCCTCCCAGCATGGCACTCACCGATGGCCAGCAGATGGAGCCAGAGCACAGACTCCCCGGCTCCCTCTCCCTACGGGCTTACAGTGCGGTCAGAGGGACATTTGACAAACTGGTGGAACGAAGGAGGCCAGACTCCGCAAAGCAGCTTCGAGCCTGCTGGGTTAAATACTCACCATTCAGCCCCAACAGCTCCCGTTTGTAACTCATGGCGTGGTTTTTAATAGCCAAAGGACCCGCAGCTTTTTTCTCTTAAAAGTTACCCGTTCGTGTTGATTAATATTTCTCACCTTGCCCCAAAAGCAAGTGCCCAGCACTGACCGCTCTCCGGCAGCCAGCAGAGGGGACAAGGCGCTCGCCTGAAATGGGGAGGAGAGGAACACGTTTGCTGCCACGCTGCAGGGCAGGATGGTAACGAAGGTTTTCAAAACCGATTATGTAATAAGTAGTAAAACCAGCGTTCCGCCTACGTCCTAGGACTCTTAGGGAAAATAAGTCTCCAAAATGTTTGCTATGATGGGATCATTAGAGATAGCATTGATAGGCAATCAGAAGGATCACATTATGATAAATGGAGATGCTCATAAACGGTGGTGATATTATAAATAGTATTTGGAACCAGGACCCCAAACATGATTTACATAATTGCATGCCTCGGAGAAGGGTCAGGGCTTCTTCCTCACTATTTGAAGCAGGTTGATTCTTTTGAATGTAGAACAGTAGAAAGAGGAATTATTGGTCTTCCTTAAAAAAAAAAAAAAAAGGATTATCTAGCCCCAAATGTCTATAGTTGTGCGGCTAAGAAACTGTGTTTAAGTCTGGCTTGCATCCAGGATATTCCCATAATGCTTTGCTCCCTGGGTGAGGGGAGAGAGGAGGATGGCTTCCCAACTAGATATGACTAGAAGCTGGAGAACACAGAACCAGTCATTACCCTTCCTACCCCTTCTCCAACAGAAATGTCTCTAGCCTCTGGCAAAGGAAGAATACGATTCACCCTGTATTGGTCCCAATGAGTATCTCCCTGGGAGACCGTGAGCATGCGGCAAGCAGGGCCCTGTTCGGCCATCCTGTGTCTGTGCCAGCACGCACATAGCAGGTCCTCCGTAAATGTGCATTGGAAGGAGGGAAGCAGGATCTGGGACTGAGCAGGGGAGGGATGAGTTAGAGGCCCAGGCCCCGGAGGCAGACCTTGGCTGCGGCTGAGACCAGCTGACTCTTAGCTAGGGAACCAAGACTACTCAAGGGTGGGTCAGAGAGATGCAAAAGTTTTGCTTGAAAAGTCGAACCTGGCCATTCGGACCAAGCCCAGGGGTCTCTTGACCAGAGAAGCTGGGAAGGAGAGAAGTGGGAAGGTCCAGGGAGGCGCCTGAGGACAGGTGCAAGGTGAATGGGCCAGGGCAGGTGGAGTGAGGGAGAGACTGGGCCGGGGAGAGGTCACGCAGTCGGAAATGGAAGCTGCCAGCGGTCCGTCTCGTCATGAGAAGAGCAGGGCCCGGAGGGAAGGAAGGTGAAGACCCACGCGAGGCGCCACAGCCTTGCTCGGGGCCCGGAGGACAGAAGGCACAGGACAGGAGCAGCCAAAGGCAAGAGAGCCTCTCGTGGGGGTGCTGGGGGGTGACCACCAGGAGAGAGCCGCCACGGGCTCTGTGAAGACCACAAGGGTGGGCACCCAGAGCCCCAGAGACCTTCCATTTCACAGCGACAGACCACAACTGGAGCATCCTGTCCCTGTCACCTGTCAGCATCAGCAGGATTTTCACCGGGGGCTGCAGATGGAATTTTCCATCTACCCCCGAGTCATTCGCTAAGCCAGGCACCAGCGTGAGAGGGCGGCAAGAGAGGCCATTCATGACCCTTTGGTGCCGATCCCCAATACTGAAATTGCGGGGAGCCCTGGTCGGCCTCGTCCTGGCATGCAGCTCGTAGAGGCACGCCCCTCGGAGTTCGTGAGAAGCTAAGCTATTAATTTCCTGTCAGGTACCTCCACCCTGCAGTGACAGCTCCATGCTCTCCGTCCTCGGAGTGTATGTAAATAACAAAGAATGGGAGCGGGGACCGAGTGCCCAGTGCTGTGCTGGCCCTTCTGGAAGTTTCTTGGAAAAGGGATGGAAAGGTCTGGGCAGTCCAGAGCGGGGCAGGGGTCCCGGGAACGCGGCCTGGCCCGGCGTCATTGTTTCTGAGGTCGCTTTGATTTTCACTGACCGAGGTTTGCTGCAATGTGTCAGGCTCCAACTCAGCTCCGCTGTGTCTTGGCTCCCGGCGCCTCCGGAGAGAACATGCTAACGACGACGCGAGGCGTCGCCTCTGGGGTGACTTCGTGTGACACTGGAGTCACTTCAAACCTTTGGTTTTACAGAAACAACTGTCAAATGGGGAGCCATTCTCCTCCAAAGGCACAGTGGAGTGACCTTGCTATTTCAGTTCGGGAGGTATTGGGGCCGGAGAGCAGGGATGTTCTGTTCATGAACTCGTTAATTAGTGGCTCAGTAGCTGCTCCCTGGCTGGGGACTGTGTGGGGGGCCCTCCGTCATTTTCTCACTCGACCCTCACAGTGACCCTGTCGGTGAGAGTGAAGCTCCGCATTCTGCAGGTGAGGGATATGAGGCTGGAAAAGGTTAAGTGACTTGCCCGAGGTCACACAGCATCTCCAGTAGCCCAGGTGGGGTTTGAGCCAAGTTCTTTCATCGTCCGTCTGCAGGTAAGATAACAGATCGACACACTTTTCCAATCTTATTTTAATTCCAGAATCAGTATCCACTACTAAAAACGGCCGACTGAACTATACCCCATCTTTTATCCCTCTGTTTAACGAATAGGCAACAAAACATGTCGTTCAGAACGAGCCTCCAACGTGTTAAACTTTGGTAACTTCCTCGCGAATGGGCACCGCTGTGTGTTTCATCTCGTGCTGTATCTTGACGGCCAGGATGCGCCGTTCCCTGTGATGCGATCTCAAAACGTGGAGGTTTGTCTTCCAGGATTGCCAGAGTGACTCTCACGTTCACGGTAGAGGCTCGTTCGACATTACTGTGCTCCTGGACTGATCTGCTTATTCCATAAACACTTACCAAGCCCCGCTCTGGGCCGGGCACCAGGCTAGACAGCAGGCAGGCACGGAGCCGCCGTCCCTGGAGGTGACCCTCGGCAGCCTCCGCATCCTGTTCCCCGCCTGCAACTCGCTCTCTTCCCTTCAAGGCCTTTTTCCCAAATGCTCCCTGGGGGCCCAAGACTGCCCTCAGCTCTTCCTTCGCTCCTCCCTGGCCTGAACCCCTGCTTCTCAGAACTTCCCATGGCTGGATTCTTATCCTTTCAGGCTCAGCTCAAAGTCGCCTCTTCAGAGGCCTTCCTTGAGCTCCCTGGCTAAATTCCTCACCACCCCACACCCCTTCGCCCATGGCCCCATCTTTTCATGCTCATAGCCCCGAGCAGTGTCCAAAACCACCTTCTTCTTACTTCAAATATTCCTAATGTGTCTTTCCCATACTTTTAGAGAGCAAGACACACTTGGTCATGTTCACCGTAGACTCTGAACCCAGACTGGTCCCTGGCACATCGCTTCTTGATAGATTACCTGTTGAATGAATGAATGAATGCATGCATGGATGGATGAATGGATGGATGCATGTCCTATGAAGTTTTTTCCCCACTCCTCAGAGAAGGAAACTGTCCCCCTAAGAAGCTGAGCACCCTGCCCCGGGGCACCCAGCCGGTGCGTGGGTCCGCTGGACCCTCTCTCAAGTTCACCGAAGAGAGAGCCTTGTGCTCGGGCCCCACGGTCCCGCATCCGTCCTTCTAGACAGTGGGCGAAGCACGAAGACATAGGTAAGGAAGGCTCCCGGCTCCGGCGAATCGGAACCCCTCAATCAGAAGAGGTGCCTTTTCGGCTTTTGCCCGTACCCTCTTCCCCTTTCCGGTTGGCTTTTCCCCAGCCGCGGCACGACTCACCCACAACCACGGCAATCGGTTGCCGGCCCTGGGTAGCCAGGGTCTCTTAGCCGCTTCCTAGCAACGCCGTCCTCAGATGCCAGCGAGTGTTTTTCTAAAGGGACTCTACCCCTTGCACAAAATAGAACACTTTGAGCAAAATTTAAACTCAGGGTCTGAGCGGCACTGTTCCGATTCCTTCGCACTTCACAAATGCTGTCTGTGCAAACATGGGCGTCCCAGTCCCCCTGGGCCGGTGCCAAGGCCCTCCGCGGAGCATCTGTCTCTCAGCTTGAAGGCATCCGTGGGGAGACCTTAAAACAAACAAGGAGAGAGAGCCAAGGGGTGTGTGTCTGTGTGTGTGTGTGTGTGTGCGCGCGCGCGCGCGCGCGGCATCCGCGCAGGGCGATGGTCAGGTTTTGTCATGCGATGGCAGCCCAGAGCTATGCTTTGAGGTTTCTGGGACCCCATCTGAGCTCAGAGGGAACAGGGGCCATCACCGTGGTTCACGTGAACCCCCAGGGCCATAATGGGGAGTGGGGCTTGCGTGTGAGAGGTCGGCCCAGCCATCCCGGCGTGCCCCGCCTCCCACTGGGGAAAACAGAGGGGAAATCGGGTTCAAATGAAGAGTGGGAGCAGCTCAAACGCAGCAGTTCCCAGAGGGGCCCTGCAGCTCCGTCCACTCTGCCCTGGCAGTGGAGGGAGAGGTGAAGGGAGGGATGGTAACGGGCGGCGAGGGGCCCGCCCCGCAGCTGACCGCGTGCTCCGCTCCAAAGGCCCGGCCCGGCCCCCGCACACGGGGCTTCCCGCCCTCTGCGTGCTCCCAGGCTGCACACCCCGTGCACCGCCGCCCCGAGGGTGGGAATTCCCTTCTGCTGTGGACTCTGCTCTCGGGAGTGGGGTCCCACGGAGGAATGTAGCTCTTAGCCCAGAGGGCAGGGAAAGGAGGCAGGATGGGCAGGATGGGTTCAGGGGTCCGCTGCGGGGTCCACGGGGAGCGTGTGGTTTCTTTTTGGTTGGAAAGATGAGGGAGGCGTCAAGGACAGCGCGCCTGGGAGCGGGCGGGGGGGGGGGTGGTGTATGGGGGGACCTGCCCAGCGGGGCGGAGGGATTCCAGGCCTGGAGAGCAGAGTGGGCGGAGCGGACCGAGGGGCTGGGGGGACTGAGGCAGGGGTGTGAGGGGGCGACATGGGAGGTAGGGGGGGGAAGGCGACCGGCCAGTCGTGGAGGCCTCTGGGGTCAGGAGCGTGAACGAGCAGCTGGAGGTTAGCAGCAGGTGGCACCGGCACAGCAGGGGCTCGGGAAGGTGGCTCTGCGGGTCAGAGGGGCGGGGCCCAAGGCCGGTCGGAGGTCGGAAGGCAGGGCCAGGCTGCATGAGTCAGGCTACAAGGACCAGACCCTGGCAGTAGCCTCAGGACGGAGAGAAAAGCCTCGCCCCTTCCTAGTCTCTGCTCTCCTTCCTGGTCTCCGACCCGCTCGGTCAGCAGCGCCTTGGCCATTGCTCACTCCGGTACCTCCCGGCTCTGTGGCTCCGTCCTGCCCCCACCGCACATGTGGCCCTTGGTCTCTAAGTGCAAAGCTGAGAGATTTCAGAGGAAGCCGAGGAGGCCCCGGTCTCTCCTTCGCACCATCTGAAGAGAGGTGGGTCCCCATGGGCCATGCCCGCCACCTCCCCCCCCCCACTCCCCACCCTCGTTCGACTGGTGCCTTTGGCAGCTTCCAGGACAGGGTGGGGGGGGACATCTCAGGGAGGCCTGGAGTTGATGAGCTCGCCCTTCTCCCCCGTTTGCAAGGGGCCAGCGTTGGGCAGCCCGGGCGCTGGGCGTCGGGCCAGCCCGGGTGCTGGGCTCCCGCGGTGGTTCCCGGACCCGGAAGCACAGAGCTGGTCTCTATCGCCGCTGGCATCCGGGGTGTGGAGCCCCGCTGGTTTGGGGGACAAGTGGGCGTTGCCTGCAAGGGCACACACAGGCTCTGGGGAAGGGGCGGGTCAGCCTCAGCAGCTCTGCCAAAAGGTGGCTCCGGATTTGCCCGTGTCTTTAGCACAGAGCAGCCTCCGTTTCTACCCGGGGAGGCTTACAGGTTATCAGCGAGCTCCAGGAGCCACTGGAGAAAGGAGGAAGATAAAGAGGGATTTAAAAAGAAAGTAACGAAGAGAAAAACTGTAATTTCTAACCCGAGCCTCGCCCCGCCGGGCCTTTGTTAACCCCTAGTCGCTCTTCGAAGACGTAAACTGTTGAGTGCCACACTTACTTCTGTGATTACACTTTATCTCGTCCTACCGAGGTATTAAAGAGGAACCGGGGAACACATTAAAAAAACAGGCAGCCCCATTTAATCGTGATTCCCTCTAAAACAATTGCTGGACTCTCACCGTTCCGCTTGCCAGAACATAAAAATCCTGCAGACGCTCGATGGGCCGAGGACGTTTCGTCCTCTGCTGCCTCCACAGTCGGCCCGTTTGTCAGTCAACGGAGGGCTGTGGGGTTTATGTCTTTCGCAGGATTTAGAGCAGAGGGAGGGGAGCCCAGGTCCCAGCCACCCCCTCAGACTTCTCCGCTTAAGCACCTTCCCCACCTCTCGTGACTGCCAGGAAGATGCGGGACATGAACCCTCAGAGCCAAGCTCAGGGCACCTCTCCAGCCCACCGAGGCTCTCGGGCGCCTGTTCACAGCCAAGGCTGCAGAGCCGTCTCGTTGTGAAGGCCACGTTGGGTCAACGGCAACGAGCTCTGCCCTTCTGCGCACTCTCTGTGCAGAGCAAAGGGAGCACGGCCCTTTGCTTCAGGGTGGTTCTGAACCCCGGGACAGGGGCAAAGCTGGGGAGCCAGCAGAGGGCGGGAGAGGGTGCACCCCCCCCAACCTCCGTCTCTCCCTGTTCACTGGGGGACACTAGACAAGTCACAGCCTCTCTTGGCTCTGTTTCCCAACTGGAAATGGAAGGGGACAGATAAGTGGCTGGGACAAACCCTAAGTTTCTTCCCACCCCTATCATCTTGTTCCAAAGACAGGCAGGAGACTTGGGGAACTTCGGGGCACAGATGAAAATATACAGAGCATGGGGATGAGGAGGTGAGCGGTAATTATTAGAGAAGGGTCGGAAAGGCCTGTGGCTCCTCAAGGCCCCGCAGGTCACCTGACATCTGCGTCATCTGGCCGAGGTCTAGAAATGGCCCCAGTGGCCCAGGAGAATCCCACACATTCAGATGCTGCAGCAGGATTGGGGGTTGGGGTGTGACTATCTCTTCAAATTCACAGACATTTCAATGAGAGAATATTTTTCGAGAAACAGGGTTTTGTTTTCTTCGAGCACTCGGAAGATACACCTAGTTGTCCCAGAGATGCTGTTTTCCTGATTGCACAAGGAGGACCACTATTCCGCTCATCAGAAAACCCCTCCAATGGCTTGAGTGCCCCTTGCAGAAAACCACGCTTCCTCAGTGTCTGTAGAGCGTTTCTTAACTTCACCCAGATGAGTGCCTGTCTTAAAGAGTTACGCCTCCCAGAGCAGCAATGTCTGAATCCATTTGGTTTTGCTTCACACACAGCTTCTATAAGATCGAAGGGAAGCTTGGTTTGAGAGGTCAGGCATGATGAAACTGACCGTTTGGAGGATTTAGGACATGTCAGGCACTGAGCGAATGCTTTATCTCACTCAGTCTCCCCAACCACCTCGGGGGGTAGGGGCTTTTACTCTTGTCCATTTTATAAGTGAGGAAACTGAGGCGCTAAGATGAGTCTGCCCAGAGCCCCCGCTGGGATGTCGCAGACCCCAGACTCAAACCCAGGCAGCTGTCTCCAGAGCACGACCTGGACCACCCTGCCTCGCAGTCACCTTGATCACCAGACAGACCTGGGTTCACGGGTGAGCTTGGGGGACCTACTTGATTCTGCATGTTCCTTGCATATAAAGGAGGGACAACCAGTCCTGCCTCATGGGGCCGTCGGGGATTGAATGTGCTAAGGCTCATGAAGCACTTAGCACCCAGCACTGGGACATTCGGGTGCTGAGTAAATGGTAGCTCCCGGGAATCGTAGGGGTCGTCATTGTCATAGTAGCAGGTCTGAGCTGTGTGGTGGAGACACTGCTGGCTCAGCAAAGGGAACACACACGACCTGTTTATGGGTTGGGGCTCTTGGTTGATGCAACAGAAAATCCCACGTGAACTGGCTTCAGGATAAGAGGAAATCTGGTGGTTCGAGTTACTGAAAAGTCTTGAGAGGTTCTGGCTTCGGGCATGGCTGGGTCCAGACGCTCAGTCAATAGCATGGAGCTCGGTGTCTCTCTCCCTGGGCTCCACATTTTCCATGTTGGCTTCCTTCCTGGAATCCACATGTTGGCAAGAGATAGCTTCCCAGGTCAGTAGGCTTTGTCACCCCAGGTTCAAGTCCAGCAGGGAGAGGCCATCCCCGCCTCCCAGGGGCTCCAGCCAAGTCCAGGGATCGGCTCCGATTGCATCCAGTTGGGACTCACGGCCAATCGCTGTGGCCCAGAGAATGCGGGCTCTGATTGGCCAGGCTGAGTCACGTGCTCCACCTGGACTCAGTCAGGGAAAGGTGGTTTGTTCTCTCAAAACCATCTGGAGACTCTTAGCAGAGAACACCAAATACACTAGAGTCGCGTCCAGCTCTGCCTCCGTAGCCCTGTGGCCGTGAACGGACCACGTGGCACCTTCAGTCAGAGGGTCTCACGTGGCCAGTGGGGACAGTGGCACGTGCCCAGCTTCCTCCCAGAGTTCTTGTGAGGAACAGATGGCAGGAAAGGCTCCAGAGCACGTGGGGCACTTCTGGGGATGCCTGGAGGATTGTTTGGTGCCCTCAGCGTAGATGATGGGGCCAATTCCCCGCCTCACGGGGCACAGCTCAGAGCAGGCACAGTAGCCCCAGGAGGAAGTCTGAGGTATGTGTCCTTGGAGAGGGAGAGGCAGAGGGGACAGAGCAGCAGGCCGGGCTTCCTGGCCTTCCAAGAGGACATGGCCAAGGCTAAGCCCCAGGCAGTGCCTCTTTGAGGCTGGAGAGAAAGGGGTCATGTGGCCCAGGTAAGCGAGGAGGCTGTGCGGCCTGTGGATTTGGTCTAGGAGGGGCGAGGAGTGGGGACCTGCCCACCAGGCATCTGTGCCTCCGGCCCTGGCTGCCTCCCCCCGCCCCTGTGGGGCCAAGGCCCCAGACCCTGAGTGGGGCTTCTTTCTAGAGTTCTGGAGTTCTGCGTCCCAGAGAAAGGGCCAAGGCTTCTCATCTCAGGGCTTGGTAGAAGCAACTCTTGCAGTCACTTCTAATAAATAAAAAATGAGTTCAAGGTGAGAGCAGGAGACAGATAATCTCATCCACACTCAGGCTCTGATAACTGCAGAGTGACAGCCACCTGTGTCCCTGGCAAGTGCCTGGCAAGCACAGGCAGACACTGAACTCGCAGCTGACACCCCCGACCCCAGATTCTGCCCCGGTGGGGACACTGAGCATCGTGGTGCCTCCGGGTCTGGGTTCCAGAGACAGACGAACCTCACAAACTGACTGACCTCCTTCCACACCTCCTCAGAGACCCGCCGTCCAGGGACCCCTGTTGCTCACCTGAAACGCGTCTCCCTCGGGATAGTGATCTCGTCCGTTTACTGCCCACCGCGCAGTCCGTTTCTGCTTAACATTACCTCCCTGAGCTCCAAGGAGTCCCTGGTCCTTAGCATTCGGGGATCTGGAGCACAAAGCGTGTGTTCACATTCTTTTCCTCTTTCTGACCTAAAAGACTTGCTCACATTTCCTCTTGGCTTTTGTCTTTCTGGCCAAAAAAAAAAAAAAAAAATCCTTATCTCAGTTTTCCCGCCTGCCGCTCCTTGGTGGCTTCTCCCGCGGGCCCTGCACTCACTGCCAGATCACGGTTCTGTCTGCTGCTCCCGGGTATGCTCAGCCCTGCCCCCACCCCCTAGGCCTGGTCCTTGGCAGTCCCAGCAACTGCTGTGGACAGTGGCCTCCGCGAAGCCCCGGGGTCTTCCTGGGTGGAGGGGGCGCTCGGCCCACCAGCCTCCCTGGATGGTTTGCTTCACTCCTCCCAAGCTCACTGCCTTGCACTTCCCCTCCCCCGCGCTGGGACCCGTCTGTCCCTCTTCACCCACTAATACGGACTCACGAGATCCCCTCGTGACCCATCACAGAGGGCCCGGCACTTCATCGCCTGTAAAAGCCTAGCGCCGTCTGCAAACGTGGAGGTTCTATTGCGTATTTCTTTCCCCGGATCCTTATGACGGTGACGACGGCACATCCTGGCCCTGAGCTAGTACGACTTTTCGTGGCTCGCATTTGTCCATCAGACACGGAGTCACGATGCCCACCCGGGGGTGCGGCGGGGCAGCCGGGCCTTGCTGCAGGGTGGACCATTCCCCCGAGCGGCATCTGTCCAGCGGGCTGGGCGGTCCAGCGGCCTTGGGGTAGCAGTTTCTCAGAGGCCTCTGCGAAGTCTGGACGGGTGGCATCCTCGCCTCCTCTGACTGCTCGGGGACCCTGGTTAACCCCCTTTCACTTCCACGGGCCCTGGGTGGCCAGGATGTGGCCCGGACCGTGCCAGGCGGGACTTCCCACCATCCGTGTGCTTTTGTCCAGCGTCGGCCGTGGGCTGGGGTGGGCAGATCGGGCCAGCCCCTAAGCCGGCGTGGTCCCCGGAACCCCGCAGCACCTGGGAATAGTTTAACTTTATCCCCGCGACTGGGAAATGCTGGTGATTGTGCAACAGCAGCAGTGACCACGCTCAGCGATTCCTGGGGGATTCTCGTCCTCAGACCACTCTACCCACGTGAACTAATTAAATCCCCCAGCCTCCCTCCGAAGCAGGCGGGCTGCCGGCCCAGATGCCCTCTGGTGCCCGCTGGCTGAACGAGGGCATCTGGGCAGCGGGGGCTGCACGGGCTGCCCCAGAGCAGCCAGCCTCTGTCCCCGCTCGGAGCAGGAAAGGAGCCCCACGTGGCCCTCCGTGCCCCTCATGGGAGTCACCCGGAGCTCCCCCGCCCTGCAAGGAAGCAGGGAGGCTGCCTGTGCCCCCTGCCATGCTGGACTGCCACGGGGGTCCCAGTGCCCAGCGGTGACACGCGCCTGGCTCTCAGGAAGCACACAGCTGACAAGCTGGCCTTGCCTATTCCTGGGGGCACCAGCACCCCACTTTGGGTCCCCATTCTCTCTCTTCGCGTTTTTACCCCTCCCCGTTTCTGGGTGCTCGGCTCCCGGCTGCCCTACCCCACAGCCCTGCGTGACCACGAGGCCGCCCTGACCACTGCAGGCCCTTGCTGTGGAGCCGGGGCCCTGCCACCTTGGCCCTGCCCAGAGGAGCTCGCAGCCCAGCCCAGACGGCAGACGCCCGCCCCAGCCCCGTTCACGCCAGCTCCCCGCACCCCGCGTGGCCCGGCCAGGCTCCCTGGACCCACTTTCGCTCTGGCACGGAGCTTGAAGGTGGCGCCTGGGACGCAGCTAACATGCAGAATGTGGTCTCCGCACATAGAGGTGCCCCTCAGAGGTGCGTGCTGGGGTGCAGGCCCCGCCCTGCTCCCCAAGGAGCGTCCAGCCCACACCCAGAGATGGCGGGGAAACCAGCAGCTCATGCGTGGGCGCCACGCGGCTGCCCTTCCCGTCTGTGGCAGGGCAGCGGGGACGGGCTGGAGGTGGCAGCCTGCGGGGCCAGCAGACCCCGGGAGGCCTGAGCAGCCGGGGCCGCCCACCCCGGCCCTTCTCTGGGGCACAGTTCTTGCACTTGCATTTCCCTGGGCCTGCTTGACCCTCCCCTGCCTGCTGGCCGCCCTCAGCGGGGAGCACGGGGGCTCCATGACGGGCCGCCCCACTCGTGGGGAAAGCAGTCCCTCTCAGGCCTTGATGCAGAGCACAGCACAGGGGCCGGGCTGCCCAGGGTGGCCGGGGCGCGGGCCAGGGGACACCCCCCCGCCTCGCAGGGTGGTGACGCCACAGCCCGACCTGCCTGGCATCACCATTTATTCATCCCCTAGTAGATCCCGCCCTTCCCCCTGCCACTTTTGCACCCCTGTTTTATGGGCGCCTCCCCTCGTTTGTGAAGCGCCCACATCCAGAGGAGGCACCGCCTCTGAGGGCCTCACCAGCGGGGCTTCTGGGATCTGTAGAAACGGTGCTGATGTGACAGATCCAACAACAGGATGGGCCCGTGGCGCGGGCCGCGCCGACTCAGGCTCCGTCCCCCGCCCCCCGGGCGCCCGGCGGCAAGTGGGGAGGTGTGTGGCACTATTACATGCCATTATGACTTTCCGGGTAATGTATACATTTTCACTATCACACAGCCTCCCTCCTCCATTTTTCATGAGAACTGGCACGAGATTAATGACTGAGCCGCGGAAGGAACGGAGCACCACGCCACTCTGATTTATTGACCACTTAGCGCTGATGAAGCTGCAAACAAGAGTCAAACAGATGTTGCAGCTGCATTTTTCTTTATCAAAACCAACAGCTTTTTGCATTTTAACCACTTCGTGCTCCGCCGTCCTGCTTACTCCGCAGAAAGGGGTGCTGGGCCTCCTTCTCCCCGGGGGAGGGGGAGCAGGCCAGGGCTTTGGGGCCCCCAACATGCAGCTGCCCAGCGCACACCCCCTGGCAGTGGCCAAGAGGAGAACATGAGACCCCCCCAGACTCTTGCTCGGGGAGACTTGTGTCCCCGCTGTGGGTGTCCGGTGTAAAGCACACTGCTGAGCCTTCAGCCACTCCCGGGGCCTGTCGTGCGACCCTGGGGGCAGGCTCGGCCTCCCCCTGCAAACGGGGGGCCTCCGCCTGCAAACGGGGGGCTTCCGCCACTAACTGGTCACAGATCACTGAACACCCACTTAAATCGGCGAGATCAGTGGCCTCACACATGAATGTCGGCTCTAGGTCAGGCTCATCCTGAGCCCCTTACCTGCCCTACCTCTCTCCCAACAAGGTCAAGGCCAGTTGTACATAGGTCTCCCCCATCCTGAAGAGCAGACACTAAGACTGGGCCAGACCAAGCACTTGCCCACCGCAGAACCCCCATCCCTGAACCCTATCCCTCCCCTCTAGAAGCCAGAAGCCTCCGGAGCTGTGGGATTCCTCTCCAGGTCAAAGTCAGAGCTCTCCAGGGAAAACATGGCACCCCACCCCTACCCGCCCACCCACGGCTGCCACCAGCCTGGGCTTCCCGCGTCTCTCCACTGTGCCTCTTTGTCTGTTTCTCTCTCTCTCCTTCCTCCTCCCTTCCTCTGCCTCTCCCTCCTGCCCTCAGCCCTGGGCTGAGATCCAGCCCTCCAGGCCCGGGTCTGCCCAGTGGGGTGGAGACTGGTTCTCCCCGGCGGGGGCTCTGCCGGAAAAGCCTGTGGGAGCATCAGAGACACCGCGTGGCCCTGCCCTTCCTGCCTGCTGCTGTCCTGGGCTGCTGGGCTCAGCTCGCCCAGGCAGGAGGGTCTGAAATCCATGGTGTTCGTGGCAAGATTAATTCAGTGAATCACAGATGCTCTCTTGGCACCCCCAGCCACCCCTCTGCTGCTCACCCCTGCCACTGAACACCCGCCCACACGGTAGCTGCCACCATCACAGAGGAGCGGAGCAGGTGACAATTTCTTGTTCCAAGCAGTCCCCTCGGCTCTACCTCCCACCAGGGGCTCATCTCCGCCAGATTCTCCCCCCATCTTCACGTGCTCAGCCCCGGAGATGGGAGGCTGCCCTGGTCCCCAGGTCTGCCCATGGGGACCCCAGCGTCCTGGGGTACGCACATCAGGAACACAAGCTTGCATTAGAAGGGGAGATGGAGTCTCCCGCCCTGACCTCTCCCTCGGCCCCTGTCCTTCCAGAAGGGAGCGCCACCCAGTGAGGGAAGAATTTGGCCGTAGCTACTGGTGAAGGGGAGCTTTTCATGGGCAGTGCCCCGGTCGGGGCAGGGCCTTCCTCAGAAACCCAGTGGTCTGCTCAAAGTGACTCAAATGCCGGGAGAGCCTCGGGCCAGGCCAGGGATAGGGCCCAGGGGCCAGGGGGCCGTTCTTGGGCATCCGAAGCCCCACTGGCGAGGGCCCCGGGGCCCTGGCAAGGGCCCCTGTCTTCCTACAACTGCTGAAGTTGTTTCCTTTGCCTTTGAACTTCATTAGCAGTTCCCAAACTGTGTTCCAGAGAATACCAGGGTCCCAAGAGGTGCTCAGGTTCATGGTCAGATAGCTCAGAACTCCGGCCCGTACAACCCCCACGGACAGGTCCTCCTGCGCTGGGCACTCTCAAGGCTCTGACAAGTCCTGCAGCAGAGGATCCGGTCTAACTGTGGCTGGGCATCCGTAGCCTCCCCTGTGTCTTCAGACATAAGGACCCTCGACTTGTTCTCTCTACTGGCATTTGTTCCTGAGGGTCAGGTGAAAGGCGCCTTCTGGAAATGGTATCTTAGGAGACGACCAACTCACCTTCTTGGGAGGTACCTCGTGGCACCTTTAACCAATGGGTCCCCGCCCGACGGTCTTGACTAGGTTGATTCTCAGACCCAAACCTCTCGTGTCCAGATAAAAAGCAGAGGTGGAGATGAGTTAAGGGACCGGCCGAACCCCCTGTGGAGGGGTTGAGAGCGGACACCTCCCCCTTCTCCTCGAACGCCACCCCTCTCGTCCTCTCAAGTCCGTCTGTCCCTCAGGACACACTTGGAGAGGTGACTGAGGAGGCCTTGAGAGCTGCGTCACCAGGAAGGAGACAGCTGCCTCCACCCCCTCACTCCCACCTCCCACACCCCCACTCTTCCCCCCTCCCCTCCTCCCCCCACAGCCAGGTCACTGTCCTCCGCAGGCTGGTTGGCCTGTGCCCTGGGGCTGCTCAGCTGTCACCCCACCCTCAGCCCTTGGCAGGTGGGACAGAGCACTTGGCTGTGGGCCGGCCTGCTCTGGGGAGCCCACCATCAGAGCCTACGCCCCGGGCGGGAAAATGGGCCGAATCAAGCAGGAGTTGCTCAGAAGTGAGAGAGGGCGATGAATGCTATTAAGAAATCAGGGGGCCGCGCAGGGCAGGGCCTGAGTGGGGGCAGGGAGGGCGCCGCGTCTGGGGGTCGCTGAATAAGGTGCCTGAGAGGAGGTGGCACTAAGATTCACTGGCACCGAGCACACGGGTCAGAGAGACTGGGTTGGATTCGCTGATCGGCCTAGGTCAGAGACCGCGGCGGATTTGGGGGGTGGGGGGGCGGGAGTGGCCGAGACAAAGACAGACGGCGGGGCCCCGGAAGCACATCGGGAGTGTGGGAGCCGCTGGCGGAATTGCAGGCTCACGCCTGGGGGTGCCGGGAGGGTGGGCAGGGACGGAGGGAGGAGAGGGCGTGAGGAGACGCCGGCGGAGGGTCCGTGTGGCAGGAGCTGGGGCTCAGGGTCCGTGTTCTCAGCGGTGCGGGGCGGAGTGGGCGGGGCAGGCTGGCGTGGGAGGGAGGACTGACAGCCGTCGATGATGCGCCAGGTGAGGAGGGAGAGGGTGAGAGAAGCAGAAAGGGGGACTCCCATGTTTTGACCTGGACGCTTGCGGGGGGAGGCCGTGAGATCCCTCGTGGGGGTGGGGAGCCTGGGGCAGGCCTTGGGGCTCGGCCCGTGGGGCCTGGGGCATTCCTGAGGCCCCAACGGGAGCTGGGCCCCGGGTCAGGTGAGCCTGGAGCAGAGCAGACAGGTGGGGCTGGAGAGGGGGCGCTAGGAATCCTGGGAATGCGGGAGGTGGGGGTGGGCTTTCGGCCACGGGGCTGGGCGAGGGCCCAGGGGGTGACAATGACCCAGCTCCGAGCCCACGGCAGGGACACCGGAACTGACCGGCTGCTCGCGCGAACGCGTGCGTTTTGGGTGACCTGCCTGGTAGGAGCTGAACTCTGGTCGTTCTCTCCGGAAAGACACCGGTTTGGTTTGGTTTCGCATTTGGTGGCAGTCGGCGGAGCAAATGTCCGTCTGTCTGTGTGGGATCACAGGTCCCTGCGTCCGGCTGGTGAGGACGGCAGGGCACTTCTTCCACTTGCAGATGAGGAGCTTGGGGCACCAAAAGGAAGGGACGGGACCTCTGAGTCCCCAGCTGTTACCAGAAGGTTCTGGAACTTCTTCAAGACTTTGCATTAACCTCGACTTTCCCCTCCACAGCCCCATCCACCCCACTGGGCTCCCTCCCCCAGGACTTGAAGACAGGCTGGGCCTCCTGGACTTTCAGGGGTCACCTTCGAAGGTCATGCTCGCTTTGGGGGGACAGCTTCAGAAATTCCATAGCACGGGGAGGCGCCTGTGGACAAGCTCTTATCCACCCCCCACCCTCGAGTCTGCTCTGTGTGGGGAACCCCAGGGAACATGAGGGCGAGCTGGCTCGACAGCCAGTCAGAGCGGAGACGTGGGTGTCCTGGCCATGTCCCCCAGGCCAGGCACACTCAGTAGGGACCTAATGCAGTGAGCTTTCTGTGAAACCGATACACGGAGACTCCACAGCTAATATATTTTTCTGCCAAAAACACCCAATAAAATGTACAACTAATGAATAAAATCACATTGCCAAAAAGCGATGTGTGCCCCAAATTCCCAAAAATACCTCAATCACTCTGTGTCTTAAAACCAGCCCCGAGCCAGGAAGTCAGTACTTAAAATGCAACTGGGGACTTTTTAGCTACAAGAACTGCAGGCCCCGGGCTGGATTCTGGGATCAGGATAGAAACCGTGACACTGCCTGTTCCTGCGGTTCCTAATCCCAAAGCCACAGGGGCTGCTGGGACGTCCTCCTAATTGTATCAAGGCCTCCACGAGAAGCATGAGCCCCGGGGTGAGCTTCAGGACGGGCCCGACGTGTTGGGCACGTTCCCTGATTCAAAAGGATCCAGAACCCCAAAGTCACTGGTTACAGATGTTGGAGTCTCTTGATCTCTGGCTCTGCAAACACCTGGCAGGTGGCGTCGATGTGCCTTGCGGCGTTTTTCAGGGCTGGGAGTGAAGTATCCGCAGCCTCCTGAATTCTCAGAGGCCTTAGACTCAGAAAAGGTTAGGAACCGGTCCTGCTGCTTAGCCTCCTGGGAACACCTCATGGTCAGAAAGGCTACTTGCCCTTCGTCGATCCAAAAGTCAGCTGCACACAAGCCTGGGAAGGGTGAGGCCGGGAGGTCCAGAGTCAGCCTGCTTCAGGGCTGCAAACGTGGACTGAGCGGGGGTCGTTGCCAGGTGCCGTGCTAGGCCAGGGCATTGTCCCTGTGGTGGAGGAGGTACAGGAGGCGTACGAACTAGCAGGGTGCAAACCCGATATCCATCCTTCTGTGGTAGAGGTACGGAGGACGAGGCATCAGGGAGCACTTCCTGGAGGAGGACGTGAGCCTTGTGCTTGTCGTCAAAGGATAGGTGGACACTGGTCGTGCAGAAGTGGAGCCGGGCCCCGAAGGAAGGGGCAGCGTTTCCTGAAACTGGAGAATTCTGGGGGCTCTCGTGCAGGAACCCTTGGTTCGGGGTCTCAGTGTGTGATGGAGGTGGCCTTCTGCTCCCCAAGACCCTGCCTGTCCTCCTTCCCCCGTGGTCTCCCACGGCCTGTGCCAGGCGCTCAGTGGGGCTGCAAGGCAGGAAGCTGCAGGCTTCCGACATCCCAGCCCCCTCCTGCGCGGGGCTCAGCTCCTGCTCCAGGGGCCGGGATCAGAGGAAGCCCTGGGTGGCCTGCCGGCCCCAGCAGCTCTTTGATCCTTAGCCTGTCTCGCTCAGCAGCTGGTGCTGTCACCCGGCCAGGTACAGGCTCAAGCGGGAGCCCTCCCAGCCCAGACACAGGTCCGGAGGACGCACACGGGGTGGGGCTCAGGTGCACCCCCCAGATCTCCTGGCCGCCCCATCCATGCGATGAGCAGAGCGGATCTACTGCCCACGTATCTCTCGGGCACACAGCAAGGACGGAGTGAAGTACGAGGCGGGAAAGCACTTAGACCAAGTGAAAAGGCCTCTGGGTATCTTGGCAGGACCTGAATGTGGAGTCAGAACCCTGGCTTCCAGCCCAGGTTCTGTCCCTCCCCAGGCACACAGCTCTGGGCCAGTCACGACTTCTCTGGGCTTCCGTGTCCTCATTGTGGACAGAGGCACCAAATGCAATAATGGCTGGAAGTGCTTTGAAGGAATGCAGTGCCCGCGGATGTCAGGGATTATCATCATTATTAAGGAGCGTGATTACGGCCATCCAGAAAAGCCGCCATTAACGAGAAGGCTCCTGGTCGTGTTGATTTAATTTCCTGGTTAACTGAGCGTTGGCGAGGAAAAAAAAAAACGCTATGTTTCAACCCTTATTGAAAATCTTTTTAAATTATGCCAGTCGACGTTCTTGCTCTGGTCACGTGTCGTCTTGAGTCTATTTATTAACGCATTGATTGATTCACATATTCATTTATTATTCTTGCTCTGTCCGACCATGTCCCAAAAGGTGGCTGAAGCCCCAGCCCCCTCCGTGGCCGGGGTCCCCATGCCCAGCTGGGCCCGTGGTCGGGTACCGGCAGGAAGAGCAGGGCAGACAGATTTGGGAAGGGGCGTTCCGAGTGGCTTCTTTCAGTTTTCCTGCAGCATCTTGAGATGCTGTCATACGTTTCCTTACGGTTCAAGAAATACCTTCTGATTGGCATAGAAGGTTCTGGGTTTATTTGGATGCATCCTGAAGTGACATGGTTGCTTTTTAACAAACGTGTCAAGCCTGATGTGCCCCGTCCCCCCCCAAAAAAAAATGGCCTGGCCTTCTGGAGGGCCACAGAAAGCCACAGGGGCCCCGTGCGCCTTCCTGTGAAGCCGCCACCCACCCCCACAGAAGCCCCGTGGCTGTGTTGGGGTCAGAGCTGGTGTGAGGCAGAAAGGGACAGAGGGCTCAGAATCGAGTCTGATGGAAGGAGGCTGACTCGTTTCCATAGACGCCTTTAGGGCCAGGCTGTGCCGCCGAGGTCTCCGCCTGGCGAGCCTTCTCATGTGAGCCGCAGTGAGGTTTGCGAGGAGGTCGTGGGCGACAAGCGCCTCCTGGGTGAGGTTTGGAAGGACCGCGCCATGTGGGTGGGCCTGTCTGCGCCGAGAGAGGACCGTGGGCTGAAGGGCAGAGGGACGTCCACTTAGAAGCGGGGTGCCTGAGCCCCTGGGAACTCCACTTCCCCTTGGGAAGAAGGAGTGGTGATGCCTGTGTGGGGACAGTCACGGAGCTGCGAGGACAGACGTGTAAAGCGTGGGGCCAGCCCGGTGCTCCTGGGCAGGCATTGGCTCAAGGTCCAGGACGTGGGGCTAGAGACGCGTCTGACCACGTGTGTGGTCCTTCGTGTGTAGAGCAGAAGTTGTCAGCCACGGGCGATGTTGTCTCCCAGGGGACCTTGGGCAGTGTCTGGAGACATGTCCAGCTGTCACGGCCGGAGGTTGGGTTTGCTGGCCTCCAGCAGGTGAGCCTGGCAACTCTGTGCGGACGGTCCCCACGGCAGGGGACCATCTGGCTCCATGAGGCTGAGGAAGTCGGTTGGGGGCCCCTCAGCCTGTCCGTACCTGCTGGGGGGCGACCCGGACGGGCTCCGTGCCTCCCTCATGCTGCCAGTCTCTGTCTCTCCCCCAGAACCCCGACATCGTCCTGGTGCACTATCTCAACGTCCCGGCCGATCGGGACTGCGGCAAACCCTGCGGGCCCATCCTTGCTCCATCAACACCGACAAGAAGGAGTGGGCCAAGTGGACGAAAAGAGGAGCTCATCGGGCAGCTGAAACCCATGTGTGAGTAGCTCGGCCGCCCGGCCCGCAGTGCTGCCCGGGGGCCCAGGCCCGCGTCGTCCACGTGGGGCCAGAGGGCCTCCATGGCCTCGGGGACATGGCTGTGGGAACCCCACTCCACTCTCCACTTGGATGACAGTGACCCCATGAGCTTAGCTTCTCTAAGGACCACTCCCATCCCACTTTTACATGATCCTCATGAGCGCCCTCCCTCACAGCCAGGGCGCAGAATGTCAGGCCCCGTTACGATGAGAAAAGCGGGGTTCAGAGGCACGAAGCCACATCAGGGAGGAGGAGAGAGCCAGCAGTGCCGGGGATGGCTGTCTCGTGGGCCGCAGACGGGGGGCGATGGCGTCCAGGGAGGGAAAGGCCCCACGGGGCTGAGGAGGGGCTGAGAGGGCTGAGGAGGGGCTGGCCAGTGCTGGTCTCGGCTCCCGGAGAGGTGGCACACGGATGATGGTAATCGAGCTGGATTTCGTTTTGTCAGCAAAGAGATGCTTTCTGAAGCATCTGTCAGGTGCAAATCACTGAATACAAACCACCCAGTGAGTCCAGAAAGCCGGGCTTCAGCTGGTGCCTGGTTTCCGTGGGCCACGGCTCCCAGCTGCCTCTGGGGGTTTGCGGTGGCCTCTGTGGCCTCCTGGACAGCTGGCTCAGGAAGAACAGACGTGGATCTGCCAGACCCAGGAAGAGCATGAGGGCTGACCAGCGCCGGACACAAGGCCTGGGGGTTCCCGAACACGGACCTCAAGCTCAGGACAAAGACCTGTCATCAGACAGGACCTCAGAGAGCAGTCAGCACCTCCCTCGGAACTTGTCCACCCTTGGAAGCCGAGCTGTGTGGAAGAAGCTGCTGGGCACCATATGCCGGGAGTGACTGAAACGTCCTTTCCTGGGGGCAGTGAGTGTCCCATCACTGGGCATGCCCAAGCTGCGACCAGATGGTACCTGCAATGACCAGCTAATCCTGAGGGTTCCTCGGTGCTCAGATAGGGGGATCCCCGCTCCGGCCTCAAGGTTGGGGGTGGGGGTCAGGAGGCACACAGGAGTGTGGGGGGGAACAGGCCCCCAGTAGGCCGACACCCCAGCCAGCCCAACGGTGGACCCCAAGACGGAGGTCACTCCCATGCCACCCTCCTGAGCCAAGTGCCCGCAGGGAGGCTCCGCCTGCTGCTGCTGCTGCTGCCGCCACCAAGAACCCAGAACCGGGCAGACCAGGGGCCTCCTGGGCTCGGGCCGTGTCCAGCGGGACCCCCCTGAGTGCCCCTCTGACATAGCCTTCCTGTTAAACCACTCACACCCCAGGATGGAGCATCCTCCCCATCTCCGACTGCTCACCCCAACTCATCCCTCCATCTCAGCCATAGGCCCTGCCCGGCCACCCAGCCGGGTTCCACCGCAGCCCCCAGGGGCACACCAGACTGAAGCCAGCTTCCCACCCTTAACCAGAAGGGGCTATGCGAGCCTCCTCAAACTTGGCAGAGGACCCAGAAATGTGGGAGACGATATAGCCAATCCCCTCGAACCCTTCCTGTTCTCCACCGTTGCTCGGGGCCCTACACATAGCCTGGGCTGGACACGTGCAAGGCCGTCTGTAAATGTTTGTGGGACAGTCGAGTGGGAAGTGACTAGACCCAGCTTTAGTCCACTCCCTGCAGGGGCCTGAGCAAGGAACCAAGGCCTCAGTGTCCAGGCCCTGGGGGCTGGGATGCTTGGTGGCACCGCCCCCCCCCCACCTCAGGACCAGGCCAGGACAGTAGTGTCAGAACTGGGAGCCAGGATGGGGCACATGTCCCGCTTCTGTGAACCTCAGACCAGTCGCCCACCCTCTCTGCACCCCAATTCTGCTTCTGTAAAATGAGAGACCCCAGCTCTGCCCGCACCAAGACCAACAGCATCTGGCCAGCTTAGCTGAGCCAGCTTGGCTCTGGGCCTCTGCAGACCCAGGTCCAAGGGCCCGGGCCACTGTGTCACCCCATTTCCAGGGAAGTTCCTGGAGAGCACCTGAGCTGGAAGTTAGCCAAAGGGACCACCGAGGGCAGAGATGCCCTTCGGGGTGGCCGCCAGAGTCAGACGCCTCTGTTTAGGCCTGGACCCCCTGACCCCATCCCGACACGCACGCAGGCAGCCCTTTCCCTGAGGCCGCCGCGAGTCCTCCCCAGTCCCGTCCCGCTCTCCTGCCGACCTGCTTCCCTTTCCTCCCCCCATCGCCGTTCCCTCCTCAAAATGCCCCCGACGCTCCACAGTGTCCCTGTCCTGGAGAAGTCCCTTTCCCCCTGCGGGAGCCTGCCTGAGTCAGGCAGGAAGTCCTCCTCTGCACGGGCAAGAGGACCAAGTCCCAAGAACTCGGGGGGTGGAAACTGGACCTCGGATGTGCATCTGGGGGAAACCAAACACTCGTTCAGAAGTCTGCAGTGCATCAAGAAAATTATGTAAAACTACGGCAAGCTTCCCAGAAATCTAATAACTCTGGGCTCTCCCGTGTCTGGGACAGGAGCAGAGCAGCGAGCAGTCACTCAGAGTGTGCGCAGTGTGTGTGTGTGTGCATATGCATCATGTGTGCATGTGTGTGCGTGCACATGCATGTGTGCACGTGTGCATTGCGTGTGCATGTGTGCATATGCGGGTGTGTGCATCGTGTGCGCACATGAGTGTGTGCACATGTGTGCGTGTGCATCATGTGTGTGTGCGTGTGTGCATCGTGTGTGCATGTGTGTGCACGTGCGCGTGTGTGTGGCCCCAGTTACAGGCGCACAGCCTGGAAACACGGCCCGGGAAATGTGCTCCAGTGAGAGCTCCGGATGCCAGGCAGGCTTGGAACATGCGCACCGGGCGCCGCTACCCGTATTCGGGGAAAGCAGAGGGACCGGGAGCCAAGAAGGCGTCAGGTTCGCTTCCAGAAGCAGGCGTGCCACCCGGCGCCGGAGCCAAGCACATTAGCTTCATCACATTTTCACAGGAATCGCGTGCCTTCGAAGACTTCACAGTTTGATTTCCTGATGTTTCCAAATTTCTCTGCCCTGCAGCAGAGTTGTCAGCGGTTTAATCAAAATGTTGTGCTCATCGGCGGTGAAGGGAAGCTCGGATCCGCAGCCTTCGCCTCACCTGCTGCAAGGTCGGAGGGCTCATTGCTCTGGAGCCTGGGGGATCTCACAGACGCCGGCTCGTGAGACAGACCCCTCCCACAAACTCACCCTGAGTCCTGCAGCTCTGTCCCCGGGTCCCACAGGGGCTTCCCTTCAACCTGCAATCCGGGAAAAATGACGACGGTGGGAGAAAGCACTGTGACACCTGATGAGCATCCCCAATGCTTCCAAAATGCTCCCTGTCCCTTTCAGTCCCTTCTGTGGCAGTCAGCATGCGGCTCCTGCTGCTTTGACCAAGACCGAAAGAACCGTGGCTTAAACAAAATAGAAGACCATTTCTCTTGTGCAGAGCACTTGAGGCTAATGTGACAGCTTCGGTGTAAGGGGTCAGCCATCTGGGCTCCTTTCAGCTGGTCGCTCTGCCATTCCTCGGGTGTGGCCCTTTCTTACATGGTCCAAGATGGCTACTCTAGCTCCTGCCATCACAACTGCATCCCAACCAGTGGGAAGCGTAGAAGAGAAAGGCAAGTTTCTTGCCTTTAAGGACAGGGCCCAGAAGTTGCATACCACACATCCATCCCTATGTCATTGGCCAGAATTTGGTCATGTGGTCACCCCTACTTGCAAGGGAGTCTGGGAAGTCTCGTCTTTTGCTAAGAACCACCAGCCTAACGTGTTTTGGGGAATAGGTTCTGCATGTGAGTTATTCAGGGCCAAGTGGAGCTGAGCTCCAGCTGGGTGTCCCCGCAGGGCCCCAGCTTAGAATTGCTCAGCTCAGCTCAAGGCCTGAGGATGCCTGACTCAGTCCCCATCCGGGGATTGGAGTCGATCGAATTCCAGTGAACAAAGCTCAGTGTGGGTCATCCTGGAAATTCTGGGGTCTGTTCCAATGCAGCTGGTCCGAGACGGCACGCGCTTGGGCCCCAGGAAACTGCCGCAGCGGCGAACGGGCTCGGTGACCTTCACGGCCCAGAACCGCAGTGGCGCTGAGCCGCCGTGCCCGACCTTTCACCCTGGCTCTGTTTGGAGCCGGTTAACCCTTGGAGAAGGTCCGCTCCTCTGAGTGCCCAGGCTTCCTGCCCTGCCCCGCTCCTTGGCAGCCAGGAGGGGACTGGCATGCCAGCCACGGCCCAGCTAGCAGTTGGTGAGCTCGTGACATCCAGAGCAAGGGATGACGGCTTGGGTTTGAAGCTGCATTCACAGCCCCTCCCTGAGAGGCGACCTCGTCCCACTTGTCCCCTTCCAGGGGCTCTCCTGAGCTCCCTGCTTGACCAGACGCCCCTGCATTGCCAAGCCAGGCCTGGGCCTTCCCGCAGCTTCTGCGACTCCAGAGATCATAGGGCCCCCCCTCTGGGCTTGACTCTCTCTGATGGATCCCCAGGGCCCCCTGCTGTTTCTTCAGGGTCCCAAGACCTCTGAGACGGTGGCCTCAGCGGCACTGGGTGGGCTAAGCAGGAGGACTGGCTGGGGTTTGGAGGAGGAGGATGGCGGTCCCACCCCTGTGGCCCCGTGGCTGTCAAATGCCGTCGGACATAAAGCACACAGGTGTCGGGGCTGCAGCCCCCCCACCTGCACGCCATGAGGAAAGTCACGCAGAGCCAGAAGCTGGCCCTCTTTATCGAGGTCGGGCGCGGAGCCCCTGTGCTAAGGGGGCACCCAAGGCCAGCCGGAGTCCCTCAGGGACTCCTGCCCACCTACACTGGACGCGAATGAGCTGTCAGAGTGCCTGCCCTGAGTTCCACCCTGTGCTGGCCCTGGGGGTGCCGCCACGAGGGAGGAATCCCAGGCCCTGCCCTCGGGCAGATGAACCCAAGAAGCCGCACCGGGGCAGCGGGTCCAAAGCACGTGGCACTGGGAGCGAAACAGACGGCTCCGCCTTCAGGTCCCTAGAAATCCAGAACGCAAGGGCGAAACAGTCCGCCCGCTTCCCGCGGGAGCCCTGCACCCAGGCCTCGGTGAGCGCGTGGGGCCCGGGGACAACCAGGCGGGCCACGGGGAGCAGCACGCGCGAGGGGACAGAGGCGCAGGCAAACGCGCCGTGTGGCACCGAGGTGACGACGCCGCGTCCCAGCCGAGGCTCTCAGGGGCAGGGTGGATGCGCGGTGACGGGACTCTTGTCCAGTGTGGGGGGGTGGGGCGGAGGCCCTGTCCAGTGACGGGGGATAAAGGTCACGTCGATGGTCAGGGGTGGGGCAGGAGGCACGGTGAGGAGAGGGCGTGGAGGCCGAGCTGAGCGAGAGAGGGCGGAGGTCATGCCGAATCTGAGGGGACAGAGGTCGCGTTAGGGGTAAAGTGAAAAAGGCCAGGTGGGTAGTAGGACTGGCTGTCATTTTGCGGTTGAGGCCACGTGGAAGGGGGTGGAGCCCATGTCGAGTGTGGGGTTTGAGTGCGCTTCCCCGGCCCCCAGCGACCTAGTTACCCAGTCACCTTTGGTCCTTGGCCACCTGCAGCCTGTTGGTGCGTTCAGGAGCCAGGGCCTCAGCCCCTTCCCAGGCACTGGCCAGAAGAGCCTCTAGGCGACGGTCAGGCCAGGGCAGCAGCCGCCAGGGGCCTGGCCACGTCCAGGGCGGCTGGAGGCAGAGAACCCCACGTCGCCGAGAAGTGGCTGAGGTGGCAGAGAGCCTGGAAGCAAGCAAGCTGATTAGCAGGCACCCGCCTCTTCCCGGAGCCCCTCACCCCCCACGTTAGGCCGACAGAGCCCCCAATCCCCAGGGCCCCCCACCCGCCCAGGGGCCCGCACTGTTGCGACACCCAAGCCTTGGGCTGTGTAGTCAACGCGTCTGTTGTTTTCGCATAATTTTCCAGAAAAAGACCAAAGATCCAGGAAGAGGGGCAGTGTTTATTTGTTTTGCTTTTTTGCTTAGATTGTAATCCTGGTGATTATAGAAATATCAAGACGTAAAATCAACAAAGGCTTTCCTTTCCCGACCCGGCACCAACCCCTGTTCCTGGTCGATGAGCGCCACCTGGTGGCCTGTGGCTGCAGAGCGGCTCCAAGAGGCGAATCCTCCGGGCGAAGGGCACTCCGCAGGCTGGGTCCGGTGCCCGGGGCGGCCGTGGTGCACCGACCCGCCCCTGCCCCAGGAACCTGGTGTCTGGGGTGTGGTGGTGGGAGGCCGTCCAGGGCCTGCTCTGTGGTGGTGGGGTGGTGGGCTTCGGCCCTGGTGAGAGGTGTCCCTTTCCCTCCCTGACTCAGTCTGCGGTTGCCTGGCAAGCACAAAGCAGAGGGGCCGGCGGCTTCGCCCAAGTCTCGGCCGGAGTCTGTGGGCCACGGAGGAGCAGTTAGCAAACTGAGTCCAGAGGTGCTTCCCCCGAGGCCGCGAGCAGGGGTGCCAGGGATGGGAAGTTAAAAGGGGGGCGGGCGATTAGCCTGGGGGAGGAGAGGCCGCCCTTAGAAAGGGTTGGAGGGCCTCCTTCTGACCAGAAATGTCCGTTTGGAAGCGTGTTCCAGCACCCCGTGTCTGAAGCAAGACCCTCAGGATAGGACTGAAGCCTGGGGTCAGGAATGAGCGTGGGTGCACCCAGGTCGCCCACCACTGGGGCTCAGGGCAGCCAGAGAAGCTGTGCCTTCCCCCACCTCCCGCCCCACCCCCAATTCTCATGCTTCTGGGGAGATCCCAGCCTAACGCAGACTCCAACAAGAGGCCGGCCAGGAGCCCTGTTGTGGGGAGCAGGCCACAGGCCTCAGCATCAGCTGATTCTCCACCAGGGTAGGGAGGAGGCAGGCACCGGAGGCCATGCTGGTCCAGAACGCACACGAATCACCTGGCGAATAATTCCTGGGGGTGTGCCAGGACCCTGTGCGGTCTTTCCGTAGACTCTGGGTTAAGAGGTGCTATTCTTCAAGTTTCCTTGGATTGAAAGGTGGATGTTGGTGCCAGGCGCATAATGGGCTCTCGCCAAACACTTACTGACTGGAACTCGTAAGAAACCGGGAAGGCCATAACAGGAAGCCCATCGGGTCCCCACAGTGGGCCCAGGGCCCAGAACAGCAGCTCTGTCCCTAGGAGCTGAGGCTCTCATCCGCGGATGGAGCCCGCAAGGCCTGGAAGGCTCCGCTCTTTGCTGTGTCTGTAGAATTTGGAGTCACTGAGGAAACATAAACAAGACAGAAGGGCTGGGGAGGTGCTCCTCTGACCGATTCGCTTGTCCCTTTGCTTAGGAGTTGCTGGCATGGGAAGCAGCGATGCAGGTCCCTGTGAGTCCCCCACTCCTGCTGGAACACCTCCTGGGTACCTCCCAGCCTGGCCCAGAGCAGGCAGTGGGCCTAGAAGGCAAGGCCGCTTTCAGTTTGGGGCTCGCTGCTTTTCCCTGCTGTGCTGGGAGGATCCAGGCTTGTTTTGCAAATGAGTCTTTCTCCCTCTGGCTAAATTGTATTTAGCTGAATTGGCCCCCAAGCAGGAGAGCTAAAGGAGAAATACCTCTTTTGATTTCCTCTCTCTCTCTGGCTACTTGCCACTCGGGGCCATTTGGGCGCCAGGCACCCCAGGCCATTACAAAATTCCCAGCTCCATTGTAACCCCCAACTCCTGCAGCGAGCTTCGAGGAGGGACAGCTCTGTGTGGGGCTCGCCCGTGCCTGCCTGCCCGACCCTAGGAGCTGACGCAGCCCTGCTGACTTTTTGTTAAACTTCCCGGGCGGCCAACATTGAAATCTCCAGATTTTCAGTGTCTCTTTGAAAATCAAAGGTTCTGGGCCATATCAATGGGAGCCAGAGGCAGAGACTTGTTTCGGTGGCGTGTGCCTGCCTCAGGGGCACCACCTCCAGGCACGTGGAGGCAGCGGCGTCTGAGCCCAGGGTCTCTTTGGAAGCGGGATGGGAACTGGGTGGAATCCCACGTGGTCCCCTGTCCCCACTGCCAGTGGCCTGGAGGGGCCGCTCGGGCTGACGGTCACTCACGCCCCCTCGGCCCTTGAGCGAGGCCAGGGGGATGGGCGACAGTTGAGCCCCAACTGGAAGAGGGTCCCGGGGCCACGTGGCTCCCGGAAACCAGACAGCTGCTGACACCGCTTCCCGCCCGGCCGACTGCGCCTCCGACGTCACTAACAGTCAGAGATTCTCCGACCTGCACCTCCGACGTCACTAACAGAGATTCTCACGCGCATCCACGCTCTCACCGGCCGTGAGAAGAATCCGGCCTCGCGAATGACGCCGCTTAGCAAATCAGGCCGTGCTCAGGGCTGGCTCGGAAACCCTCAGCCGAGGCCGCGTGCTTTTTGTCGGGGAGCCCCTCGGAGGCCCCCAAGTGCGGCGTCACAGGGAGCACCATCCCACGTGGCCGGGATCTCCTGCCTTGGGAGCTGTACTGGCGCCAGATTGTGATGCCCCTGCCCCGCCTCCTCCGCCAAGTTCGAGGTGGGCCTCGCCTGGAGGACGCCAAGTCCGAGGTGGGCCTCGCCTGGAGGACGCCAAGTCCGAGGTGGCCTCGCCTGGAGGACGCCAAGTCCGAGGTCGGCCTCGCCTGCAGGACGCCGGCCGCGGGGAGTCCTCAGGCCCTCTGCCCTCTCCGGGCATGCTTACCCTTGGAACGAGGCCGCACCTCCTGGTAGAAGACGCATAGGGGGACCCCAACGCCCCACGCCCCCCAACACTCGGAACCAGGAGTCACAAAGCCCATTCGGGACACACCACATATGTCCCTGGTTCTTCCGAACCAGAAGACGACGAACGAGAGAGTTGAGGGTGAGCTGAAGAAACCGAATAGTAGGCGGGTGTCTGGATGTGAGAAGTTAAACCTAATGAACATGTTATCCGGTTGAACCAAGAAATCAGAAGCGGGGCCTTTATTCCTGTCAACAGGAATACAGTGAGAATTACGCCGAAGCAGCTGCCGGTTCCCACTGACCTTGTTGCCATGGAGACAGCGTTCCGTGTCAACAACGCGGAGGAACCCGACTGGGCTCTTTCAGGCACCCAGAGGCCCTTGGCCCCGCCCCCTCGCGTGGCTCCTGAACGGTGTGACCGCGCGGTGTGACCACGCACGTCCGCTTGCCTGGGCACGTCCCGCGTTGCACCGCTGCCCGGCCGAATGACCACGGCGCCCCCGTCGGTTTCCACGGTGACTGGCCTGGACAGCGAGTGGAGCGGCCACCCTCTGACCGGGTCTTTACCGAGTGTCCAGTATATGGCAGGACTGGATGAGTCCAGGCCGACCGGGGCAAAGAGGAAGCAGACCCCACAGGCCTCTGTCGGGGGAGACTATCTGTCACCAACATACCGCTTGTCACCTGCTCACCACAGCACCCTGACATCTCTTCCTGCACAGAGAAGGGCAAATGTCAGTTTCAGCAGGTGCCGCCTCTGCTGTTACCGCAGTGACCCACGCTCCAGCTGACCTGTCCTGTCATCCTTCTAGAAGGTACCGCCCCTCAGACGAAGAGGGACAGGCAGCCGGCTCTCACCGGTCCTCCAGCGCTCCTTTCTAACTCCTCGTCTACTTCCTCTCCAAAGTGTTCCAGGCACGAGGCTTCAGAGCTTCAGAGCTTCAGAGCGGAAAGCGTCCTCTCCCCGGGGCCCTTGACCCCGCCTCAGCTCTCCTCCAGCCGCAGGCAAATCAGTCCTGGCCGTGGGGCCCACCCATCTGTATGTCTTTAAAGCCCCTTGCAGAATAGTGACACGTCATCAGGCGGAGCATTTTGCGGACGAGGAAACTGAGGCCAAGAGGAAGGAAAGGCCATCCTGAGGCCGCAGCCCGGCCAGCCTGCCTCCCGTGGGCTCTTGGTGTGTCTGGGTCCCAGCCCTGTCTCCCTGGACACAGCTAGCTCAGGCTCCGAGCCCAGGGCTTTCCCCTGCCTTTCACTAAGGTCTCACCTCAGCTTAGGGCGGCCACAGCAGGGGATGCACATCTGTGGCTTCCACTGATCACCAAGAAACAGCCACCCGGGGCCCTCATCTGTGACCCGCTGGGTTCCCTTCCCCAGCCCCGCCCCTCCCCTAAGGGCTAGAAACCGAGGCAAGGAGCCCCTGTCTGAACCAGATGCCGCTCACAGGAGTCCCACCTTCTCTGGGAGGAGTCCTTCTTCAGGTTTCTTGTCTATAGAAGTTTCCCCTCAACTCAGCCCAGTCTCCATGGTGAATGCGGTCAGGCCTCCGGAAACCCCAGCAGCCCGGGTCCAGCCTGGGACAACCCTGGCACAGGCCCCCCTCTCCCCTCCCCCCTTGCTGGCTCCGTATCTTCCAGGAGCAAGGTCTACAGCAGGTCCCGACTCCCACTTCCCACCCTGCACCCCGGAAGGCCCAGCCAGTTTCCTCTGGATTGGGGGGTCCAGCCCCTGTGAGAAAGGTCACAAGGGAGGAGCCAGAGGCCTCAGAGTTTCTGTCCCCTTCCCACTCCCACCTTCTGTAGTCAGAGAGGGCAGGGGACAGCAGGGTGGGTGGGGAGCCGAGGGACAGCGCCTGGGCCAGCCCCAGGTTCCTGTGTTTCCGGCACAGCCACCAGCCCCCCTGGAAACCGACTCCCTGCATCCAGGAAGACAAGTGAGCGCAGCCCTCAGCGGAAGGGATCTCAGCCTGCTGACGGGCAGCCGTCCCTCCCCGCCCACTCCCGGGCCATCTAGCTCTTCCTGGGTCCCGGGAGGGGTGCAGGCTGGGGTCCCGGGAGGTGAGCGGTTCACTGAAAAGAGCCTGACTCCAAGCCGCTCCCCGGTGCCGCTGCTGTGCTGCGTGACCCCAGGCGTGACCCCAGGCGTGACCCCAGGCAGTCACAGAACTCTCCACATTGCAGTGCTCGTAGACGGAAGAAACTTCTCCCTCAAAGAGCCGATGAGCGATTAGAGCTGTAAACTCTCTTCTGAGGGTCTCAAACTCAGGCTGTCATCCAGTCCCCTGGGGGCCTGCGGGGACACAGACCTGAGCCCCGTCTCCAGCGCTGCTGATCCAGTCGTCCTGCATGGGGCTGGAAAACATGCATTTCTAACAGGGTCCCAAGCGATGCTGGTGCTGCTGATGGCTCACGCCGAGAGCCACCGCCCTGTGCCCTGGCCACAGTAACCGCGCGATAGGGGGTGGACAATTTCGTTATTTATTTATCTTTATAAGGGAGTCGACATATAAAGAACCTAGCCCAGTGCTTGGTACATAGCGTAAGCTCGATGCGTGTTATGTTTGTTATCACCGTTATTGATTATTGAGGGCCAGAGAGGGCGCGGTGGGCTGGACGCGGCACACTCCTGCGTTCCCTCGGCCAGCCTCCCCGAGCCTCCGCGCTGTGCCAAGTGTCATTGTAAGCATGGGGACAGAGCAGCGGACGACTCGACAAGGTCCTGACGTCGCTCACATTCTGGCTCCAGAGGGGCTGGGAGCTGGAGTACCAAGGAAGGCTTCCAGGCGGAGGTGGAGCCCGAGCTGGGCTGCTCCGGAAGGGGGAAATGCGAAGTGGCAGAGGAGGGGGCGTTCTGGAAAGTCCCTGATCTCAGAGCCCCTTGGAGGCACACGCACGCACACCCAAGTGTGTGGTGCCAGGAAGCCTGGGGAGGCTTCAGTGCCTTAATTTTCCCATCGCAATTCATCTCTTCATGGTTCTGGAGGCCGGAAGTCCAAGGTCAAGGTGTCGGCAGGCAGTTAGTGTCCGGGGAGGCCTTTCTTCCCGGCTCGCGGACGGCCGCCTCCTCGCGGTGCCCTCACGTGGCCTTTGCCCCTGTGTGCTCAGTCCAGGTGTCCCTTCCTCTCCAGTCCTGTTGGACTAGGCCCCGCCCTTATGATGTCACTTAACTTTAATCATCTCCTGAAAGGCCCTGGTTCCAAATACAGTCACATCGGGGGCCAAGGCTTCAGCCTAAGGATGTTCGGGGCACACTTCCGTCCATGCAGGGGGCGACAGGGGAGCCTGGCCTGGCGGGCACCGGCTCCTCCACCTGTCCCCAAGGCTGGGACAGCGCAGACGTAACCCAAGCAGCCCCCGGCGGGCAGCCAGCCCAGGCAGGGTCACCCCGCACCCTCGCCAGAGGCCTCCAGATCTCAGTCACTCCCTCCCAGTCGGTGGCCGCCTCCCGAGTAAATCGCTAGTCAGAAGATGCTCTCCAAAGCCCGGCCACATGCTGCTGTCGTTGATTTCCTCTTGATTATTCATATGAGTGGGAACGCTGCTGCCTGGCTGCGGGTGGTAATTAGGGTGAGCATCAGGCACGGGCCATCGGGCTCCTGTGACGGCCACTCTGGCCTTGGCTCTGCGGACCAGCCCAGCCAGGGCCAGCGTCGGGGCCCCGGGCACGTGCATCCCAGCACAGCGGCGGGACCGTTGGGGAAGCCACAGGAGCACCCGCAGCACCCTGCTTCCCAGCGGCTCGCACGGCCCTCCGGGCCTCCCCCGTGTTGTGCAGGCTGGTGGAGGAGCCGGCCCGGCCTGCACAGCACGACCCACCCTCTACCTCTCTGGTCCCTTCCCCTGTGGGCACGGGGGTCCCCTTCAATGCCTGAGCAACCCAGGAACCATGGCCCCGTGCGTGGGGGAGCTGAGGAGAGGCCTCTCCGCTGGGAATTTAGCAGAACTGGGCCAGAACATTCCAGACATCCTCGGGGACACTTGGCCCCCTGTGGCCTGGTTTGGAGGAGCCGGTGCCCGCCAGCAAGATTCCGTGAACGGAGGGGACCGATGTGACCCAGAGCCACCAGGAGGTGTCTTTTCTGGGGATTCCCTTTTCTCCTTCTGCACCCCACCCCAGGCCATGGACCGTGACCTTACGTTTAATCCGCGTGGACTTCCAATGCGGTTCCCTTTCGCTGCCTTCGGGAAGGGGGAGGGCGGGCGCGGGGGGGGGGTGAGGGGGAGGGGGGCGGCCGGGCGTCTGTTAACCTTCCTCTCACGAAGCGCTCTTTTCCCTGTGGAATTCCCCCACCCCGCCGATGCATTACGTGGCGGGAAGCGGAGCACGACATGTTAAAAGCCGTCTTGATAGTATGTGATGTTCAGTACTAACAACTCACCACCTCTGAGGAGGGGGCTGCTCCCCCCCCGCCCCGCCCCCCCCCCCGCCACCACACGGGGCAGGGGTGGAGGGGGAGGGAGGCAATCCGCATATCACCTGTGCCAAGACAGTGGGTAATTTGCATGAAGCATCCAGAACTTCTCCGGCTTGCAATCTGTCACCCTTCACTGGGTTTTCATTCTATAACCTTCACAGCAGACCGAGGAGAGCAGGAGCAGAGAAAATGCAGTGGCCACGCCCCCGTGGGGGCTGGAGAGGGCGGGGCCTGCTCAGAACAGCAGGACCCTCCAGCAAGACCCAAGACCCTCGGGTGGGGCGTGGCCTGCAGCCCGAACCAGAGACGGGCTCACCTGGTTCAGACTCGGGAGGGTTTTCCCGGGAACACCTGGTCTGGTTTTGCGATGAGCGTTGGTTCAAAGTCCCTCTGGAGTAGCCGCCCCCATGATGAGCTGGTGGTGAGGGACAGGGACGGGTTCGTCTCCCAGACTTGCAGCACCTGCAGAATTTGGGCTCAGGACAGAGCTGTGTGTTCACTCGCTGACTGCATTTGGGGAACTTCGGGGCGTATTTAAAAAAAAAAAAGAAAAGAAAAAGAAAAAAAAAAAAAAGCCTGGCACCGGCCCAGACCAAGGACATCAGAATCTCCAGGCAGGGGCCGGGGCAGGGGGCAGACGGCTGGGACGGGCCCTTGGCCTGTGCCGTCCTGCTGGAGCAGGGGGCCCTTGAGGCCTGAGCTCTGCCCGCCCCCCAGCCTCTGTTTTCTCCTGTGTATGAGGAGTCGGGTGAGGGTCTTGGCCAAGGCGGCCCCAGGCACACAGACGGCCCGCCCGCCTCTGCCGGGGCCCCTCTGCTGTCGTCCGCCTTCCACGCTGGGTTTCCAGGTGAAGGTTTACAGGAGCAAAGGGCCCCACAGCTGTGACGAGGTTTGCGCGCTCACGGCCTGGGCCTTCCCCGCACACTCACGGCCCGGGCCTTCCCTGCTAGCAGCCAGGGACAAGGTGGGCCTGGGCCGGCAGGAGTGCAGGCCTCCTGGGGCTACCAGAGAATTCCCTGAGGGATCCCAAGGCAGAGGCTGCCCACCTGGGGAAAGGTGGCCTGTAAACCCGCCACCACCCCCTGAATGTGCCCCCCCCCCCGCCCAGAGAGCACCGAGCAGGCACAGACGAAATCCAGAACACAGCTCGGCTGGCTTGGGGACAGAAGCCATCAGCACCACCGCCATCCCCTTGAATACCTGCCAGAGTCCAAGCCGCACTGGGACCAGGACCAGGGCCCGGTGCTGGCGCTGGCGCTGGGGGCCGAGCCCCCGGGACCTCTGGAGGATGGGGAGGAAGACAAGGACCGTGAGCAAACACCTGGGGCAGGTGCACAGAGACGACATCCCCCCGAGGGATGCTCGGCAGATCGCAGCCATCGAATGTGGGGTTCTCTCCGAAAAACCCCTGAAGTTCTATGCAAAGGCCCTGGGCGGGATCAGAGGCACGAGGCGGACCCCACGGACCCCCGCAGCGTGCCAGGGCTGAGCCGCCTGTGGATTTCCCAGCAGGAATCCCCATTCCCACAGCACCCCCCAAGCTGCAGGGCAAGGCCAGCATGGCCCGCCACGTGCCACGATCGTCAGCATCGTCGCCGTCATCACCATGGACGGTTGTGACCACAGCGACCCTTTGTGGTGCACATGACGGGAGGTAGATCGGGTGTCTCCACCCTGTGCAGCAAATACTGTTATATCCCCATTTCACAGAGGAGGAAGCAGGCTCAGAAAAGTTTAGTGACTCGCCCAAAGTCACACAGCAAGCAAAGACCTAAACCTGGGCTCAAATCCAAGTATGAACCAGACCCAGCATCCACCCAGTGCGTAGACAGCCTCGTTGTGCGTCTGCATCCTCACAGACCAGGGCAGGTGATGCGGGTGGTGGCAGTGTGTCCCCTGGAGTCCATGTGAGAGAAACTCAGCCAAAGGAGAAAAGAATCCTCCTCCCTCATGTGACCCTGGGCTCTGCTCAGCCTCTGTCCTGACCACCTGCTCCCGCCATGAGCAGCCCGGGTCCCTTCTGGAGCCCCGCCCCCGGAGCTATGGATTCACTGCCTCTGGGACCGAGCCCCACCAGAGCCATCGGAGAGAGCTGAGCTGTGCCACGTGGCCCAGGTGCCAGCCCAGGGCTCAGCTCCGTCTCGGCCAGGTCTGCTCCCGCTGAGAAAGGAGAGTGGAGAGAGTGGGCGAGAGACTCAGCTCGTCCACACACTCGGCAGAGCAAGTCCGCTTATTTTAGACTTCCAGCCCCATCCTGCCGGGAAGGTGGAAAGCCCACCTTCAGCCATTCGGGGCTCCCCACCCCAACACCAGGGACAACAGACGTCCAGGGTCCAGGAGGGTCGAGCCAAAACCACAGCACAGCTGTCCCGCTGGCTGGTTCTCCGTGGGCACCCGCCCTCGGGGCCATGCGGACCTTCAGCCCCATCCCCTGTGACCCCTCCCTGGCCTGCAACCAACTCCTTGAGACCAAGAAGTCTGGTGAGAGCAGGAAGCTACAGGGCTCCCCTCCCGGGCCGGGCGGCCTCCCCAGCACCCTGCTCGGGGCCAGACCCCCCGAACTCCACCTCCTCTTCGGTCTCCAGGCCCTGCCGTCTGGGGTGGCCCCTCAGCTGCCCATCACCTCTCTCCCCAGTCCTCGCCCCCTTCTCCTCCACTCTAGGACCCTTTGACAAGCCGCCCTGGTGCACTTGGACCTGGGGAAGACAAAGGCAAATCACCCGGCGGTCCACCCCCCAGACAACACCCCAGGGAAGGGAGGCAGAGCACAGAGCTCCCCAGGGCAGCGGGGTCTAGGGGGAGGGCAGCCTGGCCCTCCCTCCTCCCTCCTCACGCTCACCGGCGGCCTCCCAGCAAGAGAGGAGCGTGCTCACGTGTGGCTGATGCGCCTCCCGCAGCCGGCCGGCCTGACCGCCCCCTCTCTCCCGCAGTCCACGGCATCAAGTGGACCTGCAGCAATGGGAACAGCAGCTCGGGCTTCTCGGTGGAGCAGCTGGTGCAGCAGATCCTCGACAGCCACCAACCAAGCCACAGCCACGGACACACAACTGCCTCTGTGCCGGCAGCTTGGGTGAGCGGGTCTCGGGGGCAGGCGGGCGCCACGGGGCCCCGGGGGACTGCCAGCCAGCGGGCAAGGCTCTCCTTCTGGCTGGTCACTGGGCCATCCAGCGCGGGAGAGGGGCGGGCCAGAAGCCGGGCGACAGCAGGACAGACTTGGCCAGCTGGTAGGATGGCCCCCTTTGGGCTGGGGAGAGCAGCTCCGGGAGTCGCTCGGTCTAGGAGTTGGGGAGCTGTGTGGGGCTGAGGCTCAGGCCTCTGTCCACCCACCGCAAGCTCCTGCCAGGCCCCTTCTAGGCCGCACGCACCTCGGGTGGTGTCCGGCGGAGGCCCAGGTCCCAGGCGCTGGGCCAACACGGGCTGCGCAGGAAGCTCGGCCCGAGCCAGTGGGACCCGCAGCCTAAACCTCCGTCTCCTCGGAGAGTAAGAGGCCCCTCCCTCCACCAGAGGGTTGCGTGGCCGCCCGGCGAAGTCTTGTGCATTTAGGAGCCTCCGTGGCGATGCGGTAACAGGTGCCGGAGAGAATTCACCCTCTTGTCAGAAGCAAGTGACCCTTATCAGACGGAAGGAAAATAATGACGGACTGGGAGGACCAGGGCGAGGAAAGCCGCCGGGCTGCCAGTGGAGGCCTCAGGGGAGGCGCCCTGAGTGGGACTCCCCAAGCTCAGGCATACTCTGAGCTTCAGGCTTTCTTCTTCTCTGTCGCTGATCTAGGTGGAAGGATTTTGTCCCACAAAGAGCTGAGGGCATGGCCCAGGCGGCCAAAGAGAGCGTGGTGGCACCAACCATTTTCTGCCTCCGGAGCAAAGTCTAGAGCTCCTTCCTGGCCCGGCGCTGATCCTGGCAGAGTGCCCTGCTCTCCACCCCATCCCCAGCCTCTAGTGCCCTGTCCCAGAGGTGGCTCCCTACTGACCCCCTGGAGGACAGGGCGTCCTAAAAGTGCTGAGTAGCCTGATCAGGCACAGAGTTTCAGGGAAGGGGAGACGGACCCTGCCTGCATCGCTAGGCCAGCCAGAGCCCTTCCAGGGACCGCTGTCCGCCTCTGAAGGGGGAAGGGCCGTCCTGGGGGGCAGCGTTCCCTCTGGCCTCTCCTCCCCTGCCCTCCGCCATACTGGGGCCTCACCGTAACTCTGCAGAAAGCGAGTCAGGGAGAAAGGGCCCTGGCCTGGAGGATAGCTCAGAGCCTGGGCGCAGTGCGCCCCAGACTCTGAGTGTCTGTTACGGGTGGGCCCCAGGGGATCAGTGGTCTGGCCAGGCTCCTGGGCAGAGGGGTGCTCGGCGAGGCCCCAGCTGCCCAAAGACAGCATCCACTGCGGGCCCAGCTCTGACGCTCCTCTCTGTGTGCGTGTGCGTGCGTGTGCGTGCGTGTGCGTGTGCCGGACCCCCGCAGGAGCAGGCAGCAGCGTGCACCACAAGTGTAAACAGTGCCAAACACCGGATCATCTCGCCGAAGGTGGAGCCGCGGACGGGGGGCTACGGGGGCCACGCCGAGGTGCAGCACAATGACGTGTCGGAGGGCAAGCACAGCACGGCCACGGCAAGGGCTCGAGCCGCGAGAAGAGGAACGGCAAGGTGGCCAAGCCGGCGCTGCTGCACCAGAACAGCGCCGAGGTGTCCTCCACCAACCAGGTGGAGGTGCCCGACACCACCCAGAGCTCCCCCGTGTCCATCAGCAGCGGGCTCAACAGCGACCCCGACATGGCGGACAGCCCCGTGGTCACAGGCGTGTCCAGCATGGCGGTGGCCTCCGTGATGGGCAGCTTGTCCCAGAGCGCCACGGTGTTCATGTCCGAGGTCGCCAACGAGGCCGTGTACACCATGTCCCCCACCGCCGGCCCCAACCACCACCTCCTGTCGCCCGACGCCTCCCAGGGCCTGGTCCTGGCCGTGAGTTCCGACGGCCACATTCGCCTTCCCCACCACGGGCAGCTCGGAAAGCCTGTCGATGCTGCCACCAACGTGTCCGAAGAGCTGGTCCTCTCCACCACCCTCGATGGTGGCCGGAAGATTCCAGAAACCACCATGAACTTTGACCCCGACTGTTTCCTCAATAACCCAAAGCAGGGCCAGACGTACGGAGGCGGAGGCCTGAAGGCCGAGATGGTCAGTACCAACGTCCGGCACTCGCCCCCGTGGACAGGGGCTTCAGCTTCACCACGGTCCTCACCAAGGAGATCAAGACGGAGGACACGTCCTTCGAGCAGCAGATGGCCAAAGAGGCGTACTCCTCGTGCAGCGTCCAGCTCCCTCACCTTGACCGCCGGCTCCAGCCTCCTGCCTTCAGCGGCGGCCTGAGCCCCAGCACCACCCTGGAGCAGATGGACTTCAGCGCCATCGACTCAAACAAGGACTACGCGTCCGGCTTCAGCCAGGCGGGCCACAGCCCCCACGTCCAGCAGACCCCCTCCCCCAGCTTCTTCCTGCAGGACGCCAGCAAGCCCCTCCCCCTCGAGCCCAGCGCCCACAGCAGCCTGAGTGACTCTGGGGGCGCGTTCGTGATGCCCACCGTGAAAACGGAGGCGTCGTCGCAGACCAGCTCCTGCAGCGGCCACGTGGAGACGAGGATGGAGTCGGCGTCCTCGCTGCACCTCATGCAGTTCCAGGCCAACTTCCAGGCCATGGCGGCCGAAGGGGAGGTCAACATGGAGACGTCGCAAGTGGCCGAAGGGGGCGAGGGCCTCATCAAGTCCGGGGAGCTGCAGGCCTGCAGCTCGGAGCACTACCTGCAGCCGGAGACGCCCGGGGTCATCCGCAGCGCCGGGGTCCCCATCCTGCCGGGCGGCGTGGTGCAGGGGCTGTACCCCGCGGCGCAGCCGGGCCTGGGCGGCGCCTCCAGCATGGAGCTCAGCCTGGACCACTTCGACATCTCCTTCAGCAACCAGTTCTCCGACCTGATCAACGACTTCATCTCCGTGGAGGGGGGCAGCGGCACCATCTACGGGCACCAGCTGGTGTCAGGCGACAGCGCGGGGCTGTCGCAGGCGGAGGACGGGGCGCGCGCGCCCTTCGCGCCGGCCGAGATGTGCATCCCCTGCTGCAGCCCCCAGCAGGGCGCCCTGCAGCTGAGCGCCGCCGAGGGCGCGGCCGGCACCATGGCCTACATGCACGTCGCCGAGGTGGTCTCGGCCGCCTCGGCCCAGGGCACCCTGGGGATGCTGCAGCAGAGCGGACGGGTGTTCATGGTGACGGACTACTCCCCGGAGTGGTCTTACCCAGAGGTAAGCGCCTGCCGCCTGCGCCGCCCCACGCCTGCCTCGCCTGCTCACCCGCCAGCTCACCGCTAGGGGGAGCTCGCTTGCACGGGGCTCTCACGACCACACTGGCCAGGCTGTCCCCTCTCTCTGTCCCCAGGGCACTTGGAATACCTCCACTCCCCTGAGCAGTGGGTCCCAGTCACCACCCCAGCAAGTAGCTCTAAAGTCAAGGGTCCTCCCAGCTCTAGCCAGGGCTGTCTGCTGCCACCTGGCTCATATGTTAAGATCCCACTTACGTTTTGCTTTGCCTTTTTTTTTTTTTTTTTGAGGGGGAGGCTCCTAGAGCTGTTGAAAAAAAAAAAGCAAAAATCACCACCACAGACCATGCATATCCCTTGCTCTTGATTTACTTCACTGAAAAGCAAAACAAAACAAATCCCCCTCAAACCCAGAGGAGGGTACAGCTTCCGAATAGTCGTCAGATTTCCCGCGGAAATCCAGCCTCTGCAAAATCCAAGGCCTGCTCTGTGCCCCTGCCCCGGCCATCTGAGGTCCAGGGACTGAGCTCTGACGTTGGAGTCACTGCTCCAAACCGTCTTGCCACGATGACGAAAGTGTTTAAGGAAGGAACGCTTGCCTCTCTCTGATGTGGAATGGCATAGGAAGGGGACTGTGTGGCCCACTGGGCACACGCCCCAACTCCGCCCAGCCAGCCCGCCTGCCAGGTGCTTGGGGCCCAGATCTGCACCTTGTCCCTAGTTGGCGCCACCCACGGCTTCCTTTGTGCCACTGGCATGGCCCCTAGATGCCAGGACAGAGGGTGCTGCCCAGGACACTGAGGAAGGGACACTCCTGAAAGACCCCGAATGTCATGGGTCATCCTAAGGCGGCGACACAGACCCCACAGAGTTCTCCAGACACAGGCAGTGCAGGGACGCTGGCCAAAGCCATACCCAGGCACCGGCAGGGGCTCCCAGGACAGTGTCCAAGTCAGGACAGGGTTAGCGGGGTGCTCGGAGAGGCCGAGTGCTTCTCAGAGACAGTCCCTGCTTCAAAGTGTCCCCTGGGCTTTGGTGACGGGGACAGTAAGGTCCCATAGTAGAGGGCGCATCTCAGGGGACACTCCTAGGTGTGGGTCCTGACCCTGCCGTGGCTTCACCTCTCTGCGACTCAGTCTCCTCACCTGTAAGATGAAGTGGCAACTGTACCTGCCTCAGGTGTGGTGCCAGGAGTGCTTGGTAAAGTCTTTGGCCTGTAGGCTGTAATCAGTGAATACCGGTGATCGCTGCGTGGCCATCACAGCCCGTGGCCCACCACGTTCCTTTTCATGTCCTCCTGCCATGGCCATGGAAAGAGGCCATTCCCTGGTTGACCATGTATGACCTCGAAGGGGCCTCAGTGTCACAGTCTTGACCAGGAAGCTCACACCTGCTCCATGATTTTCCTTTATGGCAAAGCTAAGGTGAAATCTGTGTGCAAACGCCCCCAGCTCTCGGACGCCACGCGAGCCTGGCTCGTGGCCCAGCCTTCAGACACGAGCATCCTGGCAGGTGTCTAGACAGAGCAGTGCGCGCCCACGCACTGTGTGCGCAGCGTGGTTATACACGCCCTCGGGGGCCCAGAGGCAGCTGCTTTGTATGGTGAGGAGCCCAAGGCTGGAGCCAGACCATCTGATTCCAACCCTGGCCCCACGCTTACTGGCCGGGACCTGGGCAGAGGGCTGCCTTTCCTGTGTCTACCGCATTGGGGGAAGTAAGGACTGAGCAAAGTGTTTGGGCAGCGCCTCTCTCTTCTGTCCCCTTCGTTTGCTGGGTCAGTGTGCAGGTCTCTGGGTCAGTCGGGCCGCACCCTGGCCTCCTTGGGCCCGCAGGCACTAGAGGGGGCCATTTGCAGGCCCTGTCTGTCCCCGGGGGCCCACCCACACGCAGATCCCCCAGATAGACCTCGAGAAAGGCAGTTCGGCAGCTGGCCACCAGAGGGCAGCACGGGAACGGGGAAGGGACGGTGGTCCGCGCACCTCGCAGAGGGAGCGTCCAGGCCTGGTTTTCCAGAAGCCCTCGGTGAGTCCAGCTGCCCAGGAACAAAAGCAGCTCAAATTCAATTCGATTTGGAAAATGCCCAGATGCCACCCAGCCGGTGACCCTGGGTGACCCTGGCCGCGAGGTGAGACCTCTCCAGAGGCCCCGGGGCTCTGCTGGCCGCTTCTTCCTCACCATCCTGTCCCACCCCAGCCACTGTCCCCAGTTCAGCAGCAGGGCCACCTCCTTCTGGGTTCCCCTGCAGGAGCCAGCACCTCTGCAGACCCTTCCCCGCCCTCAGCCCCCTGGCTGGCATGCTCGCCCCTCCCCTTCTGCACAGGCAAAAGGCTTGCGCCTCTGAGCCCTGTTCCAGCCCAGTTCTGCCAAGCTCGTCGGGGGCGCTGCGTGAGACACACAGACCCAGGCGTCAGGCTGAAGTCCCTCAACCCCACCAGCCCTAAAATTCCTGGCGCTCAGGCACCCACTTTGCAGGAACACAAAGACCAGCGCCCTCTTGCTGTCTCTTCTTGGAGGGTGTCCCCAACAGGGCTGCTCCCACTTCTGAGCTCTGTTCACCTCTCCACCTCCAGCTGCAGCTGGTCACCAACACACACGCACACGCAGCACACATGCGCACGCACGCACACAGCACGCACACCACACACATGCACACACGCACACACATGCACACGCGCACACACACGCACACATGCACACACACGCACGCACACACATGCACATGCGCACACACATGCACACCCTGGATCTGTCCTTGGTGCATGTAAAGCTGGGTCCTTTATCTCAGGACTCCCAGGGTGTAGAGACCTCAGATGGCATTTGTCACTCTGTCCCCTCCCCAGCCCTGTGCGTCACCGCCCTCCACGCCCTCCACGGACTTTCCTGCTGCACCAGGCAGGGGAGGCTGTGATTAGAGTCTCAGGTGCCTGCATCACGGCACAGCCAGGCGAGCATTGCCATGGAAACCGTCCCCTAAACTGATGGATGCTGAGCCCATCCCGGCGGTTGCCATGGAGAAATCCTGCCGTGCCTCAGCCGTCCTGCCTCCTTTGTTCCTCTCAGCAGCCCTGGCTCCTGCTCGGCCTCGCAGCTGCCGGCTGGGGTTACTGTTTCTTTCCCTTCTCCCATGGGAGCTGTCCGTGGCCTTTTGAAGCCACTGCTCTTCCACCTCCCGGGATCCAGGGTGGCTCGTGCCCCGAGTTGGCCTCTGGTGCCTCCAGGCATCCTGAAGTCAGGGTGCACTCCCCAGCCTGGCACCCACTCCCAGCCTGTGGGCCCAAGGAGGCCAGCCTGACCCTGCCACGGCCACAGTGCCTATTCTCCCTATAGAGCCTTATATCAGACGCAAGGAATGTTAAGACCACTGGGCCCCCGAGGGGTCAGATGCCACCCGAGAGGCTGGGCCACTTGCCTGAGGACACACGGCTACAGAGGGGGAGGGGCGGGCCCCCTGTATTTGGTTCTTGGTCGTGTGCTCTCTCCCCTGCCCTCCAAACTTTGCTGCCCAGAAGTTTCTCCAAAGCCAGCCCAGCCCAGAAGAAGGCCCGTCCGAGAGCACGGGGTCATGTCCTCCATGGTGGGACCCCCTGTTCCCCTGTGCTGAGCACGGGAGCCACCTGCACCCCGGCTCTCGAAGCAGCCCCTCCTGCTGCGGACGCCCCAGGCCAGGTTTGGGCCAGGCTTCCAGACAAGCCTTGTGCTGAGGCTGCGGGTCTCTCCGGGGCAGGGCTGGGCCAGTGCCAAGGAGAGGTCCCCGAGAACAGGGGGCTGAGCAGAAGAGAGTGTCTGGCTGGCCTGGGGCAGCAGCGGGAGGGCTGGGGTCTGGCCTCTGTGGCCTGGAGGGGGCAGGAGGAGGGCCGTGGGCCCCACACTCCTCACCACCACACCCCGACCATCCCACCCCCACCGTCCCCATCCCCACCCCACAACCCCTCTCCCAACACCACTCCCCCCACCCCTCATAACCCACCCATCTCCAGCGGGCCACCTCTCAGCCTTCTCCAGCCCGGACACTAGGTGGCGCTCTCCACCCTGTCCAGCGTGGCTCTTGGCCGCCCGCTGGGAAAGGTGGATGGAGCTGGTGGTGCGCCCACCACCCAAGCAGAGCCGGAGAGGCCAGCCCCCCCACCCTCTGCACCCCACTCAGCAAGCGCACCCTCCCCTGGGCTGTCTGAGCCCCAAGTGAGGTGCCTACACCTCCTTGTCCACTTTTCACACATGATGGAGTGCGAGGAGGCACCGTTAATCACTCAGCAGGGACAGTGGCCATGCAGCAGGGACAGAAGCCTCCCTCCTCGCTCCTTTCCCGCAGCCTCTGCAGTCCTTTTCCCCTGGAGCTGAGCAAGGTCATCTGAGCCCCCCACCGTCTCCCTTTCCTAGCCCACCCCTTGACCCCACCCTGTAGGAGCGACCACGGCCCCAGCCAAGCCGCCCTCACGTCCGCGCCTGTGTGCGCTGTGCGCGTGCGCAGCGAGGGGCCGGAATAGCTGCGTGGGTGGTGGCAGGGACAAGAGCCCTCGATGGCTCAGCACAGAGACAGGGGCCCGATGCTCGGACCCACCCTATGCCCGACCCCCAGCTCAAAGCCCCTCTCCAGCCCCGCGCAATCTTCTGAGCCCCTCCAGCTCAGCCTGCCTTCCCCATGTTCCTGTCTGTAGTTCGCCTCACCACCTTCGTCATCCGCCCCACTTCCTTGCCCCCTCCCCTGAGGATCTCTGGTCCCTTCTCATTTTGCCACCACAACTTCCAGTTCCTTCAGTGACACTAAAGATGCTCAGGCCTCTTTTCAAAACTCAAAGCTCCCTCAATCTGTCCGCCATCAAAGGACAGAGGGAGCCCCGCCCCCTCCACTACCCTCAGTGGGAGCACCAGGGGGGGACGAGGGCCGGGGTCTCTCTTCCTGCTGCAGTCCTGAAATGGGGGCTCTCAAAATCAGGGCTGACTGGAATCCAGGGGCCTGCATGTTCAACAAGCCCATGGGGCGGGGGCTGAGGTGCAGACCCCCACGTGGGCAGGGCGGTCTCGGAGGCCTCCGCCCTGCAGCCCTCCGGGGTTGACACTGGTCTCTGCCGCTTGCTCTTTTCAGGGAGGAGTGAAGGTTCTCATCACAGGCCCGTGGCAAGAAGCCAGCAATAACTACAGCTGCCTGTTCGACCAGATCTCAGTGCCTGCATCCTTGATCCAGCCCGGAGTGCTGCGCTGCTACTGCCCAGGTGAGGCTGCCTTCCCCTGGGGGGCCGGGGGGCCCAGGAGCTCCGGACCTGGAGTGGGCCTGGGGCGACCCCGGGCGAGGCTCGCTTCCCCAGCTGTAAAGAAGTGGGTCTCGGATCAGCTACATGTCACCTGTCCTGGCCCATGGACCCCAGATCAGACAGGGACACGGCTGTGCTTGGCTGGGATTCGGAATGGTGAGGAAATGAGAGAAGCGATCAGCCAAGGCGACACAGCCAGGACCCGCCACAGTGCGAGGCTCTAACCGCCCTGGGCCCGCAGGGTCGCTGGAGCTGGTGAGAGCCGGGTGGGGAGAGGGGCCTCGCAGGAGTTGGGTCTGGGGTCCAAGGCCACCTCTGCGGCAAGACGGACCTCTCGCCTCCGCCCATGCCTCCCACGGCCCAAGCCAATCAAAAGCTACAAGGACAAGAGAGCTCAGGCCGTGGGTCCACGGGTCAGCCCCCTGAGACACAGCAGGTCAGAGAGGGATGGAGAAGCCTGACAGGCGAGGGTCTGATGAAGCCATCCGCCCCGTGCCCGGGAGGTCGTGCGTGTACAGAATTTGCTTCCGGTTCGGGCAGGAGACCCCTGTGTGCTGCCCACGCAGCTCTGACTCTCCCGACTCCTCAGGGTGTTGCCGTCATCTGCTTCGCACGTCCCTGACCTCTGGGCATCGCTACCTCCCCACTAGCCTGTTGCCTCTCTGCGGGCAAGCTCCATGTCTTCCTTGGCCACCAAGTCTCCCCAGGGCTCGCCAAGTGCCTGGCACATCACAGAAGAAAAGCGTTATTTGCGAAGGAATCTGTTTCTGTTCCCTGGGCTGGTACTGGGAACCCCCCTGGCTGGCCCCTCACATGCATCTCGAGCCCCAGAAATGGCTTACCCAGTTCGCCCAGGCAATGGCAGAGAGGCAACAGGAGGGGCAGCGGCCACACCCCATGTCATCTGAAGCCAAGAGCCCACAAAGCAGAGGACACTCTCTGTGGAGGGCCGGGGATGGGGAAGAGAAGTGGAGGCAGGGGTCCCCAGGAGCAGAGCTGACTGGTGCCAGGTGCCAGGATCTGGGGTGGTCCAGCACGAGCCTTGGGCCACCCCGTCTGTCTGGCTCTCCCTGCACGTAGGCTCCAGAGCTCACAGGGACCATTCTTCCTGCTCCCTGCATGCCCCCGCCATGCAGCCCAGCTGAGCAGAATGCCCCGCGCTGGCTCGCATGCTCAGCCTCCACCTGAATCCAGCACCTCCTTCGCCGCAAATGACCCAGGGAGCCAGGGCTGGTGCTCGTGGTGGGCTCCGCCTGCTGGCCCTGCTCCCACCGGCTGCCTGGCTCCACGGGACCGCGCAGTCCCCTTTGCTCCCAGCAGCCCTGCTGCACCCGGAGCTCAGCCATCCGGGGGGCTGTGTGCAGCTGACGTGTCCCCCGCACCCTGCCGGCCGGGCGGGGGGAGGGCAGCATGTTATTAAATTGTCCACTTATCACCTGCTGCTGGAACAGAATTTGCCTCGACTATAAATAGATGCCACTTCTTATACCTGGTTCTTGCCTGGCTGAGGACCCAGAGCTTGCCGTCCTAAGTTATCTGACCCTCAAAACAAAACAAAAAAACAACCAGTCTTTGCATGCCCTCTGGGTGATGTCCCAGGCCGGGGCCTGGCAAACCCTGGGGGCTGGGTTGGTCACACTGCAGTATGGTCCAGATCAGCCAGGTACCATCCGTGTGACTAGCTCGGTAGTTGACCTTGCTGGGCCTCAGTTTCTCCATCTTTAAAAACCTGTCAGACAGACGAGCTGAGGGACAGTCCCCAGACCCCAGATCACCTGACTAACGTGCCGCTTTATTACGGTGCTCAGCGTGCGAGGCCTTTGCATTTCCTTGCCAGAGGGGGCAGTGAGGGGAGGGTATCGGGGCTGTGCAGCTGTAGCGAGCAGTTCTTTTTACCCCAGAGCATGTCTGGGTCCCAGAGCTAACGGGCACTCTCTACCCAGGCCACCGTCATTCAGACCCTCCTAACAGGCTGCATCTCAGGCCAGGGGGCGAAAAGCCACAGCCTCGGTGATGGCCCAGCACCCGGCCCCGCCACCAAAGCACTGTTCTGTTGCACAGCTGATCACAAAGAGGGGGTCCCCTTGGGATGTCTCTTCCTTGAGGCCCAAACTGAAGCATGTCACTCTGTAAGACAGCTCCGAATGCGTGCATTCATTCATTCATTCATTCATTTCTTCATTCATCCAATCATTTGCCAAGTACTAGGTAGGTACCTGGAATGAAGCAAAGCATAACCCAGACATTAACCCTAACCTTGACCGTGAGGGATGGTGCCGGCAGCCTGGGGGAGGGGGGCCTCATCCCCCGCTCTCCCAGGGGCTCAGTGAAGCTGGAACTGAACTTGAAGAACGAACACTCGAAGCCAGAACCCAGCAGGGCTCACTGAAAGAAGGGCTCAGAGGCCTGTGAGCACAAGCCAGGCCACCTTAGGGGCTCGGAGTGACACAGAGCGAGGGGCACTAGGAGGTAGCGGGGAGGGGCACGGGGGGCAAACGGCCACTGCCGCCAGCCCTGCACGCAGGCCCAGGCAATGCGGGGGGAGGAGACTCGACCCTGGGCGAGAACCCGGCTCTGTGGGCAGCTCCACGCCCACCATGGGCCGCAGCCATGGCGTCTGTCCCCTGCCAGGCTCCGGTCTTGCTGCAAGGTCAGGAGAGAACGGAGCAGGTCGGGGCAACGGGCAAAGGGGGAAGCTGCAATCTGGGAGGGCTGGGGGCTCGGGAAAGGCAACCCGGGCTTGGGGTAAGGGAGACGAGCCCACCCACAAGAGGACCTTGCTCCGGGGCGTCCGGACAGCCCCACCCTGGATTCCCGGGAGGTCCCCAAAAGGCAAAAGACAAAATTGAAAATGAAGCGAGTAAGTGTGCTGTGTTTTGAAGCAATTCATTCAGCAGTCACTGAGTGGCCCTAATGCGCCGGGCCCTGACCCTGGCCCTGGGCAGAGAGGGGACATCAGGCCAGACCCGGTCCCAGTGCTCACGGAGCTTACAGCACCTGCAGGAGACAGAAAGCAAACGAGCGAACAAAGAAACAGCCAAGGTAACTGGAGAGAGCTGTCAGGAGGCAGAACTAGGGTAGCACAGTAAAGTAACGGGAAGAGTGCGGTTCCTTTGAATGGGCTGATGAGGGACGGACGGCCTCTCACAGGCGAGACCTGAAGCCGGGGCCTGAGTGATGAAATGCAGCCAGTCTTGGGGGCGGGGGGCGGGAGCGTGCAGGCTGCGCGGGCAGAGGAAGCGCCAAGGCCGAGGCAGGAAGAAGCTTGGCAAGTTGGAGGATGCAAAAGGTGGGGAGAGCTGAACACGGCACAGGTGCAGCCGATGACAGGGACCCAATCACGTCCGTCCCTCCAGGTCATGCGAAGGCGTTTGGCTTGGTTTTATCTGCAATGGGAAGCCAGTCGTTTCGAGTTGGGGAGGAACGTGATGTAAAGTCTGTCTTTAAAAGATGAGGATGTGGGCGCACGGATTGCAGGGAGGAAGAACGAGCAGGGGAGCCATGGGAAGCAGGCTGGACGCGGGCTCCCTCGGGCAACGCGCTCCCGCTGGTTTGATGGCTGGGGGCCTTGGAATGTGCCCCCTGACACCATCCCAGCAGGGACGGGTCTCGGGGGTGCCGAGGTTGTCCTCAGCAGAGGCTAATGCAGTGGCAGTGGAGATGGACGCAGGAGACGCGGATGGACTAGAGGAGGAGGAGAGAAAGGGACTGTCAAGGGAGCGTCCTGCCTCGTGGGCCCACATGGGCCGGGTTGCGGGGCTGGGCCCAGGAGCTCACGGCAGGTCTTCCCCGCTCCGTCTCTCTGGGGAAGGAAGGGAGGCCTCTGAATGGGCCACCATTCCAGCGTCACTGCAGGTTGGGCAAGTGCCAGGAGCCGGCAGCAGAAGAGCAGTGGTGGGGAAGGCCCCTCGGGCTGGGACATCGGTGCCAGAGAAGGTCTGGGCTCCCCAGGGGCTGGCCGAGGGGCAGGAGGTCCCCCACGAGGACCAGAGCTGAGCAGACTCAGACACGGGGTGCGTGCCGACCGCCCCTCCTTCCTGTTGGCAAACCAGGCTCCTCCCAGCGCAGGCGAGTGACCACGAGCTTGGGGGTCTGCCTGGGGACGCCGTCACACCTCCGGAGGTTCTGGGCTTGGCGGAGATCCCTGCCCAGAGCGGCGGCGTGGGGGTCCTCAGAGACCCACACCCCACCGTGGAGCCAGTCAGGTCAGCCGTGGTCTGGAGCTGACAGCCCACAGCAGCGTGGGGAGCACAGGAGAACCCACGGGTCACCCCGAGCACTGACTTCCTGAAGACCCGCTGCAGAGACGGCGGAACACCTGCACCTGGGGTGGACAGAAGCCACGGTCAGCGAGCTGCTTTCCCACGGGACGTGAGGTCCCCATGAGATGTCATCATAGGGAAGAGAGTTACCCCGCCCTGGGGAGCAGCTGACTTGGACAGCTTCCTCCAGTCCGTGAGCCTCTGAGAACCAACAGCCCAAACAGTAACACGATCCTCTTGTGTGTCCTCCCTGGAAGTCTGTCCTGGGAGGCCCTGGGCACCGGTCTCTGGTGTTCCAGAAAAGTGGGGCAGAGAGCACAGGGCCCTGGCGTGCCCCGGGGGCCGAGGCCTGGCAGGACAGAGCATTCTGCACAGCCGCCACTAGCCTTCGGCCCACCTCTGGGCCACCACCCCCGAGGTCCCCACAGGAACCCGGAGCCGTGGCCTCCACCCCAGAACCAAAGCGGGTCCCTTCCAGGGCCGTGCTTTCCTCTTGATGACAGTGAGGACATCCCATTCGGTCATCAACCAATCCAGTCTTCCCTGGGCCCGTGGCGGGGCCGGAGCAGCTGAGGGGACCCACACGGGCCTGCCTCCCGGAAGCTGCTTCATGCCAGCACCCTGGCTGGGCACCGCGGGGCCCGGAGTAACAGCCAGGGCCCTTGCTCTCGCGCCGGGGGAGACTGAAGACCTTCTAAAAATACACAGCAGGCCGTGCTAAGTGAGTCAGGACAAGCTTGTAGGAAAAGGTGAGGCAGAAATAAGCACAAGGGAGTCTGAAGTGAATGCTGCGCCTGACCCCTGCCTGGGAGGAACGGGCCGGGGGGCAAAGTCAGCCCACCGCGGGCCGGCGAGCGGGGCGTCGCTCATTCATTCGCTCATTCATTCATTCATTCATTCAGCAAATCTGCACCGAGCTCCCAGTCCCCGCCCACACCGGGGAGCGGAGGGGCAGAGAGGCAACTCTGACACGAGTGGCAGTGACCCAGGACGCCTGACTGTGTCGGGGGTCCAGAGAAGGTCCCCGGCCGAAGCGGCACTGCCTCGGGGCTCGAGGAACGAGCGGGCAGCGGCCGGGGTTACCCGGGGAAGGGTGACGGGGAGGGGCTGCTGCGGGTCCTTGGGTGCCCGCCCCCGGCCTGACCTCTCTTTCCGTTGCTTTCAGCCCATGACACCGGCCTCGTGACTCTACAAGTTGCCTTCAACAACCAGATCATCTCCAACTCAGTGGTCTTCGAGTACAAAGCCCGCGCTCTGCCCACGCTCCCTTCCTCCCAGCATGACTGGCTGTCACTGGACGGTAAGAGCAGCTCTCGGGTCACCTTGCCAGGCTCTGTGGGAGAGGGTCACTTAGGGACCCTGTGTGCAAGGTGTGGAAAAAGGAGGATGCGTCCAGGTTTCCTTGTTCCTGACCAGAGTGGGCGGCGAAGGGCACAAGTCTCCGCCACCGGAGCAGGGATGGGGTGTCCACCCTCACCTTAGTGTCTCCCGGACACCGAAGGAAGTGTGTGCGTTGGGGCCTGTGGCTGTCACTCCTGCGGGGGGGGGGGGGAGGGGGAGGCATCCGAGTGGCCACACAAGTCCCTGTGTTGCTGAGAGGCCCATCCTCTGCTGCCCCCCAGGGCTGTGTCCAGGGTGTCCTTGAAACGCTGGGAGGCCATTGCCAAGCCCCAAATCTCTCCGAGATGAAAGCCACGCAGGGGGCAGCTCGGGCTGGGCTTCCGAGATTGTGTGTTGGGTGCTCCTGCTTCTTAGGGTTAATGCATCAAACCCTGTGTCGGAAGCCCTCGGACACCCATCCACCCCCACACCCCCCCCCACCCCGGCTTCCAGGCTGGTTTTAGCCTCTGCTCTCAGGAGCATCTGAAATAAGCCAGGATTACGGTCACGGCTGAGGGGGAAGGGCCAGGGAGCTCGAACAGGCTCCAAGGGAGGACACAGGACCTGCTGGCCTTGTCCACGGGGCGTTGGCGGCTTGCCCCGGGCCACCAGAGGCTCTGCAGGGACCAGCTGCCAAAGACAGGGCGGGGCACGCTAAGGTTAGAGGCTGCCCTTCCGGGCCGGAGGCGCCTCAAAGCAGCCCAGGAGTCGGCCCTGGGGAACGGAGCTGACAGTCCGCCCTCTGCCCTGGGACAGTGTGGGAGGGATGGCTGGACATGGCCTCTGATATCAGGGCAGCCCATAGAGGTGCCAGCCCATGGGGGACCTCTCTGGAGACCTCACCAGCCCAAGGTGTTGGGTCTTGGCTAAGCTGACCTGGGGCCGTCTGCGGGGCTGTCTCCTCAGCACCCTCTGTCCACAGCGCCTTTCGCCCTCCCACCTCTCAGCCGCCCTTTGCCGCTGGCTGCCAGAGGGTTTCAGGGCTTGGGTACATGCCCTGGGCAGTTTTCCTGAGCTACTCCATATACAAAGCTCAGCCCCGGCAGTGACAGGGTGCTTGGCAGCCACCCCAGCCACTGAAACTTCAGAGTTGTTCCCAGAGGTGGCTTTGGGTCAGCAGGCATCTGCACCCTGGCAGTGGCTGCCTGGGAGCACCAGGCCGGCCTTGGCAGCCGTCCTGGCCATGGCTGGAGCCAGCCGGGGCTGTGAGGATGACCGGCAGGGTGTAACAGAGAAGGGCAGGGTGACCAGGGGCTCCTGCTCGGGAAATCCGGTTTCAGTTTGGAGAACACATGGGAGCAGGGAACTCTCAGAGTGCCAGCCTCCCTGAGTGACCAGGCTGCCCAGACTGAGGGGTGTCGGGACCGGTGCGGGCCTGCCCAGGAGACGGGGCCCTTGCAAACACCGAGTCTCAGCCAGGGGCACAGCAGCCAGCCCCCCCTGGAAGCCTGCAAAGCCAGCCGGCCAGGGCACTGGCAGGGGGAGACGCTGTGATGCAGACTGTGGGAAAGGGAAGCCGCCTTCACGGTGACAGGACAACTCACCAGAGCCCTGGGCCATACCAGGCCCTCGGGCGGTGGGCCTGCTGCCAAGCTGGCCACCTGCTCTCCAGCAGCCCCGTCCATGGGGACTCGGGCTCTGCCCTCCAATAGGCCTGCAGTGAGAATAAGCATCCCCCAGCCCCTGGCAGACTACACAGGAGAGATGGCAGAAGGGGAAGTGGCAGGGCCACCCCCAACGGAGAGCACATCACGCCTGCATGACGTGCACCCCTCTCCCTGACCCCTGGCCAGGTGCGTTTTCAAGTGAGGGAGGGGAAGGGTGACCAGTGCAAAGGAATGGTGAGACCCACAGTGGGGGGGAGGCGGGGGGAGCGAAACCTCCCTCTTCTTTCCCTGAGTGAATACCAGGGACTTATCCACCGGAGGATCATTTTCCCAGCCTGATAAACAATAACAGTCGGGGGAGGGCGGGGCAGAACCACAGCCCCCGCGCCAGGGCCACAGTCTGCCCAGTACCAAGGGGACAGCTGGGACAGGCCGGAGGGTGGGGGTCCCCAGGCCTCCAGCCAACCCTGTGGCCTGGCGGAGAACTTGGCGTCGGGGAGGAGGCTGCAGCGGCGCGGCTGTCAGAAGCCTCCCCCTCCTCTCGCCTCTGGGCTCCGCAGCGCGAGTGCTCGGCCCCGCCCGCCCCGCCGTTGCTGGGCAAATTTTCCATCCGAGCGGCTGGAGGGGGAGACGCGCGCGCGCCGCAGAGAGCCGGGGGCGTGGTGGGAAAGGGGCGGGGGCGAGGGACTGCGGCGCCGAGCAAACTGGGGCGCGAGGGCCCGGGGGCGGTGTGCGCACACACAGACACGCATGCACACGCACACACACGCATGCACACGTACGCCCGCCCGGCGCAGCTGCAATGCGGAGGGCCTCGCGGACCGGCTGGCGGCTGAGCCCGCGCCCGCGGGGACTGCGGCATGGCCCGCGCGGTGGCAGGGTCCGCCTTCCCCAGCGCTGGGGACAGGCGGCGACGTGCGGAGCTGCGCGCTCTACCCCGGCCGCCCGCGCCGCCAGGGAGCGGTTCTGTCTCTCACCCGGGGTCGCTCTGCTCTCAATCCTAGGGTCGCGCTTGGCCTCCTCCCCCCTCCCCTCACCTCCGCCGCCCCAGAGGTGGAGAAATATTGCAGGAAGAGGATTTCTGCCTTCATTAGATTTTGGAAGTGGCTTTGTTTGCCAGACGAAAGGCTGGGTGGGAGGCGCAGAGCGCAGAGAAGCCTTGCGCGCGCGCGCAGCATCAGTAGCTCAGCCTTTGTCCAGGGCACAGCCTTGGAGCAGCTGGCTGGTGGGGGGCGATCGGTCCCGGGGCGCCACATCCCTACAGTCTGAGCTGGCTGGCTCAGCCATACACGTGGAGACCAAGCTAGAAATGTGGGGAGGAGAGAGATGGGGCGTGTAATACCACCAGCATCCAGCCGGCTCCAGGCCAAACTCGGGGAGCTCAGCCCTCTGGGTCCCTGGAGCTGCAGCGCCTCCCCCAGACCAATGGGCCTTCCCCTCCTTGCCCTGCCCCTGACCTTGAGCTCACTGGGACCCCACTGTCTAGCGCAGGCTGGCCGGGTGTAGACCACAGTAGGTATTTGTTTTATGAATGCGTGGGTGGGTGAGTGGATGGGGACCCATGGGGTGCCGACAAAGAGCTTAATCCAGCCCAGTGGTCAGGAGGGCTTCATGGAGGAAGCAACCCTTCCCCGAGACCTCAAACCTGAGCAGGCATCAGCAAGGCTAAGAGAGGTGGGAAGGAGTCTCCCAGGGAGAGAGAGCAGCAAGACCCCAAGCACTCCAGGAACTACCGTTTCCACCGTTTCTTCCCCCGAAAGCCCAGATGCAGATTTCCTCAGGCCTCCCCCGGCCATTGGCAGCCCCCCAGAGTGGCCTGGGGCAGGCCGGCACGCTGCTGGAGAAGGGGACAGAGGCAGTCAGGCAGCCGGGCTCGCTCTGGAGACAGTTTGGAGCGGCACCCTGGGAAGTGTCCCTTCGGCCTGCTGTGGGTCCTGTGGACACAAACAGCCCCGGCTGTGCTGAGCGCCGAGGATGTGCTGCTGTCGGTTTAGACGTCTTGCCTGCACCTGTATTTGCAGACAGAGGAAGAAGGCCAGGTGGCCCTCAGGCCTCGGGCCCCTCTAAGTGACCCCAGTCCCCAGGAGAGAAGGGGAGTGGGACTCCTGTGTTCCCTGTTTTTTCTCCTCCAGTCATCCAATTCACCAGGGACAGGTTCAGAATACCCAGGGTCCCCTGGCCCCACCCCCACCCCACCGACCCCACTAAGCTGCTTAGACTCTATTTTTAGTTGCTTCTCAGGCAGCTGAGTCCCTTGTCTGGGTGAGAGGATTGGAGTGAGGCCCCCTGGGGAGCCCTCCGGCTGATCCTCAGGGTCTGAGAGTGACCTGGTCACCTCAGGCAGAGGGAGACCAGGGCTTGGAGCTCACACCTCGGTCATCCAGGTGCCTGCCTCCTGCAGAAGCCTCAGGGCAGGGCAGACACCGAGGCAGCCTGCCCCCCTGCTCACCAGGGCCAGCCCAGCAGTTACCTGGTCAGCTGACCTCTGGGGCAGCCGGGCTCGGGGTTAGACATCTGGGAAGACTGAGAGCCTGGCTCCTTTCTGAGGAGGTGAAAAGAAGGAAAAGCAAGCTTTGGCCTCCCGCTTTTTCTGACCAAACCCTCTGTGCTAACAGATGGACGACGTGCGGCTGGGGTGGTTTCCAGCTCTGCCCCCTGCCCTACAGCCAAGCTGCCTGGGCCTGGCGTGTGGCCATGGTCCCTCTCCCCTGCCGCCCCCACCCACCAGGAGTGGGGGACCACACGCTGACTTAGAGACTACAGGTGCAGCCTGGTGGCAGCGGAGAGATGCCATTCCGGCTGTGAGACTGGTCCCAGGAAGCTTCTGGAAGCTTTCCCCCTGCTGTGGTGACACTCCGAGGCTTTCTGACGAGCACAGCTGGCCCAGCTCCCTCCCTCCTTCAGACCTGTCAGCCTATGTCCCCGTCCTCCTCTCTGGGCCTGTGTGACTGTCCACGGGGGAGAAGATTGCAAAGAGGCTGGCATAAACCGGGAACAGATTTTAAGGGCGTCACTTTGACCAGATGATGTAGCGGGAAGAGCAAACGTTAAGTAATCTGGTTGTAAATAATTTTCAAATGTCACCATTTACTAATACAAATATAGTCTGTTTTACGGAGTAGAATACAAAACTCACAAGAGGTTTTAAGATGAGCCGCACAGCATCTTTGGAGAGATGCCCTGGGGTCAAAGCCGAGGCCCCGCCTCTCCTGCCCCTGGGAGCACTTCGGGGGCAAAGTGTGAGAAGCCTGACTCGGGGCGTCTTCCCCCTGAGGGAGAGAGGGAGCCTTCTGGCATCTCCGGGGTGGGGTGTGGGCCACACGGGGGGCCGCTGAGCTCACGGGTGTCTGGGAACTTCTTGGCACAGTAGTGACCTAAGGGACAAGGTGGCAGGGGAGGAAGCTGGCATGACCTAGTCTTACACGTGGGACTTGAAGCGGAGTGGCAGGACTCAGCTCCCCTTCTAGCTGCAGCCACCTGCCCCGCCCCCCCGCCCACGCCTGGTCCAGAGCTCGGGCTCCCTCCTCCTCCCCCTTCCCAGCAGTCTCTGTGTTCTCTGTGGGGCCCACCTAGCATTACAGTTGGGGTGGTGTCTGTCCTTAGCCCTCCCTAGGCCCCCCGGGGAAGCAATCTCCTGATATCTGCACCTGGGGCCACACCACATGGGTCTGTTGGAGCCCCTCTGTGTGTGGCAGTGGGTCACCTTAGGGCTGAGCCTCACCCGCCTCCTCACGGCAGTGACAGGTGGTACCCTGCAGTGAAATGGCACCGGGTCGCCTCCTGCGTCCTCATCCTGGCTGTTGGGGCAGGAAACAGAGCCAATGCCGTGGGGAAACCCCAGAGCTCAGGTGGATAGGGCTTTGCATGCCCCCGGGGGTCACGTGGCTCATCCCAGGGCATGGGGGCAGTGGCTCATACCCGCTGGTGGTCAGTATCAACCGACTTGTCCTTGACCGTTGCATGAGTTTCCTAGGGCCACTGTAACAAATGACCACAAACTCAGGGACTTAAAATAGAAATGTGTTCTCTTGCAGTTCTAGAAGCTCAAGTACAAAATCGAGGCGTCAGCAGGGCCACACTCCCTCTGAGGGCTCTAGGGGACAATCTTTCCTGCCTCTTCCAGCTCCTGGTAGCTGCTGGCAGTCCTTGGCCTTTCCTGGCTGGTGACAGCTAACTCCGGTCTCTGCCCCCTTCTTGTCACATGGCATCTTCCTTCCGTGTGTCTCCGTGTCTTTATTTTCTCTTTGGATTAGGGGTGACACACCCCATCCAGTATACACCCTCTTAACTAGTTACACCTGTAACTAATTAAGCACAAAGACCCTATGTCCAAATCAGGTCACATTCGGAGGCAGAGGGAGAAGAGAACAACCCAAGAGAGAGCCGGCTACAGGCACAGTAATAGAACATTCCAGAAGGAGGAGCCCCCCCCCCGCGCAGTGGAGACTGAGAAGGAGAAGTCCTGGGAGTCGGAGGGACCTGGGAGAGGTTGGCATCGCAGAGCCTAGCGTCGGAGCTTCACAAGGGGAAGGGGGCAACCAACTGAGTCAGAGGTGCTGAGGGTCCCCGGGTCAAATGAGGACCAAACATCCTGGGCCGCTATCCTCCCTCTGCCCATTCTCCCTGAGGGCTTATTCCTGCCGCCCCCAGGGGCTCCCTTTACACTGTGCGGAGGTACACAGGTGCGACATCTGATCCTTCGTCCCTCATCTCAGACCCAGGAGCCCCTGTCTAACCGCCCTAGGACACCTCTGCTCAGACGTCACCTGTCCCAGATGGGACTCACAGCTGCTGTGTCGTCACCCACCCCGACCCTACATCTCCTACAACACGCCCCACCTCAGTGGACGGTCCCACGCAGCACCCCGGCATCATCCCTGAGACCTCCCACTCACCCGCTTCCCCACACCCCGCCACCACCCCAGTGGGTTCTTCTCCCTAATTCTCCCGCGTCTCCCCATCCCCTCTGCCACCACCTTCGCTCAGCCCCAAGTCACCGTGCACGTCCTCACCAGTCTCCCGGCCTCCACCCCAGCCTCCCTCCACCAGGCCACTGGTCTTTCCGCCGGCCAGGCAGCACGTGCCGAGCACCCACTGGGTGCCAGGCACTGCGCTCAGCTCCGGGACCTTTGTTCTCGTGGAGTTGGTGTTCTGGAGGGCGAGAATGACAGCAGACGAGTCACAAAGGAAAACATCAGGGTGCTAATAATGGGTGGCCTGCTAGAGGGTGCCAGGGCGGCTCTCCTAGGTTGTGGGGGGGCGGGCAGTCAGAGGAGGCTTCTGCAGGAAGGAGACGGGACAGGGAGGAGACATCCACACTAAGATCCGGGCAAGAGCATTCAGGCAGAGGGACTGACAAGAGAGGGGGCCTGGCACGTTGGAGGGACCGCGGAGGCCGCCGTGGCTGAGCCCGGCAGAGAGGACACAGCGAAGGAGAAGGGGCCACCTGCTCCCGGCCAGCCAGGCGGGGCGCCGGGGTTTGAACCTGAGGACGGTGTGGCCATGGGAGGGTTCTTGGCAGGTGGGGTGACGCGCTCCGGTGTTCCAAGCCCCCCGGCTGCTCCACTCACAGGGAGAACCCCCAGACACCCCGGCCTCCGTGCAGGCAAGCGATGATGGCGGCTCCAAGGAGGCCGGTAATGACGCGCCCCAAGAGGCAACATGCGGACGTCGGGAGGTAGAGTCGAGGTTCCCGCTGGTGATTCGAACGTGGAGGATGGGCACAGAATGATGGGTCGTGCTTGGAGTGGGGGCTTGGACAATTGGGGTGGTGGGGGAGGGCAGCGGGCCATTTCCTGAGAGGGAGGAGTTTGAAGAAGCAAGTTTGGAAGCCGAGGGATCTAGAGTTCGGTTTTCGTCATCCTACAGCTGGTAGCCTTATCAGAGTCACCAAGTGTGCGGGCGACTGGGTTCGAAAGTCAGAGCCTGCAAGGCAAGGGGAGGCCCAGCAGGAAATGGAATGCGGGAGTCCTCGGCTCCGGTGGAACCTGAAGTCAGGGGTCTAAATACGAGCGCTCCGTGGAAGAGTGTAGGTACGGAGAGGAGAGGGTTCCGGTCAGCCGGGCGCACCCCGATATGTGGGTGTCGAGCAGAAAAGCAGCTGGCAGAGAGGCTGAGGAGAAGCAGACAGCGAGATCGGAGGGGGATGGGGAGACACGGCCTCGCCGAGGCTGGGAGGAGAGGGCCTTTCGGAAAAAGAACGTGGCGGCCGTGTCAAAATGCGGGGGGCGGGGAGCCTGCGTGGGGGAAGACCGTGAGGCAAGAGGGAGCGACCCGAGCCTGAAGGACCCCGAGAAGTGGCTGAAAACCCCGGATACGATGGTGCGCAGCCTGTCTGTGAGCTCAGAGCCACACCGTCCCCCGGCTGGGGCCGGGCGGGAAGAACCGGGAGCCCCTCGGGCTCACCTGGGCCAGGAGATGCTGCGCCTTCACCGCCTCCGCCCCAGCTCAGTGCACAGGAGGAAAGGACCCAGGTCCTGCTTTTCCTGCTTCACCGTCTGATTGTCTGCAGACCCCAGGGTGACCGAGGGACATCCCACAGCCGCTGAGTCCCAGGGACAAACTCCCTCTCCATTGCGCCCCGCCGAGGCACAGGGTCCAGAGGCGAGCCCCAAAGCAGGGACAGGCCGTGATTCACCCCTGAACAGTGCGCGGATGTCAGACGCCCCTGGAGATGGCCCTCCGCCCTCTTTCCGGTTGCTGCTGGGTGCAGGGATCCTGCAGGCGGGCAGGGAGATGGCCCTGCAGGCCTGCTCGGGGACACGCACCCTGCCTCCTACGTCAGTTCCATCGACTCCCATTATCCTGCCGTGTCGCTTGGACACGAGTCACCTACACTCCAGAAAGCTGTAGCCCCAAAGAGAAGCCTCCTGGCAAAACCGAGACCCGGAGAGACCGGCAAGGGTGGGACAGCGCCCATCCGGGCCAGCCTGTGGCTGGCTTCCGTAGCCTGTCCCAGGACCTGGACCCCAGAATCTGCTTCCCTGGGAAAGGGCTGAGATGCCAGTGTGTTGACCCAGTGGGGAGCACCAGTCCTGAGACCGTAAGGCTCGGAGCACGGTGAGCAAGGGAAGCGGCTGTGCAGAGTGGGGGCTGGTGTGGCCTCCGGAGAAAGTGGGGCCCCGGAGGTCCCAGTCCAGTGGCGGGAGACACGTTCTGCCTGAGCCAGCTCCCCACAGGACTGAGAAGGCAAAACAGCCCCCGCCCGGGGCCGGGAGCACAGCCTCTCCTTTGAAAAGCTCCTAAAAAGACACACATTTCTCATCACTTCCGAGCAGCCCCGCAACCTCGTGTCCCGCCTCTGTGGCATCGGGACATTCGAAACAGCCCGAGAGACCTAAGCCCAGCTTCTGCCCCTGCGGCTACCTGGTGACACTGTCCACTCGTGAACTCAAAGTCCTCTGTCTGGGAAAAACGGACAGACAGGTGTGTGTCAGGTGGTGCATGCTTCATAAGCATGACAGGAGACGTCGTGACACCCGGGCGGTCGAGTGGAAATCGTCGACACCCCAGGAACAAACCCGGAAGCCTCGTGAGTTAGAATTCGAAGGAAACGCAGTGTCTCACCGTCCAACCTCCTCATCCTTCTGGAAGGCGTCTGCTCCCCCAGGAGAGCGGCGGCTCGCGCCACGCCGTTGCTGCAGCAGGACAGAAGGCCGGGCTGCCTCCCAGCCCCTTGCTCTTCTCCGTCGCCCAGCCAGAACGACCAACACGCCGGAAGCCAGGTCACCGGGGGCTGAGACAGGAGCCAGCCGATGCCCTGGGCACGTGGAGGACTGTGGCTCCTCAGCCGGTCAGTGTCTGGCACAGGTGTCCTGGCTGACGGAGCGTTTGCACCTACAGGGAGGGAACAGCCAGCTGACTCCCACGCTGTGCTCCAAGCCCCTTGTGTGGAGGGACCAGTTCTGACGTCAGCAGGCGAGGACAGGCATGTCCCTTCCCCTGCCCAAGCCCGAGGGGTGCTGGGATGTGAGCGGAGAACTCTGCCCCAGACCTCGCCCCGTTCGATGGATCACTTCAGGGGCACCAGGCTGCACCCACTGATCTTGAGACGTGAAGGGAGAGCATTTGCGTGTATTAACGCGCTCACACTTCCCCACAGCCTGCGAGGTCCCGCACTCGACAGGTGAGGACATTCAGACACGACAGCAGGCAGGCGATCAGAATCATACACAGGTGTCCTGACCCGTCCGCCTGCCCTGGACCTCCACGGAATGAGAGTCTTCCTCTGAGCCTCCGCTTCCTACCATCACTGGAAGCCTCCCTGGCCCCGGCCTCTCCCTTCTCCACCACCCTCTCCCCAGTTTGCAAATTCAGACCTTCAAAACCCACAGGCCTTCCTGCCCCCTGGGGCCCTCTGCCATTTTCCTATCTCAGACCTTTATCACCTCATATCAGGGCTGGGGCCTCCCACTTCTTCCCCTGCCCGTCATGGATGCGTTTAGATAATGTTGGCAGACCACCCACAGTGTGCCGGGCGCGGTGCTAGGTGCCGTCCACTGGGAGAAACAGGCGAGGACACCAGCACCTGTAACGCGGCACAGTAAGAGCTGTTAGGGACGCACGGGAGGGGACTAGCCAGCCATCTCCTCGGCGGGGCCAGGATGAAGCCCATGCTCCGCGTGGAATACGCCGACCTCGGCCTGTCCCTGTCACCGTCAGCCCCCCTCTCCCCCGCATAGTGCTCTGCCCTCCGCTCTACTACGATGCCCGGACCTTCGCGGACACATCGTGTCGTCTCTTACCTCTGAGCCTTCGCACGTGCTGTTCCCTCTGGTCCCCACAGGTCTTGTCCCTGTGGCCAGTCGAGAGAATTCCTGCTCTATCGAAAATTCCCACTCTCGGGCGCCTTCGCCAAGCAAGCAGGCCCGCTTCCCAGCTGGGCCCACCGCCCCACGTGCGGGACGCCTCCTTTCTGTTTGGCTTCTGCATCACACTTTGTCAGTTATTCCGTTAGCCCTTTTCTCTTTGCCGTCGTTCATTCGCGCTCCCTGGTAATGGAGTCCCCTTTAGGTGCCAGACACCGGGCTAAGTGCCGGAATCGAGACAAACGAACGCGAGCAGACGAGGTTCTTGCACTCGTGTGCAGCTTACTATCTGGTGGGGGAAGAGCCAGACCTGGCCACCGAGCCTTGGCACGAACAAGCGTTTGGGAGCCTGTAATGAAGGGGGGAAGGGGCAACAGCTCCAGCAGGATTTCTGAAAGAAATGACCCTGATGCTGAGATCTGGACGTCAAATCCGTGAAGAATGTTCGTTCCAGACAGTGGCGGACAGAATGCACGGAGCGCTCTGTGGTGTGAACACGAGGGACCACGTGGAGGCCAGTGAGGGGGCGCGGGGAGCGGGGATGCGGACAGACAGGCTGGGGGGTGGTGCTCGGGTGCAGCCCCATGTGGGCTGGGCTCTCTCTCCAGGGGAGGAATGGCCTTGAGGATTGGAGGGACGGTGACGTGACCAAGCTTGCATTTCGAGACATGCCCTTGGCTGCTGCGTGGAGAACGGATTGAAGGAGGGCCAGAGCAGGTGCGGGTAGACCAGTTAATCCTCCTGGCTAGAGGCGATGTTAGCCTTGGCGATTCTGCAAAGAAGGGGTCACTCAAGAGACATGTGGCCTCAGGAGGCCTATAGGTGGGTTAGATCGGGGGAATTCCATGTCATTCGCTCTGGAGGGGACCAGTCACGGACTGGGCGGAGTTTGAAGGGCCTTTGGGAATGTCACATGAAAGGCCATAGTAAGCGAATGGACTCGGGCTCCAGAGCTCAGAGAAGCGTACAGGCAGGAAAGAGAAGTCTGGGACGTGTCTGCCTGGGGGTGGCACTGGATGAAATGCGTCAAGGTGTGTGGATGACATTGACAATGGTGAGAACAAAGCTGAGTCCCGAGGCCCAGGACTTCTGACTTAATTATCATTGTGCCCCGAGAGGCCAGGAACACAGGAGGTGTTCAATAAACGTTTCTTCAAGGGATAGATGGACGGATGGACAGACGAACCGCCAGTGGTGTCTTTGTGACCATTGTCCTCACTGCTAACTGACCTGAGCATCCCCGATGTCAGAACCAGGCCGGGGAGAGTGCCCGGAGCTGACCGGGCACCATGACCCCCTTTCTGGTCTCCCTGTCACGGGACAAGCTTCAGGTGAATGACCAAAGACAAGAATGCAGAAGCTCGACCCTAAGCTCCCTTATTAACGTGCCTGGGGCTGCCTCCAGAATGGTTAAGGGGCCACCCGCTGAGGACAGAGAACAGTCCACTCAGCTCCCGGGAGCTGGACTAGGAAGGGAAAAAGCAAATCTCTCCCCTGAGCTGCTCGGGCCTTTCCACCCTCCAGACCTCAGAGAAGAGGGGGAGTTGCCAGCCAGATCCTTGGCAAGCCACTGCATGGTGTGTGACAGTCCCGGGGCCCAGAGGAGGGCCCCTCTGACCCTCCATGACCCCTCGTCATCCGACTCAGGCTTACCTTAGCCGGCTGAATGAATGAATGAATGAATGTAAGGGTGGGTGGGTGGGTAGCCGAGTCAGGGTCCATGAAGCCTGCCTGTCCAGACCCACCCCCATGGAACCCCGCTGCACTAAAACTCCCTGGTCTGACGGTGACAGCCATAGCAGCCAGGCCCCATCCATGGCCCTGTCAGGGCCTCACAACGCCCATCTCCCCTGGCACTTGTGACCTTTGGTTGTCATTCTTAGGTAGGGACCTTGCCCCCCACATGGGTCATAAACCGTGATGGAAGGAACAGCCTTGGCAGGACGTAGCCCGTTGGTCGCTGGTACCCTCTGAGCCCCGCTGTCGGGGGCACAGAGCTGGACCCAGGGCTTAACGTGCTGACCGGGCGTGTGCCCCTGCCTCTGGGAGCTCACGGCCTGGGACACGAGGCCAACCCGACACACAACTGGTGTGTGACGGGTGCTTTCTAGGGGCGGGTTCCAGGTGTTAGGGGAGCACATGGGAGGGCAGGCGAAGTCCCTGGGTGCCGCCATCAGGAAGGGAAGGTGCGGGACAGGGGCTGACCCTAAGCTGGTCCTGCTTAGTCCTAGCAGTGCATTTCCACGTGCAGAAAGAAGGTGCGAGGGGCGGCGACCACACAGCGAGGGGGTATCGGGTTCGATGATTCACCGAAGCTTCTCACGGAATCACGCTCGCCGTTAGACGCGCAGTTACCGTCTGTTATGTCAGAAGGACCCGGAGTAGAACCAGCCCCGGGAGGATGTGCCCGGGGCAGAGTCCAGGAGGACACCCAACACCCGGCTGCCTCTGCCTTCTCCCCGGCATCCGTGTGTGACGCCCTTAGGGAGTATGGCCGGCCGGGGAAGCGCACCCGAGTCTCACTGTCCAGAGTCCCATGCGGGGCTTTACCACCTTGGCAGGGTGATCGCCACCTCCGGGTCTGGCTCCCGCCTCTCCAGAGTGGGCTGAAACCGTGTGACCAAACGCCCCCACCCTAAATCACGTCGTTGGTCCTTCTGGCTTCACCCTACAATTATCCCACGTGGCCAGCCCCTGACTTAAATCATATTGCTAGATTGTCCAGTGACTCAAGGACCCCAGGCCAAAAAAAAAAAAAAAAAAAGACACTTCTATCAGTCATGACGTTCAGAGAGCTTACTGATGACCCCCTCAGAAGGTGAGGACAAAGGCCAGACCTCTCTATGGGCAACATTATTCCTTACTGCACAGATGGCTCCTCCTCCTCTCTGTACACCCCCCCCACCCCGCCTCCCCCAATCCTCAGTGCCTTTTGCTGTCCTGGTTGAGAGAGGAAATGGTGTCTGATATGTTTTTCTCTTTGGTGGTGTTGCTGCTGCTGTTTTTAAAGTGTGGCCCCTACACAGATCTTGTGTAATCCTCAGCAATTCTTTGGGGCCGGAAAAACACTTGATTATGAAAAATGGTTTGGGTGAATGCTTTGTCTTCTGCAGAGAATATCGTGCAAAGATGACAATTTCCCAGGCAGAGACGTGAAATTAACTAGATTACAGATCAGTCCACCTAAATGTGAGATTAAATGAGAAATTCTGGGCGCCTTTGACAGCCAAGGGTATTATTTTAACATATTGTTTCAATTACCTCTTTAAATTACTCACCTGTGCCACAGCCCATGATGCTCTGTAAATGAACCTGCGGCGTCTCCATCCTGCAGACGGCACCCCTGGCTCCAGCAATATTCCTTCCCCACTGAAGTGTTCTCCTGATGGCTCCATTTGCTGCTCCAGGGTTATGGGGAGCTCTGTCCGGCCTCCTCCTCCCTCTGCCCTCTCTTTCCCCCTCTCCCTCTCCAGTGCTGGAGGCTAGGAGCCCGGAGGAAGCCCCAGAACGAGTACCCTCCCATCCCTCGACACCCACCCATGGGACAGGAGCTGGTCTTGCAAACGGTGACCGGTGTGATTCTGAAGACATAAAATAAGATGCATCGATGCTCTAATTTTGTAAGCTTGAAGAGGTTTATTAGGACATCAGAAGGCCTGGCCTGGGTCACCCGGGAACAGCTACAGCAAGCGGAGGAAGCTCCAGTGTGTGTCTCTGAGCAGGGCCTGCACAGAGGTGCTGTGGGGCCAGCCCAGAAAGGCTGGAGGCGCGGCCCGCTCCCCCTCCCCTGTCCCCATAGGGCCTGATGCATTCAAAGGCCCCAGGGCTCTGGATCTTGGAAATGGCTGATGCATTTATCACGAGGCTTGCCCGGCCCTTGAAAAGCAGCAGGAAAGAACCAGCTCTGAGCAGAGAGCAGAGGAGCAGCAGGAAGCCTGAACCGCCAGCTTCCCTGTTGACAGTTCCAGCTCTCATTCCTCCACCAGAGTCCCGGCTTTTCACTTTGAGTAAGAAAGGCAGTGGGTGCTCATTCGATAGTTGGCGAAAGGCCTTAGCATCATTTTAAGGTGCTCGAAAGCGAGTCGAAGCGGGAGGGTTATTGGGTAGGGCTGTGTCTCTTGTGACAGCGTCCCAGGGGATTTCTCTCTGCAGCAGATGGTGTTTCTCAGACCTCCAGGTAGCAGAGGCACTGAGTCGAAGTCCTCGGTCCCAAAGTTGGTGACCTGCAAGCCTGTGTGGGGTCGTGGCTGTAACCGTGGGTGGCAACAGCAGAAATGTGACCTCGAGTGTCAAAGAGAGAGCAGCCGGGGGTGGGCACGCATGTGTGCGTAACACATCTGTGCTCTCGCTGGCCACTGTTTTGTTTACTCACTGGCGTTTAGCACCTCAGCCGTCCGTGACTCTCCCTGCACTAAATATGTCAGCTTCGCTTCCCCGGGCGCACGAGACGGTTGCGGCTTCTGTTTTGATGGCTCTTTTTCCGTTTCGGTGGCTCGGAACGTAATTGGACCTGACGGCACAGCTCTTCCCTGGCGACCTCCGCCATGATTCTCCCTAGGTCCCAGCTAGTTGCTTCCCTAAAAGACACGCTTTTCCGTCCTCGCTGTCACTGGCGTCACGAGCTACAGGGTTTGCCTGGCAGCAGCTGGCAGCACGGTGGTCTCAAAGTGGTTCTCAGGGTAAATATGGGGTCTTCTGACTCCCTTGTCCCCCCTATGGCAATAGAGACATTCATTTCTCTTGAATCGGAATCCCACATTTAAAAAAAAAATAGTTCTCAACTTCGCGAGAAAGCACACCATGGCAGCTTCGGCAAGCGTTCTGAGCGGACCTTGTGGGCAAGCGTACCTGTCCTCGGTCACGGCTGCCCTGGGCGGGGGAGGCACACGCGGCCGCTCTGAAGTCGCCGGGGTCTTCCCGCCTGTGGACAGGCCAGCGGCAGCCCAGCGGGCGCCGGTGATGCTCTCGGTGTGGGAGCTCCCTGAGCTCCGCTCCAGAAGGATCCAGCGGGGCTGGGCCCTGACCTGGCTAGACGGCCGTGAACCGGGACCTCGACAAGCTCGTGAGTCCCGCGCAGGAGGGTCTCCGAGCCCTCGGTCAGGCACAGAGACGCGTGGGAGTGGGGGACCCGAGCTCAGAAGGCGCCTGTCTTAGCCAGGCTCCGTGACAAAATGCCAGAGACCAGGCAGCCACGCGACAAACTTACTCCTCACAGTCCGGAGGCTGGAAGCCTGAGTCAGGGCGTCGGCAGGGCCGGTCTCTCCCGAGGCCTCTCTCCTTGGCTCGTAGTCACCTTCTCGCTGTGTCCTCACGGGATTTGTCCTGTGTGGTGTCTCCCTGTGCCCACATTCCCTCTTCTTATCAGGACACTGTTCAGATCAGATCAGGGCCCACCCGACCAGCCTCATACTAAGTCCCCAATGTAGTCACGTTCTGAGGTGCCGGGGGCGAGGGCTTCAGCAGGTGAATTTTGGAGGGACACAAGTCAGCCCATCCTAGAGACACTCTCCAAAGTGGAAAGTCCCGCATAAAGGAGGTTTCGTCACTGTTGTAAGGGCTTTTCCAAGGCCTCGACCTGCCCTCTGAGACCCCGTGGCGGGGCCGGTGACCCCGACACGCAAATCAGGACCTTCCACTGAAGTCTCGGGAGCTTTCTTGGCCAAGGGGTAGGTTGGTTACCTCGCCCTGTTGTTTAGCTGACATGAGGTGCTGACACCTTTTGGGCCTCAGGCTATGAGCTTCACAAATATGTCACCAAGTCCTTACAATGGCCCTGTGATCCAGCTGCTATTATCATTCCCATTTCACAGGTGAGCACCCTCAGAGGACAGAGCCTTTCCAAGGCGTCAGAGCTGGGAGCCAGCAGCGCCAAGCCCTCTGACTCCCAAGCAAAGCACTCACTATGTGGCTGCCCTGGTTGTTTGGGGTTTCCGGCTTCTGATTCAAACAAAGCCGAGGCCCAGCTTAGAGGGACCGCATGCCAGATGTGACCCTGTCTCTCCCAGTGTGTCCGATATGCACCACCCAGGCCCGGACCGAAGGGTGGCCGTGGAGTTGACAGGCATGGCTTCGGGAAGGGTGTTTGGGACCAGAAAGGACAGCAGCCCTGATGGCTCAGCTGGTAGGGTGGGTCCTTCGGTCCAGGAGGGGCCCCGGCCCTCTGTCCCCAATTTCTCATTTCACCTGGCTGTGCCTGTCACTCCAGCTCTGCTTCTCCAGGCTCCCCTTGTGAGGCCAAACGGAGAAGCAGCCAAGAGCTTCCAGAGTGTGGGAGACCAGCAGCCTCTGCTGCTCACTAGTGCACATTCCAGGCAAGTCCCGTCTCCCGCCATGCCTCAGTTTCCCCCTCTGTAAAACTACGGAAATAGTGGCCTCTACAGCCCAGGTGTGGTGTGAAGATGAAAGGAATTAATGCTGGTGCTCAGTCAATGCAATGATGATGATGATGATGATGATGATGGTGATGGTGGTGGTGGTGGTGGCGGCTCCCACCCCAAGAGGAAGGACGAGGTCCCTGCCCTCCGCAGGCGGCATCTGCTTATGAGCTGTCGTCACCCTTCAGACTTACAGAGGCTGCACCCAATTTCAGCCTCGCCGTGTTTCCATCTCCACTTCACTGACGAGGAACCTGAGCCTCAGAGAGTCAGGTGACTTGTCCTGTGTCACACAGCTCGGGTCTCAGACTCGGAGGGGTCAGGCACTTTATCACCACACGTCACGGCTCCTGGGTGCATTTTGGATTACTTGCCTTCGGACACTCTGCTGCCCCTCGGAGCAGGTGTGTCTCTGCAAGTCCCTGACTCCGACAGGGACCAGCCATGTATTTTATTGTCAGACATACAGGGGGGCAGGGAGGGAGTGGATGGGCCTGTGTGAGCCATGAGGGAGAATGAGTCGAAAGTGTTTTCGCCCAACTTCTTTGTATCCTTCTGCGTTACGTCCCTTAGAAGATCCCCAAGTTCTCAGCTAGTGGCTAGTACATGTCTTCCTCCACCCAGGTTAGAGCTGACAGCCTTCCCAGGCTGGTACCCATCATAGGAGCAAACACCTGTTCTTCCCACCGCCCCCTACGCCACCAGCCCCTACGTAACGAACCACCCCTGAGCTCAGTGGCTCAGAACGACGAGCACGCACTAGTTCCGCTGAGTTTGCGGGCTGGCTGGGCTGTGCCGGGGCCCACGCCTGCAGATGCGTTCGTGGGACTGGGCGTGTCCAGTCCAGAGTCCCTGCAGCTGAAGCGCAGGGCTGCTTGCTGTGTCCAGTCATGCTGGACAGAACCAGGAGCACATCAACATGGACTCAGACTTCACTTTGCAAAAGAGGAAACTGAGGCACAGGAAGAGAAAGGAGCTTGCCGCACAGGGAGTGGCGGAGTTGGGACCAGAGCCCAAGCTGCTGACCCCAGGCCTGGACTTTTCCCCCAGCCCTCCGCTCCTCCCTCTTATGGAAGGCCGGGGGTGGGGGCAGGCAAGGACATTTGCAGCTCAGCTGGAGGCGCTTGAGGCTCTCTGCAAAGCTCACCTGCACTCCTGAATTAAGCAATCACTGTGGTAGAGAGCACCAGCACATCAGAGAACCCCAAGTTCAGACACTGCTCACTCCAGCACCCTTAGCTGCCGAGGAGGCAATCAAGTAGGAATTTGATGGACGACCCCTTTTATACAACCCTTCAGAAGCACAATGAGAGACAGACCCTCTAAGGATGTCCTTCTGCCCTGCGGATCACCATCACGTGACCCAGTGCCATGGACATGTTTTCAGTTCTCTGGGGCATATAGCTGGCTGTGAACCCGTGGGGTCTTAAGGTAACTCTGTGATTAACCTTTTGAGGGGCTGCCAGATTGTTTCCCAAAGCCGCACCATTTTCCATTCCCATCAGCAGGGCATGAGTGCTTTAATCTCTCTACATCCTCTCAACACTTGTTATTATCTGTCTTTTTGCTCTTAGCCATCGTAGTGGGCGTGAAGTGATCTCTCGCTGTGGTTTGATTTCCCCCAGACTGATGATGTTGAGCGTCTTTTCGTATGCTTATTGGCCATTTGGATATCTTCTTTGGAGATATCTACTCAGATCCTTTGTCCATTTTTTTTAAAAATTCGATTTCCTTTTATTTTTGAGCTGTAAAAATTCTTTTTATGTTCTAGATACACATCCCTTATCAGAGATATGATTTGGAAATCTGTTTTCTCACTCAGTGAGTTGTTTTTTTCACTTTTTTGGTGGTGTTCTTTGAAGCACAGAAGTTCTAAATCTTGACGAAGTCCATTGTATCTATTTTGTTCTTTGGTTGCTTGTGTTTTTGATGTCATGTTTAAGAAACAATTGCCAAATCCAAGGAGAGGACAATTTACCTGTTTTCTAAGAGTCTTGTACTTTTGGCTTTTGCATTTAGGTCTTTGATTTGTTTTGAGTTAATTTTTTTTTTATCTGGTGTGAGGTAGAGGTCCAACTTCATTCGTTTGCTTGGGGATAGCCAGTGGTGCCAGCAGTATTTGTTGAAAAGACTTCTTTTTCCATTGAATTGTTTTGTCACCCTGCCCCCTGTACTTTTTAAAAACTTTTTAAAAAAAGTTCTTTGTGCCTTAAATCCCCGGAATATGCAGCTTGCACTTATTTTTAAATTGCCATTTCATTTGAGAAGACTAGTTGATTTTTGTAGTGGGAGTTGACATGTGCAGAAATGTCATTGGTTTCTTAGGAGAGGAGAGGTGAGGTTATGTGTGTAGTAACAGACAACCCAAGTTCAGTGGTTTATTTCTCACTCGAGTTGCAAGTCCAGTTGCTGGGGATCTACTCATCACAGTCGCTCAGGGACCTGGCCTGGTAGAGCCTACGATTGTACATAAATGAGCTTGCACAGTTGCCAGGGCTGGGGAAAGAATGCAGGTCGCTGGTTCTTAGAAACTTCCAGACTACGGTCTTAAACAAATGGTGTCTAAATGATCCGAGAGTGTGTAGGTGCTTGGAGAACCATCATAGACAGGGCAGAATGGGCACAGGCTTGGAACTTGAAACCCAGATCTGCTGCTTACCATCTGTGTGCCTTTGGGCAAGTTACCTAACTTCTTGAAATATTCGTTTTCCCCTCTATGTAGTATCCAGCTCCCAGGAGAAATAGCATAGTGGATGCGAGTGTCTAGATGACAGGCATCCAATGATGCCTCATTTGCAACAGGTTGCACCACCCCCTTGGTTCATCATGAGATCCTCAGCAGAGCTTAGGGCTGAGATGAGGACTTACCATTTCTGCCTTGAGCAAAACTTGCATTTGGTCTGGTCGCTGCCAACAGACTCATCACTGAGCAAAAGTTTTCTTTGTCTCTACTTTAAAAATGGTCCAAGTATACTCAAAGCCCCATAAAATCCAGTGTAATAATTTCTTTGAAGCACATGCATGCCTTACCCTGTCATTTCCTAACCTAGAAAGGAACAGGAACACCCACGAGGAATGACAACCTGTGGGTACTTGGTTCTAGCATGCTGTCAGAGCTCTGAGCTGGCTTCAGAAGCATCCAGCTCACCCCACCCAGCTCTGTCTGACTTTCCATGCATGGGCCCAAGGAGGGCACTTCGCTCTTGGGGCCTCCATCCTAAGACAGGTGCAGTGGGAAATCAGAGTGTCAGATCTCCCAGAGGGGAATGAGCCCACCCGGGGGGGACTTTCCCTCTGTAGAAATGTCACCTCAGGCCGCCTGAAAATAGTGCTCCAGGCTGCAGAGCCTGGCTCTCACCGGCACACAGCCAATGGACTGGAGTGTCCACCTTCCTCACATGCCAGGTGGACTGGGGTGGCTGGAGGAAGGAGAAGGTCGTGGGTTCCCCCCAAGCTCCTTCTCAGACAGCTGGGATGCCCAGGTCTGACCCTAGAGCTGAACCTCTGCCTTTTTAAATAAACCCAAGGGGAAAAAAAAAAAGTTTTCCCACCTGAACGACAGAAAAGCCTGGTGGCTTCTCTTTCGCTGGGGTCTGGATCCCAGTCACTCCGAGTCCCCAGGCGTTGCCCTTCATGCTCCCACCACCCTGGCTGGTCTCTAACACTCGCAACCCATTGGAAATAATTCGACCACCAGCAGCCGAGTCCTTATGGTGTGCCCAGCACTGTGCCGGGCGCCAGGATAAGTTAAGACCTCATTTCTGTTCTCAACACTAGAGCTGTGCCGGTCCTAGCTAACAACAGCTAACTTCTTAAAACGCCTTTTATCAACGTAGATACACAATACACATACGGAAAACTGTACACATCGCAAGTATGTAAAACTCAGGTCACAAATGAAACTGAGTTTTCACAAACTAAAACCAGTGCCCAGGGCAAAATTACACTGTGCCCAGAACCCCAGAAGCCCTCCCTTTCCAGTCACTACCCACCACCCAAAGATAACCTGATGCCTAAGAGCAACAAGAGCTAACTTGTCCTGAGTGTAACTTGTGCCAGGCGCAGGTGTAGACGCCTTTCATCCACTGGCTCATTTAACTCACTGACAGACATGAAGGCACGGTGACTGGGGCACACAGCTAGCAAGTGGGAGAATGTAACTTTGCATCCAGGTGGCTTGCGTCCAGAGCCCTTGTCCTTAACTACACCCCTCACATTGCTGCTCTGGACACAGAAAGAACCTCGTTGTCTGCTGCAATATGAATGCTTTTCTAAGAATGCTCCAGGGGCAGTTCTGCCTAGTTTCTTGAAAAGTCATGGGTGGGGTGGGGGGAGGGGTGCGTCCCTACCGGGCCTCTACTAAATGGAAAAGAGTGTGCCTACCAGATAAATGGCAGGGGGTGCATAGGCAGAGTTGGGAATGCAGGGGTCCTGCCTGGTGAGAGTAGGGTAGAGGCGGGTGGGGGAGGGAACAAGACGGACTTGTCTGAGCCGGCCCTGTGACTACGTTCTGTGTTCTGACTTGGCCCGGGTCGGTAAGGAACTTGCTGAGTGAGGTCAGACTCAGTGGTCGGCTCCTGTAGTGAGAACCTGTATGACCCGCTTGCTTTCCTGGCTCAGAGGCGTGGCATAGGACTGGACTCCGCCTCAGCAGGGATGTCCTTGGTTTGGCCTCTAACCATTCATTTTCGTTTGCACAGGCTTTAGGGCTGTGCAGAATTCTGTGGTTGCTTTCATGTGTGTTTGGAGAGGGTCAGAAAAAGAGGCTCCACCCTCCTATTTTGAGACTTTTCAATCCAGGTTGCAGAAAGGAGATATAATCGATTTTAAAGACAATTGGCAACAGGAAGGAAAAAAGATCGCCTCATCACAAACCTGCGTGGGTCAAGCACTATATGCACGGCCAGGGTAGGGGTGAGGGGCAACTGAGTAACGGCAGGACTACAAATGTCACGGGGAAACAGAAAAAGGGGTGATGGTGTCCACTTGGGATGCCTGAGGAAGGCTTATCAGAGGCGGTGAGCACTGATGGAGAGAGGTGTGACTTGAGTTTGGGGCGTGAGGCAGGAGGCGAGAGATGTCATGCAGAGTATGCGAGTGGGCACACTGCAGCAGCCAGAACTTTCGGACCGCAAGCTTAGTTAGACCCCAGGAGTGGGCGGAGGCCCTGCGACAACAGCTAAGGAGCTCGGAGCGGGAGCTTTGGAAGCTCCTAACTCCCGCGGAGCCGCTATTCGCCGTCACTGCCCAGAAACACTCGGCCGCGCCCTCTCCGACGCCGGGGGCCCCTTCGCGCTCGGGCCCGGGCCCCGCCCAGCGACCCCAGGTCCTCTCGGGACGGCGCAGGGCTCCTCCGCCGCGGGCCGGCTCGCCGCGCCCCTCCTTCCCGCGCAGCCTTCCTCGCTCCCCCGCTCGCGGCTCAGCGCAGCGCAGCGCAGCGCCGGCTCCTCCCGCGGCTGCATTGCAGACGCCGCCACCGCCGCAGGGTGCGCAGGGCCGAGCCGGGAGCCCGAGCCTGGGTACGCGCGGGGCCCCACAGCCCGGGGTCTGGCACGGGGACCCGACGGCGCCGCGGGGCCCGGAGTCAGCGGGCGGGGGCGCGGGAGGGCTCTGCAGCCCGGGAACACGCAGCCCGTGCTCCCCCGCCGCGTGGCGCGGGTCCCCGAGGAGGCCGGCTCTGGCCGTGGGCCCAGGGAAGCGGGCGCGGCCGTCGAGGTCGGAACCGTCCCTGCCCTCGAGCGGACCGCCGCCCTGGCAGGCTTCCCGGAGCCTGGACGGGGAGCGGGGCGGCCGCGTCGCGGGGCCCTGGCCCGCCCCGGCTTCGCGCGCGGGCGCTCGGGGCCGCGCCCTGCCCGCACCCTCCGGGCCGGGCCCGCCGCCGTCCAGCGCGGCGCCGCGAGGCTCGGGCGCAGTTCCGGCGCAGTCCCCGCGCCGAGCCGCTCCGCGCCCCACACCTGCCTCTGCCCGGCTCCGGGTGACGTGGCGCCCTGCCATTGGCCCGCGCGGCCCGGGAGGCGGGGCCTGAGCCGGTGAGCTCACCGCCGCGCCCCGCCATTGGCCCGCGCGGCGCACTCGGGCTGTGGCGGGGAGACAGCGGTACCCGGAGCCCGAGTCGCTCCAGCTGCGGTGTGTGGAGCTGAGCGGGTCGGGGCCGGGCCGGGGGCGGGCCGCGCGGGAGGAGGAGGAAGACCGAGGCGGCGCGGTGCCAGCGCGACCGAGCGGTGGCCGTGCTCCCCAAGTCCGATGTGAGTGTGCGTGCGGCCGAGGGGCGAGTCCGCCGGGCGCGTACGGGGCGAGGGCGGCGGCCGGCGGGGCGGGGGCGGTGGCCGGCGGGGGCGCGCGGGGCGGGGGGGCGCGCGGGGGCGGGGCCGGGCGCGCGCCGCGGCGGGGCGTGGGGCGCTCGCGGCGGGGGCGCGCGTGTTTACGCAGGGGGCGGCGGGCGTGGGGAGTGGGTGCGAGGACGCGCGCGCGTGCGGGAAGGGGCCCCGGAGGAGGAGGGGCGCGCGTGTTTACGCGCCGGGGAGTGTGTTTTGACGCGAGTGCGCGTGGGGCGCGTGTGAGGGAGGGGCGTTGGGATGTGTGGGGCGCGTGCGGATGGCGCGCGTGTTTGAGGCGCGGGGTGCGGACACGCGTGTTCACGGAGCAGCCGGGGAGAGCGCGCGTGCTGGTGGCGGAGCGAGGGCGCAGGGGGCCGGCGTGTGTGGGCGGAGCGCGCGGGTCTGGGGGAGAAGTGCGGGGACTGGGCGCGGGGTCACGCGGCTTCAGCGAGCGAGCGGGCTGCGAGGGAGCGAGGCTGAGTGCGCGCGTGTGTCTGCGAGGGCGGGAGGGGTGTGAGGACACGCGTGTGTGCGCGGGGCGGTGGGAGTGGCGGGACGAGTGACGGTGGGGGCGCGTGTGCAGGGAGTGGCCGCGTCGGGGCGGCTGCGGGCGACCGCGGGGCCGCCAGCTGGTTTTTGTCTGCGAGGCGCGGGTCCGCGGCGGGCTCTACGCTCGAGCGGTCCCCCTCCCCCGCAGCGGGGCGCGGAGAGCGGAGCGGGGACGGGTGCCCCCTGGACGGTCAGAGGGGCCGGGAAAGGTGCAGGTGGAGGGACAGAGGCAGGTGTCCCCTCGGCGGGGCGCCCTGAGAGGGCTGGGACTGGCTCCCCCTTGGTGGGCCGCGAAGAGAGAAGGGCCGGGACAGGAGCCTCTTTCGCGGGAAGAGAGGCAGAGACAGACCCGCGCTTCGGCCCGGGGCGCCTCTGCGGGACGAGGCGGTTGGAGGCTGCCTTTCCTAGCAGGCCAATGGAGTGAATGAACGTTTTATTAATCCGTGCGTAGAACTCGGCGGGGAGAGTTGGTTGAGTTCAGAGACTGAAGATTTGGGAAAACTTCCTGAGAGCTTTGGTCACCTGCAGTCACGGGGCAGAAGAGGCGCGTTGACCCATTGCTTTCACCGGCCAAGCTCCGATGGGCTGGAATAGATGCTCGGTGTGGCCTCCTTGCATGCCCAGGATCTCATGATTTGGTTTCCTAGGTATTGCCCAGCGTTAGAGGCATGTTTGAGACTTTTCAGTCTTCATAAATGTCTGCAGGCATCAAAACAAATTTTTCTCCAAATTAGGCAGCAAAGCAAATTTCTGAGCTGTAATAGTCTTGCAAATTATCTTCTTAAGCAATTGCTTCACAAGGGAATGATGGCAATTTTAAAGCCCATTTTATATTTTGTCCTCTGCCGCTTGGCTGATTTCTATTGGTTAACTCGAGGTGTCTGATTAGCAAAACAGATTCAGTAAACGTGTGTCGGGCTCTCAGATAATCACAGAAGTGCCTCCTGGATTTGGTTGAATGCGTTCTATTTGTTTCACCAATGAGGCCAAAGTCTGAAACTTTAAATTTGTGCTTCTAACAGATTTTGTCGTTCGTGGTGAAATGTCTGGCTATATGAAAAGATCCTTTTCTCTTGGCTGCTTAAAGAATCTGTGTGATACAGAGAAACTATTGCTTGGGAATCTGGTAAAGAGAAATGCTTTAAGCAGTAGCACTGCGTGGTGTGTGTCTATAGGAAAATATTTATTATAGGACTGGAATTAAATGATAGCAAATAAGCTTATGTTTCTCTTTTTCTTTGTATTTAATTTAGGGTCTAATGTGTGATGTTCTAGAAAATTACATTTACTTACAGGATATGCATTTCCCAAATAAATTCAGCTTAGTAATGAAAACTAGCAGAGGATTACTGCGAATTCCTAAGAGACCTCCGTTCGGTCATCCTGATTCATTATATGCCAAGTAATCTAAGCGAAAACACAGTATTTAATGCAGTAGTAAAAACGTTGCATTATTTCAGGTTTTTTATTTTGTTTTTATCAAATCCTTTGCATTTGTGATAAACACGGATATTGTCCTCTCTTCAGGACTCTGCTGGGCCCTCCTGTGGATGATAGCAGCTGTCACTGCTACCGCACATCGTGTTGGACTGTTCTAGAGAACACACATAACAGGTGGAACTGAGGATTTTGTTGTTGTTGTTGTTACTTCACATGAGAAAGCGAAGTAAGGAATTAGGTGACAGTGAAAGCTTCCTGAGTGGAAGAGGTGAAGCGCTTACTAAGCCACACGTCGCGTTCTCAGCACGACACCCCCGTCTTCTGGCAGTGTGGGAAAGGTACATTTGGGGGTGGAGGGTTTCCTCGGAACCGTCAGGATTTTTCTGATGTTTCGATCGTTGCTCTCAAGAATTTCTCAAGTCGCAGAACTGTGCTTGGAGACTTTTTTTTTAAAGGTGTAAGGAAAACTTATTAATACGTTTCTTTAGAAGACAATTGGTAGATATCACCAGAAAGGTCAGTACAGACCATTTTGTTCACCTTGACCCAGTTCTTTAGCCAGCACGGTGGTTTCTGGAAGTCCTTTGTTTTTTCTTAGCAGCGTACCCTACCCCACCCCTTTCCCAGCCGTCCATTGCTACGTCTTGGCACGTTTAAAGGGCTCTGCTTTCTCTGACCGAAAGTGGCTCAGTGTCGTGTTCAGTGGATCTTTCTTCTGAGTGGTGTCCAGTCCCAGTACCGAGGACGGGTATTTAGGAGTTTGTTTCGCTTCCGTATTCCACACGTGATGTGGTCGATCCTCGTACACCTCACCTTTCTTTCAAAAAGTGAGTTGCGGGAGTTTACAGAGATACGTAGTATACAGTGAAGCAAGATAAAAAGAGATGAAATAAAGAAGGATTAGGCAAAAGGAAAGAGAGGGCACAGAAAAGTGAAATGGGGGGGGTGACGAACGAACTTCGTAAACAACATTCGTGCTGTAAAAGCGTACACTCTCTCCAGAGGCCCAAAGATGGCACTCTAGGCTTTCTGGCAAGTGTAGAAGAAGCCATGCAGGGTTAATTTTGTCTGTATTTCACCTTACGTGTAATGAATTTTCTCTCCCATGGCAGTTCTGACAGCTCAGTTTTAAGTGATGGTGGGAGAAGGTGAGCTGCATTGAATTTCATTAAAGACTGCATGTTAATCTTAGTCACATTTAACATTTAGGAAGTGCTTAGGAGCTTGCTGCATGACACGAATGGGTGTCGTCACCTCATGTCCTGAGGATGTTGGAGCCCATGACCATGAAGGCCATCAGTGATGGGCTTATCCCCTTCACGAATGGATTGTCCTGAAGTCAGGTGACCAGGTGTTCTTGGCTGTTCTCTGGTGTGCCCAGAGTTGGGCTAGCCCACAGCAGGCAGACAAGGAGATGCGTTCGCCGTTGGGAAATCGCTCTCCACTCCCAAAGCAGTATGGCATGCGGGTGGCTCGTGACAACCACGGGTGGTACTTCGTAAATACAAGTGGCTTTTTTTTTTTTTAATGTTGTGGGCGGGGGTAGACAATGCCTGTATAATCTTGCTTAATGCTTCATTTCAGTAAAGTTCCTCTCACGTACTAAAATTTACTTTTGAACTGATCACGATACCTGTAATTTAATTTGTATTGTCTCGTAACTTTAGACTTATGGTATGGAGAGGTCAGTCAAAACATTTTTAAGCACCTTCTATTGTCAGTTGATAAGGAAATTATAATAAAAAATTAAATATTTGAGGAAGGTAAAATATCAAAGGAATATTTACAGGCGTTAAGCTGCCGATGCTAAACCAGTATTACATTTTTGTAATGTGGAAAGCGATGGCAACTAATGGAAATCAGTTTCCCAATATTTTAATTAACGTTTGTCAGCTACCGAAGTTAACCAGTTAGTCGCTATTCTTTCGTTTTTACTTTTCTTCCTCCCTCACCACCTTCCGAATCCGACCCCACTCTCTTAGCCAGCCTTTCCCTGTACCCTGACAACTGCTCAGCGTGAACCCTCTATCACAGTCCGGCTAGTCTGCTTCCAGTGCCGTGTACTCCGTTCTGAATTCTGCCTCCTTAATCTCTGAGCCGAACTCAAGTCTACCTGATTAATGAAGCCTTTCCCCTCACCCCCCAAGTTCGATTGCGGCTCTTTGAGGGACAGGGTGGCACCCAAGCCATATCTTCCCCTACTGCCCTAGCCCGATGAAATCTGGGAATTGGAGTGCGTAAATACTGTTAATTACAAAAAGGGTATATGCACGGGTTACTCCTTGGACAGAGCGAGAATGTAATGAGCAGCTTCAAGCCGAAAACACACCTGCCTCTGATCCTGCTTCGTGCATTCAGTTCGGCCTTGTCAGTTGCTAGCTTAGGCACAAACTCCTCGGGCTCTCCCATTCAGGTCAGTTCAAGGTCCCTGATGGACCTTGGGTTTTCACTTAAGTGATCTTGAAGTGGCCCTAAAAGTCTTGGCATGTACCAGTGTAAAATAGGTCTGATGCCTGAATCGTTTTTCCACATATGTTAAGATTGGTCAGAAGCTCGCTGTCTAGGAATGTGTATTAGTAACAGCTGTTTGCTTTAATCTGCTGTAGTAGGATGATACCAGGTTTTTGTTTCAGCCTCCCACTAACTAACTGAGAACTCTCAGGTCAATCACCTTATGTCCCTGAATCTCAGCGCCTTACCTGTTTTCTGCGCTTGTTGGTAGTGGTTCAAGAAATCGGTTTAGTAACCGACATCATTTTTCTTTAAACCGGAGTGCATTGTACACAGTAAGGGTAAATGTCGATTTGGGAAGTTTCATCTCAGGTATTTTTTGTGTACATGTGAGTGTGCGTACTGGGCTCTGCTTCTCTCTGTGGGCCACGAAGATCGGAGCCGCTGGACCAGATCATTCCTACGTCCTCTTTAAACCTCAGTGTTCTGCTGTGGTTCTTTCCTGTGGGAGGTATCTGTTATGACAGTCGATTTGGGAGTGACCTAAGGCCTGAATAAGTTAGGATGCTCATTGTGTACGTCCGTGTATAACTCAACCTCAGATGGTCTCCAGCTAGACTAGAGCCCGCCATACATTTTCCTGTTTTTCTGACTTCTTTGTCAGAAAATGTTTTAAATAAGCATGACAGCTTATTTCTACCATAATTTAGCCCGTGTTTTATAGAGAAATTCTAACGATACTTGTGTATTACTACTGAGATATATTTAATAATAATGAATATTTTTGTTTGTTTGTTTCTAAGTAGAAGCAGAAGGATCGATTTCAGTTATAATTTAACCTAGACCTCTCTTTAGCTGGAGGTAACAGAACTCAAACCAAACTGGCTTGATGTGGAAAAAAAAATAGGCTGTTTAATCTTACGAAGTCGTTTTGGGGTTTTCAGTACAGCGCAGCTGGTTCCCTTGGGAGCCTGTCTCCCCCTCTCCTGGCGTTCCTCCCCTCTCTGTTGGTTTTATGCTCAGGCAGGGGTCCGAGGAGGACAAGATGGCCTCAGAGCTGCAGGCTAGAATGTGCAGCGAGCAAACGTTCTGGAAAATCGTGCTCCTCTCCCAGTAGTTCCAGGAAATGTCCTGTTGTCTGAGCCAGCCTGGCTCATGCGCCTGGTCTATTAATCAGAGGAGGTGGCGCCCTCACCAGCACGGCCTGGCGAGCAGCAGGAACTGAGGTCGGCGCCACCCGCATGGAGCACAGGGCCCGGGTAGCTCCCAAGGGAGAAACGAGGCCTGCGGCAGGGGGAGGGGAGCTCAAGCCGGCATACCTTGAGGAACAGAAACTTTCTGATCTTCGCCCTTGACTAACAGTTCTAGGACCATTTAAAACACAACAACAAAGGATTCAAGTTCATATATGACACACTGCTGGTTCCATTAATCAACAAAGATTTACTTAAAATATCCATTTGTCTTTTTCTAGGTGAAAGAAACATCCATCATCCACTCCAGCCAGAATCAATGCCCCTGGCATTTTTGTGCGTGTATGAAAAATGTCTTTATCTAATGTAAAAAGTAGAAAGTGCCAGCCTCAACGATGATGTTCTAAAAGCTTATAAGTCGATTGAATATTTCCAGATAAACGCCGCAGCAAATGGCAGGTAGGTTCCCAGGCGAGCCTGAGAACAAAGAACTTTTTGAACGTGTACTAGATATTCTGTATTTGCAGGAGAAAAATAATTAAAATAATGGGTATATGCGTATATCACCTATTTACTATAAAACATTGAACCGCATGACATATATAACTTACACTTATGTTACAAAACAAAGGAAATAGTGAAGTTCATATTTGATAGTAAACAGTGTTGCTCAATAAGATAAATGTACACATAACTTCAGTAAATAGGAACTTTTTGGTGAAGATTCTAAATTCATAGGGTAGAACTCAGAGCGGTTCTCTGAAATTCCAAAGTCTGGCTCCCTAACGTTTTAGAATACTAAACCCAGAGACAGTAGGTAATTTAAGTTTCCTGATAACATAACCCTATTGTTCTTATATCAGTTATAATTACAACTTCATGCTGAAGTGGAACAAAGAAAAGAGAGGGGAATCCTGCGGTGCCTCCAGGAGTTAGAGCAGCAGTTAGAGCAGTGAGAAAGGAAGGACAATATTGCTCCAGGTGGTGGTTAAACGGGTCAGGTCAGAGGTCATAGGTCACCTGAAGTGGTGTGGACTGAACCTAGGCAGGAAGTGGGGGAGAGCCTGAGAGGGGAGGAAGGTGATGGGGAGGAGATGTTGGGTCAGGTTCCCACACTGGTCCCCAGGTGGCATTCACCGTCATCCGCATCACCTCCTGGCGGCCCGTGGTGGGCCGGGGTGGTACCCGACGGAGCCTGCCGTGAAGCAGGAGGTGAAGGGGGGTGGGGGGCGCAGCCATTTCCTGGGTCAGGCGCACTCTTCAGGACCAGTTCTTGTTCCTGAACCCTCCTGTGGCAGCCTCGGTCACAGGAAGCACGTGTGAGAAGCTCCCCCCACGCACCAAGGTTTAGAGAGACTTAGGAAGCACGTCCACGCCGCGAGCAGGTTAGAGTGCACCTGAGCACGTTCGTGAGCTTCGGCAGCACAGGTCGCTGAAGGAACAAACGCCAGCGTGTTAGCCGCGTTTCACCCTGTGTTTCCGAAACAGCTTTGACACGTTTTTGTCTTTCTGGTCTGCTGAGCAGCGCCTCGCGGAGAATGTCCTAGAACGTGCAGCTGGGGAAACGCCTCAGTGGGCCGTCTCCACCAGATGGTTCTGAGCCTGAAACCCATGGGCCTCCATGGGTTTCCGAGTCCCCTGACATCGGATGCCACTTGCATGTGTGTGTTTTCTGGGGGAGGATTCGCAGCTTTCGTCCTGGTCAGGAGCCTAGGGACATAGAGGGCGAGAGTCGCTGTTACGGGTTCTTCTCTACCTGGGGAAGTCCAAGTCCAGGTGCTCTTCCGTTCTCACCTGTATTTTATGTCAGCATAGAGATGTTCCTCAGTGGGCGTCAGTCACGTGGGTTGCTCAGAGACATGGAAGGGGCCAACTGGTCATTTGATTGTTGTTTATTGTCAAATCGACTTAAAAAATTGGCAGCTACTGTCCATGAAGAGTTGAGGGAAAAGACATTTTCTTATTGCTAAACTCTAGATATATTTATTCCCAAACGAAGAAGAAGAAAACATGTTATTTAGTTGCAGTAAAGGGCTTTTTAAAAATTGAAGGCCCCTGACTTGCACAAGAAAAATGCAGCGAGTTACTTAATGATAAACAACTCAAACCCCACTAAACATAGAAAGCTTTTCCTTGAAAATATTTAAAACATTCAACTCTCATCTACTTTCAGATTTAAAAAAATAACCGCGATCATAAAATATCGTTCAATAAAGAGTAAGCGGTAAATAAAAGCGTGTGTTCCTCTGAGTCTGCTCATTTACCTCGACCACACCAAGTCATCAGAGCTATGAAGTTGAGTCATACTGGACCTTTGTCGAATTCTTTTAACCAAACAGTGCCTTGCTGTTCTTTAATCCTAAGTGGTAACAAACAGTCATTTGAAACCCCAGTGTTGCTTTTATTGCAAGGATGTCGAAGTCTGTCACGTCACACACAGTGTTTTTCTTATTAGGGTCTGTGGGAAAATGTTCTCACATTAGTACCAAGAAGAGCTGTGCTATCCACAGCGCCTGGCAGTGGTCTGGACACTGGTGGCCTCTCTTTGTGCTTTGTTCACTTAGTTCAGCCAGACTTGGGACTCTCAAGTAACCATTTTGGAGAATTTAGCGTGTGTTTTCTGTGTAACAGCTCTACCTGAGCTTTTGCTTTTCACGAATCCTGCTATTACCTAATCTCTTATTAATGAGCCACCTCAGAGAGGCATCCTTGGACCCGGGGTTATTAGCAATCAAGTGAGGGCAGGGAGGGAAGTGATGCTGTGAGGGGTACGGATTGGGCGGGGAAGAGAAATCAGGAAAGGAGCCGGCGGGAGGGATGATGGTTGGTGACAGATGCACCCTGGGGTGAGCGCCCACTGCCATTCACCAACCGTAGGCCGCCACGCCCTGACTGGCGTCATGAAGCCCAGTTTGAGGACTTGCGTGAGCATAGCAAGACAGCACAACCCCATAACCGTGTGAGATCAAGCTGCAGCCCCATTTGGCGAAAAACACTTAAGGTTTTAGCTTTGCCGCCTGATCCAAGGGGTGTTTGAACACTGGCCTCGTAATGCCGCTCGCTATTCAAGCCTCACTGCTTTAGACGTCGTGGGGGTGCAGTGTGCAGGTGACCGGCCGCCACCGAGACTCGGTGTGGGAGTAGCGTGCAGGCACAGGAGGGCAGCCCTCGACGGTCTCGTGTCACATGTGGAGCCAGGACACAGCGGGCCTCACGGGCTTTGTGACGCTCCTGAGAAGGAGCGCCGTGGTTAAACGCTTACTCAGGCTCTGGTGGTTCCTGCCGAGAAATGTTTTATTCCTGAACAAGTGTTTAAAGTGGTAAACTTGGATCTGTACAAATGTTTATTCTCTATTACTTGTCAGAAAAGCTTATGATAAATTGTAAAATAGTATTCTTAAGCCATTTTATCTATTAAAGATGTCCAATATTTTAAAGTAATACAGCTATTCTAAAATAAATGCATTTCGGCCCATTCACCTGTATTCCAGATCTTTACAAAATCATAACAACATTGTGAAAAAATATTGCCGTTAATAAGCTTTTGGGTGTTGGAACTGCAGTCCCTTTGTGGAATCCAGTGTTTAAAAAATTAACATATTTTCGAAACATCTTGGACTTTAACTCTCTCACGAGTCAGCAAGACATTTGGGAACGTCTGTGCAGATGGCGTCCCCACAATTGGCTCTGAGAGCAAAGAGCTGCCCACGCAGGTCCCTAACGCACGCGTGGGGAAGGAGCTGGAAACAGCTGGAGAGGGACCCTTCCAACTAGAACCCAACACGTGGCGTGCGGACAGATGCTGAAAACCACCAGGAACTCGGGCAGGTAGCATCGATGAGAGGAGGATTAGCTGAAAGCAGCCAGTATTTTTTCTTTTTCTTTTTTACGTCTTTTCCCAGGAACCATCTAACACACCTTACCAGCCAGGTTTTCTTTTTTTCTTGAGTTTCCCCACCATCTCCGCCCTGACCTTGTCATAGAATGCCTTCTTAGGTAAAAACTAGCAAATGAAGGAGTTAGACGCCGCTCTCAGTTGGACGCTTGGTTGGTTGTTTTCAGAGGCCTGGTCCCTGATGCGTTTGCTAGGATTGGGTCCGAGGTGGCTGTGGGGGAAGGGAAGGAACTGCTTTTAATAACTTGGCCAGAGAAAAGCACATCATAGAAGTGACTAATGGAAACACATTTTGTTCAGCATAACATCCTTTACCTTGCCCCTTCCTGAAATTCGTATTTTATATTACAAACAAGAAATGAAGTCATCAGTAAATATCGACCGAGGGCCTACTGTGCGTCAGACATTCTGCGAGGCCTCAGGGGCGTAGCCAGGAGCAGCATGAAGCTGGCGGCTGTCCCCACAGGGCTATGGGGGTGTCTCCTCACCTTCCTGTTGGACCGAGGTGCTGGAAGTAAAGGCTCACGTCTTCCTTGGTCATCGGATCCGTGGTGGCCCCACCGCTTGAGTCGCCTCGGTCACCGTCACGTCGCAGAGCCGTGGCACACGTGCCGCGCAGCAGTCCCCGCAGAGGGCGATCAGTACACACTCGCAGAGCGGATCCGCCTGGCCCTGACTCTCCCTGGCTCCTCCCGAAGGACTTGCAGCTTTTCTGTTACGGCCGGCACGGCGGCCCGACCTGCTGGTGGTGAATTACCGGATTCTTGCCTCCCGGCGGCTCCATGCGTGCCGCTGTCTCCGTCCTTGCCGTTTGCCCTCCTCGGGGTCGGGATTTGCATCTCCCGTTGTTCTTCGTGCCTTTAAGCGTCACTCCACTGCCACGTCCTGGTGTCCAGGGCGGATCGCTGCTCGGCTCCACGCCTCGCTCCAGCACGTCCGAGGACGGCCCTCGTCTTGCTGGGAGTGTGCTTTCCTCGGCCTTCGTCACTGTCACTGTCACGACGTTGGGGTGTCTCGGTTCATGCTTGCAGTATTTCTCATTGTCACCGAGTACCGACACGGTGGAGGCAGCGGCCTCCCAATTTGGTGCTTTTTGAAAAGTTAGTGCACTTAAGACATTTGTGCTTCCTCGTGGACTGTATAAAGGTGGGGGAGGGCTCCGGGTCACAGTCCCTGTCACCCTTCGCTTTCCCACTCGTGCGCGGCGTCTTACCGCCAGTCACTCCACTTGGGCGTGCTGCGTTACGGACCGTGAGGGCGGCTCGTGCGTACGTTGGGGCGCCCTCCTGTGCTCGCTGCCATGTTCCGAGGTAGCTGAGCTCCCTGACCCAACCGTAGTGCCCTTGCAGAATAGCTGTGGAACGTTTGCCCCCACGCACCGCAGGCCCGCAGAAGACTTCCAGTGAGAAGCAGGGGCCGCTGCGCTGTGCGTCCCCCTCCAGCCTGCCGCTTCCTGATCGCCGTTAGCTGTTTCCACAGCCTCCTAAGTGATTTTTCCCTGACGTGTCTAAGACTCTGTATTTGTGAACAGTGCAAAAACACAGACCAAGGAGGAGAAATACGAGTCCCAAGTCACCGCAGACGGAGAACACCGAAGAAGAATTGCTAATCTCCATTTCTGGTGTTCCGGCACGCAGAGTTGGGGTGTTTTTAAGAAGTGGAGTCTGGCGATTTTTTTCAAAGGCTAAATTTAGCCGTTGCTTTGGAAAATCAGAGTGGTACAGCTTGTGCCTTATCTCCGGCCGGCCCTTCGCCTGTCCTCCGCGCGCGGACGTCTTAAATGCCTTGCTGGACAGGAGCGGCTTAATGCACTCCAGCGGCCCCGTTTATTCTGGGAAGGAATTAAGTGACTTCATTTTCCCTGTCTTTCTGAGCTTCCTAAAAAATGTAGGAGACTTCCTAAGCGGCAATTACAGTTCGCTACAGAAATAGTTCAAGTCATGCCCCCTCCTGCTTCATCAGCTCTTCCTGCCGGCGCAGCCAGGGCTGTAAATGGAACGAGAGGGGCCTCTCGCTCCGGCCCGGAGAGCAGCGGGAGGGCACATGTGCACTCGAGCCACAAATAACGCGTTTTAAAATAGCCGATGGTATTTGTGATGAGCGCTCCTCCATTCACTACCTGCCAAGGCAAAACTTTTCCTTCTGCTCTGGCACCGGGACCCGCGGTGTGGCGCAGCGCGACCGCGGGAACAGGTGCTTGGGTTTGCAGGTGTTGTCCGTCAGCCCGGCTGCCCGGCGTTCGGGTGCAGGCGCACCTTCTGAGATGTTCCGGAAAAATGCGTCTTTTGTTCGGCACAGCAAAAACTTTGATATGTTCAGGCCACAAGCGAACCCGACGGACTTGTTAAGCCCTCGTGGAAGTCGTCGCAGGTGCTCGTTCAGGTGTGCTGCTGGCCACACGGCCCAGCTGTCCCATCCCCCGGGGACGGGCGGGAATACGTCAGAGGCAGAGACCCGTGTCGTCACGTGAAGCCCCGGGGACAGGCCACGGTGGCCGTGCCGCGAGGTTAAGCTCCGGTCTGCGAGGAGGTCCGTGTCCCGGCTTTCCTGCCGGAGCCTTGCACCGACGCCACACCGCGGGCACGCCGTTTCCTGACCTGAGCCCCGGGGAACTGGCGGCCAGCCACGGCGGCTGACGTTTTCTCACGTGCCGTCAGCGCCACCGGGTCGGCCCGGTTCACCACGCTCTCCCCGCCGCGATCCATGATCAAACTGGGAGTCGTGTGCCACCCGCAGTCCACGGGGGCGAGCGGAGGTCGCTCGGCCCTTGGGCCAGACTTCGGGTGACCCCGTCAACAAATTGGCTTCTAGAAGCAGCTTAACTCAGAGAATAACATCTCCTTGTTTTCCTCCCGTGAGCGCACACCCACTCCATCGCTGGGGCGCAAGGCGGGGTCCCTGCTTTCAAGGAGGTCACTCTAGGAGAAATGACACGGACAGGAAAACAGCTGTGCATCCGTTTGCTGCGACCTGTCAGGGTACGGCGAGACGTGACGGTCCCCTGGGCGTGCCGGAAAGGACACAGGTCCGGGGTCCGTCTTTGTTGCGGTCCCTGCCCTGGCACTTAGACAGGTGACCTGGGGTAAGGGACACATCTCTGAGCCTCAGTTTCCTTCCCTGTCAAATGAAGAAGAAAACCTTTCAGACTTATTTTGAAGATTGGAAATAACACGTGGGGATAACGTCTGGCCTGTAGACGCTCATCGCGGCTATCAACCGTAGGACCAAAACGATGTGTGAGCCGCACACCACGGAAGAACTCCCCAGCCGACGTGGGGAGAGGTCGGCGTTGCCAAAGGCCCAAAGCCGTGTGAAGTTCCTGGATTTGGGGAGCAGTGAGTGATGAGAAAACCCCTGAAAACGGGCAGGAGATGGGTGAAGAGCATTCCATGCCACACCAGAGTTTAAGTTTTATTTTGTAGGTCAGAGGGAGGGATTGCAGTTTTTTTTAAACTAGATTTTCTGATAAAAAGAAGTTGCCTCATGCTGTATTGCTCCATACAGCTATGAAAATTAATTAGGTTCCAAGACTTAAAGGGAGTTGTTTATAATCTGGAGGAAAAGTCAGTGCCACTGAGTACGGAGAGCCCGAGAAATGTGGCTCTTCGCTGGTTTCCTGACAGAAACGTTTTCCTACCTCAGACGCCCAGATACCTGGGATTCCCCACTTCTGCCGCAGCAAACTGCGAACCTTCTAAACTTAGAACGTACTGCGAGCGTCCGACTTCATGGGATCTTCTGTCTTTAGCACTCGTGTTGCTCAGGGACTTGACATTTTTGGGTTAAGTATAAATTTGGGACATTTTCAAGTGAGTCCCTTTGAGGTTTAGGAATCCCCATCAAAGAGAGATGAAAAGATGACCCAGGACTGTTCTGTGCCGTGTGACACTTTGCATAACAGCCCCGAAGGGGAGGCTGGGATGGGGCCCAGCAACAGGAAAGGGGAGGTGAAGCCCCAGCTAGCCGTTTGTTGCCTCTTGGGTCAGTGATTGGCTGGAAACTCTTTTTCTTCTTCTTGATCTTTGTAATACTTAAAGCCATTCTGGGAGCGTGAGTCTGTGCCCCCAAGGAGGCTAGGATGAACACCGCGGTGCTGTGTTGGATTTGGAGATGCCAGGGTGACTTGTGTTGATGTTTGTATGTATACAGCTAGATACAGAAATAATTACAGATCCATGCGCGTGCACGGGCTCCTATGCTGACCTGTATTTCCTTGCTCTGTCCACTGAGGGGGCCCAGAAACAGTGAGCCATCTGGCACCCAGATCTTGGTTCCTAAATGCCATTCTCCTAAAGGAACCGAGGCCTGTCAGAGAAATTGCTGATTGTAGGGCTGGGACAGGGAAAATAAAAGATAAGCCGCAGCATCTTAGAATGCCAGAAAGTAGGACGTGCTCAAAAAAAGAAGGGCAAAGACCGAGAGAGTATCAGAGGGGCACAGGAGCCGGCCCAGGAACCAGCGCTGGACGACTTCGAGAAACGGACTTAGCATAGGATCGTGACCCAAGGTGTAAGATAAGTATACATGAGTTCACAGTGCTATACATCAGTGACCAAATAGAGGACAAAGCTTCCTTATAGGAAAACTCCACGTCTTAAATGTGGCCACTCCTCAAACATGAAGGGGAGCTTAAGTTCCTTCCCCTCGCGCAGGGGCCAGGCTTAGTGACTTGCTGCCAAAGAACGGAGTGTAGGAAGGAAAAGACCGTCAGGGAGCGGCCTGGCAGACACGGCCTTCGCCAGGCGAGCGAAGGCAGCATCCGCCGAAGGTCACCCTGCCGCCGCGACGTCATGCAGCGAGCAGGGCACGTCGCCTCTGTGGTGTTCTTCCCCAGAGCGCCTGGCTCCAGCCTGCCCAGTGCAGCACATCAGACGGACTTCACCTGAGGGACACCTGCAAAGCCCTTGACCGGTCGGTGTCCCTCCAAACTGCTCACGTCAGGAAACATAAGGGCGTGGTGAGGAACCGTCACAGATCGGAGCAGGCGGGAAGCTCAGCAATTAAATGCGACGTGGCATCTGTCCTGGGCTGGGTCCTGGAACGTGGATTCTACTTCCGTTTAATGGCGTGATCGATTCAAGTGTAGAATTGATAGTAGTGACGTGTCGGCATTCGTCCCTGAGTTGTCTCAAATGCACCGTGGCTGTGTAAGACGTTAGTGCTCGGAGGGGCTGGGCGAAGGCTGTGTGGTGGCCCTGCTGTCTGCACCTCAGCTGAAATCTAAAACGATTCGAACACTGTTAGCCTACTTTTTAAAATGCCCCCACAGTATGGCTGGGTAGAAGGACCCAGTCTGGTAATAGCTCGGAAGTTAAGAGAGCCTTGCTCCTTAGAGAGGTCTCACCTATTAGTGTATTGCATCCTCAACAACAGTAGGATAAATAGCGATACCCCCATCTTACAGATGGGAAGATTGAGGTGCAAAGTGGCCGTTATGCTTGCAAAGTCACGCAGTGACAGGGTGGGACCTCGAGCGCTTCTCTCCACTCCAGTTCTTTCACTGTCGGTCGTGGATGCCCAGTCTGAATACGCTGCTCCCGCCGAAGGGGGAGCAGGTAGAACAAGCCCGCGAATCACAAACCAGACTGTTGCTGCGAAGCCATCAGAATGTCTTACCTTCTGTCTGGGGTGCGTGTGTGCGTGTGTGTGTGCACACGCGTGTGTCTTGAAGGTGAGGACGGAATGGCCGCGTGGCGATTCCAAGTCCTCGTCCCCTGAGACTGTGCAAGGAAACAGGCTGCTTTAGCGGGGCGCACAGGGCGGAGACGGCCTCCTGGGAAGGCCCCCCACTGAGCCGGCTGCGAGACTTGCTGGGAGCGGTAGGCGGTACGTGACTAGGCGCAAGGCGCAGCACAGGTGGGCGGATTCTCAGCAGTTCTCAGGTACTGCCGGGTCTGAACCGGCCGAGCCCTTGGGAAAGAGGTGTGCGGCCCGGTGTTGCGGACCGGGCCGGTGTGGATGCGCCCGGTGTGATCGACCTGAGGTGATGTGTCCCGTGGCCGTGGTGGGCAGGACCTTCTGTCCAAGTCCGGGTCCTTCTTTAACAAGCACTTGGGTGGACGGAGGATTCGGCCTTGCAGAAGGACGCCGGTGTCTTAGAGCGGTGGCTCTGGAGACACGACCTCAGACCAGAAGCGTCAGCGTCACCTGAGAACATGTTGGAAATGCGATTGCTGGGCCTTCCGCAGGCTCACTACAGAACCCCGCCGCCGGCTCCGGGCAGAGGGCCCACAGGTCTGTGTTGAGAAGCCCTCCAGGTGATGCCGGTGCCCACTAGAGTGTGAGAACCACTGGGGTGAGCACAAGCCCCAGTCCAGGTGGCAGGCTGCCGGCAGACGGGACGAGCCCGTGGAGAGAGCGAGCACACAGACACTCTGCCACAGTGGGGTGCCCAGATGCACCCCCAGAGGTTCTACTGCAGGAGAAGAGGAACCACATTCGGACCCCCTTGCCCAGCCTTTGGAGCGGGGGCTTGTAACAGGACCTATTGGCAGAGGGATGGGAGTTGGAGCACCTTTTGTACAAACAGTGACTTGTTCTTTTGATGAGAAGGATAAAGCCTAATAGTTCTAGACAAGAACTAAAAGCCAGGAATGACCAGGCGGCAGCTGGAGCTGGAGCAGCTGCCCGTCGGCTGAGCCCGCTGGGGTCCTGTGTGCCGTGGAAGCGTGTCGCTGGCACAGCCGGGGTCCCGTGTGCCGTGGAAGCGTGCGTCCCTGGCGTAGCCAGGGTCCCGTGTGCCGTGGAAGTGGGCATCGCTGGCTCGCTGTCTGCAGCCTGGTCCGCACGGCTCAGCAGCTCGGTCGCTTCCCTCACACTGATCTGAGGACATGGGGTTCAGAGTCCCGCAAGCTGAGTCACCGTGGGTTTTGTCTGAAACGTCACGGGGAGAATCAGAGCCAAACTCCTCAGCCCCTGAGGTCTGCACATCATTCGTTTTTCTCTGTCACCCAACATATTCACTTAAAAATCCAGGCTCATTCACACTGCAGAAATTATTTGTGGGCCAGCAGACGAGGCCGGGACAGCCTCGCCATCCCTGCCCCCAGCCCAGCGCTCGCCACATCGTAAGTGCTCAGCACATACGTGCACGCGAATAAATGAATCTGGAAATGTACTTGTTTTGATTCTGATGTAATCAGGATTTTTTTTTTTTTGGCTTCTAAGAAATTGCCTTTATCCCATAATCACGCACACTATACAACCAAGGCAATATATAGTCCTGAATTTGCCAAGATTTTTACAGTAATGTTTTAATTGCCATAATAAAGCTGTCAAACCAAAACAAGCTTGAAGTTGTTGCTGTGACTTGCCAGTTATGGAAATGCGAAGACTATCATTTTACGCATCTGAGTGAGCCTCGCAGACAGCTGTGGCCGGGCCCGGCTCCGAGGCTGGGAATGGCTGTCAGAGTCTCTGAGCTTGGTCAGCCCAGCACAGCAGACCTGCGTTCTCTGGGATGCCAGCTCATCCACGTCCATTTGAGATGGCTTCTTATATTAGTTACCACGATACTTCCCCTTCGGAATTGAGAGGCTCAGAGACGCCGTCCTGCACGATAACGGTTTTGTGAAGAGGCGAACAATGGCGTCTGAGCATCTTCACGGAGTGCTGCTCAGAGCAGCGTAATGATGTCTAAGGGCTCACCGCGGAGGGCGCTGGGGGAGTGGTGCTGCCTGGACAGCCCGGAACAAAAGCCAGTAACCCCCGTGGCCGGCACGGACACGCGGTGGTGACCCTTGGGAGTGTTTGGACCTGGAGGTGCCGTGGGCAGGGCCTGGCTCCGCGAGGTCGGGGTCTGTCTCTGCAGCGTTCACGCTTGGCAGGGCCGTGGGCGGGGACGCCACGCCAGCTGCACTGCAGCGCACTGCAGCCCTGCTGGAGCAGAGCCACCTCCGACGGGCACGGGTGGCCAGGCAGGCGTGCCCGCGGTGCTCCCTGGGGGCCGACCACGCTGGGCAGCCCTCTCCGTGTCCTCGTGCCCTTCTGCATGACACGGCATGTTCATCTTGGCCACCAACCAGCTCCAGGCAAAGTGCGAACCAGGCTTTGAACCGAGGAAAATAGATTCTGAAAATTCATTTAATAGATGCAAGGTCTGTGAGCTCACAGAAGAAATAATCAGTAGGTGGCTCCAGAGGTGTCACCCGTCCCGTGGGCCGCGTATCTGTACGTAGGTTCAGAGTGGGATGGTTGTCAGCTAGCACGATTAGGAATAAGCAGGGACCGTGAAGAAACGTGTCACAAAGAGTAACTGCCATCCAGTTGGAGTCGCACATTCTGCAAACTTCCGTTTTCTCTTCGAAGGATGGAGGAAGGGTTCTACCACTTCCGAAGCCATTCTGTGTTTGCCATTAGTGGTCACAGAGTGACAACAAGTTTATCCGAGGCATATTCATTCAGGGTTACTTCCCATTGGTGACTCTGCCACTGAGACACTTAGCAACAGGGTCCTCAAAGTTTGTGGCATCTATCCGCAAATGTGAAACTGGAACAGAGACCTTAACTTTCACTTTTAAAGAGTGAGGGTTTTGCTTTCAGTTTTGTTCCTGGAAATAGCTTATTAGAAAAGAAGATCACAATTCTTGAAAAACTGCCTTCCTTCTCTCGCTTTTGTATTTGAATAAAGTGAAATCAATTCAACGTTCAATAGTAAACATTTTCTTGGGAAACAGGGACTATCTTTCTACTCTTCAGAAAAAGATGATATTTCCTAGGGTGCTGCTGTGCGATGCTCGTGCATCTTCTCTTTTTTCCTTCCTGTCGTTACCGTACAGTGGTTAAGCTCCCGGGCCCAGAGCCGGGTAGATTAGCTGTCTCCCTGTGCCTTAGTCTTCGCATCAGTAAAATGAGGGTGATAACACCACCTCACGCCCATGATCGTTGTGGCGAGTAAATGCGTTAATGTGTGTGCAGTGAGAAAAACAGTGGCGGGGGTGCGGGAAGCCTCCTGTTCGGTGTCATCTCGTGTTAGAGCCATTTGTTCCATCCCATGTGGAGTCAGTAAGCTTTGCTCACTAGTGTTGGGATTTACAGACAGGATGGCGAGCAACACTGATAAAATACTTCTTTTCCGGGTTATTTCGTCTCATGATGCAGACAGCTGTGTTTTGAAAATAGTTGTGCCATTAGCAATTTGAGGGAGAAATGTGTCGTCACAGCTGTTCAATCAATTTCCAAAGACAGTTACTTCATCTGTCTGACGATAACGGTGGCCAGCACTGTGATCCGGAACTCAGCATATTGATTCACTTAATTCTTGCAACAGCTCTTCAAGATGAGCGCAGTTACCGCCCGCACTGAAGAGCTGAGGGAACGGAGGCAGCAAAGGTTCCGTTCTGAGTTGTACCACCGTTGTGTGGCAGAGCCAGGGTCCTGGCCCTGGCCCTGTCCACCTTCGTCTTCCTCTGTCCCCCGCGGGGTGGCCCAGCTGCGTGGCATCTGCCCTCCCGCGCCCTGCCTCTGGGCCTTGGCGTTTGCAGTCACGTGACCCCAGCCCTTGGCGCGTCTGGCTGCTTCTCACCATTCTGGCTAAAGTCAAGTGTCACCTTTCCTATCTTAACTAAATTCTGCCCGCACCCATCACTTCTTATCACATTTTCGCCTGCTTCACAGTCTAGAGCAGGCAGAGATCCCCCCTCTGTCTGGCCGGCTCACTATTTAGTGCCTGGCACGGCATCATTTAAAGCCCGTTGAATGATGTAGGTGCTGATGATTTTAATAATAGTCTTAGCTCCCTCTTTTTCATGTGTACGTAACCTGGCTCTTACATACGTGAGTGCACATGTGTATGTGTGCATACACGTGAATGCAGAAGGAGATATATTCTAATCTCGATAAAGTGGTACAGAATCCTAGACCACTGAGAGTTACAGTTCTAGCTCAACAGTGACTGCCCAATGTTTTTCTTATGTGGGGTGAAGCGCCTAAGTGTGTTTGTCTCTGGAAAGACTGAGTCACGTGTTCAAAGAAAGGTGTGCAGGTGAGAGCCTGGATTAGGATGTAAAATCATTTTTCTTCATCCGTTCCTATAAATCCAGATAGTACTTTGAATATACACCTGTATCTCCTCGCAACCCCCCCCCCCCAGTAACCGCTTCCTCCCGCTAATTTAAATTAAATTGTATTCACGTTGTTTGTTTGCTCTCTCAGGGCCCCTTGGGTTTCCGGGTTTCCGTTGGGGAATTTGCCAGAGAAGTGGGGGTACCAGGGACCTGAAACCAGGACTTTGACAAACAGGGATTTTCTGTTCGTTTCGCTGAGAACTCGGGGTGACCGTGGAGGTGTCAGACCCGCGACCGCAGTGGGGCGATCTGGCCGGGGCAGACCCGTGCGGCGCGGTCAAGTCGGGGACGGGCTTGGGGGCGCTGGTCCTGCAGGCTCGGAAAGGCCACGTGGCGGCCGCGCTCCTTCCGCAGCGCACCTCACCTCACCCTTTCTTGCCCCGCCCTAGACAACCAGTTCAGGATGTCCATCCTAGAGCGGCTGGAGCAGATGGAGAGGAGGATGGCCGAGATGACCGGCGCGCAGCCGCACAAGCCCGGCGGCGGCGCGCGGTGGCAGCGGAGGCGGCGCCGGCAGCGGGAGCGGCGGCGGCCCAGCCCAGGTACCTGTCCGCGCGGGCGGCCGCGTCTCGCGTGCCCCTGGCCGGCCAGGCTGCCCGTCACAGCCCCGACTCGGGCCGGCGTCATCCCTGGACAGAAGTGCCCCTCGTGCTGCGCTGCCGCACGTGGGGCCCGTGCGACGCGAAGGGGGCCTTGGCGCTGGGGCTTCTCAGTCGCTCACCCTCCCTGAGCCTTAGACCATTGTCGCCCACCCCAGAAGCACTGCTGTCACCTGGGGGCGGCGGGGGGGGGGCGCCCACGGAAAACCGGAGGCCAGGTGCCGTCTGGGCTGCACCCGCTCAGAGTCCAGTTAGAATCTGTTTTGCATTTCGTGTTCTATCTCTAACTTAAGTATGGAAAACATACTGGAATTTTATAAACTCAGAAAGATCAGTGTGAAAAGGGCCCAGAGAAATGGTTTGCGTAATTTTTCACTGTAAAACGTTATACTTTCATGTTTCTCCTGGGTTTTTTTTTCCCCACAAATTCCATAAAGAATGCATTATATTTCTAAGTACAGAGAAATTACCAAATATTGTTTTGGAGTCCCATTAGTCCTGAAGGCTGTATATAAATTTCATTTAGTAGCTTCATTTTGGAAAAGCGTCCTGGGCAGAAATTATTTTTCACGAGTGCCTAGAATACATTTAAAGGGGCCAACAGTGTTTCTTAACGTCCACTACTGAGTCGTTACCCAAAAACCTCAAATAATTCCCTCTTGCTCTTCAAGGAGAATGATTTTCTCTGAACGATTACATTTTTAAGTGAACATCTTGAGTTTTATGATCCTTATGAATATCAAGTGTTAGTCATATTTTTAATAATAAAAACAAAGCAAAATATATGCTATCCAAAAAACTAACCCCTTTTTTTCTTGAATTTTCTTCTTTCTCACCTGCCTTTAGAAATCAAGGGAAAAGGAAAGACTAGGCACATAGTAAAGTATTATTAAGGCTTAGATAGGCTTTCTCTTTTTTTCACCCAGTACTACTGTGGTTTATAAAAGAGGTAATCATTGTTTACTGTATCTCATGGCTCAAATAAGAGATTCCCGTGAAATCCTTTTCCTTTAACCAGCAAAGATTGCATAAAGGGAAGGGAGCCCAGAGTCCCCTCGCAGCTCCCCATTCGGCACCTGGCCTGTTATAATCTGATCCCACATTAACTACTGTCGAACACTCTTTGATCAATTGAAGTTGGCTTCTGTGTCTGTCCACCTGACGTGGAGGTGTGGCTTTTTTTCGTTTAACGCAAAGGGAATTCTCTCTCAGTTCACCGCCCGGTGATGCCGTGTGCTCACGAGTGTGTCTGCCTGGTGCACACGGAGCAGCTCGGCCTGGACTTGGGCGTCAGGGTCATCCTGCCGCAGGCCCGGGTCACCCAGCTGTGCTTTCTAAGATGTTTTCACAGCTCTACCGAAGATGGCATTATGTCCGTCATCTGCTGTTTTATTTTTGCTGGAGTTTTTTTTTTTTTTCCCCCAGATTTAAAAGTGAAAAACAACGAGGAGCAACAGTATCCTGTAGTAATTGAATTTTAGGGGGTTTATTACTGGAAAGAAAAAATGCTCTTAAAATAATACCAAAGAGAATTAGGCTAGAAGTGCCATTTATTTGGGGGGGGGGAATGTTAAACGTAAAACTGCTGTCACAGAGACTCAGATAAGCTGTTGAGGTTACTAACTTTTTTATTTTATTTTCCTTTACAACTGAATCCAGGGAAGAAATCCATATGGTTAAAATTACTGAATCTGGCTTTCCCGTGTGCCTCTATTATTATTAACAACACGTAAATTTCAAGATCTCTAATGCTTTCTCAAGTATGCTTTTTACTATATGCAGAGGACTGGATTATATTGAATTTTAAAATTTTTAATTGAGATGTAGTTGACATATAACATTATTAGTTTCAGGCCATACAACATAATGATTCAGTATTTATGTCCATCGTAAAGTGGTCATGACAGTAAGTCCAGCTAACGTCCATCATCACATAGTTCCAAATCCTTTTTCTTTGTGATGAGAGCTTTTAAGCCCTACTCTCCGGAACTTTCAGATGTGAAACAGTATTAACTACAGTCACTGTGCTGTAGATTACGTTCCCAGGACTTACTGATTTTGTAACTGGAAGTTTGTACCTTTTGACCCCCTTTACCCATTTTTCTCTCCCTCTCCTGACCCCCGTCTGACAACCACTAGTCTGTTCTCTGTATCTACAAGTTCGGGTTTTTTGTTTGTTTGTTTGTTTGTTTAGATGCCACATGTAAGTGAGATCATATGGGATGTGTCTTCGTCTGACTTATTTCACTTAGAATAATGCCCCCATGTTGTTGCAAATGAGTCATTGGATATTTTTAAGTGTTCCTTTGGGGGAGAAATCCCCACCTAAGTGACTGAAGTCTGCAGAAGCAGCAGGGCAGTCGGGTCCAGGCGTCCCCAGGGGGCAGCACTAGGAGGGTGACTCTGCTGTGTTCCCTCAGCACTGTGCCACCTGCAGTGTTCACTTCCCTGGGAGGCCAGGGCCATGTTCTTTTGTTTTGTTTTGTTTTTTAGCAGTATACGCTTTCCCTGAGATGGATCAGCATGACGTTTATGATGATCAGAGTGTCGGCTTTAATAGACAGACTCTAGCATCCTTAGAGTTGTGGAAAATTACCTTGTGCCAGGACTGCAGATAGGAGCCGCAGAGCCGAACTAAGCTCCTTCTGGGCCTCTCTGTGCAGCGTTTCTCGATTTTCAGCTTCGTGTTTCCCGTTTCGAGCCGCTCATCGTACAGCACTCGTCTCCCCCTACGTGGGAACGCCGACGACGTGGGGGGGGGGGCTCTGACCTCCGATCCTAACGCGTGCTTTCCCACCACAGTGCGCTTCCGGCCCCGGGACCTTGGGGAGCTGCTTTGAGAGCCGCGTGGTTGTCGTCTGCGAGAAGATGATGAGCCGGGCCTGCTGGGCCAAGTCTAAGCATCTGATCCACTCGAAGACGTTCCGTGGGATGACCCTCTTACACCTGGCTGCTGCCCAGGGTTACGCCACCCTAATCCAGACCCTCATCAAATGGCGGTAAGGCTGGGGTGCCCGCGGCCGGTGGGCGTCCTCGCTCATCGACACGCGGCTTCCCCTTGAGTGTTTTGTAGTGTGGCGATCTGGCTATTCAGTTGAGCGTGCTAGCCTGTTAGCAAATGGCTTCCTCCGAGGCCAGTTCCCAAGGGAACTTGATGAACTGCCCAAGTTCATACATACAGAGTGAGACGCTAACCGAATGGTGGAATTTTTATTTCCTCTGGGCTCCTAGCCAAATCAAGAGTCCAGGCCACCCTGTGAAACTCGGGACCCTGTCTCTTCACCTCAGGGGTGTGGGATGCTCAGCCCAGTTTCGCCTCTGGGGTTTCATAACCGTCGGTGACTCCTTCTAACACTGAGTAAACTGTGCAGTAATTGCTGGCGCTATCCCTTACAGCACGAAGCACGCAGATAGCATCGATCTGGAGCTGGAGGTCGACCCCCTGAATGTGGACCACTTCTCCTGCACCCCTCTGGTAAGGAGTGGCTTCCTGTACTCCTGAACGTTTTTTCTAGGCCGGCGTCGGGATGTGCCTGGCGCCCTGTGCTGTTCCTCACTGGCCGGTACTAGTTGTCAGTCAGAGCTCCTTCATAACGGTAGCATTTGCGGCCCCGTTGGCACTGCCAGCAAGGGTAGATCTGTCAGGTGGCAGCAGTGGCAAAGTGAAATACATCTTAGACTCGCGTTGAGAACGCTCGCTCTGTCTCCTTATTTGTTTTAGATGTGGGCGTGTGCCCTAGGGCACGTAGAAGCCGCTGTCGTGCTCTACAAGTGGGACCGCCGGGCCATCTCTATCCCTGACTCTCTAGGAAGGCTGCCCTTGGGGATTGCCAGGTCAAGGGGTCATGTGAAATTAGCAGAATGTCTGGAGCACCTGCAGAGAGATGAGCAGGCTCAGCTGGGCCAGAGCCCCAGAATCCACTGTCCTCCAAGCGAAGAGCCCGCTACAGATAGCTGGATGACCCAGTGGCACAGTGAAGCCATCGACTCTCCAGAAATCCCAAAAGGAGTCACCGTTATTGCAAGTACCAATCCAGGTAGACATTCAAAGCGTCATATCTCAGACTTGGAAGATTTCCCACGTGCTTCCCCTCAGCCACCCTCAGAAAAGCCCGTAAGATACAGGCATTTAAGGGTTTGGGTTGTTTTCTGTTTCTGATTTTCCTTTTAGCTGTAAGAATGTCTAGTGTTTCCTCACTATTCCCCACTCCCCAGCAAAATGCAGAAAGTAGGGAAAAAAAAAACCCTATGTCCGTGCAAGAAAGACAGATTTTGGAGGAGGATTATCTGGATACGATACATGCTTCTGGGGAATATTTAAATGTAAGGGACATGTCTTGAGTTCCAGCTTTGCACTGCGTGTCTCTCAGGCATAGAGAAAGTGTTAAGTCTTTAGGATTCCTGATTTTATCGCCTGTCCTGACTATCCTTTCTACTGTACTTTTCAGAGCTGAGAAGACCTCGGTCTGAACCCTCTAATTACTACAGCAGTGAGAGCCACAAAGATTATCCAGCTCCCAAAAAGCATAAATTGAACCCTGAGTACTTCCAGGCAAGGCAGGAGAAGCTGCTCTCCACTGCACTGAGTCTGGAACAGCCAAATCTCAGGAAGCAGAGCCCTAGTTCTAAGCAGTCTGTCCCTGAGGCAGTGAGCCCCCGTGAAGGAGTGAGGGACCGCGGCCGGGAGCGCTCCCCTCCCGCTCCGGAGCCTGCAGGAGGCCCAGCCTCTGGATCCCGGCCCGTAGGAAAGTGGCGTTCCAAAGATCTTTACCTTGGTGTGTCTACAGCACAGGTGACTGGAAATCCGAAGGGGACCAGTGTAGGAAAGGAGGCAGCACCTTCACAGGTGCGTCCACGGGAACCAATGAGTGTCCTGATGATGGCTAACAGAGAGGTGGTGAACACAGAGCTGGGGTCCTACCACGATAGTGCAGAGAACGAGGACTGCTCACAGCCCATGGACGACATACAGGTGAGCATAGGCGAGGTAAGCCCGCCGAGGCTGGGGCGGCCATCCCCGCCACCTCGACCCTCACGCCCCTTGTCCAGAGGTCGCACGGCCTCCTCCCCAGTGGCCGGTTGGAAGTCCCGTGTGAGGATGCAGAGTGCCCTCTTTGCCTGGGTCACGAGTTCACCCACGGCGTCGGCGCTGGGAAGGACCGGGCCGGAGCAGCGGGGGGCCAGGACCCAGCAGAGCCGCCTGCCCCGGCTCCTCGGGACCTGCTCGGGACCCTGCCGTAGGTCCTCTGCTGCTTTCTTGCATCCGGGGTGACTGGTTCCACAGGTTTAGGGGCCAGTCGTAGTAGGGTCATGGCTAGGACGAGAGGCCTGTGGTTAGAACTTGAACGACGTAAGCAGTTTGATCGGCACAGGCGTCACCAGCCAGAAAGGGCACATCCGGCAGGAGGCTCCCCTGAGGGGCAGTGAGACAGCCCTGAAGCTGAACTCGCTGCCCTCGTAATAAATCTGGGAACTCGCGAATACTTTCAGAGCAGTGGGATTGTTATAGGTGCAAAGAATATATGTCGAAGGAAACTTGAGGTTAGGCTATTTCTTACATTAAGCAAGCGCATTCCAGTCCTTAAAACGCACCACGTAGGGGAGGACCAGACAAGCAGCCTGGGACCGTGTGTCTGACGTCCTCATTTCCCCACTTCCCATTGGTGCGGCCCGAAGCAAACGTAAAAGGAAAAACCTCCCCCAGGAAACGCAGTGGGGCGCCATGCGCCGGGGCGCGATGCAGTGAGAGAGAGGCCGGAGGTCCCGTACCCCGGCCGGCCTCCGAGGTGGGTACCGACGCCGAGCCCCTGCCCGGTTCCTGCGGCCAGCCCTCTGCCGCGCAGCTCCGCGGAGTGGCCGGGACGGAGCAGTGGCCTCCCACCCCCTGCGCGGTCGGTCGTGGCTCCACCGCTGAGCCACCAGCCTCCCGCAGTCGTGGGGGGCAGGGCAGGCTGGGACGTCAGATGCTATTTTAGACAAGGGTGGGCTCATGTTATCTGTAAAGGGCCAGATAGTAAGTACTGTAGACCTTGTGGGCCGTGCAGACCTTCCTTGTCACGACTGCTCAATCTGCCTCTACAGCACACAGGCAGCCTTAGGCAACAGTGAACGAATGAGTGTGGCTACGTGCCCGCCAAACTTTATTTACACAAACAGGCCGCTGGCTAGACGTGGCCTCCACAGTTTACCAGTTCCTGAAGAAACCTATACCAGATACCGGTCCTGAGCCACCTAGAACAATATTTATAAATATAAACATATAGTCATACATCACCTGACTATGAAAATCAGCTGTAAAGAGGAGGAGCCAAGCCGAGCATCTGAGAGAGTGCTGTGTGCCATGCGCTGGAGCCTCCCACGGGGATAGCAGAGTCCCACACCTGCACCGCCTGGCACAGCCACGGGTCACGTGGTGCTGGCTGCCCCGAATGCAGCCGGTGTGACTCAGGAACGGAATTCCTAGTTCTGTCTGAGTTTAATTAAGCTTAAACATCCACGCGACAGCGCAGCTTTCTAGCAGATGTTTCTAGAAAATAACCTTTAAAAATCCACTTTATGTTTTCCCCGAGTCTTGAGACAGTAATAACATTTCGTTCAATTGAGGACGTATCTATGAAAAACTCAGTCTAAAGAAGGACTTTAGCCAAATGAAAAAATAACAATGAAAAATAAATAATCGTAGAAACGGCAAGCCAGAGTTCATGGAGGAATGGGCAATGAAACCAGGAAAAATGATCTGTCTGAATAATTATCAATAGTGTGGTCTTGTGTATAAGGCAGTTATTAAGAGGGCGTTCTTCAAATGGAAGAGGAATAACATGTAAAAAATAACCTAGAACTGAAATGTTAAATTCTTTTAACAAAACCAGAGGAAGCAAAGAAGGGAGAAGTGTTTTAAAGCAGTTTTGCTGTTCGAGAGAGAACAGGCTTCGTCCTGTGAGTTGGCAGATACGTGTGGGCTGAAAGACGCTTCTTAGAAACGTCAGGTTAATAGGTAGCATAGGAACAGGCCACAGAACTTCTGCGCCACCAAAGAAGAAAAAAAAATTTGCCCCATTGGGAAAAAATTCGGGAACAGTAACAAAATAAAAAGCAACAACAGTCATAGAAAACAGAAAACATAATATTATAGGAATATTTTCCAAATCGAGTCATTCCTACTTTGGTGACTGATTATTAGAAGATTCTCAGATTGGGTGAAAAAGAAAGCAAAATACACTATATGCTGCATGCAAAAGACAGCTAAAATGAAATGAAACAAAATGAAGCGACGGGGAAAGATATAAAAGATGTATAAAGACAAAAAGTAGAATTCAAGGCAAATAGTGTATGTATACGATAAGTACACATGTATATAACGTATCAAGAGAATCAGTCACAAACCCTTGTGTACCTAACAACAGAACTTTTAAATACGAAAGCGAAAACTAGTCAAATGTGGAGCCACAATATGATACTGTGAGACTAACACAACCAATCTCAGAAAATTTTGTCCCAGATCAAGGTTAGAATATGAAAAGATATGAAAAATAAAAAAATTGAACCAGGGCTGTTATAAAGCTTGACTTAATATAGATTTACTATAAATGCTGTGTTCAATACGTAATATATGTAATTACGCAGATATATGTAATTAATACACCTGGTAAATATATATGATTGGTTTTTTATATATTCAAGACATATATATATATATATATATATATATATATGAATATTGCTCATATACTGGGACACCAAGAGAATTTAAATAACCTGAAGCTGCACATTTAAAGGCTATCTTCTCTGACTGTAATCCAAGAAATTTAGAAATGAACGATATGATTTTTAGGTTCAACTGCTTAGAATATTACTATTTGGTTTGAACTTATTTAAATTTCATTGCTTTTGCAGCCATCACAATAAAAAAATCAGCTACTTAGTATTCCCGAGTGTTGTACTTATGATGTTAAGATGTTCTTATACTGATATATGTTTATAAAAACAGAGGATTTGGGGGGTGACTATAGAGTCAGTCTCCAAATTCTTCAGGCTCCAGAATTTCCACTTTGCTTTTAATAAAATATTTTAATACTTTCTTGGGGGGTGGGAATCAAGGCAGGATGCACTTCTGCTGTTTGAGTTACAAATCAAGGGAGCCAACATTGAAGAAAAAAAGCAGAGATATTTTTTCCCTAAATGTTTTCGTTTTGTATTCCTGTTACAAAAATAATTCTTGTTCTATGTTGAAAATTTAGAAAACTACTCAAGTGTTTTCAACAGCCTTATCGAGATTTAAGTTACATCCCATGACATGCACCTGTTTCACGTGTTCAGCATGTTGGCCCTCCTCTTGGTGCTTGGTGCTTTGTGGTCATCACAGAGTGACTGCGAGCTTGTCTGCGGTCAGACAGGCAGGAGGAGGGCGGAAGGGCCAGGCTCACTGTGCCCTTCGTGGGGAGAGCAGCATCTCTGCCTCAGGCCCTCCTAGCAGTCTTCCAAGAAGTGGGTCACATTCCCTCTCTGCACAGGAGGGCGGGAAACCCAGACAGCGTTTATCACGATGGCCTCGTCACGCATGAGCTGTCCCCTGGGGTTTGGCTCATTTCTTCTCCCCATGGGATGGGTTCTCGAGGCAGAGCACAATGGCAGGGCCAGGGGGCGGGAGGTATTGGTTAGGTAACCAGGAGTGTCACCACCATGTTACTACGACAACTTATTATAGAATTGCCCAGTCGTGGCGTCATTAAGTGGTTGATTCCAGCTGGCAGAGAGTGGGCACAAGCCGGAAGTGCTCTAAGACTTGACTGACGGTTTTTGGCCAAACTGTGCTTTGGAGATCAGGTCTCAGCATATGCTGGTGAACTGTGTAAAACCTGACGACATGGAGTGAACTGGACTGAGGTGTCCACCCCCCCCCCCGCCCTATTTTTTTCTCTCCAAGGTGGGGAGGGGAGGTGGGCCTGGCTAACGTTGACGCTGCCCTTCTAACCGTGTCCTGTGCACGCCGGCTTCCAGGTGAACATGATGACGCTGGCGGAACACATCATTGAAGCCACGCCTGACCGAATCAAGCAGGAGAATTTTGTGCCCATGGAGTCCTCAACCCTGGAGAAAACAGATACGGCCACCATCAGCGGTACAATGAGCTGGCTGGCCAGTTACCTGGCCGATGTCGACCATCTGCCAAGTGCCATCCAGATCAGGTCAGTCTACGCGGGGTTTCAGTGGCAGCGTGGGAGACCCGTCGGCCTAGTCGGAGGGGTGCTGAGTCAGCAGGACCTTTCTTAGCGAGGGGGGAGGCGTCAGGACGAGCTCTGGCGTCACTTGCAAGACCCACTAGGTCCTCACCTCTTCCATGGCTTTTCTCCCCGAATCGGAGCACGTGAGATGATGTATCATCTGGGTTTTCCCCAAATGCAATCGAAGTTTCATTAGAGCAGGGAGGGCGTTGTACCTCGCGGGGTTAGCATCTCGCATAGCACCAAACCTGTACCAGGTGCTCAGCGTGCACTTGCTGGCTGGAGGACCATTCAGGTCGGGCATGTTTAGTGACTTAGCCGACCGGCCGGAGGCGTATTCTTGACAGTCCGTGGTGGCTCCTGGTGACTGCCATCTCATCTCATAAGTCAACATGTGACGGATCAGGCAGGTCAGTCACCAGTCTGCCTCCCATGTCTCCTCTCGCTTCAGGAGCGCGTACAACGAGCCTCTGACCCCTTCTTCTAATACCAGCTTGAGCCCCGGAGGCTCTCCGGTCAGCGAGATAGCTTTTGAGAGACCTAGCCTGCCGTCCGCGGCCGACTGGTCAGAGTTCCTGAGCGCGTCGACCAGCGAGAAGGTGGAGAACGAGTTCGCTCAGCTAACCCTGTCTGACCATGAGCAGAGAGAACTCTACGAAGCTGCCAGGCTTGTCCAGACGGCGTTCCGGAAATACAAGGTGGGGGGGGGGCGGGGGATGGTGACGGTCCTGCTGTGACGCTCCTGAGATCAGGGAGGTGGGCGGAAGTCAGAAGCATCCCAGCTAGAACATACGCCGTTTCTTTCTCTCCTCTGAGTTTAGAGAATTTTTATGTGGAATCATTAACTTTCAGAGGCTGTAGTTAACAAACAAACAAACAAACAAAACCAAAAAAACCTGACCAGTAGTATGGTACATATCAGCATCTCAACTTACTGCTGGTTAATGACGGATGTTTATCATGTGATTACTATGGAGTGAGTTGGCGCCTCTGCCACAAGCAGTTTATGACATGGAGCAGGGGTTTCAATCTGGAGGCCTGGGGACTGACTTGAGGCAGCCCGAACTCCTGAAATTTTAGGGTAAAGCAGCTGTATGTGCAGTTTGGGTGGGAGAGGGTCCTAGGCTTCCCCAGGTTCTCAAATGATCACTGCCCTAAGCCGGCGTTAAAAGCCATTGCTCATTGGTCCGAGAGTAGAGGGCTCGCGTGATCTTGGGAAAGGACAGTGGAGATCTGGCAGTTTATAAGGACAAATAGTACAATACTTGATTTAGTAAATACTTTGCAAATGAATTTTTTTGAGGCCTCCTGACATCCAAATATTACAGTTCTGTTTAGCAAGAGTAGTTGGAGATTTAGTCTGTAAATTCATTTTTTAATTTATACTTAAAATTATCACTGTATTTTGCTAAACCCAGGGTCTCAGTTCCGACAAAGTTAATGAAATGAGTGATAATTCCGTGTAAGTCCTAGGAAAGTTGACATTTCTTATACTAAAGTATTAAAAAATATTTTTCCTTTCCTTTCCCGTTAAGGGCCGACCGTTGCGAGAACAGCAGGAAGTGGCTGCTGCTGTCATTCAGCGTTGTTACCGGAAATACAAGCAGGTAAACCAAGTTCGGGGTGCAGTGGGCAGTGTCCCCTGCCCAACGTGCACGACACCCCCGAAATCCTAACGTGTGGTTTGGCCAAAGAGCACTGCACCCTGCTCGGTTCAAGGGCCACCTCTGAATCACCTCGAGATTAGAGACCAGAGGGACATGTTCTGGGGGGAAAAAGAAAAATTTGCAACTAAACTGATGCCACAAAATGTCTTTCATTCAAATTCTTGGCCTATTATCACCTGCCTGAGGTGTTGGTCTGATACAAAGGAAGCTGTTGGTGTGTGAATCGAGAGCCTTGACACAGAACTCCAGATGGTGATGTCACCTTTAGCCATTTTCCTTTCGCCTTCTTTATATCCATTTTGAAGAGAATGATTGTAACGATCTTTGAAAATCTGAGGCTGCTATTACACTCCTTCCCTAGCCGATGCGGGCGTATCTAAGTGCTCTTCCCCACAGGCTTCCTCTGCCGGAAGCAGCCTGCAGGGTTAAGTAGCTAGCATGGAGGACAGGGAATGGATGTTTATGGAGGACGTACGTGTCCCTGGATGTCCTGGCTCTTACAGGCACGTCACCCCCTTCGGCCCTTACCATTATTTGGAGTAAACGATTTGATTTCCATTTTACAGATGAAGAAGCTGAGGCTCAGAGAAATTAAGAACATAGTAACTAGATCTTTCGAATGTAGGTGGTTAGAAAGTATAAAACATTGCCTGAGTTTCACATGGTTCGTATGACAAAGTTCAGCCCTGGCAGTAAATTCCAGAACCTTTTATTTAGGTTGCGCTTTAGGTAGGTTTTATGTTTTCATTTCAGGAATAATAAATGCTAAGACGTACACTAACCGCATAGAAATTCGGGGCTGTGGCCTCTTTTCTGGTCTAGGGCTTTGATTTCTTGTTTCTCTGGGATTCAGCCCTGTCTGTGAGCGGGGCGGGGCGGGGCAGGGCTACCTCCACCTCGTGGCCAGTTGAGTTCAGGATCCCAGAAAATGAAGGTTTATTGTGTAAACGCTGACACCGCGGGAGGGGCGGCCTCGCTCTCCGGCCCCCGCTCGGTGGGCAGGCTGCGTGTGAGCACACGTGCCGCCCAGAATCGGAGTTTCGAGTCCGCGATGACAGCAGGTACTTACTCCAAAACGTGAGGCTTTTGTTTAATCCCCTCCCAAAGACGTGTGGTCTACATCCAGTAAGACAGAAGGCATTCCTTTTGGAAATGTTGATAAATGGAAGGCAAACGTTTTGGAAGAGGGAAGGTGTTAATCCAGCCAGGCTGCCTTTTTTTGTTGTCGGTGGTGGGCGTTTTATTGGTTCTGGTTTTTCATTTCATTCTTTTCAGCAGTCTAACATTAATCTTGTATTTTCTGTTTCTCCCCCAAGCTGACATGGATAGCCTTGAAGGTAATGATACACCCAAGCCCTCTCACAAACCATTCCACCAGAGTCACAAACTCCACACCCATCACCAGCTACAGGAAGGGGCCCTTCGGATGGCAGGGTCGTGAACTAGGCATACTCCCCTTGCCAGACCACTGCCCACGGTGCATCTGCCCTCCGGGGACCATGTAGTTCTTCAGTCGGAGTAGTACGTTTTGACAGTAATGATAATTGGACGTTTTCTTGGCCAACATCAATCTAAAGAATCCATCCAAGCCAGTTCCCCTGAGCCCAGTGAGCCACCGCGTAAGTCACCTTCCCCGGTGTGCTCCGGGCCCAGCAGGCTCTGGATGTGTGGTGTGCGTAGGCCACGGTGTTGAAAACCACAGAAGCTCTGTAGGATACAGCAGATGACAATGTAAAGCAGGTCAGATGAGGCTCCTTGCAGAAAGCTCTTGTGTCTAGAACATTCTACAAAGTCAGTTTCTTCTCCTCATCCCGCCTTATACATGCAGTTGTGTCCTTAGACACAGGGCTGTTCTGAGGACGGTTTTCCCCCATGCTGGTAAGTCACCTTCTTGACAGCAGAGGGCTTCGTCGTCCCCAGGGTCATATCCTGTGTCCTGAGCAGTTTGGAATAGCATCTTTTAGATATGGAGAGCACTGTATTTTTAGTGCGTAGAGAAGAAATGGCAGAGGAGCCTTCTCACGTGCCTTCACCCCTCACCTCAGTAGCTCTGCTGCAGGCTGGGTGGGGGCCGCCCGCGCTGGCTCCTGAGCAGTCCCGGGTTCCGTGATGACTTTCCGGGATTCGTGGCTTCACCCCCATGTTAGTCCTATGAGCGTCAATCTTTTGCAGGTTAAAATGGCTCAAAGGTGTCAGCGTTTCATGATAAGCCTTGTATTTGGGACCTTGTAACTCAGAAATTTGTTACATGAAATGGTAGTTAGGATCTGGATGCTGCCTGCTGAGTACGCTTGTGTGGGGGTTGGGGCATGGGAGGCATGCACAAGGTTAAATAAGAATGCTTCCAAATTGGATAGTAAATATTAACCTTACACTTTTGCATTTTTCTATGTATGTTTTTAAGATTCCTAAGTGTCTAAGTGGCTTGCTATTATTTTTTTTTCAAGAAGGGCAATATATTTTGATGTTTTGAGGAAAAAGCATTTTTCCCCAATAATTTAAGCAATACTTGATCTGAAGGTGACCCTTATAGTAATTTTTTGCATTTCGCGAAGGTAGGTGTAATGATTCCTAGTTTGCCTCTTCGGCGGTTAAACCCCAAACAGAAGAGAATCTGGTAATACAGGGGAAAAAGTAATTTCTCTCCTTCCCTGATAAGCTCAGAGAACACCAACTCGAGTGGCTCCTGTTGTTACTGGTTCTGCTTCTTCTTGTTTCCCCTGCAGTATGCACTTTATAAAAAGATGACACAGGCTGCCATCCTTATCCAGAGCAAATTCCGAAGTTACTATGAACAGAAGAAATTCCAGCAGAGCCGGCGTGCAGCTGTGCTGATCCAGAAGTATTACCGGAGTTATAAGAAGTGTGGCAAGAGACGGCAGGCTCGCCGGACGGCTGTGATCGTCCAGCAGAAACTCAGGTGAGCGGAGGGAGGTGCCACAGAGGGAAGGCTGCTTAGGGACGTTAGATGCCAGGGTGGCCCTGTGCTGGCGTTAGGGCCTGTGCAGGGACTAAAGAGTCTTGCAACCATTTCCTCTCCAGACCATTCTAGACGTCATGACTTGGTATAGTCTGCCTGTTAGTCATCTCAGTTTGTCCATTTAGCGCATTCTCTGTCCCCCTCCCACCCAGCTATGTCGATGTCACTGGCCCGTTTTCAGCTTCTATCAGAATTTGTCAGGACCCAGGTTTCTACTCAGAACGGTGGCGCTCTGTCACAGTAGTCCAAACGGAGGCGTCACTACACGTAAGGGCTTGGAAGGGTAGAGTGAAGCAAGGCCGCTTGAGAGAGGATAAGAAAAACGTTTAGCGCCGTGGAAGACGCTGGCAAAAGCAGCTGGGACAATAGCAGCCCAGAGAGTTTGGGTCAGGCAGATCCCCTTCTGAACTAGGCCCATCCAGTGCCAGAGGCCTTTGCCAACAAAGCGATCGTGTAAAGAGTCGCCCAGTGACATCTGATTTTCAGTTGTCACATCGTGGCCCTTAGAGCTGGGCGGAAGGGCCCCCGCAGCCGCACCCCCTCCTCCCAGCCACGCCCAGATGCGGGCCGGAATGCAGCACAGCTCAGCATAGCTCGCGCTGGTGGATTTGCTGCGTGAGCTGTTTCAGTGAAAGCCCTGTAACCCTCCTGACTCGTTTTCAACGTTTGCGTATCGCGCTTTCCCGCGCCCTCCCTGTGACATTAATCAGTACTCTGGCTTTTCCAGGAGCAGTTTGCTAACCAAAAAGCAGGACCAAGCTGCTCGAAAAATAATGAGGTTTCTCCGACGCTGTCGTCACAGGTACATTAGCCCTCATCTATGCATTTTCCTCATCACGACTAATAAACAGCCCTGCTCCTCTGAACCACTCATTAACTCCGACATAAAGCCACCGTGTCCCCCCATCCCCAAGTAATCAGAGTAATCCCCGCACACTGCCGCGGGACAGTAGGGCCCACTCACTAGGGACTGATTGCTGCCGTTGGACGGCTCGTGGCTGTTCCAGACCGTGCTGGACACAGTGGACAATGGACAGTCATGCCAGTTTCTCTGTTTCAATTCAGTGCAAGGACAGCTTCACGTGGACAAGCTTTTCGTCCCACGTGCCCCTTTGGCGTGTTATTTCTGTGCCGTGTTGCAGCATGTTCTTCACGCTAAGCCCTTACTGTGTCGTGCTAACGTGTGTCCAGACAGAAAATAAACAGTCTCTATTCCCCGGGAAAGGGTAGAAAGCCACTAATTCCATCCGAGTTCCTGGTGTAGAATTTCTACTGACAGCTGCTGCCCCCTGCTGGACCGGAGTGGCCAACAGGCTCTGTTAGACTAACAAAGCTAGTCCGGGCCGAGGAGCAGAAGTTCGGGGAGACGCGTCTGCAGTTAGAACACGGGTCGCTGAGACCCCGGCACTCCATGGAGACACGCGGCCTTCCCGTGGAGCTAAGCCGCAGGGGCTTCCTCAGATAGGGGCTCTCTTTGCAAAGGAGACAGGGTCCTCTCCTTAGATTTTGGGGGCTGGCGACAAGCGTTTTGTTTCTGTAGGCTCTCAGTCCAGTCTGGGTCTGTAAGTGGCCTTGGGAGCTGGCCGCGATGACGTGCCGTGGTCCCGTCCTTCCTCCGGGCGTCGGCCGGGGTTTGGCTCCCAGACCCCCCTCCTTCACGGGCACCCCGTAATGTGCCAAAGCCCGAGTGTTCACACCCATTCAGTTCCTCAGAGGCTTCGTTTTGCTTGAGTTTCTTGCCCCTAAAACCATCTCCTCGCTAACTTGGAAAGTATTTTGACTTTGAGACCAAATAGGGTCTGACTGGGTGCTTGTGCTTTTAGGAATTAACCAAAGGGGTCATTTGCACGACAGGGACGATGTAGGGAGCCACACACGTGAACACAGTAAAACCTTTCCTTCGGGTACGCTCGGTTTCTCTCGCTGGGACGCTGGGACAGAAGCGATGCCTTGGCTGCCTCTGCCCTCTGCCAGGCAGTGATGGCGGGTCCCGCCCCGATTGGCCAGCCTGTGCGATACCAGGTCACTGCCCTGAAACAGGAAGTCTTTAGGAAACGCATATCAAAACATGCGGTATGGCCGCGACGTAGTGAAATTAATTCCCCAAGCCTACCAAGCGGTCTCTCCTCCGCCACTCGGTCACACCTGTGACGTGGCACTCCAGTCGTTGCATCCGATGGAGTAGGACGTGCCTGGGCCCTGCTCTGGCCTCAGGTGCGCACCGTCCCTTCTTCCCCTTTACTCTCTTACCTGCCAGACGAAAGACAGCCAGGAAGGTGGTGCCAGCGCGTTGGGACTGTGCCTAACACTCGCCTGCCAGATTTTATTTTCAAGAAAATTACCTTTACATTTCGCTTTAGGCCACTTCAGACAAACCAAAATGCCCCGGTTACATTTGCCTTGTTTTGTAGTCTTATCCTTAAGCTCCAAAAATAGGGATAGGTAATGCAGTCTTGGCGATCATGAGCAAAATTACATAAAGTCCCACGCCCGTTTTCCATCTCTCTTTTTTTTTCTTTCTTTTATTTGGCCAAAGCCATGCCCCATGTTTCCAATAGGTGAGTTGGGAGGGTCAGATATTTAAATAAAGGTTGAAAAAGAACTACTGTGTTGCAAGCATCATGCTTGGAAACTGTCTTGCCAGTTAGCATAACAACTCTTTCAGGTATAAATTGTTCCCATTGTAGAAACAGACCGCAGTTAAGCAGAGGTGACTGAGACATAGTCTCTGCCTAGCAGCCTAATATCTTAGTATGATCTGTGTAAAGACAGATTAACAATAAAAGTGGACTGCTGGAAGGCAACAGGGTTAGGTACAGACACAGTCTGGGCAACCTTAAGACTTGATCTCATTGTTTTCAATGACATATACCTGCTCTGCTCTGAATGATTGTGCCTGCCCCCCCCCCAAAAAAAAGATACTTAAAACATAAATGCATAAAAGGCAGCTTCCCACCGTGGGCCAAACAAAGGAAGCCTTTAATGCGTGTGTTCAGAGTTCTCTCTTTGGGAACTGGTAGAGAAGAATTTCATGATGATTTTACCTTTTCTAGGTTCATTTTCTAACTGGTGATAACCTCATAAGGCTAACAAGGAAGTGTGTTATGAAGAGAACATCAGATTTCGGACTCTGAATTTCCATTTATTATTAAGGATGAAATAAAGACCCTTCTTTTGTTATAAAGCTCCTTTTGTTATTTGCTTTTTTATAGGTCAGATTTTAGAAAAACGTGCAGGCAAATTTTAATACCCTTTGTACATGGATGTGTAAGATTGGTGTTGACTTCCCGTTCCTATGTATTTGATGAAGGAGTTTAGAGAAATCCTGAAAACCTAGCCTGGATATTTTAACTCATGTTTTCCCTCAGAGGAGTGTAATCCTGTTTTCGTTCTGGGTTACTGAATATTAAGAGAAATTATGTGGTTGTCCCTTAGAAGCATTAAAAGAGAAAACCTCACATGACCCCCTCTGAGAAAAAAGTAGGTAGATAGTGGCTTCAGGAATCAATAAGAGGTGTCCCATCTCTTAAAAATTTGCTGTCACGTGGTCCCCCACATTTTTAGACTTTAAGAATAAATCGGTGATGTCCTACCTGCTCATTTCACGTGCCCCACCACTTCTTTCTTTCCATAAAAGGAGCCACTTTATATTCTTCTTTGTTGAAATAAAGCTATTGACAATATTTCTGTTGTGACCCTCACGTGCTAATAGCTCTTTGGTGTTGTTTTACTGTCTAAAGCCCCCTGGTGGACCATAGGCTGTACAAAAGGGTGAGTTTAGATGCCTGCTAGCCAGTTTATCTTCCATTTTCAATATTTTGCTTTTTGCTTGCTTGCATGGGGCTGCAGCCTAGGTATGCCAGTAAGTTTCACATCCATTTTGAATGAAATAAGATACAAGTAAAACTAACCCTAATTACTAACACTGCTACTTCTACGACCGGACAACAGTCACCAGCGGTAGCCGTGCAAGTGCATGATGAGTAAGTGAAGGGCAGGGCCTTCCGCAGCCGCCACAGGGCATGCTCAGGACTTGGGGGAGAAGCCTTCAGTATGAGAAAAAAAAAAAGGCGGCGGCACACGTGGAAATCTAAATAAGGCTGCACTATCAGAAGACAGGAAGCAAGTGGCTGGTCGTGATTCAAGCAGTTTGCCATAGGAAATTTTCTCATCTGCTGTGTCCAAATTCCTTAAGCAAGAAGGCTCACTAGGCTTTGCTTTTCATTTTATTTTTTAACAAATCTATTTCTTGTTTAGAATTACTGTTTGCCCATTACCCTGTTCCTATAGTTTTATTTCCTAAATCTCCCTTTCTCTGGCGCTATGAGGTAAGTCAGTACACAAAGGTGACCTTTTGGGATCAACCTAGGGTATTCATTTAAAACAGTGAGCGAGCCTGGCTCCCAGCCTCTGATGGCGGCCAGTGCTGACGAAGACAACGTGGCGTAAAGTGTCTCAGATCTATGTGTTCTGTACTGCAGTTAAGAGCAGGCGTTCCAACAGAATTTGTGTTTTAAAGACATGCTCATGAGTAGGTAGGTGTTCAGTAGACACCGTGAGTGTTCCTGAGATTTAGAATGTAACGCTGATTTGTACCTGTGCACAAGGGGCGAAAGTCTCTGTTGGATGTGGCCTTAACACATCGTAAGTTATAATAAAGGATTTAGTGCCCCCCCTCCAAAAATCGTTTTTAAAAACCGGGAATAGAATTCCTCAAAATCAGCCTTGAATTGAAATGAATTTGACAACTCTTGTCCTGTAGATAGTCCCAGAGAAGATGCGTGAAAAATGCGATCTGGGCGTTCCCTCTTTCAACTCAGCTCCACTCAGCACCGCCCCTCCCCGCCTTAACCTCGCACTGATGCGGTGGTGCTGTCTTTGTACGAGTCCTAAGAAAAGATCACGCTTCAAAGAATCGAAAACTTCTAATGTTTCTGGAGACATTCTTTCCCCTCTAACTCGATGCCGATGCTCCCGCTTAGTCATTAGAGTCTAAGCCCAGAGGCAGCAAACCTCTTGAAAGGCCCTGCAGTCTTTCGCAGTCTGCCGCAGACGTACAAACAGACGTGGTGGCTGCGTCCTGATGAAGTCCGACGTATGGCAACAGGAGACTTGACTTTTCATAAGTTATTCCTAAATTAAGACATTGTTCCTATAAAAGATTTAAAGCCTCACCTATTTAAAACCATGACTGGTTGCTGAAGGAGAAATTTGTTTCTTAAAAAAAAGAAAGAATAAAGCCATTAAACTCATTTGTAAAATCAACTAGTTAGTCCTCTTTAGAATTAGGCAGTTTACCAATGAAATAGTTTACGTCCCATGCAGTAGAGCTTCCTCGGAGATGTCCGTGTTTGAAATATAGGAGAAAACAGAGACAAAAAAAAAAAAAAATCCACTTCTCACTTCTCTCTTTTTCTATTCCCACTCACTCTCTGTACATAGATAATGTTTCTGTCCATTTAAAAAATTTTCCAAGAGAGCAGATGCGTGCCCTGGTGTTCAGTTGAACTGACAATTGTAGTGTCTTGTGTATTATGCATTAATGTGGTCTGATGCTGGTTAGTGAAAGTTGTAACTTACGCACTTTTGAAGCTTGTTAGTTTCTGGTACATTAATGATCATTTTTTTAAGACTACATTTTCTAAAGGTGCTTTTCAGTGCCAACCAGAGTCCCTGCCTGAATTCTTAAGTGTCTACTGGCTAGGTTGGAATTTCATAACATCTCTTATGCCTCTTGGTCTTTAGGGAGCTCGAGAGAGCAGCTGAAAAGTGCTAGGTCCCTTCTAGTATGGCCTTATTTACCTGCCCATACAAACTGAGGAATAACTTATCTTTGACTTTGTCTGATTACCAGTAAGATCTCTCTCCTCTGTTCCATCAAAGGAGTCCCAGCAACACTCCCTCTGATAGTCCCCACATTAGAATTGCTCTTGGGAGGCACGGCATTCTCCGAGGAGAATTTACATTTCTGGAATTTGTGTCATAGAAGATAATATTCCTATTTTTATCAATTTATAAAGCATATATTTAAGACATTTAAGGTTTACATATCAAAGGATATGCAAAAACTTAAAGAATTACGTTGTGTGGTATGGTGATTGTAAACCACTTTGTGACCCTAATTCCCTCATTAATGAAACAAAGATATCTTAAATGGTAGGTCAGCCATCGGAATTGACCCAATCGGCTAATTCTAGCAGCAGAGCAATCAGAAAAGTCTTCAGAGTTTTTAGTCTTCATTTGGGGAAGGCCAGGAAAAAGCACCAGACTCTTCCCTGAGCCCAGCTCTTTTTAACTTCAGGTTTAGCCTTTGATTTATCCAATCACTTAAAACAAGAGCTTTCAAATTCAAGATACTGTCCTAGGGGATGTGTTCTGTTCTGGATGCAGTAACTGTCGATTTAAGAGAAAACTTGTTATACACAGGGAGAGATTTGACTCAACAGTTTTAATTATTTTTCTTAATGAAGCTGTTGTACTGCTTTTCAGCAAATGACTGAAGGATTTCCAAGGTTGAAGAAACATTTCAAGTGCACATGCTGAAAATGCTACTTCCGGTTGGATTTTCAGTGTGTGTAACAGGATGTTTTATAGCAGAAAACCAAGATACCGCATATATAAAAATTAAATAATTGAATTACCTTACGATTTATCCTCAAAGTACTAACCTAGAAAGGACAGTACCTTTTTTTCTAGTTAGAAAATGGTGTCCATTTCTCTCTTTGGGACAATTTCTGCTTTTGTGGATATCGGGACACATCCTCGCAAATCAGAGAGACCCCTCTCAGAGAAGCGGTTCCTAGCGGAGTCCCTGCTTCCCCGGCAGGTAGCATTTCTGTGAGAGCACTCTGTCACCCCCGAACGATCACGGCAGGTATTAGACAGTGCGAACTCCGGTTTTTAAATGACCTGTTTCTTGTAAATTGCTGGCTTAGTTACCCTGGTCTGATAAAGGTGGGCAAAGCTCTCCTCCGGGCATAAAAGTACCCTAACTGGAGGAAGAGAAGAACCCTTCTTGGTCACAAATTTTGAACCAGCAGAGTCTCTGTTTGACGACTGGGTTCCCACACACTCACCCCCTTTGCCGGATGCTGCCAGGTACCTTGGTAAGCAGTGATTTCAGCGCTGAGTGTTCAGAGGGGCCCGAGTCAGCTTATACTTTTCGCTTCGTTATGTAGACTTCTGCCTCAGGGACAACTGTCTAGCAAGGCTTGACAGTATACTGTTCAGTGAGAGACGCAAACAGCACTCTGGGTCAACTGTGACGTCACACTTCTTCAGTTACATTTGACAAGAGGTGCAGCTTCACAGTGGCCCCGAGGAGTAAGAAATGGATGCGGGGTGTGTCTCGTGATGTCATTTAAATCTCCAGAGTAATTTTGTCTTAACTTGCCTCTTTCAGGAAATGAATATTTTTGGAACACAGTGGTGTGTGTTGAATTGCAGGCAACATGCTCTGTGTCATTCTTATTGGGCCTCTCTGTCTTTTTTGTTTTGCAATCCAAATGAGATTTCTGGAAAATGGCACGATCTCTCTTTCCCTAAATTCCCCACAAGCTCTCGCAGCCCTCAGAGCCACAGGTAACTAATCAGAAAGCCACATCTGGCTGCCCTGTATATTTTTGACGTCCGGCATCGCGAGAATACACCTGCTGAGAGCCACTGACTCATGAAACATTTCTCTGGCTGAGCGTTCTTGAGTAGATGTAATGAAGCAGCTTTGCCTTACGCTTTACCCATGAGCCATCGTCCACTGCGAGTTTCCGAAGCAGGCCTACTTCATTGATTCATGACTTATCATTGGACGTCTGATGGAAAGAAACCCTGTGGGCTTTCGCTGGCTTTCAGCGCTGTTGCTTCCACATCACATCAGTACCTTATGATGCAACTTCTTTTTTTCTTTTTCTTTCTTTCTTTTGGGTGAGACTGCAACAATATCCCAAAGGGGTGGTTATCTCCAGCCTGGACTGCTTGGGGAAATCCTGGATTGCCTTTCACTTGAGTACTTGACTGGGCACAGGCCAAAGCCTTGCTGTCCTTCCTAGTCCCTTAGCCCCAAGCCGGCTGAGAGCCCACGTCTCCCCGGTCAAGCCGGGCGGCTCGGGAACCCGGTCCTTGAGCTCTCCCGTGGCAGTGATAGCTTTGTACCTGCGGGAGCCGTAGTTTCTGCTCATATCAGTCGTCTTTACGATACCAAAGAAGACGGCTCCGCCTGTCTGTGCGATGAGACAGGAGTAAGCGCATCCTGACGGGATGTGTTTTTAGACATTTTTAGGGTCAGTTCTTTCTTAGCACTGAAAGAGTCTGTTACAATTCCTTAAGAGAACCAAAGCCCAGTAACCCTTCGCTGAGTTTCTATAACATGATACAACAAAAGTTACTGAACGTCTGTGTTCCACGTTCTATAGATAAGGTAACGTGGGTACTGGATTTTTCAAGACTAATTCCATTTTCCAAAATTCTGGTTTATATCTACCAAGTTCGCATACTGAAAAACATGCTTACAACCCAGATAATCTCAAGGAAGCCAGGTCAATCACTTGATTTTGAGTTTGGCTTATAAAATAGAATTTTTTTCCCGCCACTGAATTTTAAAATTTTTTTTTTTAATATCATGTGAATACAACATTTGTAAGACACAGTAACAGGTGAACAGAAAACACCAACTTTTTTTTTTCAAAGAATGACAAGCAGGAATAATTATTATCACAAAAGGAACACATACTATAGCACCTTTTGGAAATACAAATAAGCAAGGAAAATCACCTAGAGACAATTAACTGTTAAACCTTTATTGTGTACCTTCTTGTGGTGGATATATTTTCAGTTACCCTGTGCCTCTTAGTGATTATTCATATCTTGACTGACTGAGACGAGGCAGCAACAACTTTCTGCAATGTTTTGAAACACTGATTTGAAGCATCTATTTCTCAGTAAAACTTTTGTTAACAAATCCTATCAAATGTTGTTCCAAAACACCTCAGTCAGAGAATTGTTTTCTGTTTCTTTGGAGGCAATGTAACATTCAGATGTGTTTTATCTGATTGACATTTGATTGAAAACAAAACAAGGAATTAGGCACCCCTGTCTTATCCTAGTAAGCTACCCTCAAGTAATATTAAACCCCACTTAGGACTGTGGTAGGGCAGACTGCAAAAGCCTCTCAATTTCATCTTGACTTTCAGAGGTAAGTCGGCCACAACACCACGGGCTGCAGATTACACAGTGGAGGAGGCTAAAAATCTTTGATTTCCTTGATTCTTAGGCCCATTCTTTCCATGTTTCAAATCTGTGTGGAAAATTTATAAGTACACTTTACGTGGACGTATTTTTTTTCTCTAAAACGTTGTAGCAAAATCTACAGAGAGTCAGAGAATGACATTAGAATTGAGAAAATAGAAAAGTTTTCAACATATATATTTCGTATTTCAACGACATATTTCAGCAAATGCCATGGTAATTTTCCAAATGCATGTTTTCTAGCAAGTCTTTTGAGATAAAAGAAAGTAAGAACTTAGAAAAAAATGTTTTGTTAGCCTGAGCTATGATTGTGGAGCGGAGAGAAGTCCGACGAACCTGGCTTTAAACCCTCGCCCTGCCGTCTATTAACTGTGTAATTTGGGGGCAGGCTGCTAAGTCCTATGAATCTCAGGTTCTACACTTACAAGTTGGAGACAGCAGTGGTCTGTGAGAACTAAAGAAAGTAACAGTGAAGTGACGTCTCCAGCTACGGGAACATAGTGTTCTCTTCCCTTTTGTCCCCTAATTTCTTTAATGACTTTCTGTTAAAAATGCCTATGCCATTTAAGTCATTTTGACATCATCATAATTAGTACACTATGAAAACTTCATCTTGAAACTAAGAACTAAATTCTCCTCTTTAGCCTAGAAAATACACCTGAGAATTGTGACCCCTCGTTGTGGACAGTCGTAGAAACCATCGCCATCTCTGTACGTGGCTGAGCGTCTCTCCCTAACTTAGAGGCAGGCGCGAGAGGCTCTATCGCCAGTTTTATAGCACAGTATTTACATGGTAGAACTTCAAAATCTTATGAAAACTTAGTTGACTTTTTAATCAGAAAGAACCTGCAAAAAACAAATGTGGCCATTTTAACTAAAAGAAAAATGTATATGTTTATACCCATGTGACCAGCTAAGGACAGATTCTTCGCTGTGAAACTGTATAAAACATTTCTGGTTTATAATTCACTCTCCTTTGACTTCATCTCCATGATGAACTTATATTTTTAAAGCTTTCCTGTTCACTCTTCAAAAATTGCGAATGGATATCTTTGTGTTTATACTGTCAGAGTTTGAGTTAAGAATTCTTCCAATTCTAGAAGTCTCATCAGTGTTGGAGACACTGTTGCATATTTGTGAATGAGCCCTGTACTAGTGCAGGGATACAACGTGGTGTTTGAAGTAGCATGCACATCTGCGGTAATTCAGCACCCAGGTCTGCACACGTGCAGATAGATACATTGCATGCCGGAAATAAAGGTGGCATCAGTGCATGCCTTGCATTTCTCCAGCCAAAGAGCTGTTAGTATAGATACTGCATGTTTAAAAATTGAACACAAAATATGGCATGTTTCAATTTTTAAAACGCCATTTATTTATTTATCAAGTATGCATGTCCAAAATTAGGGACCTTATCATGATGCACAGTTTTGTACTGTACTATCCAAATTACCTGAAAATTTAATAATCCATGGTATATTATAAAATTTTAAGCTAAATAATGCCTGGATCCAGTTACGAACATAGCATCGTATTCTAAGTGTACCTGTTAAGAAAGGAGGATTTAACCATTTGGAAGATATACTGCTCGATCAAGCTGGGCTTGCTGAATTTAGTAAATAAACCGGACAAGCAAATTCTCAAACATTATAATTCATTTTAGTATTAATGATGATAAAACGATAAAGCTTTTTTTTTCTGGAAGAGAGCATCTTTGCTTTGAAGAGATTGTATCAACTTTGCAGAATACTGAGAAACGATTCTGCATGGAGGTGGTAAATATACTCGTTTTCTTAAATGGCTGTCACAGCACACGTGCCATTCCACTGAATCCCAACCTGCGTAATACGGCAATGGCTTATGACTGGTTTCTCAAAATGTTTTCTTCCCACTTGAGGGGTATCAAGAAAGTAAACCAGTGTTTGTTTTAAAATAGAATTTAAACTTACCGGTATAACTTAAGATAACGAGACAGACCTCTTAGAGAATCAGAAAACGATATTTGGAAATTATTGACCCAAACAAATCAGACTTTTTCTCGTCATGCTGTTGAAGTAGAGTATATGTGTCCTGAGAAACCGCTGCTTCTATTTGGCTAAAGTCACCCCTTCACACCCATTTTTGGAAAGCAAGTTATATGTCTTGCAGGACCACAAACTACCTGTGACTTTTGCGTGAGCGCTGACTTCAGAATTTAGACCCTCACGTCACCCTTGCACATTCTGATACTAAGGCAATGTCTTCATTACTTGTCAGTTAAAAGAAAATTTTTTGTAGCTTACAGCCTCTTCCTTGGTACCCCATCTAGATCAGGTGCCATTATTAAAAACCCAACGCAGATTTTTTGATATTTAAAAAATATAGACTGGACGTGACAATTATAATTTGCTGGAAAGAACTTTCCACGACTCTATTAAACAATTGCATTCAAATTTGTTTACGACAACATGTTTGATAACTAGAACAAAGTACCTTATATTTATGTGCACCCCCGTTGCTGTCCATTGGAGAGCACCAGGGGGCGTGACCCGAACATCTTTTAAAGCTACAGTGTGGAACAGGAAGAAAGGAAGGACTTAGGGAAGACAAACAGACTCCACAATACGTGAGCAAAACCGCAGTCGTGCAGTGTATGATCAGGTTCAAGGCATCTGAAAATCTTGAGTCTGTGAGCAAAGCAGTTCACTTCGTAGGTCTAGCAAATCTAAGTAAATGTGTGTCCAGTTTCCCTAACTTGAATCCTATGGAATTATAGGGCATTAATGGTGGTCTTAAAAAGGAAGTCATTTGAACAATTACCATTTTTTCTAAGAAGAGCGCGTTATTGTTACACTTAACCACAGTGAGTTTAGGTTTTGCTTTGAGTTAGAGCACATGATGACAGAGTGAGGTTTCAGAAAGGGTCTGGTCTTCCCCTTGGGATAGTTTCCCCAGTAGTTAAACAGAAGTTTCTCTTGCTGTCAGTCCTCAAAAGGGTCTTTGTCTTGGGTTTTTTGTTTTTTGGTTTTTGGTTTTTTTTTCACTTCAGAGGGCATAGTAATGTCCTTTTCTTGATGTGGTCACCGTTTCACTATGTAGTTATCACCTGGTATTTTGTTTCTCTTCCAGAGTGAAAGAATTGAAAAAGGCCAAGGAACTTGAAGACATACAGCGGCATCCCTTAGCAATGTGACATTGCTTTTCAGACTGTTTTCATTTCTGTTTTTAGCAGAGACATGCAACAACACGCACGCACACGCGCGTACACACACACACACACATACACACACACACACAATCCCTCTGCAGTTTTGGGGAGATCAGCTGCAGGATTTTAACAGGAATGTTTTGGTCATTGCATTTGCACCTCCATGGACAACTTTTAATTTAATCAGCAAGACAGACATCTTGGAACTCAGTCTTCTGTTGGATCATGGGAAAACAAGACACCACAAGGAAGTGAAAGAGGCTTCCTCTTCTTGGGAAGAGGCCGTTTTCCTTCTCACATAGGGCTGTATTCAAACATCTGTGGAACTGTACAAATATTATACCAAAAACATAGATGAGAAAAGGTGGGGATGCACTAGCAACAAAAGAGGATTGTTCCTGCGCCTGTCCGTTATTTCCAAGAAGCTGAATCTTTGGGATTCATTCTCAGTGGAGGGCTTAGATCATACAAATCTTTATTGAGTCCGTGTGTTCTTATTTCCTTCACGGTTTTTCTTTTACTTAGTTTGTTCTTCTGTTTTAATCTCTACAGCACACTTAATGCAACTTTCAAAATCTGCAGGTTTTTAATGTGGACCTTTGCAGAGGGGCAGGTGTGTGGTAAACGGGTAATGCATGGGAAATAATGAGAAACAGCTTACAGAGTTTAAATTTATTTTCCTGTCCCCGCCACCTCCCAAGAGCCTGTGGGGAATCGTTTCGTCCCGTTTCTCATGTTCAGCACTTTAATTTTTTGGCCTTACTTTCATGTGCAATGAGAATTAGAGAATTGGAAAAGCATGTAGCTTTTTTTAGTAACCTTGGAAACTGTAGTCATTCTAAGGAATCATGAACCTTGCCTGGACATTTACCACCTAAAAGATCAGTGTGGTGCTGCGTTCTGGCCAGTAAATTCCATATTTTTGGCTATATTTCATCCAAACTGAGCAGTTTCTGTGTATATATAGAAGGTAGAAATGGAAAGTGAGAAAATATTTGAAAGGGATTATATTAATTGCTAAATATTTATTCACAAAGGTCAATAACATGGCAAGATAAAATTATTTGTATAGTTTTGTCTGAATGAGCAAGAAAATGTGGATGTATTGTTTGTATATATTGTATATATTAAAACAAAGAGATATGTGCATGAAATCAAAAAAAAGAAATGAACAAAAGCAAAGCATTAGTGGCTATGGTCTGTAAAATGAAACAAAAAAAAATATTTCACTATAAGAGTACTTTATTTTAAATGTTCTTTAGAAGAACATTTTGCTAAAGCATGACTAAACTGCAAAAAAATAAAAATTAAAAAAAGAGCTACTGTATTTAGACTTAGGAAAAAAAAGGCAGAGTAACATTACTTAAAAAAAGGATATGTTTACATTTAATTTTGGCTACCAGGAGTTTATTTTATTTTATTTATAATTTTTTTGCCAATGGTGCCAAGTAATGTGAATGCTAATATTGCTTAAGAAAATTAAGTTACTTTTGCTAAACAGATAATCATAAGATGAATCAGTATACAGCTTAACACCATCCACTCGCTCCAACAAAGAACACTTAGAAGGATCAAAACCTGACAAAAGAAATAGTAGGAAAGGTAGAAAAAATGTCTCACGTTTTCATATCTCCTGCTGGAAATCAGAAAAATGTAATAAAAATTACACAAAAAAATAACTAAAAAATTAAGAGATGCAAACCGGTCTTGTAGGGATGTGATGGTATATTACTATTTCCACATAATGAGGAGCCAAAGAAATCTGATGCTTTTAAAAATTAAACTACTCATGTAAATCGAGAGAATAAAGTTCGCATTTGCTGATGCCAGTTTAAAATTCCCAGGTTCAGTTTCAGGATCAGTTGGCGGAAAGCGGAAATAATAGTTTTTTTCTGGGTTCTGGCTGCCAACTGTAAGTTAAAACTCAAGGCTTGTTGTGAAGCCTAAAAATATTCACAAATAAGCTTTTAAACTGGTGTCTTTCGAAGGAAAGTGGATACTAAACGATTGTGGTCAAAACTGGGGTCAGTGCTCTTGGTGCCTTTTCTATAATTGTACTTGTTTTTTAATTACTTCCTTTCACTGCCAACCTCAAATTACTGTACAGTATATGTCTTACTGCTTGTGATCAGCTTCGACGACAGCGACAGCCCCACAGCTAGTAGCCACCTGTACATTTGTCAACCGAGCTGACTCACTTCTGTTTTTAAATGTGTGGGTTATGTTGCAGCTGTCGAAGTCTCCCAAATACCTATTATTTTACACAATTGACCTGTAGGAGGACACTGAGTAATTTACAAACACACAATTGCATTCACAAGTGGGAACAGAATGTGAAAGCCAGCTCTTTGGGAATGTCCTGTGTTAATCCTGACTTTAGGTATGTTTACGCCATTAATTCTGGTACAAATAACTGAGCTTTTGACAAGAGTAATGACCTCAGTGGATTTGCTTTAACCCTCACGTTTGTTTCGTTTTCTTAATGTTCCACATGCCACATTATTAGCTGAGTAAGTTAGAAATTTCTGGAAGATACATAGAATTAGGAGGGTTCTTATGGAGGAGGTAGGAAGTAGGTTCAAAACCTAGCAGTGTAACCTACCAGTGCAACTGTGAATCCTAGGTGAGGTACAAATACACTCCCACTGAAATGAAGCATTTCTGACCGCTGTTTCTTGGTTGTGAATCTTACTTTTTTGAATAGAAGAGGATAGGTAAGCGCAGCTTTCTTGGATAATCTGAATTCCCAAGTGCCAGGAGTAGGATTTCATTATAAAATTAATAGCTAATCTTATTCTGTCTCCTGAAGATTTAATTGCTATTCTTGTTACCCATTTGAAATCAGCTGTACTGTGTGAACGAAATAAAGACACTAACTCGAACCCCTCTCTGGCTGCACGGTCGCTTATGGCAGTCCCACACAGTAGTTGGCGCCCAACGGGGGTCCCTGAGACTTGCATGTAAAACTAGTCTAGATGTCTTCTTTTTTGTAAGTTTTATTTTTGTAATTGTGCATGTAAAGCATCATTGAATCAATGGGTCTGTTGAAGAACTCAGCTGCTGGAAACCATGCAAAATGTTTTGAATTGCCCTTAAAATATGGAAAATGTTTTCTGAATGCTTTATATTCTTTCTGCTGTAAATTAAAAATGAAGAAAATTTCCCCACGTTATGTGTGTATGTTGCCTTAACTTCGCCTGATACTAAAATGCCAGGTGATCGACTCGTCTCAACCCCTATGAAATAGTTTCAAGTATTTCCCGAGATCCAGATACGACGTTTTGACACTGAATGTTACATGCGGAGTTTCAGGTGTGTCCATGAAGGAAAAATATCTTAGCAGAGCCATTTGCTTTTTCCTAGAACACTTGCTTTCAACTCTCTTCTCAGGCACTTCAACACATCATTTTGTCAGTGTGCAGTTCTGTGGGAGAGAGGCAGCTGCCTAAATTCACCTTTTCAGTTAAAATCCTCATTTTAAAAGGCCACTTTCCGGTTGAGTACTGTCGGTCTTCCTGAGTACTGTGTCATCACTGGCTCATTCACAGTCACTGCAGAGCCTCCTCTTGTCTCCCTAGTGGTCCCTGGTCCATCTAACCTGTCCCAGTGCCACTGCCAGACAGATGTTGCGTGCTAGACCTCCCACCTCCATGGGGCCTCAACGGTTTCCACAGCCCACTGCCTTTAAATGACGTTTTCCTGCCTTATTTATCCTAACTCTAGAGTCCATCTTATTTTCACCTGTGCCCCAACCTACACCCTGTGCAGGTTTGTCTGTGTAAAGCATGTCCATTTCCACTTTTTTTTTTTTCATGTTTGTTCATCCCTTGCCTGGAAAGTTCTCTTTGGCTATTTACTCAAATCCCACCTCCTCTGTGACACTCGTTTATTCTAATATACACTAACATTTCCCTCTTCGAATTACTGCATTCAGACTTGGGAGACAGTTTAGTGTTTATTTCCATTCGTTATCTGCCAATTGACCTAGCAGTTTTGCAGCGTTTTCGTTTTTTAACGTAGGAATTGTCTACGTTGGTAGGAATACTTTGTTACAACTTGAAGACACTGCAAAGTAACCCACTGCATTCAGATATGTCTCGCCTCTGTCCGATCAAAGGCTGACCTACTGTGTGCTAGAAGCCAGGGAATACAGAAACCACAGGCCCTGATGTCAAGGCTCCCGAAAACATTATATGGTCTGTGCAATGCATTTGTCATGAATACAAAGAGAGGGAACCTAACCCAATCAATGTCTGTCACAAATACCCCAAATGGACTTCCTATCTCGTTGGTAAAGGTTCCTTGGGGAAACGTGGTGTCCACAGGACCACTAGGATAATGTGGGAAGCTGAGAGCGGAAACGCACAGGCTGTCTCCAAAACTGTCACGGCCACAGAAACGGCCCATCGGCCCAGAAAAACGTTAACCGTCCCCGCCCTCATTTACCGACACAGCTCATTACCAGTACGCAAAGCGCCGCAACCCCTGCGGCCGCACGGCCGGCGCGGCGTAGACGGGGCTGACGCCCAGACGCGCAGTCTGCGTGGCGGAGCCAGGCCCGGGCCCCGCCCCCGGCGCTCGCGGAGGCCCCGCCCCCGACACGCCCCGCCCCCGGGCCCGCCCTGCGGCGTCATCGGCTCCGCGCCGCCGCCGCCCCACCCAGGTACCCGGACTGAGAGTCCCTCTCCGCCGCTCCGCGACCCTCGCTCGCCGCCGCCGCCGCCAAAATGTGAGTGACGCGATGCGACGCGGGGCGGCCTCGGGCCTCGGGGGCGGCGGCGCGCGGCTGGGAACCCCGCTCGGCCCAGTTCCCGTCGGCCGCCGCCCAGACGCGGGCCGAGGCCGCACAGCCCGCGCGGGGGTACCCGAGGCCTGAGATGGGCAGCAGCCCCAGGGGTGTGGGCTGCAGATGGGCGAGGCGACCCCGCGGCGCGGCCGACCGCCCCGGAGGGCCCCGCGGCGGTCGGACGAACGCGGAAGAGGCAAGGGCGGGGCAGCCGGGGGCTCCCCGGAGGTAGGGAGCGCCCCACCCCGCCCCTGTCCCGCTCCTGTCCCGCCCCATCTCCATCCCGTCCGGACCCCCCTCCCCCAAGACCCTGGAGAGACTCGGTGGTCACCGTACTACTCTCTCCTGGTCCTGGGCTGGGCGCCGGAAGTGGCAAGGCAGCAGGGCCTGGTCCCTGTCTTCAGGCACCTGCGGCTGTGGGGCTTCTCTTTTGAAGCAAAGCTCTGGTACTGGCCCTTGCAAACGGGAAGTCCCCCGTGGTGACATTCGGAGAATGCTAACTGCCTGTGAGAATCACAAGAACCCGCTGTTGCCTCTCCAGCCCGCTCGAGGCGCACCTACAGAGAAAGGAATCGGTTCTTCCACAGGTTCCGTGTAGGAACCAGGCACACCACTCTGGAGCGTTGGTCACGGTGGTTAGACTAGATTCGTGGAATTATTCGGCAGCTAGTCTAAACACAAGCTCCACTAGAGCCAGCTGTGTTCACGTCCTAACCCTCACTTTACTCATCTGGATAGTGGGAGTAGTAGTAGTATTCCTCTCAAAAAGGATTAAATGAGGATTAAATGAGGTAGATCAACGCATGGAGAAAACGCGCCAGTACCCGGTTCTTCACTATTATCTATCAGACGCTAAACTCTGAGGGCAGGCATGGCGTCTGCTGCATCCCTTGTCATTGACACATAGTAGAATAACTGTTGGATCAATGAGTCAGTGGCTGTTGTGTACAAGACACGTGCTCCATGCTGTCTTGGATACAGGGAAGAGACTTCTAAGATGCAGGAGCCTGAGATCTGTTAGGGAAGGCAAGACTATATATTTATACATACGGAATGAAAAAAATCGAAGCGTAGTCAGCAAAGTAAGGGGAAAAAAATAAAGACTTCAAACCCTGAGAGGTTAAGGAAGAGCTGCTGGGGAGAAAAAGCACTCAGTGAAGAGTCTAGAAGAACAATGCCCCTTCGAAAAGAAGCATTGTTTCTAGTTTCTGTAAATGAATGTATTTTCCCTTACTAGAAAAAGGGGATTCTGTAACTGTTCATAACTATGAAAAAAAATTCTTGCCACGATGAAAGGATCGGGAGAGTACCGAGTGCACTTAAGTAGATGTGTGGCTTAAAAAAAGTAATAAATTGGAAAGTAGAGTTTATCTATTTTAGGATTAGGTGCTTCCATGATGCAGAGTAGATCCTATTAAACCTTTCCTTTAGCCCAGCGGTCCCCAACCTTTGTGGTACCAGGGCTCAGTGCTCCTAGGAGAATCTAACCCCTGATGATCTGAGGCGGAGCTGAGGCGGTGATGCTGGCGCTGGGGAGCGGCTGCAGATACAGATGAAACTTCTCTGGCTCGCCCGCCGCTCACCTCTTGCTGTGTGTCCTGGTTCCTAACAGGCCGCAGACCAGTACCTGTACTGGTCCACGGCCTGGGGGTTGGAGCCCCGTGCTTTAGATGCTGGTCATGTTTAATATGTGAGTGAATCTTGGAAATTATAGAGGAATTAGGAGAAATGTTCATTACTACTGGAAGGGTTTCTTTTTCTGCTTTAGGTCTCAAATTCCTAACACTGAGGGTCCTGGGATATCATCTTTATACTTAGAAAAATGTGTCTGGAGTCGTGATTGACTGTGCCCATGCTTTTACATGCTTCAGGTCTGCAGCCGTGCCTGCGGGGTCAAGCGCTGCCGCTGGCAGTAACCGGAGACTTCAGCAGACGCAAAATCAAGTGGACGAGGTATTGCTCTGAAATGCTGAAAAGATGAATTTTAAGTCAACATGGGAACATTATGGAAATAGTTATTCAGAAAAAGTATGAAAGTGTGAATAGAAAGTAAATTTTGACTGTGTCTAAATGTATCAAAATTTTGTCCCCTGATACTCTGGAAGCCCTGATCTAAGCAGGAGTCAGATTCTCCTGTTATCATGCTTGTTTTTCTGTGACCTAATCACATGCCTAAAACACAGACACCCCTCCCTGAGGATATTCCTCCAACAACCACTTTATAATATATATTTTGCCACACACACACACCAAAAAATAAAAGAAAAAAAAACTGGAAAAAAGAACCACTTTATAAATTAAGGTGAATTTTAAGGGGTAGGTCTATAAATTGCTCGGGCCAAGACCAGCCCTCTGAGCAGATATCTCATCAGAATCCTCTTGAAGTAGCCTGACTTCCCAGTCATCCATCCTGAGCAGACTCTGTAGAATTCAGCTTTGATTGGTGTCCCTGTCCCTTGACGTTCAGAAGGCAGATGCTGGCAAACTGCTCCGGCCCAACAAATTCGATTTGTGGAATTCTTGAGTTGAAGGTTGCTCACAGCATCTTTTGTTCTGCATTCTGTGTGCAGACCCACAATGGAATATTGAGAAATTCAAACTCGTATTTCCATGTTCCTAAAAGTTGTCACTGTCCAACAAGGGTATCTTGGTCTTTCTGCTTGTAGCTCCCTTAAAAAGCAACTTTCAACTTAATGTTAGTTACAATGGGTTGGTAAAGCGATATGGTAATATTTTGGTGTGATGGTTTTGTTTATGAACTTCTGAAAAATTAGTATTTTCATGCTATAAACCCATTCTCATTCCATCTTGCATGTTTACTTACAACTTCAAAGTGGGTCCTTTTTCTTAACCACAGGAATTTTAAAGAGAGTTGTTTTCTTTTAACTGAAGTGAAATTCACATATCACCTATTTTAAAGTGTACAGTTCAGTGGTATTTGGCATAGTCACAGTGTTGTACAACCATTACCTCCATCCATTTCACCCAGAACACCCTGTATTCATTCAGTCATACTCCCATCCCTTTCTCTCATTGCCTGGGAACCCCTAATCAGCTTTGTTTCTGTGGATTTTCCTATTCTGGATATATCATGTAAAAGATCATACGCTATGTGGCCTTTTGTGTCTGACTTCTTTCACTTAGCATAACATTTTTGGTATTCATCCAAGTTATAACAAATATCAGTGCCTCGTTCCTTTTTATGGCTGAGTAATATTACATTGTGTGCATATACCTTAATTTGTTTAACCATCAGTTGATGGATTTTGGAGTTGTTTTCACCTTTTGGCTATTACGAAAATGCTACTATAAACATTTGCATATAAATTTCTGTGTGGACATATGTTTTCATTTCTCTTGGGTTTGTACCAAGGAGGAGAATGACTGGATCGTAAGGTAGTTCTGGTTAATGTTTTGAGGAAGCACCAGGCTTTTCCACAGCAGCTGCACGATTCTATAGCCCACCAGCAAGGGTTCTGTTTCTCCACATCCTCACCAACACTTGTTATTTTCCTGTTTTGTGTGTGATGGCCATCCTAGTGAATAGGATCTCGTGGTGGTTTTGATTTATAGTTCCTTATTGACCAAATGTGCTATTGGCCATTTGTATATATTTTTTGTAGAAATATGTCTATTCAAGTCTATTGCCTGTGTTTTAAATTGTTGAATGATAAGAGTTTTTTATATATTCTGGATATTAAGTCTATTTCAGATATATGATTTGCAAATATTTTCTTCCATTCTCCGGATTGTCTTTTCATATTCTTGATGATGTTTTGATGCACAAGAGGTTTTCATTTTTATGAAGTTCAATTTATCTATTTTTTCTTTTGTTGTTCTTGCTTGAGGTGTCAAATCCATGGCCAAATTCAAAGCTAGAAAGGTTTCTTGTGATATTTTCACAAGGTCATTGTGATCAATTAGGTCATTGATCCATTTTGAGTTAATTTTTATGTATTAGATGACCTCGGGGTCCAGCATCCTTCATTTGCATGTGGTGCTCCAGTTGTCCCGGTACCATTTGTTGAAGAGACCGTCCTTCCCATTGAATGCTCTGGGCACCCGTGTCAGGAATCCGTTGGCAGCAGATGCTCGGGTGACATCTGGACTCTCAGGCTGTACGTTTGCCCTTGTGCCAGAACCGCACTCTCACTCCCGAAGCTTCGTAGTAAGTTTTGAGATTGGAAAGTCTGCGTTCTCCGATTCCGTTTTTCTTTTTCAACATTGCTTTGGCTGTGCAGGTTCCCTTGCATTCTGCATGCATTTGAGGATTGGCTTTTCCATTTCTGCAAAAATAGGCCAGTGAATTTTGATGGAGATTGTGTTGAATCTGTGCATGTGTGCACCACTTTGGGGAGTGCTGCCATCTTAACAATGTTGAATCTTCCAGGCTGTGAACACAGGCAGTCTTCCCATTAATTTGGTCTCTAATTTCTTTCATCAGTGTTTTGTAGTTTTCAGTGTCCAAGTCTTTTGTGTCCTTGGTTCCTTTGTTTTTAGATATTTTATTCTTTTGGATGCTATTCTGTACGGACTTGTATTCTTAATTTCCTTTTCATTGCTACTGTATGGAAACAGTGATTTATGGGTGCTGACCTTGTACCCTGAAACTTTACTGAATTTGTTTATTAACTCCAGTAAGTTTTTATTGTGGACTCTTTGGGATTTTTTATACATGGAATCATCTGCAAATATGGATAATTTTACTTCTTTCTATCTAATTTGGATGCATTTTATTTCTTTTTCTGGCCTAATTGCTTTGGGCCAGAACTTCCCAGTCTTGAACCGCAGTATTTAAAGTGGGTGTTCTTGCCTTGTTCCCTGATCTTGACCATTGACCATGGATGTTAGTTGCAGATTTTTTCATAAATGCCACTGATCGTGTTAAGGAGGTTCCTCTACTCCTAGTTTACCTAGTGTTTTTATCATGAAATGGTGAGCCCCTCCTTTTTTATAAAATGAAAGTTTGGCTCAAAGTAATAAAGCGCAGACCTTTCGTTGTTCCATTTACCTGTAACTTGGTTTGATCCCATTCACTCAGGTGGTGGACATCATGAGAGTCAACGTGGATAAGGTGTTAGAGAGAGACCAGAAGCTCTCTGAGTTAGATGACCGCGCGGATGCGCTGCAGGCAGGAGCCTCCCAGTTTGAAACCAGTGCTGCCAAGCTGAAGAGGAAGTACTGGTGGAAGAATTGCAAGGTGATTTCACTCCTCTTTAACGCCTCTTCACATTAAGTCGCCCCCTGCATTCTCGGGGGTTGACAAAGGCTACAAATGTTGGGCTCCCGTGAATCTGGGAGGCGAGTTCGATGGCCCACACCTGGAAGTTTGGGCTGGCTGACTGTAGGACACTGATTGCATCCCCTTTTCTATCCCCACAACCAGGAAATCTCCAGGCTCTGTGGCTGACCTTAAGCACGTAGAACAGGAGTGTCCAAAATCCATCACAGACATGAGCCCCTTCCAACCCTCCACCCCAGAAGAACTCTGAACACGGACTGGTGGGAGAGGGCTGGCATTGGTGGCCAGTTTGCATATGGCTCTGTGACTGGCTCCAGTGGCAGAGGAAAGAGCTCAGAAGCCACAGTGTGTTCCACAGGAGAGCAGAAAGCAGCCACATGAGGCGCATAAACTAGAGCAGATTATACACAACTGCCAACGAAGTGTGCGTCCGTCAGATCCCGAGCATGTCCTGCCCCTTCCTGGCGTAGAAGGGACACCTTCAAGTGCATGGGCAGGTTTAGCAGCCCCTCCTGGTGGAGAGAGCTTGTGTATACAAAGAAGTGCCTGTTTAGGGATGACAAGTCCTGGAACATCGTATAAAGAGCAGATAAGTAAGCTCAGGCCCTAATTGAGAGCATTAAATTTAGACTTAAACATTACAGATTATTTCAGGTTGTCGTGCACCTGAGTTTCTCTACTTTCAGCGAGCGTAGTGATACTGCATGATACTTCCCAGTAAGCACATTAACCTCTCTTTTTGAAATGTGATGTGGACACATGTTTCATTACAGATGTGGGCGATAGGGATTAGCGTTGTGGTCATCGTCATCATCATCATCATCGGTGAGTTGTCCTCTTTCAAACTCTTTGGAGCTTGTGTGTTTATAGTTGTTTTCAGGTACAAGAGGGGCCACCAACCCCCAGGCCTTGGACCGGTCCCAGTCCCTGGCCTGTTAGGAACTGGGCCACACAGAAGGAGTGAGTGGCGAGTGAGCAAGCAAACTTCATCAGTATTTGCAGCCACTCCCCAGCAGTAGCATCACTGCCTCAGCTCCACCTCAGATCATCAGGCATCACATGCTCATAGGCGCACTGGTCCTTGGTGCCACAGAGGTTGGGGACCCCATGTAGAGGAACTCAGAAAAATTTCCTTAGAACTGTTAGTCTAGTCCAAGGATTTTTTTTTCTTTAGTAAGTGTTTTAAATACTTGAGTGTTGTATGATTAAAGTGTGAGATTTTTTTGACATAAACATAAATCCTTTGAAATTAGAGAAAATGTGTTCATTTCCACTGACTTATCAGTTTTCTCTCTGAATATGTTCTCAGCAGATATTTCCTTTTGTGAGTAATTAAAAGCATGAACTGCCTGTGATCCGCCCCAGCTCCACCACCATCCAACTGTGTGGCCTGGGCAGGTATTTTAATATCTCTGAGCTTCAGTGTTCTCATTTGTAAAATGGGGATAATTAAAATACCTCCCTCATATGCTTGCTCTAAGGTCAAAGCTGGTTTATATATAAAAAGTGCTAAGGATGGTGCCTGGCATGTACTAATAAGTCAATAATAAGTCATAAATAAATACACCCCTATTATTACTATTATTATTATCGTTACTGCTAGCATATACGATGTTGGAACAACCCATTGCCATTTTCAGCCCAGTACGTGGGAACGTCAATCCTTTCGACAGTCTCCTGTAGCCTCCGCTAAGTGCAGGGAAGCCGCGGGTAGGAAGTCAGCTCAGACCCATTTCTGTTCACACCTACACTAGCGTCCGACGTTAATTTGGGGTTTGCACTGAAAACCTAACTGAGTCTTCCCTGCTTTTTTGCATCTCCCTGTTTATTAGTGTGGAGTGTTTCTCGGTGAGGAGCCAATGAAACGCCAGCCTGCTGTTCAAGAAACCTCTTCAAGACTTTTGACTTAGAACCTGCTATATTATCAAGCTTACCTATGGTTGTATCTAAAATGGTTATTTTCTGTTAGTTAATGTGAAGTTTGATCTCTAGGAAATGTGCCTTTTTAAAAAAAGAAAATGTACTCCAACTGGAAGTGTAGTCCGCCCAGCCCACGTTTTGCACAGTGCCTTTACAAATTTACACGTGGGCTGATGAAAAGGACTTCTTAAGTTCCAGAGTGTTATAACCTAGAAGTAATGTCCTGATTAATTGCTGTTAATTCCAGTTAAGAGAATTTTTTCCAAGTTAGTGTCCTTGTTATATGATTATCTTCAGAGCCACATTTTAAACTTTGGGTAATCAGATTTCCAGTTTGTGCCTTCCACAAAGAACACTACTGCTTAACTCATATCTGACAGTAACAGGCTGTGTGCCTTATTTGCTACTTTTCTGATCCCTTCTAAGAAAACTCTTCACTGTTTATAAGCACTACTGACTCTTCGCTGTATTTAAAATAAGATGCTGGTAAAGAGTTTATGCTCTTACGCTAGATAGAAAGATGTTTACCTTCTTGTTACTGTTTTGTATAATTTCCTAAAAATATTATTTTAATCAGAAATAATAACCTCTTTGAAACTTTTATAGAACTATGGCTATGACCAAAGTTTCTATTTTGCCAAAAAGTTACATCCCAGTAAAATGTCCTTAAGTCTGTTCCTGACAGATAAATTCAAAAAAGTGACAAATGGAACTCAAGGTGCCCTTCCGAACATAAGCCTTAAACTTGTTTGTGGAGCTCCTCCAGCCCTACGGGCCTTTCTTGCCTTTGAAGCAGTATAGGTGGCGAGGCTCCTCCTCCCACTCAGCGTCTTCCCCAGGGTTCCAGGAGGGCCGGGCTAGCCCCTGACATCTCAGACCTAGACACACAGGGTGCAGATCACCCGCAGTTTGTAGAATATTAGCTGTGGACGCCAGTGTGTTTCTAAGAGTTACGTGAGCCACAGTTTTGTGGCGAGACCATCTGGTGACTGGTGATTGTTGGGCCCGGTCCTCGTAGGTCGTAGCTTTCTGCAGTTCGTTTCCTACTTTATTCATATTCCACTTCCTAAATCTGTCATCTGTGTCATGCTTCAGATAGCATTGGTCACGGTGGGTGATTCTTCAGAGGTGGCTAACCAGAGACCCTTCCTTTGACGTCATAGACTGCATGAGAGGCTGCTTTGGAACTTTGAGACTTTCAGCATTAGGCCGTGTGGCTGAGGGTGGGCCTTCAGGGAGGAAGCAGGCCAGCGGCCACTGAGGGAGAAGCAGAGGTTTCAGCAGTCTGCTGGACGGTTCTAGAATTCTCGTTCACATGCTAGCATGCGACTTAGGAAGCAATGACAGTTGAGGTACACCAGGACGCAGTTCCACTTCTCTGGTGTCTGTTCCCCTAACATTACCAAAACGCTGTCGATGTTGAAAACTCCTTGCAGTCCCCGGCCGGGTCTGACATGAGACTTCAGTGTCCTCCCCTTGGCCTCGGTGCTCAGTCCATGTAACCACTGGCTCCCGCGGTAACCCAGGAATACCTCGCTTGTGTCTGCATTAGCTGGGAACCTGCTCGCCATGATGAACCGAATAAAGTGTTTATAAACGATTCTGGTACCTGTTTTGCGGACAGAGGGATAGCGGCGCCTGGCCCAAGTCCTAAAAATGGCATTCTTTGCTGTGGCCACTACCTCTCTCTTGGAAACCCCCAAACTCCACTTTCTCTTCCCCTTTCTCACCAAGCCCCTCCGAGTTCTCTAATTTCCTGTCACCCAGCATGTCCCCAGACGCTGTGAGAAGCGCTTTCAGCCTAGGATGCGAGTGGGGCTGGTTTCTCACGGCGCCGGCATGCTGGGCACTCGGCTTCCGAGGTCTTTAAATGCGTGATCCTCCGACAGCGACGTGCAGAGCTGGCCCCGACCATGGCAGGACGATGGCTGCCCGCACAGGGCACGGGGCAGCAGTGTGGGCGGGTGAGGGATGTCACCAAACACGGCTCTCGCTTTGTGCTGCATGTATGTCCCTGTGAGTGCACTGCCACTCGTCCTGCAGCCCCTAGGGAGCGACGGTGTACGGGTGGAAGGGGGCTCGTGTGGGTTTGCCGTAGTGCCTGTTTTCTATAAAGTCTTCTTGGGGATTGAAGAGGCAGGCTTTTCTGTATCGCCACCACTTTCGTCTGACGTACTATTTTGTCCTGGAAAAGCACTGTAGAAGGGTGCCATTGGTTCAGGACCTTTATATGATGAAATCTGGGTGAACTTTTGGTGCCGTTTCCAAGATTTTAAAGGAAAATCTACCATGCATGAGCTCTTCTTTCTCTGCCCCTCCCTTGAACGTCAGGGTCCCTTGGGGCTGGGCCCTCAGCCAACTGGTCTCCATCCTCCTCACTCTCCAGTTTTTCCTGTTCCCATGACACTTGTCAGTCTGCTGGTGATTCCTGGCCTATTAGACGCGGCTTCTTAAACCCAACGTGCACCAGACAACTAAGCCGTGGGGTCCTCGTACTGCCACAGCGTCTGTCCTAGCGAATGGCACCGTCATTCACCAGCGTCCGTGCTAGACAAGTCCGCTGAGCTTGCTGGTGTTTTTGGTCACTATATATGAATAGTGACTTCAGTTACTCTGTGTATATCACACGGGATATGCTGGAGGTGTACTCTATAACAAACATCCCCTAAATCTCAGTGGCTTAAAATTTTGCCCTTGTTCATGCTGCATGTCCTATGCCAGCCAATGGGAAGGCTCTCTCTTCAGTCCTTTAAAGAGGAACTTCCTGTAAACATCTGTTTCGGGTCATCAGCGTGGCAGGAAGAGGTCAGGAATTACGCACTGGCTCTCGAAGCTTCCATCTGGAAGTGAAGCCAGGAGCTCTGCTCACGTTCCATTGGCCAGTGCAAGTCTTATGACTGCAGGTAACTTCAGGGTGGTGGAGGAAGTATCCTGTCTCCTCAAAGAGGAGAAATGGAATGTGAACTTTTGCCTTCGTGACAGCAATTTCAGTCCAAGACCAGGGGCAAAGTCCCCTTGTAAGTTTTTTCTAATGATTTGTGACTGCTACACAATAACTATTTCTATCACTAATAAAATATTTTTTTTAAGTATGGCAATATTTTTATTGGTTTTGAGTGAGGATTAATTACTGTTTGCTTTAAAATCAACCAGACTTCAATTACTCTAACAAAGGAGGCAAGAATATACAATGGAGATACAACAATCTTTTCAATAAGTAGTGCTGGGAAAACTGGACAGATACATGCAAAAAAAATGTAACTGGGCCACTCTCTTATATACAAAAATAATTTCTAAATGAATAAAAAACTTAAATGTAATGCCTAAAACTAACACTCCTGGAAGGGAACAGATAGTACACCCAGACATCAGTCTGAATGACATCTTTTTGGATATGTCCTCTCGAGCAAGGGAAACAAGCAAATATAAACACTGGGATTTCATCAAACTAAAAAGCTGCATAGCAAAGGAAACCATTAACAAAACAAAACAAAAAACCTGCTGAATGAGAGAACGTATGTGTAAATGATATATCCGATAAGGAGTTGGTATCCAAAATATATATAGCAATCATACAAACTCAATTTTGATCAAAAAATGGGCAAAGGACAAGAAGTGGTTGTACAGTGACAGATGATCACTGGAATTAGTGGGGCGATCATATAAGGCAGAACAATGTCAAATCACTATATTGTGTACCTGAAACTAGTACAACTAATTCTGTATAGCAACTATAAAAATGAGAAAAATATTTTTACCAAAATTCTTATCACCAGATGTCAAGAAAAAAATAGAGTTTAAATAAATGGACCACACTGCTTAGTGCGTTTTAAAGTAAACATCTTTATTCACAACTGAGCTGCTTTTCATGTTAGCAGAACACAATCGGCAAAACTATAAAACTAGAATTCACTAAATAACGCATTCTGGCATAATTATTAGAGAATAACTTTTTCTTTTCTCATCCCTTCAGTAGCAAGCATTTAAAAATCCACTGTGTACGGACGAGACCACAGGCAATGCCCCTCCTGCCTACACAGCTGTTAACAGAGGCACCTGCCTCTGGCCAAGGCTCTGGATCCCTACCCCTAACCAAGGACCTCCCTCGCAGTTCCTGTGTCTGCAGCCCTCCCTGCCTGCATCATGCCCGTCTCCCTCCTTCCTGGGTCACCGCATCAAGCAGGCGTTTCATGGTGATCCCCACGTCCCTCCCGCCAGCAAACAATTCTTGTCTACAGGCCTTCACAGCAAAATCCCTCCCTACAGCTCCCTATTGTCACTGCGTCACATCCCGCTTTTTCTTCAGTCCTTACTACTGAGATATCTTTAACCAAAGTCACCGAAGACCAAGTAACATCACCATGTTGAAAAAGTCCAACAGGAAATGCTCTGCCCTTGTCTTACTCTGCTTCTCACCGGCATCTGATACAGTTGCCAACCCCTTCCTTGAAATCGCATTACCAGCTTCGATGACCTCACGCTATTCTAGTTTTCCTTCAACTTCACCTCCTGCTCCTTATTCCTTGCTTGGCTCTACTTGACCTCTAAATCTCCTTGTGCCCCCAGATCTTGGCCTCTGGCCCTTTTCTCTATTTGCACTCTGATACGTTTCACCCCCATCACTGTAAATTCCAGGTTGACCCTGACAACTCCCAAGTGTGAGCTGTACCTCCCTCCCTGGCTTCTCCCATAAGTCACAGGCTGTGAAACCCAACTGCCTACATGACAGCTCCACTTGGAAGTGTAATGTGCATCTCAAATGTAATGTGAAAATGTAATGCTCCCTTCTCCATCAAAACATACCATCCCCAGACTTGCCTATTTATGTCCCATGACAAGGAGCATTGCTTACACCAGACCCACGAGTCGCCCGTGATTCATTCTTCTCACGACATACATTCAATCCATTGGCAAGACCTGTGCCCCAAAACGTATCTCAAGTCCACTTTCTTCTCTCACCATCTTCACTGGCACCCCCTGGCTCCAGCTTCCCTCAGCCTTCTAATCAACAGCCTCCTAAGTTTTTAACTATTTTTTCTGTGCAGCAATCTGACTGATACAAATCGCTGTCTTGCTTAAAATCTTCCTCCTTCCACTATCATTAGGGGAAAAAAAAAATCCCAGTCAGCTTCTCTCATCACAAGGTCCACCATGATCTGGCCCTTCCTCACTTTCAGACCTCATCTGGCACCACCCCTCTACTCCCTCTTTTCTCTGGGCAAAGGACGCCACCTGTGTCCCAACGACAAACCTGCTGAGCTTCAGGCAGGGCCTGTGCTCAGTGCCTACCACCGCCTTCATCCCACGCCCGGCTTAGTTCGGCCTCCTTACACCTCATCGCAGGAGCTTGTTTCCCGTTCTACGGGTACGTTCCACTTTCTGAACCTACTTTATGGAGTTGTTCGATTTTTCTGTCAATAAAATGTAGACTCCCTGAGTGGCAGGAACTTTTGCCACTGTCTATTCCTAGGGACAATTGTTCCTACACAGATATGCAGTCAATAAATATTTGAATGAATGCAGTTTGACAAAACGGAGCTTCAGAGGGGAGTGAGATCTGCCAGCATTTGGAAAAATAAGGTGCTTTATTCAATGCATACGAACAATTGGCACACTTCAGACCCCCACCCCCACCCGCGTATATGCAATTCTTCTCATTTAGCCAACAAATACTGAAGATATTTGATGTGCAGGCACTGAGGAGGGGTGGCGCTCTGCAGTGTGCCTTCCATTTCGGATGAGCTGGTACACAACCTTAAAAAACAGCCTTCACCATATTTTAAAAAGGGCTTCTCTCTACACCTTCCTTTTCTAAAAGAGTTCCTCTTACATACACTTGTCTTCTTCCAGTTGCCAAGTGACTTTAGGAAGACTATGGAAATGTTTAAGTTCCGCCGTCAAAACTCCGTTTCTAAAACTAGGGTTTGATTTTTCCAGGGCTGCTCTACGGCCCGCGCGTCCTCCAAACCCCTTACCCAAAAAGCTGGCGGGACGGAGAGCAAGGTTAACAGATGGAAACAATGGGATCCCAAGAAGACACCGAGAAAGCACTCGGACGCCCAGTGCCTTCTTCCGGCTGCCCACCGGCATGCCGATCCGCCAGCTCCCGGTTCCCCAGCATTCTTGCCACTCCCGGGCACCTGCGCCTCGGTCCCCGCCCCGCCGCCTCTCACGTGGAAGCAGCGCCAGCCCCGCCCAGCCCCGCCCCCGCAGTCCCGCCTCCTCGTGACGGGCAGACGGAGTGCCCTATCACTGCCGCGCTGGCTCCAGGGGCGCCGGTGGGCCGGGCACTCGACTCGCGGGGCCAGGGCGCGAGCGTCCTCGGGGCCCCTCCGCCCCGGCGTCCACGCCAGCCAGCCGGGATTGGCCGAGCGCCGCCCTCCGCCCGAACCCAGCGTTATGTAAGGCGCGCTGGACCTTCGCCCCCGCCCACTCGCCGGCGGTTATGTAACCCGGGCGCCCCGGCCCGGGCCCCGCCCCCGAGCCAATGGGGCCCGCGGAGCGGCGGCGGCGGCCAATCGCGCGCCCAGGGGCGGGGCCGCGTCACGTGGCGTGCGGGGGGCGCGGTGCCGGCGGCCGCGGGGCACGCGGCGGGCCTCGAGACTCCGCCGCCGCCCTCCCTGACTGGACCGGCGGCTGCGCGAGGGGCGCAAGGCGGCGGCGGCGGAGGGTGAGTGCTGCGCCCGCGCGGGGAGGCCTCGGACCGCGCCGGCCGCGCGACTGCAGCTCGTCCCGAGCCTGTGCTCCTCTGGGACTGGCGGCCGGGCGGCGCCGCACCGGGAACCTGGGGTCCCCGGAACTTTGTGCTTAAGTTGCCCCCTCCCCGGGCCCTATGTCTGGGTGCACGCCGACTCCGCAGAGCCGCCGGCGGGCACGTTGGTGAATCGGAGCCTGGCTTTGGGATCGCCGGGGCCGAGGGTCCGCCCCGGGGTCTCCCGGCTGGCCGGCCACAGCCCAGTTTCCGGCATCAGGTAGTTCGCTTCCCTTGACATTTGTCACCTTTACGTCCTTCCCCCACCCCCCCTCCCCCAGGCTGGACCTCCGGTGAATGGAGACATCCCAGACTGTATGGAAATACCAGAGGGAAAAGTGCCTCCAGAGCTCAGTAATTGCGGGTTTGTGATGACTGATCGTTTTCTCTAATGCAATGGCATGGACCAAAATGAGAAATAAATTCCTGTCGCCGACTGCAAAGTAAGGAAGAAGCAGGCGACAGATTAAGGACTGCCAAGCGAAAGATGGATCCCTGTGAAGATCTAGAAATGTCCAGCGGTAAATCCCATGGCTCCAGGGAGAGTGAACCGAACGAACTAGGAGAACCAGGGGCCAGCAGTGCTGAGACTCTGGGAAGGACCCTGAGGAGACGTGGCGCCAGAATTACCAGCCTCAGAGCAAATACCTGGAGAGCAGCAACAGGTGATGTTTACAACCGGGTTGGTTTGTTGTTCTTCCCTGGAGTGGTACAAGGGAGGATTTCAGTCTTTTTGTTTGTCAGCCTAGGGGAAAGTTTAGCAGGAGATTCAGGGAACTTCAAATGAAATGCTCTGGGAAACTGAAAAAATTGCTAGACAGTACCAGGAGGAGATACAGTGCTTAAGGAGTTTAGCTGAGTCGGAGCTGAGGTGGGAATGAGGGTGGATGGAACATGTTAGAGGTTCTATTAGTTTCTTTGGCTGGGATTTCCCCACCTGTAAAAAAGGGATATAAACCTGTGAACTAAATGAGTTGATCCGTGTAAATTAAGCACCAAGAAAGTTGCTTTGCGCATAATACACTGTTCAATGAAAGTTGGCTGTTATCATAATTGAAAGTGCAGTTATTCTTTAATCTTAACAGTGAACAGCAAGATCGAAACAGAGTTTCTGAAGAACTTATAACGGTTGTCCAAGAAATGAAAAAATACTTCCCATCAGAGAAACACAACAAACCAAGCACTCTTGATGCCCTCAACTATGCCCTTCGCTGTGTACACAGCGTGCAAGGTAAACGAGCTGGAGGGTAAACAGTCGTGCAGGCACACTGTTGCTCAGAAACGTGGGGCCGGCCAGACGAGTTGTCGGTGTGGTTTTAGGCACAGAAATGTTTTGAGATTTTTATGGTGCTTTACGTAAGATAAGCAAATGTATACTGATTCTGTTAGTATCCTAGTTTTTCAAATTAGGAACACCAGGAGAACCTTATTTGTGTAATATTTAGTAACTGCAATATTTTGCTAATTTGTTGCAGGAGAGTAGAATTTAACATAAACACATTTTGAAGACTGAAGGAGCATTGTCTTCTGTGGATATTAGGGAAAACATACATTTGACTAAGTATAATTTACTTTTCCTTGTCACTTACGTACTTTTAAAATGCAGTCGTGATGTATCAGGAATTTATCAAATTAAAAATGACCAGTCATAAACACTTTTCCTTTTTGTCGCTGACTTTTCTTCTCAAGGGACTTCATAAAGTGCGTTTTCTAGCACAAACCCCTGTGGCTTCATAAATGATACTCTAGTTCCTGAAAACTGGAGTCATGTTTCGGCCATAACAGTGTCCTGCATGTGTATCTGGAATTTTTGGTTTCAGTACCTTGTTTAGTACCTTACATATATCTTGTACCTTAGGAATCCTTAAAATTCAAAATCTTAAGTTTGTACCAACTATCAGAAGAATATGATCTGGTTTCAAGGAAAACACACTGAGTTGTCCTCTTCCTAAAGAGATAAACCAGCTTTGATAGTAATAAAAATGATTTCCTAAAGAAATTGTTTTCACTGGACTACCTATTTATTTTCCTGTGTTTCTTAGCCAACAGTGAGTTTTTCCAGATTCTCAGTCAAAATGGAGCACCTCAAACAGATGTGACTGCGTACAGTCTGGAGGAGCTGGCCACTATTGCTTCAGAACACACTTCCAAAAACACAGTAAGGATCCACGAATTTTGCCGTCTCAACCTGGGTGATTTTTCCTAACAACATTATCTAGATGGAGATTTTTAAATAATAACTCAGAGTTTCAGTAGCCACAGATTGAGGTAAGCAATAGAAGAAATCCGCCGAAGAGGCATGGTGTCGTTTCTCCTGCCCTTGCCAGAGGAAACGTCCTGAACACAGGAAGCAGCGCAGCAGCAACAGTGTGCTTTGCTTTGACTGTGAGGTGCCTCTGTCTCCTTAGCTCCCCTGAGTTCTCTCAGAGTACGAGAAAAAGATAATGCTGCAGAGTAATGTCCTGCATCTTATTCTAATCTCCAAATTGTTCATTTCTATTTATATCATTCTTAGTTCCAATTCCTACTACTTCAAGTTGTAACAACTGGATTTTATAGAACAGGTGAGTTGAGATGCTGTCATTTTTTATAAAATTTTGGAAGAGACATTTAGTATATCTTTTTCGAATCTCTTCATGTTGGCAGAGTAGTTAAGCCTTGTGTTTCATTGATGTAATGGAGATTACTTAATTTCATGTTTAGATCTCAACATAATTACAATTTAAAAATTGTATAGTATTGGAACATGAGCCATCCCCAGTATTACATTAGTGCTTGTAATACTAACTGGTGTGCTCATATCACTGGCATAGGTGCTACGGAGATTTGAAGAAGAAAAAGTTTAAACAAACATTTCCCTTTGAAGCTCTTCCAAATAAAGCTAGAGAAAAAAACATATGCCAGTGCTAGCAGAGGGAAACAGTGGTTGATTGTAACTAAGTTATACTTATGTCTAAGGGAACAGATTAGAGAAACGATTCTTATGTAACAGGTCTGACAATCTTGGAGCCTAGAATGTACGTTGGCGAAAAGAAGACAGTCCCTCCAGGCGTGAGGCAGAGTTTCGAAAGGAGGAGGAATCGGGAAGTGTGTGTATTTATACATATACGGTGCATGTGTGTTTGGTCAGTGTAGAAAGAGCTGGCATATTTTTTGGCATAGAAATCAAACTTCAGAAGATAAAACGCAGTTTTTACAGTGATAATTAAGAAGTACTTTGGAGAATTTTGTTGCCTTTGCAAGTATGTGATTGTATGTTTATAAGCTGTTGATCATGTAGGTAGTTAGAAGAAGTACATTGCTAGTAAGGGCACATTGCTAGTAATTGTCTCAATGTTTGCATTTATTTTAAATGTTTTTCATAGGATATTTGTGGCAGTGTTTTCATTTCTGTCCGGAAGGTTAGTGCACATTTCTGAACAGGCTACTTCGATCCTGAATTGTAAGAAAGACTTCCTGGAGTCCTCTCACTTTGTTGAGCTGCTCGCCCCTCAGGATGTCAGGGTGTTCTGCACGCACACTGCCCACGCTCAGCTTCCCTTCTGGGACAACTGGATCCGAAGAGGTAACAGGACCGATATTCAGATGTTGATCTTGCCTCATAAAGATCAGTTTCAACATTATTTAGAACATACAAACTATATGGGTTTTTAAAATTTCTTCATTTTTAAAAAGACTATGAAACAAATAGCATTTTTAATGCTTCTAATATAAAGATCCAATAGATTTGCTTTCATTTTTCAAGTTAATTTATATAGCATAAATATGGTTTGATTACTAGCATACTGTATAAGCAGGCTAATATCTAAAGGCTGTGTGTCCTTTAAGTTAATAAAATTAAATGTATTTTCTCTTATAGTGACTTCATTATTTCTTTGCTTTGCTTTGCCTTGGAGATAAACTTCTGATGATTAGCTTTCTTTTCTTGTTTTCTTGTCCCTAAAAGTTCACGAATCCAATTACTTTTTCTTCTGAAATGCTTATTTTCCTGAACTGGGGATGCCTGCTCACAGTTTTCTTTGTGACAATCCTTCCTGTTTGATCTTTAAATAATTCCTCATTTCTTTTTTAAGTCACTCTTTATTATTTCCTGGCGTGGAATTTCTTTATTATTATTTATTATATTATTCTTTATGAAGCGTCTCAAAGAGTTAGTGTGGATCATCCTTTTTGAATCCAAGCCCTTTTCTCTAATTTAAAAATATTTTAATTCATTTTTGTTGTAAAAAAGACATCACCAAAAGGGACCGTCTGGAGCGTTTTGAGCGTGCAGCTCGGCAGTGTTGGTGTGTTCGCCACTGTGCAACGTCCCCAGAGCTTTTTCGTTTTGCAGGTTTAAAGCTCTGTTCCCAGTCTCCTGAGTTTTCACCCCCGACGTGCTACAGCGAGAATGGTCTTGCGTGCTTTGCGCCATCGTTTCTGCATGTTTTAGATGAGCTTTCGAAAGCTCACCTGTTACCCCTTCTTCTAGCTCCCTCTCTCCTGCTCCCATCCCTCAAAACATTGATTTCGTTCTTTCTTCCTCTTTCCTAAACACTCGTATTTTCAACCTTTTGTTGTTCGTATGTGGTCTTCCTCATTTGTGAATCATTCGTTCCGTAAACATTTACTCAGCCATCACCGCGGGGCAAGTGTTCTCCACGCTGAGCTGCAGCTGTGCGCGAGCCGGACGCGCTGCCGTTTGCCAGCTCGCTCGCGTTTCCCCAGTGTTTTCCTCCAGCTTGCCTGTAGAGTGCCTTCTCTTTCCGGCCTTTTTATCTTTGCTAGTTGCTTATTGCTGTGTATTTTCCCTCCATGTAAAAACGTAACATGCCCTGGAACTATTGTCTTTTAAACCTAAAAATTTACTTACTCCATAAAGATGTGATGTCCATCTCATTTACTCCTCATGTTGTGCTTTTGCCTTACGAACTCAGGACCGCCAAGTGTCCTGAGTGTGGCTGCCAAGCAGCCTGCCTTCCCCAGGCCGCGCCTGTGCCCTTCCTCCTGTCCCTCAGGGTCACAGGAAGCGTGCTGCCGCTTTTCCTTGGTTGTACAGACCTCGCAGTAGGGTCTGAGCACACACTTCCTGAAACAGTAACTCACACATTCCAGCCGGGCGTGCAAGGGACAGGCTCACACCTGCCGTCCGGCTCCGTGTGTCATGAGACTCCTAGTGAGGGCTTGAATCTGCGTGCTTGCCAACACGTGTGAGTAGTGTAAGCAAGTTTACGTAGAGCTGCATGGTTTTCTATGTGCAGAGCGTTCCACGCCAGGAATCTGAAGGACTGAGTTTTAAATTGAGTTATGTCCCTCATGAACCTTGGAGGCCACCTGGCCTCTCACTGAGAATAATGGCGTCTGGCCAGCCTGCCAGTACAGAGCTGCTGTGAAGCGAGCAGGCTCGTGGTTGGGGAAGCACTTTGAGATTCGCAGCAGTCTGCAGCATGAAGGAGCATCTTAATTGCTAGTCTTTATTGAACAGGCCCTGTTTGTCAGGGACTCCTCTTAATGCTTTAGTGGATTAACTAATTTAATCTTCACAAAAACCTTGTGAGGTGTAGATACTCTCATCATCCCCGGTGGACTGCGGGGGTTAACTGGTAGTTTGAGTTAAAGGCCAAGGTGGGGTTACTGTGCTGACACTTGTTGGGAGAGGGCCCCTCTGCCCACAGCATGGGGCTGACGCCATGGGAGGGACGGGAGGGGACGGACTGGGGAGGAGCAACGTGGTCAGGCAGCCAAACAGATGCCCGGGCCCCGGCCGCATGCTGGAGGAGCCCTGCGCCTCCACGGAGTGGCCCGGCCTCAGCACCCCTCTGCACAGTGTGGCTGGGAGTGGCCGCAGGGCATTATGTCCCCTGAAGCCAGGAACAGGGCCCTTTCTCAGCCACCGCAGTCACTGAGGCACAGAGCTGAGTGACTCGTCCAAGGTCACGCTGCCAGTAAGCGTGCAGCCGGATTTCATCTTGTCAGGGCGAGCCCTGGGCGCCTGCTCTTCGGTACTGCCCTCCTGGCTGTGAGGCTGCTGGGGCGGTTGCTCTCCAACAACTGGAACCAATCGTAAGTGTGCGTTTCAAAGTGGCACCAGAGTATGGTTCCTGTCCATAAAAATCATCTCAAGAAGTTTAAGTGTAGTTTTGAATACATCCTTATCTCGCCCTTGTTCCTCCATGTGTTTAAGCCTTTGACCGAGGTAGCTTCTGGGTTAAGAGGGGAGCATATCTGAGGCGGATTAGCCTGCCTGGCCCAGTCTCTCGTTTCTTTCTCAGATACGCTATGAGAACTGTTTTCTGGTCTCAGAATTCTGGACTGACTTTCGTGGCTTTATGAATTTTGGTAGTTTGATCATTGGTCCCTTTACTGTTAAGTTGGAATATTTTTTTTTGTACTCAACATACACTGTCTCCTCGATCATTCAAAAGCCCATTTTCGTATTCTTCCTGTGATCTTTCCTTGTATGTATATTTTTTAACATCTCCTTGGTTTTAAACATTTCCTTAGTTCCTATAACAGGACTTTTCACTCTAGCGAACAAATGGCCAAAAGGTACATTCAGGGAGCTTTAGCCAGAAGAAGTACAAATAGCAAACACTTGGGAAAGGTTCAGCCCCCTAATCTGCCCTAAGATAGGCAAATTTAAACATTTCCGAATCACCACCTCACAAATCAACAAAATAATGCAAAAATCTAGAAAATGCAAACCATCGGCAGGAGGGGTGTGAGAAAACGTGCTTAATGACAGTGAATTGGTACAATCTTCTGTTGATCAGTTTGCCAACACATGACGAGAGTCATAAAATGATCATATTTAATGTAGGAACCCAACTTTGGAGTTTATCCAAGGGAAAAAAAAAATAAGGGAAATTTGTATACCATATGCCTACAAGCTGGAAGTTGTCTAAATTCTCAGGTTTTGAGACATGTGCAGACTACAGCGGTGGGGCAGAATGTTACCACCAAAGTAATTGTCAGAGAACCATCACATTGTTCGTTACTTGAAGTGATGAGTTTGGGCATTTGCAGAAGGGACCGCAGGAAGTGGTGCGGGAGAGACTGCGAGGTCTGTACAACCAAGGAAAAGCGGCAGCATGCTTCCTGTGACCCTGAGGGACAGGTGGCCTCCAGGTCAGATGCACTCACTGTCGCTGCCTTACCCCAGCGTTACTGTCCCGGAAGGAGAGCCCTCGGGAGACAGCGGGTGTGGCTAGATCTCAGGGTGAGGGGCCAGGGCCCTGTTTTAACAGAGAGTATCTCCCTCTTAAAAAGTCGTTTGTGGTTTGTGCAGGGACAGTGCCGTTTGTCTGCAGAGCTGCCGCGTGGCGTGTCTCTGGGAGGGGTGAGTGACAGTGTGTCTTTGTCTCCAGCAGGCTCACAGCACGAATGCGCTCCAGAGAAGCCCTTCTTCTGCAGGATCCGGTAAGTGCGGGGCCTGTGGAGGCAGCATGCGGCCAGGTCTGCTGTGGGCGCGGAAGACGGGGCTGGGTTCTCGCCTCGAGAGCTTTGCATTCCGACTGAGGGGAAGAGATGCTTCCTCCTGAGGAGAGGAGACCGGACCAGAGGAAAAAGGCGCAGAACGACGTTTTAACCGGGGGCATGTAGGAGTCACTGGTGTTAAGTACACTTTCAAATGACCCTTGTTAGGGGCTTTTCTGTTTTTATGTGCTTTTTGTTGTTTGGTCATGGGTAAAATTAATTTTGAAATTTTGGTCACATTTAAAATTAACTTTTGAAATATTGAGTAATTTTAAAGAAGGTAGGTATGTTTATGAGAAGGATTTAGAAGGTGCAGAGACAGTAAACTAGAAGAAAATAGACCAGAATGTTAATAGTGATTGATTTCTGGCAGGATTTATTAGTGATTGTTTTTCTTCTAAGTTTACTGGTACACAGGTTAACATTACTTTCTCAGTAAACGGGGTGCTGTTGATGGGGCGTCGGCACAGGAGTGTGCCGTTAGTGTGAGAAGTCCAGCCTAGGGACAGGGACTCGGGTCGTCAGCGTGTAAATGGCGTCGAGAACCCCAGGGCCGGGTGAGCCTGGAAAATCACTCCCAGAAGCAGGAGTGGAGCCAGAAGCACAAGGACAGATGCTTGTCGCCAGGGTCAGGAGAAGACGCGCCTTTGCCAGGGACCCTGGAAGCAAGGTCATGCCCAGGAAGGAGAGTAGGAGGAGCTTCTGGAGTTTGAGGAGGGCAGACCAAGCGAGCTGGGGTGGGGACTGTAGACCCCTCAGGCAGCTGAGACCCACTTGGCATCAGTAGTCACCGCAGGTGGGGGAGAGGAGGGCCACGATCGCTAGCGCCGGGCAGGTGCGAATGCAGTTTGGACATTTTGATTTTAAGGAGAGAGCCGCATATCCAAGCAGGAACGCCCCGGGCACCTGGATCCTGGCGGCCTTCATGTCCTTCATCAGAGGCTCCCTAGAGAGTCTCCGAGGGAACGAGGAAGCGGGCCGCGACGTCCAGCCCTGTGGTCAGGGACACGTGCTAAGCAGGGCACCCCACGTGGCTAGGTATGAGCTTCAGCTGAAGCCATGAGGTGCCATCAGACCTTAGGACAGGAAGGGACGACAGGGAACTGGCCATGGGGGCATGATCACAAGGAACCCAGCTTGCTGCCAGGTGGCACTGTGTACCCATGGGCGACAGAGAGTCATTCTTTTCCCCTTCCACAGCAGAAGCCTGGGAACTTAGGGCAGGGTCAGGAGAAAAGTCATGGAGTGAGCGGCGTTTTTATCTGCAGTGACCTCAGCCAGTTCTCCTCGTGACCCCTTACTCACTGAATAGCGAATGAGTGTAATTGCCTTGAGTCCTGATAATTTAAACTAACCTTTTCCATCTTTTTAAAGTAAATATATTTAAATGTTTTAGATTTGGCTTCGTCTCCCTTGGGAATTGCCAATCAAACTTTCTCCCCCGCGGGCCGCACGTTAGCCTGATGGAGTGCGTCCTGACGGGCACTAACCAGCCATCTGTGGTCTTTGCAGCGGGGGTGAAGACAAAAGCAGGAGAAGCTCTGCTACCCGTTCCGGATTATCCCCTACTTGATTCACGTGCGGAGCTCCGCCGGGCAGGAACCTGAGCCCTGCTGTCTCACCCTGGCGGAGAAGATTCACTCTGGTTACGAAGGTGAGTCACAGTGTCCGCTGCTGGATCTGAGGCGACCTGTCAGCACCTCAGACAGAGCCCGCGAGAGGCTCTTCCTGGCTCGGCGCGGGAGAGAGTGCTCCACCTTCAGCCTGGCCCTGGCCCGAAGCGGTGGCGGATTCTCCTGACGTCTGTGTCCTGACCTTGACTTTCATGCAGTCCTCTCCTTCAAGGATGGTAGGGCCTAAGGTCTAAGCTTAGACTCGCCACGGATACTTGGTTGCCTAATCCTTTCTCTTCCTGTGACTGTCCTGTGGCCTGTCATTTCTGTCTTGTGTGAAATAAGACCACTGAAGTTGTTCCACAGCGAGGTCACAAGAATGAATGTATAGTTTTAAAGTGTTTTGAAACCCTCTGGTTTTTACTGTCTGTAAAAATAAACTTTTTAGTATAGTTTATATCTCTGGTAGCAGAACTGGATTTTTAAATTCTGTACCTATCAGTACAGAAGCAGCTTCCTTTTATTACGTGAAATTACAGTCAGTTCTGCCATAACTTATCTAAAAACGATCATCCTATGAAAAAAAATATCACGCACTAAAAACCCACAGGGCTATAGGAAAAATGAGTTCAGGGGCACAGCACTCAAACACTTAACCAGAAATAAGACAAGACTAACAGGCATGGTAACAGTTTTAAACATTAAATGGTCAAGAAATACACAAACGCTGCAGTGAGCGGGGCTCCGCGCCCTGGAGGAGCCCGCAGTGTGCTTGGACAAGGGCGATGCAGTGGCCACAGCTCTGGAGTTACCGCAGGGGGTGGGAGGACAGTTGTCCTAACGGAGATGGGACGTCCTGACATCAGATCGGACCAGCGTCCCCTATCCCATAGCCACACGGAGCGGGAGGTAGCAGGCAGCCGTTTGCGTGCCTAAGGCACTCCATGCAGTTAGATGTCTTCTGCATTCACCTCATGTTTCTTGCAAATGAAATCGTACATAAGCAAATACAGATTACCATCATGCTCTAATTGTTTCCTAATGTATCGATCACCACGTGTTCAGAGCCAGCTACAGCAGAACTGACCACACTGATCTTACCGCATGGACTAGTACGTCCCTGTCAGATCTCATGGTGCTTGGTCATGTCGGCCACTAAATACAGAGGAGCTTTTCAGTCCTGAGCATCAAGTTACTCCAGCTCTGACTATTAGATTATATGTGACGAGTAAGCTATTCAGTGTGCACAGGCTTTCTCTGTTTAAAATTAACTTGGTACTCATCACATTTTACTTAATTAAAATGGAAGTTAATGAAAATTATCATCATTTAAGTGTGGCTTTGGCTGCTCAAAGGCCCCTAAATGATATTTCTCCCATTTCATATAGAAATGTTAAATGCTTAGTAAAATGAATGATTAATTAGATATATTTACCTTTAAATGAATCTTTCTGTTTTTGTAGCTCCTCGAATCCCAGTGGATAAAAGAATTTTTACTACAACACACACTCCAGGGTGTGTTTTCCTTGAAATAGATGAAAGGTAAGTACTTCTTTAAGCCTAAAAGAAACTTGTTTCTGAAAATAAGTACAAACATGAAAAGGTTTACATATGTTTATGTACTTCTGCTATATATCTGATATTTATCCACTTACCTATTTGGTTTTTATTAGTGCAAAATTATTTGTGTTGTCTAAATTTTTAATATAAATATTTCACACATTAGACTTTTAAAATTTACAAGTTATACTTGATTTCGCAGCAGTTTGCTCTAGGTAAGTCAGGAGGGGACATGTATGAAAATAAATTTATTTTAAAAAATTGTTACTTACGTCCTTCCTACTTTCTTAAAGAAAAGTGATATCGAATAGTAGTTGTTGCTTATTGTTGTTTTTTCAATATCTTTGCTTGGAAAAGTGAAACATTTCTGTCCCCTAATCAGTACCCTCCATTTTCCCACATTTATTTTAAAAATTTTACTTATTCACGAACTCTCAAAATCTGGGAAACAAGCATCACGCCATGAGTAAGCATAAAGCATGTCAAACCTTGTCATAGTTAGGATAGGCGTTAATTTTTTTTTAAATGTTAACGTCTAAAAATGGACCTATTTAATAATAATTACCAAAACCAAAAGTAATTGGTGGGATACTTTGTGTAATGTAATTCATACAAAGTAAGAAAGTTTAACCAGATATGTGAAAATAGCTTAAATTTATTACATTAGAAAATATTTCTGAATTTGTACACATAGAAAATGTTCATGGAGTCAGCCCTTTCTAAGTCATCCAGAATGGCTTATTATTACCAGTTTCTTGTGAAGCGACTTTGTGAATAGGTTGCCTGTCTATTTGGTGTTACCTTTTGTGAAGGACATTATTTTAGTGTAATTTTCATCAGACTATTTAAATTTGTAGCTCGCTTTATTCACTTAACATCAAAGCATTTTTCTGTCATGATGAGATCTTTGTAGACTTTTTAAATAATAGGAAAATGGAGGACATTGGGGACCTCTGAGGAACTCATTAAAAATATAGATTAAAAATATAGATTCCCAGTCTCAACTTGGAAATTCCGATGTAGTTACCTTGTCGTGAGCCTGTGGATCTGTTTTTTGTTTTTTGTTTTTACAATCCACAGAAAAACCAGATCATAAGATATTTTTTTTTAGCAGGTTCCTTAGGTGATTTTGATGGGACATGTCAGGTGGCCAGCATTTCTTAGATTCCCACAGGATGGGCACTTAGGTCATTCGTTCCTTTTGCAAGTGCTGTAATGAACATCTTTTGTGGACCTTTTTTTCATATTTAAAATTAGGTGTTACAGGGAAGTATTTTCTAAAAGTACGTAGAATGTGAAAGTTACTTGAACATAGGTCATTTGTTGCTTTTACAAATGCTGTAATGAACATCTTTTGTGGACCTTTTTTTTTTTCCTATTTAAAGTTAAGTATTACAGAGGAGTATTTTTAAAAGTACATAGAGTGTGACAGTTACTTGAGGCGTGTAACGCGGTGCCCGGCCGTGTGTCTGTGCCCAGAGCGGTGCCTTTGCTGGGATACCTGCCCCAGGACCTAGTCGGGATGTCTGTCTTAACGTATTTACACCCAGAGGACCGTTCTCTGATGGTCGCCATACACCAAAAAGGTGAGGACCTACTTCTTTACGGGGGGAAATGGGGTTTTTGATCATTGATTTAATATTTCATTTCATTTCTTATGAGAGCTTCTCATAAGCTCTAATCACAAGAGCCTGACCTTTAACCAGGTAAGCAGTGTGCTGAAACTGCTAAAACAATTTTTTTACTTTGACATTTTTTTTAAAATTTGCAAATAGATGCCTAAAAATGGCTTTTGTAATATCTGTTGAATTCTAATTTTATCTTATTTTATATAGTCTTGAAGTATGCAGGCCGTCCTCCCTTTGAACATTCACCCATTAGATTTTGTACTCAGAATGGAGATTACGTTAGACTGGACTCCAGCTGGTCCAGCTTCGTGAACCCATGGAGCCGGAAGGTTTCCTTCATCATTGGTCGACATAAAGTTCGAACGTAAGTCCATCAGTTTTCACATTTTCTAAAAAAAAGCAACTTTTTTACCAAATAATATTCCTTTGCCTACTTACTCCCTTTTGAATTGATTAATACATGAACTAAATAAAACACAGGTTTTTTTTCCCAGTGCTCTTGGAAGACAATTTAGCAATATGTATCAAGAGTCTTAAGATTTTTGTTTGTTTTTTTTTTTTGACGCAATGATTCCCTCATGGGGATATTCTAAGGAAATGTGCCTGAGTAGAGAAAAGCTTTATAAAGACATTTTGCAACATTATCTAATTGTAGTGGCAGACCTAGAGTAGCTTAAATGCCCACCATTAAGTAAACTGAAAATTTGCTTGACATGTTATATATTGGTCAATAAAAATTTTAATAGAGATTATATAACATGGGAAATTGATATGTTAGATGTGAAAAGCAGCATGCAAAATTATTTACACAATATGATTATAATTATGTTTAAATTATATAAGCACTAACTTTGAAATATAAAAAGGTTAGAAGGAAATTAATTAAAATATAAATTTTGGTTGTGTGTAGGGTAGTGGGATTATGGATGATTTCTTTTTTTTTTCTTTTTTTTTGCCATTTCAGAATTTTAAAGTCCTTTTTACTGAGCATGTAAAACTTTATATCAGCCTTCTGCTGTCAAATTCCACTGGTTTGTGGCTATTTTATTAAATCTTTATTTTTAAAAATTAAGTTCTTCATCATTTATTTTCCTGCCAACACGGCTGACTCAGTTCAGCCTATTTGGTTGGTTGCTATTACCTCACCCCCAACAGAACCTTGTGAAATGGACCCAGAACCACGTGGCCCGCCTTCTTGCACCTAACATGCTCCCAGTCCCTCGACGTTTCGGTCCATTTAAAATTGACTCGTCTGTTTCTCAGCTGGGCCATCATTTCCCCTTTGATGTCTTTGTTTTGTAAGTGTGGAGATTACACGTAACTCTCTAGTATCCCCCCACGTGCCGAGATGGAGATGGCTTTCGTATCTGGCCAGACAGCTCTGTGCACGTGAGCAGAAAGCAGATCGGCGGGTCTGCAGCAGGTCCCCGGTGGTCCTATGTGCTGTAACAGTGACACGGCCATGGAGAGCAAGGGGCTAGGGCCCCTCTTGCCACTCTGCCCCCGGGGTTTGGCCTCTCAGCAGAGCAGGTCTGCAGCCTTAATGGAAGGAACGGGCGCCTTGACGCCGTAAGTCACGAGACCGATTTGTTCTAGCAAACTAAATAAGATAAGAAACAAAACTGCCAAGGAAGTGCGGTTTCTGTTGGTCAGAGAGGACTCCGCTCGGTGGGAACCCTTGGGGGGGACAGTAAAGTCAGGTGGTTGCTCAGGAGAAGGGGGCTGGTGAGCCTGCGATGCCTGGCGGAGTGGCCGTCATTGGTCTGCGGACCCTCCCACAGTCAGTGCTGAGACGTGTCCTGGAACTCCAACCTGTCCTTTCTGTTCTTTGATTAAAATGCACATTAAACTAACTGATGCAAGTTCTCACGTTTTCAGTATTATTTAAAATTACACAAATATTTACATCTCAAGATCCAGGATTATATGAGTGAAAGAACTTAGAGTTTAGTAAGTATTAATCTCTCAAAATTATCATCCATCATATTTATAAAATTATTTAAATGCATTTATGCCTTCAGTGAGTAGTCAGGGATCACTGACCGTGTCAGGCACTGTGCTAGTCCCTGAGGATGAGATGGTGACCGACGTTCTCGTTACAGTGTGACGCCCACAGTGCAGTGGGAGATGTAGCCAATGGAAAGGGCGCACAGGCTTTGTGGTGGGGAGAGGGCTGTGGGTGTCAGGGGGCCCCTCGCTGCCCCTCTTCGGGCCCTGCCCGGCGGCCCTGTCGGCGGGCGCTGTCACTGTGTGACGACAGATATGCCCGTGTCCGGCGAGAGGGTAACCGGTCCGGGGATGGTGCAGGGGGCACGTCCCAAGGGGAGACGAGGTCCAGCTTTCCTTCCTCTCGCCTAGCCCCGTTTCCTTTCCGTGCACAGACGCTGTTGGCCACTTTTTGACGAAGGCTGTGTCTCCACTGCGTACTCATGAACCAGCCTGAGTTATATGATTACAAATTAAGAAAACAACTTAGTTTCGTAGAAAGATTCACAGACAGGACTATCTAAATCTCATAAGCAAAGTAGCCTGTTCTTTTTCCATTTCAGAGTTTCACTTGAGAAACGTAACTGAGACACCTCTGAGGTGCCCAGGCCCGTAGCACGTGGGCGTGTGCAGGTCACGCAGCAGATGCGCTTTGTCCCCAGGCTGACCCTGGGCGCATCCGCTGTTATGTGCCAGGTCCTGGGGGAGCGAGCTCGGCAGGCCAGGGAGCCTGACCCCGCACAGCCTGCATGGGGCCAGTGTGGGGGGGGCGCAGATGCAGGCAAAGCGATTGAGCACAGTGCACCGTGTGCCTGGCTGAGCTTTCAAGTCCAGTTTTGTCACTTAGGTACAGTGGGCACTGCCGTGCCGATTGGTGGGTATTGATCGGCCCCGCCACCAACGAGGTGCTTTGGGGCTCGGATGACGAGGGACCTGACTGCTGTTATGGCGCTGACATCCAGTGGTTTTTCATGACAATCTGACTTTGGGAGAAAGTGTGAGGACGCTGAGCCCTGCGTTTAAGCTGCAGAATCGGCGGGAGCCGAGTGGGCATGGTGCAGCTCTGGCCTTGGAGCCGGGCACACGGCTTCCAGCCCTGACTGCTGCCTCTTGGCCGTGGGAACTCGGCAGGTCTCTCAGCCCCTCAGACGGCAGGGTGATTCCTGCCTTGTAGGGTGGGGAGGACGCTGGGGACGAGAAGCTGGGCCGGCACGCCTCATTCATGGTACTTAGGTACTGGGAGGCAGTCCAGCACGGGGGCAAAAGTGTGCTCCCGGGCCCCTGGATGACCTCAAGCAAGTGCTCAGCTCAGGTGAAAGAGACAGCGCTTACTGGAGCATTTGGAACAGTGCCTGGCACATCGTAGGGTTGAAAAAATATCCTTACTGTATAAAACGAGTACCATTCCTTTTATATAGAAGGCCCTGAGTGTCAGTTCTTTCTGTTCTTTGTTATTCTTCTTGTTGGCATGTCTGCCTCTAGCTGCATTCAGGTAGTAGATTTAAAATGCTCAAGAATTTGAATATTAATGTGGCTTCAAGATACTGAGACAGCCACACTTTCACCACTAGGGAGTGTCGCATAATCATCTTTATTACATAGCTTAAGTCATTAGGTACTTGAAATGTTGTTTGCCAAACTTAGGGTCTTAAAAATTCCTACAATAGGTACTCGGTTAATGTTAAATTTCGAGATTCAGTAGTTGAAGATATTTGATAGCTAAGGAGGTTATTCATCACAGATTTACAGTGTTGAAACAATTATAAAAAGACCAGAACTACAGAAAAACTAAAACCTGTTAATGTCTCATTTGTTTCTTAAGTCTTTCCTTTACCTCTGTGAAGAGAATTTTAGCTTCCTATTTTCTGTGTTTTGAGTCAAAGAGTTGCTTTGTAAAAGCATATTTAGTATTTGAATAGTCTATTATAAATCACTTGAGCCTTCGTTGTAAATGAATTTTAAATTGTTTGACTCAATGTTTCACTTGGTATTTTGTAGGAGTCCACTCAATGAGGATGTTTTTGCTAACAGAATAAAAAAGACGAACAGTATTGACAAAGACATAACAGAATTACAAGAACAAATTCACAAACTTCTCTTACAGGTAAAACGGGAGATTTTAAAAAACATACATTCCCAAAGTCATGTTTCATTTTAACTTTCAGTCTTTGTAAAGTCACTTCCCAGAAACATACTGTTGCCCTCTGCATTCCAGACATTTTTGTCTTCCTCTTTTTTTGTTTTTAAATTAAATTTTATCAACCTCGGCTTCCTTTTTCTTTGTTAAACACGTGGAGAATTTTTGTAAGACCTCATTTTAAGGCAACAGACCTGAGTCACAGCAAGCGGTAAGACAGGAGTCATTTCTGAGTGGGAGATTCTGCTCCCTGGGTTCCCGGCACTACCGGCGTGCTCCGCTCCGGGTTTCGGCTTCAGGATTTTTAAAAATAATTCCAGTTTTAAAGGCGGAGGCAAGGGATGGCAGGTCTCCATATCTCTAGTCATCATAAGGCAAAGGTAGGAAAATCTTTCTGTTGCAAACACATGCCCAAAACGATTGTTACTGGGGAGTCGGTCAGTAACCGTGCGAAGTCTTTACGGGTGGTGCCACGAAGAAAACCGTCAGCCCAGTGGTTTTCAGAACGTCTTTTATAAGATCTGTAGGGTTCATGAAGTGTCCGTAACGTTCTTAGGGAAAAAAGTATGGCGTATATTTAATTCATTCTGTCTATTCTAAATTCAGCATAAAGAACGAGTTTATTTTTATATTTTAAGTTACTATACTGTGGCTTTAAAAAAATTTTTTTTGGGCCAGAAAGGCTCACCTACACTTGACAACTGGACTCTGCCCTTGGGTGTTTGTGACCAGAGAGGGGCATGCCTTTCACCCCAGTGCTAGGGTTAAAGACGTCAGGCTTTGCGGGCCCAGGTCAGGGTTCTGGGAGCGTGGTCTGCACGGGGCAGGGGTTGTAGCTGGGCCCGGGGGCACGTGTTGCCAGTCGCCTCTGCCGCGGTGGCTGGTGGCTCTGACGCTGGCCCCTTCCCTTGCAGCCAGTCCCCATGAGCGCCTCCAGCGGCTATGGGAGCCTGGGGAGCAGCGGGTCCCAGGAGCAGCAGGTCAGCGCGGTGTCCTCCAGTGAGTCCAGCGGGCACTGCGCGGAGGATGCGCGGAAGGAGCCGGTGAGTGGCCAGGCGTACCCTTCCCCTGTGTCATCCTCTGGGACGTGTCCGCACAAGCCCCGCACCTCTGCACACGGGACTGCCCAGAACATGTCCTTGGCCAGGAGACCTCGTCTGGTGATAAACATTCTAACCATTGCGGTTCGGGATGTATCTGTAAAGAGAAAATGTCACCTTTGGAAGGTGATATTTGGATCAATTGCATGCTTTCGAAAAATTAGCATGTCGTGAACAGATTTATTTAAAGTTCCATTTGTGCTAGTGTAATGTGACGTCCGGGAAACTAGCTAAACGTTACCGCTTGCTGCTCGTCCTGTGTCCCCACAGAACCAGAAGGTGAAGGAATTTTGTGCGTGTGTCTTCACAGGTAACATTTTATAATACTTAAAACACATTTTGTCACTCTTTTGCTCAGCTGACTTTGCAGCAGGTCTGTGCCAGCGCAAACAAAATTAAGAACCTGGGCCAGCAGCTGTACATCGCGTCGATGGCCAGATCGCCCAGCCAGCAAGCGACGGGGACGCACGCGGGACGGCCGGCGGGTGAGTCGGTGTCCTGCCCCCGCCCCCCTCCCCCACTGCCCACACGTGGCTTCTGACCGCAGAGCCGGGAGCCTGCGCGGCTGCATTTGGCATTTGCTTGCCCGGATGACAGTATAGTAATGATAATGGCGGCAGCGAATGCTGTTCTCAAGGCTAAGTAATGTTAGGGTGTAGTTACGATATGCTCGTACTAAAGATGGAATGCTTCTGATGACACCAAAAAATTCATGGATTCCCCCCATGCGAGCTGTCTGTACACTGGATATTAAAATATTAATCTCTTCCTGTCATTTCAAACAAATGGAGACTATTTACGACCTAAATTGAATGAAGAACTTGGCTTTTTTTCCCTGACACAAGTGTATTTCTCCCACATGAGACCCGGAACACACCGTAGGGATTGGATCAGCTGTGATAATTGACATTATTTCTGAAAAGTTAACCTACTTGCATTGTATAGCAGAAGAAGATTCTATAGCATAGAGATCAAATTACATTAACTTTTAATTTAGCTAACTTTCCCTTCATATTTCTCTCCGAATGTTAATATAATTTCAGAAGTTGTTACAGGTTTGGGGCACCTAAACATTATTGTTTCTGTCATTGTCACATGTGAGTATTTTACGCAGAGGAGGGGAACTTTTTTCTCTAAGTCAATAGGAATAATAGCAGCTGTATTTTTCAAGATTTGGCGTGATTTACACAGCAAAAACATCACATCTCTGCTCCTGCAGGCGGTGTCCCTGGGAGCCCTGGGACCCTCGTGTTCTCCCAGGGGCGCATCCGGGCGGCGGGTCTTCTTTACACTTGGCAGGAGGTTCGCTGTTCTGTGTTTCTTCCCTGACAGACACTGGGGCACGGATAGAAATAACAGTTTTTTCCGTTCCTTGAAACCATCCGATTCCTTCTGTACGAAGGAGTTCGTCTTCGTCTTTCTTACTGTGCATCATTATCCCATGTCCTGGCAGAGAAAATTCTTCAGGCGGATTTTAAATCTAAATTTTCTTAATTTTTTTTATTGTCTGGTCCAGGCCATGCTGCCCACTGCTGCCTCAGCTGAGGACCTCACGTTAGTGCCACAGCTTTACGTCCCGACCTCTGTGCTTTTTCTCAGGGTAGAAACCTTCTCTCCCCTCCTGCTTGGTTCAGCTTCTTCTCATCTACCATTGGTCTGGTAATGTCATCAGTACTGTCGTTTCGAAGGCTGTGTATTTAAGCTGGCATCCAATGTTCCATCATTAAACATTTTATAAAATTTAAGCGGTAGCTAACTCTGTCCTTATGCTGCTGTTTTAGAAACTGAAATTTTCCTACTTGTTACGTATGTGCTGTGCTTGACTCTGACACGTATGATGTGACTTTGAGGGCGAAGGAGACTTAGGAGAACTAGTGGTACTTGAGCATCTTGATTTTTTTAACTTTTAAGATCTATAAGTTTAAAGAACTAGTGGAAGAAAACCTGTAGTGCTCTCTACTCAAGGGAAGCAAGTACGCAACTTAAAAACGTTAGAATTTGAACATCAGAAATTGAGTAAAGATATGCACCATGAAAAGGAAAATGCTGAGTCTTGTATACATGTTTTATGTAGAGGGCGTGGGCGCCCACAAGAGTATCAGGTTTTAAGTCGATATCGTTACCTTCTCTCAAGGGCAGGTTATGCCTTAAAATAGAAGAAGGGAACTTTTAAAAGCTAATGAGAAAGGGAAGGAGCAACACAGCGATGGAAGGCCCCTTCGCCAGCTGCGTGGGCGATGCCAGCTGCCGGAGACGTACTTAGGGAAGGTGGGGAAGTTGAGTTCCAGAGTGCTGCAGTGCCTGAGCGAGAGGCGACGATCCACAAATGGAAGGAACTCGGTGTGAGTGCTTCGGTGTCTGCCAGGTATTGCTAGAGTGAGCATTGTTCCAAACTTAAAAGAAAAAAGCCACACGCGCAGCAAACTAATGGTCTTTACTGACCCCATCGGAGGACTGAGGCTACAGGGCAGCCAGTAGGCCTAAATCCAAGGAGCTGAACACACCTGCAGGGCAGAGCGAGACGGTGCACCGGACACTGGTGCACAGGGTAGCTGAGTCAGGCGGCTTGCAGAAGACCCGCCTTCTCTGAGGCACAATGCACAGGAAGACTGAAATGTGAAAGTGGAGCAGATGGTGGGGAAAAAACAGCTGTCTAGCCATCCAGCCCCCACCTGAAGCACAAGGTATCACTAGAGGAATGACAAGCTATAAATAGTACTTTGAATGAAACCATAGCAATAGCACACTTCAATTCAGAAGCTTAACTACATTAACTCAAACACAGGCCTACGTGACAGAAGGCTTGCCCAGTCTCTGCTGTTCTACGTAAGATATGCAGTTTCCAGCAAACCATGAGACAGCAAAAAAAAGCTCCAAGAGACAAAGCAGTCATCAGAACAGGAGTCAGTTGTGACACAGCTGTTGGGACTGTCTGACGGGGAATTTGAAATAACTGCGAATAATACATTAAAGGCTCCAATGGACAAAGTAGGAAATGTGCAGGACCATCCAAGCAAAGCAGTCACAGCACAGAGATAGAACACAAAAGAAAGGATCCAGTAGAAGTGTTGGAAATGCTCGAGATGAACACACTCAACACAACCAAGAAAAGAGTCAGTAAACTTGAAGGTAGATGAAGAGAAATTATACAAACAAACACAAAGAGAAAGAAATTCAGAATAGAGCATGTTAAGAATTTTGGAACAATATCAAATGATCTAACATATGAGTAATTGGAATCCAGAAGAAATACTTAAAGAAATGATGGCCAAGATTAGTCACAGTTCTAAAGAACATCACGTAGTATAAATTCAATTTGAAAAAAAAAAAGGGAAAAGAAAAACACCTGTTACAAAATAAAAACAACACACACTTAAGCATATAATTTTCAAATTGCTGAGAACAGAAGAGAATATTTTGACGGCAACCAGAGGAAAAAAGACATTACATACCAAGAAAGATCAGAATTATAGTAGACATTTCTTTAGAAACCATGCACACTAGAAGACAGTAGGCTAACGTCTTCAAAGAAAAACACTGTCAATACAAGATTCTATACCTACTGGAAAGTATCTTGCAAAAATGAAGGAAATATAAAGAGTTTCTCAAACAAAAACTGGGAATTTATTACCAGCAGATCTACAAGACGTACTAATGGAATTTCTAAAGGCAAAATAAATATGATTCCAGACATAAATTTGGATCTGATGTTATGCGAAACGATGAGAGAATGCTTTCACCCTGAGGATAAGGCAAGAATGTCCAGGTACCACTTCTTTTTAACATTGTACTGGAAGTTTTAGCCCATGCAGTAGACAAGAAAAAGAAATACAAGGCGTGCAGATTAAAAGGAAGGAATAAAAGTCTGTTTACATATGACACGATTGTGTACATAGAAAAATTCTAAAGAATCTACAAAGCTCATTTTGGCAAGGTCACAAGATAAAAGGTCAGTATATAAAAATCAATTAAATTTCTATATACTAACAAAGAAAAATTGGAAACAATTGTTTTAAAACTAAAAAGGGGGAAAATTGACAGTACCGAGTGGCAAGAATGCAGAGTAACCAACTGGAACTCTCATATCTCAGCAGGTAATGCGAAAATTGTACAGCGACTTTGGAAAAGTTAGACAGCTTCTTATAAAGTTAAACGTACTCTTATCACTCAGCATTTCCTTCTTAGTTGTTTACCCCACGTGAAATCAGAACTCAAGTTCAGATAGAAACCTGTCTGTGAGTGTTTATTACGCTTTACCCAGACTTGCCAGAAGCGGGAGATGACCCGGATGGCCGGCAGGATGGCCAGCGGGGTGAACGGGTACACGGTGCCTGCCACCCAGGAGGCCTGCTCTGTAAGGCGCAGGCGCTGACGTGGTCAGCCCAGCTGGCCGTGTAGATGGAGACAAGGTGCCTTCTACCCAGCGAAAGGAGCCAGAAACAGAAGGTTACGTGCAGCGTGATTCCATCTGAGACGCGCCTTCTGGAATGTGCCCTGTCCGGAAAACATCAGTACACCCTGCCCTCAGTTTAGGCAGACAAAACTGCATAAAAACAGTCCACTGGTATGGAAAAAATACTAAAGAAATAGGCCAATATAAGTCATAGAAGTATTTATTGCCCATATTTCACAAAAAAAATGGTAATGAAAGTTCAAAAAAACCAAAATAAATTGTATTCAGTCTCGGCGTCTGTATCTGAAGCAATCAGTCTTCTCTTTCTAAATGACACAAGGTCACTATCGCTCGCAGTGTTTGAAAGCACTACTTCAGTTTCGTTGTTTATGTTTATGTCTTTGGATGATCTTTTTCCAGCCCCATCTTTTTGCGTAGTTGCCATAAATTCTTCAGTATTCACCGCAACGTTTTTTTGGTTTTTTGGGTTATTTTGTTTTTAATCTTTGAAATTTTACGGCTTGTTGGATGTATGGATCAATATCTAGAATTGCAGTTTCCAGTTTTGCGGCCAACGGTGTTCTCAAGTACCATGATTTCATTTTGCTGAATAAGTGCATGTATCTGGGAGTAACACGTTTTCAGTCGTGCGCCCTTTCATTCTCTTTTAGGTAAGCAGAAGGCCTTTGCCTCCCTCCAGACGTTGAAGAACAACAGCGCGTGCACTGAGTCGCACGAGGACTTGAGAAAGGAGCAGCACAGCCCGTCCTATCAGCAAATTAACTGTATCGACAGTGTTATCAGGTGTGAGACCCACGTTTGGATGACACGGTAGATTTGGATGTCACTGTGGTGCCTTCATGTAATTTTTAATAGCTGTCATCGTGAGTTTTTACTATAAATCAATAGATATTTACGGAGTGCCTACTACATACAGTTTATAATATACTCAGCTTTTTGGGGGATGCAAAAAAAATTAGAAGGTGCATGCCTGCTTTGAAGGAGCTGTGGTTTAGTTGGGAGACGAGACCCACGCTCATCGAATTTAAATGAGGCAGATTGAAAGCTCAGTTCTAGACTGTGGTACAGGAGCCGCCGCGAAGGGATTCAGGCCCGGATGGCCAGGAGCGACCCTGTCAGAGAACAGGGTGCAAGACGACGTCGGCATCATGGCAGCGTGAGTTGTTCCTTCCTTCTCTCCTTCAACTTTCAAATAGCTGGATGTCCGCAACCAAAATGAGCACCCCAGCACGGCCTCCCAGGACTCCCGAGAGATCCGCCCGTGTACGCGCCTGACCTTGGGCGGACTGGGCCACAGGAGCGGCAGCAGAGAAGGCGGCCCCATGGGCCAGCACGACCCTCTGGCAGAGGGAGAGAGGGTGAAGGCGGTGGGTGGGGTTCGATGCGGCCGAAGGGCTCTGCCGCTGTCCGAAGAGAGACCGCAGTGACCTGGGGAGGAAGAGGAGAGCAGAGCGGGCAGGCACCGAACCGAGGGGAAGTGCTCGGGATTCTGGCGAGAGGTCGCCCGTGGACCTCTGGGCTCCCTGTTGGGCCGTGGACACACCTGAAGCCCAGCTGCTGAGTACACGATTCCCCCCACTCTGCTACCACGATTCCCCCCACTCTGCTACCACGTTTTTTTCTGCCAGCTGATTTTTTTTTTCTTAATACACTCCCAAGCTGTGTCTCAGCTGTGGTTAGAGAAACCGAAAGCTTGTTGCTCTAGCACCACCTTCTGGTAGACAAAAGGAAGGCTTCTAATTACCAACGCATGGAACTGTTGGAATCAAGCAGGTTCTTGCCTGTCTTTGTAAGAAAGGCGTTTGCGCCTTCAAATGCAGCAGCAGAGGCACTTTTCATCAAACACCATGAAAAGTTTTGGGAGCACAGTATCACAAAGAGAAAATGGCAATTTTCCAGCAACCAAACCCAGAGACACAGAATATTGCTATTTAACTAATAAAGAATTCAAAATAGCCATTATGGAGAAATTCAGCAAGCTACAAGAAAACTCAGAAAGGCAATAAAATGATCTCAGGAATGAAATTCACAAATAGAGGAAATAGTTTATCAAAGAGATTGAAATCCTAAGAAAGAATGAAGCAAATTCTAGAACCAAAGAACTCAGTGAACAAGTTGAAGAATGCATTGGAGATATAACCGGTCAGATGGAAGAGAGAATTAGTGAGCTGGAAGATAGGAATTTAGAAATGATTAAGTTCGAAGAAGAAAGAACTAAGATTTTTGAAAAGTGAAAAAACCCTATGAGAGCTATCAGACACCATTTGAAAAACCAGCATAAAAATAATGAGTATTCCAAGAAGAGGAGCATTCAGCATTATTTAAATACCAAAACCAGATAAGGATACCACAATGAAAGAAAACTGTAGACCAATATCCCTGGTGAATATGGATGCAAAAATTCTCAACAAATGCTAGCAAACCAAATTCAGAAACACAGTAAAAGGATTATACCCTATGACTAAATGTGATTTATCCCTGAAATGCAAGGATGGCTCAGTCTACACAAGTCAATAAATGTAATACATCACATCATTAAATTAAAAATCACATGATCTTCTCAATAGATGCAGAAAAAGCATTTGACAAAATACAACATCCTTTTATGATCAAACCCCTGGAAAGATTGGGTATCAAACAAACATACCTCAACACAGTAAAGGCCATTTACAACAGATCCTCAGCCACCATCATACTCAATGGAGAAAAATTGAAAGCGTTTTCACAGGATAAGGATGCCCACTGTCATCACTCCTATTAAGTATAGTACTGGAAGTCTTAGCTGGGGCAGTCAGGCAAGACAAAGAAAAAGGCATCCAGATTGGAAAGGGAGAGGTAATATTGTTGCTTTTGCTAATGATATGATCTTATGGTCGAAATTAAAATGTCAGGGTACAAAATCAACATATAGAAGTCAATCGCATTCATTCACACTAACGATGAAGCATCTGAAAAAGGAAACCATTCCATTCACAGTAGCATCAAAAACAATAAAGTATTTAGGAATAGATTTAACCAAGGAAATGAAAGATCTGTACAACAAGAACTACAAGACTTTACTGAAAGAAATCAAAGAAGACACTAGCAAATGGAGAGACAGACATCCCGTGTTCTTGGATAGAAAGAGTTAATATTAAAATGTCCATTCTACCCAAAGCCTTCTGTAGATTCAATGCAATCCCCATCAAAACATCAAAGGCATTTTTTCCAGAAACAGAAAAAGCAATCCTAAAATTTGTGTGAAACCCCAAAAGACTCTGAATAGCCAAAGGAATCCTGAGGAAAAAGGACAAAGCTGGACGTATCACACTTCTGGATTTCAAACCATACTATAAAGCCATAGTAATAGAAACAGTACAAAGCACAAAAATAGATAAATCGACCAATGGAACAGAGTAGAGAGCCCAGGATTAAATCCTGGCATAGATGGTCAACTAATATTTGACAAGGGAGCCAAGAATACCCAATAGGGAAAGGGTAGTTTCTTTAACAAATGGTGCTGGGAAAATGGTGCTCAGCATCATGAATCATGGAAATGCCAGTCCAAACCACAATAGTGAGATATCACCTCACACCTGTTAGAATGGCTATCATCAGGAAGACGAGAGACAGTAGGAGCTGGTGAGGATGTGGTGGAAAGAGAACCCTTATACAGTGTTGGAAATGTAAATTGATACAACCACTATGAAAAACAATATGGAGGTTCCTCAAAAAATTAAAAATAGATCTACCGTACAGTTCAGCAGTTCTGCTTCTGGATATATACCCAAAGAACTGAAAACAGGATTTTGACAAGAGTAAATGCCACTCCGATGATTATAGCAGCATTATAATAGCCAAGGTATGGAACAGCCCAAATGCCCATCAACAGATGATAAAAAAGGCGGCGGAATGTTATTTGGCCATGAGAAAGGAGGCTCTCCTCCCATTGTGACCACATAGGTGGACCTCGAGCACAGTGTGCTAAGCAGGGTAAGTCAGAGAAAAGCTAGTATGATATCACTTACATGTGGAATCTAAAAAAGTTAAACCTGTAAAAAACAGTGACATGAGGGTAACGAGGAGACGGGGTTGGGGGAGAAGTGTGATCATGTTTAAAGGCACAAACTTGTAACAAGCAGTAAATAAGCGCCATAAGCCATAGAGATCTAAGCCTAGTATAATGGCTGTGCACAGTATTGTACTGTAATTACGTAAGGGGATAAATACGCGCTGCATCAGTGATCATATTATATATTAAAGTGGCACACTATACCTTAAACTCATAAAATATACGTGTCAGATTTATTCAGCGAGTAAAGAAAAGTACAGGTATCCCAAACAAGTGGTGTGAGAACAGCAAAGAGGTGGGACATGGCATAGGTGGGGGACAGGTAAGAATACGTGACCTGATTATGTTGCTGCAGATACCTGAGGAGCTACAGCATTCCGGCTTTGAAAAGAAAGTGTATATCCTGGACAAATACTACGTCATCCTCGGAAGAAGACAGGCAAAACCACAAGGGAGGTGACGGCCAAGCCTCGCAAGGTAACGAAACGCCCTTCACAGTGAGAGAAAAGGAGCTGTTACGAAGCCCCACTTTCTCTTTCTTTCATTTCTTGACTTCAGTCATTTCATTCAGTTATTTCATTTCATTTGCATCACAAATAATCCCAGTTTCCTGTTCCTCTTTATGGCCCGTAGGTTTCTACTTGTCAGTTACAAAGGTCTGGAAAGTGTTTGTCTCTCAGTTTCCTGTTGGGAATTTTTTTTTCCACACTTGTTGCATTTATGGGGCTTCTCAGCAGTGTGGGTTTCTGACGCGTGAAAAGATCTGCTCTCTCAGACAGGAGCTCCTTACACACGGGCCCTTGTAGATCACGTTTCCTATTTGGTACCATGACGTAGAGGAGGAAATTTCCTTGCCACTACTGTAGTCACAGGGTTGCTAGTTCGTCCAGTCCCTCATGTGGCCATCCTGGCAGCTCGTCTCCGGCTCGCTGTATGCGGTGGGGTCGAGGTTGGCCTAAGCTCTTCCCTGCCTGTCTTTCTGCAGAAGGTTTCTTCCTGCATAGTGCTCCCCGCTCGGTATTACTACTGGTGATAAAGTGACATTTACTTCCGCTCGAATTCTGTTAACTCATCCACACAACTTTCTTTTAGGTCTTGTCCTGTGGAGGGTTTTTGTTCTCATGTTCGGTTTCTTACATCACCAGCCGCAGACCCTCAGATCCCAGCTGCACCCAAATCGGACCCGCCAACTAACGGACCATCCCCAGACGCCAAGGGACGCGCTGCGCGGACGCCGACCACGGCAGCCCCGAGCCTGGGCTCCGGCGTGAGCCAGTGCAGCTACAGAGCACCATGGTGCACGCCCCGCCCCCGGAGTCAGGTGCCACATTTCCCCTTTCCTTGGCGGTATATTCAACACTAAACACGGCTGTGAGAAGGCAAAGGTTACGTGCCATTTACTTAGTAACAACTTCAGAATTATACTGTCTTCTTTCATTCCGTTAAAGTATTTTCGGAAGTATTAGTGTGTTTATTTTGGTTGCATACATATACTTTGGACTGTATCTCTGTCATTTGTCAGTCACCTCGGCTGACACCTGTAAAGCGCTTAGAACACTGACATGCATAGCAAGTCGCCAACTAGTGTTAGTCGCTATTATTGCAGGTAGTCAGTCGCTTTGCTGCTGACCTTAAAGGAAGCTCTATGTGCTTCACACTCTGTAGCTGTGACTGCGTGGGTCATATGTACACACCGAAGTGTTCGTCTTGTTCTGATGGCAAAAAAGAGGAGAATGTTTGAAACACTTGTCGTTTAACAACAGAATGACCTGGTACTTTATTCTTTTCATCCCTTTTTGCTGCCTCCTATGTTTTTAACTTTTTCATTACTTATAACAATTCGGTGGATGAAAAACGGTGACAAATGCATTAAGTCAGGTTTCCAGATCACCCCTAATTCACCTTTGCCAGTCTTCGGCGGCAAGTTGGTTAATGAGTGGTGCGCTGTCACCGCGTGCGATCAATGTCCTCAGTCCCCCACAGGGATTTAGCGCGTGGAACCCTCACAACCACGCTTGAAGGTGGAGAGCATAGTGTTGGCAGGCGGGTGGCAGGTTGGGAAAGGCCAGAGACACAGCTGTCACGAGATTGGATTCTGTTGCTGAGCCAGAGACAGTTTTACGGGACGTGGGCTGGCCCCTCAGGACAGGAGCAGCACACGTGTCCGCCCTGCCCTGGCCCTGTGCGGGCAGCAGCTGCTGGTGACACGCCAGGCCAGGCCTCCCCAGTTTAAATCGCTCGTTTTCTGACTCTGCGCTCCACCTTTTACACTGGGGTCTTGTATGACCGTTTTGAAAGAATTTACACTGACGTCCACGTACTTTTGTTTAAGGGGATACTTGTGGATAACCATGTCTCCTGACCTTAACCTAGTCTCAACACGTGTGAGGCCACCTCATTCCGAGGACAGAAAACGGCGTCAGAGCCTAGACGTCCCGCAGCTGCGGGAGTCTGTGTCTCCTGCTCTCGGGACAGCCCACGTCCCCGCAGGTCGCACCCTGGCGAACAGCCAGCAGGGTCTGAGGGCACGGGCGCGTTTCCCTGCCAGTTACTGTCTCCATTTTATACTTGGACCATTAAAGCACAAACGGTTAAGGAACTTAAGTCGCCCAAAGCCGCATAACAGACAAGTGGCAGAATAGAGTCAAACATGGAGTTACTCTCCAGAAACGTTTGCTGTTATGGATATTTTTGAATCTATAGCAGAATCAAGATGGAGTGTGAAATACAAAGATTAGCTAAAAAAACCAAGGCATAAATTAAAATGTAACATTTAAAAATACTTAAGTAACGAGGAAGCAGGGTGTAAGGGAGGAGTACAGCAACAACAAAAAACAGCATACCAAACCAATAATGGCTCTAATCTAACTATGTCGATAATTGCTTAAAATGGACTAAACACCAATTAAAAGGCAGAAATTGTCAGAACAAATAAAAAAAATCAAGACCCAACTATATGCTGTCCAGCAAGTGCAATCGAAATGCAGATGAACAAATGAGATGAGACCAATGGACGGGGCAAGAAACGCCATCTCGACGGTGAGCGGAAGCGGCTGCCGTGCCTGCGTCATGACAGGCCTCGTGACAGGCCTCCGGCCGCCCCTCTTGCCGGCAACACAGTCCAGGGACGTTAACAGCCATGCACGTGTGGCCGTTAACAGCGGGGCCTCCAAGACAGGACGCAGACGTGGAAAGGGGTAAAGAGAGGAATGGCCCTTCTCAATCGCAGCGAATTTAACTCGCCCCCTCTGCACCGATGGACTGTGTTGGGCTGTAATGTAATTCTCACGTTTACAGTAATCAACGTTGCACAATCTGTGTTCTCCAATTAGGGTTAATTCAGTTAGAAATCAATAATAATGAGATATTTAAACCCAAACATTCAAAAGCTAAACAACACGTTTCTAAATAATTCATTGATTCAGAAAGGAAATCACAAGAGTACTGGAAAATATTCAAAACCAGTGGTACTAGAAGCACGGCATACCAGACTTTGTGGGACACCATGAAACGGGGCTGATCAGGAGACTCATAGCTTGAAATGCTAATGTCGGAGGAGTGTCTCCAGTTAGTGAGGCTTCCGGTTTCAGAAGCCAGCAGAAAAAGAGCAAAGGAAACCCAGGCAGAGGGAGGAAGAATAAAGGGAAAAGCAGGACTCGAAATACAGACAGTAGAGAAAATGAAAGCGAGAAGTTGGTTCTGTGGAGGACGAACAAAACTGACCGGCCTTCCTGCCAGCTCCACGTCGTCTGAGTCCTGTAGCTTTGTAGTGAGTCTCGCAGTCGGGTCATGAAAATCCTGCAACTTTGTTCTTTCACAAGGTGGCTTTGAATATTCTAGGTCTTTTATCCATATAAACTTTAGAATCAGTTTCTCAGTGTCTTTAAAAATAATCCTGCAGGGAATGTGATTGAGATCGTGTTGAAGCTGCACATCACTTTGGGGAGAATTGACATCTCAGAGTACAGAGCCGTCCGGGCGTGAGCCTGTCGTCGGTCCGTTTGCTCGGCGGCGTCTGGCGGCGTCAGGGTGCTGGTCTTGCACATCTTGTCAGTCTTACCCCTGGTTATTTCATATTACAAAAAGGATGGCCTTTTACTGTTGTCAGTTTCCAAATTTTTGTGTAGCTAGCGAGAAAATATAATTCGATCTTCTACATGTTAATTTTTTATTCTGCAACCTTGCTAAACTCGCTTCTCACGGATGCCATGGAGTTATGTACAGTCATGTCTGTGAAAGTCAATTTTACTCCTTCCTTTCTAAGCTGGATCTTTCGTATGTATTTCTCTTGCCTTATTAGCTGGTCAGAACCTCCCATAGTTACTGAATAGGAGTCGTGAGAGCAGATGTCCTAGCATCTTTTCTGATCGGAGAGAGAACGTTATGCCAGCTGTAGGTTTCTCATGGGCCTTTTATGAAACTGAGGCAGTTTCTTTATGTTCCTAATTTCCTGATAATTTTTTTTCATCAGAAAGAATGTTGGACTTTGTCAAATCTCTTTGCACCTACTGAGATATCATAAACTTTTTCTTTTTTAGTTTTTTTAGTCCATGAATTGATGTTTAAATGTTAAAATGTCTTTGGATTCCCGGAATAAATGACACTTGGTCATGATGTATTATATTCTTTTTACATATTGGATTCGTTTTGCTGAAATCTCATCAGATCCTAGATCTCTGTTCATGAGGGCTGTTGGTCTGCAGCTTTGTCTGTTTGTTTTCCTTATAATGGCCTTGTCTGATTTGGGTCCCAGGATGAGCCTGGTTTCACAGCATGACTGGGAAGTGTTTCCTCCTCTTTTTGTTTTCTAGATGAGTCTATGTAAAATTGCTTTTATTTCTCCCTTACATGTTCGCTCAGACTCACCAGTGAAGCCATCTTGGCTTGGAGTTTTCTTGATGGAGAAGTTTTTACTACGTAGTCAATGTATTTAATAGATATAGGGCTATTCAGCTTGTCTGCTTATTGAACTTTGTTAATTTGTGTCTTTCAAAGAACTGGTCCATTTTGTCTGAGTTGTCAGATTTATTGGGATAAAGTTGCTCATAATGTTCCTTTATTAGCCCTTTGGTACCTGTAAGGCCTCTCATGATGGTCCCTCTGTAGTTTCTGAAATTAGGAACTTGTGTTTTCTCTTTTTTTTCCTGATTAGTCTGGCTAGAGTTTGGTCAATGTTATTGTTTTTCTTAAAGAATTTATAATTTCATCGACTTTTTAATTTATTTTTCTGTTTATTGTTTTCTGCTTCACTGATTCCTACTCTGATCTTTAGTATTTCCTTTCTTCTGCTTGCTTTTGTTTATCTTGCTCTTCTTCTAGCTTCTTAAGATGGAAGCAGAAGTTACTGATTTCAGACATTTTTCTTTCCTAATGGATTTTAGTATAATTTTTTCTTTTACCTTTAGCTGCATCCCACACATTTTGGTACATACATTGCATTTCCTTTTCCTCGTGTTCAGATACTGCCTCATGCCTCTTTCGGCATCTCTTTGAAATCATATCTTTCATGTTCCATTATTTAGCTACCTTGTTTTTGGAGACCTGCCAGACCTCGTTCTGCTGCTGAGCTCTACCCTTTAATCCCACTGTGGTCAGAGAAAACACGCAAACCTGAATTCTTTTACACTCACTGAGACTTGTTCTGTGCCTGCAGTGTGGTCTGTCTTGGTGAACGTTCTGCACGCACTTGAAAAGAGTGTTTATTCTGCTGCTGTTGAGTGGACTGTTCTGTCAGTGCAGCTTGGCCAGGCTGGTGGACTGTGAGTGGCATCTGCTCTAGCCAGGGCAGTCCTCGGGCTCACCTCACTTGTTTCTGTCCCTCGGGGATCACTCTCCTTTGTTACCTGATGTCCAGTGTCTTGAAACTTACTGCTTCACATATGTTGTTCATTTTTTTAGTTGTTTCATGCAGGAAGGTAAACTCAGTCCCTGTTACTCCATCTTGGCCAAGAATGAGAAGTCCTCTGTCAGCTCTGTTGATTTAGACTAATCAGATCCCCCTTCAGGAAGTAGAGTGAGGCCAGGCCCACCCAAACCACTGGGTTAGCACAGCAGGGGAGGTGGAATGGATGTTGGGGGAACCCACCAGTGTTCACCAAAAACTCTTCCGTACTCGGAAGGAATAATGTTTTAGATGCAACTCGAAGCCCGTCTACAGATGCTCACTTTAATGAAGCCCGTGGTATGCACATGAGATTGAAGCCTACATGGTGTGAGAAAGTGTGAGACAGCGGCCTATGCGCTGATAGAAGGGGTACGTCAAGTTAGAACCACATTGCAGGCCAGTGTGCGTACTACAGGCCTTTTGGGTGAAAATGGGGTGGGAAATGTGAAGCTGTATTCATGCTTATTTTGAGAGGTGCATAAAGCAACTACAGATAGCTCTGTGGGGAGAATAGATGGGAACTAGGGAGAGTGGACAGGACGAGGAGAATGTACTAACTGCCTTTTTAATGCTTGTTGATTTTGAAACCACATATTAGTATTCAGAGATTTAAAAAAAGTGTTAAAGAATTCAGAGAGCTAGGAAAAATATTTACAACAAAGGAAAGATTTCAACAAGTACATAAGTATGCACATTAGTATTACAGCTCTGTAAAATGCATATACAAAGTACATACAAAGAGTATAAGGAAAGGTGGAAAAAATAAGAATTTCTGTACTAAGTTGATGAAGTTTCTTATATTCCAGCTGTTGTAATAATGTTTGTAAAATTTATTGAAAGGCAGTTATGTTGGTGAAAATAAAGAAGTGCACCTATTTGGTAGGTATGAAAATCGGTCCTCTTCCGTCTCAGCAGAGTTGACCCTCACAGAGGACACCACCCCAGCCAGTGAGGCCTGGCCGCCCAGCGCGCACCCAGCCCCACTGACCCCCGACGAGTTCAGGCATGTGGGGCTCACCAAGGCCGTCCTGTCCGCCCACACCCAGAAGGAGGAACAGAACTATGTGGATAAATTCCGGGAAAAGATCCTGTCACCACCCTACAGCTCCTACCTGCAGCAAGAAGGCAGAGGCAAAGCTAAATATTCGTATGTTCAAGGTAGTTACATTTTAAAATATATATTCCATTTATTCCGTAGCTGTCAATTTCATAAAGCCTGTGTCAGTCCTGGGAGATACCGCGTGCTTGTATGGAACTGACTGAGAGATGCTGAAATAACTCCATCGACAGTTTGTCTGGGGGATTTTTTAGATCGGAGAAGCTGATTTTATAAGCAGCTGGCTAAGAGGTGCTGAAATAAGTGTGCTGTAGAGCAACCGCTTTCAGCCCGGACCCTGCTCATCTTTCCAGAGCAACCCTTTGCCCCACCCCCGCGTAGGCACAGTCGGCCTTTGGGATGTTGAGTCCTGCGCAGTCCCTGGATCACCTGTGGTGGCGCCCTTCCCTTCCCGCGGGGTTCGGCTTCCTCACAGGCCTCTCTCTGTGCTTTCAGGGGAGTCCACCTCCAGGCAGAGCCGCCCGGCTGCGGGCAGGAAGGGGAAGCACAAGCGGAAGAAGCTGCCGCCGGTGGGCAGCGGCAGCGGGCAGGACGCCTGCTGTCCCCACGTGACAGCGCGGGCCCAGGACGCACAGGCCTGGTGGCCTGCCGCCGCCCCCGCGCCCGGCCTGTCGTTCCCGGCCGCGGTGCTGCTGCCAGCCCGGCACCTCTGCTCGTGCCGCGTGCCCGCTCTCCCACTGCGTACCCGGAGGCGTTTGTGACCTTTTCTTGCCCGACCCCCCTGTCTGGCCTCTGTTGGCTCCATCGTGCACCCGTTCCTGGGAGCAGCGGACCCCTCCCTAACACCCTGCTCGGTGTCGGCAGTGGGTGAACCAGAACCCCCGTCTTCGGCATCGACCGCAGCAGACCCGGGGGCCCGGAGGAGACCCGGAGCGAGGGCTGCCCGTCCCCCCTCGGGGAGCAGCTCCCCGTTGCAGCTGAGCTTCCTCGGGGAGGACGCGCCTGGGCCGGGAGCCCGCCAGCCCCCACACGCGAGTGTGTAAGTCAGAGGGAGACCGGGCCTCCGCCGAGGCGGGTGGGACTGCTCTGTCCCGCAGGGAGGCACGGTGTCCCTGGCTCCATTTCAGAAGCAGGAAGGGAAGGATCCGCCGTGTCCTGGTTTCTCAGCTGCTTTGAGAGGTTGTTCCCAAGGTGCTGTCTTAATGAACTAAGCCCTTCATAGTATGATATCCAGGCACTAGACTTTTGTTCATTGCCTTTGAAATGTCTTTTTCTTGCCTACAACAGGGGCGTGGTCTGGTAAGACAGGAATCTGGCAGTTGTGCTCTTCTGGGCATGCTGTAGGACAGCGGTTACATGTGGCTCTAGAGGTAGCAGCCACTTGTCCTCAGGACTTCCGATAAAGCGGGCAGCCTAGAGTTTCACATTTGTACAGTTTCCTTTAACTTTTCATCCCTTGACCTGAAAAGCCAATTCGAGATGATGGATTGAACTTTGGAATATGACATTCCTGTCGTTAGGTATAGGACCCAAGAGGGGTGTGAATATGTACACAGTTTTCCTCTAGTCTTCCCTTCAAGGTATTAATGCCCCCCCCCACTTTTTTACAAATGATCCAAAGCCAGAATATATGCTCAATTTTGAAACCCTGATATTAGTGCACTTACTAGAAATCTAACACCAGGCACTGTATCCCCATGAGCAAAACCTGGTCTATGAAGTAAGACATGGGTTCAAAGCCCAGCCCCGTCACTTGTTAGGTGGCTTAGCTTAGCCAAGGCCTTTAACCGAGCTCTGCCTATGTTCGCTTATTTGAAAAGTGGCAAGAGTGAGACTGCACAGTTCATCCTGAGGGTGGACTGCAGTACTGTTTGTGCAGTTCTTCTGTGTACGTTCCGGGATAGCTGGAACCTCGTGTTGTTCACTATTAGATTCCGAGTATGTAGAACACTGCCTGGAGCATATCAAGTTTCAATATGTATTTTCTAACTGACCAAAAAAGTAAAGTACACACCTGTGTGGTCTGTGGCGTGTAGTATCTAATGTTACATGCAAAGGCGACAGGCTGAAAATGCCTCATTTCTCAGTCATAGCTGTCCATTTTATTCTGTTTAACACATGGAGTTGAGGATCTCCTAGTTATTTTGTAAAATTGCTTGAGATGTTAATTTTTTTGTGTGTCCTTTCTAGCAGTGTGTTATAGGCAACAGTGGGAAGAAGAACAGTCGTTTTACTGCCAGCAGCCCGTCCCCAGCGTCACCTCACAAGGAGGCCCCGTGCGGCTCGGGCTCTGCAGCCTCAGGTAGCGCATCGACACAGTCTTCCAGCTCCGCCACCAGGAGGTCGCGGTGTGGCGAGCTGTCGGGTTTAGCACTGGCGTGGAAGTAAAGTGTGTGTTTCTTTTTTCTTTCTGTAAGCGTTATTGAGGTATATTTACATATGATAAAATACACCAAATTTAGGTGCACAAACCACACTCACCGTATAGAACATCTCTGTCACTGGAAAGTCCTGTGATCCTTTGCAGGCGGTGCCCTGCCCTGGCCCTCTAGCTTCTGGCATCCACTAATTTGCTTTCTGTCACTCTAGTTTTTCCTGTAAGTCCATGTAAATGGAACAGTCCAACATGCAGTCTTTTGCGTTGGGATTCTTTCAGAGAGCATGGTGCTATTGAGAGTCATTTGTGTTGTATCCGTAGTTTGTTCCTTTTTATTACTAAGTGGAATCGCATTGTATGGATATCCATTCTCCAGGTGATGGTTTTTGGGTCTCCAGTTTGGAGCTATTATGAATGATGTTGCTGTGAACATTTGAGTCTGAATGAAATTGCTAGGTCATGTGTATGGTATGCCAAACTGTTTTCCAAAGTGGCTATAACATTTTGCATTCCTGACAGCGACCTATGAGAGCTCCAGTTTGCAACACGTCCTGGTCACACTGGGCATCATTGTCCACCATTTAAATTTTAGCTATTCTATTGGGTATGTAGTGATGTCTCATTGTGGTTTTTATTTGCATTTGCCTGTTGATTAGCGGTGTTTATATTTTAATGTCCCTTTTTGCCATCATATGTGTTTAAGTCTCTTGCCCAATTTTTTTAGGGGGAGAGGGTAGCCTGTTAGTTTCTTATCAAGTTTAAGAGTTTTGTGTGTATTGTAGATACAAGTCCTTTATCAAATACTTGTTTTGCAAAATTTTCCTCCCTATGCGTAGCTTGCCTTTTCATTTTATTATCCTTTATTTTTATCTTCATTTTGAAGAGCAAAATGTTTTTTTAATTTTGTTGAAGTTCAGTTGATCAATTTTTTTTCTTTTAATAGGTTGTGCTCATGTATTCTTCTTTTTAAGAAACCATTGCCTAACCAGAACTCACTAAGAAGTCTCCCATCTTGGAATTTTATTGGTTTAGCTTTTATAATTAGGTGTGTGATCCATTTTCAGTTTATTTTTATGTATGGTGTGAGGTGAGGGTCTATAAACTTTCCTTGTATAGGATATCCAATTGTTCGTTCCCCATGTATTGAAAAGATTCACTTTTTCCCCACCGAATTACCTTTGTTGACAGTATTAGTCACATACGTTCGGTCTGTTTCTGGACGCTGTTCTTTTCTGTTAATGGCCACCATTAGGGTAATCCCACTCTTGAGTAATGTAGCTTTCAAGTAAGTTTTCAACTCTAGCGAGTTAAGTCCTCTGACTTTATTCTTCTTTTCAAAATAATTTTGGATATTGTAGGTCCTTTTTGTATAAAAGATAGAATCAGGTTATTAGTTCTAGAAAAAAGCCTCCCAGGATTTCGATTGATATCATGTTGAATCTATCAGCTAGTTTGGGAAGAGTTATCACCCTAACAGTATTGAGTCTTCTAATTCAGGGGTCTCCAATCCCTGGGGCTGCAGACCGGAACCAATCCGTGGCCTGTTGGGAACTGGGCCACACAGCAGGAGGTGAGCGCAGGCGAGTGAAGCTTCATCTGTATTTGCAGCCGCTCCCCAGCACCAGCGTCACCGCCTCAGCTCCGCCTCAGATCAGCAGGCATTAGATTCTCATAGGAGCCCTGGTCCCTGGTGCCAAAAAGGTTGGGGACCGCTGTAATTCACAAGCATGACGTGTTTCTCTTCTCATGTAGTCTTTAACTTTTCTCAGCCGTGTCTTGTAGTGTTCAGTGTACAGGTGTTACACATATTTTGCTAAATTTATCCCTAAGGATTTCCACATTTTTGATGCTGTAGTAAGTGACATTTTAAAGTTTCAGTTTCCAGTTGTTCATTGTTAGTATATAGAAATCCAATCAAATTGTTGTATTTTGGACTTCGTATTCTGCAGTCTTGCTAAATTCACTTATAAATTTTAGTAGCACATTTGTAGGTTCTATAGTGTAGGACTGTTCTACATAGACAATTTTGCTGTCTGCAAATATGATTGTATTTCTTCCTTTCTGACCTGTATACCTTTATTTATTTGTCTTGCCTTATTGGACTGACTAGGACCCCAGTGCAGTGTTGAATAGAATTAGAGAGAAGACATTCCTGCTCTGTTCAGTCTTGGAGGGAAAGCAGTCACATTTTCACAATTAAGTATGATGTGAAATATGGTTTTCCATAAATGTTCTTTATCAATAAGATTGAGGAATTTCCTTTCTACTGTTTTTTTGCCAAGATGCTTTCTCAAGATAATCATATGGTTTTCTCCCTTATTTTATTAATAGGATGAATTACATTAATTCATTTTCAAATATGAAATTAACCTATACTTGGTCATGCTCTTTTATCCTTTTACTATATTGCTAGATTCTATATCCTAATATTTTGTTAAGGATCATTGCAACTATTCTGAGAAACGTTGCTCTATTGTTTTTTTCTTGTAATGTGTTTGTCTGTTTTTGGTATCAGTAATGCTAGCCTAAAAAATGTGTTGGGAATGGTTCCCTCCCCTTCTGACTTTGTGCTGAATTGCTATTACTGGCGTCTTCCTTGCGTGCTGGGTAGAATTCACCAGTGACGCCATCTGGGCCTGAGGTTTTGTTTGTGAGAAGGTTTTTTAACAACAAATCTGTTTTCTTCAATAGACAGGACCTACTAGTTATCTGTTTCTTCTTGAGTGATCTTTAGTAAGTTGTACTTTTCAAGGAGTTTGTCCATTTCATCAAGTCGTTGAATTTATTGTCATAAAGTTGTTTATATTATTCTCTTATTCTTTTAATGTCTGTAGAATCCATAGTAATCTTATTAATAATTTTTTCCTGATTATTCTGGCTGTATGTTTACCAATTTTATTAACTTTTCAAAGAAGCAATTTTTTGTTTCATTGGGCTTTTTTCCCCTTTTGTTTTTTGATTTTGTATTTTATTAATTTCTACTCTAATTTTATGATTTCCTTTCTTTTTACTTTGGATTTTATTTGTTCTTTTTCTGATTTCTGAAGGTGGAAGCTTAGACCATTGGTTTGAGATCTTTTTTCCTTAATATAAACATTTAATACTTTTCATCTCCCTCTAAGCACTGCTGTAGCTTCATCCCTTGATTTTGATACGCTGTTTTTATTTTCATTCAGTCTACACCATTTTCTAATTTTTCTCTGATTTCTTCTTTGACCATAGGTTATTAGAAATGTATTTAATTTTATAATGTTTGAATTTTTTCCAGATTTTTATTGGTTTCTAATTTAATTGCAGTCAAAAAACATTGTTTGTTTGTTTGGTTGTTTTTAATTTACTGATGCTTGTTTAATGGTCTAGAATTTGGTCTCTCTTAATGAATGCTTCGCATGCACTTGAAAAGAACGTGTGTTCTGTAGTTGTGGAGTAGTGTCTTCTGTAAATTAGAGCAAGTTGGCTAGTAATGTTGGTCCCACCTTCTACCTTCTGATTTTCTGTCCACCTGTTTTATCAGTTAAATACTGGCTGTTAAATTGTCCAGTTCTGACCGCGGCGGCGTCTCTCTTTCTTGCAGTCCAGGCAGTTTTGTTTCATGTACGTGAAGCCCTTTATTGGGCACGTACACATTGTGTCCTCGTGATGAACTGATCCCTTTATTACGAAGCGCGCCTTGCTCTGACGTCGACTGTGATACCAGGGTGTCCACGCCAGCTTCATTTTGATTATTGCTGTCATGGCGTATTTGTCCATCTTTTTGCTTTTATCTTCTGTGTGTCGTTATATTTCAGCTTGATTTTTGGAAGCCACCACGTAGCTGGGTGTTGCTTTTTTATCCGTGGAGCAGCCTCTGCCTTGCAACTGGAGCACTGAGGCCGTTGACGTTTCGTGCGATGGTCACGGCTAACATTTTCTGTCTCGCTGCTCGTTCTGTCTTCGTCTTGTCTGCTCTTCCTTCCTTTCTCCATCCTCCCCTCCTCCTCCTGGGTTAATGCTGTACTTTTAATGATTCTGTTTTCTCTCCATTGTTGGCTTCTTAGCTGCACCTCTCTTTTTCCATTTTTCTTTTTTGTGTAAGTCATTGCTCCAGGATTTACAAGTGCATCTTTTACTTATCATAGTTTACCTTCAGATATTATACCTATTACTTTGTGTCTAAGAACCTTAAAACAGAGTACTTCCATTTTCCCTTGTCTTTTGAGCAATTTTTATCATACATTTTACTTCTGTGTATCGCACCCACAATAAAATTGTTACTGTTTTTGCTTTAAATAGGCCATTGCCTTTTAAAGAGATTGTTTAATGAGGGAAAATGTTTTTTATATTTAACCGTATACTTACTTTATTAAAAAAATTAGGGAGGAGCTTTGTTTTGTTTTGTTTTAATTGTTCCGATGTTGATCGAAGGATTGGAAGGGTCAGACGGATTGGAAGGGTCAGACGCGAGGCCGGAAGGAGTTCTCCGGGAGGCTCCGGAGCGGCCAGAAGGGGCGGGGCCTCGGCGGGAGGCTGGCTGGCTTCCTTCCTAACAGGAGGAGAGAGTGCAGATAGGAGTTCCTTTATGTTTGGTTTCAGGATCGTGAATTTCCTTTCCTATGGCTTCTGCTTGCCTTTTTTTTTTTTTTAAGCAGGTGAAAGTGAGGGAGGAAACAGAAGTGGAAGTAGTCGTTGCTGGGGATGGACAGATGCGCTGGCCCAAGGACCATAGCGGGGTGGCCGGGCTCTCTGATGATCCTCTAGGCGATGATGAATTTCTCGTAGAACCATTGTGCCCTGTTCTATGTGACTTTCTCCACGTCTTTGGTTTCGTGGGTTTTGATAAGAACAGACTTGATCATTGGCTTTATTGGAGTTGACACTTTGGTGGTCGTGAAAAGTAGGAGGGGAAGAGTCTAAGGTGTTAGAGGGCATGTCATTGACGGTGGACTCCGGGCTCTAAGCCAAGCGGCTGAGGCACTGTTCCAGACTCGGAATCGAGCATTCGAGTGAGCAGATGAGAAGGCGAGGCTGAGATGTCGGTGACTCAGGAGACGGAGCTGCAGTTCTGGGTGAGAAGGAGCAGGTCTGGCCTTGAGTGCGTAGCTCAGGAGGACTGAGAAAGAGACCTTGGGCAGATCAAGGACCTGGAAGGCGAGCTTCCGGGGATGGCGGCTGGGCTGGCCGGTGATGACTGTCAGCTGCCCAGTCTGTGAAGGAGGAGGGCCAGTTTGGCAGATCGTCCCTGACAGGTGTTTTCTCATCTTGTTGCTGTCGTTGATTTTTGATAGGAAGCAGTGACAGCAGTGTATACTTTACTAGCAGTGATGATTCTCCTGAAATCCCCCCAAACGGGCAGCTGTCTCGAGATGCGCAGGAAACAGCGGCGTTTCCCACGTCAGCTGAAGAGTCCATCTGGAGGATGATAAAACAGACGCCCGAGTGCATTCTGATGACGTATCAGGTACCCGAGAGGTAAGAAAGCCCTTGAGAAGACCCACTCTTACACGAGGTTTCGGTGGTTGGAGTGTGGTTTTGAACAGAGTGGTTTTTCACGGTTTTTTACACATACGCTGAGAGAAACGTATTTTCAAATTGGTTTGGAGCGAGGCGGCGCGTCATTTCCTGGAGCAGCGGCTACGGCGGTGGTGGCCGTCGCCTGCAGAGCCGGCCGGACAGGCTCGCTGCGCCGCGTGAGCGTGGGGTCGAGGGCGGCGGCCGCGGCGCCTCTGCCGGCTCTGGGCGGCTCCTCCCTTCTCAGGGGAGAAGGACTAGGGGCATTGCGTCTCCTTTCGCCTCGTTAAATACTGTGCGGATGTTTTCCGCCAAGAAAAAGAGGTCCGGCTTCCCAGCCTGACAGATGGTTCCGTTTATTTGAATGTGGCGTCCTATGTTAGCGAGGGAGATGCAGCATATTACAGGACAGAGGGTGGCTGTTCTCAGACCACGTGACGAGAACGCAGGGCCATCAGGGTTTCGTGTGCTCGTTTCCAGGGTTGACGAAGTCGTCCTGAGAGAAGACCTGGGCAAGCTGGACAGCATGCGGCGGCAGCAGCCGCAGTTTTCCCCTGGGCAGAGGGCGGAGCTGGCCGCGGAGCACCCTTGGCTGCAGAGCCAGACAGTCCCTCCAGAGATAGACACCCAGGTAAGCGCCGTGATGGCAGCCGCCGCTTGCGTGGGCACCGCGGTGTCCTAGACCCATGGTGCACCTCGCGTGGTCCCACCGGAAGCTTTTATCCTCACAGCTGTTCCACGGTAGGCGGTGTCATCCCTGCTGGACCAATGGCAAAGTAGGGTCTACAGTTATGAGTGATGTGCATAAGGTTTCACAGGTCACAGAGTTTTGAATAGAGTCTTTTTGACTCCAGGTGCATTTCTTCTTCCACCAGTTGGAATGTTATGGGGCGAGGAGGAGTAAAGACACCTGCTCTGGCATGTCGATGGTCTGGGGCGGGAGGTGGAAGGCATTTCAAATATGCACGCGTGTTTGGAAAATTCACGCCGAGGTGGTCTTCGCCCCTGGCAGGAATCCCCGTGGGACCCGAGTGGTCTCTGCTGTTACGAGGTCTTCACAGTGAATCATAGCGAACAGCCTGACAGTGAGCCTTTAAGTTACCAACGGTCCCAGCAGTTGGTTCTGTAGGGATGGTTGTGACTACATTGTGGCAGGTGATGTGTGAATTGAAAAATTATAACTAGAGAATAAAATGAGGTGTCCAAAGTGTGTTTTAAGTCTTAGGGAGTAAAGAAGTCATCAGAGTCCTCCCCACCCCGTTTTTAAAGAGAAGCGCGTACCCGCTGTTTAGGAATGGCTGGATATGGCCTCACCGAAAGCAGGACCTGGGCCTGTTACTATAGGCGTCTTCGTTTTTTCAGTATTGTTCTTCTGGTTTTTGAGTGGAAGGGCATATGAAGAATGAGCCTCAAAACAATTTACACCAAAGTACTGAACGCTTGCTGCCATTTACCTTCTAATAATAAGAAACGAGCCAGAATGGGTATTCTTAGACATGAGTGGGGAGGGAGTTAGATGTAGGTCGCTCGGCCAGCATTTTACCGATTTTAAAACTCTTCAGATGACATCACATCAAATAACCTGCCTGCTCTTGTCCTTTCTTGCAGGGCTGTGTCACTTGCAAACAGGAGTATTCTGTTGGCGAGGCTGCGGACCTCTGTGGTCAGGACCCAGCCGGGTACAGCAGCTGAGTGGCTGCACAGACTCGTCAGCGCACCTTCTTGGGGACTGGGGGCCGGCTGCACAACCGGGCCTCTCCACGTGGCTCCCTAAACCCTGACTCTTACATGACTGTGAAGTGATCGTTGAATGTTAAGGTTTTTCCTTCTTGACTTTTTAATAGACATCATTTTTTTGAAGCAGATGTTGTATATGGAAAATTTTACTTCTCCTCGTTCCTGATGTATTAAAACTATCGATAGGCTCTTTTTATAGTTTAACTGTCTCCTAAAGAGATTGGATGGCCTTTAAAAGGTATGTGTACAGCAAAACTTTATTTCAGGGGCCCCCTCAAAACAAATTATAACAGAAATAGCGGTGGAATGAGCCCCAAGCTTAGCCTGCTTAATTTTGCTCCATTTACGTAAGTCATGCCCCCAGTGCGTGAGGGGGCCAAATACTTTCCAGGACGGTTTCCGTACATTTCGGATGAGTTTGCGCGGCTGACGCTTCCCATCCACAGTAAAGGTCAGGCGTCCAGTTCCCTCGCAATGCGGTACACGCTGCGTAAGAATTTACCGCTGCTGCCGAGCGCTGCCCACTGGCCTCCTGGCAACGCCTCGTGGCGAGGCCTGCGTTTGAACTGCATTCTCAGAGATGCTTTCCTTTTCGTCTTCCACCTTCCACTGAAATTGAGTCTTGTCTTCAAATCAATCCTCTCACCATGAGCTCGCTCCTTGGAGAGTTTAAATTAGCTTTTGCAGGTGTAATTTTAAAGCAAAAGGTCTCCTAACTCCACCAATGTTATTTCCCTTTTTAATGTTTTTGTTTTTAAAATGATTGTGAAAAATTTCAGAAATTTTGCAGAAATTAATATCGTTTTTATATGTCTGTGTTTAAATGTGTTGGAACCCAAACTGACAATCAATTCTTTCTTTCTAACCAATTTATGCTAAAAAGGTCTGCATCCCTGCGGGAGGGCTGACTGGCACTGCCTTAGTTTCCCCTTCTACAGAGGTGAGCATCGGGAAGGCGCCACATGGTGGGAAAGGGGCCGGTGGGAGCCCAGTCATCTTGGGTGGGGGGTCACAGCGCCTGCGGTGGTCAGTGCCCTCTGCACCGGCCGTGGGCGGTCTCCCTGCTCAGTGAGCTCCGGGGCTGCAGAGAAGGTGACACATCCATGCACCCCGTGCGGGTCAGGAAGAGCAAGGAGAGCACAGCGCAGGCGTCGGGACCCCTGGACCGTCACGCAGCACGCAGCGCGCTAACTTATCTTCCTTTGTTGTTTCTTTGTCATTTCAGGAAAACGTTTCTTCCTCCTCTGAATCTTATAGCTTTTTATAAAGTGCATTCTGGTGGTAATTTGGAGAATCGGCCTTTTTGCCAGGGTGACTGTTGGACTCTGATTCTCAGTCCCAATGGCTTAGATTTTTCTTTCAAAAGTCGTAGTTTCCTGGAGGGTAATTCTATCTTAAGATGTCAGAACCATCTTCAAATGCTGCCTATGACATTTCTTGGGATTTTCTAATACTCAGCAGTTCCGTGCAAATATTCCTGTTTTATGAGAAGAGAACTCTCATATCCTGCTCTCATAATCTTAGTTGTTAAATGATTCCTGAAGCCCTCGCGTTGGCCAAGGTGTGTAGTACGTTTGCCTTTGGTGAAGAAAATCAAATTTAAAAAAAGGAAGCATCCTGGATATTGCCCGTCAGTCTAACCATCGTGACCCTCTATGGCGATAAGGTTGTGGGTTTGTGTAAATCCGCAGCGACGTGTGGCTATCGGGGTCGTTCTGCGTCCGTGCACACATGTCGCAGACCTGGTGTCCTCTAACGACACGCGCCCCCCTGCCCGTCCTTTCTGGACGTTTCTCTACATTCGCCTACTCTCTGCCTTGGTCCACGCCGTGTGGAGCGTACGCCACACTAGGCTCGATTTGCAACTGGTGCTCGTTGTCGGCAGATCTGAAGCCACGTGTAGCTCTCGGACTTGGGCGATGAGGGAGTCGGTGCGTTTAGAGACCGGACCACGATGCTCCCGCTGCCGCCGGCGGGGGAGCGGGCCCAGCGGCGCCGCCGCCGCCCCCCACGGGGGCTCTCCCAGCTGTGCACTTTGCTGTTCAGGTTTATCAACGTTTTGTATTAATGACTGTCGAAATGGTAATGAAAAAGTATATTATAGGCTTCGATGTTTACATACATGTTACCCAAAAGTCCATATTGTCTTGAATAAGAGGTCAGGATTTATGAAAAACAGTGCATTTTGCAATTCAGTGTGAAACTTCATTATGACTCACAAGGTAAATTTAATTCAAATGGAAATTCTGTGTCTTTGTCAACCGAATTTATAATTAGCTGTGTGAATTTGCTTGTTTTTAATGATTATTAATATTTTCATTGGGTATCTTTTTTAAGTAAAACAATAAACTGTGTACATGTAAAACTTGAATATTTCTTGCGCTGTGTCCACACACCTTTGCCCTGAATGTGCGTGTCAAGTCGCTCAGAAACGTTTGTTCAGACCTGCAGAAGGCCCGGGGCCAGCACGGCCCTGCCCCTGGCGCTGGGCGTGGGCACGTCAGCCGCGCCCGCTCTGTGCGGGAGGAACGGCGCCTTCCCGCATGTGATCTGTCCCAGCATCACTGCCACGCCGCAAGAGTTGGTAGGTCCTGACTGTACGCGCACGTTTCTAATGTTAATTTTATAATGCCTAATTTCTAAAATGTCATCAAAGTTGTTCTTTCGTATTCTATAGTGAACCTGTGTTTCTCACAGTCTCTGTCACTGGCAGCAACAGAATCTCAAACTGAAAATGTGAGGCAAGACCCTGAACCCACCGGACTGCTTAACTGCCACACCGGAACTCAACTGCACCTTTCTGTAGCGGGACGGCACCAGCAATGGCGAGAAGAAGAAAGAGCTCCGTGTCCTCGAGTGTTTGCTGCTCGGGCAGGGACGGTCCCAAGGGCTGCCCACAACTATCTCACTCAGCCTCACAGCTCCCCATGAAGTAAGCCTCGCTGTCCTCATTTGGTAGGGAGGGACACTGAGGTGGCCTGGTGAGGACTCCCAGCGGACACTGTGGGGCCGGGCCTGGGGCCTGGCGTCTGACCCGAGCCCTACGTGGGAGGGTGACAGCCAAACGTCACTGAGACGTGGAGGGATCTCAGCGTTACGCGCCCCGGATTCCACCTGCTGCTCCCGGTTTGTAAACCCACGATAGTTGCGCAATCCCATGTCCCGGTTGGCGACCCAGGGAGTCCTCACCAGGGCCATTTCATTTCAGCCGTAGGTGAGGCCGCGGTGTCCCCGCAGTGCTCACGCGTCTCCTCCTGCAGGTGACCTCGGTGAGTGCAGCGAGGCCAGGCCAGCGAAGGCTCTGCGGGACCCACGCTCCCGAAGACGCCCGGCGCGTGTTGACAGGATGGCTGTCTCCCCTGGCAGATGAGTGCGGCCCGACCCTCCCGTCCGTCCGTCCCTCCCGATCAGGGCGGCGGGGACGCTCAGGGCCGCCCTTGGAGGCTGGCTGTCCCCGAGGAGGGTTCTCAGAGCAGGCAGTGTGCGCGCTGCGCCCGTCCGAGCTGGCTACCCCAGCACAGACGTGCGAAGGCTGCCAGGGAACGTGCACGCACGTAGGTGCTCGTTAACGTTAACCCGGCTTTTCTTCCGTTTTGCAATTAAATCCCAGCTCAGCTTTCTGCTCTGCAAGAGGCAGGCTGCGCAGGCGAAGCTGCTGCTCCTGCACCAGTGAGCTGTGACCTGAGCCGTGACCCACGGGTGTGCGGGCGCAAGACGGAGCAGGGCTCGGCGTGCAGAGGTGCCGGTGGCCGAGCACCCAGCCCCACGGCCCGCTCGGGGACTGGGGCTGGGCACGGGGCTCGGGACAGGAGCTCCGCGCACCCCCAGACTCAAGAGTGCAGACAGCTCCCAGGCCTCATCCTTAGGCAGCCTTCACTTAGAGCGCTTTCCATACTGAAATACTGATCTTTTTAAAGTAATAACTTAATGTCATTTTTGAGGGTTGAGAGGATATCGTAGCTGAGATAATACAGTTAATTAAATGGTTTGTCGTTTAACGAAATTTTATGACATTTTCTGAGCATTTGCTTCTGTTTAGCTTTACTTTTAATTTTTCAGAATTTTTTAAGGATAAATTGATGGAAAGAAGAATTATAGATCTTTAGGGTGTGTTTATAAGTAAAATAGCCACTCATGATATTTGCGAAACATAGAAGATTTATTTTCCAAACAATAATGAACAGAGTATAATTTGTCTAGTTTTTCTTCTACACTGTTTTCAGATCAAACATTTTTATTCTTAATTTTCTAAGACGGCTGCTCTGAGTTGACCGACAGACGTGCGCTGCCCTTCAGACGCAGTACTTCCAGAAGCATTCAGAGGGAGGGCCGCGTGTCTCATGTTTCCTTGTTCTGGCCAGAATACGACTCAGTAAAACGTCGGGATCTTGTCCAGAGAAAGCCTGAAACGAAAACAATCCAAACAAGAAAACAGACAGGTGATCGGTGAATTCAGAGTTCTGCGCGAAGGAGGGCTCCAGTCGAGACCTTTTCCTCCGTTCCGTGGGATGAAGGTGCAATAGGAACCCGTGCGCCGGCTCGGGGGGCCGGGGCCCAGTCCATGGGCCAAGCCCACCTCGCTCTGCGGTGGCCGGCAGTTCTCGGCCCGCGCTGACCTCTTTCTGTTTAATCTGTCAGGAACACATTCTGTACCTTTATTATCTTCTGTGTAAAACAGGTCTTTTGTCTGCCTTGAAATTAACTCCTCAAAGCATGGACCTTTGGATTTTCTTGGGGGGAGGGGTTTATTCTAGAATTTTGTGAGCAAATTGTAGTCACCTTTGTGATTTTAGTTTTTAACCATAATCCTTCTACACAGAAGAATATAAACATCTGAATGCCACCTTTTAGTTAGTCACACGTGGAAGCCACGCCGTCCCTTCTGGGTGGTTCATCCCCGTGGGACCCCAGACAGTGTAGCTTGCCTCCAAGAGGGCTGTTTCCAGAGTCGTCTTATATAGGAATATTCATGGGAACTACTCTAAAAAGATGTCTCTGCTCAAAGTGTTTGGGAAATGCCGGGGTAAAGTTAAATAAGTTTATCTTGATCTCCTGGAGGCGGTAAAGAATGGCCAGGACCGGGAGAGGCTGGTGCCCCAGACACTCATGGAAACGCTAATTTAGAGTCAGGCAGGGAGGCGGGGGTGTGGGGGGTGCAATGGTGGTCAAATACAGATTTTTAACGCTAGGCCCCCCATCAATTGTGCATCTTTTCCAGCCATGTGACATCACTCGCCACTCCCTGTCGCTCTTTCCACTGCACCCGTGGGACCGTGCTCTGCGCTCCACCGCACGTGCGCGGTCTCTGCTTTGGGCACGCCAGTCATCCACTTAGATGTCACGCTGCAGGTGCACGCCGCCACCAGGGGCCTCGTTAAGCTGCAGATTCTGACTGGGCGCTGAGGGTGGCGTCTAGACTCAGCATCTCTCACGGGCTTGCGGGCGGACACGAGAAGGTGCTGAGTGAGGCAGCGCAGTGGGTGACAGACGAGAGCAGGGGCCTCACGTACTTTTAATAAGAATTGGTCCCAAACGGGTACTGGAGAAGTTGTTCTCCTCTGAATCAAAATTTGGAAAAATTAATACTTCAAAATAATACTGGCCAGTGATTTTAAGGTGTGATTTCTACCAAGAACGCTTGTCTAGTTCATGAATTTAGGGTCCTCTGACGTCAGGACATTAACCTTTTTTAACTCAGTTCGCATAAATTAAGTCACTTACCTTTCTCATGCTTCCTCTTGGGTTAAAAACATCCACACTGGGACCTGGAAAACAACATTTTGAAACTATTCGTCATCAGTGCCATTGTCTCTTTTTTATGCTTTTTTAAAACACACAGGATAGAACATTGCTGACTCATGTCTGGTTTCTGGCCTTCCTGATTCCACAGCGAAGGCAGCTAGGCAGGCACCTCGTTCTTCCTCACCTGCAGGATTCTCAAAGACCACTACGTTTTCTTCCACAAGGCAGAATTCAGCAGTTGATATTTTAGAACAAATGAACTTCCTATTAAACGGTGTCTATGAAAGGCTCTGTGTTTTTCCAGAATGTCCTGAGCATTTATGTCCACGCCTAGAGAAGTGCGGTCATGGAGAAGATATGGGCGTGTCTTGTTCTGTGGCGCTTGGCTCTGTTGCATGTCACAGATACCGTGTTCCTCATTAATTGAGGGCTTGTGGCAACCCTGCATTGAGCAGGTGGGCACCGTTTTTCCAACAGAATTTGCTCACTTCGTGTCTGTCTCTGGTTCACATTTTGGTGATCCTCACTGTATTTCACACTTTTTCATTGTTCGTTACGGTGATCTGTCACCAGCGATCTTTGGCGTTACCATTGTAATTGGTTTGGGGCTCCATGAACCACTCCCGTGTGAGACGGTGAATGTGAGTGATAAATGCGTGTGCTCTGACTGTTCCACCCATCAGCCCGTCTCTTGTCGCTTTCCCTCTTCTCGGACCTCCCTATGCCCTGAGGTACGACCATATTGAAATTAGTCCAGTTACTCACCCTACAGTGGCCTCAAAGAGTTCAAGTGCAAGGAAAAGCCATATGTCTCCTACTTGAAATCGAAAGCTAGAAGTGATTAAGCTTGGTTAGGAAGGCATTTTGAAAGATGAGATTGGCCGAAAGCTAGGCCTCTTGTGCCACTCAGCCAAGTCATGAGTGCAAGGGAATGTTCCTGAAGGAAATGACAAGTGCTACTCCAGTGCGCACACGAGTGATGAGAAGGTGAAACAGCCTCGCTGCTGATGTATCGGGAGAAAGTTTTAGTGGTCTGGACAGAAGACCAAACCAGCCACACATTCCCTGAAGCCGAAGCCCAGAGCAAGGCCCCGACTCTCCGGTCCTGTGAAGGCTGAGAGGTGAGGACGCTGCAGAAGGAGAGTTGGAAGCGGGCAGAGGTCTCGGTTCGTGAGGTTTAAGGGCAAAGCCATCTCCATGACGTGAAGTGCAGGGTGAAGCAGTGAGTGCTCGTGCAGAAGCTGCAGCAGGTACCCAGAAGGTTTCGCTAAAATCGTTAGTGAAGGTGGCTACACTTAACGACAGATTTCAGTGTAGACACAACAGCCTGATGATGGAGGAAGATGCCAGCTGGGACTTTTCAGAGCTGGGAGGAGAAGTCAACACCCAGCTCCAAAGGCCAGGCCACTCTTGTTAGGAGCGCACAGCTGGTGACGTTTAGCTGATGAAGCCAGTGCTCATTTCCATTCCGAAAACCCCCGGCCCCTGAGGGTTGTGCTGTGCTCAGGCCCCACACCTGGAACAACGAAGCCCGGATGACAGCACATCTGTTTACACCGTGGGGTACCGAGTACGTTAAGCCCACGGTGGGACCCACTGCTCAGAAAAACAGATTCCTTCCAAAGTATTACTGCTTATCGGCAAGGCGGCTGGTCCCCGAGAGCTCTGAGGAGATGGACACGGGACGAGTGTGTCCGCGCCTGCGAACCCAGCGCCCATGCTGCAGCCCCTTGGTCAAGGAGTGGCTTCGACTGTCAAGTCTTCGTATGGAAGACACACACCTTGTAAGGAAGGCTGTAGCCACCGCAGGCAATGGTGGACCTGGGCCAAGTCGATTGAAAACCTTCTGGAAAGGATTCACCATTCTAGATGCCGTTAAAAACATCCGCGATTCATGGGGTGAGGTCAGATGCCAGCGTTAACAGGAGTTGGGGAGGAGTTGAGTCCAACCCTCCTGGAGGACGGAGGGATTCAAATCCTCAGCGGCGGAGGAAACCGCCGCCGAGGTGGCAACGGCAGGAGGGCTGGAAGGGGAAGCAGAGCCCGGAGAGGTGGCCGAGGCGCCGCCGTCTCGTGCGGACCCCTCGGCGGGTCAGGAGCGCGGCTGGCAGATGAACGGAGCGGCGGCTTGCGATGGAATCCACGCCTGGTGAAGACGACGTGAATGGTGTCGAAACGACAGCGAAAGACGTAGAATATGACATAAACTTGGCTGATGAACAGCGTCAGGTGTGAGGGGGCCGACTCCTACTTTCAAGGAATTCCTGTCGCGGGTAAAAAGCTGTCAAACAGCACCTCATGCAGCAGAGAGATTATTCGTGAAAGGAAGAAGCCGTTGATGAGGTGCGTGTCCCGGTCATCTTATTTTTAAAACTCACCACCATCTCCCAAACCTTCAGCAGCCACCACCCTGGGCAGACCTTCCGCCAGCAAAAAGATTACGACTCTGAAGGCTCAGGTGATGGTTAGCGATTTTTAGCAATAAAGCATTTTTTTTTTGGTTAAGGTATGTACATTGTTCTTCGACAATGCTACTGCACACTCAAGAAAATATGCATCACGTAAATGTAACTTTTACATGCACCGGGAAACCAAAAAAAATCGTTTTATTGCATAACTCCCTTTATTGTATTATTGGCTTTATTGCAGGGCTTTGGGACCAAACCCCCAGTATCTCCCGGTCTGCCCATTGTAAAAGCTGCTATTTTAGCGATTGCTTTGTGTGTGGCTGTGCTGAACACTTTTCTTGCGTTTTCTAGTTGACTCTTTACCATAAACCTATGAGGTGGGTGTTTTTCTCCTTCCTGTTTGCCGATTAAGACACTGAAGTACAGAAAGATTAAGGATTTTAGTAAAATGAGAAACCAGCATTTAAAATTGACCTTACTAGAAACTGGGGTAATACCCTCCTCCCCCCCAAAAAAAAAAAATTAAAGTCCATACAGAGAAAGGATGCTTGCAAGGAGTTGCTAAGAGAAAAAGAGAGAGAGAGGGAGACAGAGAGATTGCAGGGAGAGTCTTTATGCCAGGGAGGGAGAGCGGAGGGTAAGTAATTCACTTCTCTGACAGAGCTCAGCTTTGTGTTCCAAAATCAGCTTCACCGCCTCTGATCGATGAGAATACAAATTTCAATAGCAATCAAGGCAGACAGCCTCTCAACACGAGGCCGCTGTTACCTGCTTCGCTGAGACGGTCGCCTCTCTGCGCCCAGCAGTCCGGCAGCCTCTGCAGAAGGGACATGCTCTCCAGTTCACCCAAGGCTGACCTTGAATCCTCGGGGGGTGCTGCGTGGAGTGGTGGTGGTAGATGTTAGATGTTTGCCCTTCAATGAGTTACTTCTGTCCTCTGTTATCTTTGGGGGTGCGGGTACCAAGGACAAGGAGATAATACTAGAAAAACTTCAGATGCCAAGCCTGTGACTGTGGTATTTTAACAGAAAAGTGGAAATGCTACGTCCAGTTTGCAAGCCAGAAACTCAAGAGGAGTGGGTCATTTTCTGACTCCTTCCTGCCTGCGTGACCCATGACCCACCACGCTGCTCGGCTGCCCTGAGCAGAGGGCGGGGCTGAGCCAGGACCAGGAAAAGGTGCACGGGAACGTGATTCTTCCTCATTTCTATCTACTGCCCCCGTTGCCTTTTAGTTTTAGATATTTGGGTAATAAAATGGGAGAGGAAAAATTAAAGAGTGGTTTTCTAAAAGATAAGATTATGGTCTTCCTATGAAGCAAATGAGATGGCATCACCTCTTTCTGGTTTAAGATTTAGATACAGTTATTAGAAAAGAGTAATCTTTAGTCTTTACAGAACCTGATGGTGACATTTCCAGTGTGAAATGTGGTCAGCTTAAGCGTGTAGAGCATATGGCATGTGTGTGTGGATTGTATAGACCATGCAGGTAAGGCACGGGGAAGGTGCGCGTAAGCTGCAGGGCACGCGTGTGGGAGGTGTGGGAAGGTGCGTGTAAGATGCGGGAAGGTGCGTGGACGGTGCGCTGCATAGAGACTTGGCCCTCGGCCCGGTGCTGCGTGACGCCAGTGTGCCTCGGGCTTACAAACATGTAGCTGCAGCCTCGGTCGGCAGACAGTGACCAGACCATCTGTGCACATTCACACGTTTCCGAAGAATGTGGTTGGTATTTTGGCCACATGTAAGTATTTAGGTTGTGAAGGATCATTTATGGAGAGACAAGTGAGGACACAATCCAGGCAAAAACTTGAAGGTAAGCTGCCACCTGTTTAGAATTCGAGTGAGATGCTACTCAAGTCATCTTAAGTTTTTAAAAATCATAACAATGTGCAAATTTTTGAAGACAGTAATATCGGAATATTTATTCTTGATTTGATCTTGTGCTTTTCTCCGTTTTTTTTTTTAAATAGCAGAGATTCGATAAAGTTAATGGCTGTTTTTCACCATCAAGATAAGATGACTGTCATTTATGAGCTCAATGACCCGAGAAGTTGCCGGACTGTGCACGAATGATACAGTGCTTGACAATGATCAGAAAACTGCTTGGGAGAGTAAAACATAGAATCAGTGGCTGAGGAGAGTTTTTTCTCTATTTAAAGAACAATGTCTAAAAGCACCTCAAGTTAAAGGCAAGATAAAGCCCAGTTAAATGTTTGGGGAACCTAATGCCCAGGACCAACCTTCTTATTTCTTAACTAAGAGGTAGTAGCAAAATAAGTATCTGCCTGACTGATGCATTCTTTCAAAAATTCAACTTAGACTTGAATGAAGCAAGAGGAAAAGATAAATGAACTTGGAAACCTGTGACGTCCCCAACTCCACCTGGTGGCTTTTTTATTTTTTAGTGAACATTTTTGTCTCATACAACATGTCAGATGATTACTTTTGAACTTAAAAGACCAGAAGACAAAATTTAAATATTTTTACCCTACAATCCAAACAACCAAAATTTACATTCAATCAGTTCATTTAAAAACTGAAAGTAATGAAGTCTTAAACTTAGTGCAAATTTAAAATTGGAGGTGAAAAAAGGACTGACCAAAACCAACAGTTTGAGTAATAGAAGTGACATGAAATAAACAATGCTACCACCCTTCCCCCTCAGCATTTTAGAAGGAAAAGACTGTCCAGTGCTGAGTCTGAGGTGTGCTGTGGAGCCCTCGGGTATTCTCACAGCTGGGACCATTCACTGAACAAGCCTCCTTTCAGCAAGAATTCCCATTCTTATTTCTAACATTGCATTTTAGACTCTTGCTTGAAGACTCTCTCAAGAATAACATTAGGGAAGAAAATTCTTCTTACCTGAGAGCTGCAGGGGCTGCTCCCTGGAGTCAAGCACAGGGAGAGAGAAGAGAGGGCTCAAGCATCCTATGACAAGCAGACAGCATGAGGCCAGCTTGTACATGACTGGCAAGGGAGAGAAGTCCTCCTCCGTGGCTTCTGCTGTCCAGACCTTGCAATTCGCTCTTTCTCATTCTGTGATCAGCGACTATATATATTATCCTATGATCTCATACCACCCCTCAAAAATAAAAAAAATCAAATGCATTGGCTATTGAAGGTGAAAGGCAATCACTTTGCATTGATGTAATTTTTCAAGGTAACGACTCATAGACAATAAATTTACTGTCTTGTCTCGTGTACAAAGTAGATATTATATAAAGAACAGCTAAGTTTATAAATCTGGCAAAAGAAGTGACTTGGAGCAATAAATCATGAGTTAAAGAAAGGGTTGGACATAAAGTGGCCAAGGCGGAGACATGGATTTATGAGTCCTAGCAGAAGCGACCCAGAGCGTGACACGAAATATGTCGGTCTCTTTCTTTTAATCTTCCATGAGTGAATGGAAGAATCGTCATGTCGTGTTTGGGGCTGCCATGCTCAAAGAATGGTGGTGTGTGAATTAAAACATTTATTTCAAAACGGTGAAAGTGCATTAAAACGCACAGCAAACTTTCAGGCTCAAGGCGAGTTCCATACATACACTTGTCCTCGTGAGGAACAACAAGTTCCTGAGTCTTCAGAAAAGGAAAATGACTTTCCTTAAAGTTGGGCATTATTCATCAAGGAGAAATGAAGAACAAGCCCGAAAGCCTTACTCATAAGTATTTCCGGAATTTCACTCCCGCTGTGCCCGGCCGGGTGCGGGCCTGGCTGTGGCCGTAGCCTCCTCCCGGACGTCCTCCAGGCTGCCCTCCACATCACCAGCCTCATCTCAACACAGCACCCGGACGCTCTTAGCGCAGGAGGCAGAGCGTATCGTTCTTCGCTCCGAACCCTGAGTTGACCTGAACATAAAAATGAAACTACAGAATGACTATTAAAAAAAAAAAAATAGAACACCTCACAACCCCGGGGTAAGCAAATATTTCTTAGGACCTAACATATGAGAAATGGGTAAACTGGACTTCAGCTTCATCAAGTTGGAGACTCTGCTCTTTGAAGGACACCGTTAAGAAAATGAACAGACCAGCCACTACTCTGGGAAATAGGCATAAAGCATGTGTCTGATGAAAAACTTCTCCAGGATTTTTTTTTTAAACACAATTCAATAAGTCAACAACCCAATTTAAAAAAATAAGCAAGAACTTTGACCAGGTACTTCACAAAAGAAGGCATACGAGGAGCTAGTGAGGACATGAAGAAATACTGCACATCATTCCGAGAAATGCAGGTTAAGGTCACAGCGAGCTGTGCCGCACACGCCATGCCGGGCTGCAGAGGGCACCGACGACGCCACGTGAGGACAGTGGTGTCAGGCGCCCGGACCCGAGAGTGGCCGGGAACGTCGCACGGTCTAACTTCCCTGGCAAAGTTCTAAACCTCCTTATAAAGGTAAACGCACGAAACTGCACAGCCCGAGTCCCTCTCGTAGGTATATACCCGCGAAATGCAAACATACATCCAACAAACACTTGTTCACAAGTGTCCATAGCAAGCCTCTGGGTAGGGGGCCCAAATGAAAGGGGATGCGATGCCCCAGGAGGGTCCCGTGGAGGATCGAGGGAGGGTGGCCGGGGGACAACCAGCCGTCAGTCTCGCAGGCTGGGCACCTGCCCAGCACATGCCCTGGGGTGGTCAGTGCAGCGTCATGGTCCCTGGACAGGGCCGTGTCAGGGCAGCGACTTAAGAGAGAGAGGCCTGCGGCCCCAGCAGACATCCCAAATGGAATACAAAATGCAAGAGCCAAAATATACTGGTACCCAGTAAGCCCGCTTTCAGAAATGCCCCCTGAGGAATGAATACAAGAGAAGCAAAGACCCCCTGTAGGCACCAACGTCTGCAGCCTCATCTACAGCAGCAAAGACATCAGAGGCTGGCAACTCGAACGCAAGGAGGCGGCAAGAGGCGATCAGGACGATGAGAGGCGGGCTGGGCGGATGGCAGTGCAGAGTGGCGGCGCCGGCAGCGGCATGGAGCGCGTGCGCGCTCTCAGTGGGTAACTGCGGCCGCTCGCCGCCCAGCGAGAATGTCACCGATCGGAATTCTAAGGGTCCTCCGGGCTTTCTCTTCACAACTGATTCAGAGTCAAAGAAAGCAACCACTACAACACAGTACTGTCTATTTCAAACAAGACACACCCCCAAACCATGACTCAACCTACAGGTACCCCATCTTGGCTTAAATCAGTGTATAAGTTAGTAGAGGATAGAGCTCGTCAGCAGGTAATTTTGGTGATCATGAAACTGCTAACTAAAAGAAGCCACGTGAACAAGAATGGGTATGTCATACCACCAATTCAAAACGTCGTGTTAGGGTAAAGGGATTTTTTTCCTTGTTTTAGAATGCGATTTTGCATATCTATACAGACTTCTTCTGTTCTCTGTGAAAGAGGCTGTCTGCCAAGCTTCGTCATTCGCTGGTGACTCAGGGGTCCTTCTGACAGTTATTAGTGATGATTATACAGCATGGCCTAATTAAGTTACTACTAAAGGCTTAAGCTTGAAAGAAAATTAGCTTCCTTCCTTCAACAGACTGTCAATGACAATGTCACCTTGTCCCAGAAATGAACCGAGTGTGTCGTCAGCCGACCCTCACGGTCCTTGTGTTAAGTGGCTTCGCGTTTACATCAGAGCAGTGTGCACAGCGACCACCTTCTCCAGGAGCTGGGACCCCCTGAATCAGCTGCACGTTACCTGGAAACCAGTCGGTACTTCCGTGCGTGTGTGGAGAAGCAACAGTTAACAGGACAAACCGGGTGACTTGTGCTCATGGAGCACCAGCGTCCGTTGGACGGGCGTCTAAGTCCCAACCTCTCTTTAGTCTCGGTTTGACGTTGGTCTAAGTTCACCCTCCCTGCTGCCATCTTTACCCTTTTATCATGTGGATGTAACTCTTCGTAGTGGCCGTCCTGGGTTGTGAGGCTCCAAGAGGAGGGATTGATAGAAAGTGACTCTGCCAAGAGCTTAAAGTCTGCCGGTACTTCCTCAGTGATGAAAAATCTCCTAATTCGGGACGATCTGTCGGGAATGCACAGCCCTGTGATGCTTATGCTGTTTTTTAAGGCAGACCGGGTCCATAGAAGTTCGGAATTCGGCACAGTTCATATTCAGTCGACAGGGAGGCTGTTATAGGGGTCCACTTTTATTTCTGTTAATGGAAAAATTATAACTTATGGGGCTCTCAGATACATAGTTAACTTACATTAATTAAAATTTTAATTTAACCTAATCTATATTATAGGTTTAGTTTACATTAATCTACATGGCAATAACCATCTTGTGTAAATGGTTACCCTCGTCAATAGCACTACGTCAATAAACCCTGTTTGAGCAACACCCAGGAGGTCAGCATGGCCCAAGCGGAGTGACCGGCGGGAGGGCAGTGGGGGTCGAGACAGAAAGATGGTAGAGGACGGCTCTAGGTCATTTTTTAATGTTTATTTATTTTTTTTTCAGTTATAGTTGACATACATTATATTAGTTTCAGGCGTACAACACAGTGGTTAGACGTTTATGTAACTTGTGAAGTGATCTCCCCGATCAGTCCAGCTGACACCGCACATAGTTATTACAACGCTACTGACTCTAGTCCCCATGCTGTACTCTACATCCCCGTGACTATTTCATAACTACCAATTTGTACCTCTTAATCCTCTCCCCCTTCACCCCCCCCCAACCTGACAGCCATCAAGATGCCTTTCGTATCTATGAGCTTGTTTCTGTTGCTTGTTTACCCTGTTCCCTAGATTCCACACATGGCATTTGTCTTTCTCTGTCTGACCTACTCCACTCAGCACAATACCCTCTAGGTCCATCCATGTTGTTGCCGATGACAAGATTCCATTCTTTTTTTATGGCTGAGTAATATTCCATTATGTGTGTGTGTAATTCGTTCACCCATTGATGGATACCCAGGATGCCTCCATATCTTGGCTGCTGTAAATGATGTTGCAGTGGACATGTGGATGCATAGGTCCCCTGAAAGTAGTGTTTTGTTTTCTTCAGATAAATACCCAGAAGTGAGATCGCTGGGTTCTTCTTTGTCTCTTGCTACAGCCTTTGTTGAAAAGTCTATTTTGTCGGGTGCAAGTATTGTCACCCCAGCTTTTTTGTTTGTTTCCATTTCGTGAAACATTTTTTTCATCCCTTAACTTTCAGGCTGTGTGTGTTTTCGATCTGAAGTGAGTCTTTTGTAGGCAGCATACGAAGGGTCTTGTTTTCTTATCCATTCGGCCACCCTATCTTTTGATTGGGCATTTAAACCACTTACATTTAAAGTAACTGTTACTAGATATGTTGTTATCGCCATTTTATTATTCGTATTTTTTCTTTTTTTTTCTTCTTCTTAAAAATGTCCCTCTGACATTTCCTATAATACTGGCTCAGTGGTGATGAACTCCTTTACCTTCTTCTTGTCTGGAAAGCTCTTTTTCTGTCCTTCAGTTCTAAATGATAGATTTGCTGGGTAGATTCATCTTGGCGAGGCCCTTACTTTTCATCCTGCCAGTCCCTTCTGGCCTGCAAATTTCTGTTGAGAACTCAGCTGACAGTCTTATGGGAGCTCGGTTATGAGTAACTACCTGATTTTCTCCTGCTGTTTTTAAGATTCTCTCTTTGACTTTTACCTTTAGATTTTCATTGTGATGTGTCTCGTGGTGGGCCTCTTTGGGTTCATCTTGTTTGGGACTCCCTGCACTTTCTGGGCTTGTATGTGTATTTCCTTCACTAGATTTAGGAAGTTTTCAGTCAATGTTTCTTGAAATAGGTTTTCAATTTCTTGCTCACTCTCTTCACCTTCTGGTATCCCTATGATGCAAATGTTGGTGTGTTCGATGTTGTCCCAGAGGCCCCTTACAATATCCTCATGGTTTTTGGATTCTCTTAATGCCACTCTGATTGGGTGTTTTCTGCTACCTTATCTTCTAAATCACTGATTCGATCCTCACTTCATCTAATCTACTGTTAATTCCTCCTAAGGTATTCTTCATATCCGATTGGTTCTTATTTATGCTTTTTTTTTAATCTCCACTTTTATGTTTTCTATCTCTTTGTTAAGGTTCTCGCTGAGCCCTTCTGCTCTACCCCTACGTGCACTGAGCCCTCGTAACCAGCGTTTTGAACTCCGCATCTGGTAGGGTGCTTGTCTCCATTTTGTTTAGTTCTCGCTCTAGAGCTTTGCTCTGTTCTTTGATTTGAGACATGTTCCTTTGTCTCCTATGTTAGCTGCCTACTAGTGTTCGTTTCCATGTATTGGGTAGGGCTCCTAAGTCTCCCAGTCTTCGTAGAGTGGCCTTATGCAGTAGGTGTGCTGTAGGTACCAGTGGCAAGTCTTCCCTGGTCACCGAGCCACTCCAGCTGAGTCCTCTGTATGGAGGTGTGTGCCCTCCTGATGTAGTTGAGCCTTGTTGCATTTGCTCATCAGTGGGAGGGGTTGACAACTTGGGTTGATTGGTTGCGATAACTGGCCGTGCCCAGTGGAGGAGCTGTTGTGCAGAGGCTGACCCTACAGAGCGGGATTCGCTTCATCAGGGCTCCGGTGCCTGCCCTGTCTGCCCTTTGGGTGTGTCATTCTCATAGGTGACCCCATGCGGTGCTCCAGCTCAGTCCAAAGCTGGCCACCGGGCATGCAGGAGGGCCCTGCCACAGGCCAAGTTCAGCTTCAGCCTGTGCCCTGCTTGGGGCCACTTGGGATGAGCCACCAAGCAATCCACAGATGGCCACTACCCACGCCGGGCATAAACTGAGGCCGGCTGCCACTAGTGCCAGACTTGGAGCTTCTCGGCAAGAGGTATAGGGTCTGCTTGTTTGGGTCTTGCGAATCTTTGAGAGATCTTAGGAAAGTCTGCAGCATGAGCCAAGGGAGGCCATTTGTATGGAAAAGCCACCGGAAGCGGCTGGGGTGGGCCTGCAAGTTGGGAGGAGCAAGGTCTCAGGGAATCACCTGGGTAGAGCAACTGGTGTTACCCAGGTGGATGGAGGTCAGATATGGTGCTCACCTGGGTCTGCAAGCCAGGCGGGGGAGGGCTCAGTGAAGGAACAATGCCCTCTGCCAGCACTCCTGTGTGGGAGAAAGTCGCCCTTCCAGCCCTCGCCCTGAAGCCAGACCACTCAGTTCCCCTGTGTGTCCCTGGCACCTTTGGAGCAGCTGCCTCAGCGCTGGAGCTCAGAGCAAGGGAGTCATCAGTGGTAAGTAAGTCATGTGCGAGCTCCTTAAAGGTCTGCAACTCTAGCTGCCCTCCGTCTCACTCAGCTGTAGTCTCTGCTGGTTTTCACAGCCAGAGGTTGTGGGACTTCTCTTCCTGGCACTGGCATTAGGAACCCCTCTGGGATGGGGAGCCTGGTGTGGGGCCAGGGCCCCTCGCTCCTCCAGGGGGACCTCTGAAGCTAACGCTTCCCTCTCGATTCTCAGCCGCCACATGTGTGTGCGCGCGGGACCAGCCCTTTTATGTCTCCGCCGCTCCTACCAGTCTCAAAGTGGCCTTTTTGTGTGTCCCCAGTTGTAGGGCTTCTGTTTAGCTGGACTTCAGGTGACTCCCAATGATGACTATTCTGTAGTTTAGTTGTAATTCTGATGTGGTGTGAGAGGAAGTGAGCACAGCGCTTACCTACTCTACCATCTTGACCCTCAGTCCAGATCTAGGTCTTTGAAGGCTATTTTAAGGACTTTTAGTTTTAAAGTGAGTAGTCCATTTGGAGCAATGGTATGGCCCCATGTGAATTATGTTTGGAAAGGTTCGCTCTGGCTATTGTGTGAGGAGGAGACGGTGAGGAGAACATGGTGAAAGCAGGAGACAGCCGCTGGAGGCTGGTATGGGGGCGGTGAGCATGGCCAGGTTCTGCATCGATTTTGAAGGAAGAGCTGCCAGAATTTTCTGGTGAATTGAGTGAGAGAAAAACTTACATCAAAGATGACCCCAAAGTTGTTAGTTACCCTGAGTACCTGGAAGGGTGGTGTCACTTGTAACAAAAACATCGGTAGCTATGGACAGAGCAGGTTTTCGGGGGGTTGTCAAGAGTGGTTTGGACATTGTTGGGTTGGGGTACCTGTCAGACACCAGGGGAGAGGTCAGGAAGGAGCTGGATTCATGCAGGGTCCACGAGGAACACCTGGGCTGCAGATCAAGTCTGGGGTCATCGGATGGCAGCTAAAGGCATGAGTCCACATGAATCACCAAGGAAGTGAGAGTGGAGAGGAGAGAGAATGGTGGGGGTACAGGAGACTCATGAGGCAGACATGGAGGAGTTAGCAAAGGGACCACAGAGGGGCCAGCGAGGGAGGAGACCGAGAGACCAGATGAAGACAGTGTTTCTAGAAGGAGTGAGGGACCAACCATGATGAGGAGGGACTTGTGGGGTCCAGCTGGCAACACAGTTTTGGTGGATTAGAGGATTGAAAGACTGGTTGAAGTGGGTCCAAGAAAGAACAGAAAAAGTGAATAGAGGCAATGAATGGACAGCTCTCTTAAGAAGCCTCACTGAGAGGTGAGGAGAGAAATGGGGGTGGCAGCGGGGCGAGGATCCCGGGTCGAGAGAGGCGGTTCAGTAAGGGGTGCCTCACAGGTGGTCTTCTTGGCTGTGTGCCTCCTGCAGGTGGCACCCTCACAGTGACCATGAGCCAGAGCCACATGCCTGGCGCCCGACCCCTGCCTTCCTGCCTCAGCTGGCTGCTGGGAAGCCCCCCTTTCCGGGGCCAAAGGCAGAAGCAAGCCGGCCCGCGGGCTTGGTCGTGCCCAGCTTCGGGCAGGTTTCTGAGTGTGAAGAACGTGCAACACCAACATTCGTGTTCACATTTCTTCTCGGTGGTGGCAATCAGGTTTTGGACCTTAGGATTCCCGGGGTGCCGATGGCCAGAATATTGGTTCCTGTGAAAGATCGCTTCATTCTGAGAAAAGACCTCACAGTGGCCTGCCAGGCCCTACTTCATCCCCACGGTCCCCCGCCCCGACCCCTCCCCTCCAGGCCTGCTCCCACCCCTGTCCCGACAGCTACGTGGCTGACTCATTCGCCTCCTCTAAGTCTCTGCTCGTGGGGCCCACACGACAACCTTTATCGAAACCTCAACCTGCCCTCTCCTCCCCCGGCATTACCCACCCCCTCACCCAGCCTATTTTAAGGTTTTCCTGACATCACTTACCACATCTTAGTTACTCATTTCGCTCGTCAGGGTCGTCGTGAAGGTGGCAGGATCTCTATTTTGCTCACTGATGTGGCCGGAGCAGCTAGAGCTAGGTGCTCACACACTCTTTGCTGAATGGATGAATTTTTGAACATCCTCTTAGCCTGGCACGTGGGCTCGCTATTTACTTTCTCTGGCCAACGCTTACTGTCGCAGCCATCTGTTGCCATGTAACAAACAACCCCACACTTAGGGGCCTAAGACAACAACCATTTCATCGGCGCATGATTCTGGGAGTCATCAGTTGGGACGGGGTTCATGGTGGGTGGGGAGGCTGCTGCTGTTGTCCGGGGTCACGCGTGTGGCCCCCCGTTGTCTCACCATTCTGAGGCCAGGTGCTGGCTGGCCTCAGGCCTCCCTCTTCACGGGGTCTCTTATCGCCCAAGAGCTGGCCCTGGGGCCCTCATGTGGCATTTCAGGGCAGTGCGGGGTCAAGAGAGAAGCGGCAGGGTCTCTCTCTCTCTCTCTCTCTCTCTCTCTCTCTCTCTCTCTCTCTCTCTCTCTCTCTCTCTCTCTCTCTCCAGTGGCCCCGGCTCAGAAGTCCCTCAAGGTCACCTCTGCTGCAGCCTGGTCAAAGCAAGTCCCCAGGCCAGCCCAGATTCAAGGGCGACGTACGGGTCTCCTCCGGCTGCCCTGACAAAGCGCCACACGCTGAGTGGCTTACGCAACAGGAGTTGATTTCTCACACTTCTGGGGGCCGAGAGGCCAAGATCAAGGCGTGGGCAGGGCTGGTTCCGTCTGCGGCCTCCCCCCTCGGTGCGGACGTGGCGTCCTCTCCTGTGCCTCCGCCGTGCGCGCATCCCGTGCCTCTCCTAAGGACACCTCATTTTACCCTCGTGACCTCTGTCAAGGCCCTACTTGCGAATACAGTCACATTCCGAGGAACTGGGGTTGGAAGCTCAACATAAGCATGGTGGGGGGAACAGCTCAACCCACACAGGTGGGACGGGAGCCTCTCAGCGGGGGCAGCAGTCACGTTGCCAACGGCACCGTGCCCAGAGGCGGGGGCCGGTGCAGTCGGCACACTTACCAAACTGGCCCTCGCACAGCGCACGTCGGCAGCCGGGGCCTCTTCACAGCCCCGACTGACAGGAAGTCAGAACTGGCACCGGTTGGAGGATTACGAGAATTCCACATTTCCCTCAGACTCAGAGGAGCAGCTTTAGATCCTTCCACCAGCATCCGCTGAGGCAGCATGTGAGTGCCCAGCCCGTTGGGGCGGCGGGGAGTTTAGACATGGCTCTGGGGACAGCGAGGGCCTGCCAGCCCAAGACACAGGGCCTGCCATAGCCCACGGGCCTGTCCCCTGGTGAGAGTTGGCAAGCCCCCACGTGACAGCAAGCAGACAGCCTAGGTAGGCTCGGCACTTTGCAAGTGGGATAATAATGGTGTCGATGTTTATGCAGGTAGCCCAGGCTCTGTGCATTGTGGGCAGCACACTCCTGAGTCTCTAGGCGGGAGGGACAGAGCTATGGCGATATCCCTGCTCTTCAGTGACGGAAGTGAGGCTGCACGAGGTCCTGAAGCCCGCCCAGGTCCCTGCAGCTGGTCAGCGCTGCGTCGGCCACGGGGACCCAGGTCTGGCTGGGCCATTCGTTTCGCTGCATTTGACATCCCTTGTGTGACCCTGACATCGTGGGAAGGTGGGAGACGTGGGACTGACCCCTTTCGAGGGTGGCCCTGGGTGCGCGGGGGTTCCTGGCCCTCAGGAGTGCCTGAGAGGACTGACTTGGCACAACTGGACCGGTGTGGCTCACCCACCTACTCCCCGAAACAGGCGACCATGTGAGAAAATGGCCATGTACCCAGTGACCAGAGGGCTCTGCAGTGGACCTTCCTCTGCGTAAGGTGCTTTGAGAAACAAGCCCGTACGTCTGCCTTGAAAAGGCAGATGGGCTGATGCTTCTCTTTCAGGCGTCCTTTTTCCAGCAGGGACGTCCATCGCCATCCCTGTGACCCAGAAGGCCACTTCGCAAAGAAGGACGAGCTGCCAAAGCAGTGACAGGCCGGGTCTGGATCTGATCCACCGAGGGGTGCGTCAGGCGCTGCCAGTGCTGGCGGAAGCGGAAGTGTGACGGACAGCTGCCTGCTCTATTTATTGATCTGATTCATCCAATTACACAGGAGGCTGTTCAGAGGAGGTTCAAGAAAATGACTCAAATGTCACCCAGATGATGCCACGGGGCTTCAGCCAGCGTTGTTTGTCGCATTTCTGCTATTAGAGGAGACTTTTACCTAAAGAATATTAATTGCAACCGAGAGCCGAGTGTGAAGTGAAATGGAATGACAAGTCCCGGCACGGCTGTGCCGCAGGGGACAGGCGTGTGAGGACAGCCCGTGCTGAACGGGCGGAGCCGGCCGGGGCGTTTTATCTAACGATTATAACCTGTGTTTCCCGTCCTTAACGCACACGTGATGGGACGGCAGGCTACCACCTTGATGTTTCTACTGCTTTTCAAATTCTCATCAAAAACAGAACAGCGCGTCGGAGTCCCTGATCCGCAGGCGTATGTGTCAGAATTCTCAGGTGGGACTCCCTCTTGTCCCCAAACAGAACTACGCTTGATGCCCCAAAAGTTCTCTCCTCATGTTCCCTGTGGGATTTTCCAAGTCAGAACTTAGTTTATCTTCAGCCTCCAGTGTAAAGATTCGAGGGAGAGAATCCCCCCTCAAGTTTTGAAAAGTAGAGAATATTGAACTACTGTCTCAGCTCGAATCATTCAATGTATGTTACCTCTTTACTGTCGATGCCTTCCCACCAAAACCCACCGAGAACACACCTGTAGTCGGCCAGGTTGGGATTTTTCTTTTTTTTTTACTCATTTCATAAACCCGTACGTCATGGGAACCATGAGGTGTCTCGGCAAGAGGGAACTGGAAGCACTTAACAGGGTTTAGTTGGGAGACTGGGGTAGGGGTGGGGGTGGCCCAAGGGAGCGGGGCGGGCTGTGGATCGGGTGCTGGCAGCAAGCAGGGGTGATCGATGCTTCGATATCGTAACTCTTCTCCAGAAGGCAGAAAGAACCGTGTGACTGTAACTGGGAAAGCAGCCGTCTTGAGTTAGCTAGGGTCGGGGGTGCTGGTCACGCTGCTGGTTCGGTGAGCCTGCTGTGGTCCAAGAGGCCTGATCACCGAGGGCTTGTCTTGCATTGGTCCGGCATGCATGCCGGGTGCTTTTGGCCACTGGTGTTCCATGAAATCGTCAATATTCCACAGAACACACGAGCTCCCACCGAGGGCCAGCTCTGCTGTCAAGGGTTTCTTCCCTCTTCCCATTCATCCAGGTGTTTACTTCTCTAACAAGTGTGCAGCATGCTTCCCCTGTGGTGGGCACTCGGTGATTTACAAACCGTTTCATCAAATGCTGCCTCAGGCCCTCCCTCACCTCCCATGCTCCCTCACCTTGCTCTGGCTTCTCTGCCTCCCTCTGACATTCTCTGGGCTTATTTGCTTGTTTATTTGTTGTCTGTAAGCGCTATAAGGGCAGGGCTGTCCGTTTTGTTCAGCTGTATCTTCATCATCTGGAACACAGTTGGCACTCAACGAATCATTGTTGATGATGCTGACCGTTAATTAAAGGACCTGTCTGTACGATACTTACAGACCTGGCAAAATCACATGTGGTTTTTTTCTGGTAGAATTCTCCAAAGTCTTGATTCCCAGGGCTTACTCTTCCAAAAGATAATTAAGAGTAGTTCCATCTCCCCACCCATTTATCGATCTCCCCATCCATTTTATCCATCCATCCTTTTATCCATCCATCCACCCATCCACCCTCCACCCATGTGCTTACCATCCATCCATCCATCATCCATCTGCCCACCATCTATCCATCCATCCATCCACCATCCATCCATCCATCTACAGCTTTTATTTGTTTGTACATAATTCTCACTCGGCAAGTGAACGTCTTTGGAAAGTTTCTCAAAGGTAAGTTTCCTGTCTTATTTCTTCTTTTTCCCTGTGTCCACGTCCTCTGCAGTCTGCACATCCACGGTGCCACTTTGTCAGGTGTTTCGTTAACTAACGCTCGGCCGGCAGGTGTGGGAGGTGGCGCCAGCTCGAGCCTGGGCTCTGCTCCGGCCTCACAAAGTACGGGTCCCGCCGCCCTGGGCGTGCAGGAGACGCCGGGCAGAGGGTGACCTCACGGGCAGGGCAGGAAGGGGCAACTTGGGGTCTGCACAGGGCCGCCCCCTCCAGCACCCCCTGCCGTGGCCTCCTTGCATCCACTGCGGGAAGGTCTGACACCAAGTTTCACTTGCCCACGCCGAACCTCCGAACCTCCAGGAGGGACCTCAGACCTTTCAGGCCTCTGCCCTTTCCTGCCCTCGGGACCACTCACTCCAAACCCATCTCCACCCAGGCGGAGGGAACAAACGGCAATTCACCCCAACTGATGCAAACGACTAATATTTATCGAATTGGAACAGAGGAAGTATTTTACCATTTCTAGATAGCCCTTTCAGTCCGACAACGATGCTCAAGATGGTGTTCAAACTAGTGTTAATTTTCAATCATCCGCATAAGTAAATGTAACAGATTATGCCGAGTGTTCATTCACAGACGCAGACCTGCACTGGATCGGCCCACGCCGGGTCAGGTGACGGGCCGTGGACTGACCTGTCTGTCATGTACTGAAATCTCCAGAACAGAAGAAATGGATCCTATCAGGGTTTCATTACATCAGGTTTTAAACAACTCCACGGTTTATCCTAAGTGTTTAAAACGATTTAAATCGATACGATGTAGAAAGCTAATTCTGAGGCCTGTTTCTGGATTTTATGATAGAAGCTCAGTGTTGCCATGATCTAAGGTAAATGAAAATGGATTCATTTCACAGTCGGAATTACGGGGGGTGGGAAGGGGCGGTGGGCATTTTTGCCTTATTCAAGAATTTTTATGCTTAACATGGAGTTGTTTTTTTTTTTTCATTCATTTTACATCTCAAAAGCCAGCCTAAAGCCCCAAATGATGGGACAGAACGCACTGGGCCCCTGACCCACGAGCACCGATGTCTTAGTTTGGGGCCAAGTCCTGAAGGAAGGCAGAGAGTTCAGCTGATAAAGCTCCCGGGCGTGCATTATCTTCCCTGGCTTGTGACCTGTGACCTCTAGGTTACCACTGACCGCCTATCCTCTAATTCCAAAATTCAGAAACATCTGCCAGGTTATTAGACCCAGGTGTGTTTCCAAATTCTCTTCCAGCTGCAGAGAATAGGGAGGGGGCACATCGAGATGCTCCTGTGCCTGGAGCTGAAATTTTCGAGTCCTCTCATGGGAAGAAAAATTCTTTTCAAGAAATCACGAAAGAAAATTGTATGTTTTTGCTTTATGGTAAAGGCGGTGTTAAAGTATAATTTTAAAATATTTCGTATTTACGGAATCCTCTCATTTACAAAGTGCTGAGAAGTATCTGCTCTTAGCGTTCCGTACCATTTGATGAACTTGCATCTTCACACGCCATTGGCCAGAGCTGCAGGTCAGTTAATGGTCACCCCTGGTGGGGAGCCTGTCTACACGATACGCCTCTTAAATACACCTTAATCTAATCTACAGTGTCCAAAACACAGCGTTGCTGTGACAATAGCATGGCATCAAAGAAAAAAATTAAAATATGCCCTGACGTGACTGCCGTGGCCTCCTGAGGCGGGCTCATCGGACAGTATGGAAACCTCCTTTCTGCATCGGAACCACGCTGTGCCCTGTGTTTTCATTTCAAGCACAGGGAAGGCATGTAGGGGGTTTACTAGGCTTCTTGGAATAAAAGAGAAAGGGGGGAAAGAGTCCCAAGATGAGAATATTCTGGAGGACGAAACTAACTATACACGTAATGCAAAAAAGCCCAATATCGCCTTATCGAGCTCATCGATAATTTTTTATTCTGAAGGGCAATATTCCCTGACTTTAAAAATAATCTATTGACGATTGTTGACTCTGTTATTATTTGAATAACATGGCACAGAACATTTATCTCCCTTATTCTATTTTATCAGAATAAAACAACAACAAATGCGAATTCCCTCTCACGTCGCTGTGATCAGAACTCTGCTCTGCATCCCGCCACTGTCTTTGAACCTGGACCGGTAGTTCAGACTGGACTCAGCTGAGGAGTGGCTTTATTTTTTAAAAAATTTCCATTATCTAATTTTAAATTATCACGCAGTGAAATGTATGCTTTTTGCTAAACAGTCCTATCATGTTCGGCTTCCTGTATTTTGAAGCTCTTTCGTCACGCATGCTCCGTTAGGAATGGTGTGTGTGTGTGTTCTTGGCGAATCGGTCTTTCCATCATTATGCGATGTCCCCTTTCATCCTGGGATCTTTCTTGCTCTGAAGTCTGCTTTGTCGATGTTAACGTAGCCACTCCAGCTTCTTTTGACTATGAAATCTTTTAGAGAACTTCAGAAAATCGTCTAGTGTCTTTAGTCCGACGTGCACCCTTTCTGTTGTTCGTTCTTCATTCCTGAACTACCCGGTGTCCCTCCGATGTCATTTTCTTTCCGTTCGCAGGACTTCGTGTAGTATTTTTTTTCCTTCAACGAGTCTCATGGCAACACATTCTCTTAGTTTTCCTTCATCTGAGAATGTATTGATTTGTCTTCATTCCCAAAGAATATTTTCATATACTGCAGAATGGTGTTCTCTCTCTTTTGTCTATTATAGTTTCTGATGAGAAATCTGCATTATTCCAATCATTGCTCTATGTGTAATGTCGCTTTTACCTGGCTTCTTTCATGATCTTTCCTTTCTCTTTGGTTTTTCACCGGTTTGTTATAGAATATCTGGGCCTGCTTTTCTTTTAGTTTATCCTGTTTGATGGTTCACTAAGCTTGTTGTATCTGTAGATTTGTGTTTTTGACCAAATTGGGAGATTTTTTTTTTTTTTTTTTTTTTTGGCGAGGAAGTCATTATTTCTTCTAATATTTGTCTGCACCAATCTCTTTCTCTTCTCTGTCTGGGACTCCAAGGGAACAAATATTAGACGTTGTGATGTTCTTCTAGAGATCCCTGAAGCTCTGTTCAATTCTTTTAAATTGTCTTTTTCTCTGTTCTTCAAACTGAATAATTTCCCTTGATTTATCTTCAAGTTCACTGGCAATTTCCTCTGTCAACTCTGTTCTCCTGTTCTGTTTCAGGCCTTGTATTTTTCAGTTATAATTGCCACAGTAAAAAAAGCCTTTGTTAATTTCAATATCTGGGTCATCTGGTTGATTTTCTTTTCCCTTGAAAATCGTTCCTGTTTTCCTGTTCTTTGTATGCTGAGCGACTTTCGACATTTTTGATGTGTTTGTCGTGAGACTCTGTATCCTGATGCGATCCTCTGCAGGTTGCTGATCTGTTGCTGTTTAGCAGACAATCATCTGGTTAGGTCCCTGCCACAAGTTTTATTTGCCTCTTGTGAGTGGTGGCTCCAGTGTCGCTCAAGTTTTTAAACTCTTTGCTACGTTGCTCTGTGTCGGTCTCATGCACGGACCATCAGAGCTCACCTGGGATGCAGGCAGCTGTCTGTTAGCTGTGCAGTTCTTGAACCTTTGCTACGTTGCTCTGTGTCGGTCTTGCACTCCACGGTGCAAGGACAAGCTGAGGACATGTGCCCATTCCCACAGGGCCCTCCTTTTCCATTCGTCTCCTGTCTGTGCGTCCCTGAATACGCTCTGGCTCCCAAGGACCCCTGTCCAGTCCTCCAGGTTGGAATCTAGACTTTCTCTCTGAGTCGTGGCTGCTCTCGCCGCCACTTGGCAGAACTTCGCTCTCAGGGAAGAGCCTGGAGAGAAAAAAAGAAAGAAATGGACAGGGGAGACAAACAGGGATTCTCTCACACTCTCTGGTTTATGAGAGCCTTTTTTTTTTCTTGGTTTTCTAGCCCAAACCACAGAGCTGTACGGTCTGGTGACTGGGGGCTGCCCTCAGGCCACAGCCAGGAGAGAAGAGAGGAAAAGCCACCAGAAACTCACCCCTCCCACCCCCACAGGTTGCCTCAAGTCCCAGTTCCCTGCCAGTCCACTCTTACGGTTTACTTTTCAGAGTTCTCAAATAGTTGCTCTTTGTGCTTTGATTTCTTCCCTTCAGGACAGGTGGTTTGCTGAGGGCACTTATAGGCGCTGGAGTTGCGACTCCATCTAACGAATAATCCTGTTGGGTTGAAAATTGATCTTTTCTTCCTTCCTCTTCACGGATATCTCAATGTCATATTTTGTGCAAATCTTCAAATAATAAATAACGTTTGCATTCAGAACACAAGTGAGTATACCGCACACATACCTCTTTTGCCCGATTCGTAGGCCAAGTCCCTGAGTAGGGATGCTCGAGAAAACACTTTCCTTACATGAACAGTTAAAAAAAATCAAGCCTGGAGAATGTGTCCGTCCTTTTGATCTTTGCAAGGTCAATCTCATTTTTATTCTGCATCTTATACCCCTCGTTTTGTTGGCCTGGGTATCAGGGACACTATAACTTAATCAATGAAAATTGAATTGTGTTTTAAGGAATAGTGTTTTGCCTGCATTAGGGTATAATTACATTACAGGAGGAAATTCATTTTCATTCCACACAGCTCCTGACCTTATATGGGGTCTGATTAAAAGCCCTTCCAGTGTGAGTGTCAGGGCTGGTTTTCCTTGAATGCGGGCCAGTTGTGTTAATTATTTGGGGAATAGGGGACAAAGTTTTTATGGGGAAACACAGAGACAGTGTTTGAAACGAGAAATGTCAGGTTATAGCTGAGGAGTCTGACAGTTTCATTGCGCCTGCGAGTTTCCAAGTGTGAGTAGGTCTTATGGTTCAGTCAAAGGATGTCCCGCAATTATCTATGTCTGAATCGTCATGCATACACTTGACCTCCAAGAGGACCCAGAGGCCGCTTTTCCCCCAGATCCTCTCCAGCTCTTTCTCGGCTCCTTTGGCACGCGGCTGCAACCCTTGGGGTATTTCTAGGAGCCTCGATGACTGCCATGGCATCTACAACCCATGACAGGGAAATCTTACAAAAGTAAGTTGGTGTCCTGCAGATACCAGCCTTGCATGCATATCGCTGACAGACGATTAAAAGTCTTCTGAGATTTAGAAGTAGTTAAAATGTAATTAACCGGAATAGTTTTCCTTCCTTTCCAGCCTCTCCTGTTGTAACAAACCAGACACCACCTCCAGGGGCCCCGAAGCCCGTATGTAAGACTCGCACAGGTGAGACCCCTCGGAAACCAACGCGCAGCTACCGGGCTGGTCCCGCCGAGAGCGCAGCCCGAAGCTCCGGCGAACATTCTGCCTGCGGGGGCGCAAAGCGGCAGCGGCTCTCGAAGCTGTAGCAACATCTGTAGCTTTGGGGGCGTCACATGTTTTCATTAACGGGCAGGCCTTGCCGCTGGGCTTAGGGCCGCAGGTCCCGCCAGGTGGCGGAGGAGAAACTGATGGCACAGGAAGGAGCCGGCGGCGGCTGCCAAATGCGGAATTCCGTCTTGGCGATCTTGGCGTTCACCCCACCGCCGGCTTCGCCGCCGCGCCCCTCCGTCCTGCCCTCGCTTTCGGCTCCGCTTCTCGCGTCAACACGGCCATTGCGTTATGGGGCCGCTCTTCCGTGACCGTCCTTTTAATTATCCGGGGGGGGGGGGAAAAATTGCAAGAGCGACTTCGGATTTGGCCGTGCCCGTACGCCGGCAGCCCGCGTCCCCCTCTCTCTGCGTCACCCCCGTTCTTGCCAGGCAGCATGTGGTAGGATTTTGTCCACGTGACCACGGTGGTATCTCAGTCATCGCGCTGGTGTGTTTCCGGTTCTTCAGAAATTCCACTCCGGAACAGAGTCGCTGGAATGGCCTTTTCCATGCAGGACATCCTGCAGTGGCCTGTCACGCAGGCAACACCCCACAGTGTGGTTCTCTGGAGGGTCTCACGTAGCAGGGTGTCCGTATCAGGAGGAAAACCCTCTGTGACATTCGGGCTCAGGCAGGTGTTAACCGCCCAGAGGCCAAAGCAGAGACTAAGGAAGCAGAAGGGTGAAATTCTTTCTAATGACACATGTGATCGCACATAACCCCCAGCTTAAATCTTTACCCGCAGCAGGAACTGCATTGTCTTATTCAAGGCCTAGAATTTAAAACAGATTGGAAGTGAACCTGGGATATGCATCAGAGATCATTTAAAAAAACACACAAAGTCACTCAGATTGCTGTTTTATGGGACTGACTTTTCCAGTTAGGCTCAAAAGCAAAAATGATCTCGCCCAGAGGAAGCAGGGGCTTGTTCCAAAGCCTAACGTGCACGTGTGGACATGGTAACTGTTCCCGCACCGGCTCCGACTCGCCTGGGCTAAGGTTTTAGGGGATCACACAAGCTAAGGAAGGAAACCCCAGTATTTTCCTTTCTGTGTAGGGAAGAACCTAGTTCTTCCTGTCGTGTCTTTTCTCCTGGTGTCTCCTTCACTGCCACCTCCACACGCACACTTCTGACACCAGATGTGGGGGTTCCCGCCCCCCCCATTCCTTCTCTCCGACCCAGCTGGGTGTCCTACCATCGAACTCACTTCTGACGCTGTCTACCTGGAGGCAGCCTCAGATCCCACGCGTTAAAGGCTCAGTTCCACAAGACTGTCCCCACCCCGCCTTAGAGGCCAATTGCAAGTCCAGGGTGTCTGTCACCTTTGCCTCTGACCAGAGCTTCCCCTGACTCCCTCCTCAGGTTCGGTTGATTGGCTAGCAGCTCACAGGAGTCAGGGAAATGCTTATACCATCAGTTTATGAAAGGAAGTGATCAAGGACATGATGAACAACCAGATGAAGGGTTACACAGGGCGAGGTCTGGCAGGGTCCCGTGGAGTTGGGGTGCGTCTCCATCCTGGTACGTGGACGTGTTCACCGACCTGGGAGCCCTCTGAACCCTGGCTGTTGGTTTCGTGGAGACTTTCTCATGATCAATTGTTAACTCCATTTCCAGTTTGCTTCCCTCTCTGGAGAATGGGGAGCGGGGCTGAAAGTCCCAAGCTTCTCATCAGGGCTGGGTCTTTTCAGAGACCAGCTCCCACCCACGAGCCACCCAGAGTCACCTGATTAGAACAAAAGACTCTTCAGTCACCCAGGAAATTACAAGGGTTTCAGGAGCTCTGTGCCTGGGAACTGTGGACAGAGACCGATGTGTGTGTGTCTTACTATAAATCACATATCACACAGGGAAACGGGCACATTAACAGAACGAAAAAACGTTAAACGCTCGCTTTTCTCTATCAAGTGATGAGACCAAAACAAACCCAGCTCCTGGATTCATGCCTTTCGTTGTTGGGCCATATTTAAGGTTTAGCTTTAACTGTCGTGTCCGTGTTTATGGTCCACGTCTGTCTCTGGGATCCCCCATGTCCCCCCGAAACCGTGTTTCTAGCCACACAATTCATTTTCACGTAGGTGGCAGCCGAAAGAGCACTTAGCAGGTCTGGCTTTCTCATCGCAGCCCCTCGGCCTGGCTCTGCCTCTTGCCCCTCACCCCGCCCCGCCCCGCCCCGCCGCCTCTGGCCTTAACCTTCCGTGCATCACCCGTGAGCCACTGCTCTCCATAGCCAGCACTCGGTCAACAGCAAGGTCAGAGTAGCACTTCCCGAACATCCCTGCGCTTTGTTCCTCCTCCATTCTCAGCGTGGTCTCTACGCCAAGGTGTCATTTTCCACAGGAGTCAACACAAGACCGGGCTGCTGACAACCCTCAGGCCATCTCATCGAAGCACGATGTCTAAGACGAAGGAGGTTAAAGCACTGTCTCGCCTCTTCAGGCCACCTGTGCAGTGTGAAATTCAGGCATAACTTTTGACAAAGCATGTTGTGTCCAGATGATGGTGGAGCGTCTGGATACCCCCCTTGGACGGAGGAATAACCGAGGTGACAGCTGCCAGAAGTTTGGAGGAACAGAGGGGCTATTTGCTAACACTTGGAGGGGCGTCCTGTGGACTTGGGGCTTGGGACAGACCCTCAGAATGGGAACCCCGCCCTGCCTCTAGCCAGCTGTGGGACCTCGGCCAAGTCACTTCCTCTGCTTCTCAGTTGGGGAGGTTGGGGACAATGGCAGTGTCCACCCCTAGGCTGGCATGGGGATTGAAGGTGTTAATGAAGGAGAGCCACTCGCCAAATGTCACCGGTGATGCTGATGGCGGTGGTGATGGGCCTTTTGATTATAAAGAGCAAGCATGGATTTCATTAGTGGATGGTATAAGAAAGTCGATTTCAACGCAATACAAGAAAGACCCTCTTTTAAGTACCTTTAAATACAGCCTTTAAAATCCTGCTGTAGTGGATTGAGATACAACAAAAACAATAACAACAAAACCAATGTTTTTCAAAAAGTACTCTCAAAATCTCTGCCGAACCCTTTGGGTGCCGCCACTTCACCTTCTCAGCCTTTCTCTTTCTTGCACTAATTGGCAGCAGCTGAGTAAGCATCACATGTCCTCTCCCTCAGAGCCCTTTTCGGGGGGCACCCAAAAGCCCCCCCAACTTCCAAGCAGCCGAGGGACTAACACCAGGCCAGGTGGCTCTTCTGTCATCTACCAGAAATCTGGGGATGTGGCTCAAACATCTTTAGAAGGAGATCAGCATGATGTGGCAATTCCATATCAAGGGGTCCACCCCACGGGGATGACCTGGGGGCATGCAAAAACGTTCTTACAAAGATGTTTCTAGCAGCCTGCAAGTAAGGAAACGTATTGTCAAGAGCAAAGACTCCATTATATTTTTCAAAATCATATGTACGCCCTAAAAAGTACCCGTATACCAACCACGTGAGCTAAGCAGCCTACTCATAGGTGTTATTCAGGAGGAAACATACGTCCGCACATCCACACAAAGACTTACATACAGATGTTTATACTAGCTTGATGTGTAATAGCCAAAAACTGCCAAAAAAAAAAAAAAGTCCATTAATAGGTAAATGAAAATAATGGTATATCCATACAATGGAATAGTATTCGGCCACACACAAGAATGACCTATTGATACAAGCAACAACATGGATGAATCTTCAAACCATTTTGCTGAGTGAAAGAAGCCAGGCCAAAAGAGAGTGCATACTACATTGTTTTGTTTATAGATAACTCCAGAAAATTCTAACTGACCTAAGTGACAGTACACAGGTCAGGGGTTCCTTGGGGACGCAGTGGTGGTGGCAGAGAGGTGAACTACAAAGGGACACGAGGAGCCCTTTGGGGTGACGGATGTGTCCACGGTCTTGACTATGGTGGTGGCTTCGCGTGAGTCTACACCTGCCCGCTCTCTGCCTGGTGAACTCCCACTCATCCTTTGTCCTTTGGGGTTCAGGTCTGTGCAGCCCCCTTTGGGAGCTCTTCCCGGAGGTGTTCCTGAGCCCGACCTCACTGTGACACGTGGGTCACTTGTCACACTGTACCATCATTGTCGTGAGCTTTCTATCGCTGCAGGAACAAATGACCATGAGCCTTAGTGGTTTAAAACAACACGAACTTACTGAAGAGGAATTTGCACTCAAAAGGCTAATCGGCTCTTCGTTCTCCTTTTGTGGATATGCTGGCTGCATAGGCCGCACTCAAAATTAAATAAAGACTCATCCTCATTCTTGTTATTCTGTCTAAGCAACAAATGTAACTAACTGCCTGTACCCCCCACCAACTCCTGTGCTTTGTAACTCTTTGTAACTGCCTACAACCATAGCAACTCCCCGCTTTGTAACCTTCTGAGGACAAATTAACCAATCAGCCCAGGCCAAATAAGCTCTATTTTAGCGAAGTTGCAATTGAGCTCTGGGCCCAGATCTTCAGAGCGCTAGCTCCTCTTGGAGAGTTCTCCAGCTCTCCAAGTGATGCTTGGTTTCTCACCAGTCTGAGTTTTGCAATATTTCTGCAACATTTCTACGATCTTACAGTTCCGGAGGTCAGGGTCTGAATGGTTCTCGCTCAGCTGACATCGAGTTGTGCGCAGAGCTGTGTTCCTTCTGGAGGCTCTAGGGGAAGATCTGTATCGTGCCTTGTTCCACTTCTGCGTTCCTTGGCTCAGAGCCCCTTCCTCCATCTTCAAAATCAGCAGCAGAGTTTTCACATCTCTCTCTATCTGAGACACTGGCTCTCCCGCATCCCTCCTTCATTTACAAGGGCTTGTGTGGTTGCATCAGGCCCACCCAGACAATCCAGGAGAATCTCCCCTCCTCAAGATCCTTAATCCAATCGCATCTGCAAAGACCCTTTTTCCGTATGACGTCACATATTGGCCTGTTCTGGGGATCAGAACGTAGGCATCTCTAAGGGCCATTCGTTATTCTGCCTGCCAAATCTGGCTTGTCTTGTAAAATCTCAGACCAGAGACCTTGTTTATCTTTGTGTCCCTGGCTCCAAACACAATATAGTCCATTTCTGCAGGATGAATAAATTGATCAGTGAGTTAATACTGAATGCCTGTACTGTTCTCTGCCTACTTAATCACTTTTCCTTTCTCTTGCATACTACGTCAGGATTTTGTGATCTTTGAAGCTGGAGCACTGGCTCGTGGCAGGGACAAAAACAGGGAGACCTGGGAGTTAAATACTCTCAGAAATACCATTTTTGCAAATGCAGGTTGTGACACAGAATCACCAAGTGAGGGGACAAACACCTCGCGAAGGGTCTAAGACAGTGGGATCAATATTTACTGGCTCAGTCACCTCTGGGACCTTTGATGTTGGTCCCGAAGGTCGCAGTGGCAGGAACTGAAGTGGGTGCATGTCACCTCAGAGCCTGTCTCCGTTTGGGCTGCCCCCACCCTTCAGTGACTTATAAAGTAAGGGTATTTTGTTGCAGTTTTTAAATATTAACTTATGATCCACTAAAACGTGACGGTTCCTATTACTCTTCGTCTTGCATGGAAGCAAAAAACGCACCCCTGAGCGGCAGCGGGGAAACGATCAACAATTCCTTGTCTGAAAACCACAGGGTGAGTCAGAGGCAGAGCTAGAGGTCAAGTCTGGGGCTGGCTGCCGAGTCGGGCTCCCCGCGGCACATTGCGGGCCGGCCTCCTCCCCCTGCCGGCTCTCGATAATGACGCCTTGACCAACCCAAACGAATCGAGGCATCTGAACCCTCCCCGGGCTCTGGTGTCTCTGGTTCTGTCCCCCGTCTCTCAGCACAAGGGCTGGTGCGCACGGGTCGGCTGGCCCGGGGCTGGAGGACAGAGGCCACGCTGTTTGGAGACACGTGTTCCCCTGCGGCCACTGACACAGGACCCAGGTGAACACGCTTAGAGAAGGGGTGTGGATTGTGACGTGCATGTCTCTTTATTTTTACATCTTGAGAATATTACAATTATATGCATGTTCAACCAGCGCGACCCTGGCACCGAGCTGTCTGCGAACATCCTCTCCGTCTCCCTCATCACAGCCTCGTGAGGTCGGTATCCTTCTCTCCTCCTCCTGTGGACGAGGACATGGGCACAGAGAGGCACAGGGACAGGGAGGAGCGGCGGAGGAGCTCACAGTCAGCTCCAGAGTCGTCGTCTTGACTCCGCGGCTCGGCTGACCTCTGAAACACCAACTCTAGACGTGAGTAACAGTGAGATTGATGGAATTACCTGTTGAAAGAATAGCACTGAGTATCAAGGTGGAAAGTCAGGTGTTTGGGGCCACTCTGGTGCCACCAGGAATGGATGTCCAGGGACCCTGTGGGTGGTTTTGCTCTGGTGAGATGTCCAGGGAACAAACACTCCCAAATGTTTCCTTCCTGTGTGAGCCCTGGTACCTGCACAGCCCTACCTACTTGTGCAGGTGGAACGTACCTGAGAGAACCCCGAGTTGGGGCAGCGGGCTCGGGAGCTGGATGCCGATGCCGTTCAAGCGACAGAATGAGCCACGATGCAGATGAAATCCTGTTTCAGCGGATGCAGGCAACCCGCCCACGTTCTGTTCTTAAAAATGTGATTTTATCAGAAAGCTCTGGCTGAGGTTTATGAATCTTTACTTTCTATTTAAACTTGTTTGTGGTCGTGTGTTATAACAAAGTCCGATCTACAGCAAATGAGGAAAAGAATCCACAGCTAGTGTTTCCACATCAAAAAAAAAAAAAATTCTGTGGGCATCTCAGAGCAAACAGGTCTCCATGCAGGAAGGGAAGAGGCGACTTACAGGGGACGATCATCCCTGTTCTGGCAACGTTTAATTCTCAAATTTGGTTAGAAAGGGGGTCAAAGGGCTACAATGATGAAAGAAACCAAAAAAAAAAAAAAAAAAAGCAAGAGGAGAGTTTCCGGTTTCACTTTCGCAAACTCACACAGGGAAGAACCTTCAGGCCTTTCCCCTGCAGGCGTGCCTTTCAGACCCTAAGTTTTATTTCCTCATTTCCGAAGGGATTCCAGTGTTTGGATGCAAATTTTCTCGTTTTGAGGACTGACGCCCCGCTCTGCTGCATCGATTAGGAGAGGGTGAGTGATGAAGTTCACTGGCCTAAGTGGGGCCCTCTCTCATCTCCACCAGCAGCGAGTCCTGGGGCGGGGGCCTGCCCTGTGCAGCACTGGGGTGGTGCTGGGGAGCCCCCGGCGTGAGCAGGGCAGCGTGTGGGGACCTTGGACAGCGGAGGTGGAATCCGGCAGGTTCAGATGAGAAGGGAGGGCATGGCGGACACCCAGGGGCCCTCCTGAAGCAGTGCGAGGTCTCGCGAACCCAGAGATGGAGGTCGATGGACGTGACGTGCGTGGAGATCCTTCGGGGAGAAGGGAAGAAAGAGAAGGTAGGGAAGGCAGAGGCTGCGTGTGTTGGATCAATAACCGACACCAGGTGAGGATGAGCTGAAAGAGAGACGTTCTCTGTAAAACGAATACCCTCAGCCCCGTGTCCTAGCGGGGAGCTGAAGTAGTGACGTGCATCGTAGCTGGAGTCGACCTGGCCAGGGGCATCACCGCACCTCTGTCCTCACAGGCACCTGAGAGAGCTGAGGGGGGCGGGGCCCGGGAGGCGGGGCCTGGGAGGCGGGAGAGCCCCGCCCCCGCAGGCCAAAAGCGACCTGCCATCCGCCACCCTGAGGAAGGATGTGCCAGTCCTTGGACACCTGCTCCCCAGATGGCGGGGTCAGACCCCCTCGGGGCTGATGTTCTGTGCTCTGGCAGCACGTGGCAGGAAGAGGGACCGTCCCCTCGACTTTCATGATTTGCTCCTTGCCCTCTGCTCCAGCTTCCTTATCTGGGACAACGAATGATCTTTGTGCCCTTGAGTCCACGGCGCCGGCTGGTTGTAGTCTCGCAGTGGAATTTACTGTAACAGGTTCAGACCCTTCTGCGAGGTCTTCGCTATATCCACTGGGGAAATCACACAGAAAAAAAAAATAATAAGTCAATAGACTATGCGGAGGAAGAACCTGTGTAGGAAGAAGGAGTTTTTCAGATCACTGAGAACGGGAGGGAAAGACAATCTGCCAGTTTTCAGACCAGGAAATCGTTCTCGATCTTTTCGTCTAGGGCCTCCCATTACTTCGTAAAAATAGATGTTTCACTTGTTGCTTCTTCATCAGCTTCCTGCAGCAAGAAAACACGCCATTTAATGCCTCAGGTAGCACTGGCCCTACCTGAGCCGGAAGTGTCCGAAGTGATCATTCTCCCCTAACGGGGTCCACTTTTAAGTCTCAGGGAAGAGAGTGGCTCCAAGCTGGGGCGCTCGGTGCAGGAGGAAGTTCCCAGGACGGACGTCAGTGAAGGGAAGGTGAGGAGCCATCCGGCGCCGTCTGGGAGCCGATCCCCTGCCGACTGCTGGCTGAACGCGAGCCACCATCTGACATGCTGGAGACGCAGAGAGGCTCCCGGCGCCCAGAGCCCGACGAGGGGCCGAACGGCCCGGCCTGCGCTCCCTGCTCAACAGTGGTTCAGTTCATCCAGGAATCTTGCTTTGTAATTGGAATAAAGTCACTCAATTTTATTATGTCACGGGATGCTCTCCCCCCACCGCCCCCAGGCCAGTGTTTCATATGCCCAACCCCAGGGGCAACGTAGGTTTTCAGATCAGTGTTTGAGATAAAGGGTATTCTGTGTGTCTGTCACCCAGATGAGGTACCCGGTTGGGGGCGGGAGGAGGGTGGCGAATTGTCACTTTCCCTGTTTCAGTTCATTCTGAAAATACTTTCCAAGGGAATATCACAAGTGCTGAGTGGAACATTTTTCTCGGCTTTATTTGAACTTTACCGTGTGAATTAAGCTCCCAAACTACTTTGTTTTCACTTCATCTGTAACTAGACATTTGAATTTTCAAAAGTGTCATTGCAGATCAGTGGGCAAAGGTTGGTCATCCATGCAGGAAGGAAAAATGAAACGGAATCCCTACCTCATGCCAGACACAAAAATCAGTTCTGGACGGATATTCAAGATGGAGGTGAACACTTCATCTAATTAAACCCAAACCCAGGTCCTCCTTATGGCTTTACCGGCATAATGCTGTGTACAGTAGTCTCTCGTTACCTGACGGCGTTCCATCCCACAGGTCACCTTCAATGTCACGTGGAACACGGATAAGAGGCCACAATAATCCAGGTGAAAATGATGAAGGCATGAGTTAGAATAGTGACAGCAAGCGTGGAACGATGGGACCAGGGTCTGGAAGTGTCCCCTGGGATTTGTTGATCAGTTAAATGAGGACAGTGAGAGAGAGAGAGAAAGTCTGGGGGTGCCGCTCTGTTTTCTACCTTGGGAGAGGAGGTGGGGGTGCTGGTTTATGGAGAAAAACAGTATCATTTACTGTAAAAGTACATTTATATTCACTAAATTCATCAAGGCAGGCAATGGACCAGGCGGTGCGCTGATTTCCATGCGTATGTAATCCCAGCACATCCCCACAAAAAGCCTGTAGGTATCCCTGTCCTCATTTTACAGGCGAGGAAGGAGACAGTCCTAGAGGGGTTACGTAACTCTTCAGCCACCACAGAGGAGGACCTGGGCGGGGTCAACCCAGTGCTGTCAACCCCAGAGCAAGAACTGTGGTCAGTCTGGAGCATGTCAGGCTGGGGTACCTGTGAGGGTCCGGGCAGCTCACCCAGCAGATAGTCGCACGTACGAGGCTGAAACTCGGGGGTTAGGTTTGGGGAAAAGCGTCCCAGGCAGAAGGGACAGCAAAAATTCTAATGCCCTAAAGCGGGCAAGAGTTTAGTGGGCTCAGGGAACAGGAAGCCAGCGGACTGAAGCAGAGTGGATGAGAGGGGGGAGGTGGAGATGAGCCGGGAGAGAGTCGGGGGCACGGGGTGGGGGGAGACCAAGGCCATGGCTCCCTCCTACCTGGAAGAGAAACTCACAATGCAGTTGCCCCCGCCTGGCCTTACGGCATCGGCTGGGACCCGCTGGGGCCTTCGAGCCTCAGTCTCTCACCGTTGCCCTCCACGTGGGGGTTGTAAAGACCCGACTCCTTCATGCAGAGTTTTGTCCCCATAGAGGCAGTCTGAGCCTCCACCCCACACCCCAATGCTTTGTGAAGGAAAGTTAGGATCCCTCTTCCCGGCTCTCTGGGTTCTGGGCAGGACGCCCGTCTCCTCAAGGGTCCAACCAGCTGGTTCTGATGGGGAAGGGTCATTCTTTGGGGTGGGCGTGGTCAGCGTACGTCCTGACAATTCGACCATGTCGGTGAAGACCCCAGAAGTCATTTCCATCATTATGATGTCATACGTGCCTAAAAATGGGCTTGGTTGTTAGTGCCACTTTTCCCTGTCCTTATTTCCTGTCCACGAGCTAGCATTTTTCTTTCTTCAGGCGAGTTATAAATAATCTTTAGACTACTAAATATTGGGGAAGGGGTCCCCATTAGGGGACCCACCATTTCATTCTCTTTAAGTTGGGGCACGTTCGGGTTTGAGGACAGCAGACTGGCAGCTAGCTCCATGATGGCAGGCCAGTCTCCTTCCCGCCCATGGAAGGAGCCTGAATTCCATGATCTCTTGGTTTGAGTCCCACCCACTCTTTTGCCTCCATCTCACACAGGTGTCTGCACCGAGGGCTGTCTACTGCCCTCTTGTGGTGGAGGGGCTTTGTTCAGTTTATTGTTTGACTTACAAGTCCCTAACGAAGCCTAAAAGATCAAATGTCTGCACATGTGTTGTTTTTATATTTATATTTGAGTGCCATGCTTAGTGACAGCAGGAGAGGAGAAGGAAGAGAGAGAGGAGGAGAGGGAGGGAGGGAGGAAGGGAGGGAGGGAGGGAGGCCAGGCAGGATAAAATTTTAAATTCCTCCATTTGATTGGGATTGGAACTTTTCAATTCAATACTTAAATTATTTTAGACAAAATTAGAAAATATGAAAGATTTATTCTTCTCTTAACACTGACAAGAAGAGGCGCTGATCCACATCGAAGCTTCGCATGTAGATAGTCTTTAATAAACCCTTCCTCTGCTACAAAGGTGGTTTTTATTATTATTTTTAGGAGGATAGGTATTTCCTAATTGTTTGCAAAAGTTATTTGTCTCATAAAAAATTAAAAGTTATAAAAATAGAACTATGGCCTTACAGTATGGCATTTCTAAGGATAATCATCTTCCACTTACGATTATGGAAATTTGTTTGGATGCAAGTCCCTGCAAATGTGACCTGGAGGTCCAGCTGGAGGGGCAGAAGCTGGGGGCCGGGGGCGGGGGCGCTGCAGAAAGATGGAAAAATGGCCAGTGGGGGAGGAGGAAGGGGAGGCTCCCGAAGTGAGAGCAAACATCTTACTTCTCCTTTTTTACTTTTTTAAAAAATGATTTTGTATTAGTTTCGGATATTCAGTACGTTGATTAGACATTTATGCCGTTTATGAAGTGGTCCCCCCAGTTACCCACCTGACCCTACACACGGCCCGTCGAAGGTATTGACTGCATTCCCTGTGCTGCACCCTACGCCCCGCGACTGCTTCGAAGCTACTCGTTCGTCCTTCGTCGACCCTTCATTTCCACACAGCTCCCCAGCCCCTCCCCTCTGGCAAGCACCGGTTTGTGCTCTGTATTTGTGAGTCCGTTCCTTATATTCTGCATATAAGTGAAATCACGTGGTATTTCTCTCTCTCTCTCTCTCTGACTTATTTCACTCAGCATGACGCCCTGTATCTTGGGCTGGCACCAGCGGCCCGCCACCAAGCCTGCCCCGCTCTGAGGGCTGCTACCTGCCCATGAATGCGCATCTCAGGGAAGGTGCTGACTGCTGGGCAATGGCCCAGCGCGGGCAATTCCGGGATTGGGTGGGGAGGTGTCCCAGGGAGACGCGGGGGGGGGGCCGATCTCACCAGCCAATGTAGCTTCAGAATCGGCTGTGGGAGGGTGGGCCCAATACAGGCAAGATGGCCCCGACCTGCAGATGCCCCGAGGGCACCCAGCAAAGGAGCAGTGGCCGCTGTCCCTCCAGCCCTCGCCCCGCACAGCACAACTCAGTCCCTCGCAGAACATCTCCTGAAACTCCTGAGCCGCTGGCACCCAGGGTGAGTGTCTGCAAGCGACCGAGTCTGTGCTCCGGCCCTTTAAGGGGAGGCCTATGTGTGCACGTTCCTTTGGCCTCACCCAGATGGCCGGGATCCCCGCTGATTTTCACGGTCAGATTGTGTGGGAACGCCTCTTCCCGGGACTGGAGCTCTGGGATGTGGAGCCCCTGTGCGGGGCTGGGACCCCTTGTTCCTTCGGGGGGACCTCTGCAGCAACGTTCTGCCTCCCAGGTGCTCAGTTGCCATGTGCAGGTGTGGGAAGCAGCCCACTTCCGTCTCCGCCCTCCTACTGGTCTCGATGTGGCTTTTTCTTTATATCTTCAGGTGTATGTGTTACGGTCAGCTGGACTTCAAGTGGTTCTCCAAGTTGTTTGTTTTATAATTTGGCTGTAATTTTGGGGGCGGTCCCGGGAAGAGGTGAACCCTGCTTTTACCTACGCCGCCACCCTGACCGGAACCCACATTCTTAGTTCTTAGCAGTTATGCGTTTTTCTTGAGACTTTAATGCTATGTAATATGGTGAAAAAAAAAAGTGTATTCTGCCAAGCTGGATAATTTTTAGAAATCTCTCCTGAGCACTTGAGAAAGTAAGCTAAGAACAGAAGGGTGTGAGTGCACGGGGGGCCAGTCCACTTGGTTTACTCCCTGGCCACCTCTGACTCTCGCATACATTGTCATGTGTTCATTCGTTTGTTCGCTGTACTTTTATTTAGTGCAGACAACGTGCCTGGCACTGTGCCAGGTGCTGGGGACACAGCAGTGAACAGAACAGCCTCCGTCTGCCCTTGCCATTTTCAAAAATTGTTTGTTTTCATTGCGGCAAATCACGCATAACATGAAATGTGTCATCTTTACCATTGTAAAGTGTGCTGTTCGGTGGCATCAGGGACATGCGCATCGTTGTGCAGCTGTCCCTTCCATTCACCCTCATGGTCTTTACACCTTGCAAAGCTGAGACCCCATTAAACACCAGGCCCCCCAGTGCCTATTCCCCGTAGCCCCTGGCAACGTCCATTCAGCTCTCTGTCTTTGTAGACGCGACTGTTTCAGGGACATCTGCACCCCTCAGGGTGTCGGGGAGGCACAGGGGCACACTGGAAGGTTCAGGCAGAGGAGCTGTGGCACCTGAAAAGCCATGGGGGCCCTCACCCCCACCCTCCCCCTGCCCTCACCCCGACATCTGCATTCAAGAACTCCACTCCCTTCCTGGATCCCCAAAAGATCCTCCAGCATATGGTTTCTCTAAAATATTAACAACGACAAGAACAGCAAAACCTAAACAGCTCATGAGCAGTGAGTTGCTGACCGCCATGTCAGGAGTTTTTATATTTCCAGCACTCCCTTAGGCCTTTAGTTCAACAGCCTTCAACTCAGAGCAGAGAAAAAATACACACACACACACACACACACACACACACACACACACACATATGAATGTGGCTCCCTCCAGAATATTCGATGTTTGAAGTCTTGAGTCCACATGAAGTCATCTGCCTTTTAGGATTCTGGCCAGTGAACGAAGACCCCTTGCCAGCAGCCAGGGGCCTGGTGCTGGACGGGCCAGACAGCCACCCTGGACCACTTTGTTCTCTGGGCCTCACCTTTTCTTTCCCTCCCAATTTAAAAAGTCTGGGACTCTGCCGTGTTGGTTGGCATGTAAATTGGTATGTCTTTTGAAGGGCAATGAAAAAACTTTTTATCGTGGTACAATATACATAACATGAAATTTTCCATTTTGACCATCTCTATGTGTATAATTTAGTGGTTAGAATATTCACAATGTTGTGCAACTATCACCACTATTCATCTCTAGAACCTTTTCATCATCCTCCTCCCAGCCCCTGTTGAGGATAATTTTGCAACATTTTAAATTCACATAACCTCTAGTCCAGCACTTTCATCCCTAGGACTCTGTTTTATAAATATTCGTAAGTATGGAAGAAGAAATTTGTTACTGTATTAATATTTCAATTTATAGTTAATAAGTGTATATAGTAGAGTGGTATGGCTTGATTTTAAAAATCATTGCAAATGTATCATTGAAAACAAACTTGTTTTTAATAATTTTCTGCAGCATTTTAAGCACTTATCATTTGAAACAGTTTTAACACTCTTATTTTATAATTTACTTAAAATTTATCTCTTAAAAATTATTAAGGCTAAGCATTGATACCTAAAAATTCCAATAAAGCACTGCGTTTCCATAGTATTGTTTGTGATCATTTAAGTTTATTTTTTTAGGAATGCCCCAAATGAGAGATCTACAGGCCAGAAGTGAAATTCTACTTTTAAAAACATTTTCTTCAAACAGTGTTTTCATGGCACAGGAGTAAGGATATTATAGTGTAATTTTTTTTGTTTGTTTTTGCGAAACATTTTTATTCATGAACATTACACAAGCCATGTGGGAATTTGTCTTTCGAAAGTAAGAGAATACTGCTTCATTGTCAGACATCTGCAGGACGAATTTGTAAAGTAGAATACATGGAATGTTTTACAGTAATGGGAAGCCCACGCTAATTTCAACTTTCTGTGCTTTTTTTTTTTTTTTTTTTTTTTTTTGGTGAACGAAAAGGAATGGAAAGAAAACAGCCCATTTGGACAGACTGCTGTCACACAGCAGGTGAGCTTACATCCCCACCTCCAACGGCTTTGCCGGGGCTGGCTTCTTGGGGCCCTTAGAACCAGACCAGCTACCGTCTGTGTCTGGAAACCCCACAATTGCAGAGTGTGTGATTATAACTCCTTTGAGTTTTGTTGCAATCGGAAATGTTAAATTACTTAACAGAACTGAGTGTTATTGCACTGAGCATGGCTAAATGTTGTTTATGCTTGTTTAATAAGAATATATGATCATCTCTTGAGTGCTTGCTTTGTGAGGGACACTGTGGCCCCGTGTCATTCTGCAGAGGAGGAAGCCAGGGCTTAGAGAATTCTGTAAACTCGGCCCACAAAGGGGTGGTGGCAGTAATCAAACTGGGTCCAGTGCCCATGAACTTAACTCAACACTCTATGGCCTCAGATTGCCTTATTAATCAGATAAAGGAGTTTTCAGTGGATTCTGGTGTGTTATACACCTTTAATTAAAAACAATACTGTAGTGAAAAGACATCTTGAAAAAGTACAATCCAGGATTTCTTAAATACCAGCATGTGCTGGTCACATGCCACCTCATCTTCCCTCTCTGTATCTGAGAAGTTGTCCCTTCCATACTGGCTACTGATGTGCCTTCTTGATCCCATTCATTCACTCGCTCACTCGACCCATAATTATTGGCACTTAGGACAGAGACTCAAACCCCTGCTCTCAGTGGATGGCAGACAATAAAGAAAGAACAATGATACAATGTGGTTTCAGGTCGTGAGGAGGGCATCTGGTTACAGTGAATTCTCTCCAGGATACAATGTATAAAGAACAGCCTGCCTAGCCCTTTCTTTGCCATGGTCAAGGCCTTTTGCTGGTATCAAAGGCTCCGTGCCTCTTCTCTCCCATAGAGATGGGGGCAGGGCAGGAGGCGAAGGGAGGAAGTGAGGGAGGAAACACGTGTCAGCTGGTATCTCCCCCTTGCTGATGTCCATTTCCCCCCTGACATTCTCACTCCCTAGGAAAGGCTGCAGGCCGCTGGTGCCCTGTCATCGCCCTGTGCATAGAAGTGTTTTCTGTAACCTCTCTTCAGAAAGACTGACTAGTGTATTAAAATGGCCTCTATAATAAGTGCAGAATTCATGTGGAAATCTGAACTTCAAATCTTTTTGTCACTCTCTTGCCGATATCTTCAACTTCCTCGTCCCACTGACCTTCTGTCACTTCCTCCTGGAAAATCCCGGCCCCACGGACAGTCCTCTGGGGCTCTGCTGAGCCCGTAGGAACCCAGCCCCATGGTGGACCTGCACCCATCCCTGCAGGGTCAAGGGCTCACCCAGAATGAGCTCTCCACGCCTCCAATGGGCGTTCTCTCTCCTCCCATCCTCCAGCCTCCCCTCCGCCCCCATGCCAGCAGAGGACCCCAGAGAACATTCTGGCAGACACCCCTCTCCTTCCCTCCTTCCCTCCATCAAGCTCAGGAGCCTACTTGCATCTGCAATCATCGGGCCCCACCGTCCCACTAAACCGGACACTTCCTCCCACCCTCTCTGAGCATCCGGGTCTGGCACCAACTCCTCGTGATCCCTTTCTAGACTCTGTCTTCAAAATCCATAAGTCACCTTACTCAAGGCTCTCCCATAAAAAGAGAACCAAAAACATCTCCTTAACTAGGTTTGCCAAATTTACTAAATAAAACTAAGAAACGGTCAGGCAAATTCAAATTTCAAAAAGAAAAAAAACCAACAGGTACTTTCTAACAAAAGCATGTCCCACATATTGCACAGGACCTATTTATACTGAGAAATTATTCACTGCTTGTCTGCAGTTCACACTTAACTGGGCGTCCAGACCCCAAGACCCCATGTGGCCCCCACAGCTCCCACGCCATCTCCTATCCTTCACTATCTCACTTTTAAAAGGCTTGAGGACACTCACCGTCACTTCCCCTGTGTGCCTAGGTTCCCACAGGTGGGCTCTCAAGGTTAACATGGCCCTGAAAGGGCTCCACTGGCCCTGTTGCTAAACCTAGTGTATGTCACCTCTCTGGCTTCTTGGTGGCCTTCGATGGTTCTGACTCATCTGCTGGATTCTGGAGACCCTGCCCTGAGCCTCTTGTCAGGCCACTTTCCCCCTGTCCCTCATCTCCCCCACCACTGGCCCCTCCACGGGGCACCCCACAGGGCCCCGCACTGACCCCTTCCTCCTCCAGGGTCTTAGCTCTGACCGTGGCACCACTGCCCTCCAGCTGCCCCGGCCAGGTACCTTATACCATTTCACCTGGAAGCGAGCCCAATCTCTTTAATCTACTCTCCTCTGTAGTCAGGCAGGTCGTTCTCAGATGCAAATCCAGTCAAATATCTTCCCTGGCTCCCCAGCCAGGGTCCACAGTATAAAATCTCAGCTTCTTAGCTTAGCTGAGAAAATCTGGATATCTGGCCCCTGCTGACAGGCAGGCGCCAGGGCCCTCCATCCCAGCGCCGCCCCCTCCCATCTGTCTGGGATCTTCGCTCCTTCTGGGAAACATACCATCTAAGCAGGGATTTCCTGCTCATCCCCAGGAAGCCCCGCGCCCCACTGCGTCCAGGGCACGCTCCCCACCCAGCACGCAGGCTCCCTGACGCATGCGCAGCGGTGCCTTCACCGGCCGGGAAGGTCGAGGAGGCAGCAGCCTCACCTCCTGTCTCACGGTCCGTTCCTGGCGCACAGTAGGCCCTGGTGACATTGTGTCTCATATCAGGTTGTACTTGCCAGTCCTCTGGACTCAAAGCTGCCCGGTGGCAGGTGGGTCCTTTGTCTCTGTGTCCTCGCATGGTGCCTGGTGCAGAGCCCGAGTCTTTCAATGAAGGAGTCTTTCGTGTTTCACAATCAGCCCCTTGAATGGATTTGCCAGGATCAGCCTCGTCAATGAATTTGTAAGATACACGTTTGCAAGGCTTCGATGACTATTAATTTGAAACACAGCTCTCGGAATCAATATTAGGATAAAAGCAGCATTCGTCTTTATGTGACTAATAAGTCAGTTGGTGGGAGAAAACCAATCCCAAATTCTAAATCTTGTGCACAGCTTGGCACTAACGTTCCCAGCATTTACAGAGCTTGGCTCGTTATTTCGGTATCAGCCTTTATGATCTGACACCGCATCAAATAATGACATTTTAAAAAGAAATAAGCTATCTTTTTTGTTTAGGATATTCTTTTTTTTTTTAAGTGAAAATGATAGATTTGTGTTTTATGAAGAAGTCTTAAAAAAAAAAAAAAAAACCCGTAGGTCATGCTCGTTCTGCTAGCCACGCAGACCACACAAAGTCACCCCAACTGTGGTCCATGAGTGGGTCCCGCCCACAAGTGGAAAGCTTCACCCAGCAGACAGGAAGACAGACACCACCCACTGTAGTAGCCCGACGCCCCTCATATCAAAAGTTTCCATCAGCGTGACATCTTCCACTAGAGAAGAAAATAAAAATTTGTTTCAGAAGGAACCTGAGCTCGTTTTTAGGCTTTTAGAAAACCTTGCCCAACGTGTATATCTCAGAATGTGTTCTTTATTTTGATTGTAGAAATTTACATTCATGTCTACTAAGCTTAATGATTGAACTTCCTAAATTAACCCCCAAAGAAGATCGTTTTATTCTGCCTTGCTCGCCTCCCTTTGCTAACTTCCATTTTGGGGAAAGGATGGCTCATACTCCAAGTTCCTGTGTTTTTCATTGATAAGTTTTATACATTATACCAAATCTGCTATGACAAAAACATCGTACATTCTGTGTAATAAACACAGCCTCTGTCAGAGAAGCAGAATAAACTGGGTTTTCTGGGCTTATGATCTGGGACAAATGAATTGAGGGGAGTTATCTTGGGTGACCTAAGCTTCTGGGGCATGACCGTCGCCTCTGTGTGTGTGGATAAAGGACAACAGAGAGTTAAATGCCATGTGTTCAAAGCCAGGAGGAGAAGCCGTGTTATAATTTATACTGTTGTGGTTTAAAAGGGCAAAAAAAAAAAAAAAAAAAAAAAAAAAAAAAAAAAAAAAAAAAGAGCGTTGCACCTAGCCCTGTTTCTGAAGTGTCACTTGGAAACTCCCTAAGCTCTGCCTCCTACTTTTAAGGATTGTACCACCAATGACAGTTCTTATTCTTGCCAGAAAACCAAGTCCACAAGGTGAAAAGCCAAGTGAAGTTACATCATCTAATTAATTAAAAAAGCACATGCTTTCTGAACATCTGTGATTATAGCCTATGCAAAGCAGAAGTAAATACATCCTTTAAAAGAAGGGGCAGGAACACCTATGGTTACATTAAATTTGTCTCAGGTATCAATTTTCTTGGACTGTTGCTAAAGTTTAAACCGAAGTCAAAGATGATAGAACCATCAGCTGAGTTATCTGCAACTGAATGCTTCCCCCACCAAGAAAAATCAGTTGGTAAAATGCAATACTCATTCAAGATTTGAGAAATAAAAACCAAACCTCTTCATAACCAGGAATGGGAGAATAGAAGGGAATTTGTTAACCTGATCATATATTTACAAACAAAGAAACAAACAAAAAGCCCTGAGAGCATCCCCTGTAAATAAGATAAAAATAACATGACTACTTCATACAGGAGCTTGTGGCAATTAGTCAAGCAGTACATTGAGCAGAAGGAATAAAATACAAAGGACTAGATAAGGAAGAACCTGTTGTTATTGCAAATAACGTGATGTCTACGCATCCGCAAAGGTTCTACACATACATTATTGGAAACAATAGAAAAGTAGTTTAGCAAGAAGCCTTATATAAAGCAATATGAGCAAATCCACGACACCTCTGTACTTCAACAACAAACAAAACCACCTAAGAAAGCAACAGCAAGGGACCTAGAAATCTAACAAAAATGCACAAACAATTTCCTGGAGAAATAGTATAAAACTTTATGGAAGGACTTAGAAACCTGTCCTACCCGGTACCGAGAAGTGTTCTAAAGCTTCTCTAACAGAAACTGCAAACTGACCTCAGCACAGAATAGAGGGCCCGAAATCCACCCAAGAATATATGAAAACTGGGTGAATGGCAGAGGCAGCTCTGCCCACCATCGCAAAGCTGAACCATCGAATAAATGGGACTGAACTGTGCTGATCCATGTATGACAGTCAGAATTGGATCACCACCTCACAACAGTCATTCCTGATCGATGAGACTTCACTACGAAAGACAAAACTTCAGGCATTTAGAATAAAATGTGAAGCAATATCTTTATGATATTGGGGCAGGGAAAGAATTCTTCAAGGGAAAAACAAAAAAGTTAACCATGTAACAGACGAGTTGGAAATTTAACCAAATTAAATTAAGCATGTTCCCTCTTGCTATCCAAAAGACACAATTAAAAAGAGGAAAAAAAAATGACGAACAAAGCCTATATTTACAACACATATAAGTGACGAACAATTGTTATCTAGAATAGATAAAGCGTTTCTAGGAATTGATCAGAAAAAGACAAACAAGCAAGTTTAAAAATTGAGCAAAGATCATGAGCAAGCATTTCACAAATGGCTTTATAAAAGGACTTTCGTGACAAGAGATGCATAAGGAATTAAGGAAACGTGAAATAAGACCACTGTGGGCTGCCATCTTACACCAAGTAGGGTGGGCAAAACTAAGTCTGATGATGCCAGAAGAGAGTAAGGATGGGTCAGTGGAACACTTGGCCTTGGCTGACAAGAGCAGAAATTACAACAGCCACTCTGAAAAGCAATTTGACACCAGAGTAACCTTTTTATTGTTCAGAAATATTTTCTGCCCCTCCCTGTGCGAAGGCGACACTTTATGCCCTATTGATGCCCGGCATGGTGGCATGACTTCCTCTAAAAGTTAGACTCTAACCAACTGCGTATGAGCAATGTGTGTCCAACCCTTTGCCACCAATGACCAATGTTCCCAGTAGAAGCTGCTCTCGCCACCCAAATCCCAAGTGGAATAATAGCGGACAGACCACAGGCAGCCTGAATGCATGTGTAGTGACAGCGAGAAATGCACCTCTGTTTTGTGGTAATACATTGAGATGTGGGGTGGGGGGGTCGTTTGTTATTTCTGCATAACTGAGCTTATCCTAAGTGATACAGTACTCGCTCATAAAGTTGAACACTCATATGCCCTATGATCCAGAAATTCCCCTCTAAGAAAATGTCTCCAGAGACACTCTTACACAGGAAACACATAAAAGAGCATCTGTAGCATGCTGTTCATAATTTTAAAAAACCTGGTTACAGCCCTCATGTCCTTTGGCAGGAAATGAGTTGATAAATTATGGTATATTTGCAAAATTATACAGCAATTTAAAATGGATGCATTCTAAGCAACACAGGCAATGTAAATGAGTCTTATAAATATAATTTTGGGTCATTTAAACAAGTTAAAGAAGTCTCCACAAAGCACAATCATTTTCAGAAAGCTGAAAAACAAACAGAACGAAATAAAATAGTTTTAGGGTGCAGAATTATATAACACATGTTTCTTTTTAAGCAAGGAATGACAGCATTCCTGAGAGGCTGCCTGGAGGTGGGGAGGCGGTGAGGGGAAGATGAAGGAGAGAAGCAGCACCCAGACAGATGCTCTGATCCTGACTTTGACCCTATAAAGGGTCAGACAGTAAGTATTTTAGGCTTTGTGGCCATAGAGCCTCTTGTCCCAACTATTTAATGCAAGGGCTGCCTTTTACAATTTATACATAAATGAGTGTGGCCCTGTGTTCCAGTAAGACTTCATTTACAGACTCTGAAATTTGAGTTTCACATGATTTTATATTCCATGAGATATGGTTTTTTTTTTTATTATTGCTTTAAACCATTTAAATGCGTAAAAATCATCCTGAGCGCAAAAGCCATACAAAAACACATGACATCTCAGATATGACCCAAGAGCATTCTGTGACTCTTGTTCCAGCCCTCTGGTGTGGCTCGTGGGTCTTTGCTCTGTGATTTTGCTTCATACCTGTTTCATTTATTAGTTTATATATAAAATATTATTTTTAAAGTATTTAAGACTAATAATAATAAAAAAACATAGCAGCCCTGGCTCGGAGGGGGGAGGGGCGTAGGCCAAAGCCGGAAGAGTTGAGCATGGAGAGGCCCACAGGATATGCGAGGACATTTGAACTCTTTCCAAAACACGTCCTCAAGGTCTGAGATGCTTTTGCTCTTGACCTAAAACTTTGGTACTGTCGTCATTCTCCCCTGACATAAGAGGAGGTCATTGTGTTAAATGACTGGACCAATGGAAAATCTGATTGGGGATATTTCCTGCACCCTGTGGCTGATTGCCATATGTCATATTAGTGTGCACACTCACACACACACACACACACACACACACACACACATCAAATTAAATTTGATTATAACGTTAGCTGGACTATTGGTCTACATGATTAAATTAAAACTAATTCTCTAGATTTCAAAAGAACTAGCCCAAACCTGTCAAGCAGTATTTAGAAAATGCCCCTTTTACCCCCCCCCCCGGTCCCATCCTCTGTTCTGTCAGAAGGGGCACATTTTTAAAGGCTAACCATTAGCATTTTAGAAGAAACGTGTTGGGGTGAGCCCTGGGTGCTATCGAGGATGGCGAGGATGGCGTCTTTTAGTTTAGAAGGACGGTAGTGGGATCCCGCGTGTCTCTGCTTTGGTTTTCCGCGACGGCGTCCGAACAGCTCGTGGGGTTCCTCGTCACAGTCACAGTCCCCTTCTTCTTCCTCCGGAAATCGGCAGCTACAGCTGTCTTCCTCTTGGGCGGTCTGTACTTCTTTCATAAACGCTAAAAAGATATTAAAAGGTGTTTGTCATTTAGTGTTCGTTTTCTAAACGTCACAGCAGGGGAACCTCTCTACCTAGCAAACATTCTCCACTTCAGTTCGAACAAACACATCCACGAGAGAGGTGAGGGCAAGTGCGAGCTTTTTCTCAGGAGTTTTGGATTAAGATTTTGTTTCTTTTTACCAAATACTTTGATGGGTCCTGAAAAACCGTAGTCTTTGCTTTCCACAATGGCTAAAATCAGTCTTGAGCATGAATCGCGATAGCATAAAATTTGTCACGTCCCGAACATTGCTACGGTTTCAGCGAGGGTTACTCGGACTCCATGCTGGAGAGTTTCTTGTGAACGAAGTGCCCATGGCACCAAGACATCTAAGGTCCTCCTACCGTTTCCATCTATAAGTAGTAAGGAATTGAGTGTGCATTAGTTTCCAGGCTTCCTTTTATCTATTAGTGTGGATATTTTTGTTCCCGCTAAGCAAATTTTAATCCTAAAAAAACACTTTTTTTTATAGTCGGACAAAGCAAAAGGCCCTCCCCCGATTTTACATGCCCGTAACTACAAAAAATAACCCCAACCCAGCAACGACACTACCTCCAGGAATTTATGAAAAAACTGGCAAGACATTCAAAAAGATCAACGGGACGTCATGTCCCATTTATTTTACGCAGCCCTTATTACTCTGATCCCACAACCAGACAAAGGCAGTACTGGAAACCTACAAACCAATATCCCTCATGAATGTAGCTGTAAAAATTTCCTAACAAAAGACTAGCAAAAAGAATTCAGCAACATATAAAAAGAGTTCTATACTATGAGCAAGAGACGTTTAGTCCAGGGATGCAAGGCTGGTTTGATATTCAAAAAGGAATCCACGTAATCCAGCATCTAACAGGATAAAGAAGTAAATCACGTGGTCTTATCAATTGATGCAGAAAAGGCGTTGGACAAAATTTAACCTTCATTTATGATTCTTAAAAACGTTCTCAGAAAACTAGAAATGGAGGATGAACTTCGTCAACTTGATAAAGATCTAGTAAAAATCTACAGCTCACATCATACTTACTGGTAAAAAAACTGAATGCTTTCCCCCCTAAAATTGGAAGCAAGTTAAGGGTGTCCACCCTCAACGCTCTGGTTCAGCATAGTGCTTGACTTTCTAGCCAGCACAGTAAACCAAGAAAAAGAAATAAAAAGCAAACATATAGGGAAAGAAAAAGTAAAAGTGTCCCTATTTGCAGATGACATCATGTTCTATATAGAAATCCCAAGAAATGTACAAAATACTCCTAGAAGTAATAAGTGAGTTCAGCAAAATCACAGGATACAAAATTAATCTGTGAAAAAATTATATTCCTATATACTACAATGAACCCATGGAAACCAAAGTTTAGGATACAACACCATTTGCAGTTGTTAAAAAAAATTAACCTAAGGCCTAAATGTAACCAAATATGTACAGGGCTTGTGTGATGAAAACTACAAACTACTGATAAACTCAATCAAAGAAAATATAAATAATGGAGAGCCATACAGTGTTCATAGATTGGAATAAATAACATAGTAAACATGTCAATTCTCCTCAAATTGGTATTCAGGTTTAACACAATTGCTATCAGGATCCCAGCTGATTTTTTGTAGGTACAGATAAGATTATGTAAAATGTATGGGGAAATGCAAAGGAACAGAATAGCTACACGGTTTTGAAAAAGGAGAATAAAGTGAGAAGAATCACTCTACACACCTAATTTTAAGACTTCTGCTATAGCTACGGGAATCAAGACCGTGTGGTACTGGCCGAAGAATAAATCAGCGGTGCAGAAGAGAGAAACCAGAAACAACCCCCACGCAAGTAGAGCCAACTGATTTTTGACAAAGGCACAGAAGCAGTTCAATAGAGGATGGATAACGTTTCAGCAAATGGGGCTGAGCCATTGGGCATCCAGAGGCAAAAAAAAAAAAAAAGGGTCTAAACGTCTCATGCCTAATACAACTTGACTGAAAAATGAGCCATAGGTTTAAATGAAAAACATTTAGGGGGGAGGTAGATGGGGAAGAAAAAAATAAATGAAACAAACAAAAAACAAACAAACAAATAAATGGCTCTTGCAAACAGCTTTAAAAAAGAAAAAAGAAAAACATTTATAAGACAACATAGGAGAAGGTCTAAATCTTTGTGACCTAGAACTTGGTGAAGCCTTCTTAGGCATGATCCATAAATTAAAGAAAGGCAAATTGGACTTCATCAAAACTAAAACCTTTTTCTCTGCAAAGGCCCTGTGACGAGGATGGAAAGGAGAGCTGCAGACGGGGGTGGGGCGGGGCCGGGGACACTTGCACACCCCATAGCTGACCAAGGACCATCTGGAAGACATAGAGAACTCTCAAAAGTCAGACGTAAAACAAGCAAAACAATTCTATTGGAAAATGGGCGAAAGACACGAAGGAGCATTTCACTGAAGACATCTAGATGCAGAACAAGCACAGGGGAAGCTGGCCAACCTTTAGGGAACGGCAAATGAAGGCCGTAAGGGGCTGTCGCCACACACCTGTTAGAACGCGGGCGAGAAGAAACGGTGGCAATACAAAGCATGGGCAAGGGTGAGGAGAAGCCGATCGCTCTCGCACTGCTGGGGGAATTAACTGGTACAAGCCTATGGAAGAACAGTTTGGTGGTCTCTCAAACAACTAAACATGCACCGACCGTGGGACCTCGCAACTGACTGCTGGGCCTTTATCTCAGAGGCATGAAAACTTAGGTCCACACGAAACCTCTACCCGATGACTCACAGCGGCTTGACGTGCAATCGTCAAAAACTGGAAACGACCAGATGTCCCTCGGAGGGTGAACGACAAAACAAAGTGCGACATAACCACGCGTGGAACACTAGTCGGCAGTGGAAGAGGACGGCGGAAACACACAGTGGCCCGGCTGCCTCAACGGCACTGAGCGGAGTGGGAAAAAGGCCGTCTCGAAGGTCACATGTCACGACCCGTTTATACGGTGTAGGATTCCTCTCATACAACCTTCTTGAAATGACAAAATCGTAAAGATAGGAAACAGGTTGGTGGGTGCCGGGGGGTAGGCATGATAAGGGGGACAGGGAGTGGATGCGACGCGACGGTCCATCAGGAGGGAGGTCTTGGGGGTGATGGAAGAGTTCTATGTTTTGGGTGGACTGGTGGCCACACCAAGCTACGTGTGACAAAATGACACACAAGCGTTCGCACACAACGCCACCGTCAGTTGCCTGGTTTGACCAATGCGGGACAGTTACCGGAAACGCAACCCCATGAATGGCACGTGAAACTCTTCCGCGCTGTCAAGAAAGCACGTATCGGAGACGTCTGTGTGAGTCTTACGTTGCTTGAGCAGACACAGGAATTTCTTTCTGCCCTGTTTGACAGCAGAGAAGTGAAGTGCGAGGAAGAACACCAGGAACAACACAGTCATCGAGAACAGTGTGAGGAAGGAGACGATGATCGGGGAGATGTGACCTTAAAAAGAAGAGCACACGGACGAGTGCATGCGGCGGCGTGGCTTCGCAGGTAGACGTACATATACTCACATCCGTAAACCCCTAATCACTAGAAGTGGCAGCTTGGGCCTCTCCCACCAGCTACCTTAGTCAGCTTGCCTGCACATTAAGAAAACTTTAAAAAAAAAAATCTTAATAATTTTCTTAGAAGCCCACAAAAATTAAGTGCTTTGGCCTATCTATACTTGACCTTTCTATATTGTATACAGAATCCATGAGGCTCCATAATCCCCTTTACTTGGCTTTTGAAGCTGGAGTATCTTTTTTGGGTCAAGCCTCACCTTGCTCTGCTTACTAATGTGTAAATGACAAAATGACAAATTAAATGGCAAATACTCCCCCCAATCAATGGGTCCCTTGATGGCAGGATCAAAAAGGGAAGGCATGCTGGAGGCGCCTGCTGTTGGCAGAGATGTAAGACCTCAGGGTCTCGGGGTGATTTAGATTCCCATGGGAATGGCTATGATACAGTCACACTGATTTAACAGAAACAAAATAGCTACCTGGCTCTGTCGCAGGGGCAGGCACAGTGACGGAGGGTGTACCTGGAGGGAAGTCAGCCGAAGTTGGTCCACACACCACATCACTTTCCTTCGTCCCATTCACAAGCACAGACTTTCCGTCCAAAGAACAGCTTAGGGAGTCCGATGAAAACAGTTCAGATAATTAAGCACATACGGATAAATCTAATTAAAAACATTAACATTTTCCACTCAATAAAGCAGCCTAGTCACAAAGATGTGTGGGTCTGTCCCTTTGCAGAACGACGTTGGACAAGTTATGAAATCTCTCTAAACCTAAGTTTCTCACCTGCAAAATAAGATATACACACTCCCAGGACTGTTGTGAAGAGTGAAAAAATGACCTGTGACACTTTCATGTGCCTGATTCACCCCCAATAAATGGTAGCCACCATAATTACCACCATCACCATCACCATCATCACCATCACCATCACCATCATCACCATCACCATCATCACCATCACCATCACCATCATCATCACCATCACCATTGCCATCATCATCATTATCCTTATATCCCTTTCCTTTGCCCCTTTATATAACCCAAACCCACCCATTCTCCAAAGCCAAGTTCAAACCCACTTTCCATTCAGACTCATGTGACCACTCTAAACAATTTACGTCAAAAGAACTTTCAAAACAAAACAAAAAATCTTTCCAATCTATTTCGAACCAATACTTTTGTAAAACATAATAAAAATGTAATTGTAAAATAATAATAAAAACGATTTTCTAGTAAGAAAATTGAATGAAAAAAGAACAACAGCATTTAAAATGCAAGACCTGAATTTTTATTATCAGAGCTGACAGACACAAGCGACCGCCAACTTGCCATAAAAGTTTCTAAATGCCTAAGGCCCTGCCACCCTGAAGGTGCTTCATCTTGTCCGATCTCGGAAGCTAAGCGGGGTTGGGCTTGGTTAGTGCTTGCATGGGAGGCCACCTAGGAAGACCATGGGCTGTAGGCAGTAAAAAAAGAAAAAGTTCCTAAATGCGTGTGTAACTGTGGTCCGGACTGCATGAGTGAAGAGATATTCCCAAGTACACAGTTGGCTTTTTTGCTACCTGTGACGGCTCTGTTTGCCCAAGTTCATGTTACGTTTTAGAGGGTAGGACACAGACTTCACCTTCTTATCTTTCTCAGTGCTGGCACTGAAGACTTAAGGATGAGCTGACCGAAGAGAGAAGACAAGAGGCAGCAAAGGACGGAAGGAAACAGGAGAACGACTGGGGCAGACAGTGACAAAGTCCGCCAGCAACTCTGCCCCCCACGCCCTGGGCACTATTTCTGGAGAAAACGCCCACTTTGCATTGCAAGGCACTGTTACCTCCTACTGTTCCCACGCTGCCTGCAGCATGTTGTTCTATGCCTGGACTTCACAGATTTTTAAAAAGCTTCAATGGTAACATTGTTTGCCTTTAAAAGAGTTAACCCAGATTCTTTATTTTGTAAGCAAAAGAAAATTAATACGTACTCTGTCCAGGGTCGACAGATGCTACTTTTCTGATCGTTAAATGTCCCAAAGGAGCAGTCTTTACAACCTTGCATAAAAATCAAAGCAACAGTAAAAAAGGGAGAATTTTCATCATTTTGTAACTTTCCCTGTGATGAACATAATCACATAATAAAGCCAGTAACTTAATTCAATCTACACAGATTGTTCAACAGTTCCTGAGACAAAACCCTAACTAGACTGAAGTTTTTTCCTAATTGTGCACAGCATTGTTTCTGTATGTAGAGAAAGTATGAAAATGCATGATCCTGGTGAATAACAAATGTCATCATTTCAAATTATTTTTATTGATTGAAAAGTTTGTAAATATCATATACTTGACTAGGGACCCATTGCTTATCACTTGAGGATTCTACAAATGTATATCTTAGTCTATATTCAAAAGACCAAACCCTAAGCTGATGACCTGAGCCTAGATGGCGAACTTGAACTAGATTGAAGAAGAGCACACCTACCCTCTTTGGTTAATTCTTGACCTTGCTTACAGTCCTGTTCACACATCCTGCATCCTGGCCCCAGGCAGTGGAACCCTGAGACACACTCGCACTCTGCGTTGCTGGTGGACGAGCATTCCTTCTTAGTCCTGAAAACACCTATGAAATCCCCCAGCATTATGTTACACTCGACCTCCAAGTCCAGGAAGCAAATGTACGTTCGGCAATAAAAAATCGTGCTCACTCATGATGTCCCCAGTGACCTGGGAGTATACCGTTTGCTTTAAAATCCCAATAGAAGACTTTTATATTTCGCTAATGAAAATTCCCTCTTGTCAAATAAAGGTTTCTTCTGCTATTGAAAAAGCTCATTCCACAAATAATCGCTCTCATAGTAAACTACTTGACTGGACCTGCCCATTGACAAAGGCAATGGCATCTCTGACACGTAAGACTTTCAGTAGAGATCAGTACACTAGGGAATACGTGCTTGTCTTCCCGACACATATCAGAGTGACGAATACATTTTCAATATCATACCTTCACACCGCCTGCAGATATCACAGGCCATCTGTCCACTTGTGCTGGAGAAACTATTTTGAGGGCAGAATCTGCAAGTCTCAGTCTTGTTTTTCACACAGTAGTACCTAAAAAGGGGAGATCACAGCTGCATGTGTTTGACAATGGGCTGTTGTCACCCCAAGCATTGTGAAGTTTACAAGAAAACTAGAATGTGAAACGACCATTAGTTTTTCAGGTGCCACAGTGATAGATTTTATTTTGTAGTCTGACTTTTTAAAGTTACACATTTGCAAGATTGTGCTCGGCGTAATCACAGAATTAAGAATAACCAAGTATAGATATTGCAACAGATCAATCCCAGAAAGAAAACAGTTTCCTTTATCTACTGAATAAAACAGAATGATTTCCGTTGATGGATCCAGGAGGTCAATATGACGGAATTCAGGAAGAGACCAATGTCCTTCATTGGTACACTAAACCTTAAAGGTGTCTGCCTTACCCCACTCTGTTCCCCTTGCTGATCCCTGTTTATTCCCTGCTGTACCCTAGTTTGAGCTCAGCTCCTCTCACACAAAGCTAATATTTCCTGCAATCTCACCATGTGCACTGTTGTAAGCCCATATACGATCCTCCCAGCAACTCAATGAAATAGGTTCTCTTATTACCCCCAGATAACAAAGCTGGAGCACAAGAGATTAAGTGACATGGCTATGTCCACGGAGCTAAGATGTAGCATCCGAGAAATATTTGTAAATGAATGACTAAAAGCTCACTAGAACAGAGCCCTGACCAATTGAACCATGTTTTCAACAGAACAGATCAAACACACATGACAATTTGGTTCTTACCAGCTGGACAGTTCCTACAGGAATCCTGCATGGCCCTCGTCCTCTCAAAATTCATGAGCACCAGCACAGTAGCCACGATGCTGTAGTAACCATTTCTCATGATGAAGCCTTGCATGCGTCTGACACTAGCAAAGCAGATTAAAACAAACAAACAAACAAAAAATAAGAATTTTAATCAAAGCTGCCATTTCACAAATACTGCCCTGCAAAAAGTAAACATTTCCAAAGATGAGATGGTTTCTCCATTCAGACTTATCTGTATTTCAGCCATTATTTATACACTTCCACCAGACCAGATCTTGAGGTTTTTCAGGAACAATTAGCGAAGGAATATTATGGAAAAGATAGCGAATTCATAGCAACCTCTATGAGAAGACGCACAATTAAACACACAGCTTTATGAACGTTTGCCAAAGTCCAAGGGTACACTTGCCAGCATGTTTTGCCAATATGCAGAAATGACAATAGCAAGAACTTTTGGGGACTTTCATGAATACTTAGTACTAGCACCCAGATTGCAACAATGCCAGCTGCTTGCTGCCCCTGAAATATAGTCCTTAAAAAGAGAAGCTTTCAGTGGTATCAGATAGGTCAGCTCAATGAGAAGATATCTCATTATTGCTACTTATCTGAACAGCATATGGAAATTTCAACACCTAATTGCTGAAACGTTAAAACGTCTCTCTGCTCAACTCACTGTCACTGTTTTCTTAGTAGACACATACTTGCCCATTTTGAAATCTGAAGCCCCTATAGTAACAAAACTAAGGAGTTAAAAAAAAAGTCTCTTTACACTCTTGATCTTTATTTAATGGGCTATGGAACAGATGTTGTTAGGAATTAGAAGGAAAAATAAAAAGGCTAGAAAAATACCAAGAAAAGAAAGCTTCTATCCTCACCCCATCTCGATTGCCCCATCTGCCCCAAACGAACAAACCTTGAGATGAGATGTCAGGGCTGGTGGACAACTTTCCACTCCTTGATCTTGAGAGCCTCTATGTTCTCCAGAGCAAGGTTAGTAGACAAACAGAGACTTCTGAGTGATTCAGCCGGGGCGGGGCCTCGTGGGAAATCCCCACCACAACTCTGTGATATCATTCGATATTTGCTAACGCAAAACTCCCGCCCCCCCCCCGCCCCCTTAATGACACTGCATACCGTTTCTTGGAAGCATCATACTATTGTTGGGATCTTTCTCAGAGGACTTTGGGAAAAGGATTTTGTCACTTTCTGTAGTTCTTAAAAAGAGAGTTAAGGGATGGACGCCTCATCAAGGTAAGGCCCAGCACGTGTGCCGCTCGCTGCCCCGTAACCCCATACCAGTGATGCTGTGGCTGTGGTTCGTGAACGCAGCTGACGCATCAGGCATCCGTGACGCACTGTGATGAATACTGTCTTCGGAGGAACTCTAGCCGTCGATATTACTATGATTTTTCTTTTTATTGTTAGAACATTATGCAAATGAGGAGACCTAGGCAATTCATCCTGCTGGGTTTGCAGCGGAATGGGGAGGAGAGACTGGAACCCGGGATGACCTGATTGCCTTATACAGCGCTCCTCGCTCCTCGTAGTGCGGCTGAGGTGGAGGGAGAGGCGGAGGGAGAGATGGAGGGAAGCAGAGAGAAAGGGACGCGTGGGATTGACACGGCCGGGTTCCAAGGACCTCCTGGATCTGACCCGAAGTTGCCTTTTTGGGAAAATTCAGGTGTAGTTCACATAACTAAAATTCAGCATTTGAAAGTGTACCTTTCAGCGGGTTTTAGTATCTTCACTGTGTGGTACAGCCGTCACTGGTGCATCATTCCAGAGCATCTTTATTGGCCCCAAAAGAAACTCCATCCCCACGGCAGTCACTTCCCAGTCCTCCTGCCCCCAGCCCCTGATGACCACTAATCTTTCCCTGTCTCTGTCCTCTTCTGGAGATGGCATGTCCATGGACTCATACAGCATGCGGTCTTCGGGTCTGTTTCACTCGGCATCAGGTTTGCAGCGTCCGTCCGGGTCATGGCGTGTGTCAGTGCTGCGTCCCTTTGACGGCTGAATGACACGCCATCGCGTGGGTCCACCGCACTTCGCTTAGCCCTCAGTCCGCGGCCGTTCGGGCTGTTTCCCCTTTCCGGTGTGAGCAATGCTGCTATGAAGAACGTCTGTGGACAAGTCCTCTTGGGGGACACGTAGGACCGGAAGTGCCGCATCGCGTGGTGCTTGCGTTTCACTGTTTTGAGGAAACGCCGGGTTGTTTCCCACGGCGGCCGCATTTTACCTTCCCCCGGGCAATGTGTAAGGATTCCAGCTTCTCCACACCCTTGCTCCCGCTTGTTATTTTTGTTTGTTTTTTTGTTTGCTTTGTTTTTGTTTTGTTTCTTTTTTTTAGGCGAGCAACCCTTGGTTGACCTCACAGATTGCAAGGACCTTGTCAGCTTACAATCTCTTATTTTTTTTTTTTATGCCTATAACACCTGGTCTTCCTAGGTGGCCTCCCATTCAAGTACTAACCAGGCCCGACCCTGCTTAGCTTCCGAGATCAGAAAGAATTGGTCTTGTTCAGGGTGGCGTGGCTGTAGACTTTTTTTTTTTTAATTGAAAAAAATTATCATAACCATTCTAGTAGATGTGAAGTGGTTTTCATTTGCTTGCCCTGATGTTACGGCCCCATTCCCGTGTGACGGGGGCAGCAGAGGATAGCCCAAGCTTGGTGTCAGGCTGGCCTGGATAGAATCTAGGCTCATGACCTTTGATGGCCATGCGACCTTGGGCAAATTTCCTAACTACCCTAAGTCTTGATTTTTCCAAACACACCTTATAGATATAGAAACACTGTACCTCGTCTTCATTGAGGGAGGTGTAAATGAGACGATGAACACGAAGTACTTAGCTCAGTGCCTGGCACAGAGTTCTCAAGAAAAGAGTATTGTTATTATGAGATTTCATGTTTTGAAATGTTCCTTTCCATACCCATCAGCCATAAAACAACCCAGAGCAAGGAGCAACAGAGGAGAAAAATGCTTGGGCCATCTACAGAATTTATTCTCAAATTCTCAAAGTCATCTCAGAGCCATTCCACCTGTGGTAACTGTGGAATCCCCTGCACTGACTTCTGGGGGCAGGTTGGGGGTGGGGTTGGCTGACTGTAGATCACTAACACTTTCAAAGTTGTGACCTAACCAAGTGGCCTCGTCATTTACATGTGGCACATGGGCTTAACGGTGCAGCATGACATTTAACCAAAATATAGTCTCACTAAACTAGATGCTACTTACTACATTTTGGATAGTCCGTGGGCAAAGGTATTACCTCCCCTGAAAGTGACATTTGTAGTTTCCCAGCACAGCAATTAGCTCACTTTTTCAAGCTGGGCCATTGCCATCAAAGTCTTTACCGAGCTAAAAGGTTCTCAAGATTGGTTTTACCAGCCTGCAGTTAAACACAATCAACCACTTCAGACTTATTCTGCTGGAGGCTAGGCACCGCTTTATTGGGGCGTCTAAAGAATTTTATTAAATGTTCTCATTACTGCGTTCCCGTTTGAGGAAATCCTCATGGGAAGCCGACACAGATCGTAGGGTGAATTAGATGCATGTCAGTACAAGTTTCATTTGCTTTCAAATGTGTATCACGTTGCTTTATTCATTTTAGGGTTCCACTCTTTCAAATGCAACAAAAAAGTCATCTCTTTCCTGAAGGCTAAGTCAGAGGTGACCTCGAGCAAATGTCGACACCTCAGCAGTTCTGGCAATAATACATCTTGTCACTTTCTAAACATCACACCCAAAGCCAAGGAATAAATTTTGTTTCATTTTCATTGACTATTGAATATCTCAAGTGCGTCTGCTCTGAGGTTACAGAGCATGAAGGTTCAACTGCTCTAAACAAGATGAAAGGCAATATTTGGAAAGAGAAAGAAAAACAGCCCCTCAGAATGAGCTTTTTGTAAGATGTGCTCCTGTCACCCGAGGACACTTCTAATGGAATACTCACTATCTGTCTTTTTATTTCCAGACGGAGCAATTCCTTCAAGACTCAGAGTCCCCACCCCTCCCCCAAGCATCACTCTATTGCAGGCAGTGGTTGTTGTTGGAGACGTACGATGCTTTCGATGCCAATAGGAGTTTTGAGGCCTGGGAAGGAGAAGATTACAAAGGAATTAGAAGAAAACAAAAATGAGTAGAAGATGAGAAGAGAGAGAGCAGAATAGGAAGAGAAGGAAGCACACATTGCAAGGGAAGGTGGGACGGTGGCAGTCATCGACTTGCTTACTTGTCTTCCCAGCTCACACTTTCTCCACGTGATACTGCTTATATGTTAAAGATTCATACATATTCACCTCCACCTTCATGGAAAGTATAGTTTCCCAGAAATCCCAAGGGTCAATTTTCTCCATCCTATTTCTGTCCATGTCTGTGATTCTGGAAGTCCTTGTGAATTAGCATGGAGTTCGCAACAGTTGCACGTGAGGTCTGAGGAAGACTTTGCAATGTGAAAGTCTCTAACGCTCTTATGCATTTATGGAGTAAGCAATAGAAGAGCTGTAATATGAGCTCTTTACTAGAATCAGTTAGAAGAATGTTGAACCCCAGAATTGCAAACAATTTTAATTCTTACAAAAATATTTAATACAATTTAATGACATTTCTAAAATTAAAAAGTCTCAGATATATCTAAATAACTAGATATTTGATATTTGTTGATTATAATTAAAAATTTTTAATACATAATTTTGAAATTTTTAGAAGAAAAATAACTTTTCCGAAGAAACATAAAAATATAATTTTTTAAGAATTTTACAGACTTACATTTACATTTTATGTTACCTACATACAAATTCTGTATACTTGGACTGTACAATCATATTTGAATTTTTAAACTTTGATGTTGGTACTGTCGAAAACCACAAATTATATGAGATTCCCAATTGACAAATGAAATTAAGGCAAGAAAAATAAATTTATTTCTTTTTTAACTGTATAATAATTTATGAGCTACGTGCCATCAAAAAACATTCAGACACCTGCAAAAATGAAACTCGGTCAACTTTGACATTTTCCAAACTTTGTGGCATAAAAACAGTGGGTTTTTTTTTTCTAATTTTATTCTTTTGGAGATTTCTCTGTTGAAGTGGTAGAAGACAACATATCTAACACTTCTTTACTCGATTTCCCACTTTTTAGATATTTAGACATACGGCACGTGAGCGCCATTTTGACACTTGCTCCAGGCCCCACGAGTGTTGAGGGGCATATAGCAGGCATTCAAGAAACCTTTATTGAATGAAGGAAAGAACGGAGGGAGGGAGGAAGGAATTTAACTCCAGTCTCATGGCCTGCCGACCTCTTCATGACCTAACGTTTGTTTCTCTCCCCACTCCCTGGAATGTCCTCTGGCATGCATATGCTCCCACCCATGCTGCAAAGTTTCTCTCTCTTCTCCCATCTGCATGCTTTTGCGCTAATGGCTGACACTTCCTGAGGGCTTCCTACCAGCGAGGCACCGGTCCAGGTGTTTCTGTAGTTCCCTCAGTTTCTGCAGTTTGCCTTTGTTCCTTCTTTACAGGTGAGGCCACCAGAGCACAGAGAGGCTAGGAGGCCTGCCCAGTGTCACCTGGTTGGTAAGGAACAGAGAAAGGGTTGAGCTTTGGCTATCTGGCTCTTGAGCTCACACTCTCACTGAGGATTCTTACCCTTCCCATGCCTGGAGCCCTTTCATCTTGTGGACTCCCTGCTTCTGAATCCCCCAGAATAATGTCCTTATGCTTGTAAAATATAATAAGTACAAAGGATTACAAAGAAAACCAACTGTATTGAAATATACTCTCACCAAATATTTTAAAAACCTACTCGCAGTGTGGTCACATATGGACTTCCTCATTAATATCTGCCTGTCATGATCTCAAATTCATCTAGAGTGTAACTGTGTATTTTATGTGATGAGATATGAAAAAAACGTGATTTCTACTGGTGTGGCACCACGGGCACTGTTTCTTTGGCTATGCTTTGGGAATTTTTAAATTCAAAATAGAAGGAAATGTAAGATTTCCATTAGAGATTAGTGAAAATAAAGGATGTGATTTTCCTCATCCAAATTTACAGATACCAGAATTTTTTGATCTGTGCCCCTTGGGCATCCATCAACCCCAGAGTCATTCCAAGGCTACCTTAACATTTGGCCAGGAGTTATGACTAATTCGAGAGCTACTCATAATGGATCTACTCATTCCTATGAATGAATAAAAAGAAGTATTGACTCAACATCCAAAAGTGAGACTATCAATTCAGGTTTGAGAGCTGAATCAGAAACCACATTCACTGTTGTCTACGTGAATGATTGCCAAGAAACTGACAGTTTAAATTTAAACCTTAAGAAATGTTCTGAAGAGCAGAATCAATAGCCCATAGTAGCCACTCTTCAGAGGGAGCCAGAATGACTGAAAAAAGAAAAAGAGTAACCAAAATTATTAAATAAACAAATGTTCTGTATTTTTAAATTCTGCTCGAGAGAGTTGCCACATGCCACTAAGGAGCAAGGTGTTCCTTGGGCTGCAGGTGACAAGTGCGATCAAAGCAACATCACTCCAGCAAACAAGGTTACCCCAAAGCTATGACTTTGTGCTGAAGGTCAGGTTCTGCCTGGAGGGTACTGGTTCCCTGTCCCCACTACTCACCTTGACCTTGGAAAGTGCTCTTAAAAATATAAATATACAAACTTATCTAATTATTTCATAAATTCAGCTTTTGTCAACTAACATGCAAGTATTTTTCCCTAAAAGAAAAAGCAAGACAACATCAGGACATAGATTTTTTCCTTCAGAACATTGTAATAGCCGTCAGTATTATCTACCAAATAATTTCACTCATGTGTCTATCAATTTACTTCTCCACAAAATCTGCCTCGTCTTCTGGGTATACACCATAATGGATAATCGCTGCATAAACTATTGGTTTTAATTAAAAATTTTTTCAGTTAATATAACTTAATATAAAGAGTTCCAACGTGCATGTGTCTAAATTGTGAGTACTTTATATGTGCCTCCTGAAATTTCCAAGTTTCATTGCGACTATCATTAAATTATTCTCTGTCCCTTAGAAACTCAATCCAACAAGTGTTGACTGAAGGTCTAATGCAAGTGTGGATGCGAGCCTGCCCGGTAGCTTCTCTGGCTTTGCATCCTGCCGCCCTGTTCCCTAGACTCCCTTGCTGTTCTTTAGGGTACCAGATGCGCTCCTGCCTCACAGCCTCGCCTGTGCTGCTCCCCCATCTCACAGGCTCTCCCTCCCACCTTCTGGAAGACTTGTTGCCTCATCCTCAGGAAAAAGCCTCCCTCGACCACTAAGAGAGCACCCCTCCCGGTGATTCTCCATCTTTTTTTCCCTCCTTCATGCTCCTTCAAAGTGCATGTTACAAACTGGCACATGTCATTTTTGTGTGTTCGTTTGTTTCTCTTCTGCCCCTCAAGAACATAAGCTCCATGAGAGGGGGCGTTGTTTTCCCTCTTGTTGTAGCCCGACACTCAGAGCAGGGCAGAGCATATGACAGGCACTCCGTAAATGCTTCTTATGCTTCTCTGTCTTGTAACGCACATATGGACAAGGCGCCATCCCAACAGCATTCACGGGAAGGAAACAAGCTTACACAAATAACTGAGATAAGGCCACACAGTCCTAGAGATTCTGTAGCAGGACCAAGAGCTATGGGAATGCAGGAAACGTTTCCTGGAGGGACTGGTGCTGTGAGCTGGTTTTGCAAGGCAGATGATACTGCGCTGAAAAGCTGGCAATGGAAGCAGAGGGCATTCCGGTTAGAGGAAACAAGTATAGTCCGCAGGGGAAGGGCAGAGGGTCAAGAAAGTCCTGCTAGATTCAGATGTGTGCTGCTCGTTGGAATGATTACTTTGCCCATTGAGATCAATGTTGGCTTGGCTCCTGGATCATTGCATGTTTCTGAGATTATTGGAATCTGAAAACATCGCTGAAGCATAATAATATAAAAAAACCACAATAGGAAATAACAAGAAGGGATTCAAACATTTCAATTCCTTAGAGTTGGTGTCTTAGGTAAGAACTCACGAAGTCCTCGCCAAGCTATGGGCAAGCGTTACTATTCACATTTTACAAATGAAAGGTGCTTTTAAAGCGTTTGATAACTCATTATTGAAGTCTTAATCGGATCTTACTCTACTTCCAGAAACAGATGCCAATAACAGATCATGGCAGTGTTTTCCGAGAGATGAGAAACACAAAACGGCACCTAACCCATCAATGAATGAGGTGATTAACACACTGAATGCCACAGAGCCTGGATTTAGATAGATCCTTCAAAACACCCAGGGCTCCCGAGGCCGGGAACAGGTTCAACACCCTCGTTCCCTTGGTCTATTTCCTGCCGCGCACTCGCAAGCCGCAAACTTCCCCGGAAGTCCGTGAAGTCGCCGAGGGGTGGGGGACCCCAGGGCGGCGGAGACCCCGGCGTGACTGGCCAGGTCATTTAGATACCTCTCGCCACCCACAAGGAAACGGCCCAGCGCACGCTTCCTGCAGACCGCGCACCGCGGCGGTGAACTTGACCCGAGCCGGCGGCCACAGGTCCGCGCGCGGCGCGCAGGTGGCTGCGAACGCGCCCCGCCCACTGCGGTCGGGCTCGGCCAATCCCGGGCGCCGCCGGGGGCCGCGCGCCACGGCCGACGGAAGGGGCCTGACGTCACTGCGGGTCGGCCAGCCCACTTCCGGCGCCCGGCGGGCCGTGGGTGTTGTGCGCGGTGGCCCACGCTCGGGGGGCATTTCACACGGGATGGGTGCAGAGGCGAAGCCGTCGCCGGGCCCCTCGCAGACCTCGGCGTCAGAATTTCCCCTTGCGCCAGCGCTGTCTCAAATGTCAGGGCTCGCCCACTCTTCTCTGGTCTCGTCTGCCTAACCTTTCGGGGTCTCCGGAGGGGAAATTTGCCGTTTCTGCCGGACCTCTCCAGAGCGGGCCATGAACCCAACCTTTAGTGGATGTTGAAAAAGACAGTAATACCCCCAAATGGCTTCCTTATGCCCAATAACTACAACTTAACACCCTCACCCCCTCCCCAGCTTAATGAATAGGACATAGAAATGATACTTAAGTTTACTTCTGCACATGAAATTCCCCATTCACCGTGTGGTGAAAGGAATTTGATGTGGAGAATATGATTAAGATAGGAATAAAGTTGATTGAAATCATACTGTAAACTGTAGTGTTCTACACATGTATTAATCTGTAACCATATTCAAAGGAAGAGGGCGTTGTTAGGGTAATACTTAGGAAGCATTTACTAAGCACCTACTATGTGCCAGAGACTGCAGTAGATGCTAGGGATTCAGCTTTGACCAAGACAGGAAGGTTTGGTCATGACATTCACAGGATTAAGGGGAGACAAAACAAGACAAAATGCTAGAATAAGTGCTAGCAATGAAATAAAAGGATACATTCATTGGAAATATGTGTGTTATTTAGTAAGATAAGATTTAAGATGCGATCCATGAAAAAATAACCCGGCAGCAGTTTCTTTGCTTTTTTTTGATGACCAGGCGAATTCTGGGGAGAGCTGCTTTCGGAACCAGGATCAGTAAGGTCATGGAGGACTGTTGCTAATGTAGGGGAAGCAGAGACTCTGAGAAGGGTCTCTGGTTGGGCCTGAGAATTAAATTGACCTAAAAAAGATTAACAGGAGAAAAGCACACACATTTATTTAATACAAGTTTTACTGTGACCTGGGAGCCTTCCTAAGGAAACGAAGACCCAAAGAAGTGACAAAACGTAAATGCTTATAAACTGAATTGAACGAAGAGTAGCAATTGTGAAAAAGTAACTAAAATAAAATGGGGAGACTAAAGGAAAATTGTTTTAAAAAAACAAACAAAAAACAAAAAAAGGTTTCTGTACAAATTCTGCTAGATTCAAGGCCCTCTCTTCTGATAAGAATGTTTCTTTCCTCCTGGCACAGGGAGGGGCGATCTCACATGCGAGTTTCATCTTCTGCCTTCAGAAGGAAAGAATGGAAATCAGAGTGCCTGTTTTCGCACTTGTGGTTTTCCAAAGGCCTTTGACTCAACATAATCAACGTGCTAAGTAGCATATTAGTGAGCTCCTTCACTAACGTTATCAACACCGTTTCTGCGTGGTTGAATTGTGAGCTCCACAAGGCAGAACAATATTGCTTAATTAAATGTTGCTGCAAGAAACTGATGAAAACAGGGAATCTTTTAGTTCGTACGTCCCATAATGCGTAGAGACTTGTCAAGTGTTGAATAAAACTGTATTGGATGGGATGGGGTTGTTCTACCTGGAAATAAGAGACTGAACTGTCTTCATGGAAGTGTCTTCATTACCAATCGTTGAGCAATGTCTTTTGGCAAATGGTTTAATTTTTTGACTTTGTTCTGTAAATGTGTGATGAGAAATAGGTATGCACTATAGAGTTAAGACAGTGTCATACGTGTTACTGACTTATTATTAAGTAATACTGATAGAGTCTGTGGTGGGTAGAGTGTGAAATTTGGCATGAGAATGAATCTGACCAAGCCTCTGCAAGACCTTATACAGTTATTTCACCCCTCTGGACCTCAACCTCTGCATTTGGGAAATGAAAATTATGGTAAAACATGCCAGGAAGTCAATATATAATGTCTAAAACCAATAAATGAGAAATAATAGTTTAGCACATTGTTTTAAAACACTCAGATAATTACCGGAAGGAATAAAGAGTTAAAAAATTTGCAAGGCTGAGGGGTACAAAGGACTGAGTCAGAGGCTGCTGTTTTTCATTATGAGCCTTTCACTGCTGTATCAGTGAGCTACTGCTGTGTAACAAGATCTGAGTACTATAGTCTGGCATTTGGCTATGGTGATCTGCTTCAGGTACAAGTACAGGTTGGCTCGGGTAGCTCCTTTCCACATGTTCATTTTAAAACCCAGGTTGAGAGGGTGCCATTACCTCACTGGGAGAAAACTCTGCCTATGAAAAGGTAGAAGTACCAGCCAGCAAGCCTAACCATCGGGTCAGTGATTTTTGAAGGCTTCGATCAGTTCATGTCTGTTAACATTTCATTAGCCAAAACAAGGACAAACCGAAACTCAAGGGGCAGTACCCTCCACTCCTGCAGGTGAAAAAGTGAGAGTGAACATTTCTGAAAACAATCCAACTACCATAAGTAATAGCTGAGTTTTTAAAACTGTGTGTACTATATTCATTTGATAAAAATTAATGATGAGTTTAGGTACATTTCAGATCTTGAAGGTGATGCAACATCTCAGGAATGTTAACTTGGGTTCATTCTCTTACTGCTGAACCATCTGTCTTGCCATTTTTATTGTCATGGTGATCTCACCTTGTAAGGTGAGCAAGCCACCAGTACTGTCACCTTACAAGAGTTTACTATGGGGACTAGAGCAAAACAGCCGGTCTTCTCTTGGTTTTCCTTTTATTGACCTAAACCCCTCAGTGACTCTTGAAGCGTGTATCTGACCACCTGCCTCCTCTCCTTCCTATTTCTCACTCTCCAAGATAAAAGGGGGAAGCTTTTGCCTGCTTCCTTTGCAAATAGCCAAAGGTGAGGTCATTCCAAGATACCAAAAAGGTTTTCTTCAGAAAATGCGAAATGATTCGATATTTAAAATTTTTGCATCAGTGCTGTATTGTAGAAATGAATCTATTTAGTTTTAAACATTAAATAAAAACCACTTCACCACCATTGTAAGCCTTGCATGAGATAAAGTGCTTTGTAAACCAACAAAGAAAAATAACGTTATTTCTTTGAAAATAAACGTTTTTAATATCTAAATTGAAACTCTAAGAACACAGCCAAACTTAAAATACTGTTTGATCTCCTATATTACTGGTGAGAGTGCTAAGTGATTCTTTGTGTATGGAGTTGCTCAAGTGTATTTCCCATTTCTGGCAATTTACCCTCCAGTTCCACCTGCACAAACAAGACATACAAATGTCATTCGATGCAGTGCTCTATAGAGAAAACGACCGGAAATAACCTAAATGTCATCATCAGGGCACCAGTTTAAAACAAAACAAAACAAAACAAAACATGGGACATGCCAACAATGGCATACTATCTGGGTGGAACAAAGGAGGAACTTTTTGATATGGAAAGATCTCCAACGTACTCATTAAGGCGGTGGTGCGGAAGGGAAGTAGAAGGACAATATAGTCTGTTACATTTCTATGAGAAAGGAAAATATAGTATATATTTGTATTTGCTTCTATTTGCATAAATACTAGAGAGATGCCCCAAATTAATAACGTTGTTACTTGTAGGAGGTGGAGACGGAACTGGAAGGAGACACAGATGAGCAAAAGACATGTCTATTCAGTATAACTCCTATTCCTTCTGTTTTTGAAACTGGTAAAAGTACTATTCAAAAACTTTTAAAAAATTATGTTTGAGATAATTTCAACAGATTTGATCAAGGACTTGTTAGATTTACGTGCTCAGCGTTGCCCTAATACTATGGATGCAAAAGCAGCATTGAGATCTTTAAAAAAAACTTTGAGAAACTAATGCACGTGAAATTATCGCGCGTAACCGGGACCTGTGACCGAACGTGGGAGAGGCCGGAAAGGCCTTGAAGTGTCCTAACAAAGCGGAGGCAACACGGTAAGTCGATCCAGGAAAGAGGAACAATACAAAGAGAAACCAAAGTGCACAGAGGAAGCGTGAAGGAACAGTTGTATTTGATAAAAATGCATGTTTAAAACAGAGATCAGGACGCTTGAATCGGGGATTGTACGTATAGGCTGCTGCAAAAAGCGGGTTAAATCCAGCAGGTGCTGTGGGCAGGTCGGACCGTGCCATTCGGGGCGGGGGGAATTTCGTGAGGATGCGTGAATCCACGGAATTCTCGTCGTGCTGGGTGTTCCAACTGGAACCATCCTAAGGACGCGGAGAGGCAGGCCGTCCCCTACGGTTCTCCGAAGTGGATTCGGCCGGAAGTGACGTAGGGCACGCGAGCGGCGCGCGTCTGCGTAGCGAAGGGAGGTGAGAAAGCCGGCGGCGTGCGCCTGCGCAGTGCGGAGCTGCGGGCGTTCGTGTGTGTACGGGTACGTTCCCGTTTTAGTCCTGCTTGAGTTTACTTGTCCCCGGTGCAGAAACGCCACCTAGGAACCGTGTCTGAGGAAGGAGAGGCGAGGTTTAGGTCGGGGCCAGGGGAGCGCGGCGCACGCGCATGCCGTGGCGCTGCGGGCGGTGAACGGGCTCGGGCCGCCGGCGGAACAGCCCCGCGCCGCTGGTGGGGGGCGGGGCGGCTTCGGGAGGAAGCGCCCCGAGACGGGGTCCCGGGTCCCGCGCGGACCCCCGCCCCAGCCCGCCGCGTCTCAGGACGTGCGGCCTTGTAGCATAAGCGTGTCGACAGGCAGTGTAGTAGTAAGTGTAAAGCTTCCCAAATCGTGTGCATAGCATCCCGCCAGTTGGGAAATAAGCCCGTTTGTTGGACTCGTTTTATTAAAATCTACTCTGCACGGACATCAAACGCTACAGGTGAAGATTAGGCTAAAACTTATTCAGACCCTGGCGTAGCAGCTGCGGTTTACTATGAGAGAACTAAGGCAGAGAGAATGTTACTGGTTTGTTTTTAGTGAGGGGATTACCATCTCTGTGATTAAAAAAAAAAAAAGTTCAAATATTTGACACTTCTAAACCGCCTGGTCCGAATTGTAAGTACAGTTATTGGAACTAAAAAAAAAAAAAAATCCCCTCCAAAAGCCTTACAGACTCATTGCTGAAGACTTTATGTATTTTTTGCCCATGAAATTTAGTTTAGTCATTTCTCTATAAAATAGTACTTTAAAAAAAGACTTTTTATCTCCTGCATTGTGTGAAATGCAAGACCCATGTCCTTGTGTTTTAGCAAACTTCATCTGCAATATATTATTAGAAACGAGGTGTTAAAAACATGGGAAGAAATTAATACAAACACGTGTGAGCAGCCCTGCTGTGTTTTCATCTCACACATACAGTAACTGAGATTCTATTCGGTAAACCAGTATTACCCTCAAATGCGTTTTTCATGTTCAGTTATGTCTGTCAGGAAATTTTCCCTGGTAGGCTGCTTAAAAATGTTCCTGAACTTAAGTTTTTTTGCTGTTCCATGGTTACAGTGAAAGTTTTTTGAAAATCCTTTTTTTTTTTATTTTTTCTTTTTTTAACTAAGCCTTTAAAAAGTACAACTTAAAAATGGCTTCAAAGAGAGCTCTGGTCATCCTGGCTAAAGGAGCAGAGGAGATGGAGACGGTCATTCCTGTAGATGTCATGAGACGAGCTGGAGTAAGTCCCTCTGGGTTTTCTGGCCCTCCCCCACACGTTTGAAAACACTTTTTGATTTTTAAAAGTCATTTTGAATAAAGTAACATTTAATTAACTTTATGAAATAGTTCAAACATAATCACCTGTTTATTTTCCGCATTTAATGCTTAATATTTTACCGTATTTCTTTCAGACACATTTCTTGAAGAACAAATGCCCTAAAGATATAAAACTTCATAAAGCGCTCTGGAAATTTTCTTAATTCTATTCCCCTTCCAATTCCAGAGATAAAGTAGCATTAGACTGTAGTTCTCATTCTGCATGTCTGTATTACATACCTGTACATGTATGTAGTATATCTGTGTTACACATCTGCGTGTGTACGGGTGTAGTATATGACCACACAACACTTCAATAGCATCTCCCGAGTGGTTGGTATCATTCTAAGGATTTATATAAATTTATATAAATCTTACAACAGCCCTGTGAGTTATGCCATCCTCATTCTACAGTTGAAGAAACTGAGGCATAGGGACACCAAATCGGGTGCCCGCGTTGCCGAGTCAGTAGAGCGAGCAGAAGAGTGAACGCGCAGGCCCAGGCCGCTGGCCGGAGTGTTGACCTGCATTCGTCTGGTTCTCATGAGTGAAGCTGCATGTGGATCCAGGCTGTTTATTTAAAAATGCTGCTTAGTAGTATTACTGCAATCCGTCTCTCTGAATTCATTCTTTTATTACGTGGTTTCACGCATTACATACTGTAATATTCCTGTATAGGCTTCCTGTGCAAACATCTGAAAGTTTTTTTACCTTGGTGCCTATAAGTGGACTTGCTAAGTCACAGGACAGCCCCTAGTTGGTGTGACTAGATTTTTTCAAATGACTCCAGAGTCTCAATATGTGGGACCACTAGCAGTGTAGGAAAATTTCCATTTTTCCAGTACTAGCTCTTGGTCTTATGAACTTTGTAAATCTTTGCAAGCTAAACTACATCATTTTTTAAACTTGGATTTCTACCTTAAGAGAATACCATGAGGTTTAAATGGCAAGTAACTTGGCAGGATAGATTATTAATGGAATGCTCAAATCATTTATTGGCCAAACCAGAACACCTGTGGGAGAGGGGACACTAACCAGACAGGGTGTCTGGACAGCATCTGTAAAATCAGTGCCGTCCTGGGCAAACTGGGACAAACCTAGTTACTAAGTATATTTTGCCAGCTCATGGTTTTGTTGCATTATTTCCTGCCAAGTTATTTTAAAACAGGGCAGCTGTAAAAATGTTACTTTGTGGTGTTCTTAAATATCATGATGACGTTTTTCTCTTAGATCAAGGTCACCATCGCTGGTTTGGCTGGAAAAGACCCCGTACAGTGTAGCCGAGATGTCGTCATTTGTCCTGATACCAGTCTGGAAGATGCAAAAAAAGAGGTTCGTTCTCCATACTTGGAATTATTCTGCCCTATGGCTTCTTTTACCTGTTTCTTAAGATGTCTTTCGACTGCATCTAAGGCCTCGTTAGCGCACACATATTTTAAGAAACTTACTTTGCTCTCCACGGTGAGCCCTGGGAAGCAGAGGACTTTGCCGTTTTCCACACCGTCTCCACAGACCCTGGCGGTCCCCTGCTACCTCCTGTTCTCAGTAAGCAGGTGGGTGGGGTGGACACTTCAGCAGGGTTTTCCTTGCCTATACAGGCAGCCTGGCCTCCTGTTACAACTTCATTACTTGGTATTAAGAGAATCAGCTGCCACATTTCCCATTCATTTCGGATTCTTTATTCAAAAGCGACTTTTTACCTTTTTCAGTGACACAGAAGTGTTGGTGTGATTCATTTTATGTGAAATAACTCATAACTTGATTAGTGGTTAGATTAAGGGAGGAGTGGGAGTTCCACTCAAATTATGTCACTTTTTCAGTATCTTTAGAATTATAGTTCTTGCTATTGAGGGTAACCAGCACTGCTGGGAAACTGTCCAGAGCCGAGGTGTCTTTCCTCAGAAGCAAGCCTACCCACACGTGCACAGACACACACACCTCGTGGGGGTGCAGACTTTCCCGGCCAGTGTGACAGGAATGTGGACTGTACCCTCTTGGAGTGAGAGTTGGCATGAAAGCAGGCAGAGCCAGCTCACGAATGGCCATTGTGTTCCCCTGAGGATCCTGGGACTATGATTCCCCATACTTAGCTGCCCACGAATGCATAGAAAAGCGTTTATTACTTTTTAGTAAGTTCAGATATTTCAGTGGTAGATTGTGGAGTATTAGAATATCGGTATTTACATGTAAATTGTTGAAACTTTCTAAATAGCATTGTAAAGTGCGTAGAAGTAGGTATTCCTTCTCTTCTTTTTCATCTTGTGTCTGGGTGTTTTAGGAAAGTCATTACCTTTTGTGTCTATTGGTCACTTCAGATTCTACAAGGAGTGAAAGAAATTCTGTACTTCATATATTCCCTTTTTAGTTTTGCTTTTAAAACAACAGTAGGATATTTATTTATAGTCTTTAAAAGTAATTCCAAATACTAAATGTTCCTTTAAATATGTTCTAAAGTTTTATAATTTGCTTGATGACTAAATTTTTACAACCTTTCTAACATTCGAAAGCATTGTTGAACCAATTTCCATTTTATAATTTTAACGAGTTTGAAATCATTACATTTCTAGGACATTTGGGGATACTCTCTCAAGTTTCTCTCAAGTTTCATTTTTCATAAAGTTAAATTTTTTTCTGTGCCTTTTATTTAAAATGTGTTTTATTATATTTTATTATTATGTACATGCTTGTTAAAAGTAATTCATACAGCAGAGACAGACATAAAGTCAAAACATGGACTGTCCCTTTCTCATTCTTCCCCTCCCCTGCGGCGGGGGCATCTCCCTCGCATGTGAGCATCTGTGCACTGCGCGCACGTGCGGCGCAATGGGTCTGTATAGTGCACGGCCGTCTGCACGCACACGGCTTGTTTCTGTCTGCAGGGACAGGATTGTGCTGCACCTGCAGGGCCGCAGCACAGACACACTGTCACGTCACTCTCCGGATGCTCTGTCCCGTCATAGAGATCCACCTGAATTCACTGTTCTGTGAACAGGGTTTTGTGATGACCTATATTTAGAATATGAAAGGGTTATTGACTGACACTTTAGTGCACACTTCAAATGAAAATGTTTTCACTTTTATTTTTAAAACTGTTACAGGGACCTTATGATGTCGTGGTTCTGCCGGGAGGTAACCTGGGCGCACAGAACTTGTCTGAGGTAAACTATCCATATAACTGATCTGTCTGAAGTTTTTCAACATCTGCTTATGTTCTCTTGATTTTGCTATTATTAAAATGTTTCGGGAAGGAGACCGTGAATAAAATAAGAACAGGTAGCATTAAAATGGTGTTCTAATTTAATTTTTAAAAGCTATTTCTAATGACATTTACTACAGAAATAAGCTGAATTGGTGGAACAATTTATGAACAGATTTGGTGAATACAGTCCAAACGTTAGACTACTTTTTTTTTCTTCCCCGTCAAGAGCAAAGGAAAAATTTTGTGTTTTATGAAGGCTTAAACATAGGAAGGTAAAAGATTGACTGTCTTTTCAACAGTCAGTGTGTGGAGCGTCGCAGGGGGCTAGAGCTGCCAGCTCGAATGAAGAATGGTGTCCAAAGAGGCCCCTGCTTCTTGGCTTTAAGCCTTAGATGAGGTGTCAGCCTAATGGAAGGGGAGGGTCCCTGTGCCCCAGGAAAAGGGCTTTTCCCGTGCAGTCCTTCAGCGTCTTTAAGAAAAGGAGGCCTTTCCCTTATAACAAATGCCCTAATTGGGTTTAGGAATGTGGAAACATTATGCGTTTGATATCTTTTTATGTTAATGATTTAGAAAATTACTGAAAAATAGATTTAAAAATCTTTTGGTTTAAGCTCAAATTAGATTCTGCCCAGTTTCTAGTGAGAGGTTGGCTGTGGCCTGATGCTAACCTGATGCTCTTTTGCTTTTCTTGGACTAGTCCGCTGCCGTGAAGGAGATTCTGAAGGATCAGGAGAAGAGGAAGGGCCTCATCGCCGCCATCTGTGCAGGTAGAGTGCAGGGACGCTTGTGTGTCCTTGGTTTTCTTAAAAAAATACATGGCGAGGTGGTCGTTAGTTAGTAGACTGTTCCAGATGCTTCTCCCCCTTCCCAGCACGGGAGGGCATCTGTGTCAGCACATCCACTTCAGGTGACAAGAACTTGGTGTCGTTTCAGAAATGAGTAGTTGTTTTCCGCCGCTCTGTGCCTTTGGTCTGGTTCCGTGGAACTTAGTGTTTCCTCCGTTTGGTTGACCTCAGTGAAAAACAGGCCCTCTGGAATCCAGTAAACAGCTGTCGCAGCAAAACCCTGTGCCGGAAAGTCTCTGCCAGCACCCAGGCCGCGGGGGCAGCCGGGCAGCGGTGGGCCGTGCGCCCGTGCTCGCCCTATGCGGGTGCTCGGTGCTGAGTGCTCGTTCTCCGGCACTGCGTGGCCTGCCACTTAATTTGGAGTCAGGCCCTTGGTGCTTTGTAGATGTCCCCACCTTTGAGACAGTGATTTCCTGAATTCTGATACCGTTTGAAAATTCGTTCTCGCTCTAAGGTGCTGTTCTGCCATCCTCCATGTTTTCCGCAGTCATTTTTGACTAGTTCCTTTTTTGTTATAGGTTTTCATTAAATGTTTATCAAAAGAGTGAACAAATGAACAGCTGGATTGGATAAAATGGCCCAGTGATGTTTTATTCAATACAGTAGATTTTCAAAGACGTCGTGGTCAGGGATCCTGGCTCTTCGCAGAGCCGTGGTTCTCGGCGTTCTTTCAGGGGGTAGAAAGGTCAGAGCAACACTGTGAAGACACAGGAGTGACAGCAAAGTGCGACGAGCATTACCCGGGCATGGTGTGTGTGTTCGAATATTCTCGTGTTGTAAAAATTGCCCAGTTTTAATTTCTAACGGGGCAGTTACTGATAGACGTAACCCACACAAAGGCTAAAGGGGCCTGAGACCTAAATGTTTGAGAACCGCCGCTGCCTTAGAGACTGGGAAGGACCACGGAGGTGGCCGCCTGCGAGCCCTGTCCTTGCGTCCCACTCCACACCAGCCTCCTGACCTGCCCACAGGGCGCAGGGCCGTACTCCTGCTGAAGGACGCTGCTGCCCCTGCAGCCCAAGCAGCCGCCCCTCTCTGGGGAGGAAGTCGGAGGTGCTCTTGGTCATGGAAGGACTTGGTCCAGCTGTCCCAGCCTCATTCTCAGGTGCTCTCACCAGAGGAAGGAGGGGAAGGCTGGCCGGGGCTGCTCCCTTGTGACTCTGTTGAGAGTAAAAAGCACATGTCAGTTTGGCCTTTTGTGTCACTCAGGTGGCCAGATTAGCCACGTCTGGTTCACTGTTTTGTACTTCGGCTTGAATACTTGGACCTTAGAGTCACAAACATTAAAAAGCAAACAGCGCCCCAGTGACGTTGGATTGCTGAGTGTCCTGCATTGCCCTTCTGGGGACTGCAAAAATAGCAACTGTGGTGAAAATACAACGGTTGGTGAGTTTTGCATTAGGAATTAGGGACTGTCCGTGGCACTGGAAGAATATTAGCTTAGCCCCTAATGTCAGTGGAGGAGAGGGACAGACTTGGAAGGGAGGCCACCGGGGGAAGAGCAGAAAACGAGATCCCCTCGGGGTGGGGGAAGGAGGGGAAGGAGGCCCGCAAGGTGTCAGGTGCCTGTTTTGGATAGTCCCAGGGACACGTGGAGGGGCCGGCCGGGGACCGTGCTGTTCTTCCTGTTACGTGCCACACGGTGGCGCTGGTGGCTTTTGCCTTGGCCACCCAAGGGGATTCCATCCTGTCCCTCCACTTCCTGCGGGGACTTGACAGTCTTCTCACCCATCAGAATTCCACGTCCTAGTCCTAATCGAGTTCAACATCTCTCCCCTCATCCCCCAGATGGCATGTGTTAGGCCCAGAAAGCAGAGGTGATGCGCTCACCGTGGTGAGTCGGACCTCAGTGACCCCACCTGCGGCTGTAGCGCGAGTTCGTTGGCGTCGCTGTAGGCAGCCGTTCTCCGCCCTGCGAGGAGCAGCTTGCGCATCCCCGCGCCGTGTCTTGAGGTCTTCACGTGTAAGATGCGTAGGCAGCTACTTATTTTTTTAAATCTTACAAAATAAGTGTGAAGGAGAATTCACAACTCCATTCCAATAAAAATTGAGAATTCCGCAGATTTGATTTGCTGCCGTACCTAGCGGTCTCACACTGGGAATAGAAGCGAGGTGGAGAGAGACTTGAAATATATTTGAGGCTTTCGATTTGGGAGAAAAGTCAAGACTCGGTCTGAAGCCGCCTCGGCGAGAGGCAGGAAGCGCGGAGCTCCGCCTTGCTCCTTTGCTCTCCCCTTGGAGCAGCTGTGGGCCGAGTGGCCCGTTGGTGTGTTACGTCCCCACTTTTCACCTGGGCTTGTGTTGAAAAGAGAAAGGCCAGCAGGAGCCCGTGCTTGGCTTGTTGGAGCCCAAGTGTGCAGACGTGCTGGGGTCTTAGCTGCGGCGTCCCAACCGCTGGCGGTCAAGGAGCCACTCTAACGCAGGCTTTTCTAGGTGTGACATGAAGTCTCAGAAGCGTGCGTGTGTGGCTTAGAGGAAAAAGGTAGACTAACTACTTTCTTAAAAGTTTCAAGATAATATAGCAAAGGTTCACACCTTTTTGGTGTTAGTTCTTATTTGAGGACTATTACAAAATGTGCTTGAGATTGTCTACGAAATTGACCATGTTTAGTGCACATTTTGGTAAAAAATCTCAAGTTAGCAACTGTATTTTTAAAAACTTCATTTTAGGAGGGAGGCATAGAGGATCACAACCTGGGATGCATGGATGGATGGATGAGTGCTAATTTTTTATTTTCAAGTAAAAAATAAAATTAGTCTGTGAAACAGCACTCAAGTCCGGAAGTTCGGAGAGTGCCAGTGGCCGTGAACGTGTGACCAGAGTTTTCGATGGCTGAGACTCGGGCAGGATGCTCAGGCCTCGGGTCTCGCCGCTCCTGTGCCCCTGCCACACGCGCTGCCTGTTCCCGGACCGGGGGCCGCAGTCGGGTTGTCTGCACGCTCCCTGCAGGTCGAGGCACAGCTTTATGATTCGATGGTATTGAAGTGTTTTGACTTTGTGCACCTTTGCCAGAAGTGCCCACCAGCTGGTTTGTTATAAATATACTTTGCCTCATACTGAGAAGTGTTTCATTTCAGAAGCATAAGTCTGTTTTAGGTGAGAGCCTCCTGATTTTGAATAATACTTTTGCTGTTGCAGTTTTTAACACATGAGTTTCTACATGTGTATCTATACTTAAATCTTTTTATTAATCTTTTTTTTAGGTCCTACGGCTCTGTTGGCTCATGAAATAGGGTTTGGAAGCAAAGTTACAACACATCCACTTGCTAAAGACAAAATGATGAATGGAAGTAAGTACACGCTTACATGTTAACGTACAGTAAGGCCTTTCCTAAAGGCTGTAACTTAGCTCGGTTTCCCGCTCCACATGATCCGATGCGCAGAGTCGGGCGGAGGCGCGGTGTGGTGTGTTGCTCGCGTGCTCTGCACGCGTTTGAACCGGAGAGACGGAGTGAGCCGCGGGACAGAGGCCTGTCTCCAGGTGCACCATTGGGGGCTGGCGACTAAGCCGGAGACCAGCCGAGTCCTGATGTCTCGGGTTGAAGAGATCATGACATGCCAATTTAATTAGTATGTTTACTAAACACTTGGCCAGAAACCCGAGGGTACGTTTTAAACCTTGACAGCAGTTTCAGAAAGTGCCCTTTGCCCGTAGTCCGAGGTGAAATGACATCGCTCTGGCCCTTCAGAGAATGCCTGGGTGGCAGGCCAGGTTGCCGTGGGACACGCTTCTCTTATAAATAGCAGCTAGACGTTTACCTTTTATCAATTTATTTTTGTAAAAACAGTTTCTTTTTCGTGGTAAGAAATGCAAACAGGAAGAGGGGCGAAGGAACGACAGCTGTGTCCCTGTCGGACGCCCCGTCCCGTGTTCAGAGGTGACGCGTCTCTTGAGCGGCTGTGGCTCCGTCTGCACGTGCTCGTCACCCTTGTAGCTGAATGTTTACTCAGAGGAGAGCCACTGCGCACACTCTGCGCTTGCCTTTTACACCTAACACTGACGTGTCTTTTTGTAATTTATCAAATATTTCTTTAATTTTCTGATGCTGCTGCTTATTTGGAGGCTGTGAATATAAAAGAAGCACAACTTTATCTCTGTCCTCCAGGAGCTTGCAGAGACATACACATCAGATTTTAAAATACAAGGCAGTATGCAATTAACAGCCAAACCCTGTAACCAAACCCTGAATGTCCAGCTCCGTGAGCGTCAGGGCTTCCTCGGTGACAGCTGCTGCTTCTCCGCTGGCGTTCGGATCAACCAGGTAGTGTCTTCTGTCAGGCAGGCGATATCTTCCTCTGCCATCTGTCCCTGGAGCGCACCTAACAGAAGCGAGACCCTGGAGCTTACAGAGGGAGCGGAGCGTCACACCGGCGAGGAAGCCGAGCCCCTAGTTCTGTCTGAAGCTCCAGCCAACCAAAAATCAGTGAATGAATGAACAAAAGCAAATAATAACATCTGAGGCCGATCTGACGATAATTGCAACCAGGACGTTTTCTACCCTGTCTCCGTCCTCCTCTGCACTAATTCTGAGCTAAAGTAGAGCAACTAACACTACATCTTATGTTTTCACGTCAAAGAAAAGTGATGCATTTTTCATGATGTTGCTGTTTTTTAAATTAATAGACCATATTTTTTAAAGCAGGTTTAGCATTATAGCAGAATCAAGCAGAAAGTGCAGAGTCCCTGAGACTCCCCCCTCCCGCCCCCCGCCTCACACGCAGCCTTGACGCTGCCTTTGTTACGGGCCGTGCGCCAACATTGACGCGTCGTCATCACTCAAAGTCCGGAGTTTACGTTGGGGTTCGCGCTTGCCGTTGGACATTCTGTCTATTCTTAAGTTCGATGCAAAGTATTTCCTTGAAGACCTGTAACTTTATAAAAGTTGCTAGAAAGATTCTAGGTTGTCAGAACTGTCTGCATGGAAATTGATTTTGAAAAGGGCTCTTGCTCCTGGCGTTTTCCGATGTAGGAATGTAACTCACTTTGAGCTGATGGAGGTGTTGGCAGGTTGGAAAGAACCGAGTCAGCCTTCCTGCCGCGTGCGCCGTGTGAGGAGGGCTTGAGGGGCACACGGTCCTCCAGGACCCGAAGGCAGGTCTGTCGTTACTTTTCCTTGTAGCGCCTCCCCAGTGTGCGGTTGATCGGGAGTGGGGAGGACCAGACGGCCCACTCAGTCGTTTACAAAGTACGTTCACATGCACGGTCTCAGTGGGGCCTCACAGTCCCCAGTGAGCCAGCTGTTGTCATCTCCGAGAAGCCAGGCAACGCGTGCCCAGAGTCAGGCCAGAGCCCACGCCAGCCCCTGTCCTGCTGAGGTTCCCACACATGACGCTGCCAAGCGTCACGTGTCGTCAGTGAACCCGGTTTGGAAAGGTGTTGGAAGGTTCTGCCCCCTAGAACACTCTGCGAAGTGGGGCTGGGATCACTTCCTGGCCCTTCTGCTGGTCATCACCGTGAACTTACTGGATCAGGATGAAACTTTTGCTCAATATGCAGTCCAGTTTGCGGGCAGGGTCTCTCCATTCCTCCCTTTTTAGAATAAGTCACGACTATAATTCTATGGAGCGGGCATCCGGAGGCCATGGCCGAGCTGCGGCGAGGAGCAGGACCCCTGGGGCCAGAGCTCTCATGGGCGCCTGGCGGGCTCCAGCCTGAGTCCCGCTCCTGGCCTGGTGTCTGGATGACAGCACCTGCCTCAGGGTTGCTCAGGGCTCAGGGAGTGGTCAAGGCGCTTAGAGCCTTGGCCGGGTGGCCGGAGGGCGCTGGGCAGCACTGGGACGCGGCAGGGGCCCGGCTCCCCGTGCCTGGCCGTCTGTGTGTCGGCTTTGACTGGGTTCCCACAACAGTCCTGTTAGGGCGGTGTCGTCCCCGCTTTGCAGAAAAGAGCGAGGCTTAGAGAGTTCAGACGCAGCTAAATGGCGGATCGGATCCCAGGTCTGCTCTGCTTGGCAACTTCCCTTTAAGGGCCACATAGTAAGGGTGTAGGTTCTCGGGACCTCAGGTCTCTGTAGCTACCTGCCCGTGTGGGAGCTTCCTGCAGGTGCCGAGCCGCGGGAGTTGCTGACCCCTGGCCTCCTTGGATGCTTTTTTTCTGAAGAGACTTTCTGGCTTTGCGGCGTTTGCTTAAAGTTAAACGAAATGAATGCCCTATGCCAGATTGAACGTGAGGTGTCATTTTGCCACATGAATCGTATCAGCTGGTGAGCGCACGTGCGTTGTTTTTCTCTGTCGTCGCCACTAGGTGGCGGTAGTTGCTAAGTGCAGACCATTTGCTCTTCCTGGTTGAAGTTTTGCAAAGACCCGGAGAACATCTTTAACCAGTTTAATCGGTATTTGTAATATTTTACCCACAGGAGAAGTGAACCATTTAGAATGTGCCTCACGCCGCCCCAGTATGGGCAGCTCCTCCCACAGCTCACCCCAGCTCAGCCGGTGTCCCAGTTTAGCATTTAGAATCACCTCGGCCTGTTTTAACTGTCAGTAAATGACGTGAGGTTATGAAGACTTTTCCCTCAAACTGGGGGTCCTCTTTTCCTCCACGTAGGAACTGGGGAACTTTAGCTTACTGCGTGCGGTTATTGCAGTGGGCGACTTGATGTGTAATGAGGAGTGTGAGACAGATTGTCACCAGCGGTATTCGTCCGCCTTGAGAGGTCGTGACCGTCGTGATGTGTGTGGTCTGTAAAGCCCGCCATGGCAGCAGAAGCGTCACTTCTGCTTTAAGCGGAGTCTTCAGCTGCCTTTTCTGCAGTGTTTGTTGAACCAGCGTCCCCTGAGTCCCTCCCCAGGCTCTGGGGTGGGCTTGCCCCGGCTGGGGGGTGGGGCGGAGGCGCGGTGGTCGGCGGGCCTTCGGGCCGGGGGAGGGTGGTCCGAAGCGTGTGTGCCTGGCTCTGCCTGCAGTGACCAGACAGGAAGAAGCCACAGGAGTCTCTTCGGCTTTAACTCCTCCCCTAAATCTGTTTGTCCTTCGTGTCCCCTGTCACTGTGTGGCACCACCATCACCCAGTTGCCGGGGACAGACAGCTGGAGGCATCTTTGACTCCTCCGCACGTCCGACCCTTCACTAAGTTTGGGCATTTTATCTCCAAGATACACCTCAAACCTTCGTTTCCTCTCTGTTGCCTCTGTCCTCAGCCAGGTCACCATTAGCTTCCACCTGGACGGCAGGTTCTTTTCTGTCCCCCTTCTGGTTACTTCCATTTCAGTCTCTGTGCAGGCCGGACCCAGGGCGCTTGTGCACACGACCTGGAGTTCAGGTCAAGCTCAGGGTGCTGGAGAAAGTGGGCAAAGGTTCTCCCTGGGGGCAGAACCGGATGAGCTCTGATCTGCACTTTGAGCCGGCCTCCTGTCCGGTGGTGCTGAACGTGGGGAGGCGGGGGGACCTGCGGGGGCCGGAACACAGACCCCGTGTCGGGTGGACAGGAGCACAGGGCACTGGGGCTGGCTGTCCTTCGCCCGGCCGTCCTCCTGGTACTTAGACATCAGTGTTCTAGGCCGGCTGGAGGCAGGTGAAGGCCCGGCCTTTCGGAGAGGGGACTGATGAGCTGTTGACAGACCGTGGGGTGCGGGGAGGGCGCTGTGACCTGAGGGGCCTGGTCTGGACAGGGCGGTCCCAGGCAGCGCCTCCCTAGGTGGGGTGCTGCTCTAGAGCGAAGGGGCAGGGCGCCAAGAAGCTCCTGCGGGGGAGGCCGCTCGGCGCCCAGGATGCGGGAGCTCCACGTGGGGCAGTGCCCCGCGCGCGCTGGGGGGCCCTGCCCTTGTGGCCGAGACTCCCCGCACGTAGGAGAAGCTTAGTTTTGTTAGTACGGTCGCGGAAGCGCAGCCAGTCGAGGGACGCAGAAGGCACGCGGCCCGAGAAACGAGTGCGGTTTCTTCCTCCTCACCTCGCTCCCTTCCCGACGTGTTGTGCTGTGTGTGTTGTTGAGACAGTGGGGGGTGTGTGCAGAGCACAGGTGGTCCCCTCCCTTCCGCACCGTTTGCCACCCGCCCTCCCCGCCAGTTCCCTGACTGAGGGTGCTGTAGTAGAGGACAGGTTAGGGGAGAGCACAGTTGGTCAACACGTCTGCCTCGTATTCGAGGGAGATACCCAGCGAGAAAGAGCAACCTGGGCCAAGGCTGAGAATGTGGACCTAAGCACCATCCAAGAGGAGGGGCGGGGGCGGGGCCTGGGGGAGGCGGCTGGGACTGAGAAGAGGCGTGGGGGTGTGGTAGCCTGGGGCAGTTCGGCGTGGTGTCACTCCTGGTCTCCCCGTGTGACAACCCGGGAAGGGATTCGTGACCTCTGAGGTCCTTCTGGAGGGTCTGTGTTGGGCAGATGGGGAGCTCAGAGAGAGCCTCTCTCCGCGTCATTGTTTTTCAAGAGCCTTCAGCTCAAATATGTCAAAACGGGACCTTTGGAGTGGTGTGTCCTACAGTCATGGGGGGCTTAGTCTGCTTCCCTTCAGTTCACGGAATTGACACGTGAGCTTTCTTTGTACCGTGTGAGTTTGAGTGATTAGCATCTACCCTGAGACCTCCCGCAACCCTCACAAGGTCTGATGCAGCTTCGCCTCGGGCGCGCGTGCGTGCGCGTGTGTGTGTGCGTGCGTGTGTGTGTGTGTGTTTCTCCCGTCAGCGGTGGTGAGCGTCGGCGCCCTTGGCGGTGCGCAGCTCCTGTAATCTCACGCCCGCTCGGAAGCGGTGGGCGGCCTGGCTGCATTGAGTGGCCGCCGTGTCCTGTTTTGAATGGAATTTGCAAAGCGGGCGGTGGGCCGCAGTGGGGCATCGGACGGCTGAGTGGTGGTACTCAGGGTCCAGTGTGGCCGGCAGTCCGTAACCGTTCTTCACTTTTTTACACCAAGGTCATTACAGCTACTCGGAGAGTCGCGTGGAGCGGGACGGCCAGATCCTGACGAGCCGGGGGCCGGGCACCAGCTTCGAGTTTGCGCTCGCTATAGTGGAGGCGCTGAGCGGCCCGGAGGTGGCTCAGCAGGTGAAGGCCCCGCTCGTCCTCAGGGACTAGGCTGCAGTGGCCGGCAGGGCTAGAAACAGGCCGCCTGTCACCCACTCTCACCGCGCCCGCTTTCAGCAGAACGGTGGCTTTCCCGGGGAAGCCCTCATCACCGTCCTGCGAAGCGTCACCTGCACAGATCCTCCACCTGTGGTCCCCACATTTCAGAACCTCTGTTGCAGAATAAACGCTTAGCAACTACCCATTGTCCCTCATGTTGTCTCTCATTTCTTTTGTGAAACTAAATTCGTTATCAGCCTCATTTGCAGCTCTTAACTGTTGATAAAGCTGAGGTGAGGGGGCAGTGAACACGGATCCCGTGGGCGTTCCCTGCACCTGACCCTGAGTTCCCAAATCCTTGGAATTTCCGGAAGTGCTGAGTGATCAAGCTGTCCCTTGTCATGTTAACAAGGTGGCTTTGGGATCCCACCGAAGGGTGGGCTGGTTACTGGGGTAGCCATCCAATCAATCCAATCAGTGGTTAGAGGGTTGGACTCCCGTTGCACCCCCTGCCTTCCGGGCAGAGGGGCTGGAGGCTGAGTCAGTAACAGTGGCCAAGGACTTAGTGCTGACTGTGTAATGACATCTCCATAAAAACCCAGAAGGCCTGGTCATCGGTCCATTTCTCGGGGAGCCTCCATGTTGGGGCACCAGAACGCTTCCGCAGGCCAGGCCCAGGCTCCACAGGACACACCCCTTCCCTCGAGACCAGGCCCACGTGTCTCTCACTGCGTGTGTCTCTGTCCGCGCCCTACACGCGCCTGTCTCTTGTCCCCGTCCGGCTTCGAGTCGTATCCATTAAGACCCTGTGTGGCAGACCGTCATCTAGTGAGTGGACGGGTTTTCCTGAGTTCTGTGAGCTGTTCCAGTAAGTTCATGGGGGTCGTTGGGCCCTCACGTCGTTGCTGGTTAGTCACAGCCTGGGCCGGGACTGGTGCTTGTGGAGGGTGGGCTCGTGGGACCAACCTCACCCCCTGTGGAATCCGATTCTGCCTGGGCGGTGTCCGAGTCAGGGTGAACCCTCCGAAGCCTGCTGGCGACAGCCGAGATGCGCTTAGTGTGGGAAGCCTGCGCGCACATGCACACGTTGAAATTGGGTCGAGGCCTTTGCGACACACGTCATACAGCAAGGACTAAAAGCCTAAAAGCCAAGATTTGAGAGGTTTGTGATTTCTCTCCCGTTAGTCGACTGTGTACCTTTAATAGTCGTCGGAAGACGCCAATCAAGTTGGCCGTGGTGGTGAATTTTTGTGAAGCAGCAGACGGCGTCCTCACGCAGCAGAAAGGTGTTCGAGGCTGCTGCAGCCTCTGCGTTCCTTCCTCAGGTCACAGCTGCAGCCCTTCACCCCCACGACCTGCCCAGCGCCCACCAGGGTGGGCGGCGACCAAGCCCAGCCCATCAGAGCCTTCTGTGCCCCGGCCACTGAGGCCCCTTGGCCAGCCAGACTCAGGGTGGGGCCTCTGCCCTCCCTGGCGGTGCTCTTGCTGCTGGGTGGTCAGGAGGCCAGGCAGCAAACCTGGAGTGGCCAGCAGCCACCTTGTCACTGAGAGTGGCTCCAGCGCGAGATGAGGAGCTAGGATGTTACTTGACCCAAGATCCAGCTACGCCTGAGCAAGAACAACAGCTGGACCTGTGGACCGGAGCCGGCAAGGTCCTGGGCTTCCGTGTTTGTTCCATTACGCATAAGTGACCGATACGGTGACAGAGGAATTCAGGTAGTGGTCAGGTCCCTGCAAACTGGCTGCTGAGTGAAGTGTCTGAGCAGTAGCACTCCACGTGCCACCTCCCCGCCCCCCCCCCCCCCCCCGTTCTTCCTGCCCTCCACTCCTAGGAGAGACAAAAGTCAGCAAATTCCTTCTGAAAAGGCCAGGTTGTTGTTAACAGCTTAGCCAAGCGGACCATCAAGTCTGTTACAGCCGGTCTGTTCCTCCAGCCCAAAGCCGCCCTAGACCAGCACTTCAGGCGACGAGCACGGCTGTGTCCCACAAAGCGTCCTTTACGAAACAGGGCAGCGGTAGGACTGTGGCCCTTGGGCTATAGTGCCAACTCCAGGACCGGACAGGGAGGCGGATGTAAATGTTTAAAGCAGTAACCTCTGTAATTGCACATTTCGATGGCTATGAAGATACAAAGACAGCGGGGGGCAGCGGGAGTGACTGCATGGCGGGGGTGGGGGAGGGTCTCCGAGGAAGTGGCTGGACCTGAGACCTGAGGTTGGGGTGGGACTGGAGTACATGCCCTCAGCAGCTCTATTTTGTACCCACTAGGTGCCAAGCCCTGTTTCTGGTGCTGGGAATAAGCCCCGAGAGACACACAGTCTGTCTCCGTGGAGCTTGTGTTGTGGGTGAGGGAGAGAGAGAGAGACACAAGTTCAAGAGGATTTACTGTCAGTGAAGAAGAGTACGGAAAGGGAACAGCGCCTGGAAATTTGCTGCGGGGCGGTTCGGGGAGGCCTCTCTGAAAAGGGGCCTTGGAGAGACGCCGAGAGATCTGGGTGTGAAGAGGCAGGTGCCCGGAATGCTGCTGAGCATCCCAGGCCACAGACACGGGAAGTGCAAAGGCCCTGAGGCAGGCGTGTTGGGGGCCAGCCCGAGGGAGGCAAGGCTGGAGGAGAGCCGGGGCCCAGCCGTTGGGACGGACTCGGAGCTGGGGGCCACTGGAAGAGGGCCCTGATCCTGCCTGGTCCACAGGCTCGGTCTGTCAGGAGGGAGCCGGGGCGGGAACAGGGGTGCAGGCCCCAGGTGGGAGGCTGCAGGCACATCGAGGACCAGTTCCCACAGTTGACTTGAACACGAGGTCAGACAGAGACTCCCGTCCTGAGCTCTGTCCGGGGGTGGGTGGGCGCTGGGGGGCCCGAGGGTGGGTTGAGAAGGAAGAAAAACCCAGACCTGTGCCTTTGAAAGTCACAGGTTACTGACCCAGAAGCGAATCTGTCCTTAGTGCGGAGCCTCTGGAAACCCTCCCGAGTCACAGGGTGTTTTGCCCGCAGCCCCTACCTCTGAATAAGCTTCCTGGAATTTTAGAAGGGTCTGCAGGAAGGAGCGGTGGAAAGATTATCTCTTTGAATGCTCATTTCCCCCCTGGGGCAGCCAGGAGAGATGGACCTGACTGAAGAGCATTTCTGGGAGAATCTCCACCCCTGCGTAGTGGCGGGGTGTTTTTCCAGAATGTGTTGGGGGTGAGGCTTCCGAGCCCACCTTATCTGAAGCGTGGGCCCTGGCTGACTAGGTCAAGAATTGCTGGCTTTAGGCACATCGATAAGTTTAAAATCCTCTGCTCCCTCTCTGCCTGCTTTCCTGTGCTAAACGCACCTTAGCTCCTCCAGGGAGGGGGGCTTGGGTGTGGGGAGGGCTGAGCAAACAGGGCGGATGGGAACTGAGGAGGGAGAGAGGCGGAGGGAGGCGTCAGCTTTTGAAAAGGACCTGGACTTGGAATTCGGGTGTGTGGCCCATCCGGCTTGACCGGGCCTCCTGCGCCTGGGTGGCCCGAATCCAGGGATTTGGCGTCATTCTGCTCCCTGTCACTTCAGTGACAGCAGCCACCGCTCCTGGAGCCCCAGTGCAGAGAGTTAGGGAGGAGATGGGTTGAGAATCCAAGGCTGGAGCCCAGAGCTCGGCTCCCCCGACCCAGGGGAGAACACTGCGGTCACAGGATGTGGCTCAGCCCTGGCCAGCCCTTGACTGTGGCTTCCCCAGCGCAGGCAGGTGGCATCCAGGCTCTGGTCCCTGAGGCCCCGGCCGGAGCGTTGCCGTGGAGAAGGGACAGCCCAGCCTCCCTCTGAAGGGAGAGTTAGTCACTGTGACTTTCGGATGTTACATGAAAGTGGACGTCATAGTGATAACGGAGGGTGACAGTAATAACAGAAGGTGTAGGGCATCTCGTTTCCTGGGTGTATAATGGGGGAGTGGGGAAGGGGAGGGGCCACGGCTCACTGGGCACCTGCTGTGTGCGAATTGCCCGGGGTGCCCCCGAGGGAGCTCACTTCTTTCACACTTTGCAGGAAAGGGATGATATCATGTGTCGCCCTGCTCTGCCCTCTGCCTTTTCACTTAGAGAACTTTTTCTCTCCCAGCACGTGGAGATTTCCTTGCCGGCTACAGTTTTCAATCCCGGCCCCCCAACAACCCTACAAAGCGACCATTGTCATTTACTGTCAAGCGAATGTGTGTTTGACAACCAACCGGTGTCTCTAGAGGTCAAGAACCTGTCTGTCCCGGGCTGTAGGATCGTCTCAAGAATCAAAGGCTCCTGTCCAGGGGGGGACGTACGTTTCAGAAACGGAAACGCTTGAGTCAGTGGAAAAGTGTTGGAGTGTGGCCAGCTGTGTCGTCTGGAGCCGGGCGCCTGTTGCCTGGTGTGTGCCCTCTATTCTAGAGCTTTGGTTCCCTGAGGAATGAGGGGGACATGAAGTGTTCCTGCAGAATCATCTCATAGTTAAAGTCCCTGCCTTTGCCCTTCGTAAGGGACCAGGCTGCCTGAGGAGCAGCAGCGAGTTAGGGCCCCTCCGCACCTGCCTCAGTTCAGCCGCGGCATCTTCCCCCATGAGTGCATCAGAGTCAGCGCCCTGCGGGAAGAGCAGCAGGAAGTCGTGTCTGCGTCTGGGCTGGACACACGCTGCTCGCTCCCGGCGTGGGGTCCATGTGGAGCTGGCCCCTCTCCCCGGAGGCCACATGCCGAGGAAGAACTCCCCATCACCACCATCACTAGTGCCATTATCACCATCGGTGTAAAAACTGTCCAAACCCGTGGCGAATTTTTTAGGAGTAAATTTGAGCCAAACTGACGATGTAAGCAGGGGAGCCAGACCTGAAGTGCCCCCGAGACTGCCGATTTCACACCTTTTGTGCCTTCGAAATTAAGGCGGGAACGGAGGGAAGATGCCTTGGAGGTGGGAGAGAGCCTGGCGGGGTGGGGTTGCAGGCTGGTTAGGGAGTTGTGCTCACTGGGGCGGCTATGGCTTATTTCAAAGGCCTGTTGACCTAGGCACACAGAAACAATAGCCAAAGATAAACCTTTTACTACAGAGTTTTAGGCCTGGGGCGTGACTGTCCACCTGCCCGGCCCAGTTAGGGATTTATCGTCAGATCACCCTGTGAGGCCACTTCCCACAGAACCCCTTTTTCCGTCCTCATCACCATGGCTGTTATCATCCTCATCCTCCTCGCTTCCTGTGGCCCCCAGGGGCTGTGTCAGGCTCCCAAACAAGTCCCAGGCCAGCCAGATCTTGCCCTGGCCTCACAGCTCAACTGCTTCCTTCCTTTATTTATTCATTTTCATTTCTGTGTATGATCGCATCTTCAGTTTTGTCTTAAAAAAAAAAAAGTTATTACTATTTTTTTAAATTAGGCCTGAGCATGGAGATTTTTGCTTGCCTTAAAATAATGTTAGAGTGACAAGTTCCACGTCTTCAAAAAAAAAGACGAAAAGAGAAACGCGGTGGGTCCCGGAGGACCGTCGGCGGACACGGACCGTGGTGCTGGGCCTCCCCCCGGCCACATCTTTGCTTGAGTGGTTTTTTAAAGGCCAAGCAGAGGCGAGCATATCCGTAAGGCGTGTGCTCACTCAGGTTTCGTTTTTCAAGGGGAGAATAATATTTCACAAAGTTTACTGAAGAGAAAGTCCTTCTTTGTTTTTAAACCCAGGTGGAATGTAGCCGGTGTCAACCCTGAATTCCCAAGTCCCCAGGGCTTGTCCTGAGGGTGGGGACTTGGCCCTGCCCATCTCCAGTCCCCAGGCCCCAGCAAGGTGTGCAGCCACTAGTCAGACAAAAAGCAGAATTCTCTCCATTCACCCCTGAATGACTGACGAGCCCTGGATAACTCACAAGGACGAGGCGAGAGGCAGGTAAAAGGTGGTGATGATAAGTAAACTGATGGTGAGCCTCAGAGCCTGACACGTTCCGTCAGCCGCAAGAATAAACTGCAAGTTCACGGCAGGATGAGATCACCTAATGCTTGCTTAGACTCCCACATCCCTTCTCCAGGGATGACAGCCACTCAGCGTGCTCACGACAGAGTAAATCCCCTCCGGATTGGGGATAATACTATGTCATTAGTCCAAGAGGCACCTAGCTCAGTGCCACCTGGCACTGAGTGTCTTAAGACACTTTTAAAAATGTAATTATGCAATGGATAGGCCAATACCTGCTCCTTGGAGAAGACTCACAGGACACACGGATGCGTAAAGCAAACTCGAGCGTCCCCGGCGTGCCTCCTCCCCCCGTCCCCTCCCTTTCCCCAGATGCCCACGTTGGGGTCACTCTTCCGGTCTGTTTCCATGAACGTAACCAATGTGTGACCGTCCACATCCACACCCACCCGCGCTACGTCGCACCTATAGATAGGTACGTTAGCATTTTAAATGTTATTTAAAAATAAACAGGATCCTGTCGGGTACATTCTTTCGCCAACTGAATTTTTAAAACCTTGCCGTGTCTCCGAGGCCTGCTCGGTCCGGTTGACACTGACGGCTGGACAGCTACCCACTCCTCTGCCGCTGACCCTCGGTTTTATTTATGGTGGTGAAATACAGATAACGTAACACTTACCATCTGACCACTTTTGAGGGTGCTGTCAGTGGCATCAGGACACTCACGTGGTCGTGCAGCCGTCACCACCGTCGTCCATCCCTGGAACGCTCTTCATCTCGCCAGACTGACGCTGGACCCCATCGCACACCGACGCCCCCTCGCCCCTCCCCGCGGCTGGCATTCGCCTTTCCACCTTCTGCCCCTGAGAACGTGAGCGCGCGCGGCGTCTCACCCGAAGGGCCCCAGCCGGTCCCTGTGTTTCTGCCACCGGCTGATTTTTGAACGGGCTTCGCGGTGTGCATCCCCTGGACGGCCGGATGGTGTCGTCATTCTGCTCGTTGTTTTGAGGAGCCGCCACGTGGCTTCCACGGCGGCTGCGCCAGGCTGCATTCCCGCCGACAGCGCACGCGGCTTGCGGGTTGCGGGTTCCCCGCCTCCTCCCCCGCGCGGCCGTCTCTCTCTTGACGCGGCTGCGGTGACCCCTCTGTGCCTTTGCGTCTCCCTAACGGTTAGTGAGGCCGAGTGTCTTTTCCTGTCCTGGTCGCCCTGTGTTTATTTCCCTGGGAGAAACGTCTATTCAGAACTTTGTTTAAATTGGGTTTAGTTTCCTTGTTGATACTAACGGATTTCAAGGTGTTTTTACAGTTACTAAATATTTTTAAACGTTTCAGGGAATACGTTTGAGCGTACATTTCTGTGCAAGGGTGAATTTTTGGATTGAAGAGTGGGCCCCCCAATTTGATAGATGTGGCCAATTTGCCCTCCGATTTGCCTGCTTCCTGTACGATCAGCAATATCGATTATCATCCGTCTTTTTCCTTGAAAATCTTTACCGTGAAATAGCTTACCTGCAGAGATGGGATGTAGATGCGGGTGTACGATTTCACACAAATGCCTGTTTGCCCACATTAAGGAAGGAAACTTTGCCAGGGCTCAATTGCCTGGTCTTCCCTAGTCCCCCCCTGCCCCCCCCATACCCCAGACTACCCCTTTCATGACTTCACCGCATGGACCGCACAACTGCCCCATTGACCGCTGGCAACCACCACAGGCCGTTCCACCATGCACCTGTGCTCCCGCTGAGGGCACCCGGGGTGGGTGCCTGGGCGCCCGCCCTCGCCTTCTGAGTAGTAGTGATGGTGGTTCTTACTACAGGGGAAACCAACGTAAGGAATGTAGTTTTCAAAATATTTAAAAAAAATTTGTGATAAAACAATATATATTCTTCAATTAAATGTAATATTTAGCAGTGGGTCAGATAACTGTCCTAATTTGGAAGTTGTGACGAGAATACATGGTATTTTGAGATCTCTCCAGCAAGTTTGATGTGATATGCAAATGAATCTGTATTCTCTTGGTGGATGTGACAGGTCCTGCTAATACTACCTTGGTTTGATTCTACTAGACAGCGGTACCAACGTTCATTAGTTAGAGATTAGTGAAAATGCAGAGGGTTTCCACACACCCCCCCCTGTGAGTTCACAGAATTCTTCCCGTGCACCCCAGGTGAAGAACCCCTGCACCAGGAAACTACTTCCCGAGCAGTAACAGCCATTTATAATCCACAGGCAATGAATAAGAATGACTGTCCCATGTCCTGACGCACGAGCTATTGTCCCGCGTTTTAATTATCCAGAATGTGCTGTGTGCGAAGGCCTTCATTTGCATTTTTCTGGTTACTCACGAAGCATTGTTTTTATATGGTTCCTTCTTCTGTGTAATGACTATCCTTTGCTCATCATTCTGGGTTTTTTGGGTTTTTTTTTTTTTGTCTTTGTCTTTTTAGCCTGTAGGAATTCTTTATATAGTCTGATATAAGTACTTGTTTATATGAGTGGCAAATATCTTCAGGGATTGTGGCCTGCCTGTTCACTCTGTGGTATCTGTGATAAACAGAAATTCTTAATTTTAATACAGTAGAATCTACCTGTTTTTGTCTTTATAGTTCATGCCAAATTCTCAAGATCATAAAGATATCCACTTAGATTATTTACTAAATTATTTGCCCTTTGCATTCCACATCTGACTTGATGTGTGGCGTAGAAATCTGATTTCCTTTTTTCCACATGTGGCTAATTAGTTGTCCCAGTGCCTGCCGATGAGCGAATGGGCCCCTTTTCCCCAATAATCTGCACTTCTAGCTCGACCTATCATTTCCTGAAGTGCTTGTCTTCGGAAGCAGACTCCGTTCTGTTAGTGTACGGGTCCGGTTTCTCTACCTGGTGGGGGCGATTCTCCCAACCACCTCCTGTCCCGGCTGACCATAGCCTCAGCTCTCCCACAGAGACATTTAGCAAGTCCCACAAAGAATACCGCTGGATTTTTATTGGGATTGCATTAAATTCATAGAGCAGGTTGGGGAAGGCTGACATCTCGCTGATATTGAATCTTCTTATCCAAGAACAAAGCATACTTTCTATTCATTTCAGTGTTCTTTAATATCTAATATCTTTCAACAATGTTTTGTAATTTATCCACCAAGGGCTAGCACATCTCATGTTAGATTTATTATTAGATCTGTCTGCCTGCCTGCCTTTCTTTCTCTCTTCCTTCCTTCCTTCCTTCCTTCCTTCCTTCCTTCCTTCCTTCCTTCCTTCCTTCCTTCCTTCCTTCCTTCCTTCCTTCCTTCTTCCTTCCTCTCCTCCTCCCCCTTCCTCCTTCCTTCTTTTCTGGTTTTATAAATAAAATGGTAATTTAATTAATTCCCCCTTTTTTATATGTTTTGCTGATGTTTTGACTTATTCCTGCATCTTATTCTTTGCTTTTAACCATGGGTTTTTTAAACTGTTAAATTCCCCCTTTTCTTGCCATGTATTATATTGATCATTTTTTCCTTTTCTTTTTTCTTTAAGTGATTTAGAAGTTGTACATTCAATTTCTGCTATCCCAACTGAGACAACCTTCCAATCTTTTTTTTTTCCCGTGCTATAGTTTGAGTACTTTCTATTTATCTGTCTTGATGTTCATGTTATAATTCTTTTTGCAATATCCAATCTGCCATCAATTCTCTAAAGCAAATGTTTTTTCAGATATAGCATTTTTCGGGTTTACAATTTTCGTTTGGTTCTTTTTTATGGTTTCTAGATCACTCCTAAAAATTCCCTATACTTTCACCCATTGTGGCCACCGTTATCTGTAGCATCTCTAACGTATTTATAATAATTATTTAGAGAGTTTGCTAATTCCAGATCTTGGTTATCTGTGGGTCCGATCTATTGACTGTTTTTTCCTCTTGCTTATGGGAGGCATTCTCCCGCTTCTCTACATGTCTTATAAACGTGGTCACTTGCTGAGGGCTGGTACACTGTGGCACAGTGGTTCCTGTCATCTTCCTCTGAAAAATGATGAATTTCGTTCTAGAAGGCTGTTCCATGACGGCTGATGCCCCTGAACCTGTGGTGGCTTGTTTATAGGCTTGGTAGAGCAGGTTTATTTCAGTTTTGCCCTCAGCCTGGAACGTGGCCCTCGCTTCTCAAACGTGGCCCTTCTGGGCATTTAGCAACAAGCCCAAGGGTTCAGCAAGCATCTCTAACTTGGCTCACGTGAACGCCGCACTCTGTGTGGCAGCTGGGCAGCGCGAAAGCCTCTGCTCAGTCTGGGGCTTCCAGTCGGCCCTTTCCGCTGAGCCCCTGCAGGGGACCTACAACGTACAGTTAAAGGTTCAGCCCAGGATGTCAGGGGTGTTTGTGCACAGACCTGAGGGCTTCCTCCTGCCAAGGCTCTGTCCCCCTCCCCTGCTAATCCCCAGCTACTCTGGCAGCTCTGAAATCTGACTTCTGTCTCCGCAGCCCAGTAAGACGGCTGGTGCTTTCCGTCTGAACTCTTTCTTGTGAGCCGGGAGAATTAAGGGACATGCTTGGGAGAAAGCCGAGTTTACACGTCCCATCTCCACCGGTTCGTGTCCCTTCTCTTCAGGGCACTGGTTGCTCCGCAGAACCTTCACATCGTTGCTCTTTATAGTTTATCCTTACTTTATAAGTGCCATAGGCAGGATGGTTAATCTGATTCATGTTTCTATGCTGTTACCCGAAGTGGACCTTTTCCTCTGAATCTTTAATAAAAAGATTAAAATCTTTAATCAATAATAGCATTCCATGATATCCAGAATTACCCAGTTCTATCCTCTCCTCCTTAAAGAGGAAAACCTTAGTCTGTTTTCCCTCCTCATTCTCCTGTTCTCCTTGAATGGATCTGGAATCTTTGTTCTCTGTTGTTATTCAGTTGTTAATCACACATACACGATTATGCAAATGTCACTGTAAGTTTGGCTGGCCTTTTCTCTGGCCACTGCCCCTCAGACACCTTCGGCCTTGAAATCCTTTCGGAGGGCACCTCTGAGAGTGACAGGCTTTCTGAGGTTTGTGTGCCTGACGTATTTTATTCTAACCTTTTACTTGGATGCAAATTTGGCTGAGTTCAAATTCCGTTTTTCTTAGAACCTTGATACCACTATTTCATTTTCTTCTAGTATCCCATGTTGCTGGGGTTCATGTAATTCTTACTCCTTGGTAAAGTAACTTTCTGCTTTTTTTCCCCTTTGGAAGTATTTGTTTGTTTTTTTTTTCTTTTCTTTTTTTTTTTTTTTTAATTCTTGGTATTCTGAAGTTTTGGGAATGTGTCTGGCTTTGTCCTATTCTGAATATTTGGCATCAGAGGGTCCTTTTCACATGAAGACCTGTATCTTCAGATCTGGGAAATTTTCTTCTATTGTGTTTTCATTGTTTCTTGTATGCCACTCTCTATTCCTGTCTTTTAACTTCTCTTCACATTTCCTCCCTTGGCTTTTTTTTTTTTTCATAATAGTTTATTATTGTCTTATAGATGTACTATTCTAATATCTGTGGTATCTGAGGATTATTTTAATTTGAAATATTCACTTGGGTGCTGGCTCTTGTGCTTTTCTTAGTATTAATTTTCCTCAAATGTTTGGTGATTTTTAATTTTATGCTCCTATTTTCGTTTGAAAATTCCCATTCTCTTGTCTGTGATGATGGCTCTGATTCCATGAGCTTGGAAGGGGCAGGACAAGGAGTCTGGACAGAGTGTGCCGTCAGGATGGATATTGTCCATTGGGGCGGGGGGTGGGGGGCACATTTTTTCAGAGAGTTCTTGCTACCTAGGGCCTTTTGTGTGCCTGACACCAGTGCTCCAGCCCGTAGGCACGCTCACTGACGCAGCCTAGCCGAAGGTGGGGGTGCGGTGGGGGGAAGTTGGCTGGCCTGCGCTCTGCAGTGGTTCTCCAGATACCCCCCTGCCACCGCCCAGGCTCCGTCCTGCTCCATCCCCACACACGCCCCCTCCCAGAACCCGGGGCTGCTGGCATCCCAGAAGCCATCTCCTGTGACTGTTTTAGTTTTTTTTTCCCTTTGAGCCGATTCCTCCATCAAACCACACCTCTCTCTGCTCCGAATCTTTCATGAATCCCTGAACCGATTGGGTGAATAAATACATTATTTTTTGCTTATAATTTAGTCTCAATTTCAGGAGATTTCAGGAGCTGTTTAGCAGGGGGGCAGGAGGCCTGTGTGCGTCCGACTACGGATGGGCTCTCCATAACTCTATTTATTTAATTGTTCCTGGCTGTGAACTATAAAATAGGAGATCTACCTCACTCTAATAATGTTGCTTGTTGTGGTTGAGGTTCAACTTAAAGGATAAAGACCCGCCGACACCAGGATTTGTAACCAGAAAAGGAGTTGAAAACATATCCTGAAAATGAGCAAATTTAGAAGGAAACCTTTCAGTGAAATTCCCACGTGAAATGAGTTGTGGAGAAGTGAGGGGTAAACCAGTCCGGAGAAATAGAAATGGACTTCTTCTGAGCCACCACTTGTGTCAGCAGACACTGATGTATAAATAATATGGCCAAGTTTTATGTGCAACTCAGGGCGTGGCGTTTATGTGTGATTCAGAAAGGATACCATGAGTTTGTATAGGTGGAAACGGGCTGTGGGGTGGAGTTTAGGCGAGGACAGAATTATCATGTGTGCTGGGTGGATGATAACCCTTTTGGCCCAGAAGGCTCTTCAGAGAAAACTCTGTGTCCAGAAGACTGTCTTGTGGGATTGCCGAGTGTGTAGACTCCTTAGGAATACGAATTTAAGAAAAAAGATGACGTGAGGAGAAGTTATGCACAGAAGGACACTGCAGGCTTCGGACGAGCATTTCCATTTGCTAAATCCATTTCTTTCTGAGATCCCAATCGATGAGCCAATGCCATGTGTCCATCTATCCATTACTGTTAAACCTGTGGATTCCTGCAAAAGGAACGATCGAACTGATTCAGCATCCGCTTGGCTTGGAAGGAAAAAAAAAGTGTAGCTTCAAAAACAAAAACAAAAACAGATTTCTGGCTGCCGTCCTCAAACTCCTCCTACAGCTGCTTGCGGACAGGGTGAGCTGCTGCCGGCTCCTTCCCACACTGCGGCTTGGGTCCAGAAGCCTCTGGATGGCATGTGCCATCTCGGGTTCGGTCCTGGTGACAGTGACTTTCTCTCCGGGCGCTGTCCACTCGTTTTTTCTTTGGAATGAAGCCCCCTGGTTCTCAGGCTGATTCTGATGACAATATTTCTTTCATGGTGTCCAGCTCGGTGCTTGACAAATAGCACGTTTCTGATAACCGGTGGCTGTTGATGATAGTTAGACACCTGCCAGCAAGTTAAATCCCCCAAAGTTCCATCGCACGAGACACCCCGCAGGCCACAGCCGCCCCGCGTGGAGGAAGGCACTCGGCTGGGGGACCCCAGCATCCTGCTCACTGGCTCCAGCTGCCATGCCCAGCAGTGCTAAGTGAGGGGGGCAGGTGCAAAGTCGAAATGGAAAACTCAAAAAGGCACCCAGAACGTTGATGGGAAGATAAAACTGTGGCGACACTTTGAGGAGGAAGAACCGCCTGGTTCAGTGGACTCCTGTTGTCTTTGGAATGTGGTTATTATAATGTGTGTGGACTGACGCAAGGCGCCCGGCGCCTCCCCCAGTGAGAACCCCGGCCGCGCTATCTTCACGGTTCTGGGATCATGTGAGCCGGCCACCTGGGCTCCGGCAAGCCCCAGACGTGTAATTAGAGGCTCCGGGCCGGGGTGATGCGCAGACAAGTCTTATCATGTGTCTGGGCTGCTGCGGCCGCCTCTGCAGCTCTGGGAGCCCGGCCCGCGCCTGGCTGAGGCGCAGGGACTGTCCCAGCGCCGCGGTCCTTACCGACTGGAACGCCGCGCACGACGACACCAGGGCAGCGCGGGGTTTGGCACAGACAAGATGCGGCCTCCCGCGTGCGTGCGCCGCGCCCGAGGCTGCTCAGGGCTGAGGCCAGAAAGACAGACTCATTAGCCTTACACAAGAAGGGAGTGTCCCAAACTCAGGCAGTCCCGGGGGGCGGCGCGGCGCTGACCCCGCCCACTGCGAAATGAAGAAACATGCACGCACGAAGCATGTGATTAAGATGTTTATTTGACGTGGATCCAAAGTTATTTGCGAGGAATGAAGGTGGTGCCTTTCTCCAGCAAGACAGAGTCAAGGTGACTGATACACATTCCCAAGGACTGGCCCCTCCCACCGGCCTTCTTACTGGGGGCAGGTGGCGGGAGGCGGGGAGCAGCAGGTTTGTGTGTCGTGGGTACTGTTGCCGTGAACTCGCTACAGGTGGCCTTGCTTTGGGGTTCCTGGCAGTTTTCTGGAATCAGGGTGAGGGATGATGGAGATCGAGAGGCAGGCTTCAGCCCAGGAGCCTGCCAGCTCTCCATGGACAGGTGATCACCAGCACCCAAGGAGTCCTCCCGCTTGTCCCCAGCCCTCTCTCCGTCCCCAAACCCCATCTGTTGCCCTGGGTGGCAGCGGACCTAGAGAAGCAAAGGGTCACTACCGAGCGGGAGATGTTTCTCAGGTGCAGAAGCACGTCCACGCCAAGGGCGTTGGCCTCTGGCTTCTGATCCCGTGAACGCGGAGGCACACGTTTTGACAGGCCGTGGTGCGTGCTCCTCAGTGGCTCAGGCGGGAGCATCTTAAAGTGTGATGCTTCCGAGTGAAAAGCAAGCGTGAAAATTCACACGTGCAAACTGCACTAGACACGCCTCACTCGGACTTCGCTGAGTGACGAGGAACATAGGTGAGGCGGACCAAGTCTGGACACACCAGAACCTTCTCCCCAATGCTCTCCCCTCTCTCCTTTGCCCAAAGGAAACCCCTAAACTTCTAAAAGGTGTGATTCCCGTGTGCAGAGGAAAAGGGCCAAAACGTTTGTCAAACGGACCGGTCCACAAAGAAAAGCCATCTCTGAGTGTATTTTAGGTTGAACCAAGCTTATTTGCCGTGGGACAGAAACACCTCGAAGCTCTAGCGTGGGTTTAGAAGTTCACTCTGCCTGCTGATTCGTCGACACATTTCAGATCCAAAGACGTGTCCCCTCAAGGCTGCGTCTGTCTGAGGACCTTTAAAGGACACAGCATTCAGGAGTCCCTAGAGTCTGAAGTATTATCTTTACTACAGCGAACGCAAATGAGTCTTGCAGAAAAATCTGGGCAGATCACAGTTCACATGCAGTTTATCTTTTTGGTTTTCATCATCATCATGGTTTTCATCATCATCATGTGTGTAGTTACCTGGCAGTATGTTTTTTAACACTTTATTAGCTTTTCACAGAATGCCAAAATTATTTTGTAAATTAATTTTAAAAAGTAGGACCTAAGTCCACTTTGATAGTAACTATTTCCAGATAAAATACGATATGAGTATCGTGATGATGTTGATTTTCTGGTTTTGATAACAGGCTATAATTCTATAAGGTGTTATTCTTGAGAGAGTCTGGGTAATGGGTACAGGGGACCTCTGTACTATTTTTGAAACTTCTTGGGAGTCTATAATTGTTTCAAAATAAGAAGTAAAAACAAAAAAAACAAAAAAACCTATGTGCCATAACCATGCTAGGAGATTATTTTCAAGGAAAAGGCTCCCTAAACCCTAAAACTATAAATTATGTCATGAAATCAAGAACTAAAATAAGAATAACTGAATATGTATTTCAGTTCTGGAGCTCGTAGATAGATGGATGTATGGATGTCGTTTTCTTTTCCCGATTTATGTAACACTCCAGAAAATCTGTGGCCTCTGTTTCGGAATGGGACCCGTAGCAGTGAAGAAACATCCTCTTAAAGATGGTTCTTTTCATAACGTAGTTAAGACGTCACTCGAGACCTAGAAATAATCAACATATAAACAAGCTTTAACTTCCATAAGCGTGTGGAATTCAGTAAAAAGATAGGCCACGCATTCTGGTTATTGCAACCTGGGCCGACCTAATATTTCACATTCTCCAGATTTTGGGTTGACTGACACACGGGTCCTCTTGACGGATGGTAGCTTCTGCTTTGTGCCGTGCACCAGTCCCTAATGACTCATCCCTTGGGGCTGTATGGTACCGAGCCCTGCTCCGGCACCCTCCCCCACCGATGAGAAAGCGAGGCCCAGGGAAGCTACAGGACGCCTTCGCTGGGGATGTGAGAGGTTGAGCCTGGAGTCTGCACGTCCTGCCCTTGGGACAGCACGTTGTTACTGGGAACACCTGACTGTAGAGAAAACTCGACGACGCACGAGTGGCGGCCAGCGGCCAGCCGTGTCCGCGCTGCTTCTGGTCTTGGCCACAGCTGAGTTGACCCAGGCTCTGGAATTCAATTTGCTCAGTGTTCTGGTTGAGGATCAAGCTGGCAGATGGTGCTGTGGAGAGGGTTCCAGTCACGTGGCATGAGCAAAAATTAGCATGGCCAGGGAAAAGTGAGAGAAATGTATGTTCTCCCCAAATCAAAGAAACACCCGGGGGTAAGAGGGAAGCAAGTATGGAACTAATTAGTCTCGACTGCAATGCAAAGAAAGGGCGGTGGAGGGGGCAGAAGGGGCAGAAGGGGCGCGAGGTGCAGTCGTGGGGGCGCTGCACCCCGACTCTGCGGCAGCTCGGGGCCGGAGGACGCACCACCCGCTGCGCGTCCCGAACCATTTCTCCCTCCTGGACGCTTTCAAAGCCAGTTCTCCCCACCACCCCCTCCCAGCACTCATCCTCGTCAGCACGGCCTCTGTCCTCGGGTCTCCCCGTCTCCCCGTCTCCTCTCCGATCTGTTCTCCACGCGCCGGCCACTGTCAGCTTTCTAAAACAAATCAGATTGTGTCACTCCCCCGCGCAGACCTCTGAGGAGCGTCCGCTGCCTCTTCCCATTGCCCATCGTCGCCACGACAGCTCCCGGCTGATGGGAAGGCCCAGCCTGCTCTCTGCGCCCGGCTCCCACCGCGTTTCCCCCGCTGGCCCCCCCTCGTCGCGTGCCACCTTCCGCTTAGATGCCAACCCTTCAAGTCGCACCACCTCAGAGAGGTGTCATTCGGCACCACCACCGGTCACTGCTTTTTAGCATGTACCATAAATTGGAATCACATTCTGTTTTAAATCCCATTAGGGCCAGGGGGTCGGAGGGTTGGGGGGTGTTTTCCCCAGGTCTGGCAGGAATGAGCACACCGGGCCCATTTCTCCATCTGTCAGAGGCCAGGGACGACACCCAGCTTTCAGGGTGACGGCGAGGTGGCAGTTCGGGAGCAGGGCCTCACTGTGCACCATTGCTGGGGCTTACACGCACTTGGTTACAGACAATTCCCTGTCGTAGGTGCCACCCCTCCCCCCACTTTACCCATGAGAACACTGAGGTCTGGGGACTTTTAAGAACCTGCCCAACATACAATCAGAAAGAGGTGGAGTTGGATTCTGAGCCCAGGTCACCAGTTGGACTCTGGAGAGTACCAAGGACACGCAGGTGCACGGTTAAGGTCACGGAGAGCATCTCCATCCCCCAGGAACCTGGGCGGTGCTGAGGGCAGGAGGGCGGGCAGCTTGACTTTAGCCAAAGGGCAGAGGACATTAGAGGAAGCGACCCTGGCTTCCTCCAAAAGCTGCCGGGGACGCGCCCCCTCTGCAAGAGGGTGGGGCAGGCTAGGGGTTCTTGGGTGACCTCACATCAAGCAAGAGGCGGAGCCTCCCAGGGGCCCAGAGTCCGGACCTGGTCCTAAAACTCAGTGAGTCACATGACAAGTCTATCAGAGCTGGTTTCTCCTGTCTCCTTCCCGTGGGTGGGCCACCCCTCCCAGACATGTTTTGATAGTAACAAACCAGCATTGATTCAAGTTCACTTTCATTAAAGGTAAATACCAACAGCTCATTTCACTATGCATTTGTATATTTAAATATGAATTGCCCAAATTACTTGTCATTTTAGGGAATAACAGTAAATTTTAAGTGTATACTAACTTGCAAAAAAATTTGCCTTGCGCTTAAAAAGGGTGATGTCGTCAAATGACTTAAGACATAAAATTCTGTCAGTGTAGGCAAGAAACAGTAACAATATTGTAAATAAGTATAACTTTATTAAAGTGAAAAGGCAATATTCAAAATAATGCAACAAAAATGAATAAAATCCTTTGTCCAATACTGTACACATGATGCGGAAATCAGTGCATTTTTCTAAAGCATGTTTTAACCTTCATTTAGTTCACACTAAAATACAAGCTTTAAATAGCTCAAATAGTATCATTCAGCAGTTTCAACTGTAAACAGCTTGTTTAACTGTTAAGAGAACATTGCAGTGATGTACGTTTAGTGAGCACCTTCTCGCCTGTGCTTAGCTACGTAGGATGACTACATGGGAGCCGTGGAAGGATGAACACGAGCTACATCTCACTGAATTGCGGTGAAGCAGCCAGCTGTGAGAGTTTTAAAAGCAGAGCGAGGCTGATGTGACCTCTGGTATCAGGACATACTGCATTCTTGGTCAGAAGTGTTTTACTTAAAAAGCAAACAATCCCCAGGAAATACTGAATAGGAACCAGCAACACAAGGCCAGCTTGTGCTGTATGTGTTTTATTAATAGTCTAAAAAAAAAACAAACAAAAAAAACACCACACACATCCCCACACGACAACTCTCAATCACATAGCTGTTTCGTTATTGCTTAAAATGGACACGATGGACACTGGGGACAGTCTGCCTCCCGCTGCTTCTGTAAGGCATACGTGACAATGGGCCGTTTTAGTGGAACAAAGGAAATGTACTAATTCTATCAGCTTCTCATTTTTCAAGATGCGAGACATGAGCAGGTGAAGGGTGGTGGCCAAACCGCTGTGACCCCCCTCGCGGAAATCAGAAGCGAGGCGGAGTCCGCGGGCCTGGGGCCGGTGCCGACCCACAGGGAGCACACACACCCTGCTCCATGAAGACAGCTTGCAAAAATAAACAAAACAAAACAGAACAAGGCCAGAGACAGAAATCCTCAAACTTACTAGAATTTTTTTTTTTTTTTTTTATGATTGTGATCTAAATACTGCATTTTCTTCTTTTTGCTCAATTTTCAGCCTATCAGGAATCATTCTGCAGCTTGAGTTTCTAGCATTCGGGGCGTCTGTTACTCTACGACAGCCACTAACTGGTTCACCTGCAACTACGGTCTACAGTGCAGCGTGCACGTGCGCGCCCCCGTCCTGCCCTCCCACCGTGTCTTTGTGGCCGTGGACAGACTTCCTCCAACGCTGACAGGACCGCATGAAGCACCTCACAGCCACTCCCAGCCTCTCTCACACAGAGTCCAGTTGTTTTATTCTGCAGCTAAATCGTTTCCCTGTGAACCTCAGACGAACTGGAAAACAGCTCGAGAGCCACCTGCTCCGGTGGCTCCTCGGCTGCCCGTGGCCCCGAGTCTAAGGGGCCACGACGTAGGATGAGTGCTTGCGCTTCCCGTGGCCGCCCGGGTCCGCTCTCGCCTTCGGGCCGGGCTTGTCTGTGGCCAGGGGCCCGAGGCCGTTGGTGGCGGGGCAGCGCCTGGACGTAGGTGTCTGCGTCTGCTTCTTCTGCTTCCTGAAAGAACTTCTCGTACCTGTCCAGGTACGGCGGCCTCTCAGGTAGGAGGTAATAATGTGTGGAGCTGACCTTCTTCCCATTCTCGATGATGGGCAGGATGCAGGGCGCCTTGTTGGCGGACCCTTCACTATTCTGTCTCTGCAGCACTTTGGGGCTGGTGTACTTGGGGTCGGGGGCGAAGCTCTGCGTCGGGGGCATGACCCCGTTGAGGTAAGACGGAAGGCTTTTGGGGCTCGGGGTGCGGGAGTTGCTCTGGGAGAGCGGCTCTCTGGGCGGCACTTTGGGAGGCCTGTCTTCGTCACTGTAGGTGCTGGATGCCACCTCCGCCGACCACCGTCTGTAGTCTGACTTCACTGGCCTAGGAGGTATGGGGACCCGGGGGGCACCTCGGGTTTCTCGTCGTCGGAGTTGGGCGAAGCTCTGTGCGGGTGGCCGGCGCCCCTGGCATTGGCCTTGTTGAGGGACCCGGCTGGGCCCGAGTGGGACCTGCGCAGCCTGCGGTGGGCCTGGGACGCGGAGGGGTCGGGGTCGGGGTCGGGGTCAGGGTCGGCGGCGCCCCCGCTGGGGCCGGGCACCTGGCGTAGGTCGAGCAGCGACGGGGCCGGGCTCTCGTAGTAGGCGTAGTTGACCTGGCCGCAGCCGCGGAAGCTGCGGCGGCCGGGCGCGGCGGGCTGCAGGGCGCAGACGCGGGCGCCCAGCAGCAGGTCGGTGTCGGCGTGGGTGAGGAACTCCACCTCGCAGTCGCAGTCCGCGCCGTGCGCCTGCGACGCGGGCAGCGGCGGCAGCGGCCGCGCCCGGCGCTCGCACAGCGCGGCGCAGGGGCACGGGGACGCGCAGCCCCTGCCGGGCGTGAGCGGGGGCTGGCGCCGCGGCCCCCCGACACCGAGAGTTTCTTAAAACCGCCCACGACGCGGTCCTCGTCGTGCGCGCCCGCGCAGTCGCCCGCGGGAATGATGAGCGGCGGCAGGCTGGGCTTCCGCCGGGGGCCGTGCTCGGCGACGCGGTGGCCGTTCATCGGGGCGGGGGTCGCCGTGCCTGGAATGGACGAGGGGGGTCAGGAGGCACACGGGGCACACGGCCACACCGCGAAGTTCGCGGCTGAGCAGCGTGGAACTGACGCGGATGCCACACTGCAGCAGCCTCCCATCCCGGGGATGCGACTGCACAGGTGCCCACGGCCCAGGGGATGAGGCGAGGCCCTGCGGCCGGCGCCATCGCAGCACTGCCCGTAGGGGAACTGCCCGCCACCTGATAAGCAGCTGGTGAAAGAAGTCTAAGGGACACAATGCTCGCAGGGAAAGTCCCATGCGGTCGGTCCACTGCCCACTTCTCCAAGGTGCTGACATTCACACAGCTCTGCCACTTTCAAACGGGCACTCCATACAAACGCGGGAGGCCTTGTCCACTTTCTAAAGTACGTGTCACAGCTGGATTAGAACTTAATCCTTAATCTGAAAGGGCACAGTGCCCCAAGTCCACCGGGTCAGGGATCTGCCTTGGGGTCAGGCCCCGGCGGTGAGGGAAGCCCGTGACCTTCGGGCCCTGCTGCCACTAGGGGTCAGACTGCTACTGGAAACAGCTCAGGTTGTTTCCTCATGTAAAAGGGGGACAAGCTAACAGCCCCAACGCCACCCTCCTCTCCCAGGCCGACTTCCTGGATTTGCAGAACACGTACCAAGAGGGCCTAAGTGCACCTGGCCAGGAGCGTTCAGACTGTAGCCCGTGCTGATTGGATGGATATTTAACAAGTTTCTGAAAGGAAGGAAAGACATCTTTGGTCACAAGCAGTGATCATATTCTCCATCTCCTTTGAATATCACACCCTCAAGGGATTCCGGTGGCATGAAGTCCCCTACGTACTTTTCAAACTCCCGGCGACTGCCCCAGCAAGCCTTCACGCTCCCCAGGGCCTGGCCGTCGTGCAGAAAGCCAGATTTGAGCGGGACCCGAATCTCCTGAGCAGCAACTCCTGCAGATGACATCGTGCCTTATTCTGCGATGTCACCACACCTGGGTGGCTTTTGTTCTCTAGAGGGATAGAGAGATGAGAGAATAAAGGAAACGATTCAGAAATACCCATGAATTGCTAATATTAAAGAATTTCGGGGTGTTGACAAGTTCAGTTATAGACTGTCACTTCATTTTGACCTTTTTACATTCGTTCGTACTTCTTGTGAGAGTACTTAACGGTAGACAAGAAAAATACTTTTTGTAGTACGTGCTAATCCAAGGTTTGAAATGTTTCCAGCAAAGCGAGAAAAGATCACCAGCGAAAGGAGACCTAACGCAGAGCCTGACAGCTGCGTGGCAAACCCCGCTCGCTGGCCGAAGCGCAGACTTTTCTCTGCCCTCCCACTGAGCCACCTTCCAGGGTGTGTGCGAGCCCTGGGCACGGCGCTCACCTTCCCCCGAGCTAAAGAATGAAACTCGGAAATCACTGCAGGTCCTAGTCAGATGAGAGGTTCTACAGTTGGCACCTGATTATCCCACAGCCTGGCAGTCACTTGGATTCTCTATTTCAGGGCTGGCCCCGGGACAGACAGACTCTCCAGTTATTACTTGTTCATAAAGAAATGTGAAGATACTAATTTCCATTATCCCGTAAAAATCAAGTTCTGCAAGATTACTGGCCTCTGCAGAGGCCCTGGCCGGCTTCCTCCTCCCTTTAGAGACAAACTTAAAGGTACATTCTTCACATTCTCCTCTCCTAGGTGCCTAGCTGCAAGGCACGGATGCCAAAGGCTAAGGAAGTACAATTTTCCTTAATCTAGTCCTTCCTCAACTTTAAACCACCCCCTTCCTTGTCAGATGTTACCTGTCTACAGTCCCTAGAGCCTCTGCTTAATTTTACTTTTATTACTCATTATAGCATCAATCTCGGCTCTGTCTTCAGATAACTCGTGTTTGCTTAGAATGCGGTTAGGACATCATTTGTCAACTATCTGTGTCACACTGACCCTTTAATGGACTTTATAATGCTCCTTCTCACCAAATATCTGTGCTGAGGATTGAGGACTGAGGTGGGGGAGGGGGTACACAGGTTATTTTTTTGTTTTATGGACAAATCTGTCACCTCCTGCTAGACTGTGAGCTCAGATAAAAGGCTCTGTTCCAATCATGAATCATCACTGCCTAGAACACTAGCAGGAGCTCAGTAGGGATGTTTGTTGAATGAATGTATGATACATACCACTTATCATCATCGGTGTCAATCAAACGTATACACTGTGTAAGGCATGAGTTTTTTAGTTACAAATCTAAAACAATACTTTGCAAGTGTTTAGTATGTTCCCCCCCCCACCACCACATGAAAAGGGACGAAGAGATCGTAATGGTTTGATGACAAAGTAAGGATGGGTCCCAAGCACTGGGCCTCAGCTCTTTGCTCCCATAATCAGCTGCTTTGACACACTAGGCGGAGGCTGAAATAAATTTAAAATAGTATTTCACGTAGTCAAGCGTTATTTTACTTTAATCGATCTCTCGGATTTGTCATCAAGAGGGGGGGGGAAAGCCAGCATTTAAGAAATCTAAGTTACTGGGAAGTCTTTTTGTTTTTTGAAGGCGGTTTTCGATTACTGAAACAAAAGCAAATGTGTTTTCCCTTTCTTTACCTGAACCAAATAAAGCTATATAAAAAAAAATTAAAAACCAGTTTTTAGAAAAAATTGCTATGCACTGTGTACTGACTGAGCAGGTGGTTTAGGGGGTTTTCTCCGCAGACTATAGGCGCTGGCAAGACTCCCGGGAAGACATGTGGTGATACAAAAACGCAAGGCCAGATAGGAAGAAGAGGATGGTATTTAAGTAGTTGGAAAGCACACGTTTGAAGATTGTTCATCCTGATTACAGGAAAATGCTGCGGGGGAATCTGGAGGCCCAGCCCCCACCTGTCTGCAGGCCAACAAGCACTACTAGTAATTACTGTGTGTCAGCCTCCTAATGCCGTCTAAAGCTTAGCTTTCAACAGAACGATTGTGTAACGCTCGCCTCTGCAGAAATTGCCTCAGAATGCTAAACTTACATTTCAATGGTCCTTTAAAATTATTTATATGTTCTAGAAAAAGTTATTTTTTATTCATTGTTTCCATCACCTACTTGTTAGCTTTCCTAAGAAAAAAATTTTTTTTAGTATAAAAAGAATTGTGTTCACTAAGCCAGCTCACTTCTGACCACAATGGTGTCTTTGTGTATTCATAGAAGGTGACCTGCCTCTAAATTTCAATGGGGAATTGTGAACGGGCCGCGTTATGAAACTGTCAGAGCTTCCTACTGGCCTGCACGGGGCAGCCAGGACGGCGATCTAATCGCACGTGGGCTTCGTTTGGAAAAGAACTTCAAACTGCAGACTCAGAAAGGGCGACCTGCCACGGGTCTGGAAGCGGACTTTCAAAATGTGTTCTTCAGGCTGTGAGCTGTGGCTGTGAAAGCACCTGAAATTCTTTCACACCTCTCTCAAGCTCTGAGTGTTCACTATACTTGCGTGCTCCTGGGGTGGGGAAAAGTGAATCGGTTTGGTCAAGCTCAGGTTAAAAAGAAGCACGCTGCCCAAGGGAAATTTAACCAATGCTGCAGTGTTTCAAATTTTGTTTCCTTGTAAGTTTAAAACTAGCTCTGCCTTACAATTCATTTGCAAAACAATTGCAAAATATACCCAAGAGAAAAAAAAATCAGTATGGCTAAATTCAAGATGGATTCTGTTACGAAATGCAACTGGGAAAGTAACGTTAGTCCAGGCAGTGGGGGCCGAGTAGCTGGCATGACACCTTTTCTACAATCAAAGAGACTTAAATCCCAGATGTGAAAACCTTTTCCTGTTCAAATCACTTGATTTTTCTTTTTTAATTCGGGGTGGGGGACCCTAAAACCATGTTTCTTGAGGCGGACCCTTTCTTTCCTGGAGTGTGGACCCACTTTTCCAGCTGACCCTCCAGTCTCGACTCCAGCCCGGCTCTGCTCCCACTTAGCACTTCCTATTGTCTGGCGATCTCTCTTGCACTTGGGTGCCCCCTGGCATCCCAAATTCCACAATCCCAACTCCTGTCCCTTATTGACACCCCACCCCCTTCCCACACCCGTTCCCAGAGACACCTTTTAAAACCTGAGTCACAGCCCACGTGCGTTCGATCACCGAGCCCGTGGCTTCCTACAGGGCTTCCCAAGTCTAGCTTCCCTCCGTTTGCTGGCACTGCCCTCCCTGGGGTCCGACAGCAGCCCACCTGTCCCACGTGCCAGTCCTGGCCCTACCTTCCTTGACTACAGTGCCTACTAAGTCCTTCCACAGCTAACATGGGCTAAATAAAAGCGCCCCCCTCTGGCGGGAGAGCCTCCAAACGGCCGCCCCAGCCCGCCCGTCAAGCTCCTGCTTCTCGTCCCCGCCCCACGTTAGAGTCAACTCATCCTTCGGGGTCGCATCTCAGACCACCTTCTCCACCGACCTGCAGGGCAGGGCCAGCTGTTCTGGGGTTACTCTGTGCTGCGCCCCCATTCCCTTCCCATCCTCCACACCTTCTAGGACAGGACCTGTTTTTTCTCCTGGAGATCCTGGCATCTTTCATTTCCAATAAATATTTACTAAATGGGCATTGAGAAAATATTCATCTCATTTTAAAAAGTCATGACATGAAAGAGTCACGTGGACTATAAGTCAGTGAGGAACTAAGGGAAAAAGGTCCAGGAATAAACGTAACGGGTGTTGTAACCAGTTGAGGGTATTTAACAGGCAAGAGATTTCATTAAATTCATTTCCAGAATCCGCAGTGGACAGTTTGCAGCCTGGGTAGGAATTATAAGCTTAAATGGTTAATGATGTAACTTTCTCAACTGGTTTCCGTTGCTGTGTGTTTACTTAAGGCGATCATGAAAACCCTGAATCGCACCTTCTCTTACACAGTATTCCTTCTGTGATGCACACTGCGTTCTGCTGTTAAAAACAAAGCAGAAAAGCCACACCGGAGAGCACACTGCGCATTCTTTATCAAGGTGAAGTCACATGCCTTTACCTTGAGGACAGTCGCTTTGAAACTGTTTAAAAAAAAAAAAAAAAAACTAGGCTCCCTCAAGACATAACCTAGATCTGCTCACCTAGCCACCAGGTCTCATTAATAAAATCTCAGAAGCAATCCACAAGAGGAGGAGGGGCACATTTTTGTCACACAACTCATCCAGTTCTGCCCGGCGCTTCCTTATTTAAAAATGTGATGTAATTTCCTTCTTTCAATCTGGTTTTAGAACCTGATTTCTGTTTATTCAGGGTGATCAATGGTCTCTCCAGCTGCATTTAACAATTACCTACAGGACTACTCCCCTACCCAGGGAGATATAAAGTAACTATACTTAGAGCCAAAATTTGTAAAAAGAAAACTGATTTAGGAATGTGACAGATCCCATGACTTTAGCTCCTCCCAAATAAACCAACACCTGCATGCTTATCTTCATTTTGAAAATATCTAAAATAATCACCTTTTGAAAAAACGAAATTTTTATAGTGATTCCTATCAAAGGCATTAGTAGCCCAGCCACCTGACACACTGAATGTTCAGTTGGGCTGTTAATGAATTTTAATTTTTACTAATAAAAAAACTTGCTGATTGATATTCATCTACACATCCAGCGTTTATGACAGTTATAGTGTTATGCGACCTGAGTTAATTTACTGAAACCAAAAGACTTCAAAATCCACGCGGCAATCGGTTTTCCCAGGGTTCCAGCGGGCCGGATCTGGGGGAGGGAAGAGTGGCCCGCAAGTCAGGGACACGCGTTGGGGACACGCGGTGTCCTTCACTGTGCCCTGCTACTGCAGGAAGCGTCATGGCCGTCGCGTTAAAAGCATAGGCGACTTAAACACGTAATTAAATAGTCTCGCATGAACTCAGGCTAACTTCCATGGTGCCCGGAAGATGGAAGCGGCCGCTGCGGCGCCCCGCCCCCATCCCCCACGCTGCCCCCCCCAGGCTCCCGCCCTGCGGCAGGCAGCGCTGGCCCTCAACATGCTCGGCAGGCGACAGCCCATCCACACGTGGCAGAAACTGAGGCAGCACAGAGAGAATTTCTTCTTGTCAAGATCAAAGCTGAGTGAATAATTTCTTGACTAATTCTGAATGTTTTCTCGCTGAGTATTTTAAGAAATGGCAAGCTACAAAACCCTTCTCGCGATTCACTTTTCTCCTGCACGATTTACGTGCGACGGCAGAGACCGTGTGTCCCGTGCGCGTTTCCTACAAAGCGCTACAACCAGTGGCCACACACACACGGTGGACAATATTCCTTTTAGACTCACGTAATAGGTTCCTAATTGTAAAAGAGAGGTGAATTCTATCCTAACTTTAATGACAGCAAACACAATGGCCTAATGATGGGAAGCAGTCTTTAAAACTTCAAATTTATTTAACGAGCGTTTAAGTCACCCAATGGGTAACTCTTAGATTGTTATAATGAACATAAAACCAGTAAGAATAATAACTAATTCATCAGACTCTTATCTGACGGGCATTGTTCTAAGCGCTTTACTGTATTAACTTATTTAATGCTCCCCAAGGCCCCATGAATGGGCCATCGCCCCCGTTTACGGACAAGGAGCTGGAGGCGCAGTTAAGTAACTTGGTCGAGGCCCAGTGGTGGGGCCGCGACTTCCACCAGGGAGCCCACTTGTCACAGCCCCTCAGGCAGTTAAACCGGGGTAAAATATGACCCACTGCAATGCTCAGATTTGGGGTGGGGCTCAGGCGGGCTTTCTGGGGGTTTGCATCTTGGGTAACCCTTAGCTCACACAAGTTCCTATTTTACTTCAACTCTCTCAAATTCTCCTGTAAAAGTTATCAGCTGCAGACCTGGCCTCTGTAGCCTCTGAAAAGGGTGAAAGTACTACTTTTACACCCACGACTACGCCACACGCTCGCTGTGAAGCCGTCAACACCGCCGTCCACTGCGACACCGGATCTGACCTAACGCGGGTCTGGCTGCACCAGTAATGGGGTCACTCCGCCTACCCGGCAGGCCCCCCCTTAACATTGTCGCAGCACGGACCCCAGTGAGGGCATCACCAGTATCTTCGCGAAGCACTTTCTAACGCATGCCCTCACTCAATCCCTGGGACACCCCCGTAAGAGGAGGCAGGGAGTATAACCTCCGTTCGGCAGATGAGGAAATGAAGTGAGGTTAAACCTCCCGTTCAAGGCCATCCCCGCTCTTCTGCCCGGTAGGTACGCTAGCTAGCGTCCCCCGCCCACGCCACCTCCCCCGCCCCCCCCCCCCCCGCCGCCACTCACTGCCCCTCCCCTCCATCGGGTCTTCATTTTAGACAAACATCTCATTTCTCCTAACATTCCTGTTTATAAATAAATGGGGAAATTGATGCTTTGTGGATGGCTAAGTGAGATCAATGCTCAATACTTAAACGTTAATCAACGGCAGAGGAAAACAGGAACTCACCTCAGTGCTGATCGTCCGAACTCCGAGAGGGAAGGACTGGTCACCTCCGCAAAGTTACCCAGTGCTTAGTCTGGACTAGATACCATGCTCGGTGACAGAGACGCGGCTGCTGTGTGAGGAAGCCTCAGTCTCGTGAGGAAGCAAGCAAACAGTTCCAGACTGTGGTTTAACTTCGAGGGAAATGAGCAGGGAACTAAGAAGAGAAGGAGGAGAACGTATTTACACAGGTGGCAAGGGAACGCCTCCGAGGTGACCCTCTATACTGAAATCCAAAAGGGTGGAAAAGACCGGCCGCGGGGAGTTAGGGGAACAGCGCTCCATGCACAGGGAGTAGTATTTTTAAGACAATCTGTAACTCAGTGAGTTTCCTATTCCGTGGGCTTTTAATACGAACTATAGGACAGTCTTCTAACCCTTCTTTCCTACCATTCCTCTGCTAAACTGTAATGTCGGCTGAATCCCGGCACGATGGAATTGAAAAGGCCTAATTCATGTAGCCAGAGCCCCGTATTTTAAAAATATACTCACCGAGGCCTGGAAGATTGGTCTTTTAGTGACAGTACTCAATTTCACGGTACAAGGAGTTGGATTAAAGTAACCACAATGACTGACTCGCAGAATCTTTTGTTTCCTTTCTGAAGTCTGAATCTCACACTAACTCTTCTCTACCTTAAAACTGAAGTCTCTATTCAACTTACACTCAGAACCCTGAGACTCCCCAGTTTTATCTACCCTCACAAAGGATGTGTTTATACTGTGCTAACAATGCCAGAATACCACAATTGGATTTTGTTTATCTAGGGAGTTATTCATTAGCTTCTATAAAGCATGGCCGAACACCAGCACCAAAGGATGCTACGGGAATCCTGATGATGAAGCACCCATTCAAATTTACCAAGATTAAGAGCAGAGTTGTTTCTCTGGTAGAGGGAGCCTGTGACATTCAAATTCCTGGAATTACCTTTGGCACCACCTCCTCCCTCCTCTGCTCACCTTCCTAAAGCAACCTGATGGTATGTAGACATTCAGGTCAGTTTCCAGCACGATACATTGTACCTGTAATTTAGCAACTTGCTTTTAAAAGCTACCATTCAGTATTAGCAGGAGGGAAGTATTATCTGGTTCAAATTCTGAGAAGCAGCAGTTAAGACTTATTTTCACATAAAAACTCAAGTCCACAGTCTAATTTTTAAGTCCTAAGAAAGAGTGACCAGTACCTTTTGTGACCTGAGTGTAGAGAAAAACAATTTATTCAAACAGTAATCCTACCTGTCAAAATATGAATAATTCTGACATTTCCTAACAGTCATAAAAAAAACAGATTTGCTCTGCAACCCTTATCAGTGACGGGTGCAATCCTGCTGAGTTTTAAAACGTAAAATGCTCTCGTGCAATTATTTATCAACCATCAACTATGTGCAAAGCTGCGTAAGACAGAAGTTGTGCGAGGCACAGTTTCTGCCCTTAGGAGTTCACGATCTAATATATATTAGGTTATAAATTGTTGGTCCAAGATCTCGATCACCTATTAGCCAGAAGCCGCTGGAAACAGCTGAAAACACAGCTGTGTGGAGGGGAATGAAAAGTATCTGAAGTCCATGCTAAAGCCCAAATGGATTTCTCTTCAGATTTCCCAGTATCTGGAAAACAGCTTTTGATAACATAACATACTGGTAACAATCAGAGTCAGCATGTTGACAAGAAATAAGCCTTTTTTTAGTCTTAGCAAAGTCCAGTCATTTCCTGAAATGGGTACCTAGTGGGTCTTTGGTCTGTTTAAATACAACTTCACGTGAAACTGTAGCACGACAGCCATACGAAGAAAGAAAAGCGGCCTTTTTAAAAAGCAGGGCTAGGTGTGGTGAACTTAGTATGTTTCGGTCGCAATGAACGTATACCATTGCATTCTTACAGGTCTATAAAAGCTTAAAACTCTGCAGAACACTTGTTCTCCAGAAGAAAGAAACGTTTTAACCTCACCTTTCTTCACCCCTGACAGTTGCCTAGAAACCAGTCCTGCCCTACCTGTGTTGCAGGTGTACCTAAAGTCACCAACACATCTCTTTTAAAGCTACAGTCTCTATTCTGACTGCACTTAAGTTTATGACTAACAATCTATTCATATACATATATATATATATTTTTTTAATCAGGTAAGAGACTGGTTTCTTTCAAGCAATGACGAAACCCTAATAAAGACTTAGCAAGCACCAATACAGCAGCAATCATGGTCAACGAATCATCTCCTCTGTACTATGATATACATATAAATACACACGCACACACGGGAAATACCCAATGAGCGCTCACGCTCGGAGCACAGAATGCCGCGGTTCCCCTCCTTTTGAAGCAGTATTTAGGGCGCTCGGAGCAGAGTCACGTTTCTAGGAGAGGAGGAGGACACGCACTACCGGATGAATTAAAGGACTGAGCGGAGCCGGAGTCCGCGCCGGTGCCGACTGCGGGCCGGCGATCGCCCGCCGCAGCGTTCAGGACGGGGCGCCCCGGCACTCGGCGCGCCGCGGGGTCGCGCGCCCCCACTGGGGGCGAGGGACCCCGGGCCGCCCCCAGGCCCGCCCGCGCCTCCCGGGGCCCCTCCCTCCGCCCCGCGGAGACGCCGCGCCGGGCGACCCCCGCGGCGCGCGGGGCGCCGCCCTGCGTGGGGAGCCGCCCGCGGCGCGCGCGCCGCGTCCCCGCCCCCCGCCCGCAGGCCGCTTACCCCCGCGGAGCCGCGGCTGCCCCCCGGCGCCCTCCCGCGCATGTCCGTCCCGGCTGGCTCAGCGCCGCGGGCTCAGGGCCCCGGACACCGCGCAGGCGCCTCGCCGCTCGCAGCCGCTCGCCTCGCGCTCGCCGCCGCGCTCGCACTCGGCCGCCGTCGCCCGGCCGCGGCCGCCCGGCTATATAAGGCGGCCGCGAGCCCGTGACGTCAGCGCCCGGGCCCCGCCCCCGCCGCCCGGCCAATCCGCGCCGCGCGCCGCTTAAAGGGCGATGCGCCGCGGCGCCCGCGTGGGGTCCGCTGGCGTCGCGCGGGCCCGCGGGGCCGGCGCCTTTGTCCTTCCCCGCGGGTGCCTCCGGGCCGCCGCCGCCCCGCTGCCGGACGGCCCTCCGCGGGCTTCTCCTCGGGAGCGTGCGGGCCCCGGTGGGGTCGTGTCTGCTCCTCTGCAGGCCCCACTCTCACCACGAGGCTCGCGGCCCGCGGCGTGGGAGGGATGGTGCAGGGCAGCGTGGGACTGCAGGGGACAGCCTGGGACGTCAAGGGACAGCGTGGGATAGCAAAGTACAGAGCAGGACAGTAAAAGGCAGTGTGGGACACTGAGATGGTGCAGGGTGGTGCAGCCACTTTGCTGATGGCCTTTCATGGGAGAATTGAGAGAGGGTCTGCCCCGCCACCCTCCAACCACAGGTTTGAAATATAGAGGCCAGGCCCTGGTGGCCGTTGACCCGGCCGCGGCTGCCCACCGGCTCCCAGAGGGAGCACTTCCACCCCCAGTCTAGCCTCCTCTTGAGTTCCCAGTGCCCAGTCGACCCTCGCAGGGCGACAGCGTCTCATGGCCCGGGGACTGCCGCTGATCGCCGTAGGACAAAACGCCAGTGAGCCCTCGGGAGGTTTCTCGGGGCGCCAGTGATGCAACTTAGGCTTATAGTTTAACCGTAAAATAAATAATACAAATGATAACAAACCAAGAGTAACTAAAGTAAGAAAGAAAGCAAACAGACAGAAACCCTCCAGTTTTAACTAGAACAAATTCCCTGAATGGTACTCCACTGTGTAGAGGCCGGAGACCTCCCGCTGACCTCTTCCGTCTCCGTGGAGCTCCTTCTCGCGTTTGGGCAATAACGCCCGATCGTCCTGCCTTTTAGCACTGCCTAATTGGGCTCCTTAACATATGGAATGGGACCTCATTATCAAGTTAATTATTAACTTTGCACTCCATGAAATGATTTGCCTTTTCTCTCCTATTATTTGCTTACATTCTTTTAAATTTAATTCAAAGGCCTAATTTTGAATTCAGGTCCTTAACCACACAGACACACACCAAAAATCTGAAGTATCCCTTTTGCCCTCTTTCAGTTGCAAGATAAACGCCTGTTTAGCTGAGATAACGTTCTCCTTTCTGACTAGCGGGCTCCTTCTGGACTAAGGGGCTTTGGGCCATTTTCATGCCTAGGCTACTTATCGACAATCCGGTAATTCCATCTTTTTGTTAACTTATCTTCTTACTTATTGCTATTCGTTCGGAATTATTTTCGGATGATGGAAATTAGTCACAACTAATTGGTGGTTTTCTTACCAAATTAACTAGGTTTTTTTGACTCACAGAAGATCCAAATTGTTCCCACCCCACCACCCCATTTTGGTGGCATTTATGTTGACGGCTTACCCATATGCTCTCAGCAGTGTAAAGAAAGGATCGGACGGAACACTTGCCAGAGAACGTCTTTTCAGACCTCACAGTGCAGCATTTACTGAATGGGGACCTGGATGAGCTCAAGTTTCATCCAAAAGGAGCACTACTTACGCTACTCCGGATTGCTACAATGCGGTGGTAATTTGTGCCGGCCTCATTGGCATGCTTTTACATCTCCCTATTCATAAAACAGCGATAGTCGCCAGAGCAACCATCAAACACACCCCTTCTTTAGAGAAAGAAGGTCAGCAGGATACTCACTATAGGGTCGTGAGCTGTGTGACGTGCTAATATTTTGGTAAATCACACTATTAATATGTGATTGATTTTTTTTCTTCTGCTCTGTTTTAAATTTGCAAACAACACGATTTGTTCATTTGGGGAGAAAAGCTGAGAGCTTACTGAATTTTGCTTACAATCAGGTTCACGTAATCTGGTTCTCTCAACAGGGAATGAATGACACGAGGAGGCTTGCACCCTACACATCTTTTCTCTAATAGCTTACTACGGATATTTTGTAATATAATTGACATGACAATGATAGAATATTTCGGGAAGAGTTTAAAAGGAAAATGTTGAGTAATTTGAAATAATATTAATGTATTGCATTTATCAAGTGATCGTGCATTGACTTTTAACAGATTAGAATACTAGCCTAGAAGTTTAAGGGAAAAATATATATATATATTCTCTCTGGACTGCACCTAACTTGTTTTAAATTATTTCCAGCGAGAAAGAAATTTAAGGTCAGACAATTTTTTTTGTTTTACGTGTCGTCCATTTCATTTGAGGCCCCTTCCCCAGGAATTTATGTCAGCCGATTGTTTTTAATATAGAAAAATTCTGACCATCGAAAATGTTGGACTTACATCACATTGACCCAAATTGTCACTTCGCAGTTGTCCTTCTTTCAGTGTAAGAAGAAGCTGTTCTTGGAGTGAGAACAAGGGGTGGTTCTGGCTCAGAAACATCAGTGTCACAGACGCTGCTTTCCCGAGGACATCGCTCTTTTCTCTCCCCTCCAATCCCCGCCCCGTGAGGAGGCGCGACTGTGCCCGACGGGGCCCTGGTCAATCCTTCCGAATTTGTGTTTTGATATTATTTAAAGCCCACAGGAGTGTATACATTTTGGTGTTTCTTCTTCTTGAATGTCAAGGTTTTTGTGTTCCTCCTTGTAAACAAGGAAATATTTTAAAGTGGGACACTTTCCGCACTGTCCCTAGTCCTATAGCCTTTGTTTTTTGTTCATTCCTTCTATAAATGTAACTCTGCTTTTTGTGTTACTCATTTATAAATCAGTGGGCAGTAAGAAAATCATGACAATGGAAGAATTGCATTTCTTACAGGTCGATTTTTTTAGCTTGCCACTTTATGTTTTGGAAACATCTGGCCACAGATACGTATCTTCAAATATCCAGTAAACATTGTGATTACTTTCAGACACACATGCTGATAAGAGCGAGATTCTTCCGTGAGGAATGCCTCATCACAATAGAAGTCTCCACTGAGCTTTCAACTTGAGCAGCCATTTGAAAAGGTGCACAAGAAAAGATTCCTTTACAGTTTCCATTTTGCCCTTATGTGATTAGGGCTATTACTCCTCCTTCCTAGCTTTTCCCCTAAAACAGAAAAAGAAAAAAAATAAATAAAAGAAAAAGAAAAAGAGAAATACCTACAATGTACTCAGCCTCAGAAGACTGAGCAGGATGGTTTTAATTTTTCGGTCTACTATTTAAGTGTTAGCTTAACTACTTTTTCTTAGTATGAGTTTTAGAGAGGCTATTTGTAGAGTTGTTTATTTTTAATTGAGCCACTTTTCATTTACCTAATGCTCTCTTAAAGCACATCTGATACTCTTGGTGGTTATTGTATTTCTGATTCTATCCAGTTTCTAGAACTTATAACCATTAGAATTTTTTTTAGTATCCTGCAGATACTTTAAGACAATTTTTTTTTCAAATTTCTTTTAAACGTTAATCTGATTTTATCTTCCAATGTTAACATTACGTTTTCGCCCAAGTAAATGCTGTATTTCCTATGAGCTGGCCAGTAGGGTGTGCTCTAGTCCCTTGCCAAATAAATAAATAAATAATATTAACGTAATTTGTTGATTTCAGAAATATATTTCACCCTTTCACTGCCACCAATACAGATGAGATATGTTAGTATAGACACAAGCCAATGGTTTGGCATATACAACATGTATGGAAAGTAAAATTGTTATATTAAAAAGAAAAAGGAAGCTTTGAGATATTTACCTCTTTGAATTTAGCTCTAAACTAATTTGATATTATTTTACCAAATTGATCCCTTGGTAACAGATGCTTTCTTTCATTCTGAATAAAAGAAAAAGACAAGGAGCATAGATGAGAGCCTAGGACCCAGAATTGGAGGTTGGCCGTGAATCCCACCACACTGGCCATGTGACTTGGAGAAGTGACTTGGCCTCTTGTAACGTAGGGATAATAATGGTTTTTACTCTAGAAAGCTACTAGAAAGAAAAGTGAGAGGATACATATAAAAATGTTTAGAACACAGCCCAGCCCCCATCAGGGTTCAGTAACAACTGTTAGGTTATTTTTTTTTAAATCAATATTGTTATTTTCATTATTATTGTTGTTCTATATAAAATCTTAAGCCAAAGAAAGAAATCTGTCATCATGAAATTTCAAGTGCCAGCAATTCTTGGGGAAATGCACTACGAATAGGGAGAATCTTTTAGCATCTCTGAGGGGAAGGTAACAAGTAGCCCATATTCAAAAATATCCACAGGCAGTTTCCTTTAAAAAAAAAAAAAGATTTGTGCCTAAATTAAAAGTCCCTGTAGAGCTTTTAAATATGAACAGCTTTACCATATTCTCCAAAATGCCAAGACAATGGGATCTATCCGGTGACCAGAAACAGTAGCATTGAAAAGAACTGAGTGAATGCCAGCACTCCTCACTGTTTCTAACTTTATTCATTCCTACATTTATTCATTCATCAACAGATCCTTATTGAACTACCGCTATATGCCAGACCATATCAGGTGCCCAGCAGTGAGCCAGAGAGACACAGGCACCCTCCCTGGAGAACTTCCAATTGTGGGGTCGGGGCCCAGCCCACGGGAGATTGGTTGCCATGCTGTGGTGGGCAGGCAGCCTGCTGCGGGCATGCTCACAGAAGCACTGACCCGGACTGGGGGAGATGTCGGGAGAGCCTTTCCAGACCATGTGAGGTCCACACTGAGCACGGAGGATGCTTCAGCAGTGGGAAGATGAGGGGGTTAAGTTCCTAGCTGATGACCAGGGGGTAAGAGGCAGCTGGGGAGGTAAAGCAGAGGCTGGATTGCACTTGGCTGCATAAGACATGTTAAGAAGTTCAGACTCTGTGCTAAGGGCAGGGGCGCCATGGAAAGGTCTGGAGTGGACAGTGACATGGTTCAGTCTCTGTGTCAGAGGGGTGGCTCTTGTTGCCAAAGACCTTGACGACCCAAGGAGCTGCGATTCTGGGTTGGGGGTGTAAGTCGCCTTCTGAGTTCCTTCTAAGTCCTCCTTATCCTTTCTAGCCGGGACATTGGCCCTCCTCACTCTGGGATAGAGGCTCGCTTCGATCCTTGGCAGGAATTAGGAAGCAAATGGAAAACAAGAAGGGAGATAGAGAAGTAAATGTGGGTTTGGGTCAGCCCCTTGGTCTTTACCCACTGAGGGTAACGGGATGGTGTCTGAGGCTTGTTTGGGGAAACGCAGGCTGATGTTGATGGGCATCTGCAGTGAATCCTTCGGTGCCTACAAAGTTATACACGTCCGGTGCCGATGCCATGGCAACTGAGGGCTTTCGCTTTAATATTCTTTTATAAGGAAGGGTATGAACTTATACCTGTTATAAAGGTTAGATGGTCATGGGTTGGTACTTTAGTTAAATTTCACCAATACATTCGTCACCATTTGAGTTGTTTCTGGCCGCTTCCCCAGTCAATCCAAGGACTATGGAACTAAAGTTCAGGATTACACTTTTCTTAAAATAATGATTGTGAATGACTGATATTTTAAAGATGGAAGAGTATTATTTTTCCCCTATGAAAAGGCATGTTTGACTTTGTAATTAAGATGAGTGACCATGTTTTTGCTTGTGTTGTAAAACAGTGTGATTATATCATTCATCTTAGGATGTCGTAATTATGAAAGCTGTGTAAGGAAAAAAATGTGACAAATATGTAATTTTCACTGAAAAGAAATCTTATAAAATCAACTCCCTGTTAATGCATACTGTCATGATGCAGCAGAGGACACTTCAGGACATCCAGGCTTAGCATTATATTTATGCAACAAATTTTTACCGAGTATCTGCCATGTATATTTCTGACGGTTTCTACTTTTCCAAAGTAAAATTCAGAAAAAGTTCCACTCTTCGGAGTTTTCTGGTTTTCAGGTTCCTTCTATTTTAAATGATACACACTTTGTAAGCCTTTGCCCCATCTCACTAATTAGAGTATATGATCCTGGTAGAGACTATTATTTATTAATAATAGGTAAGGTGGCTGCCGGCAAACCCCAGAGTCATCCAATTAAAAAGAAAAAGTTTGAGCAAAATCCGGGGCCCGTTCTCACTGGTGCAGACGGAAGGCGGCAGAATGCGGCGCTGTGATTGGCCAGCCTTAGCGTGAGCCCTCGGAACCATGGGTAGGATGGACCCTCCCCACCTGAAACCCCAGCTGAGTGAGGAGAGAGATGGTCGTTTCCTACAGTAAAGCTGCAGAATGGACCAGGAGAAAAGAGAAATGACGTTTTCAGTATACATCCAGTATCCAAAACAGCCGTTTCTTCTTCTTCTTTTTTTATCTGTGAGGTAAGCATCTAAAACTGTGAACTGACAAATTTCTTGAAGTCCTCTGTTCTTTGAGCTCAACACCACCACGCTATCACACCTTTCCCATGTCTCCCAGGCCTTCTCAATTTTCTATCCTTCCCTTTCTCGGATGCTTAGCTCTGGGGAACTTAGTCATCTCATTCACATCCTGAACTTTTTGTTAGTCCCGCTACAGGAATCGCACCAGAGTCTAATGGTAGCTCTGTCTTTCCCGACCTTTAATTGCACGTTCCTGAGTTTTCACCAGTGCTTCTCCTTTGGATGTTTGTAGCAGGTCGGCTTCCCTGGGAAGCGAGCTTGGAGCCGGGGGTGTAATTAGAATGTGCTGGTGGCATCTGTTGCAGGGGCTCCACCTGGAAGAAGCCGACCTGGGCCGCGGCGGAAGTGGTGGAGCCGGGATGCGGGCCCAGCGTAGGCCTCAGCCGGTCCCCGAGCTGTCTTTGCCAGTGGTGATCTAGACATTGTGAAATCCCCACTTAGCATAGCACAGTCTAAAACTAATGTCTTTGCCCTCTTGAAACCGTACAAGGAACAATTTAAGAACACGTTCACTCACATCGCCACCTCCCGATTTTCATGTTTTAGTCTCAAGTTTTAATCTCTCTCTCTTTAGCACCACTATGTGGGCATTATTATTGTTTTACAGTCAATATTTATTTAGATTTAACTATCTGTATTTTTTGTTCATCATTCCTTCTTATCCCTCAGGCATTATTTTAGGGTTAGTTTTCTTTCTACAACATATTTCTTTTGAATATTTCTTTAGAGATGATTGGTTGGTTGAAAACTCTAAAACTATAAGTTTTAAAACATAAATTCATTTATTCATTCATATGTATTTAATGTCTAAATGATTTGGTTGCACTGGCAAAAACTTTTTTAAATTTTATTTTGGATCTTTATTTTTTTGAGAGGCAACCCTTGGTTGACCTCACAGATTGCAAGGACCTTGTCAGTTTATAATCCCTATTTTTTTTAATTTTTTACACTTAGAGCACCTGGTCTTCCTAGGTGATCTCCCATCCAAATACTAACCAGGCCTGACCCTGTGGCAAAAACATTATGTACATAAGCTACATAACTCCTTTAACATAAAACAACTATTTTTCCCTGTTTCGACTGGTCGTAAGAAGGTGTGTTTTATTTTGTTTTGATGTTATTACTAGCTACAGCCAAAATGAGATTGTAACAATAATGTTTCTAGAGTTAGTGTGTGTGTTAAACATTTTTGTTTGCTTGAAAATGTCTTTTTTTACCCTCTTTCTTAAAAGATTACTTTGTGCATAAACAACCTAGGTTGACAAATTTTTCCTCGGAATTTTGAAAGTATTTCACTGTTTTTTAATATTATTATTACCAGTGAAACATTAGTTTTCAGTCTAATTTTCCTTTTCTAAAAAAATGTCCCTTCTCGTAGATATTATCTTTTCTCTGTCTTTGAAGCCTTTTTCTTTATTGGCAAATTGTAGTTTATTTATAAAGAACGTATGGAAGGTCTTTCATTTATATCTGAGGATTATTGTATTATATCAGTTCTGGAAAATTATTAGGCATTATTTCTCTTGTCTCCTCCCCATTCTTCCCCACCCTATATCTTTGATTAGATGAGTAATAGGCCTTCTTACTCTGTCCTTTGTTTCTCTTAACTCTTTTTTATTTTCTATTTTTGTCTCTGCTGGACTTTATGTAATTTCTTCACATTTATCTCCCAATCTATTATTACTCTCTTTAACTGTATCTCCTACTTAATGTTAATTGACTTTTTAATATCGATTATTATATTTGTTGTGTTTAGATATTGTATTTGGTTTTATTTCAGATATGCTCTGTCATTTTTGATAATCTTTTCTCTAAGCTTTTGTTAATTATAGTAAGCGTAATATTTTATATCTGGTATCTAATAATTCCAATATCTGTAGTCCTTGTGGGTCTACTCCTGCTGCTGGTTTTTTCTGCTCCGTCTTACTTTTAGTGACTTGTTTACGTGTGCATTTTGTGCTTTTTTGATTCGAAGCTTATATTCTTTGGAACTTTATCTGTGGGAATTCGAAGGTTGGTGTTTGTGCTGGACTCCCAGAAGCATGACTGAGCCAGGGTCACTTGAATAGACTGAATTTTTGGCCAAGAGTTTTAAGGCCACCACCCAGAAAACGTGGGTTCTGACCTGCATGAGAAAGGGCCTGGGAACTTTCAGGGGACATCGTTTCCCTTCCGCCACAGCCGAGATAGAGACGAGCAAGTACAGGAAGGTGCCACTTAGCGATGGGAACGCACTCTGAGAACAGCGTCGTTGGGCGATTCCAGCATTGTGCAAACAGCGCGGTGTGCGCTTAGACACACCTCCGTGGTAGCCGACTGCACACCCAGGCTCTGCAGCGTAGCCTGCGGCTCCCGGGCCACCAGCCCGCACGGCACGTTAGTGTATAAAAACAACACGAGGTGAAATCAAGCACAAGAGAACACCAGCCGTCGAGAGACGTGACAAATGTGAGATGCGCGAGGATGGTGCCAGCGCAACAGGGCGCGCTCGTTTACAGCAGGCTTTATTTGTGGAGTAGCAAGAGTGCACTCTAAAACAACAGTAAAAAGCATAGTATAGCAAATGCAGACACCGTAACGTCGTTGTTTATTGTCGTTATTATCGATTGTTATTCAGCGCACATAATTGCGTGTGCTGTACTTCTGTGTGACTGGCAGCACAGCAGGTTTGCGTCCACCGCATCACCACAGACACGTGAGTGAGCGTTGCGCTGTGAAGTTGCAACAGCTCCCTTGTCCCTGGGTGGCAGGACTTTCTCGGCTCCATTACAGTCCCATGGGACCACCTGTGTCCATTGCTGACTAGAACGTCATGATGTGGTCCATGACTGTCCCCTTCAACTCCGTCTTCAAGACAAACATTTTCCTAATTTATCTACTAAAGGCGTCACCTAGGGGGTTCCCCACTCGATGCACTCTTTCCCGTGGCATCTCACTCTACACAGGCACCTGACGTGGTCCCACAAATCCCCTAAACTCCACCCACAAAACTCAAGGCCAGGAGTCAGCAAACTTTTTCCTTTTTATAAAGGGCCAGATAATAAATGTTTTAGGCTCTGCAGGACATAGGGTCCCCATTTGACAGCTCAGCCACGCCATCGTAGCGTGCAAGCAGGCACAGATGACATGTAGATGGAGGGTGGGCTGTGTTCCACTAAAAACGTATTTATAAAAGCAGGCGGCAAGCTATGTGCGGCCTCTGGGCTACAGTTCGCTGACCCCTATTTCGGCCACCAGGAATTGGCATACCCTCACGCACGTCATCATTTTCTCACCTATTTAGAGTCGCTTTCTTCCGCTGTCTGGTCTCTCTTCCCTTACGACTTCACCATTCCCATCGTGCATTTAGAAAGACGTCCAGGGGGTTCCTCTGGCTGTTCAGTCCACGTCGTGGCCAGCAATGGAAGTCAGATTCATCTCATAGATTTCTCCCACTTTCAAACTGCTCAGAGACTTTTAATAACAACGCGCCTTATTAAGTTAAAAATCCTCAGGTGGACATTTAAGGCTTTTTGTTCTCTGTCTTTAGCCTGTCTTTCCAACTCTTAGCTATCCCCACTTCTTTACGATTGCCATGTTTTCAGCCAAATTAGAATACTCATGCTTCCTTGAGTACACCTCCCCCCCTCCCTGGACCAGCCTTAGCGGTTATTCTTGGCGTTTCCCATGGCAACAGTAGCCAGTTAAAAGATGACTCTATCTTCAGATCTCCGCTCAGATGCCATCTCCTTTATTTTCATTTCAATTGGACGTTCTTTCTCCCTCCTCAATGCTCTGTCTCATGTTACGATGATTTGTAAAATCGTTTTGGCCACCCCTGCTAGACTGGAAGCTCATTGAGGACAAAGAATATCCCCAACCTAACTTTGTAGACCTCTCTTCTTCCCTTATAATACAATATTTTGAAAATAGCAGGTACTTAAATATTTGCAAAATGAATGAATCCATAACATTCTTTTTTTTTTTTTTTTTTCTTTAAGTTGGGAAAACTCAGTATTTGATTGTAAAGCCCAGGTCATTTTTCAAAGGTGGGTCCTTTAGCTCTTCCTCAGGCTCACCAGCCACTCATTACGGCCATTGCATTCCTTCAGAGAGAGAATGACAGCTGAGCTTATGTCCTACAAGCCGTACAATCTCTTTTCATGGTGTCCGAAGTTATTGCTGGCAAAATAACGGCACCACCCACAGATAACCACTGTGACGGCGTACATATCGTTAGCAGTTACCATCGTCAATAGGCGCTCTTTCACAGTATGATTGTTTTTTCATTACTGCGTGATCCATTTGGATATAGCATGATTCACGTCTGGCCAGTTCCGACGTTAGACTTTTCACATAATATTACAAATAATGTTATAACGAACTGCCTTGTATGTAAGTTTTCACTGCTTACTTCCTCAGAATAAATTCTATCCAATGAAGGGAATGCTGAACCAAAGGGACTGAACATGTTCAAAAGCTCTCTGTTGCCAAATTGCAACCAGACTATTGGACCAACTGGGACGCCCACCAGCAGTACGGTGCCCATCTAATGATATACTCTTCAACTTTGGAGTTTTTGGTTAGTCTCAGATTTTTTTCTTTGTTTATTTGTTTTCAAGGGTCAATTTGTCAGTAAAATTTGATCACGGTCTTAAGAAAATGTACATTTCTCTTACGGATACTGAGGTTGTTATATCTGTATATGTGTGTACACACACACACGTTGTTCGTCCTTGCACTTTTTTTGTTACTTGTTCAATTATCCTTTCTATTGGGCATTTGTCTTTTTAAGATTTACATGTTAAGGAATCTATTAGTCGTCTATCACATATGTTATAAATATTTTCCCCTGTTAGTGTATGTTTCTTTATAGCAATTTTTTACCTTAAACATGTTTTGACAAACTTTCAGACTTACAGAAAAGTTGCAAGATAAGAACAAAGAATTCTCTACAGTCCTCAAATGTTAGTATTTTAATACATTTTTCTTATTCTTTCCAGTCTCTGTTTTTATCTATCAGTTTAATTTTTATTTGAACCACTTACAAATGAGCCGTAGACATGAAACTACGACATTTTTAAAAATAACTATAAAGATGTTTAAAATAGACTTTATTTTTTAGGACAGTTTTAGATTTATGGAAAAATTGAGATGATGAGTTCCCGTATACCCTGTGCCATTTCCCCTATGATGGACCTCATGTGTCCAATCACTGAGCCGATGTTGACATAGTACAACCATCTAAGTCCATCATTTATTCGGACTTCCTTAGTTTTTAACCAATGTCTTTTTTTCACTGTTGTCCCTAGGAGCCCATCCAGGACACCATATAACATTTACTTGTCACATCCCCTTAAGCTCCTCTTGCTTGTGACACTCTCTCAGACTTTTTCTGTTGTTGATGACCTTGACAGTTTTGAGGAAGACTGGTTAGGGATTTTGTCGAATGTCCCTCTCTTGAAATTTATCGAACATTTTTCTTATGATGCTATCGGTGTTTTTGGTGATGCTACAAACTAGGAATTAGCGTTCGAAGAGAAAGTCTTAACATCCGTCCTTGAAAACATTTAGCGTGTTACGTGAACTACAAACATTTTTGTGCTCATCCACATGGAGGTAGCAATGTCTGTTGGTCTGTATCCCAGATGTAGCCTTTGATTTTCCAAGATCGTTTGGCAAAGGAACACAGCTTATCTAGAAGCGATTTAGCTGTCTTATTTTGACTCTCCTTGTTTCCATCCAGTGAATAAACCTTTTGAATGTTTGAGCAGTTAAATTCCCCACATCCTCCATTTGATCATTTCCAGGAGCCAATAAGAAAGTTTAGTAAAGTGAATCTGAATGATTTATTTGTACAGAAAGAATGAATTTCCTCTTAGTCGTACATCCGACACCCACACGATACCTCATCTGTGATGCTGGGAAGGGACATTTTCGGGAGAAATTTGATGCCCAATTAGTGTGTTTTAATTTAGTCAGTGGAATTTCCATCTGGCTCTAATGTGTATCCTGGAGGGTTAGACTAGAACAGAGTCAAACAGTTTATGAGTTTGTGAGATGGGGTCAGCGGTCTCAAAGAGCATTTCACACAAGCACGATTTTATAAATTCTGAGTTTTTCCCCCCTCTTTTTATGACAGGATGAATGGGGACAGGAAAGGCACACACTACTTATTTTGTGATTAAACACCTTACTATACACAGTTTAAGAAAGAACCTCATAAAAATAGATGGTAGATGTCTTCCTTTCTGGAGAAACTAGAAACTTACAGATACCTGGATACCTGGCAGATAGGTAAATGTTTCCTTGTTCTAAAATACAAGGCACAAAACTTTATCTACTTTAGATAAGAGTATTTTGCATAAGTAACAAGTATGCCTTTGAAGCTGTTTTATTTTCTATATATGGGGGAGAGGAAGGGAGAGAACTTGTTTGCTTTTTAAAACTTCCCTGTGTTGGGTACATTCACACACTAATATTGAAATTAATAACAATTTAAACTCAGCCATCACTGAAACATCCAAGATAAAACAAGCCTATTATACAAGTGAAGTTTTCACTGAATGTTCGGAATCCTGTTATACTTACAAACAGAGGGTGTTCTGGACGTAGAGGATTCTGGCCCCCAAATCCTGATTCCCATGTTGTATCTTTCTAGTCCATTCAGAGCAGGCGCGTATTGTTTTCTGGTCCTCAGCTGTCCTGTTTCATCCCCTTGACCGTGACCTTGGCCAGTACTGTCCTAAGGAGCACACTTCCCGGGCTCCCTCACCTCTGGGGTTTTACCACACCATTCAGTCACGTCTATACTTGGTCATCTCCAACAGTTTTCCCTTTCGGTCCTTAGACAGTAGCTTCATACTCATTATGTAGATTTTCTGTTTCTCGTGAAGGCGCAATGATGCCACCTCAGATGGTCGTGGCATGTTCAGTTTGAATAGGGGAGTCTAAATGTGTTCTTCTTGCGTTCAGGTGATGACAAACGCATTCTTTTTAAGAGAGAAAGGTGATTGGATACATATAAAACTTTTAAAGGTGGCCTTTGCTGACATTTAAGTCTGATTGTGCTTAATCATAACTACTGAGACATAAGTGAGCAAGCCCCAGGCAGAGACGTTTCTGAAAAGAACATGCGGGCCTTCCAGGAGCAGACCAGAAATTTCTCCATCTGTCTGTAGACTGAACCTCAGGGTGTCTGTGAAGAGAGAACTGTTTCCACCGTACCCTCAAGTTTGTTTCCCAGCCATGGAAAATGCCCGTGAGAAGGAGTTGTGTAACCACTCACTCTTAGTCACTTTATAGTTCCTGAATATTCTGTATTTCATTTCCCTGGTAGCTGGCAATAACATCTAGGATTTAAGTAGCTGAAGGGAATTCGGGAAAACCCACATAAATGTCTAAGATGAGGTTTGGCAAGCTCTGCCTCTTGGTGACATAACAATGTCATAACTAGAGATTTCATCAAATAGAGGAGGCAGGAAATCCCCACCGCTGCCAGACACCCACTTAAACTCACTGGAGTCTGAGCATCGTCGTTTGTGAAAAATGGATTCCACACAGTTTTAAATTTGATTATCAGGCTCCTGGAATAAAACTTTGGACCTGGAGTTTAGATACAGTGAGATGGCTTTAAAAATGGGCATCTTGATGGAGTTTTTAGACAAAGGAAAGAAAACTTAGGAAGGTTCCTGTAAGGGAAGCGATAGCTTTGTCATGAAAAACCCAGCTCAGCTGCCCACCCCCCACACCCCAGGATGGAGCCTCAGCTTGGAGGAGGGGGGGAGGGGCACACGGGCCTCACTGACCAGCTGGCCAAGCCAACCATGCGCCACAGGATGAGAGAGTTCCAGGCAGACTTTTCTGTGGGCATGGTTAGTAATTCTTTAAGTTATCGTTTGATATATTTTAAAAATTAAAGGTGTTAGGGTGACCTTGGCTAATAACATTGCGTGATTTCAGGCGTACGAGATTAGAGTCTGACGTCCGTGTGCTCTAGCGCGTGTTCCTTGTCCGAAGTCTCCTTTTCTTCCATATCCAAAGTAGCTAAAGAACTCACACAACTCAAGAACAAAACAACCCAAACAATCCGATGATTTTTAATTTAAGACAGAATTCTCTAAGTTGAGGTATTAAATTTATCTTTATCGCTGCAAAAAGGATCTGACGTGTTCTGAATTTTTGCCCATCTTCAATGTTTTATCGTTTGTAAGTTTTAATTGTTTCAAGGTAACTTTTCCTTTCATTCATTTTCTGTTTTATTGTGATTTGGGTCCAAAAATGTGACCAAATTCCATCCTAGAATTTGATACCCTTTTATTAGAGAGGCCTGTGCACTTGAAGAGGAAGTTTGTTGTTCTACTCTCTATTTCTCTTCCTTTTATACTAGCTAATTATATCCTACTTACTGTTTCCTCTTGAGCTACTTTCTTTGTCTAATTCTTTAATACTCCATTATATTGCTTTGGTAGGTATTGAGGTCACTAGTTACTATTCCATATGTCTATTTGCTGTATTTCCCCATTTAAGACACTTCTATTAATTGGATCATGAATGGAGTGGTACGTTTTTATTGTTTGGTGGTCTACCAGTGCGTTGTGATTTTATCTGGTGGTGCGTCTTGTCGTGGCACTGATCTAATCTGGTACAGTGGTGACCCGCTCTGCTCTTCTGAAGTTTGTGCAGGTGTCTTAGAATGTAGACCATATTGTTACGTCAAAGGTTGACATCTGTCCGCGTTCCCTGTAGACAGCCGATGTTGGATTTTGCAATACAGTGAAGTCCAATCTCTTTGCTGATGGCTTTATCATTATATCCCCAATGTACACCGTCAGCCCTAAATTCTCCCCTCAACTCCAGCTCTGAATGTCTAATAGGCATCTGTGGTTGTCTCCTAGGGTTGATGTGACAATGTGCCACAACTGGGCGGCTGAAAACACCAGAAACTCATTGTCACACAGCTCCGGAGGCTGGAAGTCCAAAATCAAGGTGTCAGCAGGGCCGTGCTCCCTACGAGTCTAGGTAGAACCCTTCCTTGCCCTTTCCAGCTTCTGTTCCTGGCTGTCAATTCTTGGTGTTCCTTGACTCACAGCTGCTGTCACTCTAATCTCTGCTCCATCTTCAAATGCACGATCTCCTAAAGACAGTAGTCCTGTTGGATTAAGGGCCCACCCTACTCCAGTCTGGCCTCATCTGAAGTAATTACATCGGTAATACCCCTTTTTAAAGTAAGATCACATTTTAAGGTTCTGGGTGCTGGGACTTCAATACTTCTTTCCGGGGGAGGGGACGGCCAACATTTTAATATAATTTTTATAGAAAATCTTATAAAATGTTTACATAATTTTTAACAGCCTTGTGGAGATAGCGTCCCGTGGTTTTTTGAAAGATCGTTTTTGTCTTAGGACCTTTGTGTCTCCTGAGTCTCTGCCTCAGCCCCTTCCTCACGCCATCTTCTCCTGGCTTGCTTGCGTGAGTGAGCTCTCTGCTCAAAGCCTGGCCTCCTCTGACCACCTTATCTAAAATAGAAGCCCTCATCCACTCACACGTTTGTACACGTGTCACCGTCTGACATTTTGTTGGTTTACTCTCCATTTCCCCAGGAAATTCGTCTTGCACCTGACCATTATATTCCCGGGGCCGGGACAGTGCGTGGCACGCAGTAGACGCTCGGTAAATCTGTGTCGAATTAGTGCGAGAACGAATGTGACCGTGGCGTCATCCACTTCCCCATTGCTTTCTTGGGCAGAGAGCTGAATCAGAGGGAACACGAGGATGTGGGAAGAGTGTTTAAGTAGCGTGTGCGAGGACAGTACGCGCAAAGGGCCCGAGGCGCGAGTGTGCTTGGCATGTCCACGTAACCGTGGGCTTGGCCAGCGAGTGACGTGAGTGGTAGGAGATGTAATCGGACGAGGGGACCGTGTCAAGCCGCCCTCCCCATGCCCTGGGTGTTCTGGCCAGGTTTTTTTTTTGCCCTGGCCTTTGGACCGGCTGGCTCCTCATTCTCGGGTGTGATTCTGTGTCCAGCACTTGATCGCATTTATCACAGCAGTAAATCCGTTTACTTCTTTATTCCCCCCTCCCTGCCCCCCACTGCCCCAACCAGCACTTAAGTGCCACGTGGGTCAAGGCCACGTTTGTTTGGTGGCTGTCGGGCTCCCAGGACCTAGCACGGTGCGTGTTCCCGCCCGTGTCAGTTGAGGGAGCGAACAGAGATAATCTGTTGGTAAACAAGCTCCCAAAGTAGTTGAATTCAGTTTGTAAAAACTTGTCTCTCTCTGACTGGGAGGAGCGAAAGAGAAGAAAACAAAAAAGCAGCCGTATCTAAACATGTCCCTGTCTTCCATATTTATTACCCAATAATATAGTTATGTTCCTCGCATTCTCCGATGTGACATTTCTTGATTCCCATGACCTTACAGCATGTCCCTCATGAATACTAAGCCTCTGTTTTTCTCTGACCACATGTATCAAGTTTTTACCCAAAATATTTTCCCAGTGTTTCTTGATTTTCTTTTCACGTATTCATCATCACATTAACCTTATAAGGCATAAATATTTCTAGTCTGGGCTTAAAGAAGAAAAAAGTGAAGTCATTGACTACAGTTAACAAGTATATCTCTAAGCTCTTATTAAACGGTTTGTTTATCCATTTTGCATCAATTCATTCTGTGTTTACGATACACGAGGCACGAGGCTGGGCCCTGGGGGTGCAGGGACGAGCCGAGCCGGAAAGACACGGTTTCTGCCTTCCCAAAGCTTACGTTCCCTTGTGAGAGAGATTAAAAGTTATTTACATAGGAAATTATCCCGTTACAGTTTACAGGCACGTGACGCGCGGAGGGGTATATGATGCTATGGCAGTGTCTTAGAGTGGGGCCTGAGCTAGCCTTAGGGGTCAAGGAAATCTGCTTTGCTAGTTGCCTCCCCAATAACCATGCTTTCCTTTGTTGTTACCGACAGAACGCCAATCGCGCTTGGATCGGCAGCGTATCCAGCCTGAAAACCCCACGTGTATCCCTCCCGGGGAACTAGAGGTGTCTGCCATGACGTGGCCGTAAGCGCTGGGATGGCGACCGTGGACTGGGGAGTGCCAGGTGAGTGTCGTGTTCCCGCGACGGGTGCCACCTCTGCATCCACCGCTCTTCCTTCCACCTCCTGTGAGATGTCCCTGAAGGGACATGAGGATTGGAGTCCCATGCTAACGATGGCGGAGCCGGGACCGTTGACGATATCTAGGACCTACGGCATCCAGCCTGGATTTTCTGTGCCTTTGACTTCTCGTCAGGCGGTGACAACGAGCCCTTATTTGGTTAAGCCATGGGAGAGTAATTTCTAATGAAGACAGCTTCCTCACAGATGTGACATGTGCACTGGGCTTCGGGGGGGGGGGATGAGTAGCAACAAACTGGGGCAAGGAGACGAGGAAAGGGCAATTCTCAAGCGACTGCCTGGGACCGAGGGTTTTTTAGTGTCGGGGGTTCATCGTCTGAGGTCAAGGGGGTTGGATGAATGCTTCTTAACTACTCTGAAATTGGCCTTGGGGATGAACCTGCCGGAGGAGAAAAGTCTAGTATGGCAGCAGCAGCAGCGCAGTAATAGTAGTAGTGATAGTAGCAGTAGTAGTAATAACAGTAGTGATAGTAGTAGTAATAGTAGTGGTAGTAGTAATAGTGGCAGCAGCATCAGTAGTAACGACAGCAGTATTAACAGCAACAATAGTAGTAATAGCAGCAGCTGGCACTTGCGACGTGCCAGCCGTTGTTCTGAAGGACTTGCGCGGGTGACCTCATCCCGCCCTCGCGGCAGCCCTTTGGGGTGGATGCTCGGCTCCCTCTTCACGGGCTAGGAGACCGAAGCAAAGGGAGATGAAGCCCCGTGCCCATCACCGCACAGCTCGTCAAGGCGGGAGTCAGGATGGGAACCTTGAGAGCCTGAGCTTATCCATGGCAGGCAGAGCTCGACCCGGACCTTGAACCTGCTCCCCTGGCCTTCCCTTTGGTGGCCGGCAGGGTCCCGGGAGGTGTGCGCAGACGCGAAGCGTTCGTGCTGAGGCGCGCACGTCTGGGTTCTGCTCCTCGCCCGCTGATGAGCCGGCCGGGCGGTGGTGCTGGAAGCTTCATGTACATCTTCTCCTTTTTATCGTTTGGGATCCCTACTGAAAGGATCGTTCCCTCGCATAAAGAAACGTAGAGGGAGCTATACCTGGCCCCATAGTTATATCTATACTCTGCTCCAGATTCTGCTGCCTCGTTCCGGTTATGATAAAAATAGCTCTCCTAGCAGTGCGGGGCTTCGTCCAGCTTCGAGACCTTGCTCTGCCCACCCTCCACGGCTCCTTGGGAGTATCCGCCCCTCGAACGATCGAGATCTACCCCTTTAGGGCCAGCTCAGGGTGACTCAGAGCAACCCACTGATTCCTAGTTCGAAGCTGGTTCCAAAACTGTTCGTTACTGGTCCACGACGCGATGAGCAGGGACACTGAGAGTAAGCGCTGAGAGACTTTTGGGCAATTCGGCGTTACCTGGACACCCAGGCGTGTGACCCAGGAGCTGGTCCTGCGGACCGGGTGTGGCCGCTCCGGTTGCCGTCGACTTGACATGACAAGGTGGGTGCAGCGTGAGTGTGCTGCCGTCCTGGGCGCTAGGACCACTCGTCGGTTCCCGATGAGACGGAAGTTTAAACCAAAGCGATGTGGGGACTCACCGCTCTGACGCGCATCCGTCTTTCCCATTTGTGACTCACCTTGGCAGTTTGGTCTGTATCACGTGATGCCACGGTGGCCTTATGCATTGTTTAGCTTTATTCTAGTAGCTTCTTCTGTGGAGGTCACTCCTCCTTGCTTGAACTGCGGGACCTGTGATGGCAGAGGCTGTCCCTTCTCTTGTCTCTACGGTAGTACTTAGCAGGATACCGGCTGCATACGGCCCCCTGGGTTTTCTTCATTTTGTTTTGCTACCACGGAAATTATATGATGAGGTAGGGTTGGACAGATGATAGCAGGAGAAGAATCTGCTTTGCCTCACGTGGTGCTCACAGCGAACGAAAATCTCTATTAACTCGGTTTTTAGAATACAAAGTCCATAAGAGACCTTCGGAAAAACTGTTGTACTGACCACTGACGGGAGTCAATTATGTCCCAGGCACTGTGCTAGAAGTCTTAATTACTTATATGTAATTTTTCATGTATTTAATCTTTATACCACCTCTTAAAAGTAGATACTGTTACTCCCATTTTGCAGACGAAGGAAGTGAGGTGTCAGAGAGGTCGAGCAGGTTGCCCAAGATCACACAGCTCCTGAGCGGTGGCGGTCTGTCCGATTCGAAGCCCCCGCGGCTTTTCTGATTCCCGGTTAGTGCTCCGTGACAGCAGTTCAGTGTCCCTGGAGGGAGAACAGACTTGCAACGCACTCTGTCACTGTTTCTTTGTGATTGCTTTGATGTCGTCACGTTTTCATCGAAGCTCTTCCTTTATAGACTTAACTTTTCCTTTAGAGGATGGTGCAAAAGCGAGGCTCAGTCGAGGCCTTCCAGCAAATGACAATTCCAGCTTTACCTTGGCATTCTCGGGAGAAGAAAGAGACAAAGCCTTCTTCTCTGCGTTGTAATTAGGCTGTAATTCGGCCCCCTTGCCAGGGCGGCTGGAACACGCAGCTTTGGCCGAGGTCTGTGTCCTGTCTTTGTGAGCGGTCGATGGGCTACGTGCTTCTCTGGTGTGTCATCGGTACTGTTCCTAGTATGGGGTTTTCAGATGCCACTTTCGGGGTTCTTTGGGAATAATTGTGTGTTTTTAGTGTTTTTAGTAGTTTCCGTGGCTTTGATTATTTAATTTACATATATATATGTATTAATTCATAACACAATGTCTTTGAAAATTATTTGACAACCTGCTATCCTGAGTTAGAACCAAATGGCAGTTTAGACAAGACAAAGGCTATTCTCGACTAAGATACCAACCTGGTTGTTTCATTATCCTCCAGAACTTCCGTGTATAATTGTATACCTGTAGATGTATTTTAGAAAATGGTAATGATCACTTAAAGTTCGAAAGAGGTAAAATGGAGGTTTTTTTTAAAAATAGTGTTTGAATTTCTAAATCAGAGTCAGATCTAGCCGATAAAAACTGTTTTTATGTTTTCAAAAGCAAGGTTGCTAGGTATTGTCTTCATTTGACATGACTTCTTCGGTCCTTAACCAATTCAAAGGAAGTTCGATTAGGGAAAGGTGGTTGAGAAACACGTTCTGTGTCTCATGTTTTATTTGTCTTGAGGTGATCTAGCAATTCAAAGAGAAAACAGAATAATTGTGACTCAGGATGTTATTATAATTATGGAGGGGAAATAGAAGGAAGGGAAAAAAGTACATTTCTCTCTTTAGAATTTAAGTGGTCTGCCGAAAACTGGTTTACTTGGCGAGGCACCTCTAACACAAATGTCTGAAAAAAAAAAGGCAAGTCATTTTTCTTTTGCCAATGATCGGTGACATCACTGCCCCTTTAATCCCTGCTTCTAATTGGCAATCACAGTCTTAATTCAATCTGCTAAATGAAGCTTTTAATCTGTCCCTTCCTCCAGCCCCACTTCCCAGCAGCTGTTCTATCTCTTGCCTTTTATCTCCTCCATCCCCGGAGCCACCTTCTCCATCCACCTTTCACACGCTATCAGAACATGGCCTTTCCCCAAGACATACCTGGTCAATTCACTCTGCTGCTTAACGTCCTTGCCTTTTTATTTCTCACAGGAAGCATGGAAAAAAACAAGATAAAACAGAGACAGAAAATAAAGGTAGAGGACAAGATAAAACACAGAGCTCTTGCCTTTTAATTCTTGCCCACCCTTCCTTCTTCATTATCTCTGGTATTCTAGCCTCAGGGACAAGCCAATTACTCCTAGGTCTGACCTTTTGATGCACTGTGTGCTTGGTGTGGAATGTTCTTCACCAGCCGGCCTTCCCTCTCCACACCCCCAGGCTCAGCGAAGGTTTGGCATCTTCACCTTCTTGATGTTCTCCTCCCTCCTTCCTCTGCTGAGGTTGAACCAAAATCCCATTGCATTTTCAATATTAATCTAGGTTACTTAAATGTTAATTATTACATTGGTATCTGATGATTGCGTTTTAATAGCCGTGTGGCATTGTGGTCGAGGCCTTGGGCCCTGAATGCTGCCTGCCTGGGTTGCAGGTCTGGCTTTGGCATGGCCCAGCTGGATTGTCTGGGCAAATTACTTGAGCGATCTGTAGTTCGGAGTACTAATCTGTCATGTGGCGATCACAAGAGTACCCACTGGAGTGAAGGTTCAGTGAGTCACCCCACCGAAGGCTCCTGGAACACGGGCTGTGACAGCTGGTATTTATTGAGAAATTTGTTCATTCCATGAAGGAGCCATCATGTGAATTCCATTGATTCGATTTGAGAAAATGCTTGAAAAATATTTTGTTTTCATGATTGCCGAATTCATTTGTAAGATAAGGGATGGGGCAACGTTAAAAATGAGCTGTAACAAATGCTCTTCCTCGGTAGAGTCTTACTCAGGAAAATGAGAAACTCTTTAAAATAAAGAAATTTTTATACTCTGGGGCAGAAGAGTTTAATCCAGTTCTTGAATTTTAGTAATTTTCGTCCTTGGTAAGATTATCTATAGTTTATTAAATAGACTCGTTTACTCGGTTTCTGAAAAAAAAAAAAACCTTCAGGGCTCAGATCGAGTGCCCGGCGTGAAGTGGCGTAATCTCCACAGCGACCCGGAGTGGGGGCGAAAGGCTCCAGGGACTGGCTCCTCGACTACGGTCCTCGAGGGACGGCATTTCAGTTTTAGCTTTGCCACGCTTGATTCTAGTTTTCACCACTAAAAACGAGGTTGAAATGAACATCCTTTCCCCCAAACTCCTGTGCCCCTTTTCATGACTTCCTTTGGCTGTCCCGATCAAAGCAGAATGATCAGATTAAAGGAAATAACTGACGAAATCATCGGATACTAATTGCTACTTTTACCTTCCAACTGGGTTGCGTGTGTTTGTGCTTGTCAACAGCGTTTGGCAGAGGAAGGCGGAAAAAGAGCTCGTGAGAAAGGTGTCTCTTGGCCTCGTCAGGGAGGGAAGCCTTCTGTCTCGTTCGCGTTTTTAAATTAGTCGTTAATACAAGTTTTACGCTTTGCATTTCACTATTTTTCAGATCCCAGGAATTTTAATAACCGAAACATTGCTATCTAAATTTTTTTTTTTTTTTTTAAATCTACATACATTAAGCACAAGAGGAAAAGAGAGTCTGTTCGGTATGAAGCATGTGTCAGTATGATTAAGAAGAATCACAAGACTCCAGAAGCTAAGAGGACAGCAGTGGAAATCAAGGACACTCAGTCTGGAACTTAATATTTTCCTTTACCCGGTGGGAGTGTGTAAAGGTTAATTAATAATAGGCTTTTGGTGAGGGATGAGACATCTGATACATATATTGTTTGCGAACCAAATTTCATGGTGAGATAGTTTTTAAAAAGCACCAGACCTATTAGTTTCATTCCTCGTTTTTATCCAAAAAGAATGTAAATTGGAAAGATTAGCGCAGAATTCTGTGATGATTGATGGGGCTATTTATTACCTCCTTCAATCTTCTTCTTGGGCACTCTATGGAATGACTATGAGGTGGAAAGGACTGTTTTGATACTTCCTTCTAAAAAGTAGCTAGACATGAGGGTTTTCACCAGAGATAATATGTTTTAAAAACGCAGATATTTCAGGTGGCATTCTGGGGACCAGGGCGTGGGAAGGAGGGGGTTAACCGCGGTAAGAGGGGGCGGGGCCAAGCCTCTGGCTGACTCCTCACTGGGAAATCTGGTATTTCAGGTTAGCCAGGCCTTGGGGATGGCTGCTCCTTTGTTTAAGAGAAAAAGTGCTTCAGATCTGGCTGTGCTCTCAGACGTGACTTGTAGGAAGTGAATTCTAGACCTTTCTAGCATCAGAAAGTTAGGTGGGGCCCTGCAGTGCCTGGAACAGACTTCACCCCACGGGCCCAGGACAGCTCTGGATTCCCAAGGTCACGCATGGTCATGGCCGGGCCCCACAGGGCACCCAGCACACTGAGAGTGGATCTGAAATGTGGTGACACAGTCTGCAAATTTTTGAGTGTCCGTCTTTCTTTACTGGGAGCTATTTATTTCCCTCACGTTTATTGTGAGATTAACTTTTTTGGTAAAAGTCCTATTGAAGTTGCCATTTTTATTCTCAGATCATTTTATTTCGCCCCTTTTCATGTTTTGGGATTCGCTTATTTATATTTCTTTGATGGCCAGCATCTGCGCGTGGATTCCCTCTTGAGGTATTTTGTTTTTTCCTTAGTTGCTTCATTTAACCTGTGACTAATTGGTTAAATAAAAATAACGTGTACTCCTAAATTCTTGTTCAAGTCCTGATAAAAAGGAATAAATGGTACTGTTCATTCCTGTCATTCTTTTTACCGCACCCCATTCTCATCCTTCAGACCCATGTCAAAAATCACGGTTGGAAATTTCTTATCTATAAGGAGCCCAGGTTTATTTTGAATCAAATTGATTGACTCCCTTAGGAATTTACCTACTAAGCACTGTGGGACCTAAAAGAAAAACCAAAACCTTTCCTCCCACCTCCTAAGTTCTTCTAGCTGGGCTCATCATCAAATTCGCAGAGACAGATCAATGGGACAAAATCCAATTTTAATACATGCGCATGGGGAATTCACATAGGCATGACAATTCCAAAGACAGGGAGGTGACATCACGTATGTGGCGTTTTGGACAAAGGAGTACATAAAAGGGTAGCTGTACCCCGGGGAGTGGGGACAGGATCAGATTTCAAAAGTGAAAATGGGTGATTTGCAGAGATTTGAGGAAGAGGTGAACATATGAGGCTGGTAGATTTTTGCTGGGCAACTCAACACGTCAGACCACGGGGTCACCTAGCCAACAGGCCGCATTCGACACCCTTGCATTTACCGGACTCAATTCAAATTAGGCTATTAGGGCAAGCACCCCAAGTCCCTTCCTTGGAGGACTTCTCTCCCTCTGAATCGCTTAGGCATGAAAGGTGGGGGCAGGGGGGGGATGGTCAAAGGTTCTTTCTGAGTCTCCCATTTCTTGAACCACCTTAAATAAAGGTCACTATCCCAAAAGGCAGCTTCCGGGTGGCGCCACTTCGGTCCCCTTCAGCGCTGACTTGTCAGTTGTTCACTTGTGTAACATTCTGTAAATGTTCCCACGGCAGCTCAGGGACCTCTTCCGTCCTCCAAGCCATACGCAGTGCCCGAACAGAAGAAAAGAGATGAGAAGTGGTCAGAAGGGAGGGGAAGCCCAGCAGGGTTTCGTATACCCCGGAATATGAAATAAACTAGAGACTGGCCGTACCGTGGAGAGTAGTAGACCAGGAGTCTGAGCACTTGGGTTCTAAGCTCAGCTCTCTCTGCTCACTCATGGTGGGAAATTGCACGATTCCATTTAACCTCTCGCGTCCCCGTCTTCGTCACTCGTGAAACGGGAGCTGCGACACCTGTGTGGCCCCGTTTCCCTAGGATGACTGTGAGAATGCCCTGAAGTTCTGCATGCAGAATCACTTTGGAAGCTCTAAAGCGCTTTCCAAGAGTAATATGCGTAATTATCGTTTTGGCAAGAAAATATAAGAGGCAGGCAGGAAAGTGCGTCCAAATTGGAAATTCATTCTGGAGTGAGGTTTTAGTGGTCACTGTGAAGAGTGCTCCTTGGGGAGTAAGCTAGAGGGATGTTTGGGGAAGAACATTCCAGACCGAACAGCAGTGTGGAGCAGGGGCCTCCGAGGACCAGTAAGGAGGCTGGTAGGCAGGATGGAGCAGAGTGAGCTGGGGGGGAGGGGCAGGAAGTGAGGCCTGGGAGAGGACGGGGTTGGGGGGGGGTCTGAGCAGAGGAGGGACGGGGCCCTCTGGCCTGTATGTGGAATCTGCTGGAGAGAGGCAGGAAGACAGCTGGGAGGCGAGCTGAGAAGCTCCGAGTCAATCCAGATGAAGATGGTGACTTGGACCACAGGGCTGGGCGTGGGGATGCTGAGGAACGGGTTGGCAGGATGGGCCACGAGGCCAGGCGACGGACATGAGGGGAAGCGGTGATTCCCATCAGCCTGGGTGACGAGAAGGAGGGGGTGCCAGTAAGGAGATGGCAGGACCCCCGGTAGAGCGAGTCTCGGGGACGACGAGGAGCCCAGGTTCCCCGTGCTTGAGATGGACTATGAGTTATCTGGACTGTTATTGAATTTTAAGGTAATAAATCCAAAGAGGCAAATTTCTTCAATCGTATAGGAAGGAAATACCACACGTCCCCCGAGGAGGGAATATGAAAATTGCCCTTTCGAATACAGCGTTCTCCCCCTGGCCACTTCCTGCTGGAGCACAACAAAATTCCAATCCTCTGAGGGTAGACGACAACCCGGATTCGGTTTCAGAACCCTTGCGCCTGTCTGACGTTCGCTTCATTTATAGGGAATTTATTTTGATAGCAAGCTCATTGAAAAAAAAAATTGCAAAGTATTACAGTGTCTACTTCTTGCCAAATCTAAAGTTACATGGAATACAATTTATCTAATAACTGAGGTCTTGAGTGTCCTTTAGATCAGCAGTTAGCCATTCATCAACGAATGCATGCTGAGGGCCTACTGTGTGCTGGTGGCTTTTCTGTCCTGTTGTAGAGATAGGTATACAGATAGGTACAAGGTCTCTGGAGACCCTTAGAGCTTTGTGCCTCTGAACTGGCTTGTTCCACACCAGCCACTCTCCTTCCAAGACAGTGACACTTATTATTTTCCCCGTGTTTGCTGCCCCATGCGTGTGCCGTTAGTGCATTTGCCCTTTAGTGCATTTGCTCTATCGCTTCTATTTTGCCTGTTGAAACAACCTTTTTTGTTTTCCCTTTGCCTTCTCAGCAGAGTTCCAGTTAGCTGAGGCTGTCGCATGGGCGATTCTTGGATAAGCGGGATGTTACGCATTTTGCGTTTTCCCCTCTGCACTTTACGTCGCTCTGGGCTTTGCGTAGCTTCCCGGTCTGCATTTGAGCACACAGACAGGCCAAGCAAGCTCCGGGGCCGGGATGGTGCTAAAAAGCTGCCAATCGATCAGATCTGACTGGACAAAAAGAGTCAAAACAGCATAGTCATTATCCACATCTATGCATAACTAGTAAAGGGCACCAAAGTGCATTATCCCAAAGCTGCCTTTTCGGGATATTGATTTTAAGCTGTTTGTTAAGAAATGAGACTCAGAAAGAACTGTCGGCCCTCCCCGCTGTCCCCACCCCCGAGAGATTCACTGGGAACGACCTGCTTCCGAACAGTAATCGTAGGATGATCACCTGTAGCCTCACCTGATTTAAGTGTGGTAAATAAGGGGCCTTCGGGCAGGTGCCCAGTTACCCGGATGCCCTGCTGGGTCCCGTCATTTCTGAGTTTCCCAGCAAGAATTTGCCGGCCAGGTGTGTTCTGCTCTTGCTTAAATACCCACTCTCACTTCTAATACCCAATGTGACCCCTTTTCTCCTTTGTCCAAAATGTCACATATACCTGATGTTATCTCCTTTGACTTTAAAATTTTCATGCCTACGTGAATTCCCCACGTGTGAGTTTTAAAATTGATTTTTCTCCTGTTAATCTGTCTCTGCTAATTTGATTATGAGCCCAGCTAGAAGAATTTAGAAGGTGGGAGGAAAATTATTATTCTTTTTATCCCCCCACACTAGTTTGTATACTTTTCCTCAACTGGATTATACATTTTGCTTCTATTTCTGTAAGAATGGTATTCTTCACACAAGAATGTCCCGATGCACGTTGGTCATAACTGATGCCTCACGGGAAGAACCAGCTCGGGGGAAGTGTTAGTGAAACGAAAAGATGGTGCACGCCCCGGAAATTAATGTCGAGAAACAACATGTTGCTAGATATTTGTATCCGGAAGACTGGATTCATCATGGAACTGTCTGAAGAAAAAGTATTGCCTGGTCAAAAAATTATTTTTCATTCTAAGCATTGAACGAGAAACCATAGTTCTCCAAACGCATACATTCTTCCCACAGCCGATTGTTCAGGGTTTTTGCTGGAATACCCCAGAGGTTTCCCAAGAAAATTGGCAGTTTGCTGGAGAAGCTGTTCAAGATCTCTGGAAATCACCAAAGGTGGCGAGTGTTCATGCGTATTCTCTTAGGCTTATCACCTTCTTGCTCAGTCTAGTGGCGTTTGATGAGGTTCGAATTTTCACCTTGGCCACACAGACGACAAGACTGTGATGTCATGAAATCGTCTTTGCAGAGCGAGGTACAGGCTTGCCTCCGCACCAGCCAGCACTGACAGGCTACATCCGGAATCTCGAAATCGCTGAATGTGCAGTGTTTGGAAGGATACAAGAAATCCACTCAAGGGGAATTTTCGGAGCAGTGTGTCCAATGACATATTTTTATTATGCTTCCTTCATGTTACAGGACAGAGTGGAAGCTCAGTATCCTTTGAAGCGGGGGCATAAAGTGGTCAGTGAGGCAAGAGAAACGAGTCTGAAAGACAGTCAAGCACACACGCTCGGGGACCTCCCTGGTCCCGAGGATGGACATTTGGCCGGAGCACATCTGTGCAGTCAGGAGGGAACGGATTCCCAGCTGTTCTCTGTATTTTCCTTATTAGTCTTTGCTCCCAGGGTCTAAAACAAATACCGGATCTCAGCGCCTACAGTGCTGGTCCAGCTGCAGCTTCTCATGGGTGACTCACAGGCCCCAGCAAACCACCTACTGTAAGGGCTGGCCATGGACCACAGACCACGGCTGGCCGCGGCTCGGCAGCCTCTGAACTTGACCTCGTCCCTCGGCTGCTGGCCGTTGCCATCACCTTAACAGGATCATCAGGGTGGGGTTTAGACGTAGGTCCTGCTCTTCATTTTGCTGAAATCGCGTTTCTCAATTGCTACGAAAAGGTCTGGAAGGATGTATCTAATCTTTGCTCCAAATTTATGAGTTTTGGAGGCGAACGCAGTCGTTAGGTTCCAGAGCATATATACTTTGGTATGTAAATGAGCAATTCCACGAAGAATACAAGTTTTGATCAGTTCGAGGCTTGGTTATTATCTACTGCTATTTCATCATTAGTATGAGGTGAGCCGCCTTCAGAATAACTCATTTCTGAAGTAGGATGACCTCTGGCTGCTTCTGGTCTCCGCCAGACCGCACCTCCACTCAAAGGCCCGATGCACGGCTTCACTAGAGACAGGTAACACGTCGTCCCCGCCCACAGAAGGCTTCCCCACCTGTCGTGGGTGCAGACCAATGCACAGGAACCGCAGAACCACGGAGGAGTACAGAACAGGATGCAAAATCATTTTCACCTCGGCTCGTACCCTAATGCCTGTATCTGTTTTAGTCCAGCATTTTACTTAGTTGTCGCATTGTCTTAAAAAAAAAAAAATGTTTACTAGACTGACTATAGACACATCGAGGCAGAGGCCGTGCTGTTTTCTTCTTTCCTTCTCCTGCCTGTTTCCAGTACATTCCCCGCCACGTGGGACACGGCACGGCACGCATCACCAGGGCCTGCACGCATTTGCTGACATCACTGATTTGGAGAAGGTCTGTTGAAAAGGTACAGCTTGGCCTCTGCCCTGAGATAGAGAGGTAACGTACTGCCCGCAGATGAGTCACTTGTTCTGAGCCTTGAGGAAGAATCTGAAAAGTCAAAACAGAGTGGGGACGCATGCCAGCTTGCCGGGGTGGCCAGGGCAGGGCCGCGTGTCAGGGGTCAGGCAGGAGGCCAGCCAAGATGTTTGGGAGAAGCATCGGGATATCGTAGGAGGGCGTTGCAGACGTACCGCGGTTCGGATGGCTGCCGAATGAATGGCACTTTTTTCACCTCCTGATTTCATGCGGAAGACGCTGTCTTCACTGGTCTCTTAGCACATCTGTCACATTCGTGGTGGTGTTGGGGGATGGGAGGCGTCTGCTGATATGATTTCATTGTTCGTCTCTTTGAAGTGTAAAAGCTCTACTTGTTCGTTTGTTCAGGAAACAGGTTGAGTGCATTTGGAAAGACCGCTTGAAAACTGGATTGTGAGAATTGGGTTTGTTCTGTTTTGTTTTGTTTTTCTCAGAAGGAACCTGGGTGACTTTTATAGTGATGCCATAGATGAACCATATCTTTAAAATCTTTAAAATTAGGGAGATACCTCGCTTGGGGGCAACTGCTTGAGATAGAGAAAGCAGGAAAAAAATAGCAGATTTGAGGAAATAAATGAGCTGCTTGGTAAGAACGCTGGTGGGACATCTAGGAAGAGATAGAAATCGCTACTTGATATCAGGACGCGAGTTCAAGAGAGGTTGGGACTGGGAAGGGATTTAGCACACAACAGTGGTATTTACAAGTACCTCGGGGAAGCAGGTGGCATGGGCTCCTTAACCGGGATCCACGGTGGCTCAGGTGACGGGTTCAGGGCCCTATAACCACCAGAAATTATAAGCGGTATTTCCTGCGAGTTTCCTCCTGGCACGCTGAGCGGAGTGTGTTCACAGCCTTGATCGGATTCTTCGAGGTGTCCAAAGGTGAAGAGATCAGCGGTGTAGACCGGGAAGAGTAAGGTCAGAGCGCTGAGGGGAATTTGGCCTTTAAGGAGCAAGCGGAAAGGAGCCGTGGAAAGAGACCAGATTGATGAGGAGGACGGAAATCGATCCCAGAAGTCAGGAGGACAGGTGGGCAGTGGACGGTGTGGCCAGCGGGCCTAAATGGCACCTCGAAGTTGGGCAGGATTAAAAGGACACAAGGGGTTGACCATTAGGAAGTCATCGGTGACTGCCATTGGTGACTTTCAGGAGAGCAGAGTGAATGTGAGGCACGTCATGACGAGTTGGGGGTGGGAGCCAGGTTAGCTGCCTTTTTCTGGGATGTTACCATTTGACAAGAGTGAACATTTACTGAGTTCCTGAGAAGGGCCGGAACTCAGGACACAGGTAGGAACATGGACAAGGTGGCAGGCTTTGCTCGCATGGACCCGAGGGTCTCGCGGGAGAGACAGGCACTGATCGAGTAACGACACGGTGCGTGCGTCATCACACACTGGGTCAGTGCTTTGGCAGGAAGAAACAGTGCCCAGCACTGAAGCGTGACCAAACCTGGGCTCCAAAAAAGGGTCCCCAAGGATATGACATTGGAGCTCAGACCCCTGAAGGGTGAATAGGGCGAAACGGTTGGGGGTGGGGGCAGAGAGCAGCATATTCCAGGCAATGGGGAGAGCAAGCGCCAAGCCTAGTGAGTGTGGAGAGAGCCAAGGGGATAGTGACAGGTGTCCCTGCTGAGTCTTCGAAATGGCAATAAGGATTTGAGTCTAAGAACAATGAGGAAACTGATCTCCTGTGGACGGTTTACCATCGTTCTGCATTTCGAAGTAAAGTAGAAGAACCCAGGTGAGAAATAATGATAGCTTGGACCAGCATCCTGGCAATGAAAAGAGATGCAGGCGGGTTTAAGGATTATGTGACCCCCGAATTAGCACCAGCAGAAAGGAGAGAACACAGGGGTTTAGGGACCTCCTGCGAAAGGTGAAGATTTTTTGCGGGTGCTGGATACTTGAGCTTTTTTGTAAACAAAGGGAAAGAGCTTGAAGAAATAGCAGGGACTTGTGGGAACTGGAATCAGAAACACTGGTTCTCTAAGGTGAGAAGGGGCTGGTGCTTATACAGGTTCATTTATAGGTAGAAAGGCGGCCAGTTGAGGCTTGCAGCCTTGATCCACAAAGGGGAACTAGGATGTGTTTGGGGATGAGACTGTGGTCCCCCAAAATAATACAGCAGCACCAAGCTCTGGAGGAAGAGAGGCAAGAAGGTCTGAGATGGCTCATAGTGGGGACACAGTGGCCCTTTGTGTGTATGCACAAATATTGCCTGGTCCTCATTGTACCTTGCAAAGTCCATATTTCAATTTTATAATTGGAAACAGAGTCAGGAAGTTGAAATGTCCAAAGGTCATTGGGACATTTGGACACCTTTTTCCTGAATTCACGAGACGGCTGGCTCTGCTGCTGACGTCAGGATGGGCTGGGTGATTGTGGCCGAGTCAGGAAAAAGCCAGCCCTGCTCGTAGACGGGCTTCGTTCCGTGGGAGGACTGGACCGTGGCTGTGTAAAACAATGGTTTTCATTTCATACTAACAATTTAGTCCTGCTCTTGAAATAGTCAGTGAAATCAATCAGTCTTTAAAAATAGGCATTTCTTTTCTTTTCTTTTCTTTTTTTTTTAATTTCCCGTGAAGGACAGTGAGAAACCGTGTGTCCAATCTAGGAAAACAAAGGTGCTTGTTGAGTGTCCTCCTTCAGGAAAAAAATTAGAATAAACGGACCTTTCAAAAAATTATCTGAGGTGATCAATGTCCATCTCTCCCTCTTTTGTTTAAATATAGTTACAGAATAGCTGTTACAATAGAGCAGACTCTGAAACTGTAACTGTTTTTTAAGGCATCAGATCCTCATCGCAGGCCCTCTGAGTGAATTTATACATTTGCGGCATCTCATATTTTCGAGGTATGAGACCAGGTTGCCACAGAAGGACATTTCTCTACATTTTGCCTATTTTTTGAAGATCAGAGGGGAAGCGTGGTGTGTGTGCCGTGTTGCATTAAAAACGAACCGTGTAGAGCTGGGCGGAGGGCTGGCCCTGTTTGGCAGTTTTGAAATAAATGCAGCTGGAATAGTTTTCGATTCAACCCTTGGCAAACCGTCAGTGTGTCCAAAAAAAAAAAAAAAAAAAGAAAGAAAGAAAGAAAAAGAAAAAAACACTGTGGAGGAGGCTCAGAGCAGTCATCATTATATCTCTTAGAATTTCCAGTAAATGGTAGGTCAGCTCTGTGTCTTGCTGAGGTTCAGCTAGCACCTTGGGAGGAATTATTATTATTATTATTATTATTATTATTATTATTAAGTTAATCTATCTAATCACTAAGCATGAGGCCTAGTACACTGAAATGTTTAGGACTATTAGCGATTACCAATTGTTTTTCTTTTTTTTTTTTGAATTACTATTATTTAAAATTATTAACTTCCCAGGATTCAATTTGTAACTGAAAGGGCCGTAGTTATGGACCAAACTTCCTTCTCTCCACACATGGCCACTTGGTTGTAGATGAAGATTTCCAAGTTTTATACTGTATGCATTCCAAGGAGGCCATTCACCATTGGGAAAGTGTTGGGGTTTTTTTTTGTTTGTTTTTTGTTTTTGTTTTTGTTTTCAGTTCTTCAGCTTTGAAACTGATTTCCATGTTACAGTTTTCAAGTCCTCACAACTCATTTATAGAACCAGACAAGCTTAGCAGCTGACAAAGCCTCCGCCTTCTGGGTCCGGTTCCTTTCTGCATCCCCAGGAGGACAAAGTCTTGGAATTTTTCCCTATATGTCTGTCCTTCCAGGGCTGAGTTGGCCCCTCGGCGTTTCCTGGCCCACACTGGGAAGCAGAAGCTTTCTGAATCATCTCATAGGACGTTTCCTGATCTGTGAATCTTCCGAGCGCAGAGATCATGTTTTTCCCTTCATCGTCCCCTGATCCCCTGTGTGTGAGGAGCGTGTGTGGATTTCATTACGGCCACCCCGATTCCCGTGCTCAGCAACATGTATGTGGGTTACAGTGTGCACGTTCATCCGGGATGCTAAAGGTCACCCGGGCAGACGCAATGCTCGTTACTTCATCTTACTGTGGGGCTGAATCACTAAACAGTTTATTTAGCAATTAAATAACATTAAATAAGGCGACTGTATCAACTCACACCAGCCCTGGCTCTGCGACTCCGCCACCTCCTCTCTCCTCCAATCAGAAGCTTGGAGGGCCGATCTGCACCCAGAGAACAGGCCCTGAGTGGGGGATGTGGCGTGAGACTCTAATTAGAGATATATTAGGCCATTTGAAGTTGACTTAGCTCAACGATTCTCTATGTTTTTTCTGCCTTTTTTGTCTTCGCGTTTTATTTATATAGTTTCCATTGCTTTGTTACCAAAATTACTAACTTCTTATTCTGCAATACTTAATTGGCTTTTAATCCAATCCAGTTTATTTTTTATTTCAGACATTTTTATCATCTCTACAAGTTTGACTTTTTTAATTATGTATTTCTATCTCTATTTAAACGTTTTAGTCTTTCCACTAGCTTACTGAACATATAGAACGTAGTTCTAACAACTATTTTACTGTCTTTGTCTACTGTATTTAACATCAGTATCATTTTTAATTCAGTTTCAATCGATTGTTTATTCTCCTCATTAGGGTCATATTTTTTTCTTTGCATGCCTGTAATTTTTTTATTATTATTATTTTTGGATGCTAGATGTGATGAATTTTACCTTGGTGGGTATTCTTATAAATATTCTGGAGCTTTGGAAACAATTGGATCTTCTAGGATATTGTTTTTAAGTGTTGTCAAGTAGAATGACGCAGCATTTCGTCTAGTGCTAATTTTACTCCATAACTGAGGCAAAACCCTTCTGAGTGCTCTACGTGATGTACCATGAACTGTGCAATTTTCCACTTGGGCTTGTGAAGATAAGACCTGGTCTTAGGCCTTTAATCCTTTAATCCTTTCCGGTGGTTCCTTTCCTGGCTTCCTATAGTTTCCTCACTGCGTCTACTAACCAGTACTCAGCAGAAGACTCGGGGCCTCTGCAGACATCTGCCTTTCTCTTAATAGGACCGTGGTTCTATTGAGAGACATCAAGCACCAAGAGAATTCAAGGCACCTACGAATGCGGGCAGCCCCCTCCCGCCGATAATTGTATTTTTTTACTTCTAAGACCCTGAGTGCGCTTCGCTCACTGTTTGCAGGATCCGCGCTTGATTAGATTAGAGGCTCCAATTCTTTCACTCCCGAATGGGTCCCCCTTCCCTCTGTCACCCTGAGCAGCGAACATCGATCATTCTATCGCACTTTGCACGTGTTAAATTACTGATTACATGAGCTCTTTACGTTCGATTAGGAATAAGCAAGTTACCACCAGAATCGAAGTTTAATTTCGTTTATTAATTGGGTGTTTCCAACATCGTCTTTTTAAAGGTTTCAAACATACAGAGAAGCTGAAAGAACTGGACAGTGAACATCCGTTACCTTGAATCTATGATTATCATTTTAATGTATGTGTTTTTTATAACCATCTGTCCATCCATCAGCCCGTTTTGTTTTTTTAACTGTTCATTTTGCAATAATTTTAGACTTACAGAAAAGTTGCAGAAAGAATACAGAGCATTCCCAGGGACCCTTCACCAGATTCCCCTAAGGTTAGCATCTTACAAGACCCCCGAACGATGATGGGAACCAGAAAAGTAATGTCACTAAAACACTGTCTACGAATTCATAGACCTGACCTGCGTTCCACCAGTTTTCCCACTGCTGCCCTTTTACCTTTCCCCGCGAGATCCCACCCACCTTTAGTCGTTGTGGCTCTTTAGTCTTCAGTCTATGATAGTTTCTCAGTCTTCGTCTTTTATAATCTTGATCCCTTTGAAATCTACTGGCCACTTATTCCGTGTGTGCCTGAAGCTTTCTCATGATTAGATTGAGACGATGCATTTTCTTTTTTACAAGAATAACGCAGGTGAGATGATGCCCGTCTCAGTTCATCGTAGGAGGGGTACGTGATGTCACTCTGTGTAATTACGACCAATGCCATCTTTTGTCATTGGGTAAGGGGTTATCCGCCAGGTTTCTCCACTATAAATTTACTATTTTTCACTTTGTAAAGAGTAAGTGTTTTGGAGGAGATCCTTTGAGACCCGACAGATATTCTGCTTCTCTTTAAACTTTCACCTACTAATTTTAGTATTGGAAGCGTTCAACTATAGCAAGTATTTCTAACTCTCCAATGACACTTTCCTACCTGCTCCATTACTCTTTCTATAATTATTAGCTGGGATTCAACTGCAAGGAAGAGGTGCCCCTTTCTCTCATTTATTTATTCATACCAGGATGGAGTCAGAAACATTTCTTCTCTGGGTTATGATCTCGTGTCATCATTACTTAAGTCGTCACTCCAATTGTCTCAGTCTCATCATCAGAAGCTTTCTTCAAATTGGCTCGAGTCCCGTCACTTTTTGGAGTACTTTCTTACTTTCTGGCACCACGAGTGTTGCGGGCTCCTTTTCTATTTTCTCCAAGGAGCCCAGTTATTTTGTTGTTGTTGTTGTTGGTTGTGTGTTTGTTTTTGTTTTTTGGAAGTCGTGTTTACAAACCAAGATCCGGACGCTAAGCGTGCTTGTCGTGAGGGGGCGCCGTCACTTTTCGGTCCTCTTAGAGACGGAGCGTGGAAGTATTGGCATGTTTATTGAGACTTATACACACCGATACACACGTCTGTATTCCTGTACTTCTCATCTCTGTGTGCGTGAGCACACGCGTGCTACAGGTGTTTATTTGTATCCACATGCACTCATGCGTTGGCAGCGACAACTTCGCGTCTCGCTCATCGTCACGGGTTCATCCTGGACTCCTTCCCCTTTATGAGCGACTTCTCGCCCCAGCAGCGAAACACGTAGCTCTCGTTATCCACGACAGAGTTACTTGCGTGTCCATCCTAGCCGGCACCCAAGGTAGTTTGGCATCGCTGACCTAGTCCCCTGCGAGAACCCAGGTCGCTGCTCCGAGCACGTTTGTGCGCAGGCCCTTCGTGTTTTCTGGCGTTATCGTCTGTAGCCAAAATGCTGTTTTCCTAAGTTGCTTGGCTTCGTTTCTTCCCCCTTGTCAGGGTGGTCGGGCTATTCATTTCGACCACGGTTTGGAGCATCTGTTACGGCTCGTATTTCATGTCAGGTTCCCGCACTCTCGGTTGATTTTAACTACTTACAGTTCCTTTTTCCTTCGGTGGTCGTGGGGCGACATGGGACACTTTGCCGTGATGCTTAAGTCAGAGCTACGAAGACACGCACTCTCAGAGAAGTGCTGCTTTCTCCTCCCATTCCCCTCTACTCCCTGCAGGTGACCCGTCCCGTTGGTCTCTGGTTTATCCTTTTTCAGTTCTCGCACACAAATGAGCGGATCCACGAACATTTCCTGTATCCCTTTCTTTCTGCGTGACCCATCTCGTTTTCGACGCATTTCACGCGGAGTTGCAGCCGTCAGTACACTCCGCCCCTAAACGCGTAAGCCCGCCTGTCATTGAACAGACTTTAATTTTCATGTAGGATTTTTTCCCTTTTTAATCCCTTTCAAGGTCAAATGCAGGCGCAATGCGTGAATCTTAAGGGTGCCGTGGGATGAGCGTTGGCAACTGTATAAACTTGCGTCAGGCAAACCCCTAGCAAGATATAGAACACTGCTGTTCATTTTGAAATAATGTAGCGCCCCCATCCCCCTTTCCAGCTGCTTCCTGTCCAGCCCCTGAGGCAACTCGTGTTCTAATTTTTTTCCTAACATCTATTGGTTTGGCTTGTTCTAGAACTTCACATCCTCAGAAGCCACACAGCGCATGAGTCTCCTGTGGAAAGCCTCTTTCACATCCAAGCTGTGGCGCGCATCACTGATTTATTCCCTTTGTAGTCGTAGCATTCCATTGTGTGAACAATAGAATCCGTTTTTGAAATGCAAGGACGACAAGTGAAGGTTTTCTGTTTATGTGCAGTTAGCCTTTTTTTTTTTTTTTTTTGGCTGATGCTTTGGATGCTTCTGGTGTTATGATGGCCATGCGGCATGCATTTTAAATTACTTAAAATAGTTCAGTTTGAAACATATTGCTGGGGGCATTTGCGGTAGTGTTCTTTTTCAAAAAGCTCAGTGTTAAAACACAGCTAAACTCTGCTGTACAGAGGAGTAAATGTCGTTTAAGATACTTAATGTTGAAAACGTCATCCCACAAGAAACTTAATTATTTCTTGGAAACTTATTATAGGAAAGTTACTGCATTAACCATTTGAGAATACAGACAGGAAGAAGACAAAGTCCTGGTTAGTGGGTGTTTTCATGCATTCAAGATACGTTAGGATGTCAGAGAGAGAATTTCCTGGAAAGAATCTCAATCATCATTTCATTTGTTTCCCGCAAATCTTGTGAGAAACACGGTGATCTTTAAAACCAGTAGTTCTAATGAAACTGGATCACCTTCTTACACCATATACAAGAATAAACTCAAAATGGATTGAAGACTTAAATGCAAGACCGAAACCATAAAACTTCTAGAAGAAAACATAGGCAGTAAACTCTCTGACATTGCTCTTAGCAATATACATTTTTGATATATCTCCTTGGACAAGGGAACAAAAGAAAAGCAAAAGGGACTACATCAAACTCAAACGTTTTTGCACAGGAAGGAAACCATCAACGAAACGAAAAGATAGCCTACCAAATGGGGGAGATATTGCCAAGGATCCAGCCACTGAGGGGTTAATATCCAAAATTTATAAAGAACTCATATAACTTAACACCAAGAAAACCAAATGATCCAATTAAAAATGGGCAGAGGATCTGAATAAACATGACTCCAAAGAGGACACACAGATGGCCAGTAGACATATGAAAAGATGCGCAACGTCACTAATCATCAGAGGAATGCAAATCAGAAACACGATGAGACGTCACCTCACACCTGTCAGAATGGCCTCATCAATAAATCAACACACAAGTATTGGGGGAGGATGCAGAGGAAAGGGGGCCCTCATGCATTGATGGGATTGCAAATTGGTGCAGCCGCTATGGAAAACAGTATGGAGGTTCCTCAAAAATTAAAAATAGAACTACCTTATTACCGGAAATTTTATTTCTGAGTATGTATCCAAAGAAATCTGAAACACTAATGCGAAAAGGTATTTGCACCATTATATTCACTGCAGCATTATTTATAGAAACCAAGAAATGGAAACAACGTGAGTGTCCGTCAGTAGACAATTGGATGAAGAAGTGGTGTATGTGCCCGATGGACTATTATTGGCCATAAGAAGAATGAAATCTTACCATTTGTGACAACGAAGATGGACTTAGAAAGTATTGTGTTAAGTGAAGTAAGTCAGAGAAAGAAACATATCAATTTCGCTTGCATGTGGAATCTAAAGGACAAATTAATGAATAAACAGAACAGAAACAGACTCAGAGAGAGAACACGCTGAAGCGGGCAGAGGGGAGGGGGTTGGGGTGGTACAGCGCAGGCGCGGGATGCGAAGGTGGTCGGTAACATTGTAATGACTCTGCTCAGTGTCAGGTGGGGACTAGACTTGCTGGGGGCATCGCTGGTGAGTTACATAAGTGTCTAGCCACCCAGCTGTACGCCTGAAACTAACATAAAATAACATCGAATGTCAACTGTAACTGGAAAAAGAGGACCAGCAGTGCTGATAGCAAACCCGGTCACATGGCGAAGCCCGGGTCTTGCCCACGTCTTGTGGGATCGGGGCTGTGGAGAGGGGTCAGCGGGGAAGAAAGGACAGAATGGAAGGTGACATGGGACAGAGCTCTGCGGCCTCACGGACGATGGTGGCAGGAAGCGTTTCTATCCATCGGCCAGTTCTCACCTCGGGGGGCAGCTGCTGCCGTGCGGGTGGGCGCGGAGGGGTCCCCGCCAGCCGCCTGGCCCTGCGTCGCTGCCCCGCCGCCCCGCAGCCGGCGGCGTCACGCGGACGAAGTGGGACACGTGCAGCCAGAGTCTGTTCCCGGCTTCTGCAGAGCTCTCCACGTGCACAAAACGAGGAAGGACACTAAGCCAGCTGTCCAGGCTCACACCGTGGGAAGCTCGGGAGAATGCTGAATTTCGTTAAAGTAGGTGTGTTTATTTTAAATCCCTCTCCCTTGCTTTTTAAAATCTTATTGAGCAACTTGGAAGAAACGTTTTGGTATAATACAGTGACTTCTAAACTTGGAAGTGATAGATGCTATTTTTTTTTTAAAGTAGAAAATATGAACTGGAATGGAAATGAGTTTCTTCCAAAACACTTTAAAGAAACATATTATAGTGTGGAATCTCATTTTAAATGAATCAGAGTACAGTAAATCTCAAAATATCCACTGAACTGTCTGCTGTGGTTTACGAAACAGGAAAATGACTTCAGCAGGATGCTCCTTCCCCCTCGCTCCGCGGCAGGCGGCTTTTTGTGCTGTTCCGAAAACATCTTAATTCTTCCCCAAGTACCATGTTTCTTGGAATTACTCACCGGAAATTAATAGTATCCCGAGTTTTAAAGTAATTCAAACCACAAGTGACTTTGGAACAGTGCTTAGCAGCGGAATGGAAAGCGATCGAGCCCAGTTTGTGATGGCCTTAGTCACAACTGCTCATAGTCCCCCCGCCCCCCCCAAAAAAGACGCGTGTGTGTGTGTGTTTGTTCCACGGTGTTTGTTGGGCAGCTGAACTGGGCAGTGACAATAAACAAGATAAATAAGTAAAACACGTCGGGTGATGCCCAGTGATGGGGAAAACGGGTAAGTCGAGATCCTGAACATGCGGGGGAGGTCGAAATTATAGCTCGGTGGTCCGGGGGCGGTCACCGAAGAGGGGACATTCGAGTAAAGACCACAAAAGGGTATGAGTCACGTGGGCATCTGGGGAAGAACATTCCAGCAAAGGGTGCGTAGGAAGGCCCAGAGACGGAACTGTGCCTGAGGAGCACCAGAGTGTGGCGGGGATATCAGGAGTCCGGGGAGAGGGGTTGGGGCGGGGTGGTGGGGGGCGGGGTGGGGGCCTCCCGGCCAGGACTGCGGCTTTTACTCCGAGTGGGGGTGGGCGCGGGGAGCCATTGGAGGGCTTCGAGCTGAGAAGTGACGCGAGCCGGTTCACGTGTAGGCGCCGGAAGCAGCGACAGGTCAGACCTCCCAGGTACAGAAAAACAGGGACGCAGCGGTGGTGCAGGCGGCTGGGCCGCTGGGGACTAAACGGGCGATGTGACTTTTAGACGAGCACGTGTGTTTGTGTTTTTGATGCCTCGCTGCTGGTTTCTTACCGTATTTATTTATTTTTTTTTAGAGCACACCACAGGGACAGATGAGGGAGCATGACCTTCCCAGTATAGCACTGAATTAGAAGGCCTTGTCGTTTCCAGGTTGGGTCTTGATTTTGACCTTGTGACACCCCAGGGCTGGTTACTTCATCTTTCTGAGCTTTCGTTTTCTCAGGGGAGAGCATAATTGTCAATTACATTATGGAATTATTATGTCAATGAATGACATGCTAATAATCCGAGGGTCGTAAAGGGCTCTGAGTGCCTTTGAAATAGGCATGACAGAGCACCGTGGTGGCACCCAATTAGTGTCCCTCTTACGAGAAAACACATCACACTTTAGCACCGAAAAGGTTCATGGGCAGGAAAACTGTGGGCGAGTGGGAGGAGACGGGTCTGGACTTGGCAAGAATCGAGGGGTGAGGAGAATGACATTTAATTCTAGGACATTTTGATGTTTGTGGACAGTGATGATGCTTCTAAAGCGATGAGGGAAAAAGAGAGCATGTGTTAGGGCAAGTCACTGCTGGACCCAGCACTGACTCTTCCTACGTGTGTCACCTTCCTACCTGATAAAACCCGGGTGTTACATCTGACTCGCGTATCTTGACTTTGTAAGTGGCATGCTCAAAAGGCTGGCAGTGTTGACGGGGATAACGGTAGGCCCGTTGAAATAGGTGACATTTATTTTCCCGTTGCACGTTAGTTCATCAAGCAAAACCGTGACATCTATGGGATTTGCTACGACTTTTGCTGAACCCACGTGGTTCTCAAAGACGCAGGCTGATTGGTGGACGGAGGGGAGGCCGGGGAAAGGTCGAGATGCGTGCCGCTCTGATAGGGCCCTTACCGCTTTGTTTATTCATCCGACAGGCATTTTTTGATAACAGACTGTGCTGGGTGCTGGGTGCTGTGGGGCATGAAAAGATGAGTAAGGCACTATCCCTATCACCAACCAGCTTATAATCTAACAGGGAAGTAGCCGGAAACCCAGGCGGCTTGCGATGTGTGTCATGCGCAGTCAGTTGTGAGGCAGGGCGGGGTGGGGAGGATCGGCCCGAGCGGGGATGAGAGGCTTTGTCAGGCCAGCGGCGCGTTCATGTCGAGGGGGAGAAATGGAGTGATGGTTGGGGATGGCTTCTCGGAGGGGGCACACCTGCCAGGTGGGACTTCATACACACCGAGGAGACAGGAGGACATCACCGGCCTGTAGCCAGGCCTGAAGCCTGATGGGTGTTACGGGGCAGGTGGGGGAGGGGTGGGGGAGGGGGTGGGTGGGGAGACATCAGTCAGGCTGGAGCAAGGGAATTCTGGGAGAAACGCCTGGCGAAGTGGATTGGGCAGATTTCCTACGTGAAGGTCAGGCGGAGGAGTTTGCAGGCAGTGTGTGGGGGGACTAAAGACCTCTGAGCTGAGCAGTGACATTCGCAAAGGGCATTTTAGGGACACCAATCATCCATAGGGTACACTGAAGGGGAAAGAAAGGAGAAATGAGGCGGCTATCAAAATAGCGAAGAGGGGAGGGGAGAGGATCAATGGGCATATACCAACGACAGGGACGAGCAAGGATGAGTTTAAAAGAAGAAAGCTCACACGCCTTGGGGACCAAGAACCATAAAAAGGGATCCAAATATCAGGGATTATCGAAGGGAAGAGGGAGGCAAGTATTTCTCTAAAGGGTCGAATCGGCGAGAAGCGGGAAAATGGTGACGCAGAAAAGGGACGTTCAGAGGTGTCATCTCAATCTGGCGAATTATTACTGTCGCCTCCGACCACCAGAGTCACGGACACCAGCCTCCTGTCGGTTGGGTACCTTGAGCTCGCTAGGTGTGTGGTCCGTGCGAGGGGCGTTTCTCAGCGCCTGGTCCGCCCAGCGCCGTCTAATCTCCGCGAACGTGATCAGATGTCCGGCTCCTGCCGTCGGCATTTGCTCCCCCCGGTTGTCTGGGTCAACATGGGAGCGAACGTTCGGGCAGCTTCGGTGGAGAATAAAGGTCATGTACGTACGTGCTCGCCTCTGAATGAGCTGTAATTATATTCACAGCTCAGGGCTCCGTGACTCACCTCTGCCCTCATTAACTCCACCCAATGAAACTGCCTCTTTCCTTCAAATGTGAAGTCACTTCATCCACTTCACTTTTTAAATCTTGGCAGAGATTTAGTGATGATTTTTTTTTTTTGAAAGGAATCCAAAAAGTTTGGATTCTGCACTCTCCCGGGAGCCACGAAGCTCTCGTAGGGAGACTGTCCGCTCCCCCAACCTGAGCTGTGTTTCTCCCCATCATGGCTGGAGGCCACGAGGGCAAAGGGTCTACAGGTGGCCAGCGTCTGACACATTGACCTTCAACCTGAGATCAAAAGGCAGAGAGGTTTTGTTTTTCTAATCTCAGTTGATTTAAATGCCTGGTGAGAGGGGAGAAGGAAAACAAATATGAGCGGTAACATCCTGCTTTCAGCCAGGAGAGAAGCAGCTCACAGGAAAAGGCCATAAATCAGGGGAGGCGGGCAGCTCCTCCTGTCATCGGACTAGCCTGTTTTCCACAGGGGAGTGAGCTGGACTGCAGGAGGCAGGAAAACACTGGAATCCCTTAAAATCCCTTGTTGTAAACACTCGTCTCGACAAGTTTGTTTTATTTGGGGTTTTTTTTTTTGAGTATTTATGGTGGTCAGAAGGTTGTATTCAGGACGAAGGAGAGAGAGTTTCTGCTCTTTATGTGTAATACGTTTATTTATTTACATGTGACTGTTTCGAAGGCAATGGGAAAGGCCTGCCAGTGACCGTTCAGGGTCACTTGTCGATGCGCGACGCAGACACAATCTTCGAAATCGGAATCCTTGGTAGACACACCGAAAGTGTTTTTTTTTCCTCTGAATAATGGTGAATTTTAAAATACTTGTAACCGTGAAACAGGGCAAACATAAAAAGAACGGCTCCCGTTAGCTTTAAGGTCACCCTGGAAAACTCCAGGCGGTGTCCACGTCTTATCGGCAGGACGTTATCTTGCCTCCTTCGGGGACCACAGCAGCCTGGTGAGGTCGTTTGATCACCCCATTTTAGAGAGGAGGAAACCGAGGCTCAGAGAGGTCGAATAACTTCCTCAGCCTCCTAGTGGTAAGTGGCAGAATAAGGACCGAAATCTGGGTCTTCTTGTTGCCACTTCTCTGTTCGTCCGCTCTCCCAAAGCCGCCCCACGAGAAAACGCACTGAAAACAGACTCGTCTCGAGGCCTGTGGGGAAAAAAATCAACCCCTGCCCTGAAGTGAAGGGCATTGAAAATCCTCTCGACAAGATTGATGCAGAATCCTTCTCACCTGCCATTCACATTTTGGGGTTTAATTCAACGAGGCTACCCTGCGGAAACCCAGCAAGTAAATCTTAGAAGATTTTCAGGCTAAATTGTAAAACCCATAATGTTTACCTGTCTAGATAAGTTTTTATTGTTTATCTGTATTTCAATTTCCTGTAGCAAAACTGCCCTTCTATACACATAAAAAAAAAAAAATCCCCAACACTCCGATATTATTTTGCAACCTTCTTCACTATCTCTAACTTTGCCAGTCAGTTAAAATCAGTTAAAAAAGTGTGTCGACTTTGTAATAGCATCTTCCCTTCCCTTCTTCCCTTGTTCCTGAAACCGTACATAAGTCTATGCTTGTTCCAAAGTTAATGATTACAATCTTGGAGCGGACATGATTCGTCATTTCTTGGGAATATTCTTGGGTCTCCTCCATTAGCTTCCGGTTCCTCAATGGCGATGAGGTTCTGACCTTGAGAATCTTCCACCTCTGGTGAATGGTTTTTATATAATGAACCGCCTGGTCGGTCTTGACTTTCACAGTTTGCCCCCTTCACTGGTAGTCTGCTGTCAAGGACACTTCTTCCTTTGTCGACGCGGCGTGCAACTGGAGTCTCATTTCCGGAGGACTACCTTCTAAAAAAGGATTCAGAAATACAGATTTCTACTAAAGAAATTGCTGTATTTTTATCCAGTGCCTGTTCCTTATACCTTTTTCTTAGGATAATTATTTATATCATCCAGACTCATGGTTCATTCAAAAAAAAAAATCTAGAGCCAAGTCAAAATTTTAAATAAATATTTCTAAGTAGTGTTTTATGGAATTTGACCTATTTAGTATCACCAAAAGGTTATTTCAGGTCAGTGAATAAGAATAAGTTAATGAATAGCAGAGGCTACATTTGTGGATCCCTAAAAGAGGACTCAGGTTTTGTGAGATTTTTAGTTTTTCTTCAATGATTCATAATCAGTTTTATAATTTGAAAGCTGTGTGTGAGTCACTCAGTTTATGAATCTGCTGTCACTTCCTTAGAAAAGGACTCCCCTTCCTTATGACTCTTTAAGGTTTAATTCAGTTATCTGAAAACTGTCATTTTAACCACGTTTTTCCTCCTCCTTGGAGAAAGAGGGTATTATATACCAGTGTTACCTTTAAGGGCCTAGCGATGCAAACTATTTGAGACATGACGATTCTGAGTTATAAGTCACAGTAGATTTGCTAGTTCTATTTAAAAAAAAAAAAAAAAACCCTATAAAAATACCAGTCCTCGTTTTCCAAGATTTAAGTATGAATTCCCTGTTTTCAGTGATCTTGTTTCTGCAATAAACGCTCACCGCCTGTGGGACCAGGGGGAGGGGGGGCATCCTGGCCTCTCACTGGGATGAAAGAGCAATCTGCACTGGAATTTCTTCAAAACGAAAGGAAACGAAACGAAACGCCCTGTGCTCGCCGAGGAAGACGCTCAGGAGGACTTACCTGGACAAGGCCTCTGAGAAAGGAGGCCTGCCTTCAGGCCCAGACAGTCCCCTGACGGGGCTTGTAGGGTTCCCTTTTGGATCAGGAAATCAGATCAACATCCTTGCAGAGAAAGGTGCCTTTGGGTCACAGGTGGGGCGCTTGAGTTAAGCGTCTGTTTCATAGTCCATATTAGGCAACAGGAACTGCCTGAAACGCATTTCTTTTTCATTCTGTGTCATTCAACCATAAATGACTCAGTTCTGATATTATTTACCAAGCTCTGCTGAACTCCTAGGAGAGGCAGCTGTCATATGTAATGCTAACCTCATCCTCCCAGCAGGGAAGGCAGTGAGTGACAAGTAAATGGGTACTTTTTCTTTAAGATCATGTTCATTTAGTAGCTGACTCATGTCTCAGAGACTCGACAGAGTCCTCAAAATGCTTCATTTCTAAAATAATATAGGCTTAATCTGAGTAATTTTATTGTCACCTAGTAAAGCTTATTAAAGTTTAAGGAGGATTTTAAAAAGTCACACTTGAAACCATACGGGATTAGAGAAACTTAAGTGACTTAGTAGCAGCAACAAATGTGAAAATATTATTAAACATTAATCCAGCATTCGGTATGTCATGAGATCTTACTATTATTACGTCTTAAAAATAGACTTTATTTTTATCTTAGAACAGTTTTAGGTTCACAGTAAAACGGAGCAGAAAGTACAGAGTTCCCAGATACTCTCTGTCCCCACATGGGCACAGTCTCCACTGCTGTCAGCATCTCTGGAGGGGTACCTCAGTGACGACGGACAAACCGGCAGGGACGCAGCGCCATCGCCCAGAGTCTGCAGTTCGCAGTGGGGTTCACGCTCGGCATCGTCTGTTCTGTGAGTTTTGAGACGTTGATAAAGACAGGAATCCACCGTGATAGCGTCATACGGAGTAGCTTTGCTGCTCTGAAAACCTCTGTGCTCGTCCTATTCAGAGATCTTTTTTTTTTTTAGTTTCCAATGAAATGATCTAAATATGAATTAAAATCCAAAAGTTTAAAAAAGCACAAAGACCCCAGTGTTGAGCTTAAAATTAATGGTAGTTTAAATTATTAATATTCTTGCGTAAAGTGTACAATATTAAATATTAAATGTCAACACCAGTATTAAATTTTTATTAATTCAGAACATATGTCTGAAATTTGCTTTTGCAATAGCCATAAAAAAAATTTTTGTTGGCTCAGTCAGTGAAATGGTTGAAGTGTCCGAGACTCTTTTAGCCAAAAGACAATAATACCCCCTGTGCCAATCCCCCGCCATCTGGAACTTCGCTAAAATTAAACAAATAACAACAAAGGACAGAAAAAGCTCTGTAAATCTCCAAATTTTAGGGAAATAAATAACACATTTTTAAATAACCCAGGAGTCAAAGAAGAAATCACAGCAAAAATTAGAAATGAAAATGAAAAGACGCTCTATCAACATCTGTGCTATGCAGCTAAAGCAATGCTTAGAGGGAAGTTTATAGCATTAAATACATATGTTAGAAAAAAAGTGTCTCAAATGGATGATCTAAGTTCCTACCTTAGACTAGAAAAAGAAAAGCAAATTAAACTACACACAAGCACAAGGAAAGAGTGGAAACTGATGAAGTAGAAAATAGTAGAACAATAGAGAAAAATCAATGGAACTGTTAGTTGGTGCTTTAAAAGATTAATAAAATTGATTAACCTCCAGCCAGAATGATTGACCAAAAAAAGGAGAGAAAGCACAAATTACTCAGTAATAAAAATGAAAGAAGGACATCACCATAAATCCTACAGATGCTAAAAAGATTTCCAGGGAATATTTTGAACAATTAATACTAATAAATTTGACAACTTAAATGAAATGGACAAATTCTTTGAAAGTTACAAATGACTGAAACTGACTCAAGAAGAAATAGAAAGTCTTAACAGCTTTATATCTATTAAAGAAATTAAATTTGCCATTTTACATCTAACAAAGAAGATACCAAGCCCACATGACTTCACTAGAGATCTAGAAAATATTTAAGAAAGAAATAATACCCATCCTACACAAATTTTCAGGAAATCGGAGGCGACAAAACATTTTTGAACTCATTGTATAAAACTGATATTACCCTGATACTGAAACCAGATGAAATTGCTATAAAAAAGATTATAGACCAATATCACTTATTAGTATAGATGCCAAATCCTTGCAATATTAACAAAATGTGTTGTTACATAAATATTCATAGCAATATATTTAAATAATATATAATATATATAATAAAAATTACATAATAATATCTATACCTGTACAGAGAATAATAGAGAGGTTATATATACTAAGTGAAGTTTATTATAAGAATTCAAGATCAATGTAATTTTCAAAATCAATACAGCTCAAAAAATAAAGAAGGAAAATAAATGATATCTCTGTTGGCAATCCCCAAAGCACCTCTAGGTTCAATGGTTCTCTAAGACTCATAGGATTAAGCAAATAGTCATGCTCATGGCTAAGATTTACTCCAGTGAAAGGATATAAATCAAAATCAGCAATGAGGTGACGTCTGGAAGAGACCAGGCGTAAGCTTCCTGTCCCTGTGCTTAATTCCCAAGCAACAGGTTGTAACAACAGATGAGAAATGCCGTCTACCAGAGGAGCTCATTAGAGACTCTTCCCAGGGTTTTTATTGGAGGCTGGGCACATAGGCACCCTCTGCTTGGCACAGGCCAAAATTCCAGACTCGAAGAAGGGAATCAGGTGTTCAGCTAAAACCACATGGTCTGCACAAACAGCTTAGGCAGAGCGAGCCACGCTCCTGAGTTCTGAGAATGCTGGGGACGCTCCCGAGATCGAAGTGCCCAGATGGCAGACAAAGACCACCTTGCATACAGGCCTTTCAAAAGATGGCAGCCTCTTTTCTACACAACATCTCTACAGATGCACCACCTCCCCCGCCCCAAAGAAAGACAAACTTTTGACAATATCTAATACCTATTCATAAACTGCTGGCAAACTGGCCAACAGAAAGGAACTGCCTCAACCCCAAAAAACTAGCGCTAACTATTCTTAAAGGCGACACTGACTGCTTTCTCTCTGACGCTGGAAACGAGACAAGAACGTCGCTCTTGCCTCATCCATTCAGCATTGTACTGGAAATCCGACTCTGTGCAATGGAACAAAGAAAGAAGTAAAAAGTCTACACATTGGAAAGATGTCAAACGGTTTTTGTTCATGGACGACATGATGATCTTGTACATAGAGAATCCTAAGGAATCTACACAAAAATGTTATTGGATATAATTGAATTTTGTAAAGTTGCAGGATATAAGGGCACTATACAAAAGACAATTGAATTTTATATACTATTAATGGACGATTGAAAATTCAAATGAAAAATAACATTTACGATAGCTTCTAAAATTGTTAAGTACTCAGAGATAATCTTAACCAAAAACCTGTATACAGAAAATTCCAAAATATTGCTGAGAGAAATTTTAAAAGATGTAAATAAATAGTAGACCATCTTCATGGGGTAGACTCAATTATATTTTTTTAAAAGTTGATTATCTCCAAATGATTTGTAAATTCAGTATAATCCCAATGAAAATTCCAGCAAGCTTTTTGCAGAAATTGACGTACTGATCCTAAAATTTATGTGGAAATGCAAAAGCCTGCACAAGCCAAAATGATTCTGAAATGAAGAACAAAGTTGGAAACTCACATGATCTGATTTCAGGATTAAATATTTAGCTATAATAATTAAGAAGTGCAATATTGGTATAAAGATAGACATATAGATTAAGGGAAAATATGGAGAATGTTGAAAATAGATCCATCTACATATCTAGGCAATTGATTTTTGACAGAGTGGCCAGGATAATTCAGTTGGGAAAAAAGATCTTTTCAACGAATTGTACAGGAAAACATGGAAAATGTGAATCTTGATATTTACCTCATAGCCTATATAAAATTAAGTTGAAATGAATGGCTCATATCCCTTGATATAAAACTTGTAGATGGAAATTATAGGAGAAAAATCTTTGAAATCTTGGGATAGGCAAAAATTTCTTGACTAGACACAAAAACATGATATATATAAAAATTGGGGAAAAATACTTTGTTAAAGTTAAAAACTTTTACTTTTGGTAAGACACTGATAAGAATATAAAAAGGCAAATCACAGAGATGGAGATAGTATTTACAGAACAATAAAGCACAGGAAAGCACATGAAAAGATGCTCAACATCATTAGGCACCAGGGAAATACAAACTAAAACCATACATACCCACTCATAGAATGGTTACAATTTAAGAACATGATAATAAAGTGTTGATAGGAATATGGAGCAACTGGAAATCTCAAACATTGCTGGTAGTAATATAGTGAAACTGTTTTGGAAAACAGCTTGTCAGTTTCTTATATAGTGTTACATATGATTTAATTCCACTCTAAAGTATTTATCCAAGATAAACGAAAACATAGGTCTCCATAAAGACTTGTACGCAAATGTTTATAGCGATGTTATTCATAATAATGGCCAAAGGATTAGAAACAACCAAAATGTCCATCCAGAGGTAAATGGATAAAGAAATTTGTATATATCTATGCAATGAAACATTATTCACAATACGAAGAAACAATTAATTATTTACACTGATGAATGTTAAAAATACGAGGGGTGAAGCAAGCCAGACACAAAAGCGTACCACCTGTGTGAGTTTGAATCCCTAAAACTCTTTCCGTTTTGCAAAACTGAAAATCTAAGCCCAATAAATATCAGCTCCTCGTTCTCCCTCGTTCCCCAAGTCCTGGGCCACCACCCTCTGTCTACTTTCTGTCTCTTTGAATTTGGTTAGGTACCCGATGGGAGCAGAATCACACAGTATTTGTCTTGTTGTGACTGGCTTATTTCACTTCGCATAATGTCCTCACGTTTCACCCATTCAAAATAGCCTTTGAGGGGGTCACTATAGTGACTTCCTGTAGTACGTGGCAGCCTCCCTCTTTGGCACACGGCCCTGTCCCTCACTATACTCATCCCAGTTTCTGCATTGACATCACTCTTTATGGTGTTAGCTATCACTCCTCTGACTTCCTGGTTTCACCATCACAACCTTTCTGCTCCAACCACTGCTGCTTGAATTGGGACATTTTCTGTCTGCTAGAGTTTAAAACTGGCTGCAGAATAATGAAGTCCACAGGCTGGGAAGAAGAGGATGTTAGGTAGGAGAGTTCCTAATAGAAAAAGGAGAAGAGATCTTTTAACTAGGGGAAGAGAAAGTCAGAAGGAATGAGATTAGGATTAGGACATTGCCCAAGGCCCTCCGGGACTCAGTGACCCCCTACTTCCTGTGTCTCGTTGACCTGTCTTCTCAGACATATCCTGACATGCCTAAATTCACAGCCTGATCTGCAGCAAGACACATGGTCCAAATTATCTAACTCCGTATTGTCACTGGCAGAGAGATTTCATGGCAGTCAATAATTATAGTTTATATTGGCCATATTGAGGTACAAAGGCAACTGCCTCACTAATTTCTTGAAGTCTGTGTTTATCAAGGATGGAATCTGTTATTATTTCAATGTTTATCGAGTTCCCTAACATGGTAAGCACTTATTAAGATTACCAAATAAAGGAGCAGCATGGAGAAGCGATGTGGCCTCTGTGACTCAAAATTAAATTTCAAGGGCCAGTTGCCGGGGCATCGTGAATGACTGAACAAATAGAAGATGAGATTCGGCAGTAGCTAAGTATACGGTACATACTCTCAAGGAAATATAATCCGAACTGTTTAGGATGAGGATGCAGTCCAACGTAACTGATTACATACTCAGCTATACTCAGCTGTAATTGATTATAACTCAGGAAGGAGATCTATAAATCATAATTACCCAGGCCAACAGAATGCTGAGCACATCTGGAGGGACGCTGGAGACAGACAAATTGTATCGTCATGCCATTAGATGAGTACGTGGTGAGTGAATGAACAGATTCAGCCAACCACTTGTCTTCCTGCCCCCTAGACAAACACCAAAACAGCCTTTCTATTTAAAATACAAACCTTTCTCTTCCTCCGACCCAAGACAATTAGGCATACACGGTCTGTCATCTCAAGTTTGGTTTCTAGTAGGAGGCCCTGTGATTTGAAGACCATGACGGACTAAGAAATGAATTCTCTTGTCCAGTAGCGATGACCTATTTTGCATGAGGTCAAGTCAGGGAAAAGGAAATGTTTTCCGGAAATTTTTTCCCATTTAAAGTCTAAATAGATTTGAGGCCCATGGCATATTATGTAGACTTTTAAAATTTAGATGATCTCTTGATTCATTCATAAAATGTCATTGAGTAAAATGGAACTGTATTGTTAAGATCTGGGCAACGTTGGTATGTAGTAAAATGAAAGATTTTTCTAATCTTTTATCTAGAAATTAGACCTTGGTCTGTGTGATACAACAATTGGTCTCTAGCTTCTGCGTCATGGGTATAACCCTTTGTAGCTTAGGTTATTGGCTCTCACCATCACCAGCGAGGTGTGCTGAGCAAACCCTCCACCCCCAAATACACACGTGCCCAAACAGCAGTGTAGCTTAATACGACATTTAATGACTGGACAAGATATAATAATACTTTAGCCCCGTTGTATATAATGTACCTAATCATAATGTGTACACATAACATACACATGAGAATTGCAAACATGCTGTAATCAGAGACTCATTCGTTATTTGTTCATTAAATATTTGAGAACATGCCATGTTCCAAGCCCTGTGCAAGATGGTGGGCAAAAAGGAGCGAGAACTATAATCAAAAAGGCAGATAATAACAAATGTTGTCAAGGATGTGGAGAAATTGGAACCTTTGTATGTCACCGGTGGGGAGGTAAAAATGGTGCAGTTTCTTGGCAAAAACAGTTTGGCCCTGAGTTAGCACATGACCTAGTAATTCCACAGCTAGGTATGCACCTAAGGAAAGTGAAAACATACGTCCACACAGAAACTGCACATGGATGCTCATAGCAGCATTTTTCATAACATGCAAAATGTAAGAACAACCCAAATGTCCACGAACTGATGAAGGGATAGATGACATGGGTCTGTCCATGCATTGGAGTGTTATTTATTCGGTGATAGAAAGGAATAAAGTTCGACCCACACTATAACACAGATGAACCTTGAAAACATGCTAAGTGAAAAGAGCCAGTCACAAAAGACCACTTATTGTATGACCCATTTATATGAAATGTCCAGAATAGGCAAAGCTGTAAGGACAGAAAGTAGATTCTTAGGTGCCCAGGGGAGTGAGGGGGTGGGGTGGGGTTAGAACTGCTAAAAGCTATGGGTTTCTTTTGGGGGTGATGAAAATATTCTGAAAATGATTGTAGTGATGGTTGCATGACTCCGTGAAAATACTAAAAGCCATTACATTGTACACTTTAACAAGTGAATTGTGAGGTATGCAAATTAAATCTTAATAAAGCTGTTATTTTTTGTAATCAGTAAATAAAACAGCCACAGTTTCTGCCCTAAGAGAGAGCTAGTTGAGACTAGCAGCAGCCAAGCCAGAGGATGGCGAAACCATGTCTCCTGTATGCCGAGATGAAATAACTTTCTCTGCAGAATTGCATCTCTGGTGACAGTCTTTCAAGAATGAGGGTAAAATGAAGATATTGGTCCACACAGCAATCTCAGCAATTTCAAAGGATTGGTATCATACGGTTCACTTTTCTGGTCACGATATTATTAAGTTTTTAACCGATAACAAAACCGTGTCTATTTCCCATACTTTGAGAAGTAAAAAAAAAACTTCTACATAATTAATATAATATAAAGTAAAATATCTAATGGAAATTAGGAATTACTTGACAGCGAATGATAAAAACACTGCATATTAGAACTAGATGAACATTGCTGAAGCAATAATTAGAGTAAACATTTTAGCCTTAGACACATTAGAAAAGAAGATTTACTATTAATTTGTGAGCCAAATAGGTGACAAGTTAGATTATGAATGTAGAAAGTAGGAAGAACGGAATACTCGAAATAAGAATAGATTAATGAAATAGAAAATAAAGAGATATGGCAGAAAGGATTAATAAGGACAAAAATCATTTCTTTGAAAGAACAGAGGACAAATAAATACACACCTCGGTAAAATTGATCAAAACAAGAAGAAAGTAGTAAACACTACGACTGAACCAGCGCACGTAAATACAGAGGGAACAGAGCTCACATGATAAGAGGATATTATGAACATCTATTAAGATGATAAACTGATGAATTCCTAGAAAAATTTAACAGTGATTCAGTAAGAAACACTAAACCTGACATTTGCTCCTTCAAGGAAATGTCAAGCCCAGATGATTCTGTAGATAAGTTTTAGCAAACGTTCAGGGAAAAATGATTCTGATGTTGCACAAACTCTTCCAAGTAACAGAGATGAAGGAATGCTCCTTAACTAATTTATTGAAACTTGAATCAGTTTGGATAACCATGGTACCAAAACCAGACAGGAATGGTATAAGAAAGGAGCCTTCCTGATCAATTTGCTCATGAATATAGCTATAAAAATCCTAAGCAGAATATCAACAAATAGAATCAAGGAATGCATGAGGCAGATAAAGTTTATTCTAGGAGATAAATGATGTGATTGCCTCAGTCAATTCAGGAAAACAAATTATAAAATTTAACAACCGTATTTTAAAAAGAAATCTTAGCAAGAAGAGAATATCCATAACACAATGAGGACAATTTCTTTAAAAAAACAATATTTTAAAAAGCAAACCTTAAACTTAATGATGAAACATTAAGAAACTTCTCTTTAAAATTAGGAAAACTCAGGCACGATCTTACCACTTCTAGTCCACGTGGTGATGGAGGTGGTCGTCAGTGCAGCCAGATAAGGAAGGAAAGTTACAGAATTAGAAAGGAGGAAGTAAAACAGAAACCATTCAGAGATGTATTCCACGGGCTTCTCAGAAAATCCTAAGGAATATAAAGACAGGTTAAGAAAGGATTTTTGGAAAAGTTGGTGCAAAATTCAAAACATAAAGATCAACGACATTTCTACAATGTTGCTGCACCAACGACAATCAGTGAAATGATACTCTTTTGCAATAGTACTTAGGAATAAACACAATAAAAATGAGCAGGACTTTCACAGAGGACATCATAATAGTTGCCTGTCATCGAAAACTTGAATAAAGGAGAGTTATATCATGCCTTTTGGAGATATAGTCCCCCTCTTTTTCTCCCCTGACTTTATTGAGATGTAATTGACATAGGACATCACGTAACTTTAAGGCGCACAGTGTTGATTGGATACACGTATAGATTGCAGTATGATCACCGCCACAGGGGTAGCTAACTTCTCCATTATGTCACAGAATTCCCATTTCCTTTTTTCTGGCGAGAATACCTAAGGTCTACTGTCTTAGCGACTTTCAGGTATATGGGGTAGTATTGCTATCCATGCAAGGCTGTGTTTTAGGTACCTAGAGCCTGTCCATCTTATCAGTGGAAGTTCGTACTCGCTGACCGACGCCCCCACCCCCACCTTACGGGAACCACCATTCTACTCTGTTTTTATAGGGGTAAAAAATGTACACGTTTTTAATGATATTATGTTACACACAGAAGGTATCATCCAGTATTGGCTTTCTCTGCCTCATTTCCACACCTCCTAAACATATCACTTCTCCTATAACTGGCTTGTAGAGCCAATGGGATTCGAATAAAATTTCAAAAGATTGTTTTTGTTTTGTTTTGGTGGAATTTGGCAAACTGAATCTTTAATTTGCTGGTTATAAAATAGCACATACAATAAGATTGCATTTAGTATAAGGAAAATATGCACATTTGCTGCATGTGTAAATGCTCTGGGAAAAATTCAGGAGGGAGTGGTTTTTTTCTATTGCTGTGTAACAAATTAGCTCAAATTTAGCCATTTAAAATAATACCCATTAACTCACTGTCGGATAGGACAGAAGTCTGGCGTGGTGTCACTGCGTTTTCTGCTCAGGATATCTCTAGGCTGAAACATAGATATAGGTTGAGTTCTTGTCTGGTGGCTTGGTGTGAAAATCTGCTTCTATAAATTTTGTATATAAAATTTCTTTATTCAACACAATATTTGTTTCATGTTCTTGGTATATAGCCTTACTCAATAATTTGTTTTTTAATCCATAAATCGTTGAACTTTATCAAATGTTTTCTGTGTATCTATTAAAGTAATAATATTATTTTTCCCCATTAAACCATAACTACAGTGAATTACGTTGCTGGGTTTTCTGACGTTAAACCATCCTTACATTTACGGAGCATGGTGTTTTATTTTTTAAATATTATTAAAATTATCTGACTGCTAATGAGTTAGAGTAAATTTGCATTTGCTTTTTAACTGGTTAAGTTTCTCCTTCTGTAATTCACATGTTTATCTGTTCTGCCATATTTTTATCTCTGTTTTTAAGTGAAATTGGCTCTTTTTTTTTTTCTTTTAATGTTCTCACTCAGTTTTCAGTTTGGAAATCAGTTATGTTGATCTCATTAAACCAGCTGGGCAGTTTTTTCCTCGAATTTTTTCTTGTTTCCTCCCTTCCCTCCTCCTTCCTTCCTTCCTTCTTTCCTTCCTTCCTTCCTTCCTTCCTTCCTTCCTTCCTTCCTTCCTTCCTTCCTTCCTTTTCTTCTGAAACAATCTGCATAAGAGGGGTTTTCTGTCATTGGAAGTTTTTTTAAAAAACTCATCTGTAATCTTGCTTGGAATGAAACCTTGAGTTGGAGGTGAGAGGAGGCGCGGCTGACTTTGGGGATTGGGGGAGCCGATTTAAAAATTAATATTAAAAATTAAATGAAGAATAATCAAATAAGGTCTGTAGTGCACCTTGAGGGGCTTGGCTGTGCAAAGGAGCAGAGTCAAGGTAACCGAAGGAGGTCGAGGGTCCAGGACGTTCTGTTGTTTTATTTGTTCATCTTGTTTCAGGACGGGAAAGAGCAGAGAAGGTGAAAGTGATGATGAGTAGGATCCTGAGGGAAGGAAGAGTGTGCAGAAGAGGCAGGAGAGAGAGAGAGAGAGAGAGTAACCAATGGGTCAAAGACCAGCGCACCGTGCATTCACCAGCTCAGAAGCCCATCGAGTCGTATCTTTCGAGAGTTTTCACAGAGTTTAATCTCCAGTCCTCGCCCCCCGCCACTTCCCTGGAAGTTTGTGGTTGTGGCTGAAAGTCCAGCCATCTAATCACTTGGTCATCCTGGTGACCAGCCAGCCCCATTGGAGGCGGTCAAGAGGCTCCACCCTAAGTCACCTCATTAGTATGAACTCAGGCATGACCGGAAGGGACTCATTATGAATAAGAAAAGAACGCCTAACAGTCAGGAAATTGCAGGGGTTTTAGAACATCTGTGCCAGGGAGTGGGGACCAACACCAGGTATATTTCATGTTGTTATCCCGCAGGTGTGCTTCTGGACCCTCTGCTTAGCCCGTGGCCAGACCTGCGTGGGATGATGCAGGTGACACACGTCCTGGGCCCCAAAGCATCCTTCGAGGAAACTTTATATATTTGAGCTTTCAGAGAAAGGAGTCGTCGTGAGAAGACCCGAATTTTGTCGGCAATCTCTGTACTTTTCCAGTGTTGGCTTCGGGCCTTTTATGTTAGTTTAAATTTCAGTTAGTTTTCCAGGCTAAAAACTTAGGGATTCCTGGTTTCTCTTAACAAACTAGAAGGGACCTCAATAATGGTGCATTGACACCAACTGTCCGGGGTGGGCAGGGCTGTGTTTTGGGGGGGGGCACCCGTGTCCTCTCCAGCTTACCACAACGCCCCTACACCCACAGGCTTCCTAACGCCAGGAGGCTGACACCATTTACCAAATGGTCTCTCCGTCTGCAGAACTCGGGGCTCACTGAGCGCCCCCCAGACTGAGAGCACCAAGACAAAGGTGAGGCCAGCTTCCCGCCTCCTGTGACACACAGAGCTCACCGCCCACCTCAAGACGCCTTGGGTTTTCCTTTCCCACAACAGTCGACGACGTAAGGGCTTCTTCCTCTAAATGCAGGTCACGGGCGGGGCGGGGGGACCAGCGGAAGGTCGAGGAACATCTCCTTTGGAGCGCAGGCCACAACCTCTCCCCTGGCGTAGGCGGCAGTGACAGATCGGGCAGCTTAAGTGTTTTTCGTGTGCAGCGCGCTGTCCTCGTACCGTCCTCGAGTCGTCGTTTTTTAACTTTCGTTTTCAGGGTGTCTGGTGTTTCCGATTCAGCAATTGGCGCCGGTGGCCAGAAATCTTTCTCAATCGCTTGCAGTGTTTCTGAGTTCCGATTTCTCAATCGCTTACAGTGTTCTCCGCGGGGAGGCGAGTGCCGCCCCTGCACCCTGGGCGTTTAGTTTTTCTTTTGTGCCCTGTCCGCTGGAGAGTTTTGGACTGTCACCTTTTTCCTGTTACTAGCTCTAAAAATGCAGCGTTGAAACTCCTGAGCGTGTGCACAGCTGTCAAGAAGGTGTCTTTTCGAGGTGACTGAAAAATACAAATTCTAATTCCTTAGAGAGCCAGTTGTGTTAAAATATTTACAGAAGGTCAAGGAGTCTGTCCTCTGGCCTGGAGCAGAGGCGTGAGGCTGCGGGCAGCGGCGAAGCGGCCTTTCGAGCCTTGTTTATTCTGGAAATAACCCTGGAAAATGCCTCGTATGGTTCCCCAGAGCCCTGGACGTGGGCCTGTGTCAGTACATGACGAGCGAAAATAAGCCGTTCCTTTGCAACGTTGAGCAAAATTCATAAAAAAGGTCTTTCTTAGAACTTCCAGACCGACCTGAGGGATTAGGAATGAACTTGAAAGTGTAAGAAAGTCAAGAGGAACAGCTAGACCAAAAAAACAAAAAGATGCAACTCAACTTTGTAACTGATTTAGATAGTGGAAATTTTATAAACATAGAGTCCGCTGAAAACCCAGCGGTTTGAAGTAGATCTGAAGCCCTTGTTTGTTTTCATTCATTCCTAGCTCAGTAATGAAGTCACTCATTCCCTACGGATCAGGCCGGTTGCTTCCTCTCTGCGTGTCCCGGTCTCTTGAATGTCACTCCCAGGAGGGTATGACTTGCTTCATGCCCAGTGCCTGCCCCGGGGGCTGGTGGGTGGGACGTTGGTTGTTGGGTGAACAAAGCTTTACGTCTGATGGGCCTCTCGGAGAGTGACAAACGGATGGATGGTGACCTCCCGCCTCTGCCCGCCCTCCTCCCCGCCAGGGACCTGTCCTAGGACCTAGTGTGGGGTCCAGGTGACCCGAAGTGCACCAATCATGCTTACTGCTCGAGATTTTTCAAGCTGGATCTGAGAGAGAAAATCCGTTTTCTCTACGCGCTGGAGTTATTAGGACGTGGGACTGGGAGTTGCTGGTGGCCAGGGCCCCCGCCGTGTACAGAGGGGGGTTCTGCAGAAGGATGACATTTAAGTGGCTTCGAACCCAGGCAGTCTGACTGACGCCGATTGCGTTGCCCCAGTAAATGAGAGCAAAGGGACATGCAGGGGTCACAGAGAGCCCCGGGGCCCTTGCCTGTCCTCAGTGTGCTTACCTGGGCCCGTCCACACTGCTTCTTGAATTCACTCTGCATCATTTACGATGGAAAGAGTCCAAAGGATACAGCGCACAGCCCCGGGAACGCAGTAGAGAACCTGTGAGCTTTTGTCGTCTGGAACAACAGTTCGAACGTCAATGTTCCTAAGAAATTATTTGAAATTTGAAAGGGCAAATGTCTGTGCATAGATTTTGTCTATTTCAGGATTAAAAAAATTTTTTTCTTTTCAAACACAAAATTCTTTCCTAAAATGTTGTAGCCCCACAACATTTATCGAGGGTTTACTATGTGTTACGTAGTTTGCATGAACTCTTCATCCTCTCAAAAACCAACGAAATACATTCTATTATTTCCCCCCACTTCATAGATGGGGAAGCTGAGGCGCAGAAAGGTTAAGTAGTTTCGCCCCTTTGGGGGGGCAGTGGTGGCAGAACTAGCAAGTGGCAGAGACGGGATTTGAGCCCAAGCATCCAAGTTCAGAGACTGGGCTTTTCACATGGAAATCTGTAGAGGTACTGAAAATCACTCATTCTGTTTAGTTATGATGATCTTGTTTAAAACTGAATTATACATTTTGGGTTTTTTGGGGGGAAGGAGGAATAAATTTTGCTGTTTTTCAAGGCAGTTGCAAAGCTAGAAATGCCCTGAGAGGTAGTCTTCTCTCTGACTGGACCTTACGCATCGGGGGACTTTACCCTGGGCGGGTTCACCCCGCTTTGTGATGGGGGTGCTGGTACGGGACCCTTCTTTGACAGGTCTTTAAGCAGATGCTGACTTCTTCCAGAAGCAAAAGCTGAGTGGTTGGTGGTCCAGTCTCGAAGACTGATTCTGAAATGGAGGGGGGTGGTTTGGCCTCCTCCCCGGTTCTCTGTGAGTCAGGACACTAATCTCTCTGTCCAGCTTTTGGCCTCGATCATCAGTGTTCAACAGATCAAACAGAAAGACAGTCAAAATCCTCAGCCCCGCCTGCTAAATATCCCCAGGGCGCAGTGGAGGGCTCCCCAGGGCTCAGGCCCCCCACCCACCCCCATCATTCTTCTGAAACACTTCACACAGCTGCTGGAGAATCTGGTAGAAACCCAGAGCGGTGATCTGGCGTCTCATTTCCTACCTGTAACCATTTCTTTTTTGTTTGTTTTTTGTTTGTTTGGGTTTTTTTTGAGCGACTGGAAAAACAACTGGTCTCCTTCGGTCTTGACCAGAGGGGAAGACAGGAATCGACATTCCTTGACCCCTCATTTCCTGTGAGGTTGTGAAATAGAAAGGTAAACATTTGAGGGAATGTGGCCGCTGGGAACAATCGCCCCTATTGTGGAGTGGATGCCAGTTTCTGTGCCTTTCCACAGCCCTTTCCGGCGGGGGGCTCCCCGGGCGGAAGGACAGCCCTGTCGCGGGCCGTGTGGGCCGCCCAGCCTCGCAGCGGGGAAAACCCAGCAAGGTTTGCTCCGTGGGCGGTTGGTAGATGCTGTCAAGGTTGAGGCAACGTTTGGGGACCGTCCTTGGGGTCACGTAGGACACAGCGTTTTTCTGTATGGGACGTCGTTCTGAATGTTCCAGAAGGCTCGTCGTTAAGCCACGACTGGAGAAGGGCTGCGGGGGGCTCCCGGCTCGACAACCTCGTCCAGTGAGAGTCTGGACCTTGGCGGTGGGGTCCAGACCTTTGAGCCTTGTCCCCAAGGCAGCGTTCCTAAATTTCTCCTCATTTCGTGGGTGATGAGGGTGGCTTGCTTTCTAACGAGGTGACTCCAGGTGGCTCCTGCATGCGGGCTGGTCACCAGAAAGACCAAGCCGTGATTAGAAGGCTAGAACTTTCCACCCAACCCCCCCATCCTCTGGAGAGGGAGGGGGCTGGAAAGTGAGTTAATAATGCGTCACGCCTGTGTGACGAAGCCTCCATGGAAGTCCCCAGCTACGGGACTTGAAGAGCTTCCAGGTTGGAGGACAGACATGTCGAGGGCTGGGCGGGCCACGTGCCCAGCTCCACGGGACCGAAGCTCCCGCCCTGGGGCCCTTCTGGACCTCGCCCTGCGTATCTTCATCTGGCACTTCATCCCTGTCCTTCACGGTGTAATAAACCCGGGTGCCGCGGACTCTTCCAGCGTGCGATTGCGCCCGAGAAGGGGTCTGCGGGACTCCTGCTTCATAGCCAGTCAGGCGGAAGCCCAGGTGACAACCCGGACGTGCGTTTGGCATCAGAGTTCGGGACAGGCTCATGGGCTTTAACCTGCAGGGGTCTGACGCTGCCTCTGGTCAACAGTGTCAGAATTGGGTTAAATTGTGGGACACCCAGCTGTTGTCTGCAGGCGGGAGGGGGGATTGTTAAGCGGGGGAACCCCCCCCAACCTGGTGTCAGAAGTAAGGTACTGAGAGTGGAGGACAGCGGGGTGTTTTTCCTAGACACCCTGGGTTTGCTCATCCCTGGGAATACAGCAGTAAATATGTCAGATGACGTCCCGAATCTCACAGACTGTGTAAGCGAACAGGCAGCCACAACCACAGCCGGACAAATGCTGGGCTGAGCCAAGTCGAGGGTCCTGTAAAACCCTAGGGAGGGCTTCCGACCGGATTCTGGGACGGGAAAGGCAAATGGGGAGAACGAGTCACTCAGGTCAGAGGGGGACTCACTCTTGCTGTCTGCCTCCTTCTAGACGGACTTTTTTTTTTTTTTAAGGTGGTAAATAAACCCCTTGAAGGCATATATTTAAAAGAATATAAGGCCTTATTTATTTAATGTTCTGTCATATTTTTACCAACAGCCACACGCCTACAGAGAAGCTACCAGCACAGTACAAAAGCCTTTTCGATCCCCCTGAGCTGTTGAAGAGTCAGCAGGCCATGGCGGGCCCCTCGAACCCAGAGCCGCGGTGCGTGTGTCCCGCAAACAAGGAGAACGTCCTCCAGCACCATGCCAGGCAGCCGCCGGGCTCCATGACACGCGGGGTGGGATTCCGAGTCACCCCGTCGCTGATCCCTCGATGCCATTCATCAGGTGTTTTGGGGCAGGTACTGAAACCGTTCCGTTCCTCATCAAAGTCTTACTTCAGGGTGGATTTGTGATTCCCTAGTTTATTCAATTGTTTGTTATGCTCAAATTGTCCTATATTTGGTTGCCCCTTCTAGCTGACTTCTATGTCCTTTTGACGCGTCCCAATCGTCCTTTGAGCGTTTCGATGTTTTGTTTTGTTTTGTTTTTCTGACACAGATAGATGGTTGAGGTTCAACTGATAAGCTCTGGCCCCAGAATCAGCCATTTTCCCCAAGGAGAATGGTGTTTAGAAGCCAACACGGTGTCTAAGGAGGCTGAAACCAGGGCTGTGGTTGCTGGCTGTGTCCGAATTGAAATGGGCCATGCTGGTATCGGGCTTCCTGCTTGGATCTGGGGAGGGCCTGGGCCAGTATCTTATTTCTAGCTGCCATTGGCAGGTTGCAGGTGGCCTCAGGGAGCGCGGCTTCCTTGAGCGAGCAGTCTTCAGGGGGCTGGCAATTAACCCAGAGGTCTCCATGTTTCCATCTTGTGTTTTTAGTTACTTAGCCCTTGCATACAGGTGTCGCGGAGGGAAACTGTTTTTTCTGCCTCTTAGGTGGTAAGTGAGGGCCTGTGAATGAAACAACGATGACAAAAAAAAAAGTTAATAGGAAAAAAGGCACATGAGTTTTATTAACATTTACATACACAGGAGTTCACAGAACAAAAGTAAAACTCAAAGAAGTGGTAGGTAGGGGGCTTCTCTACCATGTTAACAAAGGGAAGGGTTCAGGCTCCGAGAGATGATGCATCATGGGGCAGCAACCAGGGAACACACAGGGGACCTATGGAAGAAAACGGTCCTTTTAGCCGGGCTGACTTTGCAAACTTGTCTTGGTGTCGCTCTTTCTCTCCAGTGGTAAGGATTCTCCTCTCTTCCTTGTAAAGATGGGGGTGGGGATTTTGGGGGGCCGGTAGGCAGGAACACTTTCACAAAGGGACATTTATGCCCCGCGTTTCGCCAGCTAAGGGGAGGGCGGAGAATTCTCCCTGCACGTGTTGATTCCCGGTCGCTTTCAACTCAAAATAATCCTTACGCCAACGAGGCGTATTTCGGGGTGCTGTATTCGGATCCCCTTCACAGGGAAAACCGCCAGCAACTGAACTTTGTAGAGGACTCTGTGCCTCTCCTTCCCACTTGACGCCGTTTCCGTTTTACTGTCCCTTGATCGTGGGCGAGGCCGCACGGGGACGCCGGTCCCTCGGCCTTGAGGCGGAGCTGGCCGCCCGGGGGCCTCGCGGCATTTTGCGTCTCCAGCATCTCCTCGTTTCTTCTCCTCGTTTCATCGTTTCGTTTCGTCGCAGTCTGCCCCTCGCTCACTCTCGCTCCGGGCGGCCTCACTGGCTCACGTTAGCTGACTCTCCCCCTCGTCCTGAGACAGGGCGCTGGGAACGACCCAGGCCTGTTTTAACATGTTCTGCAGTGTTTCCCCGTTCACTTTGCTTCTCTGTTGGGTCCCGTTTTGTCTGAAGTTATTGACTTCGCACGTTTTACAAACACTGACACTTTGTTTTTCCAACATGACAGGTTTTCTAATGTTTCATTCTGGCCATATCACATCCTCCTACTTAAAAAAAGAAAAAGAAACTTTTTAATCCCCTCCCCCCCCCCTTTTTTTCAACGAAAGGGTTTGGCTCAAAAGCCTCAAAAGCTGCGGCCACCAGCGGAGATCCTAACATCACCCAAGAGCGGTGCTAGGGGAGAGTGAAATAAATAAGTCTCTTTCCAAGAAGTTTAGCCTTGAGAACATTCTAGAACACAACTGCGGGCCCCCTGCCATCCTCCGCCCTTCTGTTTTGGTTGGCCCCAGTCCTATGGTCATCCTCTCTCTTGACCAAAACAATGCCTGAAGTAATGAGGATTCCTACATTTTTCCTTAAAAAAAAAAAAAAAATTCCATGTCTACCAAATGTTTTGTATTTCAATTTAGAAAGTACCGTTCTCAAGTACGTGCTTCTGTCTGAGACCCTGTGCCCCAAACATCATTTCAAAACATTCGATAGCTCGCACACCATCTCAGAATCCAAGATCACAGGTTTGTGTTTTTTTTTCTTTGAGCCCGGTTTGCAAGAATAAGACCTATTCGTACCTCTTACAATGTATCGCGGTCAGCAGCGATAGGAAGACTGAATTGGTCTTCTTTTCTCTTCTGGGGTACGTGTTCATTAGCCTCTTGCCACCCTTAGTCCCCCCACCCCCTCTTTTTAACTCTCATCCTTAAGAACTGAAGACTTTCTCGGTTCTCCCCACGCCCTATTCACATTTTGGCCGTTCTGCAATTTTGCCTAGTGCTGGTCCAGGGGGTGGAGGATTTCGGGGAGCCTTCAGGATCTTTTCCATTTCCTTCACTTTCCCCCCGTTTTCATCATGAATATTTTCCAACACGCCAGCTACACAGAGCACAGAACAGTGGCCTTGCCCTGCCCGCCGTCAGCTGTAACAGTCACTTCCATTTCTCATTGTTTTTCCATCCATCTTCTGTACCACGACCTTTTTTTGGGTGGGGTGGGGTGTGTGTGTGTGTGAACAATTTTAAAGCAAATCTTAGGCAGGACATAATTTTACCCATAAATACTTCAGTATGTACGTGTAACACATGAAGACTTTTGCTTCTTATAACCTGAGCGCAATAACATTATCGACCTCACGCAGATAACAAAAATGCTTCAGGGAGAACGGGCTGCACCAGAGTGGACGCAGACAGATGTCTGGGGATGGGCCAGGCTGCTGGGGGTGAGCAAGCTGATGGTGGCAGAGAAGGGCTGGGTGGGGACGGAGGAGAGGGAGCACAGGGTGGAATTCGCCGACCCTTCCGTGCCTGGCTGTCGCACGTGGAATCACAGCCACTTTGGGAGAGCAATGGCTGTTTCACTCCACCTCCAAAGTCCCATGAGACTTCCTCCTCGCAACACTTCTGACCCAGAACTACCCCGGGAAAGGGTTTTGGGGGGAAGCTAGATTCGGCTTAGCCAGGATGACACAGTGCCAACCACCACGGTCATCTAACGCCCGGTGCATGACCCCCATTCCCCCCAACACCTCGATAATGGCTTTTACAGTCGATTTGTCCACATTGGGGTCCAAACGCGATCCACACATTGCATTTGATCATTATGCGTCTTTTAATCTATAATAATCCCCTCCTCCCCTTTTCTCCATGACATTTATTTGTTGAAGGGCCCGAGTCTCTGAAATTTCTGCAGAAATTCCCTCCGTTCTGAGTCTGGCTGATTCTGTCCTCGTGGAATAACTGTGAGCTCTCGTGGCTTGATAAGATTCGGGGTTTTGTTTGCTGTTACGGTTGGTTTTGTGTTGGCAGGAATACCCGTGGCTCCTTAGCTTTTTTGACAATAGTTATTTCCTTGTTTCTTTCCGCTTGCTGGGTATTATAAGCTTGGGGGTGCCAGTTTCATTTTTTGCCACCAACTGTAGTATGTCTGTCGAATTAACATCTAGCAGGAAGAGACCACACATGCCCCTTCGCTATAAGATTCCACGAAATTCCCTTTTTATTAACCAAGGGTACTGAGGCTTATAGGAAGTCGCCCCCCCCTCCAGGATGTGAGCTCAATGTAGCTCCCCAGGGACCAAAGTGGACCCCGCCCCCCACCATGGGACCAGTCAGCGCTGCCCATGATTTTTGCGGGGCCCTTGGACTTCTGGGCTGATTGTCACAATTCGAGAAGAAGGACTGGCTCCGGCCATCGATGGCTTTTACTCGAGAGAATGTTTCTGAGCACGGAGTGCCCCTGATTGTTGAGCCAAACTCAGCTTCGCGAGGTCACTTCCTCACGGAGTCGGTGCCCAGCTTTCCCCGAGCTCCACTCGGCCTCCAGATCCCTGCTGTCCTGGGCTGTCCGTGTCCCCACGGCCGTCGTCACCCCGGCTCTGCATTCGAGCACCCTCCTATGAATGTTCGAGACAGAGCTGGGTGGGGGGACCGCCACCCCGCGGTAAGACGATCATGTCAACCCTCTGCAGGTTTTCATTGGTAAGAAAACCTTTACGATGCTTTTGTAAAGAATTCGTGGGTCTGTGAAAACACGAGTTTTGACAGGAGAATCTGTATTTGAGATCAAACAAGGTTCGGCCCAGGGAGCCGGACCCGAGCAGATGGGCCTGAGCTCTGACGGTTAACGCGAAGACGGTCAGAGCCCCGTTTAAGTGGAAGTGGGGGCTGTGTCGGAGGGTCTCGGGGACGCTCAGAAGGGATGTGTTTGGAAGGGGAACTGGCAGCTCTCAGAGAGCGGGAGGCACCGTCTTCTTCCACCTTCAGTGCGGCCAGGTGCTAGAATGTTCGATTTCATCAGATTGGCCCCACAGGTGGACGAGGCCAGTCCCTAAAAGGAATCGGGTGCCATCGGGAGGATGGTCACAGGGTGACTAAAACCTGACACGGGTCTACATTCCCTTCGTGTAAGGGAAGAGGAGTCCGGCCAGCTTCCTCTTTGTATGAAAAAATTTACAGTTTCTGGGCTTTAAAAAAAAAAAGGTCTAAAACCTGAGCATAAAGGAATTTGTTTTCTAAGCTCTAGCTCCATAAACAATACCATGAAAGGCCAGAAGAGAGGTTATCAGATTAAGGTATTTGTGTTTCATGTCTCAGTTTACCACATTCCGAGAGCAGGATTTATAGTCATTGGTAGGGAATGTTCCAGAGAACACCCAGGGTCAGGGAGATGTGGTCACTTGCGTTTTAAAACACAGGGCTGTGTGTTTCCACAGCTGCCGGCTCACCAGCTCTCCGGGGATGACAGGCTTTACTTCATCTTGGCCGAGTGACAGTGCGGCGGAACGAGCCTCTCCGGCCACAGAAATGACAGCTTTCGCTGCTCAGGACATCTGAGGGGACTGGGCTGAGGAGGGGTCAGTTAGTTGTGCAGGAGGGACCCTCGGCCTGAGGTTGGAGATATCAGCACAGGAAAATTGGAGAGGAAATAAAGTTTGTCATGGTGGATCAGAGCGTTCATACAAGTAGGGGCAGAAAAGTGCTTTTCTTCCTCCCTCCCTCCCTCCCTCCCTCTCTTCCTTCCTTCCTTCCTTCCTTCCTTCCTTTCCTTCCTTCCTTCCTTCCTTCCTTCTTCCCTCCCTTCCTACTCTCTTCTCTTTCTTTCTTTCTTTCTTTCTTTCTTTCTTTCTTTCTTTCTTTCTTTCTTTTTTCTTTCTTTTCTTTTTTCTTTTTCTTTTTCTCTCTCTCTCTCTTTCCCTCTCTCCCAATCCCTCACTCTCCCTCTCTCTTTCCTTCCTTCCTTCTTTCTTCCTTCCTTCCTTCCTTCCTTCCTTCCTTCCTTCCTTCCTTCTTCCTTCCTCTCTCCCTCTCTTTCCTTTCTTTTCTTTTTTCCTTCCTTCCTTTCTTCTTTCCTTTTTTTAAAAAAAGTCCAACAATTATTAAATTTCTTTTAACCCTCAGTGGAATGGTTTAATTGCCTTCGAGTTGTGAGTGGTGCTGACACCTCACTCTGGACCTTCAGCTGACCCTCTGGGCAGCTACTACATACTGTAAAATCCTTTTCATTTTAAAACTTACACCAAGGAAACTCAAGGAACATTAATGATTAAACTAAATGCTAAAAAAAAAAAAAGAAAAAGAGTAGAATGATAAACACTGTATAAATTGGCTGAAACACAAGTTTTCCCAGATTTCTTAATTGTTTTCATTTTACCAAAATTAAATTTGTCCAACATTGAAAACTAAAATAAAAAGACAATGCCACCCAATTTTGCTCATCATTTGCTGGGGGTGACTATTACCCGCCCCCACCTTGTGTTGTAGCTGCGCCGCCATTGTAATTAGCATTCTGGAAACTTCTCTCTTGTCTCTTAGAAGCAAAATATGAGATTTGTCTGTATATACAAACCTCAGTTTTTAAAACAGAAATTCCAAACAGTTCTTAGAACCGGTTTTCTTTTTGATGCCATGATATGTCCTTAACTTAAAATCTACATTTCTCACAAAACATTGCCACTTTCAAATTTGTTGATAAATCATACCTTTCTCGATATAGTTAATTTAAAGTATATTAAGTAGTATAGGTCTCTCCTTAAACGTGATGAAGTTGAAATAAATATGTTTCTATACGTTGAGGTTTGGGGGTTGCAGTCGAAATCGACCAATTGCACCGGTGAGGGGTGGTATTGGGGTTGCTGACACTCACTCACCCCCACTTCTGGAATGCCCATCTCAAATCCCACCCCCAACAACCTAAATGAAGCATCACCTGAAAACGTTGGCGTTTTTTGCTATGCGAATCCTATGTAGCGACATTCGCTACCTCTCTCTGCCTGGCTCTCTACCAGAAAGCCGCCCCCAGGCCCTTGACAGGGGCCCCCTCCGAAAACCAGCTCCAGCAGAAAGGCACAAAAGAGTGTGCGAGGCGGCCATCATGGAGCTCAAAGGATGGGAGGAATCGCTGAGTCACCTGTTCTCAGCGACCTGGGTGACAGGAAGGCGTGGGCGGCCTCTTCAGAAACAGAAGTTCCCATTTTCTCAAAGCTTTTGATATGAGTTCCTGAACTGCCTTCCAGAACAATTTTGGGGGCCTTGTGCCTTGGTCCATTTGCCTCTTCCCTCCGTAGCTGCTCCGAGCCGAGCGGGCTCCCCGATGGCCTCAGCCCTGCCCCAGGCTCCACGTTCAAAGCGATCAGAACCTTGACCTCTCACTTGTGTCTGGTGTGGACGTCGTCACCAAGCATGATTAGCAGGCCGCACCCACCCTCTCTCTTCTGTGACTCATTCATTCTGAGACCAGACGCCCCGAGAAGTCACACAGCCTTTAGCCCTTGTGCGTGGCAGACACTGCTCTCTGCCTATCTGACAACTATGAGCTGCCTTTTCCTAATTATTAGAAGCCCAGTTTTGTTCAGGGAGATATTGGATCCAGCTAAAACACACCCCTTTCCTGTGGCCTTTGCAGCCAGGGGTGGCCGGGTGACATGATTCTGCATTGTGAGGGAAATCCGCCCGGAACTTCTGGAAATCCTTTGCTTTCGTGATGTGGTACCACCTTATCTTCCTCCTTTTCGCCTTCATCTCCCCGCTTGGAACGCAGGTAGGAGGCCGGAGCTGCAGCAGCCATCTTGAGGCTGTGAAGGAAAAAGACATGAAACCGAAAAGCACGTGCTGAGGATGGTGAAGCAGAAATATAAAAAAAAAGTCTGGGATGGCAAGTCAGGCAGAATGGTCCTGCCCTCGCCTTCACGGGGCCTGAGCAAGAGTGGGAACGGAGGCCTACCTATCACGTCCACGTTTTTAAAATCGTCAATCAAACTGATCGACAATAAACGAGCTCGACAAGATATGTCAGAATGATGAAACTTGAAAAGCATGTGTAAAGCCGTGGTTCTGATGTGACAAAGTCAGCAAAATACCAAAGACGATCAATCACATATGTTGATGCAGTTTTCTGTATTCCAGGGCAAATGAATGGAGAGTTATAATTCAGGACTGCCCGGTGCCTCGGAGCCAGCATTCTGAGCGGTAGTCATCACTGGTCGGTGAGGTTGGATGAGGCGTATTAAATAAATAACCCAAGTAACACCAGAGCATAACTTGGAAGTTTTCTTGTTTTCTTTGTTTTTAAGTAGATCTTAAATTTGGACTTATTTTGTTATGAGTTATGTTCTTAAGGGAAAAAAAAAAAAAAGATAAACTCTTTTATTCTTGTTAGTTTGGAAGGAATTTTTCGGCCTCATCCCAGATGGTTGTAATTTCACTCTATTTGTCCATCTTAGATGGTGCTCTGGTAACCGAGCTAAGCTCAGTCATTATGAAAACAGTTTCGTACATTTAAAGAAGTTCCTTATGAAGACACATGGTGGGTGACGGCTTTCCCTTTCTAAAGGGCAGTCACACAGGTCAAGCAGAAGGCAAACTTAATAGGTAGCTATTATGCGAAACCACAAAGAACTCTGAATTCTGTGGTGGCACGTCCTCTGACCTCACCACCAACACACGGAGACTTAAATAGTCTTGTGGTTTCAGATTCAGAAACGTCGTCTTTCCAGTGCCCTCTCTGATGAGCTGTCAAAGGAGAATGCTCCCCGAGTCACCAGCACGAGGGCAGAATAGCGGTTGGAAGTTTACAGAGGTTCAAACTATACGGAGCGGCTTTAACGTGCAGACGGCAGACGCCGAAGCCCGTGAGACCAGCCTGGCCTCAATCCACAGCCTTAATTCTGTGGATTCCCGTTCACTTCTACTTCTGGTCTAGATGAGGCTCTTCCACCGCCGGTCAGAGCCCACGCGTGAGAGGAGGGGATGAGCCATGGACTGAATCCCTCAGTGTGTGTTTGGGGACAGGCCTCTGAGGCGGCGACGTAGGTGAAATGAGGTCACCAGGGTGCGTTTTAATCCCGTGGGACTGGTGTGTGTGTCAGAGCAGGTAGAGACGCCCGTGCCGTGCCTCTCTGTCGTGTGTGGACACAGGCAGAGGGTGGTCGTCTGCCAGCCAGGGACAGGCCCGTCACTGGAACCCGCCGCGCTGGACCTTCATCCTGAACCGCCAGCTTCCGGAATTGTGAGAAAATCAACTTCCGTCGTGTCTGCGGGGTTCTGTGACAGCGGCCCGAGCGGCCTCCTTCAGTGTGGCCGGCCAGCCCCCCGGGTCAGTGTGTAACGAGCGCAGGCTGCGCGAAACCCTTCCCACGACACTTTATAAGAATGTGACCGTACCTCTGGCTTAAAAATGTAGGCTATTTCACGTTTGGTTTTAGGTTTTTGTTTTCTCCTTACCTTGTTAATGGCTTTTGAATATGAAAAGAAATTATTATTATTATTATTGTTATTATTATTTGGCCACCAGAAGGGTATGTTCTGAGGGAAACTGGCAGACAGGTGAGATTACCTGTTTGGCTTGAAAGAAAAGGGACGGGCCGGTGTTCAGAACGGTAACGCTTCTGGTTAAGGCCTCGCGGTTCACAAACAGCCACCTGCACGCCATCGCCTTGGGGCCCCATCCTGACTCTCGGAGGTGTGTGGCCCAGCTTAACGGACGTCTGTCTAGCGGTGGCACACCTGAGGCCCGGCGGGGTCAGAGGCTGCAGCCAGCGCCACGCAGCTGCTGGTGCGTGCGGGATCAGGAGCCCTCCTCCCACGGGGACGGCGGGACGGTTACCCAGTGTGGTGCCGCAAGAAGCAGGTATTTCGGGAAATCGTTATCATAAGTGGAATCACGTGCTGTCATTTCAAAGGGTCCCGTAAAGAGAGCGTCTGGTGGTGCCCCTCTGCCCCACGCTCATCCCGCGGGCTGGAGGCCGTCTGCTCCGGCTCTGACCCTGTGGCCTTTACCTGGAACCCCTTTTCCAAACGACAGACATTGTCCGTAGAAATGTGAGTCATCTCCAAAGTCGGAGCAAAACTCTTGGTGAAGAAGCCACTCCGTGTTGTTCTGACAGCTCGCTTCTTTCCCTTCCATCGACCCTTAGAAATCGCTCTCAAAACCAAGGACCAGAAACCCAAACACAAACTGGGTCCCACGAGAGCCTGGGAGACAGCCATCCAGGTCACTGATGAGTAGGAAGAGCAGATGGAGGCGAGGGGGCAGCCTGGGGATGCGAGGGGAGGAGGGGAGGCCAGGGAGAGGGGTGACCCCAGTGGGACCTCGTGAGGAGCAGTTAGAGCTGCCTGCTCGCTCGTGCCAGCCAGCCTCATAGCAGGGGTCTCTCTAGCTGCGTGGAATCGCCTACGAGGCTTTGAAACGCTGCTGCCCCACGCCCTCCCCCCACGCCTCCTCCCCAGGACTGTGACTTATGTGACTGGGCTCCACCCCTGTGCCCTTCACTCCGCACTCTGGGCTCAGCCTCCAGAGAGCAGGTGTCGCATTGGCCTTGTTGGGGACTCCGCCATTTTCCGGCACAGCTGAGTGGGTGCACTTAATTCTAGGGTGCAGTGGAGGATGCTCGCTTGGCCAGCAGACAAGGAGCCACCTTCTCTGAACGGCTTCGGTGGCGAGAAAGCTCGTTTCTGACCCCCATCTCTCTGACCCTGGCACCCACCTTTCGGTTAGCTCCGCTCACTTTCTCAGGAAGCTTCTGGAAGACATGGTTCATCAGGGGAGGGAGTAACTAAGAACAGCTAAGAATAGGGGAAACGGGAAACCCCAGAAAGGGGGGCTTCGAGGAGCTCACGGAATTTCCAGGGTGATGATGATGGGAAGTCCAAGGACAAATTTATGCCACCACCAAGGACACAGAGTTTAGTGGGATGAGCAAGGCTGGGGCCCTGGACAGAGTCTCTTGGAATCAAGAATGGAACCGACTGATTATCAGGTGTGTTCAGCCTGTGGGATGAGAGCCCGTTAAGGGGTGTGAGGGTACAGCACAGGTACAATAAAACCAAGTAAATCCAAATATAAAGCAATTATCATCTTTAGGACAAACACAAATTTGTAAAACAAAGAAAACGTAATCACAGTTTTTACTCGATTTCAGCAATGAATATATTTACATGATCCTAACCATAGAGAGATTGAATACCGCAAAGTAATGCTGTAACTACATTCAGATGCAAGAACAGTAAATCTTTAACCACCATAATAGGAAGACAGTAGATGATGTCTCAAAAGGGTTAATCAAGACGGAGGGGCATGATCGTACTGGAAAATGTGGAAGTAACTGTTAGAAGAATCAGCGGAGAGTTGAAGTATGTAATGACATTCGGTGGGACAAGAGTTCTCTGTCTTGTTTCCGCTTCGTCATAAGCCTTCTGACCCTCCTTTGCAAAACGAGCGAACAAAAGAACAAAATCCCCGAAGAACCAGACGCTCATGTTTCCCTCTGATAAAAATCAAAATCAGAAAAATCTGGGATTATATTCAGTTCCCAACTCCAGCTCGCATCTCGAAAAAGACAAGCTTAACCTAATACGTGTCCCGTGAAGAACTTCTGCCCCTTATACCTCTGGCATATGGCCAAGCTATGCACACTCTAAATACACACTTAGGATGTATTGTTAATAATACAAAGGATTAGTTATATGCTAAGAATACTGCCGTGTCCTTGATAGAACGGGCAGTTCTGCCTGCTTATTTCTGACAACAGCGATTTGAGTTTGAGTCTCATTAGGAAGCAAGCAAATTCTGGCGTCTGTAATTGATGTCACCTTGTCAGCCCCCTGCCATGTTCTTCCCCAGCACAGCATTGCTTGGTCCATGTCATCCTCACGTGTGACACACCAGGTTCCAGAGCTATGTGACAAAGTCTGGGCACACGTTGGGTTTTCTTACCCAGATCCGTGGGAAACTTAATTCCAGTTGGCAGGGTGTTAAAAACTGATGTTTCCATAGTGTGAACTTTCTTTTAGGCATATTTCAGTACTGATTTGTACTTCCAATGAGGCAGCTTACAGTAAAATAATAGCGATGAGAATCAGTAGAAATCGTAGCTTTATTCATGAGTGCCAAACATTAGAAAGCAGTCAAGATGTTCTTTGGTAGGTGAACAAATAAAGAAACTGTGGCGCACTCGGACAAAGGAATATTATTCAGCGATAAAAAGAAATGAGCTATCAAGCCATAAAGAGATACATTGTTGGAGATGGAGCCCCACATGCTTCTAAGTGAAAGAAGCCAGTCTGAAAAGGCTGCATACTGTATAATTCAACTATATGGCATTTTGGAAAAGCCAGAACTATGGAGACAGCGGAAAGATCACGGTTGCTAAGGGTTACGGGAGAGGGTGGGATGAGCAGGCAGAGCACAGGGGATGTTCACAGCAGTGAAACTATTCTGTAGACGCTGCGTGGCGGATACAAACCCCTTAGAACATAACACAGAGTGAACTCTAAGGCAAGCGATGGGCTTTAGTTGATAATAATGTATCAATATTGGCTTCTCTGCCGTACAGGTGTACCTCACTAATGCAAGATGTTCATAATATGGGAAACTGGAAATAGAGAAGGGAAGGGAGCAAGCATAGGGGAGCTCTGTACTTTCTGTTCAATTTTTCCGTAAACCTAAAATTGCTCACATGAATGAACGCATCATTCACTTAAAGAATCAGTACCCCAGTACACCCCAAAACCATTCAAATAAGAATGAAGTCACAGCTACAGTTGCACTGGAGAACTCTGGGTAAGGAAATGTACACGGTGGACACAGACGTCTGTTCTGCATTCTCACTGCTGGAGGCGGATTCCGTGGACAAGAAAACTGACCAGTTCGTTAGGAGACACAGGCCAACCTGGAGGTGAATCTGTGCCACAGGTTTTATTCCTAAGGGACAAACCACACAATGGGTTGTTGGACTTTTACTAGAAGTTGTATGCATTGCCTTTTTTTTTTTTTTAATCAACCCCACACTTAAAACATCGGGAGGGCCTCATGGTGCATTGTGGGTAATAACGGCAGATCAGTGGGGTGAAGGGTGGAGACACCCTTCTTTGGGCTGAGTGCTTATGATCATCAAATTTTATGAATATCCACTTGTTCCTAAGCTTCTCAGGTGAGTGAAAGCTGGGCCAGATGTATCTTGTATCCTCACCTGCTCAAATTGTTCTTCAAAGGCTACTTTGAAAATCAGTGCACAAGCAGTGTTCTTGTTATTATAGATTTAGGGCGTTAGGACATAACTCTCGTGTTCTTTTCTTGAAGGAGCCGAGAAAGTCAGGATGCTATAGATGTTAGAATTGAAGGGATCCTGAAGACCGGGGTTCCTTCTTATTGAGGGGTGTAGATGGTTTGTTCACTGGCATATGGCTAGTTAGCTGCTTCAAGGGCTTCATGTCCTTGATGTCAGTTAAGTGACATGCGAGACCCTTTGGCTAACTCAGAATTACTGCCCTGGGTCAGGCCACATTCTAAGGAATTCATTATGATGGCGGCAGGGGACGCTACCCAGAAGGAGACCACGTGACCGCCCTTAAGTGGGCTGCCCGAATTGCCATCTGAACAGCCACACCACCCTACTCGCCTTGCTGGGAGACCTGAGCTGTGGGACCCACGGTGTTCGAGCCACCACCCAGAAAGCCCCACCTCGCAGGACGCCGGCCGACCCAGGCGTGGCGACCCCCAGAACCGAGGTAGAGATCAAGGGTTAGAAGGGTGAGGAGATTCCAACCCCTCCCTCCCCCCCCCCCCGACACAGCTCTCTACAATCCGGCCAAAAGCAAGACCGCCACACGCCCTGCTGCCCTGACTACTAACTGTCACGAGCGTGGCTGGGGTCTGGGAGGGCACCGCTCTGCCGCCCGAACCCCAGCTGCTGGGACCTGGCTGTCCGCACTCTGTGCCCTGCTGACGTTGCTGGGGGCTGCGTTTACTTCGTGGGGTTGAGCACACCCCCACACCCCCAGACACACACACTGGGGGCTCTTCAGGTTTGATGCTGGTTCAATTTTTTTTTTTTTTTTTGTAACTAAGAAGTGGTAAAGTGACACTATTTAAATGAGTCTTAAGGTGAAGGAATCCAGCTTGTAGTGTTAAATCTCCATCAGTGACTTTGCGGCTGTTTGATCAGAAAACCGCTGATTCTGACCCAGGAACTTCTTTCTGACGGTAGCTCAAATACCTGGGTCGTCTTCATCCCTCTGGGACAAAGGGCTTGTTTGTGAGCATCGCTCAAGCTGCCAAGGATGATGGACGTGTGTCCACCACGGATGATAGATGTGTGGCCATCAAGGATGATGGACATGTGTCAGCCGCGGATGATGGACAGACACATGGCTGCTCCCCAGCAGCTAACGTGGCATTTCTGTGACCGCCCGCCCCGGGGACTGGGTGCCGGAGGGACGGTCATCACAGTGGCTTGCTCTGTTTTAGGACCCACAGCCCAGGAGAATGCATCACATAAACACAAATGTCACCTTGGGAAAACTAAATCCACACTAAATATCAAATAATCCCGTTGTCAGAAGTGAGACACCTAAATTGCATTTTTATCTTTAAAAAAATGGAGGTAATAATACTTTCGCTCTCCGAGGTCTCCCAGTTCTTTAGATGAGGAAGGAAGATATTTCTTTGTACTATATCTCAGAAAAGGATGTTTTCCTCCTTCCTTCTTCCTTCTTTCCTTCCTTCCTTCTTCCTTCCTTCCTCCTTCCTTCCTTCCTTCCTTGTATTTAATCGAAATATATTTCCCTAATAGGGTATGTTTTCTCAAAGGGAAAGAGGTGGGCTGTATGCACGGTCAAAATTTTTTTTAATTAAATTTTATTGGAAAATAGAATTTTTTCAATGACAGTAATTTAAAAAAGGGAAACAGGAAAAGGGGAGAAGCAGGAAAACGACACAGTCCTTCGTGATTAGAAAGGGAGAAGCCTCGCCGTCTGACTCGCCTAGGAAGCGAGGTTGGGAGGAATTTGCACCCCAGGCGCCGGTAAGGATCTAAGGGTCCTTGGTTTAGCTTTTTAAAGAGCCCACCTGGCCTTCCCCGGGAGTCTACTGTGTCCAGATGGTTTACGATGTTTTAAGGCATCGTGGGGTTTGCGAGGAGCTTTACGCGTAGGCGGCTCATGAGTCGCTGGGTGCGTGTTCCCGCTCCGCGTCTGCTCTGCTCCCGTCCAGGCCTCTGAGGTTCCTGGAAGACCCCAAAGAACCGGGAGCTGAAGGGGAAGGCCTGGTCGCCCCCTCCCCGCCCCTCTGGGTAGGTGGTTTGGTGGAGGAAAGAGGGCGGCGTGGGAGGAGGCCGCTGGACCTCCTCCCGTCCCTCTGCCTGCATGCCCGGCCTCCCTCCTGGCTGGCCCTTCATGCCCAGGCTCCAACCATCACCATCTCTGCAGAGTTGTTTCCTGAACTCCATCGGCTGCAGACCGCATCGTAGGGAGCTGTGGGGGTTCACACTGGAGGACTTTAACCTGGGGGTTGGGTTTCTCCCTGGTGGGGGGGCTTCCCGCTGGGACTCGGCGGGCGATGCTGTGCCCCGAGCCCTGTACATACTTTTCTCCTCCTAACCTGGCCACCTCAGGATGCGGAATAGAGTTAAGGTTTCCTGGTCGGCACGGGAGGGGCTGACGGGCCGTCACAAACATTCGCGCAGCTTGCTGTGTGCGGTACAACGGGAAATAGACACCTGGTCTTTGTTCCATCCCCGGCGTCCAGCCCCTAAAGCCCTGGGACCTCGGAAATGACGAGTGTCTTTTGTGTGCCAGGGAGGTAGCTGGCGGCTGGGCCCCCCAGATAGCTTCAGGGTGTGGCCGGTCACCAGAAGGAGGAGGCTCAATGAGAGGGTTGCTACTTTCTCCCCCGCCAACCACCTCCGGCCTCCACGGAGGGAAGAGGAGCCGGACGGAGCTCCTCATCAATGGCCCTGACGTAATCGACCATGCCCACGTGGTGAGGCCGCCATAAAAACCCCGAAGGGCTCAGAGGGCTCGGCCACGATCACGTCCAGGTGCGGGGAGGGCGCTGCCCCGCCCCACACGCCGCCGCTGCACCTCTCCCGTTGGGCCGTTCCTGGGCCGTGTCCTCTACAACAAGCCAGTGATCGTTCTGTGAGCTATTCTTCATTGCTAACCCTGAAGAGGGGGTCACGGGAACCCCTGACTTATAACCGGGGGCGTTCGAAGTGAGGGCCGCCGTGTGGGACGGGGCCCCTCGGCTGCGGGGTCTGACGCCAACTCGGGGAGGTGTCGGAACGGGATGGGTTCCGGAACACCTGGTCGGTTTGGGGGTGAGAAGACTCCCACACACTTGCTGTGAGCGGTAGCGTGGGTAAAAAACAGTTCACTTGGTAATTATATTGTTATATTTGTTCTGGCTTATTAACTGGCAATAATGAATGCAAATCACACTTGCAAATTAACGAACCACAGCATTATTCTTTTTGTTTTGTTGGCATGGAAACCAAGACGCGGGGCGGCGGAGGAGCTCGCCGGGGTCACGCAGGGGGCGGCGGGCGCGGGGCGGGGGCGGGGCGGGGGCGAGTTCCTGGCTGTTGGTTCCTCGCGGCACATACCGTTTCCCAGAAGAACGCAGGATGGGGTGGGCGGGGCTTTTCAGAAGACGAGAATCTTCTGTTGACGCTTCGTGACGTTACCTGTGCCACACACGCGTCGTCTGGCATTTTCAACTCTAAAAACTCTCCCCTGACCCCGCATCCCACTGGCCTGGAGAGCGGGAGCCTGGTGGAGAGGCTCCGGGATGGGAGCGGCGGGAGTTACCTCCCAGGTTCCAGGATTCAGGCCTCATTGGGCATCAGCCCCTAAACCAGGAACCGGGCATCTTTGCCTTCGCTCTCGTCCTTACGCCTACGACCAGCCAGTCTCCAAGTCCCCTGGTTTCTCCGACCTGAACACCCACGAACCTTCCCCATCCCGCCCTCCCCTGGTGCCCACGTCGGCGTCTCGTCACCTCTGTCACCATATCGTGACGGCCACCGGGGTCTTCCTGCCTCCAGCCTTTCCTCAGCATCTCCGGCATGTTCATCCACGCTGAGGTCTTGGGCTCCTGCCACTTCTTGGCAGACAAAGCCACCCCTTCGCAGGACTTCCAAGACGGTGAAAAATCTCTGTGCACGTTTTCTCCAGCCCCTGACCCAGGGCTTGGCAAACTATGGCCCTTGGCACGCTTTTTTTTGTTTGATGTTTTTGTTTGTTTGTTTGTTTGTGAAGAAAGGAAAAGGTTAGGATGCACTCAGTCAGAAACAGTCCCCTAAACCTCCACATCCTACATGATGCTTCCAGTATGGTCCAGAAGTTTCCGCGGTCAGAGCTGGAAAGGCCTTGGGAGTGAATTACGCCCTCGTCCAAAACGCCGCCCCGGGACGGTGCCGGCAGCCAGCACCTGCTTCCTGGGCTCCCTCTCCTGCTGTGGCCACACGCACCGTTTTCTGTCACTCTCATGAGCCCCGTCGTGTAGAAAAAAGGGCACGAATTCTTTCAGTACCAGTGTGAGTGAATTTACCCAAACTGTGTCAGCAGTGGTGTTGGTTGGATTTCAATCGATGGGAAAACCCTGCGACGAGCCTCTCTCATTGTCATGTTACTCCTAACGTCATTGTCACATTTCTCCTAGCATCTTCGCCAGGGACACCTCTGTCCCGGCAAGGACCCCCCCGCGGGCCGTCCACCTGGGGAGCGGGGTTGATTTTCTTCAGTGGCAAAGGGAGAGGAGGAGCAATGGCCGCACTTCGCTCAGGAAGGAAGAATCGGGACCTGCTGGGCCCAGGCGCGCAGGTGCACGGCCTGCAGGTTGATGGGCTGCAAACGCACGTCGAGCGTTGATAAGAGCCGTTCTAGGCCATCTGTCTCTCTCGCGCTCACGGGAGAAGTGTTGCGTCACCCCAAATGCAAAACACCTGCGGGTGAATCATCCCACACCAGCGACGTACTTCACACACGAAAGTCTATCAGTGTAAACACACACACACGCCCCCACGCCCGCCTTACACTTTGTCCTCAGGGGCCCCAAGGAAGTGGTGAGATCAGACAGATACTGTGTGGCCCCCTCCCCTCCTCACAGATGACAACCAGAAGGGGAAATCTGATAGCAGGATAAGGAAGGAGCCAGGAGACGGTGTGCGTAGGAGGACGCTGTGGACAGGTGTGTTGTTGAGATTCAGGTGTGCGAGCATCTCAGGGGGATGAGCTAGCTCCTTGTGCCCAACCCACGACCTCCCGGGGGCTCCGGTCCTGGCCCCCTCAGAAGTGTTCTCGCAGGACCAACTCCCTTACCGCAGTGGCTTGCTGCCTCGTCCCACGGCGTCGCACGGTGAGGCACGGCTTCTCAGAGTCAGGCTGCAAAGGTGTGCGTGTGAGGGCGGGCGTTGTAACATTTTGGAGTTGCCAAAAATCCGAACGTCTTATAAATAGTATTTCATGGTCGTACATCTTCCGTCACACGAGACCCAAGTTCCTGGAGGTCGGCATCGGAGCCTCATTCGTCACACAGTCCCCAGCCACCTGCACGCAAACAGCCTCTCCAGAGAGGGCAGTTCAATGAGCGATGGGATTTTCCACCAGAATCTGTGCCTCATTACTTTGTCATTACTCGCGGGCTCAGTTCTTGCACATGAATAAAATTATAAAGCTCTTAGAAATACCCAGGATGCAACACTTTTCGGGGACTTAATCTAATTGTCACATGAGATGAATCAACGACCATGAATGTTACAGGGAAAGCAAATGAGTCAGCAACACTCAGTGGAGCGGTCCGAAGGGTCCCCAGCTTCCGCCTCTCCAGCCCGGGGGGCTCTGAGCTGGTCTCTCTGCAGCCTCCGGGCCTCGGTGGGCGGTGCCGCCCTCAAAGGCTCCTGGGGCTCTGCCCCTCCTGGGCTGTTCCCACCTTCTCTGGTCACCACCATCGGTGGTCAGGCTAGAATACTGTGATCGAAATGGGTAAGTAGGTGCCGAAGCAGTACCATAAATTCTGCCAACAAGTTTGGGGTCAAGACCCAATCTTAGAATGAGCAAGAGAGAGTGAGAGGGAGAAGGAGGAAAAGGAGGGAGAAAGAAAGAGAGAAAGGGGAAAGAAGGAAGGAAGAAGGAAAGAAAGAAAAGAAAGAAAGAAAGAAAAAGAAAAGAAAGAAAGAAAAAGAAAGAAAGAAAGAAAGAAAGAGAAAGAAAGAAAAAGAAAGAAAGAAAAAGAAAGAAGAAAAGGAAAGAAAAGGAAAGAAAAGGAAAGAAGAAAGAAGGAAGGAAGGAAGGAAGGAAGGAAGGAAGGAAGGAAGGAAGGAAGGAAAGAAGGAAGGGAGGGAGGGAGGGAAAAGGAAAGATGTGGGGCTCTGGCTTCCTGCCCAGCATGGCACCCACAGACCGGTCGTGGCCAGTGAGACCGGATGTTCCCCAGAGCAAGGAGCACGTGATCACAGCGTGAGCCAACAGATGGTGTACCATTAACAAAGTGCGAGGCTGGGTCTATAGTCCCTGCAGGGTGTCAGCGACCCAGGCAATGTAATTAAAAAGAAAAAATACAAAAGAGTGACAAAGGCCAAAGTTTCTTGCTGTTCGCACTGGGCCTCGCCGCCCGTGTGGCGGGGCTGCCGCTCCGCTCCGCGCCGGGCCGTGTGTCTGTCCCTCGCGAAGTGTGACCGACCGATCCGCGGTGGCCGGCCCTGGAGTCGCATCTCCGGTTCTGCAGCAGCCGGCACGGAGGATGGGTGCAGGCAGAGGCGGTCCCCTTCCTCTCCCTCACGGGAAGACGAGCCAGCCGCCGGGCGCCCCGAGGCTCTGCGGACCAGCCGTGCCCACGGGGACTCCCGCGTGTGCAGGAGCAGGTGTCTGTTGTCACCTTGGTTCTGAGACGCTGCCTTGGGGAAAGGCAGGAGGACCAGCATGTGGCCTGTGTGTGTGGGGGGGAGCGTGCCACCCCAGTTTTGAAGGACTTGTTTAAACTCCAGCATCTGTGGAGAGCAGTGGCTTTCTGCTGTTGGCAGCAGAAGGCGAGCGTCCGGGCTGTGTCCTTGGGGCTCAAAAGCCCGGGAGGGTGCGGGGACACCTTACTGCGTTAGCCTCAGTGTCCTCCCCTGTGGAATTACGATGGTGTTTTCCCCTCGGGAGAATCAATGGGAGGAGCCAGCAAGGGCCCAGGACTCTGCCCCGCAGGTGAGGGCTGGAGCTGGCAGGTATGGAGCTGCCTTACCTGTCCCCCCTGTCCACGTCCCCCCCAAACGGGGGCTGAGGGCAGCCAGAACCCAGGGCTTCACAGTGGGGGGCGGGGGCGTGCTGAGCTGTGGTTCACACTGGAAGAGAAAGGGAAGGGACTGGAAGGCGGCGAGGGACGAGCCCTGTGATCAGGACACAGAGACGTCCCCTGGAGTGGAAGGGGGGGCACAGTGCGGGAAGTCACCGCTACTTTGCACCGGCACCAGGTGGGACTTCATCTCCGGGCACAGAGGGGCTGCTGGGACTGGTTTGATGCGACACGTGGTCTCCAAGCTCCGCGGAGGCCACGTGGGCGGGAGCGCACACTGCCCGCCCCGCGGGCGCAGCTGGCCGCGGGTTTGCACCCGGGAGAGCGGGCACAGAGGTGGAAGGGCACAGAAATCCGTGGGGATGGCAATACAGGCTTTTAGAGATTTATGGAATCATGGCTACTGAGCATGGAAATGAAATCATCCTAATTAATCCCGCCCACGGATCACAAGTATTTGAGGGACTTGTTTATACTTCACCGTCTGCGGGGAATGGGAGCTTTCTAGCTTACAGAAAGTCCAAATAAAACGCGATTTGGGTGCAGTGATCCATCTAAAAGAAGCACAAATCTGACTTCAAAGGCTTTCAAGACAGATGCACATTTCTTACGCCAACAGAGAGAAAATCACACATGGGTCGCATCACGAGCACTGCTCAGACAGCGTGCCCGCCTCCGCTCAGCATTCCCCACCGTCTCCTCACGGGTCTGGGCCCCCATTACACGCCTTGTGCTAGGTGCTGGCATGATGCCCAGAGGCCGGGCCGTCTCTGCCCTGTGAGCTCCTGGTCGGGCAAGGCCGAAGGAAAACAAATGGCTAGGTGGACTCGGGTATAGACACTGCAGCTCAGGTTGGTGGGAAGATGTCCGGGTGTTGTTTGGACTGCCATCTGAGTGATGAGAAGAATCCAGCTGCACAGAGCGTTGGGGAAGAGCTCTCTGGGCAGAGGGAGCAGCTTGTGCAAAGGCCCTGAGGTGGACACCGGCCTGGTGTGTTTCAGGAAGGCTCAACAGAGCTGGAGTTTGGGTACTAATGGGGCAGGGTGAGGGGTGTGGGGAGGTTGGCAGGAGCCAGGCCATCACGGGCTTTTAAATCCGACGTTTCTGCAGGTACGGGCTGGCCCTGAGGGGGTCCCAGCAGGCAGTGCTGGAGTCCGAGTCATGCTTTAAGAGAGCGTCCTGGCTCCTGGGAGTGGAGGCCGGGGGTCAGTGTGAAAGCAGCCATGCCGGGGGAGGAGGTCACTGCAGAATCCAGCTGTGACACAATGGTGACTCTGACTGGGGCGTGATCAAGGAGGTGGACAGAAGCAGGTGACTTGGGACGTACTATGAAGGTGCAGGGCTCTGTCGAGGATCGAAAGGCAGAAGTGAAGGGAAAAGGAATCAAAGCTAACCCGTAGGGACATCGTGCATGGGACAGAAAACTGGCTGAGAGTGGCTGCGGGGTGGGCAGCAGAGGGAAGCTTGCTGACCTCTGTGGTTTTCGAGGAAGGCTGAGAAAGATATAATGGCTGAAAGGGAGGGAGAGTCTGGGAAAGGGACCAGTGGTTCTCAAACACTCGCGTGCGTCAGAATCACGAGGAGATTGTGTTCAAATACCCCGTGGGGCCCGCCCCAGAGCCTCTGACTCAGCAGGTCTGGGTGGGGCCTGCCGATCTGCGTTTCTAGCACATTCCCAGGTGCTGCCAAAGGTGTCATCTGAGGCTGCCACTCGGAGAGACACAGGTGTGTGCAGTTCAGGAGCGGGCGGGAGAGCGTCTTGAAGAACAGGAAAGCAATCCCGGGGCGGGCAGAGTGGAGTTTCGGGCAGGTCGAGTGCCCGTCGGAGGTGAGTGGCCTTTGTGGACCCCACAAATGATGCAACGCCAGGGGTCAGAGCAAAACCCCGCTTCCCCCTCGTCAGCAGCCCATGGGCAAAGAGGAAGTTCGATTCAGCCCTCCATCTCGAGGATGTCGGAAGAATAAACACTCATTCACACGGCATCAGTTACAATAACATGCTTAGCGGTTGTATATTGTGCTTGTTGTGATCGCTTGCGCAAACCCAAATTTTCGATTATCCAACAACTGCAGGTCCCGATCCTATTAGATTTTAGGACTTCCACCGTTGTTAAATATTTTGCAGCAAATCGCAACGTTCCATAATTCCACGTGCTTACCAAAAATGACAGTATCCTTTGAGCCAGGACTACGTAAATGTCCTCGTCACGCACACACATGTGCACACACACACACACATATACACAAACAGACTTGACATTTTAACCTCATCAGCTTGGCATATAAATTTAATTTAATAATAGCCAGAGAAATAAAATGTGCCTGATTTTTAGTGTTCTGTTTGACCTCAATCATAGAATCCAGCCAGATACAACATACATTTATTAACCAACTATTGTATAAATGTCTGGCTCCTTTAGAGCTGCTAAAAAATAGTATTTGACCTGGTCCATATGCTCAACAAAGTGAATATTACCGATGACTAGATTTCCACACTAAAAACAAGAATAATCTGAGACAGGCTGTAACCAAGAGCTCCAGCCATTCAAAAGGCCTTACCCTGTCTCACCTTCATGAGTTTGCCAAAATTGGCATCCTATCTACAATTTCTATCACAGAACCCCTCTGTCTACAAAAATATTCTCTCTTCTTCAAGTGCTACTTCTTCCATGAATCTTTTTTTGTCTTTTTAATTTTTCCCTCCCCAAGTTTTTTTTTCCATACCTTTAAAAACGTATTAATTAATACTTACAAAACATTGACTGTAACTTACATGTTAATTAAGGTATAATAATATAAGGAACCCTTGGACTCAACATCCCAACCGAGAACTGGAATATCACCAATAACTCTGTACAGCTACCGATGTAATTCTTCCCGTTCCCTCTTGACTCCCTGCTGCCTCCCCAGGCAATATAACCTCAAATTTTGTGTTTACCAAGACTTTCCTTTTTTTTTCAGGTTATAGAATTTCTTTCCATGAGTTTTTTTTTTCCAAAGTATAATTTAGACACAAGACAATGCATAGATTTTCAGTGTATCGTTTGACTAGCTTTGAAAAATGTTTGCACCCATAGCAACACTCTCTCTTTAAAAAAAAATATATCTATTTTTTTTCTTTCTCTCCATAAATTAGCTTTGCCTGTTTTAGAAGTCCAAAAACATGGACTCATATGATATGTACTCTTTCGTGCCTAGTTTTATTTTTGTGTGTTCACCACAACAATTTTGAGACTCATCCACGTGACTGGGAGTATCATTGGTTATTTCTTTTATTGTCGAGTAGTATTTTATTGTATGAATATTCTGCATTTTGTTTCCTCCTCCTTTTATTATCCATCCATGCATGTTGTTTCCAGTCAAAGACTTTTACAGATAATACTGTTCTTTTGTGTGTGTGCATCATTGCTTTTAAAAAAAAATAGGGAGAAAGGGTTTTATCGCAAATGTATGTGTACTTGCTTATTATTTAGTTTTGCCGAGTTTTGAGCTCTGTAGTAATGACGTCATGTTGTACGTAATCTTCTAGAACTTTTTCCCCCATTTAACGTTTTGTCTTCAGACAAAATCTATGTTATGACATGCAACTGATTTTTAAATATAGCTCTTATAAGCAGCCATCTTGCTAAACTGACCTATAATTAAAAAAAAAAATCTCTGTTGATACTTTTGGGTTTTATATATAGAAAATTATATATCATCTCCAGATAATAACGGTCTTGTTTCTTCTTTTCTCATCCTTAGGCCTCAAACTTATTTTTCCTGTTATTTCATTCTCTAGAATGACAGTAAATTTTGAGGAAAATCAGTGATTGTGATAGATTTGCTTTGCTCTTGATCTTAAACTTGGAACATTTTTTATATTTATACTGTTTGTTTGTTTATATTCTCTATCAGGTTAGGGCTGTCTTATTCTAATATTCATTTACTAAAGTTTTTTTTTTTAAAAAATGAGTAGAAAAATTTATCTACATTTTTGTGTATCATTGAGATTATCAAATGCTTTTTCTCTTTCAATCTCTTTTTGGGGTGAATGATTACCTGAAGTTTGCTACTATCTACTGGAAAACAAAAGAAAGTATGCTACCTATCACCTTGTCGAATTGTGGAGGGCAAAAGAATAGATCTACACAAGAAAAGAGATCACCACCTCAAGTGTGCAGACAGAGAAATAATCCATTAAATGCCATGAACAACCAAGGTAATTTGGGAGCACAGAAAGAAAAAGTGTCTCCAGAAACCAAACTCAAAGACACGGAAGGCTGTGATTTAAGTGACAGAGAATTCAAGATTGCGGTTAAGAAGAAATTCAACGATAAACAAGAAAACTTAGAAAGGCAGTTCAGTGAACTCAGGAGTAAAATTAATGAACAAAAGAATTACTTTGCCAAAGAGATTAAAACTATAAAAAGAACCCAAACAGAAATTATGGAGCCGAAGAACTCAACAAGTAAGATGGGGACTGCATTAGAGAGCACGGAAACAGAGCAGATGGAAGAGAGAGTTAAGTTAACGAACCTAAAATAGAAAACTAGAAGTGACTGAGAAGGAAGAAGAGAAATGAAAGTTAAGAGAAATAAAAGAACAATTGAATATCTGACTGTATTAGAAAGAACAGCCTCAGGATAATAGGTATGCCCAAAGGAGAAGAGAGAGAGAAGGAACAGAGGGCCCACTCGAAGAAATAATTGATGAGAATTTCCCAAACCTATGGAAAGAACAAGGACTTTAGAATAAAGGAAGCTAACAGAACACCTAATCATATCAATGAAAAACGACGTTCTCCAAGACACATTTTATTCAGACTGTCAAGAATTAATGACAAAGAATTCTCGAGGCAGCCAGAGGAAAAAAAGACAGTAACCTACGAAGGAAACTCCATTAAATTATCATCAGATTTTTCAGTAGGAACATTCAGGAGACGGTGGAAGGAAATCATCATATCATTGAAAGAGAGAAACCATCTGCCAAGGATAATAGATCCAGCAACGTTTCCTTTAGATATGAGGAGAAATAAAGGCTTTCCCAGACCAACGAGAGCTGAGAACAGTTGCCATCAAAGACTTGCTTACAAGAAACGTTTAAAGGCACATAGCACGGAAACAAAAGGACAAAGTATACACGGCTTTGAGTAAGACGATTAACAGACAGACAGAAGCAGGAAACTGCAAATCTACTTCAGAATAGGGTATTAAACATGTCATTATAACATGAAGGTTAAAGCGGGGTGAAGGGCATGAAAAACAACTACAGCAATTTGGAAATGCGTACACAACGTGAAAAGGGGTCATTTGTGACAACAAAATCGTAAAAGGGGAGGAGAAAAAGGACTGAACGGTACGAGTGGATGAAGATAAAGAAGCGATCAGGAAAAAAAAGGACTATTGTATGCGTGAGATATTTGACACAGACCTAATGGCGACCACAAAGCAAAAGTCTAGAGCCGAGACATGAAACAAAACGGAGAGGAAATGGAGAAAAAATTACAGGGAAACTCTGAACTAAAACAGCAGACAGAATCACAAGGGGAAAGAAACAACGGAGATACAGAGCCACCAGAAAGACAGATAAAATGGCTGCAGTAAGCGTTCACAAATCAGTGATGGCCCTAAGTGTAAGTGGACTTCGCAAATCAAAAGGTGCAGAGTGGCTCCAATCAAAAGACAGGGGGGCTGAATGGATAAGAAAACAAGACCCTTACAGATGCTGCCTAGAGGAGGCCCCCTTCAGATCAAAAGACACATAAACCGTGAAGTAAAGGAATGAAAAAAGAGGTTTCACAAAAATGAAAACCAAAAAAAGCCAGGGTAGCAATGCTTCCACCGGACAAAATAGACTACTATCGACAAGTCTTTAACAAGAGACAAAGAAGGACTCAGTAAAGGCAAGATTATAAAAGTTTCAGGTATTTTCATGGAAAGAAGTACAGTTAACTCGGGGATCTGTCTGATACGGTGTGGGTTGGGGGCCCCCCTCTCTCCAAGAGTCCTTAGATTTAAGGGTTTTAAAAAACAATCCTGGAACAGATAAGAGATGTGTTTTATTTCTCTGATTATATAAATGTCACACTCTTTGCACACTTCAAAAGCTACTAGAAGGTACATATATGGAAATTTAAGACAATCCCACACTTGGAGACAACCACTATTAATGTTTTAATTAAAAATCCTTTCCAAAGTTTTTTCTATGCCTCAATACACATACGTAGGTTTTTAAACAATTTGAAATGTAATTCACATGCCATATAATTCACCCATTTAGGTTTTTAAACAATTTGAAATGTAATTCACATGCCATCTAATTCACCCATTTAAAGCATCTAATTAAGTGGTTTTCAGTATACTCATAGAGTTGGACAACCATGATGACAATCAATTTTAGAACACTTTTAATCATTCCCCAAAAGAAACCAAAGTACCCGTTAGCTGTCACCCCACACCCCCGCCCCTGGCCGCCCGCCAAAGCACTCCCATCCCAGCCCTAGGCACCCACTAAATCCCTTTTCTGTTTCTGTGGGTCGGCCCGTTCCGGACATTTCATACGGATGGCATGAGGCGTGTGGTCTTTTGTAGCTGGCTCCTTTCACCATGCATAACGTTTTCAAAATTCATCCACGTCGCAACGTGTAAATAATGTCCCGCGGCGTGGATGTTATTTTTTACTTCCCCATTCAAATGGTGCTGGACCTTTGCCTTGTTTCACCGTGTGGCTTATAAACAGTACTTCTACGAAATTTGGGTACGAGTTTTGCGTGGACCTGCATTTTCATTTCTCTCGAGTATGTACCTAGGAATGGAATGGTGGGTCGTCCGGTGGCTCTGTGTTTCACCTTCTGAGGAGCTGCCAGGCTGTTTTCCAAAGCATGCGAGCGTTCCAGGTTCTCCGCGTCCCCACCAACACTTACCATTTTGGGTTATAGCCTTCCTAGCAGACGAGAAGTGGCACCGAAGTAGGTTTTTAAGAAGGAGGAGGAAGAGGAGAAAAAGAGAGGAGATCATTTAACAGGCATGGCTTTGTTTGTTACTCTTTCACATCATTTTTAATGACCGATATCACTCCCAGTCAACGAATGTACTGATTATTTGATACCCGCATGGTCTTCCTTTGCAAGGCGGTGCAGTAATTACATAATTAACCTCGCGTGTGGGACGTCGCACTCTCGGTTTTGCTGTTATACACGAGGAGCCTCCGTGGCCAGCCTCACACTTCCGTGTGTGTGTTGTGCGTTTGTTCCTTTATTTCTCCTTTGTGCTAAACGCTGCGATCCTTGATTGATATTGGCAAATATCTTTCCGGAAAGATTCCAGTGATCCATATAGAGCTTTCTATACTTAGATTTTAAAAATATAATAGGCTAAAAAAAATCTCATTTTAATTCAATCATCTTTGTTTACTATGGTGATAACCTATCTTTTTGTAGCATAGCAATAATTTCTCAAAAATCATCTAGTCACAGCCTTTTGTCTATCTTTCTACTGAAGAATTCACCTTTGTTTATTGATTTGTAAGACCTCTTTCTATAATTTAGTTTGTTTTTTTGTGTGTGTTTGCAGAAAATGTTTGTCATCAGTTGTTTTTTTTTTTTTTAACTTTGATCGTGGTGTTTTGCATTCAGAAGTATAAATACTTACGTGTTCGAACGTCAGGAGTTTTGAACTTACGGTTTCCTGCTCTGGAGTGGAAAGTTCTTCTCAGCCCTGTGTTATGACAATATTTACTAATGTGTTCATTGGATACGTTAATATATTTTTAAAATGTCAATTCTTTAATCCATTTAGAATTTATTTTTGTATAAGATGTGAGGTAGGCATCTAGCTTTTTTTCCTTTTTCCAAATCGTGAGTCAGGTTTCCCAAAACTGTTTGCTAAATAATCATTTAAAGATGATTTAACATGCTATCTTTTGCCTTATCCTCAGTTTTCATGTTTACTTGGGTCTGTTTCTGAACTTACTATTCTCTGTCTCTTGTTATTTTAGTTACTGTAGTTTAATATATATTATTTTAAATCTTTAAGGCAAATTCCCCCTTAATACCACTTCCTCCTCACACACAAAAATGTTTTGGCTATTCATTATATATTTGTTCCAAGCAAATCTTATAATCATTTAGTCGATTAAAAACAAAAACAAAAACAAAATCCTAATGGGATTTGTTTTATTAGTTTCAAGTGTACAGTACATTGGTTAGACATTTATATTATTTATAAAACGATCCCCCCAATTGCTCCCTCCCTCCCAGGCCCTCCACCTAGCCATCATATTAATTAATGCTGACTGCGTTCCCTCTGCTGTGTCCCCCATACTCCTGACCATCTATCAACTACTAATTTGTACTTCTTTAATTCTTCACCCCTTTCACCCAGCCTCCCAACCCCCTCCCCTCTGGCTGTCACCAGATCGTCCTCTATGTTTGTGAGTCTGTTTTTGATTAGTTTGTTCTTTTTGTTCCTTAGATTCTGCATATAAGTGAAATCACGTGGTGTTTATCTTTCTCCGTCTGACTTATATCACTCAGCATAAGAACCTCTAGGTCCATCCATGTCATTGCAAATGGTAGGATTTCTTTCTTCTTTTTTTTAAATGGCTGAGTAATATTCCATCGTATATAGGAACCAACACTTCTTTATCCAATCGTCCGTTGATGGGCATTTAGGTTGCTTCCATATCTTTGCTATTGTAAATCATGCTGCCATGAATGTTGGGGTGCATAGATCTTTACGAATTATTCTTTTGGTTTTCTTTAGATAAATACCCAGAAGTGCAATTGTTAGGTCAAAAGGTGTGTCCATTTTTAATTTTTTGAGAAACGTCCAGCCTGTTTTCCATAGCAGCTGTACCAATTCGCAATCCCACCAACGATGGATGAGGGCTCCCTTTTCCCCGCATCCTCGCCAACACTCATCGCTCTTTGATTTATTGATGATAGCCATTCTGACAGGTGTCAAGTGACATCTCATTGTGGTTTTAATTTGCATTTCTCTGATGATTAGTGACCTTGAGCATCTTTTCACATGTCTATTGTCCATCTGTGTTTCCTCTTTGGAGAAGTCTCTGTCTAGGTCTTCAGCCCATTTTTAAATTAGATTGTTTGGGTTTTGTTGTTGTGTTGAGTTGTATGAGTTCTTTATATATTTTGGATATTAACCTCTTATCAGATGTATCATTAGTGAATATCTTTTCCCAATCAGTCAGTTGTCTTTTTGTTTTGTTGATGGTTTTTTTTGCTGTACAAAAACTTTTTAGTTTGGTGTGGTCCCATTTGTTTATTTTTTCTTTTGTTTCCCTTGCCCAGGGAGATATATCTAAAAAGAAATTCCTGTTAGTAATATCAGAGAGTTTACTGCCTATGTGTTCTTCTAAAGTTTTATGGTTTCGGGTCTCACATTTAAGTCTTTAATCCATTTTGAGTCTGTTCTTATATATGGTATAAGAGGGTAATCTGGCTTCTTTCTTTCTTTCTTTCTTTCTTCTTTCTCTCTCTCTCTCTCTTCTCTCTCTCTCTCTCTCTCTCTCTTCTTTCTCTCTCTCTCTCTTTCTTTTTTTGCATGTATCTGTCCAATTTTCCCAACACCATTTATTGGAGAGACTGTCTTTACCCCATTGTATATTCTTGCCTCCTTTGTCATATATTAAGTGAGTGTATAGGTGTGGATTTATTTCTGGGCTCTCTATTCTGTTCCATTGATCAATGTATCTTTTTTTTTTTTTTTTTTTTTTTTTTGCTGGTACCATGGTGTTTTGATTACTGTAGCCATGTAGTATGGTTTGATATCGTAGTGTGATACCTCCCACTTTGTTCTTCTTTCTCAAGATTGCTGTGGCTATTAGGGATCTTTTATGGTTCCATATAAATTTTTATATTGTTCGTTCTAACTCTCTGAAAAATGCCATTGGCATTTTGAGAGAGATTGCATTGACCCTATAGATCCTGATGGGATTTTGAATTGCCTTCTGTCACCTTTATAGATTACTTTGGGGAGGAAGCGATGGCTGTATTAGTCCAGTTCTCTGCGGGAAATTGGTGGCTCAGTCAGACCGGGTAATTTCAACACGACGTATTCACAAAGGCATGGGACGGTTACTGGAGCTAGGAGCAGAGGCAGGGGTGGGATTGGGTGTGGGTGGCTATGGCACCCCTAGCTCTGAAGGGACGAGGGGCAGGCACCCTGAGAGAGAATAGCTGCATGGTGTGTCCACCGGGCAGAACCGTGGCCTTCGGCCTCCCTTCTCCGGACCTCTGTCTCCCGCTGGCCAAACCCGACTGAAGCCAGAGGGCAAAAGGAGGGGCGGGGTGGGGAGGGAGCCTGACAGGCAAAGTCAACAGGCCCAGCCGAGCATCCTGGCAACCTCGGGACATTGGCACATAATGTATTCAAAGTTGAGGCGAGAAAGTTAAAAACAAAAACAGAAACAATGTGTACCATTGTAAGAGAGATTTCATTCCGGGGACGTCCCCCTGCCCACATTTTATTAAATCCCGTTAGCTGTGGGCCGGGGGCCCTGGGTCTTAGGCTGTCCCTGCACTATTTCATCTGGCAGCCCTGTCCCTCCTGGGCTCGCGAGCACAGGGCCCCGGCCCTTGTCCTCGAATGCGGTCCAGCGTGCATCGGGCCCCCAGCTGAACAGAAACACTCATGAAGTCTGAGAGCCACCAGCGTGGGCGCAGGTCATTTACATGGATTTAGTCAAAAATGGCGGGGGGGGGTGTATTTTAGGTCGATTGCAATGTCGCATTTTGATTTTTCTTGGGCAGTCCAGGGAGCCGAGGGGGAGGGGGCAGCCATGAGGCTGGAGGCAGTCTCTCCAGGAGCCCTGAAGCCTCTGGGGACCTCGCGGGGGGACCTCACGTGGCCTCCCGGAGCCACGGCCGAGGCCCCAGCGCAACTCCCTGCAGGGGCCTTTCTTGCACAGATTCAATCCCAGGGGTCTCTGGGGCCGGGGAATTCTTCGTCGCTGGGTCATTTCGGTGGCAAATGGGAGGAGGAGGGATCCAACGTGTGGATAAACTGGACGCACTTCTCACCTGTGTCCTTGAAGATGGCACCCGTAGGCGATTTGGGCTGCCACGAACGTCCCCGCGGGAGGAGGCTGGGCCCGAGCATCACTTCCTCCTCCTCTGAGTGTGGCGTCTGTGAGGGGAGATGGTGCCAGCCCACCAAGCCCCTTGTTCTGAGCTCGGCGTGTCTGCCGAGCATAAAGCATAGTTTGAGCACCTCATATGTGCCACATACATCTCTCTCTCCTGGGTCTGTGAAGAGCCAGTCAGTGTCCTAATTTCACAATGGAATGGGGTCCTCGGGACTCAACGAGAATAACGCATCGCACCTGGACAAACGAGGCCCAGCAGGTGGCCCACAGAACAAAGGTCACGCGGTGCCACAGAAAGGTTGAGGCCCGTGATGCTCTCTGTTTACCATCTCCCCTGAGAGCTGGACGAGAAGGAATCGGCTAAAATCGCTACAGGAAGTTTACATTATAGTAAAAAAAAAAAAAAACCCCAATAAAAACCATTTGCCCACGACACGGGCCTCGACACGGGCACCGGAGGACACACACGTTTGCTTCCTGCTCCTGCAGAGACACGGAGACTCTCGCACGTCCGTCTTGGGCGGGCTCCAAGTTCAGGTGCATCGCGGTCTCTGTGAGCCCTGGGGGTGACCCAGCATCGCCGATGAACACTCAGACGGGGACAGATCTCCGGATCCGCCCGAGCAGGCCGGGCTGAGGCGTCTGGCCATGTTTGGTGTCGGTTCCCCGAAACGGCTGCCTCGGCTTTCATTTATTGGGCATTACATCATCCTCTCTTTTACGAGCCAAAATTATGAAATGTCAAGAAAGAAGGCATTAGATCTATGGGACTTGGGGGCTGTGAGACGGTTAGCCACGATGACCCCACGTACGGTAGTGACATCAGGAGGCTTATTCACCCAGCCCTTCCCTTGTTTGCATAGTGACTGGGTCCTTCCAGTTGTTTTTGAAACAGCCAGAAATAGGATCAATTGCTGTGCTGTCAAGAGCACGTGTCTTGGGCTGGAAATGCGAAAACTAAGAGGCAGCAAACGACTAGGGAGTCTGTTTTAATCTGGTTAGGCTTGGGAACACGTGCAGAAATAAATGTTTATTCTGCAAGCAACGCCATAATTTTTAACACCTTTCTATGAGAAAGACACCGAGGATTGGCTTTCAGAGCCCTCGTTGGAGGGTCTGGCAGAACTGGGGTGATCAGAAGGGCGTCTGACGTTGGGGCCCACCCCAGGGGGGACCCTAAATGGCCTTAGGGTCTCACCTGCTGTCACTCCAAAGAGGTAAGGTGAGCATGAGAATTTCTTTGGGCATCATCGATTCCTCAGGAGTAAGGAAAGACCAGTTATTCGATTCCTTTCGTGGGACGCACCCACTGCCGTGAGTTCAACAAGGCAGTGGGGAGGGTAGGCCGAGGTCCAAGGGAGGAAGATCAATCGGATGGCCCTTTTGGGGAGGGAGAGGGGCTAGCCCAAGGCAACAGGGGGCGATTTGGCAGGAAGCATCTGTGTGTCTAGGTCGAGGGTGTGGAGAGGGTCCCGCCCACACACAGCACCTTTGTAAGTAAGGGCGGGACTGCACTTGACCTTGAGAGAGGAGCCTGAGATCTCTGGGGTCAAGCCCTAGGACAGCTTGTAAGAGCTGGAATCCACGGGGCCTACCTGGATGCTCAGCCGGAGAAGGGGGGGGAGAAGGAGGCCCCAGAGGCCAAGGAGCAAGGAATGGCATCCCTTCTTTACGGTCCAGACTCTGGACAAGGAACATAAGGGCCTTGACAGATGGTGCTGCCTGTTGCATGCTTATTGTTTTTGATTTAGAAGCAAAAATTAAGATTTTTGATTTAGAAGGCGCAGTGCATGCACCACCCACTCCAGCCCCGCCTTGAGGCAGCTGGATCCATGCGCATGGCCTGAGTTTTCACTGATTTATACTTGAAACGTTCCAATCATGTGTTCTAATATTTTAAGGGTCCGATGCATTTCTAATTTTTCATCATGAAAAACGCAAACGCGCCCAAAAAAGACTAGTGCCCACCCAGCGTCGACAGTTGCCAACGCGTGGATAACCCTGTTTCCGCTATACCCCCTTCGCTCCCTCCTCAGTGATTATTCTTAATGTCAACTTTTTCATGAAAGCTAATATCACAGGGAAGTGGACAAATCGTGAGCCCGCATGAACTTTCACATCCCCTTGTTTTCCTTCATCTCGAAGCAACTTTGTCGTTTGTGTCATCTACATCCTTCCTCCTGAGATATGCGTTTTATTATTATTATTATTATTATTATTATTATTATTATTATTATTATTGTGACAAACAACCCATAAGTTGCGACGTGGCATCTTCGTCGACGGCGAGGGTCATCCCAGACTCTGGGCGACAGTGAAAACGCTGTTTCCAATCGCCCTCCACAAGAGTCATTGGCGAGCTGAGCTGTCAAATCCATCTAGAAAAAGCACGTGCGCCTTCCTCCTCTGTCACAGTGCAGGCCACGGAGGGCACGGAAGGGACTTGTGGGCCGTGACTTTGTCACTCCTGACGCCGGAAAGGCTCGCTCTGCACACAGGAAGTCCCCCGCGTGCCGCGGCCGCCCGGCACCCCGTCCGGACGCAGGCTCACTGCCAGGTGGACGGCACCGGTTCCGTGAGGTGAGGGCACGGCTCTGCGGCCCTGGTGACCGTCACACGCGGAGGGACTGCCACTCGGTCTCGTGGTGCTCCCGCAGCATGCTGTGGTTCGACAAGAACGAAGAAGTTGTTTTAGGCATTTCTAGAGGAGGTGGAGAGGAACCGAGGACTGTGGCCGGTGCCCAAACTCAACGCAAGGTCTTCGACTTCGCCCTGGTGGATGCTCAGAGCGGGCGGGGAAGGGCTGTGGGGGTGGCTGCCGTAAGGGCACGGTGGGTCCCCAACCCGCTTCTACCGTCATTTTACATTCTGGGTTCTCTCTCTCACGAATATTTTTTTGACATTTGCTGTCTGGCAGAGCCGGGAGGGATGAGTGGGAGTCGCAGGGAGGTGGATTTGGCTGAACACAAGGGAAGAATTTTCTTAGTCGGATCAGTCCAAAAATGGAATGGCTCGGCAGGCAGCGCGTCCCCAGCCTGGGCAAGGCCCTGGTGGTGGCCCTTCGGGGGAGAGCCCCCAGGCTCTGCGAGAGGTGTGTCCTGCCCATCCAGGAGTACCTACTGTGTGCCAGGCACTGTTCACGTGGACTAACTCACTGACGTCATCTTCAAACAGCCCTATGAGATGGGTACCGTTACGGCCATTATTTCCTTCATTTTACACACGGGGAAACTGAGGCACACTGAGGTTCGTGACCTGTCCGAGCTGACGCTGCTGGCGAGGGAGGCAGGCCTAAAAGCCAGGCGGTTGAAATCCCCCGTGTCCTGTGACACGGGTCTGATCGTCAGGTGTCCAGGGGTTACGTGCCCAGGCTCAGGGAGCCGTTGTCTGTGCTAAACGGAGCTTACAAGACAGCTGACTCCGTGGAAAACATCCCGTTAGAAGCCAGGAGAGCCACTGGTTCCAGAGTTACGTGCCGCTGGCCCACGAGCGGCTGGGGCTGGCGTGCCCAGGGCAGTGTGTGAGCGGGACGAGGGACTCTAGGGCTCCCAGCCCCGGCACGGGCATCCGCGTCGCTCTGCCCGCCTGGTGCCCGGGTCTGTGAACGGGCTTCGCGCCTCGTTCCTGCCAGCTCATCCTCCAGCTTCGGGAATTTCCCCAGACTTTTCCCTGAGGCCAAGTCCTTGCCGTGGGTTTCTGCCCAGGCCACAGGTTCCCGATCATGGCTGGTGGTGACAGGAAGGTGAGCCTTGGCGTCTGGGCTTGACGCCTGGACCATGCACCCCCAGGAGAAGCTGCTTGCACTCCTTTCTCATCTCCGTTCTCCACGGTCGTGGGGGAACACGATGCCTACTTCAGAAGACTGTGGTCAAGTCCCCAAGGGGCCAACGGGCGAAATGGCCAAGGGCTGAAATGGAAGGCTCTGTCTCCTCTCCCCTCTCAGGACACCTCGGACCTGCGCCCAAACCTTCGCTAGGATAAAGGAGAAAATACCTTCATTGCTAATTTCACCGTCTTGGTAAATAGTTTGGACTAGAAGGAGGAACAACAAGTGTGAGTGTGCATTTAACCATTCTAAGCGTCTGTCGTTATGATACAACCTTCACGGCCTTTTGTTCATTTTCCTAATGGTCCCCTCCACCCTCTGGTCTTCCCCCACAGCTGTCTGGCCCTTTTCCTGGGCCCGGCCTCATAATCTGAAACAACAGGATTTCTGAGATCCCAACAATTCTCTATCGCAAATGATTTTTCTCCCTGGAGCCCAGTGAGTAGTTTTAGGATGTTGGGCTCCGGCGTGTGACCGAAGGCTTTCGTAGTGGAAGATAATTCATCCAATTGGAAGGACACTGGTATCTTCCATTTCACCAACACCCCTTTGCAAATATTCAGATAAAAACAGTCACGTGTAGGAAATGCTTGTCCCTCCTACGGAAATCTCATGAACAACCGTCCCAAGTCCCCAGGTGGCTACTCACTTTCTCTCCCTAATTTTAAAACTCAGTGATGTGTTTAACAAGGTGATACTGCTGTTTCTTAGACACGCGGGTCCCGCTTTGGAGAAAAGCACAGGTAATTTTCGGGCATTTCGAACATGAGTCTCCTTCGTATGGGTGGAAAATGGTCTGTCGCGGATTTGGGCAGAAGACAAGGTCTCGGACACTAGACGGGGGTCATGTCCCCCACATCGGTCCGGATGGGCCGAGGGCTCCTTTCCCGCCCGGAAAAGGCTCCGTCTGGATGTAGCAGAATCACCACGTCCCGAAGAATTCTTCGCTGGAGGTTTCGGTGACATCCGGGGCATGGGGAGGGGGGGGGTGTTTTCTTTTCCGGGTGACTTTGGACTGGTGTGGCGATCCGGAAGGGGAGACTTCACCCACCCGTCTGGAACTTTCCCACACCGTCCCTAAGCGCACGTCCGCGGGACTCTGGAGAAAGATCCCGGCATGCGGAAGCCCGGTGCGGTTTCCAGCAGCGGCCCTGGCTGATTTCAGACACGATGCTCAGGCGAGCCTCGTGTTGTCAAGACATTTCCCAATAATAACGCTTTCGCAGAGAGCGGAAAGGACGTGACGTCGTCACGGAGGGCATTTTAGCCGTTTTCTACGTCGCCGGTTGCCTTCCTTGTCGCCCCCTGGCCAGCGGCAGAAGGGGTGTTTGGTGACCTCTCCTTTCGCCGTCCGCCGAGCCCCGGTCTGAGGGGCTGGGAGGTTTCTTCTGCGTTAAATCCGGATCGCGGAATGGCGCTCGGAGCATAGATCCTTCTCCACTGTTTTCTGCCACTGAGAATTATAAAAATGTTTTTGTTTCTGGTTTTGCAGGCAGGAAACTGGAGGATCCTGTGTTGTCTGTCGCACCAGGTTTTCATGAGCAGAAAACGAGCCTCGTAGTGCTCGTGTGCTCGGAATCGTAGATATTTCTGGAGATAGAAAAGATCTTTTCTAATCTCTTTTCACGGTCTGGAAGTCAGGCTTGGAGCCGGTGACTGTAGCCTTGGGCTGTGGTGGCCAAGTGCACAGGACCAGCAGGTGGGCCAAGGGGCTCATTCCACCACCCTGTGTGGCCTCTGGGTGACAGGGGGCCTCTTGTCCTGCTTTGTAACGCACAAAACTCTGAACTCCAGGAGCCCCCATGCATCAGCCTGGCTGGCTTCTCTAGATGGCACACAGGGGTAGTTAGGGTCCTGGGTGTCTGCACCGCCACGCGCCAGCAGGGGCCGGCAGGAGCTGAGCACCCTGGGGACCTCTGTGGCAGCCCCCAGGGTGCCGGCGGCTCAGGCCCCACAGGGGTACAAGCTGGAGGGCTGACTTTCCTCCCCTGCAGCCAGCCCTTGGCTGGAACCTCTCCCGAGGGACCGCCAGCTCCGGACGTGGGCTGGACCGCATCTCAGCTAGTGTCTGAAGAATTCTCAGGTTAGAAGGTGAATGTAGCCATTTCTTCCCGCTGATTCATCCCCAGAAGGAGACGTGGAAAGGGGCTGCAAACTGCTCCCCGCCTCCCCCCAACCCCCACGCCGTTCAGCTGACTCATTGGGGAAACGTTTAAGGCAGCCCCTGTCCGTGGCAACACTTCTCCTTGTGAGTTAGCGTCAGCCGGGCTGGCAGGGGCCGTGTGGGATCTAAGCCACAGAGACCCTGTGCGGCAAGGCTCAAGGTCGTGAAGCGCCTCAATGGTGAGCCCCGCCCCTAAAAGTGCCACCTGGAAATCAGTATTTCCCGGGGAGGAGGAGTCATGGCATGGAGCATCAGCAGCGTGAGGTGCCAGGTCCTGACCACAGTCCTAGGAGACACGCGCTGATCTTATTCTGGTCTTAGGATATGTGAACCTGTAGAGGTGAAGCAACGAGCTCACGGCCAGGAAATGGGAAGCGGGGATCAGCCGCGGGGTGCCCAGCTCCCCTCCAGCGGGGAGCCTCTGGCCGCCACTCCACTGCCTCCTATCGCGTCCAGGAGGGGCTTTGGGCCCCCACCCAAGGCCCGAGCCCGGGAGGGCAGACTGAGCTGCGTCTTTATCACTTTGCCACGTGGACACAAAAGCCTTGCCTCACGGGGCAGAGACAGATTCAGCGGCAACGCGCTCGGGAGACGCTGAGAGGCGCCGGTGGCCGGCAGGGCTGTGGCGCCCACGCACTCCTCCGGGCCCCCTGCTCATCACTAGCTCATCTGTGGTCCTGAGACTCTAGGGGATTCTTCAGAGCTCGCGCTGCACCCTTTGCCGTTGGCGGGGTGGGGTGAGCCTATGAGCGACCTTGGGAAACCTGAGTCTTCCCTCTATCAAGCGAGTAAACAAATATGTGTTTGGAAACGAAGACTGGCGGGCATCCACGGGTCCGTGTCGCCTTGGTCTGGTGGCCTTGGAACGGCGGCTGCAGACAGGCCGGCGGGGAGGGAGCCTCCGGGTGGGGGCTGCGTGCGGACCGTGGCTTAGGGGCGGCCTCCGGGGCAGGCTGGCGACCGTTCTGCCGCACGGCTCATTAGCCCCGTGGCCCAGCGCCGGAGGTGGGTGGGAAGAAACAGGTGGCTACACTCTGGAACAGGGATGCTTGCCAAATTCTTGCCCTTGAAATAATTTTCCAGGTCCTTCGACTAGGAAAAAAAAAAAAAAAAAGGCTGCATTTGGAGAACGAGGGAGCGAGACATCGTGAAGCAACCAGGAAGAAACAGCCAGGCTGGAATGATGCCCGAGGGTTCTGAGGAGAGGAGGTTCACCATGGGGGCCCCGCGTCCTAACCCCTGCAGAGGGGTCAGTTGGTTGGGCACACCTGGATAGCTAAGGCGTCGCAAGAGTGTGAGGCGGACCTCAGACCCCCTCACTCCAGCTCTGCGAAAGCCGGGCCAGGCTTACTGGGCCCGTCTCCACGGCGCCCGGGGGCCGCGGCAGCTCCCAGCCGTGTGGGGGACACACTCCCGCCCGCCCATCCGGGGTGCAGCGGCCGATCTGCTGAAAGCCTGGGGAGCAGGGAGCCATCCGCCCCCCTTTTCAACCACAGTGCATTTCTGGGAATGTGGAGAACACTCCGGTGGCGACGTGACATTCTTGAGCTTGTAGTCGGAAGGCCCCGCCCACTTCCTCTTGAGTTAGGTTGCATCATCTCCCTGAACAGGACAGAACAGAGTCACTTGAAACTTACATGCCTTCAGGAAAGGAAGGCGGGCCCTGCCCGGCTCTGCGGAGCCACTGCCCTGCCCAGAGCCAGGGTGGGCTGGCGCTGCGGGCCGCTGGCCCCTTGCTCTCCCGGGAATAAGAAAGAGATGAGATACATCATGTCTCTTCTGTGCTCATCACGTCATCGTGGAAAAACAGTGATACTACGGTCAGGACACGCGGGTCGGGGCGTCTGCTGAGGGACGCCGTGGTCCGTGACATTCTTGGCCCCTTGTCACCTCACAATAAGTCACGGGGAAGGTGAATGATCTCTGTAAAACTTCTGGCCTGCGGGGAAACTTTTGCACATCAAAATCCCAGAACATGATTTCTTAACAGCGCAGGTGACAGGCGTTGAGAGTCCGCAGAGGGGAGCTGGGGGTGGCGCAGGTGGGCGCAGAGGCGGGTGTCGGCCGTGGGGAGGGCACTGTCGCAGCAGAGGTGAGACGCTCCTCGCGGCCTGCAGAGCGGGGCCCAGGGGAGAAGATTCGAGAAGCCCAGCTGGAGGAGGGTGTTTGAGCTGGGTGGAGAGGCTGCTGGGGTTCTGGGACACTGTGTCCTCCCAGAGGGAGGGGGGTGGGGAGGCCAGAGAACACTTAGGCAGGTTGATGCAGAGTCGGGGAGAGGCAGAAGCCAGGCAGGGCGGGGTGTGGGCAGAGGAGTGACCAGGCTGGAAACGAGCTAGGACAATTCAGGCTCCAGGCGGTAGGTGGTTGGGAGCCATCGAGAGTCTCGAGTCGGAGTGACAAGCTCCAGAGATGTCAACATGGGGAAGGCCGGCGGTGGGGGCCCGCTGAGGGGCCGGGTGCGCCCTGCAGAGGCCGGAACGGGGCCTGAGCCACGGCAGAGGCCACATGCACAAGGTGGCCACAGTGACAGTGATGCCACCGGACCGCGGCTCCCCCTTCGAGAGCCCGCCTTGTGACGGGCAGGGCGCTAAGCCCTCACCGTGAACGACTTCTGCTGCCGGCACCACAGCCCCGAGTGGCAGGCCTGCGGTCACCCCACCTTACAGACGAAGAAACTGAGGCCAGAGAAGGGAGGGAGCTGCCCGTGGTCACGTGGCCGAGATCTCAGCCGGGCACGCGTGACGCCAGCCGAGCTTTGTCGAGGGGAGAAACGGAACTGCTTGGAACCGGTTGTGTAGGAGGGGGAGGGGATGTTCGGGTGTGCACGCCTGGGTGCCTCTGAGCACAGGTGACAGCGACGGAGACGGGGAAAGGCAGGGGAGGAGGAGCTTGTAGCCAGGTTGGTGGGAACCAAAAGTGTCTAACCTCTCCGTGGACGTGTGTACAGGTGTAACCTCTCCGTGGACGTGTGTACAGGTGTAACTTCTCTGTGGACGTGTGTACAGGTGGCCCAACGCGCTCTCTAAGGCCGAGCCAGTGCGAGCGTCGGGGAGCACTTCGTCTGAGATGCGCATATATAACGAGCCCAGCGAGGAACCAACTAAGCAACGACACACACACAACTAGTGGCCAGAGCATCACACGTTTAATCATATTAGATCCTGATGGATTTTAGTCTTAGCAGACCACCCGGCGGTGCTGGCGGAGACAAGACACCCTAAGCGGTGACCGGTCACTGCTGGCTCAGATGCTGTCGATCTGCGAGGGTCGATCAGCGGAGGCCTCTTCTTCAAAGCAGAGCAGTCAGGAACCAAGAGACGGAGGAGCGTAGTCCCGGGAGGATAGGGAGCACGCTCTCTGCGTCTGCATCAGAGTTTCTTTTGCTTTACACTCGATGATGACGTCTTCGGTGTCTTATCAACCAGCTGCACGGGTGTCTGTTTATCTTACACACTTTGCGTAGCTAAGACTTTTTTTTTGGGGGGGGGTTGCATTATCTGAGTTACACACACACACAGACCACTGCAACAGTAGCAACAGGGAGAAATACAACTTTTAAATTCTTATATCACACACACACACACACACACACACACGCACACAAGAAATCATATTATGTTTGCCACTCGGATTACTGTAACAAAAAGAAAACCTGACACCAGCCAAGTGTGGGATTGACAGCCCACAGCGGTCCAGGGTTCATGGACAAGTCTGGAGCTGGAAGTGTCTGCGTGGCACAGAGGGAAGATGTTCGTAGGCACATCCGGGCTAGGACGGCAGGGTGCAAACCCTATTATAGGGCATGGCTTGAGAGTTAGTAGTGTGCCAGGCGCAGGGCCAAGTGCTTGTCCTATAAATGCTTGTCACGTGTTCTTATGACATCCTGGGATGGGCTGCTATTGCCATCATCAGTTTGTAGGGAGAAAACAGGAGCTTGGAGATAAGGCACTTGAAGTGTGACTGCCCAGGGCATCCGCAGACAGTTGTGGGGCCAGGTACCCAAGGAGGGGCCGTAAACTGCAAATGGGAATTGTAGGCTCCTCACACTTCCCTTATTTGCTTGTTTGTCTGCATTCTGTCTGTAGTTAATATGCACTATTTTTTGTGTAATAGGGCAAAAAAAGTTTCAGTAAAGCAAAAAAAATGGAAGCATCGATCGATAGACTTTTGCCAACCTCCATCAAAAGCTGAAAATCTGGCATGTTTTTTGACCCAGAGATTCCATTTTAGAGGATAATCAACAAGCAGGGAGAAACATATGTGTAAGGATATCTAAGGTGAACATCTGGGTGTGTAAAGATTGTTCACAGCGTGTTAACCCACAGGAAAAGACACTATAGAGCATAATCTATCGACTGGTCTCATTTTGGTAAAAAAATGCATTTAAATGAATTCATTCATTAAACGAGTTAGCTTTTGAGAGAAGTAACAATGCAAATAATTATTTAATTTTAGCCATGATCAATATTTGTAGGAAGAGGCTGCGTGAGTGTGTGTGGGGGCAGGAAATCAGACCAGGTAAGCAAGTAGCACTCAAAGGGTTGGGAAGAGTCGGAAGGAGTACACCAAATGCTCTCTGACTTTAATTTTTGTTTTTAGTTATCTACATTTAGTTACATATATTTAGTTATCTCTATCTACATTTAGTTATTTAGGGTTTTTTTTTCCCCCTAGAGTAAAAGTAGACTACTTTGGAAGAAATATTTATTTTTAAATAATTTTTTTTTTAATGGAAAGGAAAGATGCACATGCAGAAGTAAGAAAAGCTGAAGGAGGTGTGAGTTCAAGAACCCACGGAGGCTGGCGACGGCGTCACCGCCTCGGAAAGGCCAGGCGGGATGGAGGCCGACAGCGACCGCTTTTATGGGAAACGCTCCTTTCTCGTTCTGTATCGCCAGCCACCTGCCTCTCTCTCCCACCTTTTCCGTCACCTTCTCCTCGATGCCCTCACCCGGGGCATCTGCGGGCCGTTCACACTCAGCACCAGAACGCCCCGGCCCTCCGCCTGCCTCACTCCAGCCCCCAGACGACCGACAGAAGCCGTCAGACGCGACCGCCTGGGTTCTCCTCCGTCTTCTTCCGTGACGCTACCAAACGCCGGCCGGAGCGTCATTCTAGGCTCTCCCCCATCTCTGCCTGCGGACATTTAAGGGGCCCTTGAAACACCCCACGGCCAGCCCTCCTCTCTACCCCGGACGCCACAGCCTCGTCGGCCTTCCTCGTCCTGTGTGGACCAGTCGCCCCCTCCTTGGCCACCGTCCTCCTGCGCGAGGTCGCCCACCACGCCCAAGCGCCATTGGATTCTAGCCCACCGGCCCGTTCCACTCACGCCCGACGCCCCCACCCCCGCCCTGCACGCTCCGCGGGATGAGGCCGAACGCCTGCCAAGTGTTGCAAATAATGAAGCGCTAAGCGTTGTGCTGACAACTTCTTTTCTTTCTTTCATTCACATTATTTCCTCGGGATAAGTTCCCAGGGTCGAAAGGTTTGTATCCACATTCCCACACTTCTGAACTCCCACCCCTCGGGGTCATCTCCAGGGTCAGTGTTCTTTGGGTTTACAGAAAAAAAATTCTTCATTTTGGTACCCCGGCTCTGTATTCCTTTTTCTGTTTTAAATCAGGTACCCTTTTATTGAGAAAAATAAAATTATGTTAACCTCCAGCACGGTCTACAAGCACCTTCCTCCTTCCAGTCTTAAGTTTGTTTTTTGATTTTGCTTTTACATGCATATTGCTTCAGGTTACAGAAAACTTTGATTTTTCCTCCCTACAAATGGCAGGCATTTCACAAGTTTCACAATGTGGCAATTTCTCCCCAGGGACCTCTTTTAAAAAGCAGGGCAGGGGTGAGGAGGAGGTGGGCTTAATTTCTTCTACATGCTCCAAGTTAATAGCAAAAAATAAATAAATAAAAACGGGGGTGTGGTGGCACGTGTGTTCTAACGGACAATTCATTCTCACTAGCCTAATGAGCCACTTTCTTTTCTTAATAAAGAAAAATTTTGCAGGCCATTTCTGCGAGCTGAAAATACAGATCTTCTCCAAACGGTCTTTCCTCAGTTTTGATGAACTTTGGACCGTCCTCACATTTCCACCAGGATAAAATGATAACGACTAAGCGACTGGGCCTTCCCGTTCTCTCTCTGCGGGATTATTCAAGAATCCTATCCGAGGATGTCAGAGCCACGGGCGCTCATAAACGCTAAACTGCTTGGGTTTGATCTTTTCTGGGTTACCGGTGAGATTTCGGAAGAACTTGGATCATCGTATAAACCACCGGCTTCAAATGAAATGGAACCATCCCTAGATCAAATACACATTTCCAGCGACACAGCTTCCCCCCTCCCCCCATCAAATCACCAACCGTCTGGGAAATGCTGTTTCCTAAATGCCTTTATCAAACCTCTGGGCTCTTTGAGCCTCTGACCTGCTTTCTCATCCTCACAGATGACCCGGAGACCATAAAGGACGGCCTCTGGCTTCCTCCAGCTACAAGCAAACAAAGCCACCCACACCTGTCCCAGTCCTACCTTCCTTGCTCAATAAAAATTCCTGGAAGGAACCTGCCCTCCTGCCTCAGAGCCTTTGCACACGCTGTTGGCTCCGCTGGCTGCGGCCCACCCCGCCCCCTCCTTCCTTCCGCGTCCGCGGCTTCCTCAGAGCCTGCCTTGACTGTTCTCCCGGGCCAAGCCCCCCACCTGGCGCTGCGTCCCCCTCCTCACTGGTCTCATTTAGATGATTTGTGTCCCTTTATTTGTTCCTTGTCTATTTTCCTCGTGGGGCTGAGCCTAACAAAGGCAGGGCCAATGCCATGAGTATCCCAAAGGAGAATTACCGTCCAAGAGGGATCAAGGCCAGCATGAGGAGCCCGACCGTGACGAGGTGGTCTGAGCCCCTAAGCACGGATCCCATGGGAGACGGGGAGATGGCGGCGAACTAGAGGGGAACATTTTCAGCGAGGCCTGCGGGCTGCGGGCTGCCCACGAAACACGGACCCTCCGCTTCTTGTCTCCGCTGCCATCGCCCAGGTCGAAGCCTCGCGAAGATCTCCCCGTCACGTGCTCCGCCCCCGGTCTGGCTCTGCGGAATCCACCCTCTGCGTGGCAGCTGGGAGGACGTCTCACCCTCTAGAAAGACGGGCATCACCGCTCCGCTCACAGCTGCCACGACTAGCTGTCCCTTTAGAACAGGTCCCGACCCCCGGCCCGGGCACCCCTGTGCCACCGGCTCTGGCCTGGTGCTCTCATCCCTCTCCTCGCCCGCTCTGCTCTGACCACCCTGGCCGCCCGGGGGCCCGCAGGAGCTTGATCGCCCTTCCAGTCACGCTGTCCACAGGTCCCTCTCCACTCAATTGCACTCTTGGGAGAGACCTTCCCTGGCCTCCACACACACAGTTCTCATCTTGTCCTACTTATCTTCTTCCTGGTTCTTATCTCCAGTTGCTTGTCTTCCTGTTGGTGTGTTTACCTGTCTTTTCCACCCGGGATGCTCACTCCTGAGGGCCGGGGCCTCCTCGCCAGTGACAAGTGCTCACAGCCGGAGAGCACCTGGGGCTCGGCGTGCTGCGTGGAAGGAGGGACACGCTCCGAGTCGTCACCAGGGGAAGGCATCATGACAGAGGTGGAGCGCGAGGCTCTTAGGAGTCAGCTAATCCAGACGGGCATCCCCGAGTGGGGCATCCAGGCTCTGCCTGAGCTCTCGCGGGGAGCAAGAGCTAACGATCGCTCAGAGGACACGGATGGGGGGGGGAATAGACAAAAATAGCCCCTGAGGTGACCCAATGAGGTGACATGATGGAATTTTCACGAGCGATTTAATAATCCCACGCCGATGCACTACATAGCATAACACCGATTGAGCACGCACTCTGTGGGGAAGGCGGCCATGCAAAAGCCAGCCGAGGTTCGCACCCTAAGAGAAGGCGCAGCAGGCCTCGGGAGGCAGCGGTGCTGAGCCGAGTCCTGGCGGTCTCAGTAAAATCCAGTGAAGAGGAAGAGGACGATGTCAGCAAATGGCTTCCGTGCCTGGCACATACTAAGTGCCCGACACATCTTCGTTTCAGCTTTCTTACAGAGAACACAGCACTTATTTCTGCTGGGGCAGGTGACTGTGGGCACTGGGCACAGGGCCACCCTGCTAGAAATGACATTTCCCAGCCTCCTCTGCAGCTGGTGGGGCCATTTGACCAAGTTCTGGCTAACGTGAGCTCTGGTCAGGTGTGCGACTTCCTGGTAGGGCCTTAACGCACTGGGCACGGCCCCCTCGTTCCCATTTCTCCTCTCTGGGCTGACAGGCTTGGCAGAGACCTAAAGCGTGGCAAGGATAAGTGAGACAGGGTGAGATGGCACCTCCCTGCCACCCCACTCCGCCTGGGGGAAGGGGGAGGCATCGCCTTCGGGGGCCTCTTTGTGACAGCGACATTGTCTTTACCTCACAAACGCAAGAAAAATAGGCGAAGACTTTGTCCAAGGTGCTGATGTTTGAATTGGACACTGAGGGATAAGGAGGAATTTGTCAGTGGAGGGACAGGGTGGGTGTAAATTCCCTCAGCTGATTCTAGCCCGGCGTTTCACCATTAGAGCCCCCCGCTTGTTAAATGCAGATCCTGGGGCTCCCTCCACCCCCGCCCCAATGCCACTACTCGGACCTTCTGAATCAGAATCCCCAGGGGACGGGCCAAGGAACCTGAGTTTTTCCCCGGTGCCTCAGGTTGGTCTTGTGACCAGCCAGTTTGGGAAGCACCGGGCTGCAAGGGAAGAACTGGGAACTGAGCTGGGAGAGCTGGACTGAGCCGGAAGGAAATGGTATTGGATCCATAGAGAACCTGAACTTTAACACACAGGCCGCTGCCTCTTTTTTCTTCTGGGGGAGAGGTCACTAATTCTTTTAAAACACCGACGAAAAGTAGACCCTTTTCCGGAAAATGCTCCCGCCTCCCATGACATTCGAATATTTTTTCGGGGACTGAGATCCGCTCTTGCACCCAGGGAGAACGCTGGGGCAGAGAGGACCCGGCATAGCAAGAAAGCTCGAGGAGAAGCCAAGAGCCACGGGGCGGAATGGCCAATAATCGATCTACGCGAGCTGCATGAACAAGAGACACAGCCAAATTCCAGTTACGTGCGCGTGCGCGGAACCCACAATTCGCAAGCCAGTCGAGACCCCACATGCATGAGAAGTCCAAAGACGGGAGTTAAAATGAGGCGCACCACCTTCCGAGCTCAGAATCCCCTCGGGCTCAGGGCGTGAGGCCATCGCAGGACGAGGCGAGCAATCATGAGAAGTTGCCCTGGTGAAAGAAACAAAAATATTTTTTCCGGTGATAACTTTTCCTACGGGCAAGGCCCCTATCGAAATTCTTGGAGGGAGAGGTAAAAAGCTTCTTGTGAGCCCACAGGTTTCCGTTCCCTTCAGCGTAGTTCGCATCCACAGGGGCACATTGTGGGAGCCGTTCTGAACCCCTCCATGGACAAGGGGGCTCCAGGGAAGTCCAGCCGACAGGCAAGCGTGGGAGGAGGTGTGCCCCAGGTGAGTGCCAAGGAACGGAAAGGGATGAGAGAGCCACTGATAAACGAGTCTGGAGGGGGCAGAGGTCAAAGGCGAGGGAGGTGACCCCCTGGGAGCGCAGCCTGGGTGCCCGGACCACGACTGCAACTCTGGTTACAATGATGGGTGGAAAGACTGCCAAGGCTTCAGGTAGCGATGCGTAGGAAACCTGGAGGTTCAAGTAGACACCCGGGGGGCCCGGGATGGGAGGCCATGCGCGTTGGGTATGGTGACAGTGACAAGCAGGACTCCAGGGTCTCCTCCAGGAAGAGGCTATACATGAAACCGAAGCCATGAGCTGGGAGACCTGCCTCCGGCAGGCAGGAGAGAATCAGAGGAGAAGGGACAGAGAGGGGGACAGACAGACAGAGAGACAGAACCCAAGGACCAGGAAGGTCAAACAGAACGAACCTGCCAGGCTGTTGCGCTGGGCAGCTCAGAGGTCACTCGACATTCTCAGAAGAGTCTTTTTCTTTTGCTGACAGTAAGTACCGTGACCGTTTTTTTTTTTTTTTGTTTGTTTGTTTGTTTTTGTCCTTAGTGAAAACACAGCTAAGTATTTAGAGGTAAGGACACAGGACGTCTGCAATTTACCTGCAAATAGTTTAGGGGTGGGAACCACACGTATACATCGCACACACATAAGTAAATATACATATAGAGAGAGATAAAAAACGTATCTATAGAGAGAATGCTAAAGCAGAGTGGCCAACCGTTCAGAGCGGAGGGTCTGGGCGCAGGCTTCGGGGAGTTCCTTTAACACTCTCGCACCTTCTTTGAGTCTGACATGCGGTCAACATAAACATCGCCTTGATTAAAACGGTCCTTTGAGGCCGGCGCGGGATGCAAGCGGGCCGTATGGGGAGTCCGGGCGGACCCAGCTTTGGAGAGGTCTGCGGGTGCGGAAGGGCGTGTGGCGTGAAGGGCCGGGTGGGATTTTCTCGAGAGGAGACGAGGATCAGGGAGCGAGGCGGGTGCTTGAGCATATTTTAGGGCTAAAACAACTGTCCCAGAGAGAGGGAGAGGCAGGTGGGGAGCGGGAGGAGGCCCAACGGGTTGAAAATGTGGGACCAAGCCAGAGGTCAGCCTTTGAGCGGAAGGGGATCGAGGGTCACTTGCCCCGGGGACAATGGCCCTTCCTCCCACCCCACCCAGTGGTCCCAGAAGCCAGCGCCCCTTTAAGGCATGGTGTGAGTCAGGCCACGGGGTGGGGGCCCCCCGCTGGGGGTCCGGAGTACAGGAAGTGGGCTCCCAACCCAGCCAGTCCTTTGGGGGGGCCCACCCCCGCGCCCGCCCCCAGCCCGGGCAGCGTCGTAGCTGGGCGATCAAGTGATTCTTACGCGGTTATGATTTCTCAGGTGAGCGTTGCGCGATGGCCCCTTCTCCTTGTCCCGCCTGTGCCTTGAGGAAAGTCACCGGCGTGTTTATAGCCCCGCTTATCGCTTATCGCTGGGCTCCTGACCTTGAGCTGCGCTAAGTGCTACCCTGAGGGTGGCCTGAGCCCTGCCTTTCCTGGTGCAGGGTCCCCTTGCGGGTCGGGGTGACCTGCAGGCGCTGTGGCCTGGGAAGCCCTGGCTGCGTTAAAGGCTGGGCCACCAGCGACCCCGAGCAGGAGCAGCCCCTGGCCTGTCCCCCCTTCCTGCCCGCACAGCGGTGCTGTACCCTCCACGAGCCCAGGCCCCTCTGCTCCCTCCAGGCGCAGACTCAGACCGTCTGTCTCCCCCGTGAGGTGGTTCCCCTCTGGCGTCAGACCCATAGCACACCTGTGGGGACAATCATTTAGCTTCTGATTCACTTGGAAGCCCAGACATACACATCCTCTGAAACTGGTCTCCTCTCTGCGAGGCTCTGTGCAGCCTGGAGCCCCGCCTGGCAGAGACAGGGCAGGCTTTCTTCAGTGGCCCCAAGGTGCCCTGAGGTGCCCCAGCACCTCGCACCTCGCACCTCGAGGAGCAGCTCCCTCCCCCGCCTGACCCATGCTGGGCTGGGCCCTTGCTGAGGAAAGAGCCAGTTCAGAAATGCAGAAAAGACGAGGTGTGACCGGTGGCCCCCTCCCGTGTGTTAATCACCGTGACTTACAGAAATTCCCCAGGGGTTGCCCAGGGAGGGCGTGCATCTGCAGACCTGGAAGACACTTCTGGCGAAGCTCCACCTTTGGACCTGAACGGTGGAGCCTTTGCCCAGGGACCGGCTTGTCCGGGCCTGGTGGAGACTCCATAATCCTCAATCCTCGGGCTCCCTGCCCCGAGCGCAGCTACCCTGCCTTGAATCTTTCACTTTTGCCGGGAGCAGTGAGATGGACCATTATCTCATGCACGAGTCACGGCTGTTGAATTCATTCTACATTTATTCTGAACCAACCAGGCTTCAGCCCCAGACTGTGAAACCCTGTCTGCCCAGCAGTTGTGTTTTAAAGAAAGCATCCAGGTGTAATGCCGTTTTGATGTCTGCTGCTTCTCTTTCCAGGAAATGAGTCTGTGCGGGAGCAGAGGGAGGCAGACACACAGTGCCAGGCAGGGACTTTGCGGTTCCGGGTGATGGGGGGCGGGTCCCCTGGTTCCCGATGAACAGCCTAAAATGCCCTCCTGGGTAGACGAGCCATGGGCAATAGGACCACCAGAAAGGAGTCAGGAAAGTCTTGGTGCGGAAATTGGTCTCCTGCGGGGCCAGAGGGTCCCTCGAAGACCACCCTCGTCCTGGCCGCTGTTAGGGCTCCTGTTGTTCTGGAGGTAACAGCCTCTACCTGGGGGACTGCCGGGCTGGCAAATGGCCAGCATTAGGACCTAAGCTTCCCTCGTAGCTTCTGCCCTGGGGAAGGTGAGTGGCTCCTGCGTAGTCAGCTGGGTCATGACCTGAGGTGCTGGCTGTCCCCCCCCCCCCCCCAAAGAGAGCAGACAAACACCCATTCCAAAATCGGACTTGGACTCTGGTGAATTAAACCAACTCTTTTTTTCTCTTGATTTCATTCCTTTTGCTTTATTAAGGGGTTCTTTATAGACTAGTTATGAAAACCACAGCGCTCCTAAGAACAGAAAGGCACAAAGTGCTTTTAATGGTATCGCAGGTATAACTAAAGACTTTAAACTCTACGATCTTCTGTGATTTGGGCCTAATTCACTCCATTTTCTTACCTGTATGCTGTAGGGGGTGGGAAGAGTATGTTCAAAAGGGAAGTTTGCGACCACAGCAGGCGGGTAAGCTTGGCTGGCCATGCCCCAGACGTGAAGGCGGGTCAGCCTTGGCCTCCACCGGCACCGGCACCGTGAATGACGGGCCTGCGGAAGGCGGCCGGATCCGGAGGTGACGCTTTCCCCGCAAAGCCGTCCTCCTCTGTCTTCTGTACTGATGCACACAGGTCACGGGAGGCCGGCCGGCCTGGGCCTTAGCGCTCAAACGAGAAGGCAGCCGCCCAGGCCCCTGACCCTGGGGCTGAGTCCCTGAGGCGGGGGGGCGGAGCAGAGGCGTGGGGGTCACGGTGCCTGGTCGTGGGTGTTCTAAACTAAGCTGTGTAGGTAACCTAGACAGAATATAGTCTTTCTCGTAAACGATTCACTCCGATCTGAATAATGACGGTCGCATCACCCCTACTTCGTTCCAACCACACTAGTGTCGAGTGTGCCATACATTCACACGTTGTAAAAGTTCGGTGGAACAGGAACGATCAGAGGGAAAACATTTAATTCCTGTAAGCGAAAAAACACGTTTGTCATGATTTTAGAAGGCCTCCTTTGCATATGAGTAGCTTAACGTTAATCGAAATGATTCTTCTCTTTTCCTCAACGAAGTCTCAGCCAGGGTCTCCGGGAGGCAAGATTCTGTTTCCTCTACGTTGGGTTTCCGTATAGTTTTGAGGATAATAGAATTAAATTTCTTTTCAAATCTCGACGGAGATCAAAATATGCTGCCCCAAAACGTGCCACTTTGGCCTAAAGGTGACCTTGAGATTAAGAAATTAAGAAAAAGCAGACGGTTGATTGCTTCTTTGGGTCTTTATTTCTTCACCACGAAGACGGCTGTGTAGGTTTAAATTAAAACGGTAACGTCGCACAAAACGTGTGTACCTTTTCTCCTGTTACTCTGGCTTTTGCCGGCTTAATTCACAGGCCCCTGGGTGCAGCGCCTGAGAGGAAAGAGGAAAGTGTTTCCTTCCCCACAACATGAACGGCGATGAGTGGTCTTGCTTACTCCAATCGATAAGATTTTATTATGTGACAAGTAACTTTAGGCAAGATCCGATTTCTCACCATAGCATGGAACCCATTTAAAAAATTCTTCCTAGACCTATGGGCAGAGATTCATGAGTTGAAAACAAAACCCACGTGGAAGCTTGACTTCCGGGGGGCGGGGGCGGGTTCTTCCCACCTTCCCCGGCGACTCCGCCTGGCTGCTCTCGCTGGCTGTGCGGTTGGTCGTCATTTGCTGATGGAACTGAGACTCGATTCCTCATCCTGGGTGGGGTGGGGGTGAGCCAGAGCCTGGGAAACAAACGCCCTAGAGCCCAGGAGTCGCGGGGGGTGGGGGGCAGCCCTCAGCATCGCCTTGCCCAGTGCCGTCACCTCCGTCCTGCTCCTCTTCCTCCTCGTCGTGGTCATTGTGGTGGGGGGGGGCGGCTTGTACCTGCCCCTGTGGGCCATGCCCAGCTTCGCAGCAGCTCCTTCCTGTGCATTGTCCCACAGCCACAGGGGTCCCATCCCTCGTGGGACTCCGTCCTTATTCGAGACACCAGGGGGACGGGCCCGGGGATGGGCGTCGAGCCGTGTGCACCCGCCTGTCTGAGGCCAACGGCAAACGCCAGCTGCTTACCGGGTCCAGAGAGAATGCAAATCAGCTCAGGACCAGTTCTGGCTTCCCGAAGGGGTCGAAGGCCGGCCGGCCCTTTCTAAACGGAACCAGCCCTGCGATCCAGTCGGGGCGGGGGAAGCGAGCAGGCGACGAGTCCGACTTCTCCAAACGCAGGACGAGAGAGAGAAGGCGGGGGACCGTGCCGGGGAAGAGAGAAGAAAGCCGAGCTGCCCCCCTGAGCCCGTCCATGCGTGGACAACCTGGGCCCTGGCAGAGGGCCGCCCCGGGGTGCACGCGCCTGCAGCATGGCGAGGAGGGCTCGCTCGGAACCCGTTGATGAGTGGGGAGGCCCAGGGAGAACCCCACTTTCCGGAGAAGCAGGGCGGTGGAGCTTTGTGGAGAAGGAGCCCCAAAGGTGGGGGGTCCCAGGCAAGGGGAGCGCTGGAGCCTGGACCTGACGTGGGCAGGGGAGAGTGCCGTCTCCCCAGAGCGTTACCTGCAGCGCCATCTGCCCGCCCGCCCGCTGCACTGTCCGCCCGGGTGGCCGCTGGTCAGCGCGGGGCCATCGGGGCTGGGCAGAGCGGCCTTTCCCCCACTGCTTCCTGCTGACGGTTGCAGCTGGAGGGGCGGCGAGGGGGAGGATGACTGGTGATTGGATTTTGACTTCTTGCATCTCGCTCATCATCAGACACCAGAAGGAGGGGGCTCTGGGCTCGAAGTGAGACAGGGACGGGGCGCCCCGGCCCGAGATCTGGCTGCGCTCCCAGCCGGCCTGGAGCTGGGTGCTGGGGCGAGGGACGTCCCAGCGAGCAGTGGTTTGGGTTGCTGTGAGGGCGGCACTGCAACGTAGAAAGAACTGGAGGACAGGAAGCCCTGGTGATTCACCCGGGAACGGTCAGGGCAGGCCCGGAAGCGGGATGTCACAGAGCGAAGCCGGCTGTGCAGGCGCACGTCCCATGCCGAACGGAGGGGACGCGGCTAAGGGATGCCGGAGGGAGGGGGACGTAGGTGAAGAGTAGAGGACAGACTTAGCTGTCGTCGTAGCATACCACGGACTTTCTGGACCCAGGAGAAACTCTATCCTGTCTCAGACAGAGCGCCCCAAACGGGCCGAGCACGGAGTCTGGGAGGCTCTAAGTAAGGCAGCTTCCTTCAGCCACCCAAGTTCATTGAGCCTCAGCCATCATCAGCCAGACACTGGATGGGGACTGGAGACACAGTGAGGAACAACAGATGTCATCGGGCCCCCTCCCGGGCCTGGCTTTCCGATGGCAGACGCAAGCAACGAGCCAAACAAGGGAACAGACGAATAAGTACAATAATTGCGAGTTCACCTTGGTACTCGGAAGAAACCAGAGGCTGAGATGGAGGGGAGCGGAGGGGAGGGGAATCAGAGAGAGCCTCCTGGAGGAGGCGAGATTTTCATTCCCAAGACCTAAAGGAAGCGGAGGAGCCCATCAAGCAAGGAGGAGACGATGACGCAGTCCTTGCAAAGGTCCTGGGGCCGGACAGCGTTGGCCGAAGTCGAAGGATGGAAAGAGCAGAGGAGGAGTGATTGGGGATGACCTGGGCTTTCGGGGCGTCCCGCAGGGAGGTGACATGCACGGCTTCGTGGTTCAAGAGGGCCCTTCTTGCTGCTCCGTGGAAGCTAGGTTGCGGGGGCTTCTGACAAATACTTGGCTTGTTAACAATTGTATGTCTCAAGGGAGCTATTCCCAGGATGGCCACCATGCGGAGGGGCTGCCGGCCAAGCAGACAGGACAGGGACCCGGAAGTGGAAGTAAGCGGCCATTCTCGTGGTACCGGGAAGGACAGCTCGGAGTTGGGCGTGTTTTTCATCTTTGGCCTGGGAGATTTCAAAAGGCCTTGGGGAGTCTCGTGGTTCAAAGACAAGCACCTCGAGCGGGGAGATCAGTTCAGAAAAGCTGGGAATTCTAACTGTGGAATGACAAACGACTTTCTTCCGGGAGGGGAAACCGGGCAGTGACTGAAGACACCATGGGGTGCCTAAAAAGCAAAGACGGCTACCTAGTCACGGACAGGTAGGAGAGACCGGCAACTCTGCTGAGATTAATCTCGGGCACGCAAAGCACGGCGGCAAGAGAAACTTCAAAACGTTCAGGGCGAGATGCTGGGGACGCGGCAGACGAAGGAGCAATGACGAAGGAGCAATGCAGCCGGAAGCCCCGGCTGAGCAGAATTCCTTCCTCGCCTCCTGTGGCGTTTCTGCATGTCCCTGTCAAGGCCACATCCTCAGGTGCAGAGGGAGGAAGCGGCCTGGGGGAGGAAGGCCCGGATGGAGCTGGTGAGGCGGCTGCTGCCCGCTCTGCTGTCCGCGGTCTCCTCGCACGGCCGGCCCCAGATGGGCACCTGATATTTGCGGGGTGAACGCGTGCACGCGTGTGTGGATGAATGAATGAATGAATGACAATACCGCTATGCCAAAGACACATGCGAATTATCCAGGCGGGGGGGGGGGGCGTGGCGGGGATGGCCTCTCCCTGAAGAGGACCTGGCCCTTTCCTTTGGCTTCACAGCATCTGTTCTGCCTGACCCGCCTTGGAGGGGGGCAGCCAGGGGGACTTCTTCCTGCCTGGGCTCAGGGCACGGGTCTGAGGCCTGGGCTTGGCCCATCGGGGGCTCTCGCGGGGCCCACGCGCCAGCATGGCCAGTGGGGGGAGCATGCTGACGGCGGGATGCAGGGGGTGCCCCGTCCCTGCCCGGGACCCCCGAGTGTGGCTGGCACGGGCCGCCTCCCGCAGCCAGTGCCCCCGCCCCGTCCCTGCCGGTGTTGTCTGTCTTTAACCCTTCTTAAATTTTGAAATACATATAGATCCGCAGCCAGTCATAGGGGTTGCAGAGAGGCCCCCCCGGGACCTTCGCCAGCTGCGGTTACACCTCGGGTGAGCGTGGCGCCAGCGTGGGACCCAGTACCCGGGGTGCACAGACCTGGCTGCTTCCGTCTGCCTCTGAGCCTTCCCGCTGGTGGCTGCTCCGTCGACCTCCTTCCAGAAAACCGTCTTTCTGTCTAAATTAGCCAGAGTCAGTTTTGCCATTTCCAGGATGGGGACAGGGACGGCAAGAACGAAGGGGCCTCTGGCCGGGGCGTGGGGGAGGGGCGGCTGGAGGGAGTGGAATTGGGACTTGTCAGTAAATCCTGCAGAGGAGCCGGGGGCTGGCCCGTGGGAGGGGGCGGCCGGGGGAGGAGACCGTTCAGGACCCTTCAGAGGAAGATCTGGCGGGTCTGCATCTGGCTGGGAGGGAGAAGGCCGTGGGGGAGGCAGGAGGCGGGGGAGGAGGGTCACACTAATCAGAAGCTGACGAGGGCTTTGAGTCACGGCCTTGACTCACTGCAGATTAAATGAACTGCGGTCTTCACGGAAACGGGAAGCAGCCCCCTCAGACACGTGGGACCCCCACATCGCTCTGGTTGGGGAGGACCGGGGCGAGGTTCCGGCGGCTGACCAAGTGGCTTCAGGGCTTGCTTGCGACTCCCACTCTCTCCCGCTGCGCGAGCACCCCTGCCGGTCTCTGGCTGAGCTTTTCCGGGGCTGATGATAAGCTCCTCCCCCATCGCAGTTTATCTCCGCGACAGCGCTGCACCCCACATTCCTGAAGAGCCTCCGCACCAGCTGCTTTCCCAAGTGCTTCGCACCTTTGCACGAACAATGTTTGCTATTCCAGGTAGGCGGCGAGGTGGTTCCCTCCCGTTTGCCAGTGTGACAGAGAGAGAGACGGAGGAGGGCAGGCGGATGCACCCCAAGGCGTCGTTTGTATTGCCCGGCAGCGGATGGCACAGAACACGCTCGGCCCCACCAGGTTTCCTCGTGGACACACTTCTCCCCTGAGGTAGAACGCCGCCTGCCCGGGCAGCGGGGCAGGGCGTGGAGAGGGCAGCCCGGCCCTTCTGCCAGACACGCCGGCCGGGAAGCCGCCCCTCCCTTAGGAAAGGGACAAGTGCGACAGAGAGAGGTCCAGGACCTCGGCGGGGAGATGCCGCCCCAAGCAGGGGCGCAGGAGCGATGTTCTCGCAGGGGAGTGAGCGTGGGGCTTCGCTGACCCAGCACAGACAGCACTGCTGGGCGGAGGGAGCCCTGGGGTCAGAGGCCACGGAGGCAACAGCGTGAGAGGCCGGAGGGTTGAACAAAACCTTGTTGTGAGTTGGGGACGGAAATGCCCCTTGTTAAGGAGACAGGATGGGCAAGACTCGATTTGACTTTAGCTATAAGGGTGATGGCGGCCCCTGGGGTCACGAAGCTGTTCACTGAGACCCAGGTTACTCGAGGAGAAACAGGTCACGGGCGAAGTAATGAGGTCATTTTTGAATCGATAGCGACGTGTGGCCCAGTGAGCCGCCGTGGGAGAGATACTGGCTGGCTGTGCGCGTTTGAATCATCAGCGTGTTCACCCAGCAAATATTTATCCGGCACCTCATCCGAGCCGAGAGCTCTCCCCAGTGCTGGGATTGTCATGGGACGAAGATAACGGCCCAGATTCCTGCCTGCATGGAGTTCAGAACCTAGAGGGGAGGCAGACACACGACGAACATGTGCGCACGTAAATAGGTGATGACAAATCGCTCCGGATGCGCCAGAGAGAAGCTAGGGGCTCAGGGAAGGTGTCGAGCAGAGGAGCTCCGAGCAGGCCGAGGGGGGGACCCAGACAGCACATGCAAAGGTCCTGCGGCAGAAAGAGGCTGATCCCCCCAGAGTACGGCCTGAGTGGCGGACAGTGGCAGTCACAGAGGACAGACACGGGAGATGAAGGTGAAGAGTCGGGGAGTTCATTCCAGGTCCCACGGGGAGTCATCGAAGAGTTTTACGCTAGGCGCAAGAGGAGCCGAGAGGTGAGAAGTTCTGGTGAGTGGCAATTGAGACATCTTTTGGAGGCAGGATCTACCCGTCTTGGTGATGAATTGGATTTGGGGATCGGGGGAGAAGGAAGGAAGCGGGACTCCCGGGTTTCCGTTGGAGCAGCTGGTGACTGGGGTGAGGTAGGATGGGGGTGGGATGGGGGTGGGAAGGGGGTTGGGGGTGGGGAAGGCTGGTTACCGGGAGAGGGAGCAGGCGGGCCCAGGTGGAGTCTGACAGGTGGTGGCGCTCCGCAGGGAATGTCAAAGAGCTGATTGGAGAGGCGGGGCGGGAGCACGGATCAGCTGTCACGGCCACCGCCATGCGTCTGCTGAGCGTTAGCTGACTGAAGATGCTGAACGTCATGGGACGCGGGAGACGGGAGAACTTACAGAGAGATCAGACGAGAGAGCCCGGGACCCAGCCCTGGGGAGCCCACCGGCTTGGAGACGAGGCGGAGGGGTTGTCAGTGAAGACCCCGCAGGGGCAGGTGAAGCACTGAGAGTGGGTGGGGGTGGGACTCCAAGGTCAGACGTGCGCGGGGTGCTGCGGGTAGCGGTGGCTGGCCCAGAGGACAGGGTGAGATGCTTGTAAAGATGGGAGTGTGAGCGTGTAGACGCACTTTGTCTACACTTGCAATGTGGTCTTTGGCTTAAAATGAGGAAAAATGGCCCACATCCCTCCGGAGTGTACAGAGATGGCCAAAATGGTGTGGACGGAATTCGGCCTCAGACGGGCACTTGGGGGAGATGATCTTCCAGCCACGAGATTTTGTTATTCGAGTCCTAGCCAGTGCTGAGAGGAGGGGCGGGGAGGGGGGGAGAATTTGTGTTATTTCAGAGTTCGCCTTCTTGCGACGCGGATTTACCGAGCTCCTACGTCACGCGGGGCACTGGGCTACGTGGCCAGGGTCACGGAACCTTCAGTCCCCTGTTTATGTGCATATTTATCTTCTACCAGAGAGTCAGTGGCCATTTCTGCATTTTCCTGTTGGTCACCTGAGCATAGCAAAAGATCTGTGTTGAGAAAAAAAAATGAATCAGTTTCTCTACACCTTTGTCAAGAGGTGAGATACAGGGTCTCAGCAAAGACAGAAATCAAGCTAAGTGATGAGAAGGGAGGGTGGGGGAAGGACACGGGAGGCTCACAGAACAGTAAGGCAGAGCTGCACACGAAAGGGGGAAAGGGGGGAGGGGAGGAAGGGGGGAGGGGTGGGCAGGGGTAAGAGGAGATGGGAGCGGGAGTGGGCAGGGGCCAAAGGCGGCTAAGGGACATTCTATTCAGGGCACCACCTTTGAAATAAACCTGTTCCAATGATTCTGTTGTTTGTTCTAAAGTCGAAGGCCACAATGGTCCCGGGCCAAAGTTCTGAGGGGGAGTTTGATGGGCAGGACATTTGCCACACCCTCCGGGAAGGTGGGGCCTGTTTGTTGACACCGTATTGTGGGGACGGTAATTCAAGGAAAATCAATGACGGTCTGGTGGAAGAGAATGGCAAACCCACGATAAGGGAAGAGAGGAAGCGCTGTGATAAAGAAGGACACCGGCATTCGGTGGGGGAGGCGGGGTGTTGGGAGGGGGGAGCTGAGCCTTGCAGACAGATGCAGAAGAAAGAAAGAAGCGGAGGAAGATGCAAATTCAAAACTGGGAAGTGAGAAAGACCGGGAGCTTTGAAAGGCACAACCCGAAAGCCCCAGGAGCGCGAAGCAGGGCACGCGGCGATGTCTGTCTGTCTTTCTAAGTGTGTCAAGAAACCATAAGAGGATTTTTAAAAAAAGACAGGATCTGATTTGTATTTTAAAAGACCGCCCCGGCTAGAGGAAAGATAAATAGATTGGAGGGTGCACCCGGCAGAGGACGTGAACTTTGTGGGTGCTCCATGGCACTGGGGTGTGGTTGCGCGTGGAACATGGGGTGTGTAGGGGAGGAAACACTCTTCCTCTCCCCTGTCAGACTCTGCATCTGGGCCCTGCAAATTAAACTGACCAAAGACACAACGGCAGGAGAAAAGGCATAGCGATCTTGTTTTTATTTTCACGTGCATGGGACGTCACAGAAAAGAAGTGAAAACCACTTTTCCAATTGGGGGCTCACATACCGTTCACACAAAAAGGACAATAGTGTGGGAAGGTGCCACACAGGACGAAGGGAAAAGGGCCTCCAGGGGCAGGACATTGTAGGAAGGTAATTATACGCGGGAAACTAATGGTAGAGAAGGATCATGTCGGGTTTCGAGGAACGTTTGTTTGTGCAGGATAACTCGGGTACCATCTCCATCTCTGGTGGTAAGGAGTGCTCTCCCAGTATGGGGGTGAGGAGTCCACCTCCATAAGGGGAGTTTATGTCCTACTTTGGGCAGATAGTGGGGAGGGCAAAGAGCCCTTCTTTATCTGTTTTTTCTCAGTTGCTTTTAACCCAAATAATCCTTAGGTCAAAGTGGCGGGGCGGCATATTTGAGCTCCTTCAAAGGCATGGGACCAAGATCAGGCAGGCCAAGGGGTAAAGTGGGGTCAGTTACTATGGGAAGAAGGAACAAATATCACAGCTGCAGGAGCCACGGGGTGAGAGTCTAGAGTCCTTTGGCCTAAGGAAGAGAAAGCAGATATCACAGAGCCAAGTCCAAGACCCAGGTGTCCTGGAGGTGGGGAGGAGTCCACAGGTGCAAGGCATCCGAGGAGGCAGGCCACAGAGGAGGAAGGAGCAGGAAACACTGCGAGTCCAGGTACACACTTAGGTCCAAAGTCTGCAGAGGCTAAGACAGGCTGAGATGAACCAACGGGTCACAGGCAAGTGCGGAAGACAGGCTGTCTGCTCTGTGGCCCTGGTTTGTCTTCCCATCAGGGAGAGCAGGAGATGCAAAGACCCACATGACCCGGATCTTGACTGAAGCAAGTACAATCTTCCTGTCTCCTTCAGCGAAGAGCAGGGCATTTGGGAAAAGGGGCTCGGGGGTTAGACAACGTGGTTCACAGCGAAGAGCTTTCCTGTTTATCCTACGGATGTACCTGCTCAGAGGCACCAAGGTGTGTGTCCAAGGATGTTCATGGTGATAGCCAACAAACAGGCTAATAAACAAATAAGTAAACAGCCTAAATGTACCTTGGTAAGGAACTGGGTAAACCAATCACAGGCATCCAGACAGTGGAGTACTGTGCAGCCATGAAAAAGAATGAAGCAGACCAATGTATACTGACATGACTAATGTCAAGAGACTTTACCAGACAAAAGCAAACTGTAGAACAGCATGCACAGTGTGATCTATTCGTGGAGGAAAAAAAAAAACGGACATAAAAATATGGGCTTGTATGTATATTGAAAATTTGAGGAAGGAAAGACAAAACATTAACAGCGGTTTTCTGAAGAGAAGGGCTGTGTGTCTGGCAAGAGCGATTCTACTTTTCGTCTATTTGATTTCTGTTTCTGTGAGCGCATTTTACTTCTATAATAAAATATTAATGAAAACTGTTTTAGAAACCAGAGTAAAGGATCATAACTCACTAGAAATAGACAGGATCTTCCATAATTGGATAGAGGCTTTTGCCAAAAACCTACAGCAAATATCAATCACGCTTAAAGATTAAACGAGAAATGCTCCTTTACTGTCATGTTGTGGATTCAGGTCATAACCCAGGCATTAAGAACCACAACAAAAAAATTAGTAAAAGGTGTAAGGTGGAAAGGAAGGAGCAAAATGGTCATAGATCACAGATAATATGTCATTCATGTAAAAATCGAAGAGAATGTTGGAACTAATACATTTTTTGGAGCTGTGAGAGTTTATCATGGTTGCTGGATTTCAGATTAATGTGTAGAACTCAAGTGTGTTCCTACAGACTGGCAATAATATGATTTTAAATAGTACCATTTTTGGATGGGAGACTCCGTAGGAAGACCAGGTGCTGTAGGTGTAAAAAATAAATAAATAAATAAACAATATCTTTAAGAGAGCAAGAAAAATTATATAACCAAGGAATAAATATAACAAGAGATGTGTGAGACTTTTATGAAAAAACTTCTAGAACTCTAATTATAAAACATAGCTTATAAGTTATACTATTTATTTATTTATTTTTATTAACTCGATCTGACTGACATTGGCTGATAGAACAAAATTATAAAATTTATAAAATTGTTTTAAGTGTGTGTATCAAAACATAAAAAAAAAGGAGAGCTATATACCATCTTCATGGATAAGAATATTCGCTATCTTGTAAAGATGTCACAGTATACTTCATAGCAATATATAAATTCAATGTCGTACCAATCAAAAACCCCAAAGGGAATTTTGAGGAATCGACACATTTATTTTAGAGTTTAGACGGAAGAGCAAACAGCCAAAACTATTTAAGACCATTTGGAAGAAAGAAGGCAATGTGGGAAGCGGGGGGCAGTGGGCTTGCCCTTCTAAATATTAGGACTTAGTATGAACATATAGGAAGTGAGACATGTGGTACTGGTCCAGAAACAGACTCAGGGAACAGAGTCCAAAAGTAAACTCATGGGTGCATGATGTTATTTATGTGACGGAGATGGCGCTGTGGCGAGGGGCTTCAGGATGTGCTTCCCCAAGACGCGGCACCTTGGTATGTCGAATGCTTTAAACCGAAGGTGTTTGAAGACTGGCAGGTGCAGGAAGCAGGTCCTAAGACCCTCAGAGCACCTGCAGGAAGGAGCATCCTCATCTCCAAAGACGAGAGACATAGAGAGGAATCTGAATGAACGGGCTTTGCTGTCCCCCAGTTTAGCACCCTGAGTTTGTACCCTCTTGTCCTATCATATTTTCCCGTGACTTTCCTCTCTTCTTCAAACCTAGTATGAAAGCACTGAGCTCTGTTTCTCTAGGCTTCCATTTCCTTCTGAAGCCCCCATGTCCCATCAAACTTAACTAAATCTGTATGCTTTTTCTCCTGTTACTTTTTTGTTACAGAGCCCCAGCCGAGAACCAAGAAGAGTAAGGGGATTTCTTTTCTCCCCTGCATTAGATTGGTGACCCAAGAAAGGACTTCAGTCAACAATTAGAGCTGAGCAACTAATTGCGTTTACAGAAAAAAATTAGTTATTCTACTTCCTACAAACACAAAAATAAATTCCAGGTGAAATGGATATAAGAAGCAACATTTGAAATGTTTGGCAGATTAGGAGAATATTCGATTAAGAAAGGGTTTCTTAACCAAGACTCAGAAAGGCAAACCATAGATAAACAGATTGACAGTTCATTCAAATTAGAAGCTCTGGTCCATCAAACAGGAAAAACAGAAGGACAACACAAGCCACAGACAAAGAGAAACGCAGTTCGTAATCAACAAATAATGAGCATGGAGCATGTACAAAGAACTCCTACGAGTAATTAAGGAAGAGGGAACCCTAAAGAGAAACGGGTAAAGGCCGTGAACAGGGAGCTCACAAAAAGTGGAAACCCAAATGACCAGTAAGTGAGAAAAGGTGCTCAACTTCCAAACGACAGAGGGACGCAAATTAGAATCATCCGCGGTACCATTTCACACCCATCAGCCTGGAAAAGACAAAAAGGTCCCGACAACCACAGAGTTGGACAGACGCTGACAAGGGGACGCGGTAAGTGTGAACTCTGTGTGCAAACGCTTTGGGGACCGGCCGGCGACTCCACTCGGCTGGAAGGTGTGCATCCCCGGGAACACAGCAGTCCCACCTTCGAGAGGATTCCTCGTGTGTGCGCATAAGGAGACAGGCGCAAAAGCTTGAAAATGACCTAAACCGGGGGTCGGCGAACCAGACCAAGAGCCCAGATCGGGGCGCTTCCTGTGTTTGCAAAGTTGTGTTGAAGCACGCCCTTTTGTCTCCATGTGGTCCGAGGCTGCTTTCCAGCTAGCAAAGCTGAGTGGAATGATTGAGCAGAGGGTTTGTCCCATGAAGCCTAAAATACTTGTCCTCTGACTCTCTCCAGAGGAAGTTTGCTGCCCCCGATCTACTCATCCAGGCATTTAGGTTAATAAATGCTGGTGTGTTTTTAAAATAGACCCTATGAAGCGGTGAAAATAGTAGACCAAGGCTACATGTGTCAACATGGCTCGACCTCAAAACTGAAACATTGTACACAGAAAATGATGGAACGATGCATAGTTTTATGCTGTTTACATAAATTCGGGTACAGGCAAAAAATTGTATGCATGTTTATAGACAGTGTTTGTCGTAATAGAATTAAAATGTGCATGGAAATACCGAATTCAGGAAAGTAGTTCTCACTGGGAGAGAGGGACCCGGAAGGGGACGCACAGAACTTCGATCGTTTCTTTACTATTTTATTCTTTAAATGACATACCGTGCAAATATGAAAAGCTGGTTTCAAAGTGGGTGGTGTGTGCGCGCATGTCCATTCTGGTTTTTTCCTATACTTTTCAGTATGCTGCAAATATCTGTGATTTAAAAACAACAACAACAACAACAACAACAAAGCTCTAATGTCAGGTGTCCCAGTCCGGCTCCGTCACCTTGGACGCGTTACCCACCCCCCTCTGTGCCTCTTCTCCCCTTTGGAAAAGGGAGGGTCGCGTTAGAGGACCTGCCACGTCCCTTCCCGTTCCGGAACTCAGTGACTCGTCCACTGATGCATGGACAAACCAACCGTGGCGTCTCCACACCAGGGAAGGGCGTTTGGATGAACCCTGCCACACGGCTGGACCGTGAAGACATTATGCTGAGGAAGAGGAGCCGGTCACAAAAGACCACATGTCGTGTGATCCTGCTTGCAGGAAATGACCAGAACAGGCAAATGGTAGACCGAGAAGAAGATTCGTCGGTGCCAGGGGCTGGGGAGGATGAGGCGATTGGGGGCGTGATGGCTCGGAAGTGCGAGCTTCTCTTCGGGGGATGAAAATGTTCTAAAATGGATCGTGGCGATGGGTGTGCAACTCCGTAAACACGCTGAAACCCGCTGAACTGTGCATTTTAAATGGGTGAACTTCGGCGCGTGTGACTTACATCTCGATAAAGCTGTGAAAAATAAAAGGTTCGTTTTCGAAAAAGAAAACATTTCGATGACCCCGTACGCATCCTGTGAACACGCATGGCGACAGCGGTGAACGTGAACCAACGTCACAGCTAACACGAATTTCCAAGCTCGGTGACCTTGTTAGAAAAGGTAGGGACGGCTCGCTAGTAGAATTAGGCGTTGGTGTCTGACTTCCGTGACACTCGAGATGACCTTTTCAATGGCACAGATTCGGATATCGGAGAGAAGATATGGATTCCAGGGTCCCCAGGGCCATTTGATTAATAAGGGACCGAGGAAGCGGAGGGCACCACTCATCTAAGCGCACGTAAGCACTCCTCTATCACAGGGAGTGGGGGAAATAAGATTCTGACTCTGGGGATTGTCATTGCTACCGAAAAGAAATAAATAAGTAGATGGATAGATGATAGATGAGGATGATGGATAGATAGATAGATAGATAGACAGATAGATGATAGGTAGATGATAGATGATAGATAGATAGATAGATAGATAGATAGATAGATAGATAGATAGATGATAGATGATAGATGATAGCTAGATAGATAGTAGATGGATGGGTAGATACATAGATGATAGATGATAGATAGATGACAGATAGATAGACAGACAGACAGATATAGAAAGATGGCGACCAGGCAGCGGACGAGGCGCTGAGGTTTCCTGAGGTCTCGTTCTAGCCCAAGCACGAGAACGCAGCAACATCAGCTGTTTCACAGCCAAGGAGTTTGTTTCCGACTGTAATGGGGATTCGGTGCCGGTATCAATTTTATGGCCTCTCCCTGGGTGTCATAACGGGAAGGGCCTGAGGAAAACCTCTGTCCCATATCGGGAAGTGCTCCCCCTACCCCCTCCTGCCTGCGGAAGTGAGAGCTGACGGAGAGTTAGCGAGTAATCACATTATTTCTGCCATAAAGCCTGGTATGTGCATAATAAAAGTTAATGATTATGCACATACTTTCAGACATTTCAAAAGAGTCTAGACTGAAAACACTAAAAGAAATCTTGATGTGTTCACCTTTAGAATTCCACGTGGGTAGGATTTTAAAGATACTTCAACGCCAGCCCAGAGCTGTCAGTATATATATATATTTTTATGTCATCCGCACGGCCCCAACTCAGCGAAGCCCTGTTAGGACTCTCACAAGTCTAGGCTGTAAATTATATTTCAAAACATTATAAGCTACGGTGTTAAGATATAAAGGCCGAGGGAAGAACATTTTAAAATGAGAGAATAAGATTTTTTGTTTGTAGGGTTGGAAGCGGTCCTCTCTTTCTCTAAACACTATAAATACATCCTTTTAAAAATCTCTTCCCCAGTGGGAAGAGAATGAACTGGAAATAGAGAGTTGGTAGTGAATAGTTATATTCTGATAGAGTTGTCGAATTTAGAATTAGAAAGAACTTCCCCCCAGAAAAATCCTCTAGTTCAACTTTTCATTCCGTAAAAAAAGGAAACCAAAGCTCAGATAGGTCAAACGACTCTTCCGAGGTCGTGGACTCAGCGATGGCTTCATGCACGTTAAGACACGAACTCCCACAGTTAGGAGATCACTGTGACACTTCATCCGTTCGTCCAGCGAGCATTTATTGAGCGCTACTGTATGCCCAGAGGGGGCCTGTGCTTTGTGGTGCTAGCTGTAATGACGGCCGCCCTCCTGGAACCGACCCTACGAGTTGGCTCGGGGCCATTGGGAAGGGACTTCTGGGGTCCCAGAAAACAAAAGTACAGCCAAGAGCAGGGCCAGGAAGCCTTGCCCTGTGGGAAGGAGTGTAACCAGCATGGGACCCCCCTAAGGCATGTGGGGAAATCATAAAAGGCTTCTACTATGATGTCAACGCACAGGCACTTTCTGAGCCTTACGAAAAAGTCTTAAATAGCTGACTGGGTGGCATTCAGATGTAAGAGGCCAGCTCCGAGATCGACGTGCAACGCCAGGTACCTGGGACTGTCCCGCGCCTCCTTAGGGCGGCGGTCGGCCCTCCACCGGCTGCCGCTAAAGAGGAAACACCTGGGCCTCCTGAGCGCCTCCTTGGCTGGTCCCCTCCCGCCCCACCATGCGTCCGTCTAGGGAGGCGCATCTCTGAAGGGAGGGCACTGGTCTCATCCCTCGTGCAGATAAGATGGAGAGTACGCTGACAGGAGGCTTCTGTACTCCTACTTGCTCCACCTTTGAAAAGTTATAAGAATAGTGGAATGCGCGTAACGAAAATGAGAGAGCGAGGTGAAAGTGTGAAATAGAAAATGAGGGTAACGATCACGACCCACCCCAACGTGTCGGTGCATCTTTCTGGTCTTTTTGTCCGCGTAGCGCTATCTGCGCGTGTGAATACATGTATTTTTGTAGCATTTACCTTATCGCACATGTGATTTTGTCGCCCCCGCCTCCCCTTCATTGCAACATGAATTTTTGCGCATGCTAAATATTCTCCTAAGACTGGCTCACAAGCACATTTTAAGCCGTTGGTAAACTCTTCCAGGTCGTACCCGGGAAACATTGTGGCACTTTGTGTCCTCACAAGCGCTCTGGGAGGGCTTCGGTGCTCCAGCTGTGTCCCTCCGCCTGGGAGAGGCAAAGGGGTCAGGAGCACGGAGCCTGGACCTCTGCTTGGCTCCAAGGCCCAGCTCTGTGGCTTGGCGGGTGTGACTGTGGGTGAGTTACCAGCTTTTCCAGCGCAGGCGTCCGGCCGCCTTTTCCTGCAAAGGGCCGGACTAGGACAGCCTCCACGGGCCATCGTCCCGGGCGCTCACCCAGGGCCCCCGGCTGAGACAGGCCTCACGCTTTCATTTTGCACCGGGCCCTGCAAACTGAGCAGCGGTCCGGAGCTGGACGGTGACTATCCCTAGGCTTCGTGTGTTCTCCGTTGTCCCGAATCCAGTCTGCAGCCTTGGCGCGAAGGCGGTGGAGACGGGAGGAAAGGAGGGAGAGTGGCTGGGCCCCAGCAGAACTTCGGCGGCCCGGCCCGTCTGCGAGCCGCAGTTTGCCAGCCCCGAGCTAGTGCCTCGGTCTCCTCCAGAGGACAGATGGGGAGAATACTGTCCAGCCCACAGGGCTGTTCTGAGGCCTGGTCACCGAAGCAAATGAACCGCCACAGTAAGCATGATGAGGTGTGAGCTACTATTACCTTTTAAATATGTATTAGTTGTTTTTTAAATTGTGGTAAAATATAGCATAAAGTTTACCGTTTTAGTCATTTTTAAGTGGGCAGTTCAATGGCATTAAGCCGTCACCACCCTCCGATCACAGAATTGTTTTCCTCTTGCAGAACTGAAACTCTGTCCCGTTAAACACCAGCTCCCCATCCCCCCGGCCCCCGGGGCCACCATCTACTTCGTCACTGTGCCTCTGGCTGCTCTAGCTGCCTCGCACAAGGGGGAATCGTACAATATCGGTCCTTCTGTGACCGGCTTATCTCACGAAGCGTGACGTCCTCAAGAGTCATCCGTGTCTCAGCAGGTGTCAGAATTTCTTTCCTTTTTAAGGCCGAGTGAAATTCCATTCTCTCCGCCAACTCAGGACACCGTAGCCTGGGTGACTGAAACAACAGGCCTTTATTTTGCTCACGGCTCCTGTAGTTGAAGTCCGAGATCCAGAGGCCGGCACAGCCGGTTCCTGCTAAGGGCTCACTTCCCGGCCCACAGGGGCCGCCTTCTCTCTGCATCCTCTCGTGGTGGGGAGACGCAAGCTGTTCGGGGTCTCTTCTTCTGAGGGCACTAATCCCATGAGGAGGTCCCCAATCAGCTCCCAAAGGCCCCACCTCCGAGTGCCATCACGCTGGGGCTGGGGCTTCAACGTACAAATCCAGAGGGGACACGGCGGGGTCCAGGGCATCCTTCGCATATCTCTAGCCATCTGTTGATGGACACTGTGGATAATGCTGCTGTGAACGCGGCTGTACAAATCTCTCTGTGTCCTTGATTTCAGTTCTTCAGGGCATATAGCTAGAAATGACACGACCTCAGTAGAACATGGCAGCTCTATTTTTGCTTTTTTCGAGGAATTGTCATCCCCTTTTCCACCCCAGTCGCCCCATTTTGCATCTCACCGGCACAACACAAGAGCTCCAATTTTCCACATCCTCGCGACACTTACTTTTAATTTTTTTTCTTTTGATCACAGCTATCCTAATGGGTGTGAAGTGGTATCTCACTGTAGTTTTGCATTGCTCTAACGATTAGTGACACGGAGTATCTCTTCCTGTGCTGTTGGCCATTCGCATGTCTGCTCTGGACAAACGTCTTTTGCCTATTTTTGAATCAGATTGGTGTTTTTTGTTGTGGCTGCCTTTTGACTCTGCTTATAGTGTAAATATAACGAGAATAACGTATGCTCATTATAAAAATGGGTAGATGATCTAAAACTATGAGGAAGAAGACATACCCTCGATGCACCCAAGTTTTTCCTTCTGACATAGTCCGTTTTTCCGTTTTGCCATCATTGTGGGCTAGGCTTTCAAATGTCGCATCCAAGGAACGATCACCAAATCCAATGTCATGAAGTTCTTCTCCTACGTTTCCTTCTAAGAGATTTGACGTGGTAGCTTTTCCCTTCAATTCTTTGATCCATTTCAACTTTTGTGCGTGGCGCTGGGTAAGAGTTCAGCTTCACTCTTTTGCATGTGGATACCCGGCTTTCCCAACACCACTTGTCAGACTGTCCTTTTCCCAGGGAATAGTTTGAGCAGCCTTGCGAAATCATTTGACTGTTTATTGCTGAGCCGTCTATGCCATTCCAACGGTCCACGTCTGCCTGCATGCCGGCTCCACACTGTTTTGATTACTGTCACCCTGTAGTAAGTTTTGAACTTGGGAAGTGTGAGACGTCCAACTTTGTTCGTTTTTCAAGATTGTTTTGGCTATTCAGAGTCCTTGAGATTCCATACGAATTTTATTTTTATTTCTTTCTATGAATTTTAGAATGGATTTTTCTATTTCTGCAAAAAACATGATTAGGATTGTGACAGAGATGTCATTCAATCTGTAGATGTTACTATTACTTTTTAAAATGTTCGCAGAGTGGCATATTGCAATGGTGTTTTGTTACATTTCAACTTGCTTTTTTTTTTTATTGCTAATAAGATTAATTAGCCACTTGGCTCTCTCATTTCCTGCTCTCCCTTGCCTACTTTTTTTTTTAATTGGGGTTTTACTATCACCTATATAAAGGGTATTAAGGATATTAACACTTCTTTTGTTATACAAAATCACCAAATATTCTTCGGGCACCAATTTAGGTGAGGCACTGTATTGGATGTTGGCCTACATGATGAAGTGGAGAAAAAAGCCACAGTCCCTGCCCTCATGGGGACAGTAGTAAAAAAATTACCCAAATACATCATCACGCGTTGGGATAAGTGACGTAAAGGCAAGGACCACAGAGCTAGGGGACCCGACGTAGTCTGGGGTTTAGGGACGTCTTTTCTCAGGAAGTGACGTTGGAACTGAGGTTTGAAAGATGAGCAGGAAATAAGATGGCGTGTAGGGGATGGGGGGCGGAGAGCTTCCTAGGAACAGTTCAGCACGTGCAAAGGCCCCGAGGCCCAAAGGAGCAGGGCGTGTGCGAGGACAGGAAGGGAAGCGGTCTGAGCTGGACTGGGAGGGGTGAGAAGGGAGGGGACGTGGGAGGCAGGCAGGGGGCTAGAGAGTTCCAGACTTTGGCGAGACGTCCAGTCGGTCAGCGACTCTTTGGCCTTTCTAGATACTGTGTTCACGGCTGAGCGTCAGCCATCTTTCGGCTCGTGGCTTGTGAGCTCCACTCTAAGCTCTGCCATTTTGCTGGATGAATTCACCACCCAGCACCCTGGAGGTTTCCTGGATGAGTTCATTCATTCTTCCATTCGTTTATTCCAAGGTTATTCACTGAGCACCTGTGATTTGCAGGCTAATGAGCTAATCTCAGATATCGATAAGTTCTTAGCCATGAATTCATGAGGGAAAAGGGTGGAGAGCTGGCTGGGCTCTGAGTGTGGGGGCCAAGTGGCTGCAGCCCTGAGCCACCGCCTCCAGGTTTGCGAGAGGACACAGGCCCCCTGTAGGTGAGACGGGTCTCTATCTTCACCCTCAGGGAAAAGGGGAGTCACAAGTTGCTTTCAGCCAGGACCTGATGCCATCAGCATTGGGGAAGGAAGGATCCCTCTGGCTTCCCTGGGGACAATGGAGTGGGGGCAGCAGAGTGGATTCTGGGGGTCAGGGGAGACCATTTCAGTAGTCCAGGTGGGGCATGGGGGCGTCTTGGGAAAGGGTGGTGGCAGAGAACATGGAGTCATGCGGATGGGTGGCTCCGAGGTGTTCAGGACGGACAATCCGCATTCTGGTGAAGGAGAGTGAGGGACACGGGGGAGGGGCCAGGCCACGGTCCAGGTCCTGGGGAGCAGGACTGGAGAGGGTGCCATTTAATGAGAACCAGAACCCGTAAGGGACCCCACCGTAGAGAAGGCCTTGGGTTTGGTCTTGGTGAGCTCGTGCCTGGAGCACCTGTACAAACAGCAAGTTGGAGAAGGCAGAGAATTGGCCGGATGCTGTGGGGACGGTATGTGGTTTTGAGATATTTCAGGAGTGAAATAAAAAGGTCTTTAGCTACATCAGACATTGGGAGTGAGAGAGGAAAGTGACAAGGAAGGACCCAGGTTGCCACCACCTAGGAAGAAGTTAGTGTTGTTTCGTGACAAGTATCTTTTCTCATTTATCATTTGCCTTCTACTTTTGTGGGGGGGGGGACGGGGTTAATTTAGCTCATTTAAGAGAATGGTTCAGGTGCACATTTTATCGGCATTAAAGTGAAATATGTATAGGCCACAGAAAGCTGGGACCATAACAAACTAATATTCTAAAAAATAAAGCCCTCATTATCCTCCAAGAAATGCTACAAGGCGATGCAGAAACCAGAGCCGAGTTCACCACCTCTGGCATCAGGGGAGTCTGAGTTTGCTCTTGACAAACTCCCGCGCCGCCATCTTCCAAAATCGTTGGCATGACCAAACTCTAGGTGTGACTAAGAAAAGTCTCAGGTGGTGAATCGACACGGTTACCTGCAAGCTGCACACACCTGCTGAAGCGCTTTTTAAACAATCACAAAACAACAATTTCTCTTGTTCCCGGGATAGCTTTGAGCCGCAAAAATTAATTACATCACCTGCAAAGTCAGCCCTGTGTTTTGCATCCAAAGGTCAATGTTCAGACTGAGCAATGGTTTAGTGCTTTCAAACACACGGCTCGGCATATAAATGTTTATCGCAGGAGGACAGGAACTCATTGTACGAGGCGTGTTTACCTTATCAGGCAGTTACCTGGGGCGAAGAGTCCACTGTCTGCTTCCTGTCCCCGTTTTTCTTACCCAAGACCTTGGGCCGTTGTTTATTTGACAGAGTGTTCTGGCCCCTTCCCTTTCTTCTGGGAAAAAAGGCACAGGGAGGTAAACAAGTACATCACCTGGGCCACACATACCTGATCTCCAGAGAGGAGAGAGGTCTAGGTGTTTGCTAGAAAGAGCCGACGACAGTTATGAAACAGAGGACGGGTCTTAACGCCCGCAGGAGAACAAGGGGCATGTGTTTGCCTCTCCATCCCTGACCTTGGCCGGTGTAAGTCGGTATTTCGGACGCTCGCGATGCATTTGACGGAATGTTCGCGCTTTTGGTAGAGAAGGTGCCGCAGCAGAGATGCGGGCGGACGGACAGTGGTTGCGAAGATGATCTGTGGCAAAAACACAGCCTTCTATTTTTATGCCTGAATTCTCTGTTTATAAAACGCAAACGGTGGAGGAACAACGGCCGCGTTGGCTTTAATCTGGCCACCTATTTGTTTTGGCCACTCTCGGCGTTTCTTGCGCAAGTTCTCATACTAACTCGCTCAGGCAATTGTTACATAAGAAAACCCAGCCGGGCAGGGTGCCAGAAATGCAGCGCGGCATGTCTCCGCCTCCGCAGGGTGGTCGGGAGGACTGGCCCTGCGAACCGTCAGAACAGAAACCGCAGGTTAGGCGGGCGGAGCTGAAACGTTCACGGAACCTCTGGCGAGAACCTCCCGCACACGCGTCGGGTTTCCTGTCCTCCCGCACCCCGTGCTCGCGGACCAGTCATCGCACGCCTTGTGCGCACGCATCAGGATCGATGTCGAACTTCTTGGTCTCTTCTTAGTCTCAGCTCTTAGTCTCTTCCTTCCGTGGTGTCTCGAACGCGGAAGGTTCACTAGCAACTCTGCATCGTTCGATTTTAATTTGCATTTAATGTTGCATGCATGTTAATTTGCACGTCACTCGATCGGCCGTTGGTATCTCTCCTTTCTTAAGCCTGCTGTCCTTTGCCTACTTTTTCTACAAGGGTTTTACTATCATGTTAAGAACATCAATGCTTCTTTGGTTATATAAAATCACCAACTATCCGTCGGGCCTGACTCTCGTCTTGGGCACTGTGTATGAGTTTTTCTTTTTTCTTTTTTCTTTTTTGTTTTTAATGGGTTTTTCTATTTTTTCTAAATTTCATGTTTCATAAGGTAATACTTTCAACTAATTTTCCAAAACTTGGTAAACAAATTCCTATTACTATCCAATGAACCCATGAGGGCAAGGCTTGGTCTGCCTTGGGCATTCTGAATTCCTGTAACCGAGATGTGCCAGGACTAAGCAAGCATTTGGTAAATATTTGTCTAATGGACAGAAAATCCATGCAGAGCTTATTTTCTATTTTTCCCCCCTGAATCATCCCCTTCCTAGGCTAAAAATTAAAAAACAAAAACAAAATAACAACAACCAAAAACACCCTAACCTTTTTGTTCAATGTCAGCTTCTCATTCCTGTGATTATTTTAATGCTTCTTCTCCCAGACATTTTCTTGACATATGATAGTTAAAAATATGATAACCTCGTTCATATAAAAAGCAGGGACATATTTTCAGCTTTGCTTCCAAAATCCTTCTTGACATATGTTATGGGCTTTTGGCCACAACAATCTATTCGCCAACATCTTTAGACTCATTCACTCTAACTCCCTAAAAACTGATAAAATGAAGCTTCTTATCCTATAATTGTAACCCCAAGTTTTCCTAATTCATTAACTTGTACTTGTCCACCCCAAAATGATGGGATAGACATCGCATTAATCGCCGATGCCTTGGTGAAAATCGATTTATGAGGTCTCTCATAATTTATCGATTATCCTTCAAGTTTAGGTCGCTCAAGGTCCCTTGTCGATGTATCCCTCAAGTTCACCAAGCCCAGAAAGGGTGCAGTCAGGATTTCACACCCAGGCAGTCTGGTGCCATATATACCAAAGGAGGGTTGCTCTACAGTGACTTACTGTGGTGGCCTGCCAGTCCCCAAGCACGTTTGGAATCTGATGAGACATGGGAGGGTCCAGAACCCACTTCCGGCCCTCCTGCTAAGCAGCGAGGATATGACAGGTGAATCGCTTCGCTTCTCCAGCCCGTTTTCTCATTTGTAAAATGAGGAAAATAGACCCAATGTCTTACCAGACCCTTCCGGGTCCGTCACTGGTCCTGTCCGAGCCGCCGCGTCTGCCCTCACTATGAGCTCGAGTTCTGTGCTCGTCTCTGTGAAATGGGGTATTCAGGCTCGCCTGGTTTATCTCGCTGGGTCGTTGTGTGGCTTACGTGAAATGAGGGCTTTGGCAACGTGGGACATTATAAAGCACCAGACGGATGTAGGTTACGGTCTTGGTACTTTGTCACCCGATCTTCGGGCCACGATTGCCTTCCCCAGGCTGCAACTCAATCAATAAAACTTTATCAAGCGTCTGCACTCTGTGCGTACGCAGGCTGTGGAGACACCGAACAAGGAGCTCATGTCTGAGTGTGGGACAGACGCAAAGCCAAGCTACTGAACACACGTTTGTCTAAGGGAGAAGCGCTGCCCGGGACACCAGCCAGAGGCTGAGCTGCCGGCTCACGCCGGACAGCCCGGTCAGCTTGGAGGGACGTCCAGTCTGCGAAGGCGTGAAGGCCGCCTTTACGGGTTGAGTGAGTCTTCCCCACACCCCCCAAAGAGATCTTGAAGTCCTAACCCCCAGCCCCTGTGGACGTGGCCGTATGTGAAAACTGCAGACGTCGCTCGTTAGGATGGGGTCAGGCTGGACCAGGAGGAGCCCTCATCCGCTACGGCTGGTGCCCAGGGGAAGAGGCACACGCAGAGGACAACACACGTGAAGACAAAGGCGGCGGCCGGAGGGACGCACCTGCAACCCAGGGAACACCAAGGCCCGCCGGCAACGCCGGGAGCAGGACGAGGCAGGAAGGACCCTCCCCTCCACGCTCCAGAGGGAGCGCGGCCCTGCCCACGCCTTGACTTTGGACTCCTGGCCCCCTGGATTGTGGGAGAATAAACTTCTGTTGTTTCAGCCGCCCGTTCGCAGGGTTTGTTATGGCGGCCATCAGGAATGGGAGGAGCCAGGCACACAAAGAATGGGGGCGGGGGGGGTCCCTGGGCCGCGGGAACGTGTTGGCCCCCGCCCTGAGGAGGCGAAAACCTTGGCGTGTTCCAGGAACCCGAAGGGAGGTCCAGGTCCTCACTGGGGAGCTCATCCGGATGCTCGTAACGGGGAAGGGGCTGGTGGGGGGCGCCGAGCCCCAGAATGGCAGCGCCCGCCCTGTAAGAAGGCTCTGCTGCAGGACACAGAGGGGCGGAAGGGAACAGGAAAATGGGAATGTCATCGGGAGGTGGTGGGCCCTGCCCTAGTGGGGTGGTGGGGGAGGGGCGGTCAGAGGAAGGGATGGATGGTCCCGGGGGAGATGTCAGGGAATGAAACTGCCCAGACTGGGGTGCATTAGCTGTGGGGGTGCCGGAAGGAGAGGGAGCACAAATACGTTTAAATTATAAATAAATAAATGCTTTGTTGATCTTTAAATAAGTAAATAAACGCTCTCACGAAGTTAGTTTTCAGGGCTGCTGGATACTAAGGCTCTTAGGAGGGGGAGGAGCAGATTCGGGTGGGGACAGAGACAGGACAAGGTTGTTGATCCGATGAGATTACTTGGCTCAGTCTCTCCTCTTACTCATCTGGCTTGGCTCCCAAAGACTTGACTGCTTCTAGAATCCAAGGCCCCTCTCCCTTCTTAAAGGAGATGTGTGAACTCCTGAGGCAGATGTGGGGGGAAGCGTCTGCCCCAAAAAGGAGTTTCAATTATGCCCTTTCACAGGGCGCAGTCGCCGACTAATCCTCCTGCTTTCCAGAGGAAAACACCCTTTGAATATGCATGTTCTGATGAGTTTGTAAAAACAGTCGATCCCATCGCTTTGTAGCGATACCGTGTGAGCCCAGATTTGAAAAGATCCTGTCAGCACATGTCGCAGGGGTGCCCGGCTCCATTATCAAAGGCTGTTTGCTTATAAGTAAGTGTGCTCTCCCATTCCCATTTAATCAGGACGTGTACAAGCTAACCATGAGCTCAGAGCCTCATTATCGGAACAACGTGCAGCCGGAAGCTCCTCACGGCGGGGCACAGGGCCGTGTTCGCCCGTGACTCAGGTTTTCTAGGACTTGCGGCGATGTTCAGGACAGCAGAAAGAGGCACTGGCTCATGCGGGGGCCATTCTTATCGGCGATGCTCTGCGAGATAAAGCTGGGGGACACGATTAGAGGCGTGGTATCCGGGATGGCAATGACGAGGTGGCATCAGCCCATTCGAACATGAAACTTTATTATATTCTGAAGCCACAAGAGTCACATCTGTTCCAGGTCCCATTTCCTCCTCACTCTCCCCGGTGACGTCACCACACACAGCCACACACCCGGCGGGGGGGGGCGGGGCTTTACTTATGATGCACATAGCCGGTGACCCCAGAGCCTGCACGGTCAGGGCCTGGTCCTGGCTCACGACCTGCAGACGGGGTCCCCCACCTCCAGTTAGGCCTCCGCAGTGGAAAGCTCCAGGAGGAAACAAGCCCCAACAGAACGCACCCTCCCACCCACACCAGCTGGTCCCCTGCATCTTCCCACCCACACCTGCCCGGCCCAGCCTCCCTCCCCGGTGTAAACGGCCCCACCTGGCACCTGTCGCCTGACTCCCCTCCCCCCTCTGCCAGGACCGGGTCCAGCGGCCGCTGCCTTCATGCTGTTCAGTCGCTCACTCCGTCCTCCCTCCCACCTGCCATCGGCGTAGCCCAGGCCACCATCACTGTCACCTGCATCACCACCACGTCTCCTGGGCTCACACAGGCCCCTGCACACCGACCCACTGTCCACACAGCTACCAGGATAATCTTTCAGGGGTGCAAAGCGACTCACGTGGTGTTTCTTAAAAGAGGGAGGACGACCCTTTGCTATCGCCCCATTTTATTACTCTGCAGGTGCACCCCGTTTCCTCAACTAGACACTCAGGGGACTTGCGCCTTCAGTCTCCCCCGGCTTTGGGGCAAAGTCGGGTGGCCGCGGCGCGGGGACGTCATGCTCCGGGGGGTACACGGTTCGCAGTGCACCCAGGCTGCCGGTTCACGACGAGAGGCTCACGTGCACGCGCAGGTGCACAGAAACGTCCATTTCCCGAGTCCTTTTCAATCACGTGGTCCTTCCAGACACGTGGGAAAGTCAACGTCCTTCATTCTTGGGGCTCCGGACTCTCCGTGTCCAGCCACCAACAGGTCAAAGATAACGCATCTTCAAATATCCTCACGTAAAGTAGAATACGGCCGTGGGCTCCAATGTGTTCGCTCGTACACTCCTTAACGAGATTCTGTAGAACCAGGTTTTCCTCACGTGCTTTTAATTGGACGTCTAAACTATCCCATCTTCAGTATGGGGTGACGGAAAGAAATCTGACTATGGGAGATGAACACCCAGCGTAAATACATATATGCCTTACCGTTACAGCCGAAACTTTATTGGCTTTCGTTAATCCATGTCGCCATAAATAAAAAATAAACTTGTTAAAAAAAAATAAAACAAAATATCTCATCTTAAGTTGTAACAGTTGAAGAGGTCATTGCTAGGGTGCTGTAAATACGAATGTTTTTAAACACTTCTTTCATTATTCTTTTGACTACATCCCATGAAACCTAAATATATTGATCGGACATCTTTGACGATCCATTTTTACACACATGAAGGAATTTTTGTTCAATAGTCAGAAGTTTTCCAATTATTCGGGGTCAACCCAAAGAAAGAGACACAACAAGTACATCGCTCTAAATACTATTCTGCCGTGTAGTGAGTGACTAGCGAAGAGAATCAAACAATCTAAAAAGGCAGGAGTAGAAATCATGAAAAGTCAAGAATATTTGGACCTGCGAGAGCCGCAGAAGCAATGTGGAAATGGAAGCCAAGTTAACACTCTGAGCGATGGAAGTCAACAATTTGGAAAAAATCATTTAGATGTTCGGTTTAATAAATGATACCATAAAAGGATCCTCAATCCTTTTCTTAGCTTCATAAGAATAAATGGTTTGGCTATTAAAGCCAACATTAATGAAATGAATGGTAAAGTGGTTGAACTTATAAAACTAAAACAAATCAATGGAAGAAAGAGAAAGGTATTATAGGGTAAAAGAACCATAACCTGATAGAACTATAAAAATATATTCAGCTTCTTTTCCAAGAAAACACCAAGAGGAAGGTGAGGCTGGTGCAGCAACAGGAACAGAGGGCCGGGGGGCAGAGTGGAGGCCGAGCCACCAGGCCGGGCCACCTGGTCAAAGGCGGGAGGTCAAGGATGTGGAGGTCAAGGACGTGGAGGAGATTGTCTCTCTCCTGCCGGTTCACGAGACTGAGGTCATTGAGTGCTTCCAAGACCATCACTCTAGGATGGGCTTCTGAATGTCACGCCTGTGAAAGAGACCTGGGCTGGCCAGCTCAGCAGGTGCAAGGCCTTGGGACCTTGCTGGTCCAGTGGCCATGCTGGTCTCGGGTTCGAGGACTCGCAGGAAGTAATTACTGCCCTTGATCCAGCCAGCTCTCACTCGTCTCTGTGAGGCAGTGCCATTGGGAACGAGACAGGCGGGTGGCATGCTGCCCCCTGGAAGGTGACAAGGCACTCGGGCCATGCCGGTGTGTCTGACCCCGGCCCTGGAGGTGGGGCTTCACCTCTACTTTTGCCCAAGAAGTGGGTGCCAGCAGCCTGGATTGATGACCACTCTGCTTTGACCAGGAGACACCTAGGTCAATGAGCAACTCTGCTAAAGCCACCTTCTCTGCCACCTCTGAGCCCGAGAGCCATGTCACCTCTGACCCATTCACCCAAGAATCCACGCAGAGAACCAGGCTCCCATATGCCTACCCATAGGGTTATCATACGATGCCCCGACTCCCCAAGCACCCCCAAACCCTGCATTTTTAAGAGACCAACTGCAATACACAGACCTTATTTACAAATCTGCTTCAATAACCAATGGTAAAATATGAACACTGATCATATAGGGGATGCTTGTTAATTTTCTTGGTGTGATAATGCTTTTCTTTAAAAAAACTTTATCTTTTAGAGATACATACTGAAATAATACCTGGGATTTGCCTCTCGGTCACGGTGGGGGGCTAGGGAGGGTATTGTTGAAGCTTCGCATCGAGCACATGGGGATCACGACACTCTTATTTGTTTGAAACTTTTCAGAATAAAAAATTTTAAACCATTCGAGCGGAGTTTAAAACAAATGCGGTTTCTCCGACTCACCCCCAATTTCCGTCAGTGTATCTCACTGAGTCTCGATCAGGGGGTTTCTGTTTTATGTCCTCCTTCCCAGGAATGGTTTTGGGGTATTTCGTGCTATGAGCAGCCTTTGCATGAAGCTTCTTTTAATCTGCCAGAAAGTCGCTTTTCTTCTCAGTAAGAATGTTCTTCTCAAATTGCCCCCAACTAAGCAGAGAAAGGCATCAATTTTCCTTTCTGGCCTTTCTTAACTGCTTTTCCAACGTGAGAAAGAAGCCCGAACGGAAGAAAATATGTGTCGCCACAGAAAATGGAAAAGGGAGGGATTGTCCACTTTATTCTTTAAAAAGCAGCAGCATTGTCTTATCCGCCGCCAGGCGTGGCTTAAGATTTACGTCCAGTCACTGATGTTCTGCAGCTAGAAGGAGCCTGGACCTTCTAGCAAACGCCTGTCAGAAAGACTTAAGCAGAAAACTCAACAGGTTTATTGGTTTGTATTATAATTGCTGAAAAGATATTTATCATGAAAGAATCTTTACAACTTTCGTAAATCAGCACCAAATGTGACAGTCGCCACTTGCCCCAGGCAAATGCTGTCGGTGACATTTGTGTTTCTCTGGGGACGCAGTTGCGTGACGTGAGCACATGTTACAGCTTCGACACGGAGCCTGTGTTTGGAATTTTGTTCCCACGCTCCCTTGCAAACATTTTCTGTGTGATTTGTGGGATATGAATAGTCTCCTTGTGGAAACTAAAAATGTTTAACGGACGATCACCCGTGAGCACTTTCTTATTTCCAGAAAGGGGAAATATAAATTCATCGGTTAAACATTAGAAATTGAAAGAAAAAAAAAATGCAGGTGGGCGACTTCCAGAACCATAATCAGGATTAATGTTCCAAACTCAGCCCCGGAGCAAACACTCCATGCAGCAGGGACTTCTCCTCTGGGGTGATCACGCTTTGCATTCTGATGAAACTGTGTTTGGGATAACAAGTGGGACAGGAATAAATCTGTCCCTTCCTTCTCTCTAGCTGAATATTGGCTTCTGTTGGAGCCGGCAGGGTGGGGGTGGCGGGGGGAGTGCAGGGCTGTGCGAGCGAGGGTCACCGCGCCCATGGAGACATTCTGCTCTGAAAGTGTCTCCTCTCGTTTTCAAAGCGAACAAATGTCACTGCCACCAGGAAACAGACGCCGTGAAAAGAGAGTCGAGAACCTGGAAGAGCTGCCCGGGCTGTAATTCTTTTCAGCTTCCAAGGCCATTACCCCGTGAACTCAAGTCAACAGGACAAGGCCTCAGAAGTCTCAGACCCATGAACAGGAGGCCGACGCCTTTCAAACCCATGGCGATGAAGTAAGGGAGCTGATTCTCCTGCTCGCTCACGATGCCCTTTGCAGCTTAAGTGTGTCTTGCCACATACTTCCTCCTCGTACCCTGCACCCTGCGTTACCAAGTACCGCTTCTTTTGGACTCACTGGTGAACAGCTGTAGCCGAAAATGTCCCAGTTTAGACAGGGTCCGTAGGAGGTAGCAGGTGTCACGGAGAACTGGGTGAGACACGTGAGTGTCTGATGGTGGACGATTAAGTTCTGTGAAGGTGCAAGGGTCTGTGACATTTCTGGGGGTCTGGTGGTCTGGGGCGAGCCGGGATGTCCCTCCAAAGTGAAGGGACAGCTGCTGCACTTTGGGTCCCCTGCCAACAAGGGAGCTGTCCTTTAAGCAGTAGGAGCATCTGACTCCACCGGAGGTCCATGCTGGATGCTCAGCTCCCCAGGGGCGGGAATATGTGTGTCTGGGGACCCAGGCGAGGGGGTGGGAGTAGTGCCTCATCGCATGACACCCAATGACCCTCTTTCAGAATGTTTTCTCTGGTCCCCTGTACGGTGGGCCCTGCTGGTTCGTAGGTTTTACTTTCCCGGAGACACTCCACCAGGCTATTTTTGACATCTTAGGCCTTTTTGACATCTTACGCCCCCAAAGGGGAAGGGTTTCTAATTTCGGCGGAAATGATGGATTCCATTGAGGAGAACAAAGATGCTGCTCCACGGTGGGCCCCTGTGGTCCCGAGTCTCCCCCTTGTACAGCCCCTCCCGAGACAAACACTGGCGAGAGACCCGCAGCCCCTCAAGGCCCCACCCCACTCCGCGGGCCACGCCCCCTGCCACGGGAGGCCCCTCCTCCTTCCAGCTCCGCGATGGGATTGACGCGCATTCGTCCCACGTGACTGACGTCTTTCCGCTACTGAACTTTCGCAGAGGGTTTTCCAATTTTCCTTTTGGTAACAGTTGTCAATGTTGATTTTCCATCTCCTCTCTCTTTCTACAGCCAGTATTGCTCTCCGAGCCCGGCCAGCTCCGTGCACCTCGAAATGTCTGCAGGCTCGAAGCCTTGTGCCTAACCTGTGCGTCGCGTCAGCTCCACGTGGGACTGCGCCAGAACCGGAGGCCGAACAGGCCTCTCTGCAGACGCTGCGCTGGGCGCGGGGGGGTTCGCGGCGGGGTCGCGGGGTGCTGGGAGGTAAGGGGGCTGGTCGTCCTGTGCATGCCTGATCGTTGTCTTGTTTCAGGAAGCTCGGGAGTTGTCTGTCTGGGAAGCGGGATGCGTGGCGGTCTCAGGGTGGCCGGCACTCGCCTCCTGTCTTCTGCGCGGCCTCCCACCGAGTTCCGCTCCGGCCTCGATGCGCCGCAGGGGTTGTGTCTGTGCGTTAAACGCGCGGCGGCAGCGTCCCTGGGGTGGGCAGGCCGTGGGAACGGAAGAGGACAGAAGGGGGGAGAAGCCGGGGCGCAGGCCTGGGGGGTGGGGGGTGGGGAGTGGAGACGGTGACCGGCGGGAGACTCTGGGTGGCAGGGCTGGAAGCTGCTGGGAGGGCAGGGACGTCGAGTGCCTGGATCTCCGCGGGGTGTTTGCGTGCTGTGCGCAGGGTGAGCGCACGTTCCGCCAGGGCGGGGGAAGCTTGATGCCCCGAGAGGGAGCACTGGCAGACTCGTGCTTTGTGGGGAGGCTGGGCTGTTTTCACCCTGATGACAGCAGCATGGACAAGGTCACTTCTCTCCCCTGCCAAAGGCCAGTACTAGGTCAGTGGCTCGGTCCCCTGAGCTGACCCTGTGACCCGGCTCCTGTTACTGCTTGCCTGTTGTCCCAGAGGTATCGTCTAAGTCTGCCTGGTCAAGGCTGGCCAACACCCTCAAGTCCCCACTCCTGTGCCCACATTGGGGACGGGTTACCACGGGCAAGCAGTTTCTTTGAGAACTGCCCGTGCGGCCCCATTTCAGACCCACAGGCTGGAACTCAGCGACCCGGCCAGGGTTGCTGGCAAGGAGGCTGGCCACCGGTCACCAGCGTGTGGCCAGACCAACCCAGGGGTTTTATTTTCAAAAGATTAAAAGGCAGGTGGCCAATAGGGAGCCACTAGCAGTCACCGCCACAGACGGCTCTGCAAACAGTCGGGCGTGAAGGAGAGATGGGGACATCATCCGGAGGAGCACCAGGGTCCCAGGGCCAAGGGGCAGTACGAGAGAGCTGAAGATACAAGAATCCAAGATGACAGTCGAGGGACGTCTGGGGGGAGGGGGCCCCAGAGCTCAGCGCGTAGACAGAGAACTTGGCCTCAGGTGGGACGGAGGGAAGGAGGCAAGAACGGGAACGCACACGGCGGTTTGCAGGCGGGGCGGCCGTTTCCCATGTCAAATAGGAAGCCGAGGCTCCTGATGAAACGGACTGGGGGCGCTTGGCGTTTGGGAGAAGGGAGACAGACGAAGTCCTCACCCCGCAGGGCTGGTCGGCTGGGCATGACGGGACCTCCTGGCGGCGTGAGGATGCGGTGAAGCCACGAGTCCAAGCCCGTCTTGGGGGCGGGAGCCTTCGATCGGGGTGCACAGCAAACCGGGTGCAGGTTTCGAGAAAGTGGGTCGTGGGTCCCGCCCACGTGAGGAAAAACGAGGATGCTGCTGTTGGAACAATCACTCGGTCATTTCCACGTGTCTCCCAGGACGCGGGACAGGAAAAGGGGGGGGGGGGAAGAAGGCTTTAGTTTTGCAACACTGGGTCTGGGGAAGCATATGGGCGAGAGCTGATGCTTCCGTGAAGTCACACTTCTATGTTTCGCTAAACCTTTTCAACTAATACACAGTTTTCCAAATGACAAGTCCCATTCACTCATGTGATAAAAAGAGACTTTCTTTGCTACGTTTGGGAGGGTGTTGGGAGAAGAGCCCCCTCGGCTGCCCGAGTGGGAGGCCGGCTGCCCCGTGCTGGGGCAGTGCAGGAAGGAACGATCGCCAGCCGGGGCCACCGGTAATTGGTGACCGTCACGGGGAAAGAGTTTTATGGCCCGTAATAGTTTTCTGAGTTAATCCAGGAAAGTCTTATTCATATGAACTATGACACAGATGAGTCAATGAGTGAGTGTCACCCAGAGACTTAAAGAGGCCCTGTTATCCCCTCAGTTCTGGGACAGTCGCCTCCAGCACTGTTGGGAGGTTGGGCGTGCGGTTTTGACCATCTCCAGATGAACAGACAGGGTAGCTGGTGGTGGGCCGGGCCGGGCAGGGGTCTGCCACAGCCTTTTCCTCTCCCGGATTTACCACCAGCTCCGGGTCAAGTGCAGCCGAAGACTCTCAGTCTTCTGTTATGAGCATCTCATTTACTCATTCGGTTTCCATGAACAAGCAAGTTCTTGAGAAGTAATTATTACAATATTAATACTAATAACAACAACAGTGACATTTTTTTTCCAAAGCGATGTCCCCAGTGAGGTCTTCTGTAGTTTTCCGCATGGAGTAAGTAGTAAGGAAGAAGAAAACCTTTCACCTGCTTTCAAACACATTCTGGAGCCCACATACGTTATGAACTTAAGCCTATATTTTGTCGCCCTGAAAGGCTCTGAGCAAAAAAAGATGATACATGGTAGAACTTGAATCATTCAAGTTTATACCGAGAATCATTCTCCACTGGTCCCGGTGGGGGCAGGCACTCCTGGGCTCCCGGGACGTGGGCATCCCCAGGAGACTCACACAGATGTGCCTTCCCTGGAAGCTCCGCCTCCTCCTGCCTCTCCTCGGCTGGGCTTTCAGCCCATGACAACGCATCCGTGATCGTAGAATAACTCAACAAACATCCAACAAAGAGCCAGAGCACCGGAGCATATTGTGAGAGGGGAAAAATAACTTTCACCATTTTATTATGGATGAAATGATCCCCAACCGTTTATTTCTTGGGGAGACTTAGGCAGGTTGCACGAAGTTGCTGAGCAGGGCATGGAAAATGTGTGTCAACACAGTGTGGATGAAGCTGTTTGCTGGACGTGGTTTATTTCACCGCCTGCATTAACAGGACAAATGAGTCATAAATATCATAGGGATAGGTATAGATTTTTAAACATTAACCTAAGATTTGAAAGTTAGAATAACTATGGATTTAGGATAAACTTATAGAACCAGAGATTCTATTTTAAATATATATATAATTGTTGCTGAGTCCTCTGTTCCTGCGGATCTCTACGTATTGTTAAAAGGATGAATTAGTTTAGAAGGAAATGCTTAGAGAAGCAATAATAACGTAGCTCCCATGTTGCAAGCTCTTCATCAAGATAGATTTGAATCCTTCCTTTTATTCCTTCATTTATAATCAGTTCTTTGCTTGGTTGACCGTGGATTTATCTTCAACCCCAATACACACACACACACACACACACACACACACACACACGAAGCAAATGTCTGCAAGAACAAAGAAAATTTACTTAAATATGACATATTCATTGGTCATAATGACAATCTAAGCTCCCTGTATCAATTATGATAGTGGTCATTCCCTTCAAAAGAGAGAGCCGTAATTTTCAGAAAATACACAATTTTAAAGATGCATCAAAATGTGTGTGTGTGTGTGTGTGTTTAAAGTATCTACTTGTTTCAGATACTTCTGGCTTTCATTTTAATCCTCTCCACCTCCCCTCTCATTCCAGGTAGTCCTGAGCAGGCTCCCGTTGGCTTTGGGGGATACAGGTGGCATCCCTGTCTCAAGCCCCCATAGGGCATCTCCAGTAGCAGGTGACACAGGGGGGCCAATCAGCATTGACTCTTGCAGCCCACAGGTGTGGGGAGATAGAGTGTGAGGTCTACTCCTGACCATCAGTGGACAGGAGCTGGTGGACACATTCTTCCCCGATCCTTCCCCAAGCAGACAGTCCCAAGACTGGTTTCATAAGGCTCCTCAGAGGGTCCCACCAAATGGACCCACCTGGCCCACTCAATAACACGTCTTCCTGCATCTGCCTCGCCGCCCTCACGTCTGCTGCCAGGCCTACTCTCCCATGTAAATCACCTTCACACGAGCTTGTCTTAGGCCCCGCTTTTGAAGGGAAGCCAGATCAAGAGTGACTTGAGTGTATTACAAAACAATCCCCTGCTTGATTATTCTTAACATTTTAATATACTACCATGGAAATTACATTTGAATATTCCATTACAGTTTTATCAATTAAGCTTCACTGTCTCATAATGTCACCTGCCGGAATTATGCTGGTAATAATTAAATAGCGTATCTGCCTGTGAACCACAGGGGCAGGGCAGGGTACTGGACGGAAAATGGACTTTGAGTTTCCAGCCTCACCTCTTGCCAAATGTGTGACCTCGGGCAAGTCACTCGACTTCTCTGAGACTCATCTGTGAAATGACCTTAATACAATAAAACTAGAAATTAATGACAACTGCAATAATGAAAAGACCTTTCTCTTTAAAACTTAAAAACTTCTAATAGCTCAAGAAACATAAAATGAAATTGAGGAATGTTTTGAAAATAACAGTGACAATAACACAGCACATCGAAATGTCTGTGATCGTACAGCCAAAACGTGGAAGAAAATTATAACTAACGTTAGCAAAAATGGAAAGATGAAAATGAATGCATTAAACACCCAACACAAACTAGAAGACTAACATGCAAGATAGGATGGAAGTTCATTTTTGCAAATTTCGAAGAAAATTGACAACCCTCTGGAAAGATTTTCATGGGGAAAAAGATAAGGGAAGAAATAACACTACTACAGATGAAGAAAGGACAAGCTACTAAATCAGCAGAAATTTAAAAGATATGACAACTCTATGTCAATGAAGATGAAAAGTGAGACTAAATGGGCAAATTTCTAGAAAAAGCTATGACTTGTCAAAACTAACTGGAGATGAAATAGAAAACCCAGTCCTCCCTAAATTAATTTATAACACAATCCCAACAAGAATATCATCATTTTAGCCACTAGACTGGACATGTTGATTATAAAGGCCATTTAGAAGATAAACAAGCAAGAATAATCAGGAAAATGCTCCCTCCACCCCGAAAGCAATGCAATGTTAGGGTGCTGATGAGCATATCTAGATATTAAAGCATATTACATGGTCTGTGTGATTAAAACAACATGGTATCAGTATGTGCATGTATAGACAGACAACCTAAACAACAGAAAACGCAGAAACAGACCCCACCGAGTGTAGAAATTCAGTATAGGTTAAGGTGACATCTCAAATTGGTGGAAAAATTTAATGCAATGTTGAAATCCATGGGAAAGCCTATAAAAATAGATAATCGAGCTCATTCTTACACCATACACAGGAGTATATTCCAAACGGATCATAGATTTCAATGTCCAACAAGAAAACATGAGGAAATGCCTTTATAACCTAGGAATCACAGCCAAGAAGCTTTCCTAACTCTGACTCAAATCCCAGATTAACGTGTGTACATAAAAATATAAAATTTGCATGGCTGAAAGCACCGGAAGCTAAGCAAAACCACAAACAGAGTGGAGAAAACATTTAACGTTTTTATTGCAGACAAAAGGGATTAATATATTAGGCTGAGCCATCTGAAATTACTGGTCTTGGGCCATTTCGACCCAACAAAATAGCAATTTCATATGATTCGATTGAATACCTCGTACGTAAGGAACTTCTAAAAATAAAATGGCCACTATCCCCATGGAAGAATAGACTAGAGATAGGAACACACAATTCACAACTAGAAAAGCAAATGGCTTCTGGCCATGTGGAAAGATGCTTGTGCACACTCATGAGACTCCATCCCAAAGAAACAGTGCAAGGATGCCCAAAAGGTACCTGCAAAGGTTTCGCCCAGCACTACGTGCAGGAGGCTGGAAGCAGCCCAAATGTCTCGTACCTGATAGCATGTGTCCAAGGGTTACCTCGGATATTCTTAGATCTTTGTATTTCTATATACATTTTTGAATCTGTTTTCCAATTTACACACACACACACACACACACACACACACACACTCCTGCTGAGATTTTATTGGAATTACTCGAATCTGTAGATCAATTTGGACAGAAATGATATCTTTACAAAATTGAGTATTGAACCCATGAAGCTTTAGTTAAGCCTTCTCTAGTTAATCTCAATAATGATTTGTAGTTTTCTGTGTAGAGATTTTGAACGTCTTTTGTTAGATTTCTTTCTTTGTTTTTGATATTCTTTGAGACTCTGGTAAATTGTATCTTATTTTTAATTTTCATTTCTAATTGTTACTAGAATTTAGAAATACAATGTTTATATTGACCTTGCTAAATTTATTTATTAATTCTAGGGTTTATCAGTATATTTAGAAATTTTTTCTACCCAAGCGATCATAAGATCTGTAAATAATGACAGTCTGTTTCCTGCCCTTGAATCTTCATATCTTTTATTTTCTCAATTTACCAAACAAAAGATTATATCTGACAGGCTTTTTTAATTTAAGTGTCACATACATTATTTCTTTACCCTTCTCAGTGCAAGGACTTCAAATTTTAACTTTATTTAGCCCTTTCTCACCCTTTGGGCTATTGTTGTAACATATTTTAATTCTATAACGTATCAATTGGACATCATCAAAATTAGAAACTTTTGGATTATAAAGAAATTATAAACAAAAAATTATAAAGAAAGTGAAAAGACAACCCACAGAATGGAAGAAAATTTTACAAAACATCTATCTGATGAAGGGTCTATGCTCCAGAATATATTACAACTCAACAATAAAAAGGATGAATAACTCAATTTAAAAATGGGCAAAGGGTTTGAATAGACATTTCTCCAAAGAAGACACACAGGTGGGCAATAAGGACGTGAAAAGGTGCTCAGTGTCATTAGTCACCAGGGATGTGCACCTGGTGCACAATGAGGTACGAACGTCACATCTATTAGGGTGCCATAATTTTTTTAATGGAAGAGAACAAGTATTGGGGAGAATGTGGAGAAATTGGGCACTTCATACATTGTTCATGAGAACGTAAAATGGTGCAGCGTCTTTGAAAAGGGGTCTGGCGGTTCCCCAGGCATTCAATATAGAGTCACCATATGGCCCATCCATTTCACTCTTAGGTATCCATCCAAGAGAATTAAAAACATGTGTCCCCCACAAAAACGAGTACACACATACTCACAGCAGCAGCATGCATAATAGCCAAAAAGTGGAATTAACCCAGAAGTCCATGAACTGATAAATGGATAAATAAAAAGTGTTTACCAATCCATGGAATATTATTCAGCTGTAAGAAGGAGTGAGAGATTGACACATGCTACCACACAAATGATTTTTGGAAAAACTATACTAAGTGAAAGAAGCCAGTCACAAAAGGCCACATATGCTGTGAAATGTTCAGAAAAGACAAATCCACAGGGACAAAGAATAGATTAGTGGGGCTGAGGGAAAGGAAGAGTAGGGGGTGACTGGTGATGGACGTGGGGCATCTTTTTTGGGGTGATGAAAATGTTCCGGAGTTATGGTGATAGTTACACAACCTTGTGAATATACAAAAACTACTGAATTGTGTACTTTAAATAAGTAAATTTTATGGTTTGTGAATTGCATCCAATGGAAATTTTTGGAAAAAAATCGTCATGTTTCTTGGATATTTTCAATATACTATCATATCAGATTGTTCATTTATTTATGAGACCCACCTACAATTTTTTTTAGTAACATTGTTTTTTCCTTATTTTAGTGTCAAGGTTCTACCACCAAAAATGAGGTTTTCTCTCTTTTTTTATTTTTCTCTCTTTTATCTTTCTCTTGAACATTTATATAAAATAAACAACTATGGCAAGCAGTAAAACTTGCCATTTGAGCTGATGCTTTGTTACTAGTGAAATCATATTTTATATTTTTTCTTGAGTTTTATTTATTCATATTCTTCTAAAAAATTTGCCAATTCATCTAACTTTAAAATTTTCTGGCATATGTTTATTTATAATCTGATCTGATTTTTTCTATTTTGTGTGCAATTACGAGTCCTTTGGTTCTTAATGTTGTTGTTGATGCCTTCTCTTCTTTTATTTAACTTGCAAGAGGCTCGTCTTCCTTTGTAAGACTTTCAGTGGTTCCTTTCTGTAATACATGCATTGAAGACAGTAATACATGCATTGAAGACAGTAATCTTAGCCATAGTATTTATTTTAACTTCAAAAAGCTTTGAGATGTGGCACTTTCATTGTTAATTCTAAATATTTAATAGTTTCTAGTTATAGTTCACCTTGCATATTGTTAGGATTGTGGGTTTTTTAAGCTATCTTTAAAATAACTTAAACTAATTACCTTGTGGTCAGAGATTATGGTCTGTATCATATCAATTCCACTCCATGCATTTTACTAGGATTTCTTTATGGCCTAATAGTTGGTCAATTTTTATAAATGTTCTATATACTTGAAAAGGATGTATAGTATCTCAAAATCAAAATTATGTATATATTATATGTATGTATAACATATTCTATATAGATTAAATCTTAATAATATTATTAATTCTTGTCCTTATTTTTTGTTGTTCAGTTGTTATATGTTGATATATTTAAAAACTTTAAAATTTTTTTCAGCTTGGGGTCGAGTAGGGAGACTATGATTTTTTAATTACTAAATAATGTAAAATGTAGTTGCTTTACCATTGTTGATTTTTTATGATAAAGCCATAGGATAAAATATTGATACATGAGGCCTCTCATTTTCTCTCCTTCTCAGGTCCTTGACTATGCATATAAACACGTGGACCGCCGGCCTCAGACTTTGAATCGGGCAACTCTGGGCCCCACCTGTGCCTGGACACCCCTGACCTCGCCTGGGACTAGAGGCTGTTGGGAAGGGATTGGGAACCCACGAGGCCCCAGACTTGAGGCATGTCTCTAATAGCTTTATCGATACCGAACCCGATTTTGACAATTTCATCTATCTGACTTCGGTCCTACTTTGGGGCAGGACTTGGTAGAGAGAGAGGTTCCACACGCTTATTGTAAGAAGTTGGAAGCGCCTGATGCCCAGTGTAATAAAAGTAATAAGTGACCTTACGCTGGGAGGTGCCACCTGTGTGTGGGCCTGCTCCATACGCCTGCTCCTGCCCTGCCGTCTGCTCCCTCAGCCAACGTGGGGTGTCCCCCCCCATTCACCTCCGGGCCGGGTTCGGACCCCGATTAGTGTAGACACGCCTTCTCTCCAGAACATAGAGAATGTGTCTAAAAACTGACCAAATGTTGGGCTGTTATGAGTTCTCGGCAAATCACATGGCGCCGATGCCACACAGACCTTTCTCTGCCCATATGCTATTAAGTTAGACGTTCGTCAAAAAGAAAAGAGATCACTCAAAGAGCACCACCCTCATTAGGGGGAAAACACTTTCCCTCCCCTCCCCTTCCCCTCTCCTCTCCCCTCCCCCTCCCCCCTCGCTGGGATAGTGGGCTCTGCGCCACAAACAGGCAGACAAGCAGGAGAAAACGCTCACACGTTTGTTAAGTTACGATATTGGGTGCACGGGACATCACGGGAAAAAGCGGAAGCCAGAGGTGAGGTCTGAAAGCCGCAGACCATCTGGTAGGGGAAGGGGGGGCCGGCTTCTCGCGGGAAAGGAGAGGGTTTGCGCCAGGTGACTGGGCCCTCAGCGGGAGGCGCCAGAGTCTATGACCCAGTTTGTCACTTCTAGTCTCCTCTCCTTACGACGAGTCCATCTTGCTAGCTGATGGAACTCGGGGAGCGGGTGTGTGGCCCTGCGAGGTCCTTTCGGAGGGTCTGTTATGTCATGGCGCCGGCGAGCTGTCCGCTCCTGAGCCCACGTGTCCGCCCAGGTTCTCCTGCCACCCCAGGCCGGGCTCCCCCCGCGTGGCTCCCTCACGGCAGCCCACGCAGGCCCGGCGACCCGGCCCGGGTCCGTCTGGCTCATTTCCTCCGAGGAGATGCGGCCTCACTGGGCATTTTTATAAACGTGTTTAGTTCATAGCTTCGGATTCACCATCTCTTCCATCCACCTCCACAGGGCGAATGGAAATGATCCTTTTATGATGTTTCCCTCTTTTTCAACTGGAAAATGGGCCGCGCCCCTGGCTGAGGAGTGAGGGAGTCGGAGAGTCTGCGTTGGCCTGGCAACGGGACCCTTCTGAAGAGGAGAAGCCTGGCGAGTTTGTTTACGCAGACCCGGCAGAGCCCTGCTCTGTTTCCTTGGCTCCACACTGGAAATCTGACCGACTGACAGATAAAATCTCACCGCAGAGCGTTCTCGCCTGCCGTCGGAAACAGCACTCTCAGGGGGACACGGGAAGCCAGAGGACAGAAGTCAGCGCTCGGCGTGCGGGGGCCTGGCCTTCCACCGTGGCTTGGGTGCTTGACGTTCCCTCTAAGCAAATGCCCCCCCCCAGCGTTGTCCCTTTCCAGAAAGATCTGGCATTAGAATGTCCCAGTAGTTACAGGAGGCCCGGAGACACCTGAGGTAGGGTGCATGTGACCAGTCTCGGTCACAAAGCAGTGGGGGTGAGAGGGGACGCCATCAAGACTGGCCAGAGTGCGGCGAGGATGGAAGGGCACCCCTTTCCTCCCTCAGAGCGGTCTCCTGGGACAAGGATGTCTGGACAATCAGCGAAGCGGGCCCGGTCGTTCCGGAGCCTGCTCATTCCCAGTGTGTCGGGTGCTATGCCTCGGGACAGGGAGGTGCACGAGCTCCACTCCTGAAGTTCAGAGGAGCCCTCCATCCACCCCACCCGGAAAGACAGACACCCACTGGGCAGGGCCGGATGACAGCTGGGGCGGGGCCTGACAGAGGCTCCAAGCGGGGAGCCGAGGGGAGCCCGGGGGGTGGGCTGCAGCGTGCCCCTCTCCGTGGAGGGGGGAGGAGGCTCCTGCGAATGTCTGAAAACATTATTATCAAACATTATTATCGTGGACCTGGGGGCGGGGGCCTCCCACCACGTGTGCTCCTGTCACCGTTTCAAGTGCTTACGCTTTGTCCCGAGGCCCCTTTCTGAGTGGAAGGGTCTGAGGGAGGGTCTGAGGGGGTCTGAGGAGTGAGCTCAGCCGTCAGCAGCAGAGACCCGCACCTGGCATTTTGGGAGGGACCCTGGGAAGCTCCTCACAGGCCAAGCAGAGAATTCGAAGAAGGGGCGGCCCGTGGTGATCAAAGACTAGCGAGGGCGACAGGCAGTGAGGTCTCCTCATTGTCCTCAGGGCCTGAAGTGTGGCTCCAGTTGTTGGCCACCCGCCTTGAATGCTGTTTTCCAAGAGAGAATTCTTGTAACACGTGAGAGTGTCTGAAGACTAATTGCACCTCTAGAGTTACGTGGAGAGGACCATTCCAGGTGCTTCCATGACAAAGAACGCGTCCTGATCCCCGGCTCGTGGAGACGGCTTCCCCTCGGTCCACCAGTGGGTCTCATGGAGGTTTCCCACCTCCAGAGGCCTCTGCCACCAGCCCCTGGAATTGTCTTCCCTCTGGGAAGGCACCAGCAGATTGTTTTACAGACTTCTCCAGGGACCCTTCTCAGAGGAAGTGACAGAAGTGTCAGCCAGTTGGGGGCACGGGGCTGTCCCCCAGGGGAGCAGGACGCATCTGCATCCTGCAGCTGGCCAAGGGCAAGCCTCAAGGTCACCGAGCCGGCTGCCTCCGACACGTAGCCCCTTGAGCGAAGAATCTAATTTTATTTGAAAGAGAAGACTGCTGCCGACCAGGTGCCTGCTGAACGGGTAAGTCTGGTCCTTTGAGCCCAGTTGAAAAACAAGTTAAATGGAGTAAAAAAAAAAAAAAGATCCTCTCTTTAAGAAACAGAACAACGTGGGCCGTGTTGGGGCCAGAAGCGAACCTCGCTCAGCAAGAGTGGGGGAACCCCAGAGGTTCCAAGACACAGGAAAACGGTCCGAGTCAAGCTTGGTAAATAATGAAGTGTCTGTTTGTTGGCGACTCAAAGGTTGGGTCCGAAAGGAGGGAGGGATGGGCACACGCAAGAAGCCACTCATTGAAGGAGAAGACATGAAGGAGAAGACAAAGGGGTGTAATTAACACCAAGGATGTGCCCAGGAAGCCAAGGGCGGAAGGCCCAGGAGAGATTTGTGGGCCCCAGGGTCAATGTAAAAGAAGACAAAGCCCCCCCCCCCCCCCGCATTCACTCTCTGATGGTAGACACAAAGCCGCAGTGAGTGACCGCCGGGGAACTGTGACTCCCGTCCCCGTCCCCTCCAAGTTCAAAAAGCACCTGACTGATGTGGTTGGGAAAATGAGGAGCCGGAAGGAAGCGACACTTGCTATTGTGTGAAAATAGAAATAAATAAGAGCCCCGAGTCACCCAGGAATCTTTCGGTTCTACGGCCCTGTAAGTTACTGAGGGCTCTTCTGTTTCGAGGATGCTTCCGAGCCCACGATCACGTCAAAGACCCTCCTTTAGTCATGAGAGGACTTGGGGCTCAGTTCTAAATCACAGCTCTGCATCTTGAAACATCCTGGTACAGAGGGAGAGAGAGAGAAAGGGGAGGAGGAGGGGAGGGAGGGGAGGGAGGGAGGAGGAGGGAGAGCAGAGGTGAGGGAAGGGATGGAGTCTGACCCTGGCCCCCACCTTTTTTTTTTTGCACAGAACACTGAGTCCTTGTGTTGAACATTTTAGTTTAAAAGACTGTGCCTGTTTGTTTTTGCTTCTTTGCTTTTTAACTTATTTTTCTTACCAAATAGCACCTGATCGCTGTAGGACATCAGCCACCCCCGCAAAGAGCACTGGAGTGGCTGAAGTAGAAGGTCAATGCCACTGTCCGCCCCAATGCCGTCGCCCAAGGGTGGACCCTGTGGGGTCCCCGTGTGCCATCCAGGACCCTCTCTTTGCCTGCACAAACCACGGCACGTGCATCCCTTCTCCTGTGCGCTTACAGACGTACAAATCAAGACCGTCGCTTAAGCGTTCCTTTCTCCTGGGCTGTGTTTGATAACTAATCGCTCATTTGGACCAGGATCTGAACCAGACGTTTTCAGGGGGAGCCGCCGTGCCCAGCGCCAGGTGCTGGAGGCGGAGTCCGGTCATTAGCCCTGCCCAGCCCCACGGTCTCCAGGCGATCACGCTGAGAACCAGGACCGCCGCCCGGGTGGACTCTGTCAGCCCCTGGGTGGACCTGGGACGGAGGGTGGCCCGTGAGCCCAAAGGCACTTGGTTCCGACCCGTTCAAGCAATTTCATCCGAAACCAGAAAGGCAGAAGAGAAGGTCCAAGAACCAGGTGCGAGCCTTCTCCATCGGCCCAGACTGCCGGGCGTCTGCCCCTGTGCCACTCGACACGTGGCCGAGTCAGGATCTCCAGGGGACAGCAGGAGCATGTTAAAAAGCTTTAGACCTGAGTCTCGTGTGAGGACCATCGTCCAGGAGCCCGGAAGGAAGGAAGACAGCCGAGCCCTGTCTCTGTCCACTGTGGCTTATTTCAGGCCACCCTGTGAGAAAGACACTTAGGCCAAAGAAACGGGAAGGGGACGGGGTGGGGGCAGCCTTGGCCCGCTGGTGCCCGTGCCGACATCCGCTGTGAGCAGCCTCCGTGCAGAGATGGGGATTTCCGGGGCCGGAAGAAGTGCTTTTGGGTGCTGCAGATCAGCCCCCATCAGTTAATAAGTGGGGAGCGTCGTGGGGGCCGCCAGACTTGCTCAGGGACGAGGGCCAAACGTGAATGGAAGAACACGGAGCGGCGTAAGCCACTGTACAATCGGGCGCTGGAGCGGGTGGCGTAGACGTGGCCAGTCCGGAAGAGCCGGACGAGGGGTAGGGAGGCCGGAGCGGCTTCGCAGAGCGGTGGGACTTGAGCCGCGGCACCGGGAAGGGGGCGGATCCCAGAACGAGTGGAGTCAGGAGAACGGGCCCGGGCCCTGCAGGTCGAGGAGACAAACCCGTGAGTGGACGGGAGGAGGCAGGTGATGGAGGCTGAGGAGAGGGAGGCAGAGCGTTCAGGCCTCACGGCGTGAGTTAGGCAGCATTAGTGATCTGTGCTTCTGATCAGAAGATCATTAGTGATCAGAAGCCCCTGGAGAAGAAGCAAGCGATACTTACACCCCAGCTCCCGAGGGTCCACACGCAGCATCGACGTTTCCTTGGCGATTAACCGAGCGAGAAGCAGATGTGGCCGAGGAAATCAAAGGTTTCGGTTTGGGCCTTGATATGTTTGAGATATTAGATAGATATTAGGGGGTGAGATCAGGCAGCTGTCGGATGTAAAAGTCTAGCGAACAGGGCGAGACCATCGGCGAGGAGGCCGCGTGGAGGCGGTAGAGGCCAGGAGACAGCAAGGCCCGCTCAGGCCTCCCCGCTCCCCCCGACTGCTTCGCGGCAGAGCAGGACTGAACGCATATCCGCTTCTCGTCCAAAATTCATCTCCAAACACCAACGTTCAAATCCCCGACGCGGCTTAGCTCCAGGCCGCCAACTCTCAGCTATGGTATCTTTTGTTTTTCTTTTCACTCGGATGTCTTGCCAAAATGCCTTCATGATAATGAAAATACGATGTGTCAAAATCCGCGGGCTTCACCTAAAGTCACGCTGAGAGGGAAGTGTGTCCCTTCAAATGCTTGCGCCAGGACAGAGGGAACGTCCGAAACGTCAACAATCTAGTATTCATCCCCAGAAGCGAGGAAGCAGACAGCAAATTAAGCCCGCAGGAAGTCGAAGGGAGGCAACGAAACGATAGGAACAGACATAGCAGAAATTAATGAAATCGCAAGTAAAGCGTGGACCGGGCAGGCTCGCCAAAGCTGGTGCTTTGACAAGACTAACTGATAACCCCCTGGAATCTCTGATCAAGAAGAGACGGGACCGTCTTAGTGCACCCGAGCTGCCACAACTGACTACCACAGACCCGGTGGCTCAAACAACAGAAATCCTCGGTCGTGGAGGCTGGGAGTTCAAGGTCAAGGGGTCGGCAGGGTTGCTTCCCACGGAGGGGCATGAGGCAAGGCTCGCTCTCCTCTGCTCATTGATAGTCTGTGTCTTCGCACGGTCTGCCCCGATGGGTGTCTGTGCTCTGATCTCGTCTTACAAGGACAGGAGTCCCGTGAGACTGGGGGCCACCCATAGAACCTCATTTTACCTTGATTATCTCTTTTAAAGCCCTATCTCCAAATGCAGTCATATTTTGAGGTGTTGGGGGTTAGGACGTCAACATATGAATTTGGGGGGAGGAGGAGGCGTGACTCAACTCATGACAGATCTTACAGACATCAAAGGGGATGTCTAAGGGGCTATTATAAACAATGTGTGCCAAAAAGAATTTTACAGTTAAGATTAAATGGACAATTTCCTTGGAAAACACATGTTCCCAAACAATCGCAAAAATAAATAGAAAACCTGAATAGCCTATAACTAGTAAAGAAATTGAATTCACAGTTTTAAACTTTTTTAAAGTTTAAAGGCAAATTGATCAATAGGGTAATATAGCACAAATGGTAATATAGCACAACTAAATTGTTTTTTTTTTTCGCTAGAAAGCAATGTTGGTTTAACATTTCAAAATTAATCAGTCCCTACAATTTACCATGTTAACAGAAAAAAGAAGAAAAATTATGATCCTATCAGCCGATTTTCAAAAAGCTGTTGATTAAATTCAATACTCATTCATGAGAAACATTCTTAACTGAAACTAGAAGAGAACTTTCCCAACATGATAGCAATGTCTTCATAACACCCACGGCACGCATTAGGCCGAAGGTGGAATGTTAAAAGCTTTTCCCCCAAGATTAGGGATAGATGAGGATGTCTGCTAACTCCAACACTTTTTGACGTGGTTCTGGAGGTCTTAAGCAGAGCAATAGGGCAAGAAAAAAGACATAAAAGACATAAAAACTGGGGGGAAGGGGGAAAATTGTCATTATTCACAGATAACGTGTCTGTTTATATAGAAAAGCTAAACGGACCTAAGCATCTTATTAAAATGAGTTTAGCAAGGTTGTTAGACATAAGGTAAATACACGAAAATTATATTTCTAGAAACTAGTAAATGGAAAATGGAAATTTTGAAAATGATACCATTTACAATAGACTAAAAAATCAAGTACTTAGGAATAAATAAAAGATATGTAAGTCCTGTATGCCACAAAACATTGTTGAAAGTTTTGGTAGCCTAAATAAATGGATATATATATATATATATATGTATATATATATATATATATATATGTATATATATATATATGTATATATATATATATATATATACACACACACATACACACACATATATATACACTAACAGGCACACACACATATATATATATACACAAACAGACACACACAAATACACAATATTCATAGATTGGATACTACAAAAATGTCAATTTTCTCTGTATCAATCTATCACATTAAAACCCCAAAATTTCAAGATCCCAGAGTGTTTTAAAAAACAAATGTGTATTATACTAAAAGATATTAAAAGACCAATTCTTGAACATGTACAGTAAAGGGCTAAGAACAGACATAAAAATTTTAAAGAAGCACAAAGTTGGAGAGCATCGTCCACTAGACATAAAGTTATAGAGCTGTACGCACACAGGCAAATAAACCAATGGAATGAACAGGCTCCAGAAACAGACCCCTCACATATAATCACTTGATTTCTGGCAAAGATAGCGCTGTAGAATAGTGAAAAACACATACTTTTCAATATATGGACTTCAGTTAAGCAGATATTCATAAGAATACACACACACACACACACACTCACACACACACTCACACACAGCTCTGAAAATGAACTAGAGCTACCTGCCAAAACACGGACAACTCTATCAAAATGATGAACAGCAACAACAACAAAGCAGACACAAAAGAAGATGTACTTCTGATTTCATTTACACAAAGATTTTCCCTCAAAAAGGCTGAACTAAACCCTAGCGTTTGGGGGTCCGCGCCGCACACAGAACCGCTCGGGGCTGCCATCTGCACTTCCTGCCCCCCCATAGGAGCTTACCTCAGTGTCACTAAGCACACGGCTTAGGTGCGTCGCCCCCGCCCCTCTCTGTTGGGCTGGCCGGTTGGGAGCAGCCTTCCTGTGCGCCTCCTAGGCATAGCATGACAAGCACACTCTCCAGCAACCTCGTTCTGCCTTCAACAGATGCACCTGCCGCTCAGATGCCCCGTGGGCACCCCTCCGCCAGCGGGGGCAGGAGGTTGGTAAGGAAATGCCTCGGCTCCCCATCCTCCAGCACCCGCCCCCCAGCAGGACCGGGATAAAGCTGGCTGCGTGTGGCTCCTCCTCCGAGGGCCCGGTGGGGCTGCAGGCGCCCACGTGGGTGACCGGTCATCCACACGCTTGACGTTCACCTTTCTCCCTTCCCCATCTCACTCACCTTACTCCTGCCTCCTCAGATCACCTCCCCAATAAACTATAGGCTTTGGGGGAACCCACACTAAGACAGATGTTACAGCCAGAAAGCAATGAGCATAAAAGCAGAAGGCAGGGATTAGCTCTTGGCAGGTTGAGAGACAAGGGGTGAGTGATAGAGAGGCCTGAGGAGAAGATTCTAGAGAGCTGGCAAATATTCTCTCTAGACCAGGCCGTGCTTATTGTGTGCGATAAATCATTGAGCGATTCACTTGGCTTCATGCATTTTTCTGTGTTATAGTTAATCATATAAAAGTTTAATAATTCACAGGCATTATTAAAAGGTTTCGATCATTCAAAAACGTGTTTTAAATGAATCAGTTGTATAAACCGTGCTTCAGTGTCAGAAAGTTTTGTTTCGTAGATTCCGAATTACAGTAAATTGAACAAATGAAGCGCAAAGGCCACTGGAACTTCGAAGACCCGGGCAATACGGGAGCGCCTCCTCCCAGCACTCACCCTGAGGATGGCTGGCACTGCTCTGTGCAGGTTAGGTGGTCACTATTCCCCTGGGGACAGCGCATCAAAGCCGAGACAGGCAGGGGATGGCCCCACCCCCGGGCTGCGACCAGAGCCTCACGGCCTTGCGCAGGTGGGCCACAGGCTCCCTGCGGTGGCTTCCTGGACCAGCTGTGGCAGGAGGGCCGCTGGATGGGGCCCATAAAAATGCAGGATGCTAACGATGGCCCGGAACATACTCCTCCATAAAAATCGATCACTGTTGATCTGAAATTCAAGTGCGGCTGGGCACCCTGCAGGTGACTCTGTGTCCCGTGAGACTCTCTCCCCATCCGTGAGCCAGCGGTAAACGGCCACCCAGGCTGCCGCTGCCTCGGTTCTGGAACCCGAGTCCAACACCCTTTGGGCCCTGGGTTCATGCTCTGGCTCAGCTCAGACCCCGATCACAGCGCCATGGCTCCCGTCCCGCTTTGTCCCAGACCGTCTGGAGTGCGGGCTTCGCCCCCATGGACTCTCTACAAGGAGCGTACGTGTTTGGAAACCAGAATTTCATTTTCCTCTGGACACAGTACCATGACGTCCCCAAGCCAGCCCGTAGCAGCCTGTTTTAGCCCATAACGGACCCAGGCGCTGCTTCGACTGATCCCACTGCGTGTAGATCGAAACACTATGTTTGAGCGTCTGTCTCTCTGCCACGGGCTGTGGTAGGGTACAGGAGGAGTCAGGCTGTCCTGCCCCCCTGCAGTTTGCAAGGCAGTGCAATTAAAGGGCCATAGTTTGGGGACATTTTCCCTAGGAAACATACTTTCTGGGTTCAAATGCAGAGGCTCCCCCAGCAGGAGCAACTGTGGCCATAGGAAGCGTGTGGGGTAAGAGCCCCTGCATAAGTAGGCACACGTGCGAGTGTAGGAATGCGACCTGTGCAGGTGTGTACATGCGTGTACACATGTGCACGTGTGTGGGTGTAAGACTCACCAGGTCCACAGAAACGGCCCTGAAGAGTGAAAAGCGTTATTGACCAGAAGACACAAATAACTCGTGAATGCCACATAGAATTAGAAAAGGCACCCTGCGCTGCGATATCTGTGTCAGCGCGCACACACACACACGCACACACGCACACCTGTGGCTCTGCAAGCACCCAGATCCTCTGAACCCGGAGCCAAAAGGCAGCTGCCCTGACAAGCCGCCAGTGGGTGGGCAGGGGCGGCCAGAGGGCCGCGGCTGTGAGGGCTGGGGCTGGCGCCCAGGTGGAAGGCAGGTGCTCCGGAAACAATGGCCCCAAACAGGACGGCGAATGCCTCACCTGAGGCCCACACGCCGACGCTGCGGGGGCTGGGCTCGGCGGGGGCAGGGGCGCGCGGTCCCGGGTTCGAGAGCCTGCTCCGGCGCTGACTGCGACGCGGCCCTAACCCTCTCCAGGGGCCTCAGGCAACCACGCGGGGGCGATCACACCCGCTGCGTAAAGTTAGGGCCATCGAACGGGCCTTAAAGTCCATGAAGTCCATCGAAACCTTGACACAGGGCCTGGCACCAGCTGTGTTATTAAAAACAATGTCATTCACGCAAAAAAAAAAAAAAATCTCGTGGCCGCGGGCTTTGCAGAGAAAGCGTGCTCACAACAGAAAACGGAAATGGCATCCTGGGGCCCGCGCCCCCCGCCCGGCCGCAAAGCGCTTAGAAGGCAGGAGACGCCAGGTGGCCGTCCGCCTCCGCCAGGGCTCCGGCCGCTCTCCCCGCCACCCGCCCGGCGCTGCAGGCTCAGGCCAGGAAAGGTGGGGCTCTTCCACCACCTCGTGGACACCCCGAGAACGCAGGTGAGCGCCCCGCCGCCGCCTGCCCATCCCCAGCTGCGCCCGGCCCGTCCCCGCGCCAAGCCCGGCGCTTTCTCCTCTGGCGTTTGGGCCCCCGCAGGCTCCCTGGGTCGCTCACGGGCCCCGGGCGAGCGAAGGGCCTGGCCTCTTACTCGGTCGGTACTGATCTGCTTCGTCCGGAGCCAGCGCCCGCTGCGTGGCTTGGAGGGTGTGATATAAACCTGAGTCCTGTCCTGCCGTTTGAATGGTCCCTCTGGGTCTGACTTGGTCTGTTTAGGGTAATAACGACCCTTTGGTCTCCGTCCTCCCATCCTCTCTAGGGTGCAGCTGGGGTGGGGGCTGGGCGGGGTTCGTGTGACCTCCCAGTATTGTGGGCAGAGGTTCCCGGCCACATCTGGTCACCGCGTGCCCCGCAGGCTCCTGACTTGCCGGGTTTCGCCGTGAGGCTGCCGGGGTCCCACCGGGCCCTGTGGACCGCTCTGCCAGTCCCACCCACCTCCCCGCTTGACTGTGCTTCCTCACGGGGGGGGGGGGGGGCCCAGGGTGACCCCGTCAGGTCATCTTCTCAAGGCCTACTGTGCTTTCAGCTCTGAGTAGGGCAGGTCGACTCACCACGCCCTATGTTCCCACCCCCGCCAGGCCGGAGGCCACCAGGCTGGTGCCAGCAGCTCAGCCCCATGCGAACTCCCGCCTGGACAGTGCTGCCCCCAACGCAACGCCCAGCGAGGGGCATCTCCCGCCCCCCTGCCTTTGCCGGCACCCGGGCCCCTCTCGGGGTTCCTCCGCGTTCTGTGGGGCTCCTCCCACTCGCCTCTGTCTACACGCCAAAGGATAAGACGCCCACGGAGAGAAACAGCCACCAGCGGTCTGGGCCTGGAGGGTTGAGAAAGAAGAGTTCTACTCTTAGAAGGTTCTTGCTTCGGAAGGTTAAAAAAGGTCAAAGGAATCCGTTAGCCTTTTCTCCACAGTGCCTAAAATTCCAGCCTTTTCTCTTTCTGCAAAATCCTATTTTGAATATCGGGAACGAGATATCAACTTTTGTTACCTCAGGCTTTCCCAATGTCAACCCCCCACCCCACCCCCGCCCAGCAGATGAACGCTAAAGAAACAGCTGACCAGCCACGCCCCACACCCCCTTCCTTCTCCCCCGGGTGGGGCCACATGTGTCCCTCCCTTGTGGTTCAGTGTGGCCCCGAGATGGAAGACGCCTGGGTCCCCGAATGACTGCGTGGAGGCTCCCCACCCCCCATCAAGAATGCCCCTTTGGACTTCACGTGGGCCGAAAACAGGTGTCTATTGGGGTGAGCCCCTGGGATGTTGAGGTTGGCTTATCCATTGAATAGCAGGGTTTTTGTGTGTAAATGCAGAATAGAAAACCGTGTTGATCTTTTTTCAAACGACTTCATTGCTCCTGTTGAGACGAGAGAACGAGAGAACCACCTCTCTGACCGCTCCGTCTCCTGGGCCTGGCCAGGAACTGTTGAGATTCCTCCGCTACATCTCTCCCCGTTGGTGTCATCGTCCCCGGTTTGGCTTCAGTTGGCTCCTGTGTGCAGGTGATTCACAAAGGACCACCTCTGAGCTCCAGACTCACACCTCCATGGCCCAGGTGCCTCAAAGGCCCCTGGAACATCCTGTCCCCCAGCCAGCCTGTGGCTCACACCCACCAGCTGACCTGCTCTCTTCTCGATGGCCTACCTTCCTTTGCCCAGGTGTTCGAGCCGAAAACCTCTGGCACCTCCCTCCCTCCTTCCCACATCTCCCACCTCTGATCTATCACCAAGTCCTGTGGGTTTTGTCTCCCAAATGCCTAGCCACCCCACCCCCACCTCTGTCCCTCCACTGTCACCCACTTGCTCTCACCTCAGCCGTTCTGTAAGCTCCCACCTGGCGCAGCCACCTGGTCCTCCCGGTCCCCTCCAATCCACTTGCCGCCCTGAGCTCTATGATCTTTGCAAAATATATGATTAATGTCACCTGCTCCCCTGCCTAGAACGTCACTAAGCTGCACCTCGTTCTTACGAAAGGGCAGCCTGCCCCTCCAGCCCTGCGCCTCTGCACCCCAGCACCCCGGCTCCCTGGCTCCCTCCAGCTCTGTGCTCACCGTGCCCTCTCCCGTCACAAGACCCCTCCGCCCGGACACGCGCCCTCCCTACTCAGCTGCGGTGCACCTGCCATCCCACCTGTCCTCAGGGAACACCTGACGCTGCCAGCGAGGTCAAATCCCCCTCTCAGAAACGTTGCTGGAGCCACAAGTCTCCCCTCGGCAGCACTGCCTGCCTTGTGTTTTCACGGCAGTTGGTGATCTCGTCCGTGCTGTCCCTGCCTCGGCCACCCCGCGTCCACCCCAGGGCCCTTGCACTTGCTCTTCCCCCTGCCTGGCATGATCCCCTCCCTCCCCCTCACCCCCAGATGTGAGCAGGACTCAGCCCTTCGCCTCCTTAAGTCTTCCTTCAAATGTCACCTTCTAGATGAGGGCTCATCAACAACCCTACCTAAAACTGCAGCGGCAGAGTCCCCCGGTCCCCACCTCCTGGGCTGCCCCTGGGGGGGGGAGAGGTTGGGGAGGGAAGGTCACTATCTCCTGGCATGTCACGTATCTGTGAGATTTGTCTTTTGCATGGGTTTCTTCCTCTCTGCAACGTCACACCACAGGGGCAGGGATGTCTGTCTCTTTTTCCATGGCGGGATCCCCAGGCCCCTAGCACAGGGCCCGCACCTGATCCATCTGTTAAGTGCATAAGCGGATTCGGTGCCATGGTTGCGGGCAGGGCCAGCTCGTCCGTCCTGTAAGGGGGCGCAGCGCCCAGAGCACACAACGGCTTTTAGGGGTGGGACGAGGTGAGTTCGTCCCTTTTACAATCAGAAAAGAAAAAAGAAGAGGACTCTCAGGCCTAGGGAGCGTGTTCGCAGAGAGGGTTAATATGTCCATCTTTAGAGCAACGCGGTCCTAAAATAAAATTTTAACATTTTTTTTCATGGAGCAGGGGGGCTCTCCGTGGCAAGCGTGCCTCGGGCCCACGGAAGCGGGAGCGGGCCTGCCCCTGGGGCCTTGGCGCCGAGGCAGCGGCCCTACGCGACGGGAGGACCGGCGGCCGGCAGGGGCGGGGCCGGGCGCGGGGTCCGGCGCCTCGGCGGCGGCCGCGGGGCGGTGCCGCTTTAAGCGTGCTCTGCGGGTACCGGCCGCGGGCGGCGAGGATGCAGCCGTGACGTCACGGCCCCGCCCTGCGGGGCGATGCTGCAGCCGCAGCGGCGGGCCGGGACGCGGGCGCAGGGGGCCAGCCGCAGTCCGGCCTCGGGAAGGGACGCCTCCTGGCTGGAACCGCAGGTACCACCCTTTCCTCCCGCGCCCTGCGCGCAGCTTCCGGCCTCGGGCGGGGAGCCCGCGGCTTAGGCCCCCGGGGAGTCAGACCGCCCAGGCTGGGACTGGAGGTCGACACGGAGACCTTTGTTCTTCTTGGATGTCTAATTAACGGAACCGTAAATGGAGACCGGGTGTGGACCTGGCTGGCCCGAGAAGGGTAGCAGTTGGGTGACAATTTATTTCATCCTTGCTAGACAGGAGAGCAAACACGAATTTGCCCCTGGCGTGCGCTGTGCTTATTGGTGCGGAGGCCCGCTCCTCAGTCACCTGGGCAGGTGTCATCAGCTTCCGGTTCACTTCCCGGCCCGAGGCTGAACCCCCTGGATGGCGGGGGCCTGATAAACCTCTTTCGGCATCTCAAGATTTCCACCTTTTTGCCAAGGGCAACAAGCTGAGGTTGAAATAGGAGTTCAGTTCACTCTGTCCTCAACAATAAATAACTTCTCAGAGGATCTCTGGGGTTGCCACAATGTTTGTGTTTTTCAGCTGTTGTAGGGAAGTAGAGTCAGGTGCTGATGGAACCCATGTCCCACGTGCACCTGACCAGGGCTGTCAGGAGGGGCCATGATTCAGTAACCAGCTGATTAAATGCACCCCTCATGTCCACAGAGCCCTTTACTGGTCTGGGAAGATTTCTTGAGGTATTAACTTTGAGAACTAAGGGAAGGAAGAGTGGGGAGGGGATGCGGCCCCATGTGACCCCATGGTGGGAAGCTTGGTTTCATACAGAAAAGAGGAGAAAGAAATAAAGAAATGATGTTGGCTCATAGTAAGATAACTTTAAGCATTTGAAGTACGTGGACATTGTTGATTTTTATTAATCATTTGCCATTAATCTTCCCAGAACACAGTTGAGGGATATGCTACTTGAAACACCTTCTGTATTCTAGAAGCACGGTGGGCCTGGCATATAACCTTGGGGGTCCAGGCATATGCGTGCATTATTTACTTATTTATTTTTTTGAACTGAGTAAATGGTCATATAATGTGATCAAGATGATCTGGTGAATATTTGTACTAGTGTATTAAAATTCTATTTCATTATTTTAAATTTCATTTTCCTTTTTTTAACATTCAAATGGATATTAAATACTTTTCTTAGAATAACCTTTCATGGACAGCTTTTAATAAATGTATTTTGAAAATAAAAATGGTAATACTGACACCCCACCCCCACCCCAAGTTGAAGGTGAAGCCTTAGTGAAGACTCCTTCAAGTTCAGGTTTAATGCTGGTTGAGATGCTGGCAAGGAGGTCTCCTTTTGCTAAGTCAGGCTGCCCTGTGTTTTAAAATTGGGGGAGGTGGGCAGATGGTGATGAAGTCGTCACATCATAGGTAGAGACCTGAGTGACACTTACATAGTTCATTTTAAGTAGGATCAGAAAGGTTCCCCTTTTCAAAAATATACTTCCATCGTATGCTATTTAAATCTGAAATTCTTCCCAAGTGGGCTTGTGGTTCTTCATTCCAAAATGATAGGATGATGTCTGATGTACATGCACTTAGGTTCACTATGGGGGTAAAATGCTGGTGGGAAAGAGAGGTGCCATGTGTGCCCGAAGGGGCAGGCAGAGAGGTGGACAGGGAGTCAGGCTCTGAGGCTGATGTGGGGCTGTGGCCCGACAGGTGAAGTCAGATCACGCTCTCCCACACACCTGTGCTGAAGGTCTTCCTTCTGCAGTGTCTGGCAGGCACTGTCTTTCTGTGGTCTTAAAGCGGGGAGCTCCAGGGAGTGCTAAAAGCCCCCTGGGACTTTGAAGGCAGGACCAGCCGATGGACAGACTCTTCTGAAGTACTTACTATGTACGAGCACCTGAGCTAGATTGGAAGGAATGTAAACAAGAAACTTAGCTTTTTAGAGAGTTTCTTCTTGATTTAATCTTCACATGTGAATTGTCTTAACGAAGTATTGCTCGTCTACGTAGCTCTCAGGTACGTCTGTCCCTGTTTCAGAGGCGAGCATGGGATTTTTCCTAAGGTCCCAAGATAAGCCATTTACAGAAGCGAGAGCACACTGAGTCTCTGGTTCTGTCCCTTTGTTCTCGGTGTGAAATCCAGCTCTTAGTGAGCCTTCGAGGTCTTTCACTGTCAGCTAATCCCTTCCCGATGGCTTCGTCTCTCACGAGGAATATTAGCACGCCAAATATTACACGTCTTTTTTACATGTGTGGTTCCCACTGCTTGGAACACCTTTCCTCCACTTTTTCACCTAACTCAAGGGCAAGAATTATGTCTTTCTGTTATCTCTATGTATTCAGTGTCTTGGTACTCAGTACTCGGCTGAATGGGAGAGTGTGTGGGTAAATGGGTAAGTGAGTAAATGGGAGGGTGGATGGATGGATGGATGAATGGATGGACAGATGAATCTTTGGAAGGGTGGATGGGTAGATGAGTGAGTGGGAGGATCGTTGGACATATGGATGATGGATTGATGGATGGATGGATGGATGGTTGGGTGGATGGATGGTTGGTGGATGGATAGATGGATGTTTGGAAGGGTGGATGGGTAGATTAGAGGATAGGGGGGTAGATATGCAGATGGATGGATGGGTGGGAGGATGGGTTGATGAGTGGGTAGATAGATGGATGGATAATGGATGGGTTGTTGGATTAATACAAGGTTCTGAATCTTACTGCGACATCTCCAGAACAAATCGTTTCCACCATCAGTGTCTTCCGAGGTGAAGAAAGACAAGCCCTGAGTGGGTAGGGTGGAGGGAAGTGATGAGGAATTTCAGAGTAGTTCATAAAGACGTTATTGACTAGTGATAGTGTGACGGAAGCTGGTATAGTAAGCTGATGTCAGAAAAAGGTCTTCATTTCTAAAACTTAAAATGATTTTGGAAGAAAATGTGTAGCATTTACCTCGTGAATAACCAGCATCCCAGTCAGTAAACTGTGGATGTCGGAATGACGACTTGGATTGGGGGCCTGCTTCTCAAGAAGGACTTTAATGGAAATTGAGGCAGTGGCTTTCTGGTGAGCTGGAAGGGGTGACTTCTGTTGGCAAGGTCAACCTGCCAACGGGTTGGATGGACAGATGGATGGATGGACAGATGGACGGGTGGACAGACGGACAAATGGAAGGATAACACAATATTCAGAATATCGTGTTAATCCAGCGACCGCCGCCGCCCCTCTCCCGTTGTTTTCTGTCTGACCTTGGTGGCTTCCCTCTTCCTGTGCTTGGTAAACCTGACACTGGCTATAATGCATGGGTCAACATGCTAGAACACACGGCTCGAATGTTCATAATCTAGATGAATTTCAAAGCAGTGGAAACCGTTGGATGCCCAGGAGCAGGTCTCTGAGTGGCTGAGATTGCAAACCCCAAGGGGCAGGGACAAGGGGTGGGAGTGTCTAGGAAGGCCTGCGTGCTTGCCAATTCCTCACACGGGCTTAGATGGCATTGTAAAAATTGCCCAAGAAATAATTTGAAGATGGAGGACAAATCTGTTCTATCTCTCCTCCTGGTTCTCCCGACTCAGTGTGTTGTCTGATGTGCAGGATTCAGGGAGTTTGGTTTATTTCTTTTTTAAAAAAGCATTTTTAAACACTAAAACAGCCTCAGTCCTGACTTGACTGAAAATTCACTCATCCAACTGATGCTGAAAAAAATCTTGAATTAAACTCATTCAGCTGCTTGTAGGCAAAGACACCCCGCCCCCCGCCTACCATGAAGAGTGACACAGGACTAGGGAAGGTGATCACTGTGACTCCAACCCGTTAAGGATCGGGCTGTCCCCTAACGGTGCTGAGGGTTCCTATAGGTGGGTTCCTCCTCTCTGCTCTCCAGGACCTGGAAATGGGTGGCAGGTTCTAAAACCGCTTGGCATCCATAGGGCTCTCGCTGCTCCCAGCCTTCGGGGTGTTTTGCCTGCTTACCCCTTGGCACCTGTTTGGGGAAGGGTCCCCTAGTTTGAGTGCTGGGACCTGAAGGAGCAGGCCTCCCACTCTGGGCGGGGAGGGAGTGTCCGCTGGGTCTCTGTGGGCAGACGAGCTGCCCTGATCCCAGAAGGAGGTGGGTAACGCCATCCACAAGCAGTAGGCGCTACTTCGTGGGGCACACGGTGTGACTTGAAGGGGTGCCAGTCGGGGGCGGGCAGGGGAGCCACCTGGACAGTTTACCTCTGCAGGGGGGAGGCCCACGAGTCACCGTGCCCTCCTCACGGGCCTCCCTGCAGGAACAGCCACCGGCGCCCGCTACGATGATCCCCACGGCGGGCAGCACCCACCGGCAGAGGCCCCGGTCCCGGCCTGGCCCTCAGGACGTCTGGAGGTCTCAGGTCTCGGGCTACACGGGATCCCTGACTCGACACATCAGTCACCGAGCCAATAACTTCAAACGACACCCAAGAGGAGGAAGTGCATCCGTCCCTCCCCGCCCCGCCCCCCAACACCCCGTGTCCCGTGGAGCTGGTGGACTTTGGGGACCCGCGCCCCCAGCGGTCTTTCCGGGAGCTGCTCTTCAACGGCTGCGTGCTCTTCGGGATCGAGTTCAGCTACGCGGTGGAGACGGCCTACGTGACGCCCGCACTGCTGCGGCTGGGCCTGCCGGACCAGCTCTGCAGCCTGGTGTGGCTGGTGAGCCCCATCCTCGGTGAGCGCGCGCGCGCAGGCCGCGCGGGGGTGGGGGGGGGAGGGGGGCGGGGGAGGGGCCAGAGCGACGTCCTGCCCCAGAGCGCGGGGCGCAGGAGGAGAACGGAGGGATGGCCTGTCAAGCCCCGTATTTTAAGCCACTTTAAACCGGGTCACAGAGCAGGAACCTAGCGGCCCGAAGGACTAACCCCGTCTTGTGCCCGCGGGGTCACTGGAGGGTCCAAGCCAGAAAGCCTGGTGGGGGCCGGGTCTGGGGGGTCCTGGAGCATCTTGGATTCCCAAGGTCGTGGCTGCTGAGTGCCTCCTAGGGAGGGGCCTCGGCAGAAAATTTAGGGAGAAGCTGAGTGATTCAGAGAGTCTGCCTGCCCCTTGTTTTTAGGCTTAGGGTTTTATTGCTGACTGAGTTTCATCCCCTTATGCCTCTGATGCACTGGGGGCCTTTGAGGGCAGGTGTTTCAGGAATGCTGAGGCCGGTTCAGGGCTCCCCCACTTCCAGGGGACAGTGGGGACCTGGCGATGACCACCGGCCTGCTCTGTTTCAGGATTCCTGCTGCAGCCACTCTTGGGTGCTTGGAGTGACAGATGTACCTCAAGGTTTGGAAGGAGACGCCCTTTCATTCTTGTCCTGGCTATAGGTCTGTCGTTTTGGAATTGAAATAAAATGAAAAAAAAAAAAAAAAAAAAAAAAAAAGGCCCCAACTGCTTCCACTTAGGAAAATCTAAGCGTCTCGAGCAAAGTAAATATCCAGATAATGTCACTGGTGTGGTGGCATAACCTGGCCTGAGTTAACTGTGACCCCAAGTTACTCTGATCATTTATTTTTAAATGAATTAAGTTCGTGTCATTCCTGCTCTGCTTGAAACAAAAACCCTGCTCCAAGCACGAAAGAAAACGGGGTGAGTCAGTAGGTGACTTTCCCAACAGGGTCTGCTTGGAATTTGGTTAAAAAGGAATTCTGGGGCCCTGAAGAGCCTGCCGGGTCCTGGGCGGCGGGGGGGCGCCCGCCGCGCCCGCTGGTGACTTCCGGCCTCACCCGCAGGGGCGCTGCTGGGCCTCTCGCTCTTGCTCAACGGCAGGGACGTGGGCGCGGGCTGGCGGACACGGCTGACGACCACAGTGGGCCTCCTGCTGACGGTGTGTGGCGTGGTGCTGACGGACTTCAGCGCGGACTCGGCGGACACCCCAGCCACGCCTACATGATGGACGTGTGCGGCCCCGCCGACCAGGACCGGGGCCTGAGCATCCACGCGCTCCTGGCGGGTAAGTCCCCCTGCGCCCCCCACCCACCTCTCACCCCTCCCACCCCCCGCCAACGAGGCTGGCCCGACACTGTCACTGTGCGCATTTGCAAGTCCCTGCCTCACACACTGATTGGAAAAATAAGTTGACAACATTGGAATCTGTGAATGGACAGCGAAGTGAGTGAAATGTGTCCCTCGAACCACGTATAGCACCAATGCCACCTATAGCTGATATGCACACACGCGTGCTAACATGCGAACGAGGATGAACGTACACGGGCCGACACAGAACTAGGATGTGTGTGTCCTTCCGATGTCCGTGAGTGTCGTGTGTGGTCGATTCCTGTCTGGTGTGCTGACGGCCTACAAAGTCGCGTGGTGCGACCCCTGAATTAACTGATCCCGGATCACTGCCCCAGGGAGGAATACAGGGTTAGGCCCCCCGCGAACGCCTGGTCACGGCGTTTTCATCAGCTGATCAATCCGGGACCCGGTTCTGTGTGCTTCTGTTTGAAGGCACCTTGTTTACTATGTACCGTTGGCTCGCGGGCATCGGCGCGGCGGCCGCGCGCGTGACCACAGGCCACAGTGCAGTGACCTCCCACTGCGTCGTCTCCGTGAGGCCCGGCGCGGGCTTCCGGCACTTGCAAAGACTGAGAGCAGGACGTCGGCGCCACACTTGGGGGCTGCTTAACCCAGCGATGTCACGATGACGGAAGCGCAAGGACACAGACGGTCGACACGCAGACTTCGAAAAGGATGGTCACTCACCGGAAGAGAGCTGGCCCGGAAGCACAGGCCACCGCCTCCGGAACCCGGACGCGGAAGCACGGACCACCGCCCTCCGGAACCCGGACGCGGGAAGCACGGACCACCGCCCTCCGGAACCCGACGCGGGAGCACGGACCACCGCCCTCCGGAACCCGGACGCGGGAGCACGGACCACCGCCCTCCGGAACCCGGAGCGGGAGCACGGACCACCGCCCTCCGGAACCCGGACGCGGGAGCACGGACCACCGCCCTCCGGAACCCGACGCGGGAGCACGCACCACCGCCTCCGGAACCCGACGCGGGAGCGGACCACCGCCCTCCGGAACCCGGACGCGGGAGCACGGACCACCGCCCTCCGGAACCCGACGCGGGAGCACGGACCACCGCCCTCCGGAACCCCGACGCGGGAGCACGGACCACCGACCTCCGGAACCCGGACGCGCAAACACCGCCCTCCGGAACCCCGACCGACGCCTGTGCCCGGCGACTCGGAACTGATGCTGCCTGGCCCGCGAGCACCATGATGCTACTGAGTGTATTGGGGCCGGGGTGCCGATTGGGGTTACCAATCAGTTTTAGCGAGTAGGTAAATTCGCAAGCACCGAATCTAAAAAGAATAAGAATCAATCAACTGTGTGTGTACGTCCATATGTGTCCTGCACAGGGCTACACACGCACACACGTGCACACACACACGCGCGCGTCAAACATGAAAAACGTCCCTGTGGAAGTCCGGAATGGGCAGGAATGGCCACAACCCCGCAGAGCCTCTGCACATGGATAGACGGTAAGAAAAATCGTGAGGTGTGCAGGGTGAGGATCACCACTGAGGCTCTCTGTGACAGCACGCACGGGAAATTCAACCGCAAAACAGTAAAGCAATTCAGGAGGACGTTTGCTCACCGGAGTCTTATAAAAACTGGGGCCTCCAGCATTCCTACGTAGAACACTCTCACCTTGTTACGAAGTCAAGCGGGAGAAAACGATCCCATGGGAAATAGCGAGGAAAGGGATTTCTAAAAATCAGGGGAAAGACACAGCGAGTCGTGTGCCAGACCCGTATGCAGAGGACAGGCCGCCCACTGGTGAGAGGCACGGGCTCTGGGGGCCAAAAGCCTGAGCGGACTCCGGCTTTTCCTCCTGTTCATCGTGGGAAGTTGTCATATCGCTCGGCCTCTTCAAGTCTCAGTCACTTCTCCTAAAAAATGCCGTTGTTCATCTCTCTCCGTTTGCACCCACGTATGGATGTGGGTCCGGGGCTCTTCGTGGGTCTCGCCTGGGCCAGCACTGATGTCTGGAGTCAGGGAAGGGACTTTGTTTTTTACCATATGCTTTTCTTTTTTTTTTTTATTTTATGTTAAAATATATATGACCTAGAATTTCCCATCTTACCAGTTTCTAAGTGGACAGCGCAGTGGTTGTGAATATATTCACATCATTGCGCAGCCATCACACCCCCAGCCCCGTAACTCCTTCATTTGTAGAACTGACACTCTGTCACCGTTAAACAGTAACTCCCCACCCCCGCTTCCTGACCCCAGGCAGCCACCAGCCACTTTCCGTCTCTGGACCGTGACTGCTTCAAGCATCTCGTGTGCGTGGGCTCACTCCGCGTCTGTGACCGGCTTCCCACGGCGCGGCGTGTCTCAGAATGCCCTGCCTTTTTAGGGCCGAAAAAGAGCCCGCTGTGCGTATCGCCCACAGGTGCGGTTCGCCGCGGACGGCCCCGCGGGTGGCTCCCGCATCCTCGGTGCTGGACCGAGCGGCTACGGACACGCGCTTCCAGGGGTGGCGGTGTGCTCCCAGGAGCCGAGCTGGCCGTCCCGCGTTGAGTGTGTTTGGGGACCGTCACGCCGTCTCCGCTGTGGCTGCGCCGCCAGCGGGGCGCGAGGCTTCCGGTTTCTCCACATCCTCGCCTGTGCCGCTGGCTTTCTGTTCCTCGGAGCGTGGACGTCCTGATGGGCGTGAGGCAGTGTCTTGTCCGCGCCTTGATTTGCGTTTCTCTGACGATTAGTGATGTCGAGTGGTTTTTCGTGTTGTTTCTTGGCGTCTGTTCATGTGTCTTCTTGGAGAAGTGGCCATTGCAGTCCTGGGCGCATTTTTGAATGGGGGCAGTGGTCGTTTTTGAGCTGATGTATGGTGTCTTCGTTGCAACAATGTATTGATAACTTACTAATAAGGTTAATCTCAAATCTGACCCAATTCAGAGTCACGAAAGAGCAGTCGTGTCTTCAAAGCGGGTGGCGAGCTGGTTAGGATGGTGAACGTGAGATGTAAAAGAATAATAAAAGGTTGATGGAACGAAAAGGCCTGTAAGGACCGTCGGGGACAGATGACGGAAGGTCTGCAACGGGACCGTCGAATACTTGGACTCGGCATCCTGTCCCGTCTGAGCGGAGCGTGCAGGCTCCCGCTGAATGTGTCTGAGGCCCTGGCTTTTCCAGGGAAGTCGCCGGGGCCGTTTTTCCCGGTGGTGGCCGGATTTCCCCAAAGCGGGAAAGTGGAGTGGAGAATGCGCCCCCCAAACCGTCGACTGGCTCAGGGTGCAGCTGAACCCGGGGAAAGACACACCAGATGTTGGCGGGGGGAGCGTGCGGAGCTGGGTGCGGGTGGGGGAGGCGCCCCAGCCTTGTCCTGCCCTTGGCCGGAAGCGCAGGGCCGGGCAGAGCCGGGCAGAGCCGGGCAGAGCTCGGCGGCTGGCGACGGCAGCTCTGTCGGGAGGTGCGTGTGTCCTGGCCGGGTACAGCTTGGCATCGCCCACACTGTGGTGCTGCGTGAACCAGCTGGCCACCTGGCCGTCCCCGAGGTGGAGGAATGACCACAGCGAGCGGGGACAGGAGGGGACCGGACTCCCGCAGCCCTGCCGCTGCCCAGGGGCGGATGGCCCAGACTGCTGACCGGCACGGCGGGCCGTCCTTGGCCACAGCGGTGGTTGTACTTGAGTATGTTGTTGGGCGAGCAGGGCCGGGCTGCCACGGGTGTTCCCACACACACACGTGTGTCCCCATATGCACACGTGTGTTCCCGCATGTACACATGTGCCCCCAGATGCACACGTGTGTTCCCACATGCACACGTGTGCCCTCAGATGCACACGTGTGTTCCTGCACACATAGGTGTCCCACACGCACACGTGTTCCTGCACACCCGTGTCCCCCGCACGCACGCATGTGTTCCCACACACAAACGTGTGTCCCTGCGCGCGCACACATGTTCTCGTATGCACATGTGTGTTCCCACACACATGTGTGCCCGCACACGTGTGTTGCACATGTGACCATCTGTGTTTACGTGGCACTGGAGCTGGGGGTGGGGGACTCGAAGGGGAGATGTGACCTAACGCAGACACGCGACCCGGTGTGGACGGTCAGTGTAGGTGTTCCTAGAAGGCTGGCGGGAGTCACCACGCTAGTCACCCAGGCCCCAGCAGGCGGCCATCGAGGGGGCAGGGCGAGTCCCCGGGGGCCTCTGAGAAGCCCCTTCTCACTCTCAGTTTGGGGGTTCCCCGGGACGGGCAGCACACCCAGGCCCCTCGTGAGAACGGGCCCCCACCTTGCAACACCGCTCTCTCCTCAGGTCTTGGAGGGGGCTTCGGGTACGTGGTCGGGGGATCCACTGGGACAGAACCAGCTTCGGCACAGCCCTGGGCGGACAGCTGCGGGTCGTTTACATCTTCGCCGCGGTCACCCTGAGCGTCACCACCATCCTGACCCTGGTCAGCATCCCCGAGAGACCCCTGCGGCCCCCAGGCGAGAAGCGGCCGGCCATGAAGAGCCCCAGCCTCCCACTGCCGCCCTCCCCACCCGCGGCCACCAGGAGGCTGGCCACGCGGACGCCGGCCTGTGCGCCAGCTTCTCCAACCCCGTGTCACCGCTCAGCCCCCTCACGCCCAAGTACGGCAGCTTCGTCAGCGGGGACGGCTCCCCCACGGGGCTCAGCGCCTTTGCCTCGTCCTTCGCCTTGGCCAACACCGACAGCGTCCTCATCGACTGCTTCACGGGCAGCCACGACCACTACCTGGCCATCCCGGGCAGCGTCCCGAAGCCGGCCCTCAGCGTCAGCTTCCCCCGGGCGCCGGATGGCTTCTACCACCAGGACTGCGGCCTCGGCGAGAGGCGGGAGGGGGCCACCGCAGCCGGCGGCGACGGGGACGTCCTGAGGGTGGGCTCCCTGGACACCTCCAAGCCGCGAGCAGCCGGGATCCTGAAGAGGCCCCAGACCCTGGCCCTGCCGGATGTGGCAGGAGGAAACGGTCCCAACACGGGCAGGAGAAGGACCGTGACCTTCAGTCAACAGGTAAAAACAAACGGGGGCGGGGGTCAGAGGCGCTGCACAGTGTCCCCCTCCTTCCCTGGCCAGTTCGACAACAAGGAGGATGGTCAGCTTGGCAAGGAACACCCCGCCGTCCGGGGTGGCAGAGGGACTCGCTGTGAGGAGACCAGCCTCAGACACACCGTGCCTCCCTCTGGCCACAGGGGAAGGGGCGGTTCTTTTCAACTCCGCTGGGTTTTCCGCTGGTGAGTCTGTCGCACGCACTGCGTGCATCTCAGTCCTTTCCAGCGTGGTCACCCCCGCAACGTCCTGCCCGTGTGGCCGAGGGAATCGGGTGCCAGCGTATCCAGGTCTTCCCGAAGACAGAACAACTCGCAGCCCTGGGGGTGTCCCCAGGACCCCGTTCCCGCTCCTCCCCCCCCCGCCCCCTCCCCGCCAGCCCTACCCTTAGCCGACCCGCCCGAGGCTGTCAGGACTCTGGATGATCAAGGGCAGTGAGTGCCATGATCTCTGAAGGCCGAGAACCTTCTGGAAGGCTGCTCGTGCCGCCTGGCGTGTCCGTGGGGTTGGCCAAAAGGCTACAAGCAGCTTTCGGAGTCTGAGATCATGAGCAGGCCACTGTCACGCAAGGAAAGGCCGTTCGCCCCTTGAGGTCACCACAGTGGACCCCGACCTGCCCTGGCCCCGAGGACCGCATCCCCCGGCAGGTGTCCCCTCTCTGTGCCAGGAAGACCCCTGATCCCCTGGGAGGTTGACCGGAGGCATTTTGAGGGGCTGTCCATGTGCTCCTCGCTGTGGCACTCCCCAGCACGGCTGTGTGTCTCTGGGGCGCGGTGGCCGGTCGGTCCCAGCGCCGTCCTCTCGTCTCCAGGGAGGTGGCGCCCGTCCTGTGGCCTCTCGTGAGCTGGGGCCTGGCAGGGCCCGGGGAACCGCAGGCCGCGGGGCTCAGGAAAGCTCACGAGCGAGGCGGTCCCTCCGGTGCCTCCGGTGCCGAGCCAAGGGCACTGTCACCCTCACTCCGATGACGTCAGCGCAGCCCCTCGGCGTCTCACACCCTGTCCTGTTTCAAAACCCTCAAACTGCCTTCTAGGTACAGGGCTTTAGTCTCTAGACAGTGGCGATCTCGTTTGGCTCCTCTTTGAAATTTCCGTTCTTGACCTACGGTGATTTCGGAATCAGTTCTGTGAGAAAAGTAAAATCCGGAGCTGAATGTAAACACCTCCGGACTCAAGGAGGTGGGGGCGTCCCCCTCGCTGGCTCCCCGGCGGCGTGGGGGACCAGCCGCCCGGGGAGCCAGCGCCTGGGCTGTTGCCTGCCTTTTCCTGTTCCCAACGGGGTACCCGGCAGGCTGACAACAGCACAAGTGTCCCCGACCCTGCCCCTCTCCCCCCATGGAGCAGGGCCCGGCCTCCCTCACTCCGGGGACAGCCACCTTCCACCGGGGTAGGTTCACCCAGCAGTGACTGTGCCCTGAGGCCTTCCAGGTACTGGTCAGGGAGCCTGTTTGCCAGGGGCATGTCGCCTGTGGCCCCGGCGCGGCCGACTTCACTTCGGTTGACAGTGGGGTGTCCGGGCGCCCGGCGGCCCTCGCCGAGGGCGGGGTAGGCACGGCCACCCCTGTGCGCTCGCTCACGCGGCCGCTGGACACTGAGTCGGGAGTCGCCCCCGTCCCGAGGAGGGCCGTGCCGATCCCCGCTTGGAGTCCGCCCTTCACACCCGCCTGGCGGCAGACGGGCTCCGGGAAGTCTCGGGTCTGGCCGCCTTTGGCGAGGCGTCCACTTGCTCCCATGGCAGGTCTCACATCCCGGGGCCGAAACGCGGCCCCTCCCCCACGGAAACCCCACTCAGGGGCCCCGAGGCTCTGAGGAGGCATCCAAAGCCATTTCTCGTGGGGGGACCCTGGGCCTCGGCTACCTCCGTCCGGGACGACGCCGTTGTGCTGTGGGTGCCGCTGTGGGCCGGCTGGAGTCCGGTGCGCTGACCGGGGCTTCTGGGGACTTCTGCTGCAGGTGGCCAACATCTTGCTGAACGGCGTGAAGTACGAGAGCGAGCTGACGGGCTCCGGCGAGCCGCCGGGGCCGCCGCTGTCCATGAGGCACCTCTGTGCCACCATCTGCCACATGCCCAAGATGCTGCGCAATCTCTGCGTCAACCACTTCCTGGGTGAGCGCTGGGCAAAGCCCTCCCGCGTGGGCCTGTCCCGCCCGGGAGTGCCGCAGGTGGGGACGGGGCTTCCTGGCCCACCGTCGGCCTCCCTGGGTGCCGCAGAGCCTCACCCCCCAGGGGGTTCCGGATGTCCCCAAAGGCAGGCCACGTGGGGGCAGCCCTGGCCAAAGCCAGGTGTTCGGACGAGAGGCCAGACACCCGGGTCTCCAGAACCCAAGCCCCGTTCCCAAAGGCTGTTCAGACAGCTGAGAATGAAGGGCAACACCACTTTCCCACTGGCGGGGCTGGTGTCCGGAACCTCGGCCCACTCAGGGCGGAGAGGGAGATGCACACGGGCGTCCGAGCGTGCCCCGCGCTGGCCGGCGGTTCCCGAGGCCTGGCGCGCGGGGGCCACGGAAGAGCCCGACGCGCACTTCCCGCCACGCGGCTGCTCTTCGCCGTTGGGCCGTTGGACACCTGGGGACGAATGAGGGCCTGAGTTGACCCCGGGCTGTCCAGCATCGTGGGTGCAAGTCAGAATGGCTTTCTAGGAGGCAGTTGGCCCCCAGGCAAGTGTCTTGAAAGTGTCCATAACCTTCATCCCACGGGGTCCCTGCATGGTGTCTGTGCAAGGACACGGGCAGAGGTTTTTATCGAGAATAATCACAGCACGATGTATCATAGCCAAAAAGGGGGACGGGGCGGCGCACACGTCCAGCCGCGGGAGGAGGGCTCAGTACGCACGGCTCGTCCACGCCGTGAACGGTTCTGCTGCCTCGGAATGGGCTGTTCCAGAACGTGGGATGGAACAGGAAGTTGCGCATCATTACTGGGTTTCGAGGGGGCCAATACGTGCCACCCCCTCCCCCCACCAAAGAGGGAATCGTCACAGAGTTCAGGGGAAGGGCTGTACAGATGAATCGGTGACAAAGCAGATTGGATCTATGTCCACGTTTGCGCTTCCTAATTTATTCCTCTTAATTAACTGTCACCCGGCCCGACCGTGGCCGGGCCTCACTGGCCTGCTCCTCTCTTAGAAGGAGGTTGCGGGGGGTGGTCAGCATGCCTCATGGCAGTAACGCTCAGGGAAAATACAGGACACAAAACCCCCCTCACCGCAGCCTCTGTTCTCGGGGATGTGTGTTTGCTCTTGGAAGACTGGCGGGGGCCCGCGGAGCCGCCGGGGCAGGTGGCCTCTGGGTGGGAAGGCTGCCGGCGAGTCCTTCACCTTCTGACTCCCCGAAGAGCACATGTCACTTTGAGAGTCGGGCACAGCAGCTGCGGGTGACCAGAGGGGCCGCCAGGGTCACGGCACTCTCCTCTCCCAGGCTGGCTCTCGTTCGAGGGGATGCTGCTCTTCTACACGGACTTCATGGGCGAGGTGGTGTTTCAGGGGGACCCCAAAGCCCCGCACACGTCAGAGGAATATCAGAGATACAGCAGCGGCGTCACCGTGGGCTGCTGGGGCATGTGCATCTACGCCTTCAGCGCGGCCTTCTACGCAGGTGCCCGCCGGCGGGGCCGGGACGGGGCGGGGTGCTGGGCGGACGGGGGATGCTGGGGGCGGTGCAGGGTGCGGGGCGGGACGTGGGACGTGCAGGATGTGGGGCGGGAGCCCCCGTGGAGCTCTGGCAGCCTCCAGTTGGGCAGCTGGGGCGCACGGAGTGAAGGCGGGGTGTCTTTACACTCGCAGGCACTGCCCGCACTGTTCTTCAGTAATTCGACTACAGGTCGGGGTTCAGCAGGGTGCACTGCCCTGTGCCGGGTGGGGCTCGGTGTGTGTCCAGACCCCAGTAGGCCGGTGGGCAGAGAGGGTCAGGCCCGTAGGGAAGGGCAAAGTGGGGGCCATCAGACCCCTGCGTCCTTCCCATGTGGGTTCACGTGGTAGCTGGTCCAGAGAGGGACGTGCAGACGAGAACGGAGGGACAGGTGGACCGGGATCGTGGCCTTGCAGCCTGGGCCAAGGCCAGCGTCCGAGATGGCCCTGAGGCTGTGCTTGGGTGACCCAGGGGACACAGGAAGCTGTGTGCATTCATGCGGGTGCCGGGAGCCACCCAGTGGGGCCCCCGGCTGGCAGTGTGCCACCTGCAAACCTCACTTCAGGGCTCCACCCACGACTTCTGTGCGTGGCAGAGCGCAGACACTTGGGCTTTGTGGGCCGGTCGGTCTGCGCTGGACGAGACGGACGAGAACGCGTGTGGCCGAACTCCAGGAAAACCTCATTTATGTGCAAGGGAATCTGAATCTCACGTACCATTCACTTGGCACAAAATATAGGTCATCTGCAGATTTTTTAAAAACCATTTTAAAACATAAAAACCGCTCCTGGCTCCAGGGGGGCAGACACGGGCTGCCGCCGGGCTGGGCCCCTGAGCTGTTGTTTTCAGGCTCCTTTCGTTGGATCTGCCCCATCGAGTGAGCGCCCCGCCCGGGTACCGGATGTGGCTTTGCGGGGAGGGAACCGAGAGGCCACCCAGGAAAGCGTCCTTGACTCTCGCATGCCAGCCCGTGGGTGGCAGCTGGGTGTCGCTTCCCCGCGGCCGCGGCACCAGGACGCAGGCAGGTGGCCCTGGCCCTTGACGCCGGATGCCGTGTGTGCAGCTGAGGTGCTGAGCCCTTGTCAGGGCTCTGGGACACCGGCAGGGCCCTGTCCTCGCTCTGGGTGACAGAGCGCTGTGATCCACACAGGGACACGGGGCTCCAGCTGGAAACCCCACATTCTCTGGCCGTGGGTATATCAACCCGAAGACCCCTTCACCTGCGGCAGCACCCAGGGTCCTGGCTGGGCCGGTGCGAACAGGGCCGCCCCAGGTCTTGCTGTCCATCTGGCCCAAACGGAGCCGCCAGGAGTCCCTCAGCCCCCAGGGGCCCCACGCAGGTCGTCTGCTCCAGGGCAAGCTGCCTGCCATGCCAGTTCCCCTTGCCAGCCTTGAGGGGTCCAGGGGCGCCGGGTTCGGGGGGCACTGGGCGTGTGGCGCCCTCACCCCCTGTCCGGCCCACAGCTCTGCTGGAGAAGCTGGAAGAACACCTGAGCATCCGCACCCTGTACTTCATCGCCTACCTGGCCTTTGGCCTGGGGACCGGGCTTGCCACTCTGTCCAGGAACCTCTACGTGGTCCTGTCCCTCTGCGTCACCTATGGTATCCTGTTCTCCACCTTGTGCACCCTGCCCTACTCGCTGCTGTGTGACTACTACCAGAGCAAGACGGTACGTGACCTTCCGGCTTCCGGTCCCACGAACCCTGCCTTGGCGGCGCGCCCGCCCACCCCGTGCCCCGAGACCCTCCGCCTGGGCTGGCGCAGAAGGCAGCCTGGGGCCCTGCTCAAACGCCGGGACGCTCAGGGCGGTGACCGGGGTCACAGCCCAGTCACATGGGGAATGGGGCCGCCGGTGGGGAGCGGGAAGGGGAGGCCCGTCCCCGGCATCCCCCGCTGTCCGGCTTGGGGTCACCTCTTCGCACGGGCCCTCAGGCGAGCCGAGTGAAACTATCACCTCAGGCCCAGAAAACCCAGCCATCGCGATCCATGGTAGGTCAACGCAGTAATTCTGAAAATGAGAATATCAGTGCCACTGCCTCCCCGGTCCCCCGTTGCCCCCACCCTGGGCAACCACGACCCCCTCCCTGTCTTGATGGACCTGCCTCTTCTGGACATGCCCTGTAAACGGAGCGTGTGACGTGTGGCCTTCCGTGTGGCTGCTCGCTCTCAGCATCACGTTCTCAGGTTGCCCATGACGGAGCGTGTGCTGGGGCCGCATCCTTTCTATGGGGATGACGTTCCCACCAGAGGTTTTCGCAGTAACAGATTTTAAGGCGGTGCATTAAGAGGTCACCTCGATACCTGAGCGTCTCGCACCCCCTTTGGCTCTGGGCTGCTGTCGCCAGCCCCAGGCCCTGCCTCGGAAGTGTCTTAATTTGTTTTAAGGAGTTTGGGGTTTCTGATGAATTCAGCGGGCCAGCCCCGAGCACAGTTCTTTCTACGAAAAGACATCAGTCTGGAGCCAGACTGCGTGCCACTGGGTGGTCGCCAGATAGCCCCCTCCTGGCCCAGGACACCCCGCCTCACGGACAGGCAGTGGCCAGGTGGACTTCACCGTCCCCAGGGCGGGGCTGAGGCTGTGACTGCTTGAGGGGGAGCTGTGCACGCACACGGCGCCTCCAGCCAGCACAGCCACGGCGTGCGCCAGCAGCACCCAGGGACCGGAGGGCTTAGCCGAGTGGCACCGTCCCCCTTGCCAGTTCCCTGCAGCCCAGAGCCCCCTTCGTTGGGTTAGATGGATGTGCTGGTTCTTGCAGAAGGGCTGCCCTGCCCCAGGGGAGGGGCCGCCCGCGGCCGCAGGCCACTCCAGCGGCATTTGGTCGGAGCGGACCGGAAGGCCTCTGTTGCCCGTGGAGCCTCCTGGATGCTCACGTTTCCTCTGTCTTCCTCGGGTTTTGGATCAGGGCTAACCGCGGCCTTCCCGCCACAGTGACGCCCCTGTGGGCCTCGCGGCTGAGGGTGTCACAGTTCCCCAGGACGCACTTGGTGCCCTTCCTTCCACAGAGCACTGGCAGGTGCCTGCGAGGACACAGCGTCTCTGGGGAGGGTCCCGCAGTGTCCCAGAGGGGACCACATCTGTGTCCAGACGCAGGGCCAGCCATGCTGGTGCCCGGGTGGTGCCCCCGCAGCGGCCTGTGGGGCTGGTGTCACCCTGCTGCCTCAGTGGCCGGGGGAGGGTGACCATGCGTGGAGCAGAGTGAGGGGCCCACACCGCCTCCTCCCGCCACCACCCTGCAGCTCTGCTCGGAGCCCCCAGCCTGGTGCGGTGGGTGGGCAGGGAGGCCGAGCAACGTGTCCAGGCTGGGGCATGAGGGCCTCTGAAACCCAAGGGCCCTCTGTGGACCGAGAAAGGGTAGTTCGGAGTGTGTGACAGGCATCAGAGGTGACAGAAGTCAAGAAAGGGCACGGGCCAGAACCTGGAGCCCCAGCTGGCCGGGCAGATGGCTTTCTTTTCAGGGAGTGTGAAGGGGACAGGACCGGAATGCTCCAGGCGGGGCCTCGTGCGGCGGGCCTGCGCGAACGCAGCCCTCCCGCCGCTATTAGTCATGGATTCTTTTCCTTGTTGTCATCTCTCTGAACACAAATATTATTAAACTCTTGGCTGAACTCCCCGTGCACGTCGGCCCTGAAAAATGCGAGCCCGCTGTGCGTGGGCCGCTCGGGGCGGCTGGGCCTGGGGGAGCCGCGGGCCGGGGCAGCCGCCCGGTGCCGCTGACGCGTTCCTCCCTCTGGGTCAGTTCGCAGGGTCCAGCGCGGACGGCACCCGGCGTGGCATGGGCGTGGACATCTCCCTGCTGAGCTGCCAGTACTTCCTGGCACAGATTCTGGCCTCGCTGGTGCTGGGGCCCCTGACTTCGGCCGTGGGCAGCGCCAACGGGGTGATGTACTTTTCCAGCCTGGTGTCCTTCCTGGGCTGCCTGTACTCCTCCCTGTGCGTCGTGTACGAGGTCCCTCCCAGCGACGCCCCCGACGAGGAGCACCGGCCCCTCCTGCTGAATGTCTGACACCTGCAGCCCCAGCTCTGGCCTGCGGCCTGTGCCCAGGGGCCCGGAGCCCCTGACAGAGCTGAGGGTTTGGGTGGACGCGGGGCAGACCTCCCGTTGGAACGTAAATATGTGGCAGAATAATAAACGGCAGCAGCAGCAACGCCTGCGGTTTCTCACAGTGGTTCTCCCGAGGGGGTAGGGGTCGCCCTGGGATCAGGCCGCTCTCCGTGGGGACTTAAGGAGGGGGCTGTAACGAACGTTCACTGAAAGGGAAGGTGTAACTCGATGGTTCTCAGCCGGTGGTGATTTTGGCCGCCCACCCCCACCCGGAAGACATTTGGCAATGTCTGGAGATATTTTGGGTTGTCACAACTCGAGCGGATGGTACTGTCCAAAGATGCCGTAAACACTCTGCAATGCATAGTATGGTCCCCACGACAAACCATCCAGCCCCACTGTCAGTGGTGCTGAGGTGGAGACAACCCGGTCTGACTGTGCGTTGTATCCCAGAGTGGGTTCGAGCACACAGTCATCCCCCATCCACCCATCATCCAGCCACCCATCCATCTACCCACCCACCATCCATCCATCATCCATCATCATCCATCCATCATCCATCCATCCACTCACCCGCCCATCCATCCATCCATCCATCCATCCATCATCCATCCATCCATCCACCCACCCACCCATCCATCCATCCATCCATCCATCATCCATCCATCCATCATCCACCCACCCATCCATCCACCCATCCATCATCCACCCACCCATCCATCCACCCATCCATCATCCATCCATCCATCTACCCACCCACCCATCCATCCATCATCCATCCATCATCCATCCATCCACTCACCCGCCCATCCATCCACCCATCCATCATCCATCCATCCATCCACCCACCCGCCCATCCATCCATCCTTCCATCTATCCTCATCCATCCATCCATCCATCATCCATCATCCATCCATCATCCATCCATCATCCATCCATCATCCATCCATCCATCCACCCACCCACCCATCCATGCATCTGCATATCTATATATCCATATATTCACCCACCCATCTCACCCACTTGTCCACCCTACACTTGTCTGTCGAGTGCCCTGGGCATGGCAGTTGGTGTTAAGTGCTGGGCATCCACCTGTGGGCAACACGTCTCCGCCCACATGGATTCGATGTGAGAAGAGAAGGGACATAACACACCAGGGTCTACACCTGAGGATGGCAGTGGGTGCTACAAGGAGCATGGTCAGGGTGGGGGGACAGAGCGATGGGTCGGCAGAGGGCTGCAGGGAGAATGGGGCTCCCTCTCTGTCAAGATGCTACTTAGGCAGAGCCCTGGGGAAGAGGGAGTTATCAGAGATCCGAGCTGGAACTTGCTCGGTGTGTTTGCGGGTCACAGGCACCGAAAGTGCTCCATCAGGTGGGACCCTCCAGGCGGCAGAGGAGATCAGCCCGGCCAACTCCCACCCCGCCCCGACTTGCTCCCCCCCACGCCCCGCGTTTATGGACCTGGATAAATCTCTGACTTCGGGTGAGTGTCAAGGTCCTTTGCCATATAGCTTCTCCCCGTCTGCCATCACTCGACACCTGAGCTGGATGAGGTCCCTTCGCAGGGCCCCCGAGGGCCTTCTCCCTGGACTGTGAGTGCTGGCTGTGCTCCCCACGAGGGGAGGGAGGTGGCCGGCCACTGCTGTGCCCGCTACACCGGGACTGGGCTTGGGCCCCAGCACCTTCTCTGCGTGGCGCCTATGTCTTGGGGATATAGAGGGACACACTGACCTCAAGTCCCCAATGCGACAGTGATCTGGGGCCCGTTGCCAGCCTCTGAGTGTCCCGTTATCATGCTTTGACCAGTTAGGGACATTTGGGTGTGAAAACCACGACCCTCTGCAGGGCGCCTTGGCCACCTCCCCACCTGGACCACAGCCTTCTCACCTCGTGGCCTCCTCACCGGCTCCACACTCCCCCCAGGCTCCCGGCAGTGCCACTGCTGCTGCCTCCTGGAGCCGAGGCGACTCCTGGGGCGCCTGGGGCTCAGGCCCTTCCTCTCCATGCCGCACCCCAGCCTAGGTTCTCTGCCCGTCTCCTCGCCTCATCTACCCTCACCACCCAGCCCCTCTTGTCCAATACCTTCCATGGCTCCCCAGTGCCCGAGGAGCCAGCTCCAAATGCCTCATGCCCAGCCTGGGTGCTGCCCGTCTTCCCGAGCCCCCCACCCCTTCACGGCTCCAGCCCCCTGCGCTGCGGCCCCAGGACCCTCCCCAGCTGCACACATTCCGTGCCTGTGCTCACGCTGTCTGTGCACAGTCTTCCCACTTCCCCGCCCAGCAATTTCTGACTCATCCCTCTAGATCGGAAATGCCACCTCCTCCGTGTAGCCCACTGTGATTGGGACCAGTCCTTTCCCTGTGCCTTCATGTCAGCCATTTACCCTCTAAGGCGACGAGCTGAGGAAGGTCTTTGTGTAAACGGGACCCAGAGAGGTTCGGCGAGTTTTCAGTCACACAGCTCCTTGGAGCCTCCTGTTAGTTCCATGGTTTTCTGAGACCCCAGACTCATTCCCCCCATTTTCTTCACTTAAACAGCTTGAAAGGTGTCGAATGGTGGTCCCCCGGTTTGGATTGCTTTTGTCCCAGAACGGTCAAATCTGTGAGCGAGGCGAGGCATGGGGGGTGGGGCGGGGTGGGGGGCTCCCTCTTGGCTTATCAAACACTGGCCTTCTTCCTGGAACTTTCTAAGTAAATACAGATCGCTCGACGTGCGGGAATGGCGGGCGATCCTCTCTCTTCCTAAGAATCTGCTCTGAGTGAGGCGCTGTTCGGAGACAGTAGACTGAGCGGAGCGTTGGGCCACCCTCGGGCCAGCTCCCAAACACTGCCCTTGACCTGCAGGGGTGCTGCGGCCGACTGCTGTGGGAGCCACCGAGGCCCCGGACTCGCTGAGAGCCACGCCCGCTGGATTCCGCGTCTCAGCGCAGCACGTTCTGGCCTTAGAAAGTGAACGGCGACGACGGTGGTGACAGCGGCTGCCACTGGCCGCGTCCTGCGGTGCGCTAAGCACTTTCTGCACCTCTCCCCTGCTCCCCGCTGCGGGGCGGGCAGGATCGCCATCCCGATGGAAGCCCTGGACCCTGAGATGAGCACATCAAGCCCTGGACCCAGGTCACACAGGGTCACACGCCTGTACCAGGGGAAGGGGACTCCTGGCCGCCATCCCTGCCCTGGGCTCCTGCCGGGGACCTGGCTTGGAGGAAGCCCCAGTCCCCACGTGAGGGCGGGAGAGCAGCTTTGTCCTCTGGTCCCTGGTGGGACTCACACTCAGCTGCTGAAACCCAAACAAAGACCCTGCCATGAATTCTGAAGCCACTCCTGCCTGTCCCCTCGGCGAACCGGAAGGCCACCTCCCACCCCTTGCTGCTTGGGCATGAACAGGACGTCTGCGTCCACGGTGGTCACAGCATCTAGGACGGCCTGTTGGCTGAGGGAACGGATGGCAGAGCCACGGCCGTCACCGGGTTGGTTTTTATCTTCCTAGGCCGTTGGATGAACCTGGACCACACAGTCTGAGTGAGGTGACATCTGACACTCATCACACTGGGCCACAGGTTTGGAGGGAATGGAGGTGGCTTCCCTGGACTATTCCAGAACTGCCAAGGGCCAGGGCCGCTGAGCCCTGCCTGCTCCGAGCGTGATGGGGCTCAGCACAGGGTGGGCCGAGGCCGTCCCGGCTGCGAGCGCCTCTTGGGAGACTCGGAGGAGGGAGCAGATGTCCTGGGTTGGGGACACATTCGTGACACACGGGCCCTCGGGGGACTTGACAGGGTTACTGAGGCCATCACGCTTGGAAGTCACTCGCTGCTGGGGTGCATCATGGGGGTCCTCCTCCACTCAGCGAACGTTCGCTGGGTACCTACTGCGTGTGCCCCAGCCCTGGGGATGCAGCCTCTGTCCTTGGAGCCTCTTCCTACTGTCAGTACCCTGCCCAGCCACCACCTCCCCTGCCACCTGTCACCCTTGCTGTGACGCTTCCAGTTGCCCCTAGCCCAGAACACCTGTGCCACCCACCCAAACCCCCTGCATCCAGGAAACATCAAAATTTTCACAAAATACTCGTCACCATACCCACACCTCTCTACCGGCTCATTTCAGGTGGTGGTGGGGGGGAACCTTAATTCAGCCCTGCAGCCTGAGCCACAAGTGTTTTGGGGGTTCGTGGCCCCAGAGAAACAATGCCTGGGCCTTGAAGCTACTGCCACCTGTTGGCCAGACTCAAAGTGGCACTGAGGACAAATCTGGGCCTTGGCCTGGGATGGGACCTGGGATCTGGGAGTGACAAGCTGTGGCCAGGCTCGTTGGAGATATCAGTCCCTAAGCAGCTCGCCAGCCTCATCCGCCTCAGAAGTCCTCCCTGGGCTGGAAGGGCCATCTAAGAATTGCCTTAAAATTCTGTTTTTAATCTATTTTACCACACAGATGTCCACACGCTAAGGGGTTACCAGACGCCACAATTTTAAGACAGACCCCCCCCGCCCCCCACCCAAACTTCTCGGAATGGTGTGAGCAGGACGCCGGCCAGCAGGCACTGCTGGGCGTGGGACAGAGACAGTGGCAGGAAAGGGAAGGCTCACTTCAGATCCTGTGGCAGCTGAAGGCCCTTCCAGCTGGTCATCCGCACCACGATGCAGTGGACGTCTGGACAGGGCGTCAAGGAGCCTTCCCCTGCGGGGCCTGTTCATTCATCCAGTGAAGATTTTCGGAGCGAGCGCCTTCTACCCACCAGAACCTGGTCCCGTCACGGGATGCTGAGGCACCCACACAGGCAGAGCTGCGTCCCTTCTGTGGCCTTGGTCCCTGACATGCCAAAAGGAAACCGGTACAGGGGACTTGGAAGCTGTCCCCGGCAAAGACGGACACTGGAGAAGCCAACTAGGGTGGAGCGAAATGAATTTCCAGGGCCCAGACCGTGAGCTGCCAGAGTCCCTGGGGGAGCTGGGACCCAGCAAGGATGCAGGAAAGGGACACATCAGAGCCTGATAAGCCCAAGGACCAAAAATGCAGGACCGAGAACCAGTGAGGGCGGGCGAAGCCCAGGGGAAAAAAGCCCGCGCTGTGACGGGCGGCTGCTCCTGGGTGGGCCACGTGGTCCATCCCCGGAGGCAAACGCAGCTCCTGTGGCCCAAGTGCCAGGGGCCTGCCCAGTGTGGGGAGACTTCCCCCGGCCTGTTAGCTTGATTCCAGGTGTCAGGATAACTGGTCCTGCTCTGATTCCTTTGCTGTGAGCCTGGGCTGGTGCTTGATCACACCACCCAGGTTTCCCCGTGGGGCCAGGGGGGAACTCTGTAAGGCCCGAGGTCAGCAAGGAGCTCCCGGCCTGGGGAGGGGGACCCGCACACATCTCCCCGAGCGTCCATGCAGCGGTCCAGCCTTTGGCCAGCCCTTGGCACCCACGAAGTACAGCTCCGGGGTCTTGGCACTTGATGGCCTTGCTACTGTCTACGTGGGAGGTCACTGCTGACCACCCTGCTGTGCACCTTAGCCTGAGGATAAGCGACCTTGATTTACCCAGGTGCTGCCCAAGTGAGGCCCCCATTCACCTGAAGTTACCATGAACATTTATCCAATTGGCGCCATGCGCCCAGGTTTACAGCTCAGTCCCGAGGTGCCAGGCCTCACGCCAGCCCTGCTAAGTGCCCTTTCCTCAGCCCACTCAGGGACCAAGGGGTGGAGCACCAGGGACAAGGCCCGGCAGGGGGTACTCTTGCTAGAGAGCAGACCTTTGCCTCCACCTCCCGAATGCAGAGGTCCATCAGGAAGGAAAATGGTACACAGCAAGTGGTGACGATGGCCATGCCCAAGAAATGATTACGACCTGCGCAGCTCTGACGAGGGTCTCTTCTGTAGCATCATCTTACGTATGCACTCAGACACTTAGGTCTTGTTAACCTTTTTGAAATGTGCTTTCCCTAAATTTACTCCTGTTAAAAACTGGTTTTATAAACAGCAAGTGCTTGGGTAAGAGACCAGCTGATACGGCACCTGGGTTCCAGCTCCTCACTGTTCCTCTGCACCCCCAGTCGCCCCAACGCCCTTGCATCCGTGACCCAGGGTGGCACTCCCACAGCTGGTCCTCAGGCCTCACTTCGTTCTTCCACCCCCTCAGCGAGGTGGGCAGGAACCCTGCTGTCCGAAGACAGGTGTCTCTTGGGCACCAGTGTGCACACCCCTCTGGGCCCAGCTGCTGAAGTCCCTCACGGGGGCGGAGCCTTTGCCTTCACCACTTGGAGGCAAACCCCGCCTGCACCGAGGGCAGTTTATCAATGTCCGTCTCTGCCTTGCTCCTGCTCAGTCTCCCCCAGCATCTGGAAACACACGGCCACATCCCAGATGACAAGGTGACCACGTGGATTTCCAGGCAGCATGAAGTTTCAGGAAGATGTGCTTGATGGTCTCTGAAACCACAGCCTGGATCCATTCTGAGGACTGCCACCCCCTAGGCCACCTGCTGCACCCTGGGTGGCTAAGAACCCCCTCCCCTACAGAGCACAGGATACATCCTCGACCTGGAGGCCAACGCTAGCTGAGGGTAGGGGCACTGGTGGCCTCAGGGACAGAGAAGGGACAAGGCAGGAGGAGCGGCCAGGAGTCGGAGGCCACTGCACTAGCGGGAGGCTCAGACCTCTCTTAAGCAGAGGTGTGGTGTGCATGGGGGGGGGGGAAAGGGATCTGGGAAGAAAGGGTGCTTCTCGGGCTGCTGTCACCCCACCCCCTGACCCCAGGCCCATTCTGCCGCACGGAGAGCCTGTAGCAGGTCAACCTCAAGCCCACAGGTTGGAGCGTCCCCAAGAGCAAGCGTATTAGAGGGACCCTTCCATGACATGCTTATTTCCAGAAGCTGCTTTGAAAGGTAAGCAGTGTGCCCACAACGGCAGAGAACCCCAGACTCTTTCCGCTGCCCCCCACCCCCAGGAATGAGACACAGTCCACTGGTCAGCACCCAGCTGTTGTAGTGTAGCTTGGTTTTATTTATGTCCACAAATATTTCCAAAAAATTACAAAATACTCAAATGGAGAGAACACAGAAGTCACGATTTCTGGGTGTCTACTGTTTACACTGTGTTATCTCATGGCAAACTACTCATATATACATTTAGCTTCAAGATATATATAAACGTAGCAAATCAGAACGCACACTCCGCTCTGCTGCGCAGCGAGGCGTGAAGCTCGGCCTGACGACACGGAACGAGACACACACAGGACACGGGAAAGCAAAACCGAACTCCGAACAAAAGGAGGGACAATCGGAAAGGAAACCGAGGGGCTGGGCTCCGCAGACGCCTGCCGGTCTGGGGCCCCCGAGCCGCAGCGGGCCAGGCGAGGGCGTCAGGTGGTGGGTGTAAGTGGAAGAAATCTCAGTGCTTCACCTTGGGACGTGGGGGAACCAAACTCTAACAGGAAAACACCTTCAGACAATTTTCCAGACTTCCAAGTCCTTCACTCCCTCTCTTCTTTGGAAAAATGGATGACAGAGAGGAGATAAAGAAGGTTCAACTGAATGGCAGGCGTTGTGTTCTACCAGGAGGAAAAGAGAAGATGGGGGGAAGGTGGGGCGTCGGTGCAGGAGTCGGGGGGCAGCGGGCTGCGCAGCGCCAGCCGTCCAAAGTCCAGCACGCAGAGGCACGGGGCGCCCGGCAGGACAGGGGCGGCCCTGATGGCACGTCACCACCCCCAGAGGAGAAAAAATGCCTCCTGCTCATGCAGCCACGAGTCTGAGCTTGTCTCCCCTGTAAGGAGCTAAATTTAAGGCAGAAATGGAATGGAAAAAAAAAAAAGAGAAGAAAAAAACTGCCAACATTTTCAACAGACCAAACAATCCTCTGTCCCAGCAGAAACCAAACTTGGTTTTACTAGCGACGGAAACGGGCCCGGTGCTGGTCTGGTGCTAGCGCGTGCATCTGAGCTCCCTGCTGCTGGCTTCCGGGTTACAGCGCCAGCCTCTCTCCTTGCCCCGATGTGGCGTGGGTCCTGGACACACTTCATGTCCAGTGACCCACAGAAATGACCTCTCGTCGTCTGGACAATTCCTGGATGTGGCCACCATATTGCAGCCACATGCTCGGTTGGCACGTGTGGCAGACGGGGCCTCCAGGGTGGCACCCCCTCGGGGAAGCCTGCCTGCCCATGCCACGGGTGTGGCTGCGACTCCTGTCCCCCTTCAGGATGAAGAGTGGGACCTGAGTGGCTCCCCAGCCCGACGTGAGTCACCACGCTCCTGGGGTAGACACACAGGCCACCACCCACGACCGTGCCAACTCCAGGGTCTCCCCCACTCGAAAGCAGCCTCAGGCTGTGGCCGGAGGGCCCGGCCTCACCACCAGCGATGCCGACACGCACAGAAACGCAGATCCCTCACGGATCCTCTCGGCAAGCACATGTGCTATTTTGTAAGGAACTGTTCCTGTGAATTTTCTAAAATGTTTATGTAATTGTCAGAGTATCAAGAAAGGCAATTCATCCAGAACAACCAAATATGTGTGCACAGAAACCTACAAGGAAATCTACAATCAGACCTGAAGAAAACGTGCTTTCTACCCCGCGGAGCCACAGCCACGGTGGACACTTAACGCGCACTCCTGGTGCAGGATGACGCAGGCTCGCCCTGACGGGTGCGCCACTGGCGAAGCACAGGCCAGGAACAGACAGAAGTGGAAATCAAAGCAGCAAAACAAAGAAACAGTTTGTAACATTGTCCCTGCAGACCCCTGGATGCTCGCTGCTGCGACCGAACCTAGTCCCAAGCTTTTGCCCGTTTGTAATTAGTAACGCCCATCTGCTCCCTTTAATTAAAGGGATAATTATATATAATTTTTTATTAAAAAATCAACTCTGTATTCTGTCAATAGCTGATAGGAATTCACAATTAGTGACATGGCTGGAAAAAATAGATCAGAATAGTAGTTTGTGGAAGAAAAAAAAGGCTGTTCTAAAATTATTTACAGACGTAAAAAGCCATGCTGCAGAACCTTCTCAAATTATGAAGATTTCCTACAATGTATTAAAATAAAAGATTCTTTAAAAATTATAGCTCTTGGATTCCAAACTCTTCTGCCACCTATCCGCAAACCTTGTGGGTTTTGGAGCACACGTGACTGAGTGTGTCTGCGCGCACAGTGAAGGGTGTGAACTGGATTCTAGCACCTACTGAGAAGTCGAGAAAGGAAAAGAAAACTAAAGCCGAACCCCAAGATTGCAGGGAAGTTTTCTGAATGTTCAGTCCAGTCCAGGACTTGCTAAGTTTCTGGGGGACTGTCATGCAGGGAGACCCAAACCAGTCTCAAGGAATCCTCTCTACAAACAAACACTATTATGCTGATACATTTTTAGTTGTGGGGTTTTTAAATATATAAAGAAATCTTTAGAAGATATTCTTTTTGCTTTTGTAGCTCCTATTGTATGTAAAAAGTCCTGTTTCTCCCCCCAAGAATTGGGGATTCCACAGCCAGCATTAACAAATAAATAACTTATAACTGCTTGTCACCTTCTTTCTTCAGTCGACTGGAAAGAAAAATAAAGAGTATTCAGCCATCGGCCCTGGGCAGGCAATGGGCATGCAGTTTAGGGTCTGAATGCCCCAAGAGGCCTCCCACACAGCTGGCCCTGTCCTCCCCTCCATCCCACCAGGACCCCAGCTCCCTGAGGTCCCCTCTAGGGCTACAGGCCAGGGCCCGATGGAACCAAGGAAAGAAGCCTGGTACTTGCTGACGAGGAAGGGGCACACGGGCACAGCCAGGAGGGGCAGCCATTAGGCTGGGGCAGGTGGGAACCTGTGCCCGGCCAACTCACCCGCCCACCCCTGCCCGCTTCACCTGTAATAATCTTCCTGACTGGTAGGTGGCCACCATGCATGTGGGGGTGTCCATGTAGCCACTGCTGCTCCATGGCCAGTCTCTGCAGCTCAGCCGACTGGGCATGCATAGCTTGCAGCTGGTGGGCTGCTGACATGGGGGGTGGGATGGCCCCAGGCAGGTCTCGGGGGTAGGGTGTGCCTGCCAAACACAAAACGAGTCTCCTCTACAAGAAGGCCAGGGTCTGCTAGGTCAGGAGAGGAGCAGAAAGCCGCTTACCCAGCAGGGACCTTACAGCAGAACCCCCAGGGCAGAGAGCCCCAAGTCTTGTTCCTCCTTCCCCTGCTGGGGGCCCCCTCCTCTGCCTCAGGCCTCAGCCTAGTTCCTCTGAAGCCCTCAATTTGAATCAGGAGCCTGTTATTCCCTCATTGCCCACCACTCCCGTCCAGGTTCTTGTTACACATTTATACTCCCACCCCACCTCTATGGGCAGGGGCTTGTGACCTTACTTTACAGGGATTCCTGGCACACAGGAGGTATTTGCTGAAGACTGAGTGAGTGGACGGGACATGAGACCAGACCACTCATGCGGCGCTCACACTGGACCCCTCCTGCCCCAGGTGCTTTCTTACCGAAAACTGGGTGACGAAGCATCTCGTGCTCGTGGGGAGGCTGTCCCAGCAGAGGGTTGGGCAGAGTGCCGGGGGGGTAAGGGAAGCGAGCCAGGTGAGGGCCAGCAGTCAGTGGGTCAACCAGCGGGTGGACTGGGCCTGCTGAACCTGAAGGCAGGGGCAGAGGGTGAGACAGAGGTGGGCTCTGGGGTTCACAGTGTTTGCCCTTCTTGGCTGGGACTACTGTTGACTTCCTTATCACCATGGCTGGCTCCTGGTCACCAGGGCCACCAATGATCCTGATCCAAGTCACTACACTCCACCCCATTTCCACACACACTTGTAGTGGAGAAACGAAGAGTGTGACTTATTCCCTCCACCCACCCCTGGGCGACACTGCAGAGGCCTGCCCCACCTGGCCCGCTGCCCCACAGGGCGCCCACAGCTGCTCCATCCGGCCCCGGCCAGCGCGTTCCTGGTCTGGGCTGGGCCGGCAGCAGGCGCCTGGTTCTCCCCTCCCTCCCTTCGGCAGGTCACCTGCTGGGTCCTCTGAGTCAGCAATCCCGCCTCAGGCCCTTTGCACTGCTCTCCCTCCGTCTGCGTCTGCCAGGAGAGGCTCTCTACCCAGGCCCCCAACGACTCGCCCTTTCACCGCTTTGAGCCTTTGCTCAGAAGTTGCCTTCCTGGCCTTCCCGTCACCCTCTAACCAAAGCATCACCCTGGCTCCTCACTTAGTTCTCCAGAACAGCGACTGCTTCTCACAACCCTGATCACGTTTACTGCCTGCCTTGCCTCCCTGATTCCGAAGGCAGAAGTGGACGGGAGGTGTCACAGTACCTACAACTGCACCTGGCACCTCACAAGTGCTCAGTAAACATTTGTCGAATGAATGAATGGTCTATAGAAGGAAGAGCAAATGACTGTCCTCTTACAGCACTAAGGCACACCTAACAGTTACACTGGGGCTTAAAAGGCCCGCACTGGGTGGCATGATTTCTGGGTGTCAGGACGACCATGGAGTAAATGTGACAGCTCCTTGGCTTCCTTGGGACCATCTGCCTGGAGACTCGGGCCTCCTGTGTACGTGGAAGGGAGCTGGGTGCTGCTCACTCTCCCTCTGGCCCCAGGGCGCAGGGGCACAATCCCCAACTCCACTGGCCTGGTCTGCAGAGCTTCGGAGGGAGCGGGGCCCCAGCCACGCCGGCTCTGCCTCAGGCTGCCTGTACCGGCAGCTGGCCCAGCAGCAGGCCTCCGGAAGGGCTCTTCCCGGAGGGAGCAGGACTTGGCCGCCCTGGCCAGGCGAGCCAGAAGCCTGAGCCCATCCCCCTAGAGGACAGGTAGACTGGTCCTTTAAGTCTTGGTCGATGACAACCTCAAGCCTCCCTGGGTGTCCTGGGTGCCTCCACCGGGCCCCTCAGGCCCTGCCCCTGTCCTAAAGCCTGCACAGGGAGCACAGGTGGCTTCGCTTCCTCCCTGGGCCGCCCTAGGCACAGGACCAAGAACCGAAGCTTTAGCCAGGGGTGGAAAGCACAAGACCCCAGAGCGACACAGCTTTCTGGGAGCTGCGGCTCTGGAGAGCTGAGGGGCTGAGCAGACAAAGGCCGTGCGAGAGCAAACGGACGCGATTCCTCAGGGGACGCCGAGCCCCTGAGACCTGCCAGGCGCCGGGCCCTGTCCGGGCAGGGCCAGCTCTGGCTCTGGCCCTCAAGGCCCCTGGAGCCAGCCCGGGCACCCACCTTGGTGGAGGGGGTCCTGCTGGTGCAGGTGGAGGTGTGAGTGGATGTGGGAGTGCTGGTGGTGGTGCGGGGTCACGTTGAACATCTGCAGCCGGGCCAGAGGGTCGCTGGTCAGCGACGCCATGCGCTCGGCGTGGATCCGCTCGGCCGCCAGTCTGTCCGGGTAGCCCATCTCAGGCCGCAGCTGGGGGCCCGCCAGGGCGAGTCTCTCCCGCTCCAAGGGGTTCAGGCCCGGGTGGAAAGAGGCGAAGGGGTGGGGCCCCGCCGTGGGGGGGATGGTGAGGGCGCTGTGCCGGGCGAAGTGCTCCATGGGGTTGGTGGCGGGGTGCAGGGGGTCCAGCTCCGGGGGCTTCACCTCGAAGCCCGGCTTCATCCGCTCCCGCAGCTCCCGCTCCGGATCTCGCGCTCGCGGATCTCGCGCTCCCGCAGCTCCCGCTCGCGGATGGCGGGGTCCACGTTGTAGAGGCCGGGCATGTGGTAGGCCAGCAGCGGGTCGGCGGGGTTGAGGGGCATGTAGAAGGGGTGGTTGCGGTTGGTGGGCGACATGACGTGGGGCCGCGCGTACTCGCTCAGAGTCCGCAGGGCGGGCGTGTCGGGCCCGATGTAGGGGGGCACCGCGGCGATGGTGGTCGGCGGTGGCTCGAAGGATGGCCGCATGTGGCCGGGACCGCCGAGCTGCGGGTCGCTGAGGCGGCCTTCGTGGGCTGAGCTGGACGCCTTCTGCTGAGGGAGAGGAGGGTAAGAAGGGGGCCAGCGTCCCTGAAGTCTGAGCTGGGGTGCACTCTGCAGCGGTGAGCCCTGCCCGCTGCTACCCTGTCCTGCCCAGACAACTTGGTCCCTTGGCCCCAACGCCAAGCCCTGTCCCCCAGCCGGCCTGGGAGCTGGCCCGGAGCCTGCCGCGCCAGAGTCCCCTCTGCGCCCATAGCCGCCCTTGGGTCCTAGATGGGTTCGCGTGAGAAAGACGCTGCTCGGGGAGTACGTGCGGGAAGCGACCCCCACTGCAGAGGCGGGCGCCTGGGGGACCCAACGATGAGTGCCACAGGCAGGGCCGCCAGAGGGGTCCGAGCGGCTGGTTAATGCCCCAGAGCCTGGCTCTCCTCCCTTTTAGATTTTCAGTTCCTTCCAAGTAAGTGAGAGACGGAAGTCCCCGGGCCTGCTGCGAACCAGCCTGGACCCGCGGGGCTGAGGGAGGGGTCACCGGCACGGGCACGGGGCAGGCGCAGGGCTGGCCCTGGCGGGCGCCAGGGCTACAGAGCAGCTCAGGGGCGAAAAGCCTGGGGCTGGCGTTCAGGCCGCACCTGGTCGTCCAGCCGCCGTGAAGACGAGCCGGACGTTACACAGAGCAGGGCGGCCCAGGTCCCCGGCGGGCCTGGCCATCCCTCCCCCCGCCCCCTGACGGAGCACTCAGCACTCAGCACTCACGGCCGCGCGCTCCGCCTCCCGCTCCCGCTCGCGCTCTCGCTCCTTCTCCTTCTCCTTCTCCTTCTCCCGCTCCTCGCGCGCCTTCTGCTCAGCCTCCCGTTTGGCCTTCTCGATGGCCTCCTCTCTCTTCTTGGCCAGTTTGGAGCCCGCCAGCGGCATGAAGTACAGGTCTGCCCGCGCGCACGAGTTGTAACCCCGGTCCAGGTGTTTGTAGAACCTAAAAGAGGCCACATCCCTTACTGGGGCCCCTGCCGAGGCCGAAGCCTGCCCCGAACACCACCCTGAACCCCTCCTGGGCCCTGTGACCAATACCTGGCAGACTGGCTGGCATGGCTGGGGGTGTCCACCACCGTGGGCTCAGGGGATGGGCTCCTCGGTGGGGAGGAGGACTCTCAGGCTCCTCAGTGTCGTCCAGAGCCTCCTCCTTGATCTGGACAGCAGGGAGCGGGCAGGGCGCCCCACCAGGGGCGCTGCCCCCTGAGGAGACGGCGGCAGGGCAGGGTGGCTGGGCTGATGGGCCAGGCCCCGCAGGCGGGGTGGAGGTGGAGGGGCAGGTTGGAGGGGTGATAGGGGGAGGACCCCCAGGGACAAAGGGATGCTGGGTGAACGGGGACTGAGGGGCACCTGGTGGAGGCCTGCAGGGGGTGGGGGGCAGCAGCAGGGGGCAGGCTCTGGGTCAGCACAGGGGGCTGGGCAGGGGAGGAGGGCAGGGGCTGGCTCTGAGGCATGAGCTGCAGGGGTGGGGGGTGGGCCGAAGGTGGGTGGTGTGTGGACAGGGAGCTCAGAGGCTTCAGTGCTGGAGGGGTGGGAGGTTGGCGTTCATGGAGAAGGGCGAGGGCCCCGCGAGGTGTGGGGGTGTTTGTGGGCCTGGGGCGCTGGCAGCTGGGGGATGGGAGTGGTGGGTGGAGGCTTGATGTGCGGCATGGCCAGGGGTGCTGGTGGCAGAGGCTGCTCCCGTGGGGGCTGCTGGGGCTGCAATGACTGAGGAGCTGGGGGCTGCAGGGAGGTGTGAGGGTGAGCTGCCGCCTGGGAGGCCTGGGGAGGGAGGCCAAAGGGCTGAGGGGGACCGGGGTGTGGCAGCAGCGGCCCAGCGGCAGGCTGTGTGGGCCGGGGGTGCCCTGGCCGTGCAGGGGGGCTGGGCATGAGGCGGGGCGGAGGCCTGGCCAGCTGGCCCGGTCAGAGGCTGCAGTGGGGGTGTGGGGAAGGCAGCCGCTGTGGGTGCAGGGCGGGGGCCTGCTGGGTATGGGGTGAGGAGCCGGAGCCGTTGGAGCCTGGCTGGGAGGCTGGGAGGCTGAGGGGGAGCCCTGTGGAGGGACCGCAGTGATAGAGGGCGTGGGCCCTGCTGTGGGAAGCTGCGGGGCTCCTGGTGGGGCCGAGGGAGGTGGAGCGGCCCCGCCGGGAGCCTGCAAGGCTGGGGGCTGGGCCTGCAGCATCTGCTGCTGGGCGGAGGAGTCCGAGTCACTCTCGTTGTCCTGAGGGCTGGGGATGCTGGGGGATGTGCTGCGATTGTCCTGGTCGATGTCTTTGGGGTCACTGCTGCCCTCATCGTTGACACTGCGGCTGTCAGAACTCTCTCCCTCGCCTTCAGACGGTGAGTTGGGCCGGCTGATCTCCTGAGGCCAGAGAAGGGAGGGCGGGAGCTGGAGTGGAGCAGACTTTTTCCTGCCCCGTGTGGCCAGTGCCCAGCATGTGCGGATGGGGCAGCAGGCATGGCCCTTAGGCCCAGAGGTCCCACCCTGACCCCGCCAGTCTGGGGGCCACTCTCGCCCCCTGCCTGGGAGAGCGGGCACTGCCACTGTCCCCGGGGAAAATCGGCTGGGGACTTCTCCAGGGGCATCGGCTCTCAGCTGTAGTCTGCAAGGCTTGGCTGCAAACTCACCTGGGTCTTTGTCTTCTTGGAGCTGGTCCTGTCGGCCTCCTCTGTGTCGGAGGCCACCTTCTCCCGCTGGCGCTTGGTGCTCTTCAGAGGCGATGAGGCTTCCTCCTTCACCTTCTGCAGTGGGAAAGTGCACGGAGAGGATCAGGCCAAGGGAGGGTGCCCCATCAGCCTCAGGGACGACATGACAATTGGGGGCTGACACTTTGCTCCCACATTCTGAGCTCCATCTCCAGAAGCAAGAAAGTTCTGGAAGGGGCCAGCCCGGGCCAGGAAAGAAGTATCTGAGGATGGGAGTAACTTGGCTTTGGAAGGAGAGACCCTCTGCCTCCAAGGCCTCAGGAGTCCCCAAAGGTCAGTGTGAGGAACTAAGTCGAACCCCTTTCTTCAGCAGCTCGACCCGGGCAGTGCTGGGCCCAGGAAGGCTCCGCAAAGGGCCTGCAGCCCCATGTCTGAGCCCCATAACGCCAACTCCGGCCCCCCAGGCTTTAACGGAGGGTGGGCTGCGCAGCCCCAGCACGCGCTGCGCCCATCGCCTCACCTTGGCCGACTTCTTCACTGTCTCCGCTTTACTGTCGTTGCTGGAGGTGCTGGCAGCGCTGGGGGAGTTGCGGCCGCTGGAGCGGATGTCTTCGTTGATGGGCGAGGCGCGACCATCAGGGCTGGCTGGCTGCTTCTTTCGACCACTGCGCAGTGTAGACATCTGCCCACCCAAACCAGAAGCTGGTGAGACTAGACCCCAGTCCCACAGGGGCCACCTGAGCCCAGCACACATGCAAGAGCATCAAGAGCGGATGCTGCCGCCAACCTTGCAGCAGATATTAGGCACCCCTGGGTGTCCCTCACCGCATGAGTCAACGTGGAGCGAAGGGAGGGAGTGAATGGGTAGGTTCACACAGAACAGAGAATTCTTTTCTTAAGCCCAAAGCACTCACGTCCAAGAGCTACCTGGATGACGTGTGCTGGGAACTAGCGAGGCCTTCTGAGGCGCAGAAGTTAGTGAGGGCGGCCTACTCTGCCCTCAGTCTCTGGAATGACACGTACACACAATGCCAGATTTAAGTCACCTCTTGCCTTCTGTTTATTCCGCATAACTGCCCACTCTCCTAACCCAACCGAGATCAAACGCACACCTGATTTCGTGTGACAGGATGGGGAGTGACCCAAAGACGTGAGCTGTAAATAACGTGGCTCCTAAAACTGCCTCAGCATGCTTCTGCAAAGCCAGAGGAGGGTACAATGCTTCATGCCTGTCCATCTGCACCTGGGCCAGCGGCAGCCGGGCAGTCAGGATGCTAGGGTCAGAGGAAGGTGGATGGGGCCACCCAGCTGCTTAAAAGGGCCACTGGGGAGGCTGGTGCCATAGGGAAGACCCTGGCAATATCCTAATCTGGGAAAACCCTTGCTCCCAAAGGTCCCTGCCAAGTTTCCAAGGCGGGAAACAGTCTCTATGGAAGGAAGAGGCTATGAAGTGAGTGAAAAATGTACCTGAAAGTTTCCAAGACTGGATCAAATGTTAAAAAAAGAAAGCCTGCAAGTTTTGCGTAGCGGAGAGATGCCACGCTAGAGGTGACAGCCCAGAAGCCAGAGGAAGGAAGATCTAAGGGACCTGGGGACCTGCACTGAGGCAGAAACTGAGAGCAGCGTACCCCATCAACTCCCCAAGGGAACGGTGGGAGAGAACGGGGCGTCCCAGCCCCACAGGCAAAGCCAACTAACCCCTCTGGAGAACCATGTCACCTCCAGGTCAGCCTCTCCTAAACCGGACCCCCTTCTCACCCTCCTCCGGCGGGCACGGCCTCCGACACCTAGGACCCCGGAGCTGTGGTCAGGGTGCCTGGGGCTTGGCTGGCTTGGCAGTGGGGACTCACCGAGCCTCGCTCGGCTCCTCGCCGCGTCCTCATGCTATGTTTCCCACTGAGCCCATCCTCTTCCTCTTTGACAGGTTTGAACATGAACGGTGGGGGGTCCACAGGCTTCTCGATGGGGGAAGCTCCCCGTACTTCTTGAAGTGGATGCGGCAGTCTGTGCAGAGCAGAATGTTCTCCCGGGCCCCGTGGTGCCAGTCCTTGGAGGCTGCGTGAGGGAAGACGGGCGGAGGTGGTGACTTCAACATCCAATGTCAGCTCAGCCAACCCCGCAGCTCTGGGCGCGGACAGACACCTGACACTCAGCGCAGGTGCCGGTGCCGCCCCGCTCCCTCCCAGGACTACTGACTGCCCCACCTGATCTCGGCGACCCAGGAGGTGCTGGCCTAACCCAATCGCAAGCAAGTCTGTCCTCCCCACTGATCAGCACTCTACTGGCTGCTGACCAGGGGAGTGAAGCAAAATAAGATTTTTAACTTGAGTCTTGAGTAACTCTGAAGCATAGCACAAATGTCAAATCAATTATGGCCCTGGCAGGCCTCCAACCCGATGCATGAGATGTTCAGAGCTCGGAAGTGCCTGAGCCTGGCCTGCTCCAGTGAACGCTGCCCCCGTCCCCGAGCCCCTCTTACTGGTGGTGAAGCAGTGGCGGCAGGCGTAGCCCTTCAGCTCCTGCTCGCTGTCCTCACTGTCGAAGTCATCCTCGCTGGCTGAACTCAGGTCCACTGCGCATGGTGGGCACACAATGGAGGTGGGAGAGACCATCATACTCGGCAAAGACTGGGACCACTTGTGACCTCTGGCCTGCCCAGGCTATGAGCCACCAGTGAGAGTGGCCCAGAAGGCCGAGGTGGGACAGTGAATTCCTCAGGATGTCCAACTGTGTGTGAGAGGTGGTACGCAAGGGCCTGCCCTGTGAGGTATCTGGAGCTAACGTCATGCCCGGATCCACAACTGGTGGGTGTGACCGGGGCGGGGAAGAGGACCCTTGACACCCTCCTGACACATCCGGGCATCCTGAGGAACTGCGTGCGTCTCTGTGAGTGCCACCCCTGGACCACTAGATTCCTTCTTATGTGCACGTGCCACCGCAGTGACCCCTGGGCCAGGACAGAACCCGAAGGCACTACCGCTGCATGCTCGTTTCTAGAGGTTAACGAGGTGTGGGCTGTCATGTCACACGTCACACCAGGACCAAGAAGAGAATCTTGGGAAAGCAGGAGGAAAAGGAGACACAATACGAGTGTGAGGAAAACTCAATCAGTATACCATCTCCTGGGTGGGAAACCTCCCCTGAAGTTCCAAAAAACACTTAAGGCCAAGGCTTACCTTTCTGTAAAAAATTAAAATGATGTTGAGTTTATTAGAAAAATTTAAATGTATGAATAATTTATAAAACCCTCCCTACCAAACCCCCCAAGTCACAGTGACACGCAGGCCAGGCTTTGTGCCGTGTGCACACGTTCCCTGGTTCATCAGCTCCAGGCTGTACTGTGACAAGAACACCTGTGAGTTCAGACCCAGACCTGGGACACAGCGTGTGGCTGCAGCGAAAAGCCGTCCACTTACGGAATTCACTGGACGGGGGCCGGGAGGGCGTGCTGACGGGCGTGGACGCAGTGCGGGTCTTGATCCTTCTGAACACGGCCTGCCGGCGGTGCCTGCGGTGGGCCCGGGAGCTGGCGGCTTCGGGCGTTTTCTTCCAGTAGTAATAGAAGGTGATCAGCTCCCCCTGCAAGAAAGAGGGCTGGCTGTGAGGGCCGCGTCCACAGGGCTTTGGCTTTTCCACGCCGCGTGCCCTCGTGTTGGGAGCAGAAGCTGTGCCGGAGACCAGGACCTGGAGTCGCGAGGGGCCTGCCGCCTCAGCCCAGCGGGCACGACCTCTAGACAGCAAGATCATACATTCATTCAACAGCTCTTCGCTGGGCGCCTACTGTGCCAGCACTGGAGGTGCATCAATCAACAGTGGACAGAAAGGAAGATCCTCACCCTCGAGCTGTGCGTGCGTGCGTGCGTGCACAAAGAATGTGTTCTTCACAGCCTTCTGGCAAAACCACATCAATGTGATAAGGAGATGCCTGGATACATAGAAGACTCCAGAAACAAACGAGGTTCTGTGGAACTGGGTCCAGGTGGGAGGTCAGGAAGGACAGAAACCCAAACCCAGGACAGCTGCTCTGCAGCCTCCACACCAAGCTGAGTGCCCACAGCAGGACAAGCTGGGACAAAGTCTTAAAGGCAATACGTGGGGACTGACAAAGAGAGACTAAGAGGGGACAAACAGATGGAATGCAACATGTCACAAGGTCAGTCTTTAAGGCAAAAGGAGCTACTCTTTTCATGGCCCAGCAGAAAGAGAGGCGAGCCATCTTTTCAAAAAATACAGCAAGAGGACATGAGCCCAAGCTTTAAGGAAAGGGGACTTTTGCACCCCCACCCTCAGGGACAGCAGGTACACCATACACACGAATGGGCAATGGCACTTTAGCTACCCCTGGTTGACAGAGGACTCATTTCTTAAAACACACATCTTGAGATAAAGTATCTTAAAACACACACACACACTTAAGGCAGTGAATAACGCAGGAAGTCAGCTAACGTGGCAGACGACTGCACCCTAGGAAGTCCCCGTGGGGGCCACGAACCCCGGGGTGGGAGCCACGTGGCCAGTGCAGCACTCTTCCTCACAGAGGACTCACGGCCGAGGGACTGGCGGAACCAAGAAAGAGAGAAATCTGGCTATCCGGTGACCTAAGATCTAGCTGGAAACGTCAGTGTTGGCAGACTGAAAAGAGACAAGTGCGTGCAGATACCACACAACAAACTCTAGCGATTGACAGAGTACCCCAAATTAGACGAGGTTTTATTAAAAACACCCCAGAAGCCATGGCCTTGAGGCACGATGACCGATCAGTTGGTAAGGCGGGCAGATCTTCGGTGGGAAAATGGCTTCTGCAAGGCAGGTAAGGCACGTTGGTGAGTACTTACTACTCAGAGTTGCTTCCTGTGCCTTTTCTAAGGAGGAGGACCTTAGCTGTCATCAGATTCTTAAAAAAGGGCTGGGATTTGAGAGGAACCTGCCTGGCTTCCATACATATACAGCATGTACCTCTTGGAGCTGTGGGTATGCTTCAGACCTCCCAAGCACCACTTAACAAAATGCTAGTTACAGCCAATATTTAACAGATGAAGCGCGACCCCAGGCCAAGGAGGCCAGGAGCCAGCCACCAAGGCCAAGCAGGTGCACACGCCCACTCCGGCCCCTCTTCAGCTCCCAGAGACCGTAACTGAACAATGGGGAAATGTAGGGCTGCCCTTGAATTTCTGACTTGTTTGTCTACCAGGTTATTCTACAAACACAGGCTACAATTGCCCTTGGGGTCAGCAGAGCATCCTGAGGCCCTAAGGCCAAGATCCAAATCTGAGAACCTCCTGGCTCCTCCTGCCTCTTTACTTTCAACCTCCCTGACTTGGAATGTCATTTATCTACACTTGGCTGGCTGGAGGGAACAAGCTCATAAACCCACTAGGGGCTAAGAGACATGTGATGGCATGAAATGGATCCGGCTCCAGCTTTCCTATGAGAAAGCACAGACGCTAAGGCAGGCCACTGCCGCCCCTCAAATACTTTTGTCAGAGTGGTGTGCTTCGTCGGTTCAAAAGGGCAACTGGTGGAGCACATCAGAGCCCAGTCCCAAAGCTGGAAAGAACGAGAAAACCCAAAGTGGTTCCTCCCGCCTCCTCCTTTCACAAAGCTGTTTTCGGGCCAGAGGATGACAGGGGCCTGGAACTGAAAGAAATGTGAAGCTATAGCAGATGAAAAACAAAAATGAGAGAGAAAATCAGGTGGGGAGAAGGTGCTTTCAGGGTCTATCAACCCTCAGTCTCACTTAAAGGCTATTGAAAAGCTGCCACTCTGACCTGCCTACAGAGCCCTGGTCTGTAACGCGGCATTGCCTCACCCTGTTACCAGACTTTATTTCTATTTCTTAAATATAAATATTTTGAAAGAGTTTTAAGTGGTATTAAAGGATGGCATAACTTGCAAATGAAAGCAGGGGACACAAGGGTTCAGTGAGGCTATGGGACAGCCAACGGCAGACCCCAGAAGAACAGGCTCAGGAAAAGGCCAGTTTCTACATTTATGTCCACGGCGTGTCCTCCTCTCCAGTATGTGATAAAACCAGGACATGAGGAGAAGCCTAACACTGAAATCAACACTGACCTTCTGCCCCCATTCAAATATCAGCTTTTAAACAAGAATAAGGACCAGGAGAGATTCCATCATCTGAATGCCAAGGATCAAAATGACTGAGCTAGAAGGACCCTCCTCTGTAAGTCTAAAATTAGTAGATGAGGAAATGAAAGAATATAAATTTCAAAATTCAGGAAGATGGGGGAGTGACTAGAAGTCATACCCTGGAAATGTAAAATAGTCAAACCACTCTAAAGCTGTATGGCAGTTCTTACAAAGCTAAATAAACATCTGCCATATGACCCAGCAATTATTCCACTCCTGGGTGTTTACCCCCAAAAAACAAAAACATGTTGACACAAAGACTTTTACACAAATGTTCACAGGAACTTTACTTTAGTAGCCCAAAACTGGAAATAATCCAAGTGCCCTGGAAAAGAATGGATAAACCAATCACGGTACACCCATTCACTGGAATACTATTTGGCAGTGAAAAGGAATAAACTACTGATACACGCAACAGCATGGATGAATCTGAAAAACATCATGTTGAATGAGAACAGCCAACAAGAAAGTGTACATATTGTATGATCCACTTTAGAAAAGGTACACCTATGATCACAAAAAAGGAACTTAGTGGTTGCCTAGAGTCTGGAGAGTAGGAAAACTGCTCATGAGAAGACATGAGGAAAGCTTCTGGGGTGACAGGAATATTCTATACATCGACTGTGGTAGTCACATGGATTTATACAGCTGTCAAAACTCACTGAACTGTGCACTTAAAGTGGGTATGTTTTTGTGGTGTACATGATAGGCACGCCAATCACATATCAATAAAGTTGACCAAAAAAAAAAAAAATCCAGACCAGGTTTTACGAGCTGCCTCCCAACCACTGTAGTGTCTAGAAGGGATTAAACACTGGACTGGAGCAAATCTGGGAGGATTAGAAACTGCATACTGGTGACTGCATGGGTGGCTAGGTCTTGAGCACAAACAAAAGAACACGCCAGGGAAAGCTTTGGGTCCACAAACAGGGAGTGAAGCGGCTCAAGCTCACCAGGAATGAAGTCAACTGAACTTTAATCAAACATGCATAGTGTGTTCTGCAGAGACCCGCAGCACATAAATGTGGGGAACAAAAGCTGCTGCAGAAACCAACAGCTTACTGAGACACGAACACAGGCAGCCACTGGTCAAACGGCGGCTCCACAGAGGCGGCCTTGCACACGAGCTCCTGCACGCCAACACGGAGGTAGAAATGTCGGCGGCATGAACGGCCCATAATGACCATGCGTGTGCTCTCACCGCATCGCTCAGCAAGGCCTCGCAGTCAACCGCCTCGCATCTCGGCACTGACTGCACACAGCGTGAGGAGCCGAACTGGGCCGCGTCTGGGCAGAGGGGGAGACGGGGGGCGCAGTCCTCTCCCATCGGCAGCACTGCGGGCTGCAGCTCTGGCCCAGAGCAGTGCGAACCCCTGGTCACGTTCAGCAGCCTCTCTCTCCCTTCCTCTCCCCGCTTCCCATCCCATCTCCCTCCTCAGCCCCTTTGCCTTTTTCTTCGGTGGTGATGTTACTAACAGGTGGGTCATGTGCACAAAGCCACTGGCAGTAAGAGATCGGCTCCTGGATTAGGTACCAGTGGTGCCCCCTCCCCGCCGCAGGCTCTCTAGGCAACACTGGGTTTCTCAGATTTTCCATGAAAATAAAAAAGGCAGATATACCATGCACAGAAGAATGAAACGGGAAGAACTAAGGTGCTCTGTCAGGTGCTCTGGGCGGGATGGGGGCTGGGAAGCGAGAAAGAAAACAGACAGAGTGACAGGCTGACAAAGTCTCCAGGCACCCCCAGACAGCTGAGCGATGGATCACTCCTGTCACCCAGCTTCTGGGGCTGGGGCCACTTGGAGTCACTTGGAGAAATGTCCCTTCTCCTCCTCAGCCACCATTCTACTTCTGTGTCCCCCATGCTAGGACACAAGTCCTTCACGTTCACCGAATATAAAAGGTCAAGGCAGGCTCCCTCCATGGCCCTGCTGCCTGGGCAATCCAGGCTGAATTGACAGGGGCCAGAGACTACTCAGTCCTGCCAGCTCCACTTCTACAGGTGGCTTTACCCTGGGCAAACAGACTGGCGACTCATTCCAGGCCCAAGTGGGCACCGCCAGGATATGCGTGTGAGCGAGCAGTCAGGATTGGGGGCGGGTGTGGGAGCTGCCAGCGTTGCTTCCAGAACCACCTGACCGGGGCTCCTTCCCTCTTGCAAGCAGGTCGATTTACCTGCTGTTTAATTTCCCTTAGGCACTTGCAATGTGAAAGGAGGACCTGTAACTTGTCCCACCCAATTGAAAAATCTTTTCTTTCTTTTTTGAAGTTGAGATACACCAGAGTCTTTTCTTAAGCGCCTTGGGGAAATGAAAGCACAAGACAGACCGCTGAAGAGGGAAAGTGCTGGAAACACTGTTCACGTATTAAAGGCCCGTTCCCAGCAAACATCTCCGTACCCAGGACTGAGCACAGGGGCAGGCTGCCCCCTGCCCAAGGTTCTTGTCCGCCTCAGCCCGGCACTCACTCAGACAGGAGCCCTCTAGGAGGCTGGCGTGGAGGCAGGAAAAGGCAGCCAGTTGTTAGAAGCATAAGGGCATGCCCAAGACTGAGTCCACATTTCTGTGATTATAACATATTAATGCCACAACCACCCAAACAAGCCTGGACACCTGAGGTTGGTGTGGGGGTGGCAGGAGATGAGGTCCAGGGACCCAGCCTACAGCGTCTAGCGTGCCTGCAGGCTGCCATCTATCAGGCCTTCTCTCAACAAGCCAAGGGGGCCTCGTCTTCTGGAAATAATGCTGGGCACACACCCCTTTCAACTTGGTGTTCCTTGCCTTCCCCTCACTTCTGTGACCAGCAGAAAAAACGTACGACTTCTGGTCTTACAGCTGTGCTAAGGCAGGCCCTGGAAAGCCAGCGTCCTCCTCCTTGCACACACAAGAACGGGCAGGCGACGCAGGACGTAATCTAATGTAGGGCCCCGCACACAAGGAGTGCCCAGGTGCCAGCCTCATGAGGTACCCAGCAGACCGCCCACGAATGCCTCTGGTGTCGAGGGGGAAGCTGTAGCTGACTTCCTCTTTGCCACCCAAGCTTCCAAAGGCCCCTTGGTGGGCCGAGCGCCACCTACTAAAAAGGAGAGGGCAACAGGGGGCGGGAGGCCGGCCTGGAAGCCGCTCACGGAAACTGGCGTCGTAAACACACACACCCCCTTCTGAAGCTATTTTGCAGGCCCTCAGGCCCACCTCCCACTGTCAGCTGAGTGGATGTGATGGGACTGGTCCCCCTATGTGGCAGGACTGACAAATGCCTATGTCTGCACGCACCTGAAACACTCCACTGCAGGGGTTAGACAGCGAGAACTTAGAAGAAATTCTCTTAATTCTTTAAGACATATATTGACACTCCAATGCTAAGTAAGTACTTTAACATGAGTATGTAGGGAAAGCACAGGTCGATGATCCCTACACAATACCTTCAGTCTACATGCTAATGCACAATTAGTTGGAATCAAGATGTTCTGCTAAAACTCTCATTTTGAAGAAAGTCCTTCAGTTTCCATCTGGCGTATCCTTCAGTGGTCCAGGTAAAGAGAATGAAGGAACCTACCAGGTACCTTCTGGATCGATTAGAGAAATCTAAAACAACAATTTTAAGGTGTTTTTTTTTCCAAGATGATCCAGCAAGCAATGAAACAAGGCCCCAGAGCCAGGAGGGGAAGGAGGAGGAGAGAGAGATGGCGTAGAGCTGCTTCTCAGACCTCATCCCAGCCCAGGGCCCTGTGGCCACCAGACTGCTCTGGGAGCCAGCCACGAGGAGCCCGCATGGGACCCGTCCCCTGGGATGAATTGCTCCCAGTGCAGTGCTGGGGCCCTGCAGCCCAGCCCGGCCCTCTGACCACTCCATGGCCACTGAGCCTGGAAACGACGGCTGAATCACTTCTTGGTAAAAACGACTAATTCCAGGGGAGTGAAGCAAGTCAGTAAAATTTCCTGGCACAGACTCTGATGCAAGTCATGCTTTCCTTCCACTTCCCAGGGATTCAGGGCGGGCTCTGACAACCGCTCGGAACAGGTGAGAAGCCCGGCACTGGGCAGAACGTGGCTTAGACGTGAGCAGCTGCCTTCACACGTCTTCTCCCAGCACGCAGCTGGCTGTCTCCCAGCAACGACGCTGGTAAGCAGAGTGACGCTCTCCTGGGCTCCTTCCTGTTAGCCAGCTGCACGCCCCAGTCCCCGAAGGAGCCCCAGCGCCGCCAGCGCCCTGCCGCTGGTTAGCTACCACCTCTGCGGCCCCGCGTGCATCTGGTGGGACGACGATGTGCTCCGAGGCACGTGGCAGACTCACGGCCGCCTGCCCGCCAGAGGCAGGGAAGGCGCCCGGTCCAACATGTTCCCGAGAGGAAGCCCAGTGTGGGGACAGGCTGCTTCCTCCCACCCACCGCCAGCGCTGCGCCTGGGGAAGGCAAAGGGAAGGCTGGACACATGGCAAGGGCTCCTGGGTGCCCCTGCTGTAATGATGCGGCCACACTGAGACACCCACACTGGACGGCACTTACTTCCCCAGTTGGGCAGGCTGGATAAGAATTTTTTTTTTTTTTTAACAATTACCACCACTACACATCTGTACATCGTGAAGGAAATGAAACTAACGTGTGTGTGTGTGTGTGTGTGTGTGTGTGTGTGTGTGTCTGAGAGCAAAACTGTGAGGAGCTCTACCAAGCTCTATGTTGCTTCAGTTCTGACCTCAGCCACCTGCAGATCCCACCTCTGGCCCTGCGCCTCCACGCGGATGTCCAGACTCGAGGATGGGAGCTGGCCTGGCCCCTCCCACAGAGACTAGGTCAGTCTTCCCAAAGCCCAGCTCTGACCTTGTCACTTGCCTCTCCAAATGATCGAAGGCTCAAGCCCAAGAGAACACAGACCCAGCTGCTTCGCCGCTTCTTCCAGACCTTTCCCTTGGTCCCCAGAAGACCGTTCTGCGCACTCCGCCGGCCATGGCGCTTTACTGTGCGCCTACAGGACGCGGCCCCAGACCTCCTACCGGTCCTCTGTCTCGCGGAGTCTGAGGCCAGGCCTTCCTCATCACTCAGGTCGCGACAGAGGTCATCGTCTCCCCACCCGCTGGAGGTCACCTTCCCATCGTTTTCACCACTGCATCCTTTGATTCTTGCCCCTCTCCCATCCGCACCGGCTCTGCGCCTTGGGCCGTCACCGTGAATGAACCGGTCCGACCCCCAGCCTGTGACCACTCCGTCTGGGAGTGCCACAGAGGCCTAGGACAACATCTTAACTGTGACAAATATTCAGTAAATGTCTGACAAAATTAGTGTTTTCTGAGAGTAAAAATTACCTGAAATTAACTCTAAAAGACAAACTTTGAGAAACAGATTCACGATTGCCAACTTTTTATTCTGCCAAGTAAGGTCATTTAAAAATAACTGCCTCCTGATCTCACCATTATTTCATAATAGAAATGACATTTGATCCTTAAAAAACCAGAATACACAATATCCAAATAACAAGAGTTCCTTAACTGATAGTGTTATAAAAAATGGCTACATTGTTCTTATTTTTCATTTCCCATGGGCCAGTGAAAACACAATCTGAGTGCACGTGTGGGAGCTGGGAACAGCTGCTCCAGGGGGGCCTGGGCTGCCCTGGGCCGGCGGGAGGGGGGCTTGGGAATCCAATGCCACCACCTCCTCTCTTGGCAGTTTCATCTACAAACCAACAAACTGAATTTTACTGAGCTCTGAACTCTATACCGATAGCTAAGCATGGTAAATATGCACTTCACATATTTAATCTTCAGAGGTACCTGCCAGATAAATATCTTTATTATCTCTGCTTTACAAAGGAGAAAAACAAGAATTAGGGAGACAAAGTCATGTGGTCACGCTCACAAAGCTTCAAGTGGCTGCCCTAAAGGGTCTGGTTCCAGAGTTCACTCTATTATGAACTAAGAGAAAAATACCCATATATTTTCTTAAGCCAGAGGCTCAAATTTGGGTTATCTTTTCTAAGAATTCAGTGCAACAGGATCTTAAACCTCTTACCCGAACTCTAAATAGTTGTGGCTGAAGAAGACAAAAGGGCACCGTGCACCCCCAATGCCAATGGGCAGCAGGCCTTCCCACCTCAGGGTGCGACCACCCGGCACCTATGAATTGCAGAACCTGAGGCAACACATTTGATAGGCACAACGCACAATGAGAACTAAGCACAAGCTAGAGAAACATTTTCTCCTTCCCATACTGGGAACAACCCCCATGTACGGTACCGGACAGAGCCTGGTGAACAGCCGTGCACGGCCTGCTCGCCAGGTCTCTAGCCGTCCAGGACCTATGCTAGGGGAGATATCCTCTGGCCCACTTTTGGCTCTAGGCTACATGTCACAGAGGCTACCACGCAAGTGCCCTTCCCAGGCCTCCTGACCCCAAGCAGTGGTTCTTCCTTCCCTGAAGAAGGCTGAAAGTTTAGATCAAGCGAAGTCCCTCAAAAAAAGAGTTCTGCATGCTACAAAGCATTTTTCCAAAGTACCTTCACCCAGAAGCATCTAAAGCAGTGGCTTTGAACTGTGCTTAAAACTGTGGAGTGACTCCAAGGCCACTGGGGTGGACATCCTGAACCTCGACATGGTTGTGCCACCTCTCTGAGCAGCTCCACTAAAAAACCTGTCTACCAATCGAGCAACAGATGGATTTTCTACTTAACCAAAAACAATGACAACAATAATAAAAAACAAGATCTGAATATTGCTTGTTTGAAAACAGAGATCAAAGTCATCACAAATTGGTCCCAAGGCCCAGCCTGAGCAAGGGCTCCCGGCCGCCTGGGCAGTCCTGACATGGCCGCGGGACGGCCCCCCCACCCCCCGCTCAGTACCGCCACTCAGGGGCCTTCATTTTTCGCTTTACTGAGTTGTTGGTTTAAATAGACTGTTAACATTTTAAATATAATAATGTCAACATCAGGGATCTCATTTTTCTCTGAAGAATTTAGTCGCTGAAATCAGTTTTTTTCCACAAGCTGCGTACTTCATTATTTCCTGAGTTCATTTTACTGGAGTTCAGCAAGAGGCCAAGTGGGAGTTCTCACCGCCACTGGTCCTATCGTGTCACCCTTCTTCATGTTTTCTAGTTCCTGTAACAAAACCACAGCTCTATCAGCAAGGGGGGGGGCAGAGGAAGAAGTGGGGAGGGGGCGGTGCAGGCGAAAGCTGTTAAAACCACAATTCTCCATCTCATAAACATTTTTCTATTAACGGCCTTTCATTATATGTGCAATCTTATTATCCCTGCTCAGTATCAAAGTGACACCCGTCAGGGTCACCCTATAAAATATACATTGGCAATGTAACATGTAATGACGGGAATGGGACAAAAGATGAACGGGTGGCAGGCTGCAGGACGGTTTAAAGGGATCATCAGTGATATCTGTGCATTTCCCGAGGTGCTAATTGAATGACAGGGAATGGAGGGAAATCCATTTTTGAGCTCAGAAGGGATAGTTAGGAGAAAAATGTTTTTGTACTGGAAGCATGTAATGACTGCCAGGAAATGAGAACGGCTATGCTGGCAACATTGCTTCTTTTATTTTATGGTTCTGACAACAGAAAGCAAATTATCAGGTACAATCCACTTCTGTAAGCTGCATTTTAAAGGACAGAATAGAATCTCTCATTACAAAGAAAGGAGGGAAAGGGTATTTAATTTGTCATTGTATCACATCTGTTTTAATAACAGGAACAGAAGCAAAAATTACTCTTTAAACACAAAAACACAATTCAGCACCACATACTGCTACTTACATTTAAAACGTAGCATCTGTTCCCTGAACATTGGACTTAAGGCATGGCAAAGGTCTGAGAAAAGTCGAACGAGCTCGCAAGCCATGGCTGTGCCCAGCCAGCACTGCCTCGCAGTGGCTTTCAGCACAAGCGGGCTGGCTGGTGAGGAGACGGCAGCTGTCTTCATGCGAGACGTGTGTCTCCCCACCCCCCTGCTCACGTGAAGTCCTAACCTTAGAATGCGGCCACACTCAGAGACAGGGTCTTTAAAGAGGCAATTCAGTTACAATGAGGTCACTGGGTTGGCTTCAACCCCATATAACTGGAAGAGATGACACAGATGGGCACAGAGGGATGACCACGTGGGGACACAGGGAGGAGATGGCTGTCAGCAGCCAAGGAGAGAGGCCTCAGAAGGAGCCTTGCTGACATCTTGAACTTCCAGCTCCTGGAACTCTGCTGTGGCAGCCCCCAGTCAGAGGTGCTTTGCAGGGCGCCCTAGCAGACTGACACACAGCCTGGGAACAGGGCTTCATGGTCAGCTTTGAGGAAAGGAGGTGCAGGGGAGGTGACCTTCCCCAGACCGCTAGCTCCCCCATCAAGGGAGGAGCAGAATTTGGAGGAAAAGAACAGGTGAAGAGGGGCAGCAGGGAGGGAAAATGGTGACGGACTGGCCACCTGCAGCTCTGGCCGCGTGTGGGCACCTGGGCCCCTACGAGCGGGGGCCGAATCTCCCGGCTGACTCGAGCGGCTCCAGATGGCAGGTTTCCACGCTGGGGTCCTCATGCCTGCTCCGTGATGGCCCGGGAGAGCCAGCCCTGGCTCCGGTCCACCTCACAGATGCCCTGGGTGGCAGACTGTGCATCCGGAGGGACACGGTGGGGAAGGATGATGACCACAGACGGCACACTAAGGAAGAACCTGACCAGAGTTCCCATGGGGAAGGGCCAAGCTCCACCAGGCCTGTGCCCCGCCCTGCCCGTGGCCTTCCCCACGAGGCTGCAATCGGGGCAACGGAAGGTCATGCAGCCTTCACCCCTGGGATAAGCACATGCACGAGGCGCTCTGACCACGGTGGCTCAGTGGTCCTCGGTCCAGAAGAGACCGTCCTGGTGACTCACACGCACGTGTATTCCACAGTGCAGAACACACACATGATGTGACCTACTAGGGTTTGGGCTACAGTTTATGGAAACCACGTGCAGATGGATCCCCTAATCGCAGTTTGTGATCCAGGCTTGGAGGCTCACTGGTCCTGGTTCCTACCTGGGTCTCTCCACCAGGAGGCCCAGCAGTGAGGGGTTGCCACTGGAATGGGTGTGGAGCCTGCAGGGTGCAGGGATGGCTGCTCTCGGGGGACTCGTCTGTTAATAACTCAGCTAGTCCCTTGGCAGCACCCCCATCCCAAAGGGAACCTAGGAAGGCCACGCCCACACTGTGGGGCCGGTCACCCAGGACAGCTGAGGGCTCCTTTGGCCATTTAATGCACGTGCTGAAAAAATGCGGCTGGACCTAGAGCTTGCACAGCAAACTGAGTGGCCAGGGGCCTCGTTCCCCAGTGCGGCCGGGCACAGCGGATAATCAGCACTCTCCTATTTCCACCGAAATCCTTGCAACTCTTGTTCTAGAGACAAATCCCCAGTGTCATCCTCATGGTGACCTCAGTCACCCCACTCCGGACTAACGTGGGACGTGGCAGGAGGAGGGATGGGACCCTGATTTTACGCTGAGACTGGTCTGAGGCGTGCTCTGGGCTGGCCCTGGGGAAGCAGTTTTTTCCTTAGGCCCCACGTGTTGCCGCAAGACCAGTCTTGGGCATTAACCATCTCTAACGAAAATCACACAAAGGGAGGGATACTGGCACATGAGCCCTGTATTATTATTATTCAAACCTGGGATCCCAGAGACTATAAAAAGTCAACAAACTTCATTAATTTAAGAACTTTAAAGCTTAACAGTTTCCAGGTGCAGAGAGCCTCCGACATTGGCCTCTGTCCAGTTCCCCTTCACGTCCCAACGAAGTCAAAGCCCTTTGCAGTGAAGGAGAACAGAATGAGTCTGCTCTGTGCAGACAGAGCCCTCGGCCCAGGAGCCCCACTCTGCTGGGAGAAGAGCCAAAGCCAGGGCAGAGACCAGGACTTCCAGAGGCGTGTCCCGCAGGCCTCGTGCCGAGAAGGTTGCTCTGACATCGGTAAGGGCCGCCACAGCCTCTGTCTCCCGCTCTGCCCACCCTCGGACAAAGGGGCCCGGCAGCCTTCCCACGGGTCCTGCCTACTGGCCCAGGCCCCCGGTGCAGGCTCCTGGGATGCCTTCGTCCTGGCTGCCATCAGCCTGCTCCCCAGCTCCACCTGCTGTGACCCTGGCCATCTTTCCAGGCACCGAGTCACACATGCCACCTCATGACGCTGTCTTACCTGAGCCACAGGCAGCAAGTTTCTTATGAGCCTCTTTCCACGACTATCAACCCTCTCTTGCTTAGTAGTGACTCTTTATGGCCCAGATGCCACGGAATCTGGCAGGATGGTAAGTCACACGGTTAAGAGCTGAACCCTCCCCTAAGGCTTAGTGAGGACACAGGACCAAAGCTCGACGTCAGGAGAAAGCGCCCCGCGTTCCCGCAGGGCGCCCGAGCATGCACTGGCCTTCGGCGGACAGGCACCAGGAGGCTCTGGGGTCACGCCCAGCTGCTCCGCTAGACTCTCACGGAAACAAGGGCAGCCCCAAAAGGACAACCTGCTCGAGCAGCGGTGGTGACAGGTCACTGGCCGTGGCAGCGTCCGTGCTCCCGCCAGCATGGCTGCGGCGACCCCCGCTTCACCTCTGAGCCCACTGTTCCGACACTGCGGAGCCAGGTGGCCACTCAAAGCTCCCTCCACCGAGAGGAGGCAGTTCACGCCTCAGCTTAAGCTTCAGCTCAGTCATCTTGGTCAAGCGGTAAACGCGTGTGCACACGTGCTTTTGAGGAGGAAAAGGGAGTGAACTTGGCCTTTCTCAAGTGGACTTCCTCATGTGAACCACAGAACTTAGGAAACCAAGTGACTATTTTCTCAACTCTTAAGGCTGGAACATGACTAGTGCCATTCTAGGCGAACAAGAAGGATGTTAATACACCACACGCGATGAATTGCTCAGCATACTAGGCTTCATGCTCTCTCAGAACTTAGAATGAGAAAGGCAGCCACTGGCTGCACAATCTTGGACAGGTTACCAAACCCCTCTGGGCCTCTGTGTCTTCAGTTTTAAAATGAAGAAAAATAACAGCATCCCACTCATTGCTATTAAGAAGAGCTGGTACACAGAAAACACTTGGTGTGGTACTCGGCATACTGCAAAAGATACATAAATACTGGTGTTCGTTATTATTTGCTATATGACACTGGAACAAACCAGAAGATCACGGCAAGGACGCCAATCCTCTTGCCTGACTAGAAAACAACGGCATCACTGTCACAAGCAAAGACAAAGCCCTAAGTAAGAGAAAGCAAACAGACTCGGCATTTCTAGAAATAGCAAAAGCTTTAAATATCTTTAAAAAATTCTGACTCAAAAGAGCAGAGTTGAGCTGAACTGGGTGAAAAGAAAACAATTATATTTAAGAAGATACATGGATCTGAATGGTTCACGGGCTTACACTGGCCTCAGGAGGGCCGGCTGTATTTCCAGGCTGGCTACCCCCATCCCTGGGGGTCACAGGCAGAGTTAAGCTCTGGTTAGGCCAAAAACCTCACCAGTGCGTCCAGATCAGACCCACACAGCACCTTCTGCTCCGAAGGATTGCTTCTCACTTGTCCCATGAGCCTATATTCGGCACAAACCGAAACACTACAGGGGGCTGGAAGCCCGCTCTGGCATCCAGTGGCGTGACCCACAGAGCTGTGCCCGCCTGCAGCCCTGCTGCTGCGCCCTTTCCCGGCTTCCATTACTAGCCATGTGGCCATGGGAAGGAGAATCACCTTTCTGAGAGCCTGTCTTCTGATCTGTGACCAAGAACTGGTCCGCGGTGGCTCCCTCCTTCACAGGGTCGTGGTTAAGACGAAAGTGCCCAAGTGAGGCCTGGTACATATGCTCAATAAAGGACGACTATTATTTTTGTTGTTTCCATTTGGAAAAAGTACTAGTGTGCTAATTAAAAAAAAATTTTAAATCTTTCAAAGAATGGTCTCTTAACTGACTCCCCTCTATGCCCCCCTAAAACTACAGGTACTTTATGTAGTAAAAGAACAGGGACTGTGGGGCACAGTGAGTGATGACGCTGTTTGGGGGCAAGTTCACAGGGTGAAAATAGCACAGGTCAGAGGTCGGCATCCCCCTGAGGATCCCAAATAGAACCATCAGAACAACACATACCTACCTAATAGCCTCGCTGGGGCGACTCAGAAGTCTGGTCTCTTCCTAGCCCAGGCTTGTTCTTAGATAATCAGCAAGATAATGAGAGCACACAGTATCATTAAACATTTCAGGAGGAATGAGAACAAACCCCAAGAGAATGTCCTGCGGATCTGGAGCTGGCCTACACTTCAGTGCAGAATTTCCTTGATGGACAGATTGGAAAGGTCTAGCTTGGAAGACTTGCAACAACTATGTATTTAATTTTGTAACACCAGAACTCCATTCTTAAAAGTGTTAAAGAACATGTCCTTAAGGTTAAAAATTATGTCCAATTACAATGAACTATTATGGAAGCTTAAAAATATTCTCTATGATTGTGTGGAACAGAGTGTCATGAACTTCAGACTGAAAATGCTGGTGGATCACAAACCCTATAGGCAGAAAGAAAATCTAAGACTCTCCAGGAGTTTAAACCAGAAAGAATCTATGTTCATGATGCTGAGGATAGAACAAATGTTGTGACACTCACTGTATCACCTCCAAAGCATCCTTGGGCTCAGTGACTCAGGGGTCCAGGCTCTACAATCTGTTCCACATTGTGGCCGTCCCTCTGCTGCTCTGTGCTGTGAGCTGGGACCCCTGTGAAGTTCAGTCTATCCCTGAGCGACCTAAGTCCTCTTCCCGCCATCCCACTTTTTCTCCTCAGGACACAGTCAGTTCTGGAATACTTTTCCCACCACAGGGATTGTGCTGATGTGTCCCCAAAATCAATGTGCTGCTCTGGGGTGCCAAGGCTTCTACCTCCTCCTAAGGGAGGGTTAACAAGAAGAGTGGGGATGTCTCCTGGGAACAAGCAATCATTTCAACAGTGAGTCAGGTAAAGAGACCGATGTTGACTGCTTAGGGCAACAGCAGAGACAGAAGGTTGTAAACCAAGCTCAGATAAGAGGAAAATTGGCCTGATGAGTATCATTTAAAAATTCCTGTCATATGTGATCTGGAGAAGAAAGGCTGTGATGCCACGACCAGATGCTTTGAAGGCATTTTCTTGGCTCTGTGTGGTTACAGTAAGCAGCACGGCTCTGTAAACTTCTCCTCAAATGTTCCAGAGAAGCTTTTAATAAAGAAGACAGGCTACTAACAGAGGCTACTAAAGAAAACACGTTTTTGAGTCTAATAACTGAATTCTAAGAAGTCCCTGCTAAACTCTCACTCCTGTGGGCAGAAGGAGAACAGAATGTGATTCGTGTTGAGTAACAGAGGTTAACAACGGGCCATCAGTATACCATTCAGGGCATATTTCTCAACTGACAAAATGACCATAATCACTTCAACAATCAAAGGCAGAGTCTCCAACAAGTCTCGCTTGCCCAACAGCAGTTCTGCAAGACTATTTCACCAACCACTGAAATCGTGAGCCCTCCATCTTCCATTCTGAATTCCTAGCAAGACTAAGTCAAGTGCGGCCTCGGGCCTAGGCTGTTCTTTAGGGGAAATGCAGGGGGAAAATGGAACTCCTGAACTGTCCCAATTGTATTTGAGAATTTAACATGTTCACTGTCTAAAAGCCAAGTCAAAATGGATTATATCCACAAACAGTTGAATGAATAATTCCAGTCCCTGCCACAGTCTGATGCTGAGTTGACTATCAATGGCAAAGGGCCTGCTTGCCCTTTGCCCAGACGGAGGCTCCGGCTTCCTCAGGAAGCCTCGGGAAAAGCACAACCCGTGCTATGTCACAAATGACCCAAGGAAGATCAGTCCAATTCATAAATACTGAATATAGTGACTGTGGAATTTAAAATCCTGCTATATGTGAATTCACAAAGTAAATATGGAAATTCCAAGGGTGCCAAAAGGACCCTTAAGAATATCACATAATGTACTTTCTGGCTCCTCGTGGCCAAACAAAACAAACCCATGGCCTGAGGAGGCCTAGTCCCTACTTGGTGAACTTATTACTTACCTCCCTCCCCCTGGTTCAAAGGAGTCAAAAGAAATGCAAAATAGCAGCTGTTTCCAAGCTTCCAAGCAGGTAAGGCAAGGAATTTACATAAATTTAATGTGTGCTTCTGTCTCAACTGGTCAAAACACCAGTATATTGAAGAAAATTTATAATACTTTGGTTAACTAATCTCTCCTTAAAAATTATTCTAGAGTCAGAAAGATACATGAACACATACATACATAACTGTTGCAACCTATAAAAATCCAAAGAGGAAAACAGAGCCAAGAAAACTTCCCAGAAACGTCTCTCATTCCAAGCCAAGATATACTTCCCACAGTTGGCCATTAACAATAATAAGAGCATTCATAAGCTCTGTTAGCTTGTGCAGTACTGTCTCATAGAGGCACCAAAGCCACACAGACAAGGCTTCCCACTCCACAGGACTGGGACGAAATACAGTCAAGGGAGATTATCCCTGACAGCCCATGTTTCCTTTCTGGAGGCAGCAAACTGAACAGTGGCCCCAAATTCTTAGGGCTAGCTGGAGTTTTGAGCAAAATTTACCTTAAAGACACAACACAGGAGACAAAGGTTTTGAAATCTAGTCTATGTTCTCTCCAGGGAAATATCCCACAATGTGGTTCGGAGGGGCTCTCCAAGTAGGAAGGTGAGGAGCACGGAAAGCCCCAAACTGAACTGGACCTAGAGATGCAATTCAATGCAATTCCATTTAAAATCCCAACTGGTTAGTTGTGGAGCAAGGCAAAGGGCCATAATGAAGCTATCCTTGAAAAAGAAGAACAAGGTGTGTGTGTGTGGGGGCAGGGCTTGCAACACCAAATAGCAATAATTAATCCTAAAGCTGGCCAATAAGGTACTAGTACCAGAGTGGATAAATAGACAATGGGACAAAATAATGAACCCGAAGAGACAGATTCACGCGTTACTGAAAATATCATTTCTGACATAGTTGGCAAAAACAAATTAGTGGAAAAAAGGCTGGACCTTCTCAAAAGATGGTACTGGGACACCTGGTTATACACATTAAAAAAAATCTGGTTAAGTACTTCAAACCACACACAGTAACCGATTCCACAGGATTAAAGACTTTAATATGAAAAGTAAAATCATAAAACTGCCCTTACGACCAGGCAGTTGTGGAAAGATTTCTTAAACAATATAAACTCAAAGCATGAAGACTGATACATTTAACTACATTAAGAACATACCAGTTCTACCATAAAGAACATAAGGTAAGCCAGAACTGGAAGTAGATATTTGCAACATACATTTTAATAATAAGGAGTATCTAGAACTTACAAAAAAATAAAACACAATGCAACTAATAAATAAGGGAGATTTACACAGATCCTTTGTAGATGAGGAAATAGTCAATAAATGATAAATACAAATTAAAACTACTCTGAGATATTTCAAACTCACAAAATTGGCAAACATTTTAATGCCTATCAACTGTTGGCAAGAATGTGAGATTACTGTAACTCATATATGGCTGGAAATAAACTGGCTTTACTTAGGAAAACAGAAGATATGCACACCTATTACCCAGAAACTGTATTCCTACTTGTATCCCAAACACTTCCTTCTGCACACACACCAGGAGACATGTACAAGAACATTCATGGAACTGTTTGCAAAAGTACACAACTAGAACAAAATGTCCATCAATAGCAAAAAAGAGAAGTTAAGATGTGCTGTATTCATATAATGCTGTGAAATACTACAGAAGTACACAGAATAGAGTTGAATCTCAGGATAAAGGTGAATGAAAAGACCAAGGTATACAAATATATTCTTCTTCCATTATTCCATTTACATAAAGTTCAAAACCATGCAAAACTAAACAATATATTCTGTCAGGATACACATATTTGAGGCAAAAGCATTTGTGGTGAAATGTTAGGGGGTTATAGGTTATACTCAGGACCGTGACTGTCTCCGAGTAAGACGGCGTTGGACTGGGGAGAGAACACTCCATGCAATCTTGAACTTCGTAGTGGCACACGGAATTCCTTGTGTTCGTATTTTGCACCTTAAAATGCCTATCTTATAAAGTTTCTTTTATAACTCCACAGCATTTACTAAAACAATGGGGAAAAGACTGCCAAACATTCCAATTCTGCTGTTCATCTTGACAGATAACGTGCAGGTCATAAGCAGTATTATACCCCGGCTATCAGGCGGCAGGTTAAGGGCTTTCTAGGTCCCCGCGTGACTGTGCGGTACTGCTGAGGCTCTTCTACCTCCTCTTGCTGCTCCGCACCCCACTGCCGGCCCACTTTAAGGGTGCTGTCCGAGCCCCCTGCGGCACAAGCTTTGGTTTCCTGCATCTGTCGATCCAGATGTGGGCCTCAGGTCTGACCCTCCCTTTCCTGTTGGCCATGGGTCCTCAGGCTTGTAATATCTTTAGGAAAGTGTGGTGCTTATGAAATGACACCCTTTAAAAACTATGTGTTGAGAAGGGTGACATGAAACCCCTCCCCTGGGTTGGTCTTCAAAATTATTCAAATCAGATTAAAATAAGCAGAGCTGCGCTTCTAGATAAGGCCAAAAATGACTATCCTATAGATGTCAATAGCTTCCAAATTAACCTACAAGACAAGTAGGCTCGAGTTAGACGGACAGTACGTCCGTGAATTCAAGCCAACCCACAGTACGTTTGTGTAAAACCTGGAAAACTAAACACGTACATCGAGACATGCCACTGTCCTGCTCTTCAGTCATAGCCATTGCAGCAACCGCCCTGCCACCCATTCATTTATTCAAAGATCACGTGGCTGGCGGGCTCGGTGAAGCCCGGCAGGGGCAGGCAAGCATGCCCCAACCCAAGAGGAGCCTGGTTTCCCAACTTCCGCTCCTGACCTGCTACAACCCATTTTCCATACTGCATCTTAAAAAGAAAAATTGCTCTGACATCACCTCCCTGTCTGAAAGTCTTTAGTGGCTGATAGTATTACTTAGCATAAAAACATGATGAGGTGCTGAAGAGCACGGATTCTGAAGCCAGACAACCTGGGACCAAATCTTGACTATGCTGCTTCATACACTTGAGCAAGTTACACGGCCTTGTGACTATAAGGTCAATGAACCAACGCACGTAAAGCACCCGGAACAGCGCCCGACGCATCCGAGGCCCTTGCGACGTGCTACTACGACTTCTGGAGCTTGAGAAGGCACCCCAGTTTGACCCTCCCCCATCACACCCACTCCTGCCCACTCATTCTCCTTTTTGCTTGATACACTACTGCTACTTTTAGTTCCACCTGGGTTCCAAGCTCATTCCTGTTCCAGGGGCTCTGTACAGGCCGGCCCATTGCGCTGGCGGCCTCATCTGATTCCACCCTTTCTCCTCCATCCCTGGAGCCTTAATATAAATGAAACATCTTCAGGCATATCCTTACTGAAGCTAGGCCTCTCTGTTATGTATTATATCCGGTACTACACGCATGTGCGCGTGCACACACACACACACACACACACACACAATTACAGCAGGTCCTCGAATAATGTCATTTCAACCAACATTGTTTTGTTATAATGATGAGGAAAAATAATTGCTTCCCAGCTGGGGTCACTGTCTGCATGGAGGTGGCATGTCCCCCCTCTGTCTGCGTGGGTTGTACCCAGGTACTCTATTCCTCCCGTGACTCGTAGGCGTGCATGTCAGGTGAACTCGTGTGTCTACACTGTCCCAGTCTAAGTGAGTGTGGGTGTGAATGGACCTGTGATGGAAAGGTATCCTGTCCAGGATGGGCTCCTTCCTTATGCTCTGAGCTGCCAGGAAGACTTTGGTCACCATCTGTGACCCTGAGCTGGAATAAGCAGGTTGGACCGCATTACCTTACTTGTTTATATTACTCTTTCTTAAATGCATGTATAGCTCACATTTTTTTCAAAGTTTAATGTCAGAAGTGTTTTGGGTCTTTACTTAGGAGTTGGTGATGTTTTTGTGACCTGAAATACGTCCTAGGAACTTAACTTTTGTTTACATTAAATGGCCTGTGGCAAAACTGGTTTCATTATACGTCTTTTCACTTGAAGTCACAGTTTCCAAGAACCTAAGGACAACGGTAAGTGAGGACACACTGTGTATACTTAAGGGATTATTCACTTAATCTATCGGCTTCACAGATTCAGGATGGCATGAACCAGGGAAAGTATCCGCAGCTGGGCGCTACAGCGCACCTCACACAACGTGCAGCATTCTGTAGATCGTCAACACATCTGCAAGATGAATGAGTATGAGAGCATCTAATACTAACCTGATTTATTTTTTAAGAAATAACCCCAAAAATCGTGAGGTTACAGGTTAAGCATAATGCCTCATTCCTTTCAGATAAACAACACTTCACAGAGGGCACCGTGAGGAATAGAAACCAACAAGACATCATACAACTGAAGAGTCAAACAGCCCAATCTAACCAAATCCTTCCTTTATCTTTTTAGTTTGATATTTTTACCTAACCTGGACAGCGAATAAACGTAACAAGCTTAGGAAGCAACCCTTTTCCTTCTCCCCTGGGTCTCATTCTTCGTTTCTAGCGCCCTAAAAATTCAGGAAAGGTAAAACATCTGATCTCCCCCATCAACACTCAACACCTGCCTGGAGCACAGTCCATGTCACTGCCGCCCTGCCCTTCAGTAGCTTTACTTAAGATCCCAAGGCCTCTGTGCCTCCCCCTGGCGGAGGAGTCCACCTACGAGGGCACTGGCGCCCCCCAGGAGGTAGGGCCAGCACCTGTTCGGCCAGAATACAGAGAGAAGCATCTGCTGCAAGGCTGTGGGAAAACACTTTGATCAACGGGGCTCATCTTGTCTGGAAAATGACAACCCCTGGAGGGATGTTGGTGATGAGAGTTTCTGCCATTTGCGAAGTGGCACTCTGACCAATGCGAGTGACATGCAGAGGGACAGACACGGCTGCAGAGACCATGATATACCGTCTCCATGATGATTTTCGAGGGTTTCCACTTCATAGAAAATAATGTAGGCGTTCTGAACTATTGTACGGCCTGGTCAGAAATATCGTTTGATACCACCCGGTGAAGACGCACACTGAAAGCAGCAACAGCGTTGATCCGGAAGGAGGTGGAAGACAATGCTCAGACAGCACTTCCAGAGGGTTCTTCCCTATGCCCAGGACTGTCTAACATTCTGCATCACTTTATCTTATCTTTCCAGACATTTCTGTGACTTTGTTTTAATCCTTTTCCTTAAGTTCATTAATTGTCCTGGAAGGATTCAAATATGATAGTCCTTATTTCCATCCCCATTAAGGGAAATGAATAAATGCCAAAGAAGATGTGGCATCCTATTTGATGAGGCCTGAGCCATGGCGCCTGCATCTTCTGGGCTCTTCCAAGTGGAGCCGCAGCATGACAGCCAGCGTTGGCTTGCGGGGCCTCCTTTCTCTCTCCAACTCCCTCTTAACACCTGCTAAACTGCTCTGCGTGAACACTCCCCCTTTCCTTAGGTCTCATTGAATTCTACTTACAAAATAGGGTTGATTTCTGGCCCTAAATGGGTCAAGATGTTTTTCATAATAATACAGAACCTTCTATATTATTGGATTATTGGGCCCCTCCCAACAAAGATAAGAGAAAACAATAACTCTCCACTCCAATACTTCCAGAGCTGGGCAACTAAATAAACCAGAGACAATTTATTTAAAGTTTAATGGCATCAAACTAATTAAGATAGCTCAAGAAAAGATATTAAAACATAAGAATATTTTTTGAAACTCCCTTCATTTTCTCTCATTTTGGTTCGGAGGGCTAGCAGAAGCTTTAGCTGACAGGGTCTTCTACCCTGAAGAATAACCAGCACCTCATCCACCCGTTACCTCACACGGCGATAACTCTCTGCAGCATAGTCCAAGGGAGACCCCAGGTTTTCTATTAACTCTCTGCAGCACAGTCCAAGGGAAACCCCAGGTTTTCTATTAAGAAAGCTTTAAGACAGCAGATGGAGGAATGGTGACTAATTCTTTGGGAAGACCAAATCGACTTCATTTCTTAAAATTCAAAATCCCAAATTCCAATTTCTAATTCAAGTACCCTAACTACAAAAGCAGGACAGAGTCAAAATCCAATCTAAATTCACACAATTCATATCTTGGACACACAACACTGTATACAGAGCTTTCCCCATTATTATTTGAGGATAACAGCAATCTTGATAAAAGTAACACAAATAAGTGAGCCAAACGTATTGTATATAATTCCAAATTATACAATGTTGAGAAACATTTTTTTTTGCTTTTCAGATATTTAAAATACTTTAAGTCTGGCAACTACATACAGGTAACATCGTTTTGGCCACCGAATACTCAATTAACCTTCATAACTATTGTATCTCCATTTCATAGACGAGGAAACTAAAAGAGAGCAATCGACTTGTGCAAGGACAGAGCGAGCGGAAGATGAAATCACACATCTTCTTTTGCCAGCATTTTTATGTAAGAAGGAGGAAGAGGTTACTGCAGAGATAACAAACTCATCAGTCACGGAGTCTCAGGAAGAGAAATCTTTATTGCCACACTTGGAGTGGAACGAGCAAGTAAAAAGCAATGACAGGTGTGAGTCCCACCTCCTACCCAAAGTGCCTAATCACTTCCGAAGAATGTCATGAAGATGCAATAAGACATGAGAAACTGCTCCGCAGACCATAAACCCATTGCAAGTGTATTTATTATACTCACACATACAGTCCTCACACTGAGCTACACGTTTTTCTTAGTAGACAATGAACATTATAAAGGTAGAAGAAAATACCCTACTCATTTTTATATCTTTGGCATCTACCTAAAAAGTCTTCCACACAGGAGCTCAAATGTTGAGTGACTGGCTGAATAAATAAATACATAGTAAAAAAAAAGAAGACACATTTGAAGAGCCAGTCAGAAAGCACTGGACGCAGGAAGTCTGCTGGCTCAGTAATAGACCTCCGAGTAAGGTGCCCAGTATTTCCCTTAACAAAATTTTGCCCCTCTCCTCCCTCCAAAAGAAATCAAGTACTAGGAAACTAAAAATAAACTGAATATACTGAAGAATGAGCAATTTCCTCTTTGGCCTTGTCTGCATTACTAGTTTAGGGAAAAAAGGAAGCGTGCTTCCTGCTCGGCTGTGCAGGCATCTGAGGACACTTGAGGCTGGAGAATGAGGAAAGGTGGACGCGTGTCTGGGTTAGAAGAGAGCGGCACGTCTGCTCGGGACCCCGAACCAGGTGCTGAGAACGCAATGTCAAACCTGCCTGGGTATTTTTGTAAACAGGTTAATTTCCAAAACTCTTTTGTGGTGACATAAGGCATCTGTGTTCTTAAACAAGGAGAGAAAAAACCAACAACCTTCAAACAAATGCCTGCAATGAGTACAGCAGGAAAGACCAGGGACCTCAACTGGTTTAACTGGTGAGCTACTTGGGTAGAGTTAGACAGGGAGCCCAAAGGAAACAGGGACACGAATCTGAGAAGGAATGCTCAAAGCATCATTTTAGCATCTACAGTTCTGCTCCGAAAAGGCACTGGGGACAACCATCCCTCGCTCTATGCTTAAAGGATGACCATTCCATTAATTACTCAGTCAGCAAGTCTTCAAGCCAGCGCGAAGAGATCTTACTCGTGAGAGGGCAAATAACAGCTGGGCAGAGATCTCTCTCAGAGACATAATTCCTGTCCTCAGGGACAGAGTAACTCCCACCTCGGTGTCTATGGGGTGGCCAGAAGGCAGAGCTGCAATGGGATCACTTGGGGTCCATTCTGCGATGAGGCAGTTTCTATGGCTCGTTGAACCCCAGATTCTAGATCTGAATTCAATGTGAGGCTTGTAGTCCATGCCAAAACTCAAAAGCAGGTGAAGGTGAAGAACGTGACATGAACATGACCTGAGGTATGGGCCTGTCCTCTCAGAATTGGCCCCCTGCCTACATGATGGAATCTTGGGGAACGCGACTGGGTTCTCAGGGTTTCCACGTCCTCTCCGGCTGTGGGTACTGGGGCAGCCAGCAGCCTAATGACTAACGGTATGAAGCATCACCTCCTGCTCTCTTCGTGATTTACACTTCCAGAGGTAAAATCAAACTCAAAATAACTTAAAATTGTTTCATTGAGGAGAAATTCACGTAACATAAAATTAACAGCTTTCAAGTACACAATTCAGAGGTGTGTAGTACGTTCGTTAACGAGTGCAGTCACCATCTCTAGCGAGTTCTGAAACGCCCATCAACCCCAGAGGACGCCCCATAGCCCTCATTAAGCAGTCCAAATCCAGTTTAAGAAAAAAGAAACATGCTATTTCATGCATTTATAGCATTGTTTTTCCCTACAAAATTACCATCTATCCCTTTTCAATGGCATATCTCATTTTAAAGGTAAGGAAAAGTCTAGAGTAGTGGGGACTAATGCCTAGAAATGTGGTTTCCAGTGCGTCGTGTGATTTTCTCAACACCTGGTAAGGCAGCTCCAGCCAGCAGCGTGCGTGCCCCCCCCCGGGAGGAAGCAGCAGCCAACACTGGGGGTCCCACCGCGTGACAGAAACAGCACGCACGGTGGCTAAGACAGGCGTTCCGCAGCCACACTGTCCACGTTCACATTCTGATTCGGCGAGAACTGTGTGTGCTTCTGGGCAAACTAATGTGACCTTTCTGCCTCCCGTTCCTGACAAGTCACAGGAAGAGAGAACGCACTGAAACAGCACTTACATTACAACCCTGGAGTTGCTGCGGAAGATTAAAAGAGTTTAAGTGCTTAAAATTGAGCCTGCGCGTAATCACCGCCTCACTGCCGCCTTATTCAATTTTCCCTATGAAAGAGTTAATTTACGGCTCCTTGAAGGAGGTTCTAATTGTGCCTGCATTTTACTAGTGAGTAACCTAAATGTCACAGGATCTAAGAGACTTGTCAAAAGCCTCCAGGGAATGAGTGGCACAGCTGGCCTTTGAACCTGACAGAGTTCTGTTTGCTTAGCAACTGTGCTGTTTTCCCAGAACAAAACCTCTCCTCACATTTATCCAACTAAGCAAAATTACATGTGAGAGTAAGAATGTAAAAACGTCAACGTACTTTTAACTCTGTAACCAACATGGCAGCCAACCCAACTTTGCTACTCTTTTAATGGCAGCTTCTCAGCTCTGTGTCCTGGGGACTTGTGCTCCTTTGAAGTTTGTCCCCTTTCCCCCACGGGTAATCAGTTCCTGGGTCTTCTCCCGGCACGTCCACCCCTGACTTCATATCTGCGCCGACACCCTCCTGTCCTTGGTCCTTTCTGCTATCAGCCTCGACACTGCCACACCATCTCTCCACGTATCCAGGTCTTTTCATCTTTTTATTTATGTCTGTTAACATGTCTTTTAAAAAAATAAATAAATGAAGGCCTTACGTGAAATTTGCTATGCTGCTACAAATCTTATAGCTTCTATTGCCACTAGAAAATGGATTACATTTTCTACTTATTATAGGTCCTATGAACAATGAGTTTTGACCTTTCACTTATAGCAACTTTCCTCTATTTTCATTAGTATTTATTCTACTAATTAGGTCTCTAGATTTTCTACTTAAATATATCAAATGCAAATCACAATTCTGTCTCTTTCTCATTCCTTGCGTCTTGTACATGATTATATAGAAATTTGACAACGTAGTCTAGTACCAGTGATGACACTGGGCATCTATCTGTATTTTGCTCTTTATTTTAAATTAAAATACTACTAAAAGTTTTATCTTTAAATGTTTATTGTAGGCTTTTGATAGGTACTCTTTTTCAGAATAAAATTTCCTATTATTCCTAGTTTGCTAAAAGTCATTATTATGAAGAACATTATTTTACTAAATGCTTTTTATGCAACTATTGAGATAATCACACCGATTTCTCAGTGTGGCACATTACGTGGCAAACGGTTTCCTACGATGGCTGCGACAATGTCTCCCAACCCACATCCTCCTCTTCATGGGACTGTGTCGCTCCCCCGTGGAAGGTGGACTCTAACCTCTCTTCCGCTGAATCTGAGTTGCCTCAGTGACATGCTGCTAACCAATGAGACACGCAGGGCCGGGTCAGAAATGGCCTTGTTGCTTCTGCCTAACTTTCTGGACCGGTCAGCCACCATGCTGGGAGAGGCCAGGCAGGATGTAATGTCCAGGCAGAGTGGCACCCCAGCTGACAGTGCCGGCTGAGTCTAGCTTGGAGACGACTACCATCACAGCCAGGTGACAGACATGTGAATAAAGAAGACCACAGCTGTCCGTGCCACCCCTAGTCACTTGTGTCTTCCCAGCTGAGGGACCGCAAGTCATGAAGCAAAGACAAGTCACCATCGCTGAGCCCCACTAGGAACTTCTGACCCGTGGGACCCATGAACATAATAAATCGGTTGTTTTAACCGCTAAGTTTGGGTGGCATGTCACAGAGCAGAGGACAAGCGGGACACAGATGTGAAACCCTTGCACTCCTGGGATAAACCCCACTCAGTCACCAGGTAGTGTTTTTTTATACGTTGCTGGGTTCAGATTTTGTCATGTTTCACTCAGAACATTTTATGTTTCTGTTAGTAAAGTGAGAGGCTGGCTACGACAATCCCTTCTTGGATTGTCCTTGTAAATAGTTTTGGAACCAAGAGTAAACTGACCTTTTAAAATAAGTTGGGGCGCTTTCCTTTTTTCCTTAGCCTCTAGAAGGGTCCATTTGATATTTATTTGTTAATTTAAGTATTTGGGATGATCCATCTGTAAAAGTATCCAGGGCTGGTGCTGGGAGTTGGGGTGTTCAAGCAACTGATTCCATTTCTTTAATGATTATTGATATGTTCGAGTTCCTAGCTTGACTCAGTTTTGATAATTCTCATTACGTCTCCCTTTAAAAATTTTTTCCACAGTGAAGTTTTCCATGGCAGCCCTATTTTTTGTTGTGTACGTTTTTAAAATTCTGCCTGTATCTGCATTGGCTGCTTTGTTCTAACACTGTTTACTTTTGCCTTTTTTTAAAGATCAGTCTTGCTTTGTCTATTTTATTAGTATTTTCATTAATATTTTCAAAGATCATCTTATTTTGTACTGTGGATCATCTCATTTTTGTCTCAGATTTCATTAACATCTGGTGTTTCCTTTATTATTTTCCTTTTTAAAAAATACTATGGTTACTTTTTCTACTCTAATAAAATACATTTCCTTTTTATTTCCAGTCTAAGGTTTTTATTAGACTATAATATCCTAGTAAAATAACTTTAAATACATGTACATAAAATTTTAAATACATTTACCAGACTTAATCTTCACATAATCATTATTTCCATGATCAGGTAGATCTTTCACTCAGCTTTAAGAAAATGAGAAAAATCAAAGCCTGACCCATCAGCTAGCATCTCAGAGACTCCAAACTGAGATTATTGGTATTCAGCTCCCTCTCTCCACGACGCTTGTTCACTAGACTGACTACACTACTTCCCTCCTCATGACAATAACCAACCCGCGATTAACAGGAGCGGGAGTGAGAAGGAGGAAGGGTCCACAGATAACCCCAGTTTCCGTGAAAACCACCCAGGGGTAAATACGCCCTCGGCCACTGGGGAGGGCAGGTCCAGAGTGCTGCCCTCAAAGCCTGAGCCCTTCCAACTTTCTCCTCTCGAAGACAGCAGTCAGCTCTCCTCGGTCACCACAGGGCTGCCAGGGCTGGCGAGGCGAGGCCCCAAGTCCCCACACTGTCTCTCTGTCTTCGGTTAAATCGATCACTAACTGTACGTTGGCTTTTTGTTCTGCCTTGGGGGAGTGTTGTTCAAAGTGGCATAAAGTTTTCTCCACACACAGAGACGTGTAGGATAGGTTAAAATCCTGAAAAGAAAAAGAGCCAATGGTCAAGAGGCCACGGCAAAATTAGCATTGCTGGCAGGAGTGTCACCTAACTTATTCTCTCTGGAGAACAATTTGGCACCATGTATCATAGGCCTTAAAAATTCACATTATCATAGGCCTTAAAATTTCACAATTCTAGTTATGTATCTTAAAAAATAAATAAATAAACGAACAAGACCCCAAAATAAGTCAAAGCTATTCATCAAGGAAAAAAATGTTAACGTTAAATAAAGTCCAAAACCTGGAAACTAGAAACAACTTAAATGCTTGAAATGGGAAGTTGGTATCTTTTTAAAATGCAACCATCAACAATGAAGACATAGATAAATGTTTAATGTAAAAGATCACAGTTAAAAAGTTAGGTTATGGAATAAAATGAGGCCACCTCTGTTTAATATTTGCTGATATATATCTAGGAACAGTGAATGTGGACCAAAATGTTAACTAGTGCTCACCTCTTGCTGATGGAATGATCGATTATTTTATTTTTCTCCTGTATATTTTCCTGCATTTTCAAGGAGAAAAATTATTAAAGACACACCTACAAAGTATAAACCTAAATGTACTAAAATTTTAACTGTAGTAGTGGGGTTCTGGGTAAGCCAGCCTTATAGAAAGTATTAAGCAGAAGGTGTCAATGATATAACTTTCATTAAAAAACAAAAATAAAAACTACACGCTAAGGTATTTTTAGGACTAAAGGGGCAACAAACAGGTCTACCACTTACCCTCATATAGTTCAGGGAGAAAAAAAACACATGGTTTTTAAATGGAGAATTAGAAAGGGAGAGTTAGAGATAATGTGCTAAAATATTAATATTTGTGGAATCTAAGTAAACGCTCTGTGGAATTCTGTATATTATTCTTGTAACTTTTACGTTTGCACTTAATTCAAACTAAAAGATTTTAAAAGGCGACTGTACATAGAAAAGCCCAAACTTTAGAAAACGAGTCAATATGTTTGTGTGTCTCCATGTTTGTGTGAGAAAGAGCAGTTAAGACTGATTCGAACAGTTTGAGAGTCTTACTCCACTTAGTCCAAACAGATTCTTTAAAAATCTGAGGTATTGCTTACACATGTAATTTTAGACCAAATTTTCAGTTTGGGCAAGAATCAGAGTTCACACGGTCTGTGGGAGGAAGGATGAAAAGAACACACAACATTCTACAGAGCCCTCCATTACCTCCCTATTAAAACAAGAACCACCACCTCAGCCTCAAAAGCCAACTTCATTAAAAAGGGGCAAGAACATCACTGGTTAAATTGTTAGGACAGTGGAAAGTTCATGAACACTGAGGGTAGAAGCCCCAAAGCGCTACCTGCAGAGCTCCGTGGTGGGTCAGAGTTAGCACAACGCGTCCAGCTCAGCTCAGGCTCTTTCAGGAGCCCAACTCTGGCTGGTAAACTGCACGTTTTCTGCACAGAAACTGGAAGAGATGAAGCGGTGCTGGCCATCACAGGGTTCTGTCCTCTCACGTGACAGGACTGTGACAGGGTCCCAGGACCTAAACCAGAAGGAAGCAGGCCCACATTTTTTCCCAAGAGAAAAAGACTAGGGCTGATTCTGGTACACTGATCAAACAAGTTTCAATCCCGGGGCACTTTGCTAGCTTGCCAGAGGGTCTGCTCTAAGACACAGAGATCACCTGCAACTTACGCTCCACCACCCTAAGTTGGCCAAGGAATCCCACTGTGAATAAAGAACTTCTACGATAATAAAATCTCATTCTCCTCCTATGAAAAGCAAACATGGCCCCCAAAAGAAGCATTCATATGACGGAGGCTCTGTCCTTGGCTCACCCCGTTTCCGACCTGAATGGTGCCTGTGAGGGCCCCTTCAGTGTCACTGTGCCTCAGTTCCCTCCCCTGTGCTTGTGCAGGGACACCACAGGCTGACTGGGGAGAACCGATGAAACAGCGTCTGTAAAGTGTTCTCATTTGCGAGGATGAAAAGAGCCGGCACTACAAAGTCAGAGCAGTACTAAAGGACGTTTCTAGGCTACAGTCACTTCTGTCTTTTGAACTGGAGAACCACAAGGAGGATCAAAGGACTGTCACTGTTTGTTGACTGCTGCTCTGGAGGCCTCCTCCCTCCACCTGGCAGAAACCCCAACGAGGGAGGTCTACCACGATTGTTAACCAAATCTCGGGGCAAGTTGAACAATGGTTTCCTGGAACACCTTGAGTAGAACAATCGGGAAATCAACATAGCTTGCATAGCTTGTCACATTCTTCTATGAAAACAGGCATTAAAAAAGTAAAAGGTGGCCTTGGGAGAAAGTAAGGAAAGTATGCAGGGAAAAAGCTGTTTCGCCTTGTTTCTTTTGCCACAAAGGCCCGACACAGTGACTACTAAGGTTGCAGCAGCTTGCGTAACAAAATGCTTAACCTTGGCTAAGTTAACCCCCTTAGCCAGAAGGGTGGCGGGGGGGGGGGGGGGGGGGGGGGCAAAATGAAGCTTACGGGAAATAAAGCTCATCAAAGCTGAACAGCAACAAAGGGCACCAGAAACATTTCTACTGTATCACATCCCACAGGCTGGCCAAGAGCCCGGAATTTTCATTACAACTTTTCAAAGAGGAGGAGAGAAGGAGAAAAAATACTTCACAAAAGCATTATCAAGGCCCCGACTCAGGATGCCCTGCTGTACACCCGAAATTTGTGAGAGGTCAGCCTTTCAGGGAGTCAAAAACCCAGCGTGTGGAAACGGGCAGGCCTTTTATATAGTAGGAGGGGTTCGTAAAACGACTACTGTTTTGCACTGAAGTCTCAGAGCTTCACAGATCATTAAAGGTTTCTGAACCACAGAGAAAGGAGGGCAGAGTTAAGGAAATAAATCAAAAGTCCCTCTGGGATGCACGAATGCCTACTTGGAACAGGCCTTCAGCACGAATATCCTCCACATTAAACAACAGGGAGGACTTTTCAAAATAAAAGCAGAAAAGACATTCATTTTGTGACAAGCAATGCACTTTCTTTTTGGTTTAAAGGTTATGTGTACCATAAAAAATGACTCCTGCCATGAGCACGGGGGAGGGGGGGGAGGGAGGCGGGGGCGGGGGGGGGGAGAGGCGGGGGCCGGCTGGGGCAGGGGAGCAGTGGAAGAAAACAAGCGTAAGTGAACAAAAAGTCAAACAGAAATGCTCAGTCTGAGGTGCCCCTAACAACTTAAAATGTCTTGGCACATCTCAGGGCTGGGATGTGAGGTAGGGGAATGGTATTATTAGAAAGGAATTTCTGTCACATTTACTCCTTGCCATCCTTGCCTAAGAACTGAAATAATTTTCCCACAGCCAAAAAGAGTTCTCTTGTCTTGTGCAACGTACACAGTTGAAAACCTGGGGAAACAGGACATGCCATGTTAAACGCAGAGCCACATTGTTTCTTAAGGCGGCATCGGCCGTCTGGAAACCAGCAGAGGGAGCGCAGCATCTGAGAACAGGAAGTGGTCAACCCCGCAGCTGAGGACTTGTGTTTACCCAAGACAATGGCTGAGGAGGTGGAGTTACAGACCTTCTGACCTTGCCCTCGTGGTATCATCCAGCAAAGGTAAACACGCGATACAAATGCTGAAGATCCAGAATGAAACGCTAAACCACCTTCTCGGTTGGAACTGGTTACAACTGGGTGAGGCCTTGGGGAGGAAAGCAGAATCCCACGGTGGGTCAGGAGACACTCACTCTGAAGCAGGGTGTTGAGATGCCCTCCCCACCAACCCACAAAGAGCTGGGAGGGGTCTACGGAGGGAAAAGACTCAGGGAAACGCAGGAAATCTAATTTGGAAAACTGACAGCAAGCACCAGAGCCATAATTTTACCTTAAAATCCAGGGCTCCCAGGTTAGTCTGTGAACAGCACATTCCCCGACGTTTCCGAGGGGAGGGGAGCACTGTCACTCCAGCTTTGCTTCCAACAGCTGGTTGAAACAAAAGCAGCAAAGAGATGAAGGCCAGTCTGCAGAATGACCGCTATGCTCACCTGCAGCCACAGTTCACCCACACACGTGAGGATGGGCCGAGGGGCGGAGGTAGTGCCAAGATTCTCCGCAGAGACAAGGCTCCCGGGAGGCTCCAGGGTAGTGACGATGGCTAATGAATGGCCTCGCCCACAAGGGTGAGCCTGTTTCAGGCACAGTCATGCTGCGGTTTGGCACTGGAAACCACTGTGCGCAGGTCCACGCCAGGTGTTAAAACGGCCTAACTGATGGCTGAGTGTGCACCTCTGTATCAAGTGATATCTTTTACTAAAATCCTAATGGTAACTAACACTTTCTCACTCTAGGAAATAAGTAGGTTAAAAATGCTAACCTTAAGATGTGTTAAACGCAATAGAATCAAAAAAACCTCTAATGTGACTTTCTGTTACACTAGGAAGTGTGCCCTGAATGAACAGACACGCCTGCCTGTGGGGTCAAGGAGAGGGACAGGGCAAAGGACAGGAGTGACCCTGACTGCTTGACACTGCTGAGAGTCAGACAAAGGTCCAAAGGAGCTCACCTAGAATGGACGGTGTGGGGTGCAGAAGCATCTGGACAGCCTGGGGCCAGAAGCTCGGGCAGGAGATGCGCCAACTCCCCTGCCCCATATGAAGAGCCTCTGTGAGTGTGGCTCATGGCAATAATTTTCTGTCATCAAGAGACATGACCCGACCAATGGATGGGAGGTGAAGTGACTCAGATTCCAGCTTATTAAAAGGAAGGCATTTCAACAACGGAATTGTCTAAAACCACCATAGACACAGTTAACAAGTTCAATGTCGCCAGGTTCTCAGGAACGGCAGGGCGGCCAGTCTGTAGGAAAGCTGTAGAGGGATTCAAGTATTGGGGACTTCCTTGATAGACAACAAGGACACCTCAAGGACTTCCTTTGGGAAGGTATTTCAAGACAGTTTCAATGTCTGAAAACACCGAGCCTTCAACTAACTAGCTTCAAGCCCTAACTGCACAATGCACAATGCCCAGGATGCACACAACTCCCTCGGCCCTCATCCTCTACTCCTCCGACCCCCATTGCCACTCACTACACATTCATACCAGTTCACACCGTGGTGACCTGTCGGAGACCCCCACTGGGCAGAACCACATCCCTTCTCATCTCACCATATTCAGTGAACTCTGTAAGTGCTTGCTGAGCAGCTGGTATTAGTAATAAATCATAAAGTTTTTACATGCACACTTCTAAGCACCATAAGTCACTGATTCCTAGAAAAAATTTATAACACACATAAGTATTTATAGACATGCCTGGTAAGGCACTTAGCATCTGGGAAATTTGTCATTAGAACAGAATATAGTACAGAAGAAAACAGTATATGCATGAGTATGAGTCTAAGACAAATATAGCAGACAAATAAGTACATCATATAACTGTAAATTTGCACATTTTAATATAAAAACAAAAATGAGTATACAGAGAAGCACATGGACTTTTCTCCTGAGTCTCCTGATAGGCTTACTTGGTCAAAAGAAATTAGGGCTTCAAGTTTTGATACATAAATTTGGTACACTGGACAGAGCAAAGTTTGAAATTTTGAAAGTTTGTTTTGTTTTATTATCCCACATATTCCAGAATGTCTAGAGTTTGCCCAATTCACTTGCTACCGTTTAACTTCCACTGAAGCTGGCCAGGTAAATAGATTTACTGGGGCTGTTTCCTGTATATTTAATTGTTCCACAAATTCCAAATTTGTGCTCTAAAACTTAAACATCTCCCTTGACAACAACTTACCGTCACGAACCTCTGACCCTATTCAATGTACTTCATTAGCATGTTTCCAAAACGGAGCATTTGTGGGAAACAGAACCAAGGTTTGACCTTGGGAGGAGTGTGCCTGAGTCAATAATCACCAAGTCCCAAAGGTGCTGGACCTGTGCTCCTCCAGCCCTCTAAAATAAACAAATGCAAGTCATCATTTCTTCCCAAACTCAAGAAGAATCCACATGGGAACAAAGAGATAATGGCTGCAGCTGAAAATACATGACCAAAGCATCTCAGGGACAAACTTTAACTTAATATTGTCAGAACATCCTCAGTGGTGTTTTACTCACACAGCAAAAAAGACACAGGATAAAAATTCCAGACTGTTTTCAAGATAATAAAATGCCATATGATGGTGACTCACTAAATGACTAAAAGGGGGGGGGATCCATAAACAGTCACAGGAACCTTGCTGCAGAATCTGGCAACACTGAATCTCCTCCTCATTTGGCTCTCACCTTCAGCGCGTGCATGTGCGCATGTACACACACACACACACACACATACACACACACACACGTGATCATTTTGAAGCCAAACTGCAACTGGCTAATGGCTTACTCTACTGTTTAAGACAGTATTTTATTCTTGACTCGCTCAATAAACCTGCTGAGAAAAATAAACAATGGGTTTCAATCTTATAAATAGCCTAGAAAACAGAAATGCTGTGCAAACAGTAGAGGTGACTTACTGCCCATAACAAACAGAACAGGAAAAGTCCCATGTGGCACAGGAGGCCCAAGTCCCAGTCTTACTGTCTTGGGACACTAGAGTCAGCAGGGGTTTTCTGTCCATACGCAGCCTGAGGCCTGGGATGTCCAGGTCCCAACTGGTCTTTAAGACAGCATCAAAGCAGATCATGCAAACCAACATAAAGATCATAAGATGAGCAAAATTTCCTTAAAAATGCTGAGGAATCTGAATCTTTTAGGACCACATATATCTATGGTAACAAGGTTTTTCTACCCCTCATTCACATGTGTGAACACATATACAATTTCATTTTTAACAAATATTAAGGGCCTGTTAGAGGGCACTAAAGGTGACAGAAAGATATGAAAACGAGGTTCCTGCCCAGAAGGCTTTGCATTCTATATAGATATAGACATGCATGTATGTGTGCAGGAAAAAAATGCATGGGTGGGGGCGGGGAGAAAAAGGAAGTAGAGTCTGAAGTCCAAGACTGAAATAAAATAAATACATATATTTTACAGGCAGAACGAAATACGATGCTGCTGCGAGCACAGTTGGGCTCTCTGTGCAACAGCCCAGTCCACACAGGGAAGGGCTCACGTGGCTTTCGCAGACGTGAGGCCAAGCCGGGGCCTCCGTCACCGAGCTCTGCAGAGTCTCAGTGACCGTTACGGCAGGCACCTTCCAGAGAACACAAACCCCGCCAGCCCTTCACGAGACCAAGCACGCCACGACGGTGAGCATCTCTCGTTCACCTCAGATGGCCAGCGGAGAGCAGAGGCCCTGGGTACCAAAGGTTCCCCAAGGCAGTTCTCCAAAACACTTCTAGCTTTGCCAACTGTGAGGACGGTTCAGACGCCTCAAAGGCCAAACCCTGGGAATGAGCATGCAACAATTTAGAGGATTTGGAAAGATCTAAGATGCTTGAACAAAGAACCATATTTCCAAAGCGGAAAAAAGAACAAAGGCCATTAACATTGAAACAACTTCAAAATTAAACACCTCAAAAAAGAAAAGTTAGCTTAGTGGAATTATGTCCCAAGACAGGTTTCTTCTGCCTGCTTTTCCTATCTTCACAACTCAAGTAATGGTTTTTCAGATTATATACAAGGGAAAAAGAAATGTTTATGGGGCAGGGGTCTCTCCCAACACTGTAAGCAGCTGTGAAGAAGACTGAGGTGAAGGTTTTTTTTCTTTTTCACAACGATACAATTAATTTTTACTCTGCTTTATTTTCTAAGTATCACTCAAGGGTATAACTTCAAATAAGATTAAAATGAACCAATTATGCAAGGGTTATGATTTCAGATACATTTTAAAACTTATTTTTAATGTCGGCCTTTAAAAGACTAGATGTTTAAAACATCAGCAAACTGGATTTTCAAAGTTAGAAGGGGTTCACAGATCTTATTAAGGCTAAAAAAATATCGATGTACGATATAAAGTATGAGCTCCAAGTAGATAAATTCGTTGACTATAACCATAGTAATCACAACTTATAAATCTCCTTAAAGACCATGTCAAACCACCCATTTGTTTTACTAGCTAATAAAATATGGGCGAGTCTACTTTGGCTTAAACGTCTTTAAGTATCTCTATCTAAAAGTCACTAGGTGACTAAGATCCAACCAGATCATAAGAAATAAGGGTTAGCAAGTATCAAGAGCAAATAAATAACTGATCTTTACAAGCAGCAGTGTGTTGAATAACACTTTAAAAGTCCAAGGCAGTTTTCATTTGAGTGCAGTTTCTGCAAGTAATTCGCTGCACACAATCGAAGCACTTTCATGCCACCCCTACCAGTTCTAGAACGCAGGCCAGGGCGGAAGGCAGGCCTAAGACCTGTACGCTGACAGCAGGAGATACACGAGGTCCTGGCTTTAAAAACACCAGCACCAAAAGTTTCTTACATGCAGATTTCTTTACTGCTTCTCTTACATAAGGGAATCAGCCAATCTCTCAGATAACCCCAGTCGAAACTGGCCCACAGCCCAGTAAAATATCCACAGTTTAGACTATCAGACGAACAGATTCCAGCCTCTGCTTCATTTTACTGGGAACGAGCCCCCTGGCATGGGAATAACTACAAGATCAAACAACTGGCTGCCAAAATACAGCGCCGGTCTCTATCAGTAATCGCTCCTACCTTGCATGGAAAATTCCAACTCTATCTGCATCTACTCAAGGACAAGTTATTAAGAGAAAATGTATGGCACTTAAATGTCTATCCTTTTATTCAGTCTTGCCAACCTCTCAGGGTATTTATATTTTGTATTCATATGTAAGGTGTGCCAGTGAAAGAAACACCTGAAACACTGTCTTATTAAATACGTAAACTTCATATTAACGAGGTCATCCTTTCAAATAAAAAGGTTTCCATTAGAAACAAACAGGGTCTAGCCGAGCCTGACTCACACACTATGACTGCATGTCACGAGGGAAGGAGGACAACAGTTTTGATATGAAATATGACAGGAGTCACATTTGTGTCTCTAGGAAAAAAACAGGAGATAGGACGAGGGTTATATTAAGAAATTCTATTACTGATAATGAAAATAAGCCCAGATACTTTCCTATATGTTTGAAATACTCTGCAATAATTTGAAAAACAAAATCAAGTCCTATTAGTGAAATAATTTACAACTAACAGAATAAAAATTTATTTTAAGAATGAATGTGACATTCAGGCTTAGGATTTTGCAGGCCTGCATTATTGTAAACAGCAGTGCTTCCGAAACTTTCCTGTGCATTCCAATGACCTGCAGAGCTAATTTAAATGCAGATTCTGGTTCAATAGGAATGGATGGGAGCCTGGGAGTTTGCAATTTTAACAAGCTCCAGGTGATGTGATGCTGCTGGTCTGAGGACACACAGCCTGTGCAGTGTGAAGGTCTCTGGTTTAAAACCAGACAGTTTAAGGAATTGGCTTGTGGCTGTAACATATTTGTGCCCTCAACAGCACCAACCTATTTCGGAAGCCCATGCTTTGTTATGTAACTAGATTAAGCATTAATGAAACTAGGGAATTGTTTATCTAAGGTTATGATCTGAAGTTAAATAAAACTTCAGGCTGAATGCTCAAATTGAATGCTAGAGTCATTTTTAACCTCTTAATATTAACAGAATTTTGATTACTCAGTCCCAAAGCCCTTTCTCAACAGTATTTATTCTTTGCTGGGGGAATATGCTCTATGCAAAAGATAATTTGTCTGAAAAAATAAACGATTAATATTCAGTAGCAATGTAGATATTTAATAGAATTGACTCTAAGAAATATGGCTAAAAAAGGTGGTTGGCTATTTTCATGTTATTTCTCAAATTAAAAATTTAAATCTCTAATACTTTTTATCCTATCATCCAAAGTTAAGGGAAAAAAAAAGTCCAAAACCCTAAACATCAAAACGACCCACTCCTTCCCTGGGCTCTTGGTCCCATTAAAAAAAAACCAGGGACACATTTTCAACAGAAATAAAAAACAGACTTGCATTTCCATAAACCCTTTTCAAGGCTCCATTTTCTGTCTTACCACCAGGCTGAACTGGTACAAGAACCTGCCCTTGGCCTCCATCTTGTTCATGCTGCTCAACAATGCTCGGGGAGGCACCTTAGCACCTGCCCCACTGCGCCTCTTCTCAAAAGCTTTCAGGTCCCCAAAAGCACTCTTTGGAGAGAGTGCAAAGTCCCCCAGAGTCTACCCTCAAGTCATAATGTTGACCTAAGTCCCACTGCATCGGCTCGTGCGACCCTCTCTTCAGCCACATCAATGTACTTGCTGGGCACGTTTTGCAATTTCCTGTCTCCATGCCTTTGCTCATGATATTTCCTGCAGCTGCGAAGTCGTTTGTCCCCCACCCTCCCAACCAAAGCCTGTCAAAAAAATGTATCCTTTCTTCAAAGTTCAGTTCAAACACCACACCCTCCAAAGAGCCTTCCAGAAGCCTTAGGCCCCTACGCTCACTCTGGGGGGCCAGAACCTCCTCCCCTGAGCACACACTGCCTGACGTGGCAGGCATGCAAATGGTTCCTGTTCCCTGCTGTGATGCTGGCTCCCTGCCAAGCACTGATGGCACCTTGCTTCTCTTTATAGACACACCCCACCCATTACAGTGCTTGCTCAGTGGTATACAAAATTTCTAAAAATTGAAACCAAGTGGAATATTTAGCTCTGGAAATGGGATGTAGGCGAAAAAGAATTTCTAGTAAATACTGATGCACCAGCAACAAGGTATACAAATAACATGAGTTTAATTTCCATTGGGCTAGGTGCTCAAAAATGACATTAGGAAGATGAGAAAGACAGTTAAAGGTATAAGCCTTTTCACCTTCTCCCTCCCAGAGGCTAATTACAACATTGGGGGCACCTCTTCCTTCTCTCCACCAAGTTGGAGCAGGTCAAATTGTCTTCTCACTAACGTTAGCTGCATCTGAGACAGGTCACTGAGGTAATTAAGTGCCCCCTGTCTACAATCCAATGTGGTTCAATTTGTCTGAGCAACAGTAGACAGAGCCACACAACAAAGGCCAGCCAGGATTCAAGGGACAATCATCCACGTGTCAGACGTGGAAAGTCTTTGGTTCAAACAACACATATACTTGGTATAAAAGAAGATACATGTGACTGTCACCTGGATAGTCAGTCATCTCATGATTTTTGAAGAAAACTGTCATGTGCGTAAAAATCAAACAAAAAACTAAAAACTATTTCTGTAACATCCATGATTTTTATATTATTCATAACATGGGTTCCCCTCCTTGTAATGAAAATTCAGCTCTATTTGGTCTCCTATTTTTTCAAGTATTAATTCAGCACCAAAGGTCATATAATTCATCAACCCAAAGAGTACCTGCAGGTGCTTACAGCAGAGCCTGGTTCTGATCATCTCAGAATCTCAGCCATGAGACACTCACTGTGATTTACACAAACGTATTCACATCCAAGACTCTGATGTGGTTTAGGCTAAACAGTGTCTTGAGAAAGACGTGCACAGCCAAGGGGAATCTGAGATGCTTGGCAAAGATACCTTACTATATTTTACTACTGATTATACATCTTATAAGCGTATCGAGGGAGGCAAATGGTTATAGAGAAAGATAATAAACTACAGGATATCTGCACAACCATGATACTAAAATATTTAACTTGCAGTTATTCTCCTGGGTAGCGTGAGGTTAACATGTATACCCACTCAGCTAAACCTCTATAAACAGTTGGTTTTCCACAATCACAGCCACTATTCCCACTTCAGTGGGCAGCAGTGTTCAGAAAAAAGCCCGATTTAGCTCCTGTGTAATAAACACCAGAAACCAAAAGAGCTAGGAGAGCTGTTTATGTCTAAGCTCACCAGGAACCTTTGTCTGGTAAGAATGGAAGTCTCCTCAATAAAGCTTCAAGGCAAAGAAAATACACCCTTAAGCTAAGGCACTGCCCTCTAACCCCTCCAGTTTTTCAATTAAAAGTATTTTTGGCAAGATGGAGTAATAAAAACAGGTATTTATTTTAAAAACAGGTCATTTATAGTTCAATTTGTTTACAAGTGGAAAATAATTCTGCACTTTCATAATATTTAGCTATTCTAGGTAGTACAATCATTTTCAACTGTTTTTATGTACTTCACAGACATTATACCATTTAAATTTTCAAAGTTATTCTAAGGGGCAGAAGGATCACCCCATTTTACAGACACAGACATTAAAGGACAGAGATGCTGAATCACCTGCCTAAGGCCCATAGCAGGTAAGTGGCAAAGGAGACAAGGACCATCATTTTGCTATCAGGCACAGCGACAGCCAAAGACATGCAAACGTTTTATAAAGGTTATATGTAGCACATATAAAATCCTCATGCAAAATTTCCCATTTTAGAGAAAGTAATTTTCCAGTCCATGTCAGGATTTCACCTGAACTTCCAAATGAACAGCTCAAAGGGGACTGCGCAGTCGAGAGATCGTCAAGTGCTATAGTTACTGGGAAGGCCAAGAATAGAACACAGGTCTGCTGACCCCCGTGCCCATGCCCAACCAGGCGTGTTCTTTTGGATGCTGACACCCTTCTGAAGTTTCAAGTCAGTTGCAAATAGCAAAGAAATGAGTTAATAATTCTGGCAAATAGAGAGAATGTGGAAAGTGTCAAAGGATTTGCTATAAAAGGAGGCACGACCATATGAAGATTTCTACCAAGGAAGTTTTTCAACCAAGAACACTGGTGCCTGTGTATTTCCTCATCTTCTGTAGCAAAGAACCTTTGCTCTCCCCTCCCTATGAGTTGTGAATGATTAGCTTGCCTTTGTTGATAACTAAGGAAAATATAAGAAGAGCACCTCCCCCAGCAGATTAGAATACGTACAAATTTACCCTCCGACCGAATTCCTCCAATTCTACGCAAAAGACAGCAGAACACTAGGAACAGTTAGTCAGTGTCACCTATGATAAATCTTTCGGTGCTGCAAATGACTCTCTCATTAGCTCTGATGGCCCTGCCCTGATGAAGAGGTTGGAAGCAGGAAGGCTGCTGGGTGCCAGAGGAGAGGGGGAGAGGTAGAGAGGAGCCGTGTGACTGGGAAGCTGAAATGGCAGAGAAGTGACGGGGAAGGGTCTCAGGCAAGAGGCACCTGAACAGACCAGAGAATCAGCTCAAAAGTTTGGTGTACTGAGGACTCTGTGGAGAGAAAAGGCTACTTATTGAGTTTGATACCGTTGATAAGAATAAGGAACAACCAAGAGTAAGAAGAAAAACAGATTCAAAGACCCTCACCTAGATTAAAGGTTGGCATTTCTGAATGCTAGACCGATTTCAGATTTAATGCTTAATCCTGCTATTATTAATTTATTTTTTAAAGTAGAAAGATGAAATAATTGTTGAGTGATATCTTGTATCAAATGCTTCACAGTTTGCAACTTTTAGCAGAGCACTGGAAGAGGTAAAACTTGAGTTGAGAGGTTATGATCTGGCCCATCACATCAGGTCCAATCTGCTCATTAACCTCTCTCATTTTCACTCAAATTTAGTTGGCCAAACCAAAATTTCCACACTTGGGTGAAGGCACTGTAGTTTTAAAAAGTGCTTATCATATTTCAAATAACTGAAATCCTCAGAAAACTTTAAAGTATTTCTTTCACTGTTCTACATAAAATACCCTTTTCCAATATGGTCTAGAAAGAGCAAAATATAAGATGGTTTTATACACTGAACACACAATATATTTTAACATCTGTATTCTTTTTTTTAAATCATTCTCAAAATGACCTATCAGCATATTTAGATGCATAATATAAAAAAAATTTAATCTACTTATGATTTATTGATGCAAACCCCCAATTTATAGGAGACTATACTTGAAATCTCAGACCTGTCCGTCCTAGGAGTTATCGCTGTTAAGGTACTATACAGAGAGTTTGTTTAAAAAAACAAACAAACAAAAAGAACAGAATTAAAGAATCACAATTGACTGTGAGGAAACCAATGAGTAACAGTCAATGAGAAGACAGACAAACAAACAAAAAAACCCTCAGAGAACAGCCCAGCTACTTCTGAGTATTTCTGACCCATCCCCCGCCCCATCCCACTCCCAGAGAGAATGTCCAAGTAGCCCCCTCACCCTACCTCCTGAGGGCGCCCTGGTTACCAGGCTCTGCTTTGCCACAGAGAGGCTGGTCCCACTCCGCCCCTGTCCCCCCTGCTCTTGGGCCTAGCCAGAGGGACTATCCCCACCCTCCTCCAATAGCACCTGTAGGACACTGCAGATTAAGGAAACTGAACCCCTTGCTAATACTCTTTTCATATAAACTTCCTCAGCAAACCCTCCTACCCCAAATTTGGTAAGAATATGCTAAGATCTGACTCTCATCTTCGTGGAATACCAAAGAAGTTTTTTAAAGTCTCATTTAAGAAATCTATAGGAATCCTTGTGTATCCATCAAACGAAAAGCGCAAAATTTTAAGGTCAAAAAATTAAAGAGTTAAAACTACTCTTTAAAACATAGCAACATTAAATATAGAAAAAGCTCCCCCTTCAAAGTCCCAATAGAATTCAAAGTATATGAGCTACAAACCACATCAACCAAATCTGAATGCATGATAAATGACATTTCCTATTTCAGCCACTGTATTTAAAATTAGATGTTAACTCCTCAACACCCCAGCTCCCCGCCCGCCACCCTGTGACCAAAGACAGTTCCGTTCTTACAACAGAGGTCCACTTTCTTTGAGGGAGAAGCATAATCTGTCACTTTACTATCTAGACTCAGGAGTTCAAAGTGGAGAAGTAAAACGAATCGGATCCAGGAGGCGGGCCGGGTCTGGGCACAGCGCAGGGTTAAAGGAAACCATTTCATAAGATCGAACGCGGAGCAGCAACGGAGCGGAGAGGAAAAAGCCAAGTTACATAAAGTCCAGCTGTACTCACTGTCTCCTTACTGGGGAGCAGCTCCTTCCGAATTCTGAAGAAGTTCTTGCCGTACTGCCTGAGCCCCTTGACGAAGCGTTTCTGTGATAAAGAGAAAAAAAAATGCGATGTAAAAACCGAAAACAAAACAGGACGTCAGCAAAGCGAAGATATCTTCAATCAGCAGAATAACCAGCACAGGAAGCCCCAGCCCGGGAATGCTGGCTGGGGGTGGGGGTGGGGGGTCAGAAGCAGACCCGGGGCTCCTGGCCAGGGCGGGCCCAGGCCCGCGACAGCCTCCATCAGAACCCCGACCCACACCCCACCCCGCACGCACGTTCAGGGAAAGGACACCCTGTGCTGGAGGCTGAGAAGCAATCTGTGCCCTCTGTGCCTCCAGTCTGTGCCCCGGTCCACCACAGCATAAACAACAAATATGCCCCGTGTTTCCATAAAAAGGCCCCACTGCTTTCCACCTGAGAAGGGGGCTTCCCAGAGCACCGAGCCGGGAGCGGACGGAACCAAACCTGGAGACTTCTCCCCAGAGGCACCCTGGCGGGTTAAAAGGCCCTTCCGTTAATCCGAGGAATTCACCGCCAAGGCACCGACATCACGGAAACCCACTTGGGTGCCGGACCCCAGCCGGCCTGCCCCGCCATCTCCGTCACTGAAAGCCATTTCAAGGCACCAAATAAAGAGCCACCAGCACAGCACCCCTTCCTTCTTCCCGACAACCCCCATGGCCCGCCCTTCCCCATTTCCTTAGCAGTTTGGAGACTTTCACTTCGTCCCATTCCTTCAGGGCAGCCCCTCCCCACCCCAGGGAGGGCAGTTCCCGGATCCCCTAGCCCCCCACCTCGGGGCTGGGGTCTCGAAGCCCCGTGGCGCGTGGCTGACCCCTGCAGCACCTCCAGGCGGGGTGGGCGCAGGGGCGGCGGCAGCCACAGGTACGCGGGGCCCGCGCCAAGCGCACCCACGGTCCGGGGAGGCAAGAGGCTGCGCCTGTCACTGGGCTCCGGATGCAGCTCCACAAAGCGCAGGGCGAGGCGGCCGGGGGTGGCTCAGCGTGTGACCGTGGCGCGGCGCGGGATGCGGGGGGCGCGGGGCTGGGGCCACCGCCGCCACCAGGGGAGGAGGCTGGAGCGTGGGGCTCAGAGCCCGGCGCGGCCGCGGGAGGCTGCAAAAGACGGCCTGGATCGCCGCGCTGCCGCCAGCCCCACACTCGGGCCCCCACCCCGGGGCTCCGCGCCGGGCCTGCACCAGAGCCTCCCGGGACCCGGGCGCTGGGGTGTCGGCTCCCTCCTTCCGAGCAGCACGAGTAAATCCGGGCAGCAGCGCACAGAAACTTCCTCCCTTCCGCGGCGGAGTGAGCGGAGGGGGCCCGCTGGGCTGGGGCCGCGCTGGCTCTCGGGGCCCTTCCCCGGCCGCTCCGTCTCCAGTCCTCTCTCCCGGCGGCCAGAGTCAGCAGCACGACGGCCGCACGTCCACCAACCCCCGGATGCGGAGTAGGGGACTGGCCCCGACGACCCCCGCGGTCTCTTCCGGCCCGGGATTGTGGGCGGCCGCTCCGCGCTGCCCAGGCATTAGCCTGCACCTCGCAGGGCGCCGTTTCACAACTAAATCACCGCGGAAGCTTCCCAGCCAATAAATCACCTGCCCACCGGGAGCAGAGTCCCTCCCACTCCCCATGTTTGAGACCAGCCGGGCAAATTCGGTGAAGAGCCAGGCTTGGCCTGGGAGACCCGATCTGCAGTCTCCTCTCCATTCCTAGAGTCTCTGCATTTTTAGTTTTCATCCCTTTCTAAGATATGACTCATCACTGTCACTTTTCGATATATTTCGTATAGTTCAAAGGAAAAGTCTGTCAAGGCTTAAAAAATAAGCAGGTTCTCCTCTGGGCCGGAGAAGAGTGCCCTCTGTGAGCTGGCAAAAGTGTCGTTCGTAAAAAGATGGACACGCATCCTGGGCTCTGGGCAGGGCGTCTCCGCCGGGCACGGGAAGAGGAGCGTGGCCGCCTCGGGTTCGAGACGCTCCACCGCAGGCAGGAAAGCAGGAAAGCAGGCCGATCTCTGGCCCTTTATAAAAGCATCGGAGGAACAAAGGGTGGTGGGTGGGGCTAGGAGGAGGAAGCGACTCACAGGGCTGAGGTCTTAGAGGAAGTGACAAGGAAGAGCACGAGCCTGCCAGGTGGGCTCCAGCAGGGCTTCACCCCGAGGAGTCGGCCAGGAAGGGCATACAGAACATTCTGGGAACTGCAAGGAGGACAGGCTGTGCAGGAGGGAGTGCCAGCACACAAGACGGAAGCGGCAGGAAAGGACCCGGTTGCAGAGAGCCTTTTAGGCCAGGGAGAAGAGTTATGGTCCTAAGTGTGGTCCCGCAGAGACTTTTAAGCATGAATGTTCCAAGGGAAGGCCGGGTAGGGGCGGCTGTGGCTGTGGCATAGCTGTGGATTAGGGGCAGACTGGCTGCTCTACAGAGGCTAGAGGCCGGTGGGAGACAGCCCAGGTGTGAGATGAGGCGGGCCTACACTCAACCTTGGCCATTGGAATAAATGCTGCTTCATCCACTCCAAGTATTTACTGAGCACCGAGCACTGGGAGGAATTTAAAAGTAGCCATGGGCTTTTATTAAAACTGCAATTCATTTTTAGCAGGTAAGATAAATGTATGTGAAGTCATCACAGAGCCGCCTGACAACTCAGCCGAGCACGGAGCAGCAAAGCGTAGCTCCCAGTGCAGCAAGGAAGCCACGCGCGGGGGTGGACTGTGCCGTCACCAAGGCGGCGAGGCACCCGACCCACACGAAGGACAGAGAGCACGTGCAGAGGTGGAGGGGCTGGGGAAGGCCCTCCATGAAAGTCAGAGGGGGAGGACAGGAAGCGGGTACAGGAAGGGAGGGTCTACACGAAGCTGGGGAGGCCCGGCGTGAGTCAGGCTGTGGAACGCCAGGACCATGCGGTCTGAACGTGGGCCTGCGGCCACAGGACGCGAAGCAGGTTCACTAGGAGGCGGCGCCTGAGAAAGATGGACGCTGGAACATCAGGGAAATGCGGTGCAGCTGGGTAAACCTGAGTTCTGAGCCAATTCTTCTAGTTATGATAAAATCCTCTGACCACCATCCATTCAACTAAGACCTATATATGCCAGGAGCCTCACGTATGTTCACTCGCAATCCTCATGCCCTACTAAAGGAAGTACTACTATCATCTCCATTTTGCAGACAAGGAAGCTGAGGCACAGATTTGTATGCGTAAGTAAGCGGACCAAAGTCACCCAACTCCTCAGGGCAAAGGCAATTCAAACCCAGGCTCCAAAATCCATGCCCTGCACTGCCACACTCTCTGTGAAATGAAGACAAGAGTCTACAGAAGTAACCATTTTCAGTCACGGTACCATTACCTGTGACTCTGCCCTTTTCCGTTGGCCCCAACATCAAATCACCAAGTCCTCAGTATTCTTCCTAAGAAAGGCTTTTCGATGCCCTCCTTTCTTGCCCACTCCAGTACCAGTCCTAGGTCAAACCCTCACCTCTCCTTCCTGCTGGCTGGTCTATCAACCCACCTCCCCCATCCAGCCAGTTACAATCCTCTGCAAGAAAACTTTCAAAACCAGAGATCTCACCATGAGTCCCAAACCATCCTGCTCTCCGCCCCTACCTAAGAGCAGCTCTCTAACCTATTCAGGGTGGTGTTTTTGCCCCTTAGCCTTGAATTCAAGGACCTCCAGTATCCAGTCCCTATCCCTTTCCAACTAGACGTCCAGGAATGCCAACTGGCCCACACTGCAACCGTTTGAACTCCTGTCTCTGGGGTGTCTTTTCTACTCTCTACAAGTTACCTCCATTTTACTTGAACCCCAAGTTCAAGTCCCACTCCAAAATGAAATTCCCCTGACCATTCTGCTCTCCCATTCACTCGGCATTTATCTTCATTAGGTCTCATGTACTGATAGGGTCTATACACTCTGAAAAGACAGGAATTGCATCTTATGCCACTTCGCCTCCCTACAGAATTAGGCAGTTGGGGCCCTCAAGTTTTTGGTACATGAGTAAAACAAACCATGAGATGACAAGGCCTGGGCTAGGGTGGTCACAGTGGAAATAGACTGTTAAAAGTCAAAGGGTCCATTTTGAACTCTGATAACAGAGTTGATGTTCTTGGCTCCATGATACTAAACTCCTCTGGTTTTCCTCATAACACCAGGCTTAATTCCCTATTCAACTCTAAATGTTGGAATCTCCCCAAGGTTTTTGTTCTAGGCTTTCTGCTCTCCAAACTCCTTCCCAACATACATCCCACCGCACCCTTGGCTCTAAACACCATCCGAGATCCTCATGATTATTTCTATGGTAAATGTATGGTCCCAGCTCACTGGCAACGCTTGCTTGAATGTCTCATTTCAAACTAACTGCTTTCAGACGTATGGGTTTGACATCTGGTGTGAACACAGACCAGTTCTGTCAATGTATTTTAATGACTATTCTATCAAGTGCAAAGCACCACTGTCTCCACTTTTAAAAAAAGCTTCATGTGGCCTGTACTGTCACTTCTCTATGGAAAGCCACAAGGCCTCAAAATTGGTAAAACATCTGCTTCTCAGAGACCAGCCTACACCTTGTGGTTTACCAGAAGTGCAGCGTAGCCTTTAAAATCGAAACAAAGCCAACCCACTCCGAGCAGTCAATGATCAGAACAGGTCAATATGTTAAACGGGTTTCTGAGGCCGTCCTCTCCTTTCCCTGTATTACTTCATCTCTCTTCAGATGAAGACCCTGAAGTTTTTAAGACTTTAATTTAATAATTAACACAATCCATTTACAAGGGAAAGATAAAGGAATACCTCGGAGGGATTATGGGTTTGGCTCCAGACCACCTCAATAAAGTAAGTATTGCAATAAGTGAGTCCTAATCTTTTGCTGGTGGAAGGTCTTGCCTTCGATTTGTAAAAAATGCAACATGCTTGCAGTGCAACAAAGCTGAGAATAATAAAACGAGGTACGGCCTGCACTATGCCTGCACTACGAGCTTCTGAAAGACAGTTCACAGACATGGTCTGTTTCTCAGCAGCCTTCCAGCAATTGAGCTGAATTCAGTATTTCTAGTGCTGAAATTCAAGGCCTCACGAGTTATTGCTATGTCCCTTGGCTTTTCTGTCTCTGACAGTGTACAGATATTAGAATGCTGGGATGTCAAGGGTGAAGGAAAAATAAAGGAGACTATAATCACTTAAACGGTGGTAACTTGGGCTGGGCCACTGCCTAGTGCTGCACGGCCCTGCTGTTTACACTCCACAGATGTGGGTCCGGCTGCTCTCAGCTGTGTGAGCTGAGGGTCTTGGGGTGTTGGCACCTGTTTCGCTGGTGCTGTGTTTCCAGCCAACCTGACTGTTTTCCTTGGGAGCAAAAAGCAAGTCCTTTTCTATTTCTGTATCTCCACAGCCAGATGAGATCCAAATAAAACTATAAATTTACTTATGGCAAGGAAATTGTCCTTTGTTTTACAAACTTAGTTAGTGGTTGTGCTCTAGTTTTATTTACTGAAATATATTTTGACATATAACATTGTGTAAATTTAAAGTGTACAACATGTTAGTTAACTTGATATACTTCTATACTGTAATATGACTGTCATTGTGGTGATAATCAGAACCTCTGCCATATTACATAATTATGCTCCAATTTTTAGACAAATTGCTGTAGTTTTCTATTATTGGACTAAAACTTCACATCATCATCAGGAGTTACCTACTTATAAGTCCCTAATAGAAAATATTTAACTCCTGGCTTTAAAAAAGCGAGTTACCTGAACAGAGTACTTACTGTTAAACTGGGTTTTAACAGAATCTAGAAAGTTCTATTTCTCATTTTTGGTAAAATGGAAAGAATTTGAGGTTTAAACTCAGAAGTCCTAAGATATAGTCCGCTCCTCTGTTCCAGAAAGGAAATTTTGACACAGCTGTTTGGACACAGCCACTTTTGAAATGAGAGATATTTAACAGAAATAAACATAATTGGGTCAAAATGCAGTAACACTGTATCCTGTGATACCAAAGTAATATGTTCAGAAGGTCCTCATGCTGTTGCTGAACCAAGCCCTGTGCACATGAGCAATGCACGCCTTACTGGCCTGGCCAGGTGCTGACCCTCAGCACCTGCAGGGTGGCAGGGTGGGCCCAGGGCAAGCAGCTCCAATGCTACGTGTTAAGATATAAAAGGTGGGGGAAACTGCCCTACATCCAAACAGGAACATTGACGCCTGAGCGGGTGCCGACAGGCCAGGTGCTGGCTTCGGGGCTCCACGGCCCTGACTCACCGAAGCATCACAACATCAGCAGGAACCACCACCATCTCCATTCCACAGATGGAGAAACTAACCGTATGCCATCAAATCCCTGGAGGGCCAAGGGTGACAAATATAAACAACTGGGAGCCTCAGGGATGGGGTGAAGCCTAAGAATGGAGTCAGGGAGGGTGTGGATTAGGGGTGCGATGGATATCTATTGCCTGAGTTTGAATTTCAAGATTTGAAGTGTTTTCCCCCAAATAAACAAGGCTATATTCTTGTAACTTAATTTATTCTTGCCTCAATTTGTTCACCTTTTAAACTGGGCCCCAAATACCCACCCTACCCATTTGAAAAGAATTATTCTGAACATTAAATTGGATAGCACAGAGAAGAGTCCTGGGCTGAGAGTAAGTCCTTCAAAGAATAAGGTGTGCTTATGCTCCTCATCTGCACATAAAACCCCAACATGGCTCATCTCAAGTGCTGGGTCTGACCTGTGTGTGCAGCAGAGGGGAGAGGCAGGGACAGGGGGACGATGCTACAGAAATGGCTAAAGATAACTCTGCATTAACCCCTGGCTGAGAGCTTTCAAAATTAACTCCCTCTAGTGAATTTTAACTAGTGTATCACAGTAAGAAACTCACCAGGACTTATGAAAAGCAACTTATACTCTGTCCCTTTACATAACTGTTTGGAAAACACAGTAGGTATTAAAATGATTCCCACTGTGAAAATGGCTCCTTCTGCTCTACCCTGTTTGCTGCACAAAATTTTATGTTAATAATATACTGCTTCTCGGGGGACTGAAGAGCAGGCAAATCTTCAAGTAAGCAAACCACAGTCTCAGCCCCACGCCCCACTCAACAAAGACGTGACGGTGTGCGCCAGTAAGCCAGGCATGGAGTAAGAGAAGTCTGTCCGCTGAACAACACTGGAGATGTGTCTTAAATGTGGGCCTGTTGACGAGGGGCAAGGTGGAAAGAGAATACTGATGCCAAGCAGAAGACATGAACGCCTTTCCACACTGCCGCATTACACGGTGCGTACCTGCTCATCAGGGGCTCTAACTGACCCACCACCAGATGAGAACCTACAGCTCTTCAGCCACACCATCCTCATGTTACAGATTCCCATCACCCCAGATCTAAAACACAGTTCCTGCTGGAGACATACTACTGATGCTGCTTCGAAAGTATCGTTTGGTGTTTGGTTGTAAGCACTCAACATATTAATGAAAGGGTGAGCTGAGTAAAGCACTAGGTTTTTAGTAAATAGCAGCAGGAACAATCCGTGAGGAGACAAGCCAGCAAGCCACGGCGGGCGTTTCTGAGATTTCTAGTGTGCTGCTCCCGACTTCTGCCGCCACTCTTGACGCACACTTTGAACTTACTGGCATTTCTACAGGACAAGCGCAGTAGTTATACTCAGACTTTTTAACTGTGCAGGAGGTCGACTCCACTAACCCCTGTGTTTGTTCAAGGGTCAACCGCAGTTAACAGTTTCATTAAACCAGTTTTTAAAAAGCAAACAGGATTACCGTTTAAAGTAATAATCCCATTTTGATAGACGTTCTCATCTCTCCTCTAGATCTGACACTGTTCTCTGGCTCAGACTTGCACCTGCACTCTATTCAGCGTGCCATCTTCCACAGTCTCAGGATGCCACAATCTCGACATGGACACTGGTGGGTCCTAGACCACATCCTCCTCCCCCAGGCTCCTCATCCACTCTCCAACTGGGTGTCTCTGCGCCCAGTCTACAGATGACGGAACTGAGGTTCAGGAAATTAAATACCCTACCCCAATCCATAGCTAACCAGGAGGAGCGGAGAAGTAAATGAGACTTCAAAATAGGGTTAAGTACTTGAAATCAAGGCACAAAAAACATTCTTTTGTATCTACTCATACCAGAAGAATTAAAGGGTATATTACTTTTGTTAAAAAATCAAAAGGAAATTTTACATACACTAATATACATACTTGCTCTGAAGCAAGAGCATGTGTCAGAGATTATATGCTGAATATCCATGTTAAAATTTTCCCCACAAAACTTAGCTTAGGGTGCATGGCTCTGCCACTAAGTGACTGGATCCCTTATTAGGGTCCCAGCCCTCTCGCAGGGCTTACATGTGCCAGTTTGAGATGGGCGTTGGGCCTTCTATGGTCTATGACGCCTCTGCAGTGAAGTCTCTAGTTCTCCATCACAAGGAGCCGCAGTGAGGGAAGCAGCCTCTTTCCTACATGCAGGCAGAACAGGATGGCCAAACTCCCCAAAAAGACATTCTGCTAATCCACAATTTGTTTTGTTAACTGTCTCATCGGGAAGTTCAGAGGATTAGTCAAAGATACCTTTAATGTTAAATAAATCCTAGTTTTAGCAAGAGACCTATTTTCCCACCTCATCCGCCAAATATTCAACGACATCTACAACAGAAGCCCAAATCCAAGCTTGTCCATTTCTAAAGCAAGGCCCATATAAGGTCAAATATCGTGGCTGTTTCTCTGTCACGGAGGAGTAGGTAATAATAGCAAAGTATCCTCCTTCCCGTTCCTTTGCTTTCTAGTCGTCCGAAGGCCACAAGGAATGAGAACGAAGGCAGGTAGGTCTAATGTGATTCTTCTGCCTTCCTCAGTGCACAAGTCTCGTAATGGACAGCTCCGGGTTTCAGCCATCATGTCATCTACTCTTGGTCCCCATAAGATTAGCTATAACACAAAGGGTGACTGCAGTGCCAGGTCCTCAGGTCGTTGAGTTTGAGGCTACCAAGAAGAATCTCACAGTCTTTCTATTCCAGCTGACTCCTCTGCTGATGTACTCCAGAAATGTCTACAAAAGCCACGGAACTGTCAACGCCACACTCACTGCCCGCCACATCCGCTAACAGTACAATCAGAGGATGTCAGAACTGGAGGGAAGCTTCAGAGCACCTTAGCTGGCCAAAACTTACTTTACAGACAAGGATCACATATTATTTAAAACAAAACAAACTAAAACATACCCACAAAAGCTTTCTATTTGTGACAGAATGTATTTCCATCTCGTCCCGCACGTTGCTCTTGAGCTTGGGTGGACTTTTGAAACTATCTTGACCAATAGGACAAAAGTGACACTGGTTGACCTCTGAGGCCGGGGTGTAAAAAGCAACACGGCTTCTGCTGGGCGCTACCTCTCCAGGCATGGAGCCCTGTGCCGCCACCTTAAGAGGTATGGCTACCCTACAGCCACCGCATGAGGGAGAGGGAGACCACCTAGGGGCAGAGATGCCACAGAAGCTCCAGCTGCTCCCGCCCCAGGTATCCGAGTCTTACTAGCCCGGAATCTTGAGCGAAAGAGTCTTCGAGATGACTCCAACCCCATCTACCACCTGAATGCAATGTCGGGAAAGCCCCCAAGTCACAACTGCGCAGCTGAGCCATTTCTAAATTCTCATCCCACAGAAACTGAGACATAATAAATGACCATTGTTGTTTTAAGCTGAGGTAATTTTTACTGTTGAGGGTAATTCATTATGTAGCAATGAAAACCAATATGAGGTTCATTACAAAAACCACTAAAAACTGCAACTACAATGCTAGTAACTATTAATTAATTAAATGCACTGGTAAACAATCTTCTGATTAGACTCCTCAATCTGCATGCCCTATCCTCCATAACCTTAATGTGCCTTAACACCATATGACATGACACGATATATATGGCACTAAATGTATGAGGAAATTTGTTCACTGCTATAGCCCGGCACCTGGAACAGCACTTGATCAACAATCACTGGTTGAATGAATAAACAAACATTATCCTGGGGGTGAGCAAGCCTGGTTTTCCCAAAACCCTATTTTGAACTTTCCTGCCATCTGCCTTCCAGCTTGACTCGTCTCCTGATTATGTGTTCACCATTAAGTTTTTGACTAATTATTTCTTACAAAATTATTTAACACCCAACTTTCCTATCCATTCAAACGTACAAATCCCACTAGAGAAACCATGCCATCTACTCCATGATGAAGACGATGATTAACTTTTTCAACACACCTGTGTGCTAAACCCTTCCCAGGTGGTCTCAAATGTCAAATAAAATTACTCCATTTTTCATTCGAAGACCACATGTTCAAAAGGAAAAAGACCTCATGTCAGATGGTTTACATAGCAACTGGGCCCACTAGACAAGGCCAGTGAGTGATGCGATGTACGTCTAGCCATGTGCCCCCACACCCCGCACCTAGATGATTACGTTGAGTATGCTGAAGCCCTTTCATTACGGCAGACCCAACAAAGCATCGCCACTGGGTGAGTATCAGAGCATGCTTCGATGCATTTCAAGTCAAATGAGAACTGGCTAGTTAAGCAGCAGCTTTAACAGATGTAGAAATGCTGCCAGCTAAATATCTCTTGCCAATTATGGCTGCCCAGCTACACCCAGATTAAAAATAAACCAACACTAATATCAGAACCCAAGTGGGCATTAGAGGCTCCTCCTCTCCCTGAGTTATCACCATACAGTCTTCCCATAAACATCCCTGTGAAGTGGCTAATAAACAAGGCATTGTAAAGTTCATCTTCTTTAACAAAGTAGATCTCAACATAAGAGGAAAGAGGAATAAACTGAAAAAAGAAATGTGGCTTCCCTACAAGTTACAAGGGAACAAAAAAGCAGGAATATTTAGTGAGGAAGACTTTTGCAAAAAAAAAAAAAAAAATGTAATTAATAGTCAAGGTCAGCGGCTGCCCAGTAGAGACTGAATGTGAGCCACAAATGTGAGCCAAATATGTAACCTTAATTTTCTAGTAACCATAATTAAAAAAATAATAATTTAATAATAGAGAAAGAGCTTCTCATGCGCATTTTAACTTATCATATTTAAAGTATCATCAATTCAACATGTAATCAATATAAAATTGGTAAAGAAATAGTGTACACTCTGTTTGCACACTCCCTCCGTGAAAGCAGCGTGCACCGCACTCTCGTGGCGCTTCTCAACCTGGGGGAGCGTGTTTCAGTGCTCAGCCGCCCCACGTGGCTTAGTGGCTACCAAATCAGACAGCACAGGACTAGAATGACCCTCACCTCTGTTTTGTAAAACATTACAACACCCAAAGCACTAAAAGTTTTCTATTAGGGAGGTAAAATAAATATACAGTTAGAATTATGGGCAATGGTATCGTGTAGTCCTAAATGAAATAAAACCATATAAAGTCCTGTTATTTCAAATTAAGTAAAACCTGTCTTCCAGAAAAACTCAGCCAAATCTAGAAGACGTTATGATCGGCCCCACTTCCCAAATAGGGGGAGCTGAGGCCCTGATCAGCACCAGGGGCTCCTTCACCACAGCGTGACAAGGGCCAGGGAGCCTCATTTAACTTTGTTCACTTTTAAGGATCTCCAAATAGGGAGGGAAATCAATTATCCCTGTAGGAAATGTAGAGGGCTGGTGCGGGGGGGACTGTCTTTCAATGACAGAAGGTGACCGCAGTCCTAAGGCAGACCCGGCTCACCGGTGGTCACTGTTTTCTTTCCATTACCGGGGCTGGTCTCGCTATCCCCATGCAGGACAGCTACCACAAGAGAGTCTCCCAAGGGAAAGTCCCCACGTCAGGGGCTGGTAATGGACCCCACCACGAGGCTGCTCTGCTGGCCTTTGTTTGCAACAATAGCACTCCCATGATACCTCACTCCTGCTGAAAATATTGGTATTGAGGGAGCATGAACACAGCTGTGTGTAAATTAAACACAAACAGATTAGATCTGTGTATTTATAAGGGATACAAACATACTAATGGTGTATTTACATACACAGTTGGATATATTGGGCTGCATGCAGAGTGGAGTTTAAGCTCCAAAGTATTTCCTTTAAATTTTACAAAAAGAAATGCTTAAGAAATGCTTGGCCTGCTAAGTCAGGCTGAGATTCTTCTGCCCCCTCCTCCCAGGCAGGGTGCCCTCCCCAAGTAAATTTCTCTTTATCCTCATTTGCAATAATAGAGAAATCATTTGAGACTATGAAGAAGAAACCTCAAAAAGAGCTTTAAAACTCACTTTTATAGTAAAAGTACATCGACATGGGAAAATTTTCATAGTTACAGAGCAATAAACTGGAGGCGGGGAGCCAAGCAGAGGCAGAGCGGGCAGGAGCCGAGCGCGGGGAGGACCTGGGAGCTCAGCACTAACGCGTCCTCTGCGACAGCGCTCCCCTCCCCGCACGCGAACGCGTGCGCAGACCTGCCATGCACCTGTTAACAAGCATATCGTTAAGTCAGGTCTTTGGATTTTTCAGCGAATTTTGAAAAACGGGGAGAAGAGCAATTGGCATTCTGCGCTCACTGCGCGGAATCCAGAACACAGACGCTGGCGCCAGGAGAGCTGGGCGCTGGCTCCAGGCCCGATCCTATCAGGGCTTCACAGATGACCCCAGGGAAGCTATTAACATTCCCTGGGCTGAGTTGCTTTCTCAACAGAAAGATGGCATCCCAAGTATCTTAATTTACCAAATAAAAGCACTAAGCTTGAACATGTTGAGTGTTCCAGAGAGATAAGAATAATAATCCAAGTGAGCTGAAACACTGACCTATACATAGGTGGAGAGACACAGAGCAACAAGCTCACTGAAGGCCTTAATTTTATTCTTTATTTTTACAACAAAACCCTCTACCTGATATACTTTGTCTTTTTCCTTTGTTCCTTTATGTGATTTGTATACTCCTGGTTTAAAAAAGAAAAAAAAAGGTCCATTTCTGAGGCTTGGGTTTACCGTGCTTACAGCTCCACCAATAAATCATCTCCCAATCTGGGCTTGGAAAAGCACTGGCCACAGTTTGATTGCTCCAGTCCCAGGTTGCCAGGCAACCAACACGAGGGGGAAGTCTGAGAACGGCTGACAGATAGCCAAGTGGCTGAAACAACAGACTTCTCTCTGTCAAAAATGTGTTTCAGAGAGCCACTTCCCCACCTCTGCTCTCTGCTAAACACTACACGATTGTAAAATCAAAATCAAAAGGCCACTGTAATAAAAACACTTCCTGCTCAATTACTAATTGTTAAAAAGCTGTGGGGAGACCCGAATTACACAGTGTATGCAACAGAAATGTGACACTGTAAATGAGATAAAGTCAGCAGCATGCGAGAAACCTGATCTGAATGCAGCTCTGCAGCTTCAAGTCAGGGGACCTGGTGCGTGGAGCAAATCGGCTGCCTAAGAAAGCACCAGGAAGAAAATAATGAAGGCTGAAATGTTAAGGAAACAAACCAAAGAATAACCAAGAAGCCACACACCTACATTACTTAATAATAAAACTAAGAACATTGTCAATTGTCGTGAAACACAATCTGGAGAAAATGAAAGTTTTCTCCCTCTAGATGGATTTCTGGTGGTAGAATAGGGGCAAAGAAGGTCAATGACCTTGGGAACCATGCACCCAGATGGGTTGACGCTAAACTGGATTACAGGAGAACTAATATCCTTCAGATAATGCCTGATACCACCAGGCCTGAGGTCTGACAGTCTGTGCAGCAGTTTAAACACTGAGGTCTGACAGTCTGTGCAGCAGTTTAAACACTGGGCTCGCCTGGAGCCCAGAGCTTCATACCACAGTCCGGCTGAGTCAACTCCACGCAGCACCCTTCCATGGAAGCGCTGCATTCAAACTGTCATCCAGGATGCTTTGGAAACTGCCCATGGTTGTTTGGAAGGGGCCGGAACTCAGAACACAGTTCATCTTTTTTTATGTGTGCCATGGTCCCTTTTTGGCAGTCTGGTTTTTAAATGACCAAAGTAAAATGCATGGATTAAAAAAGAAACCAGTTGTATTGAAATCCAGTTATCAAAACATTAAAAAAAAAAAAAAGGTAAATATATGTACCTTACTAACAATAAACAATGAAATCTCCCAGAGGGTGTTGTGGGTTTTTTGGGGGGCATGGGGATTGTTTCATTTTGCTATATAATAACTTTTCAGATTATAAACCCCTGGAGGGCAAGGACAGTAATTTATTCATCACTTAAAACACCAAAGCAGTGCATGGCCTGGTTCACTGGCCAAAGCTGACCAACTGACCAAAGCCTGGAGTGAAGCCTGAAAGGGATGTGCTGGCCCCCAGGCTGGCCTCTCCACACCGCCAGGCTAGACCTGACGGGGACCTGACTTGCCTTGGGTTTTCCCAGGGCCCTGACGCGGGCCTGGCCATCAAGATTCGTGGGTCGTAGTCTGCAAACTGAGGTCTGCAGACACAAAAGTCTTTCTTAAGGGTACACAGACTCAAGTAGCTTAAGGAATTCACGTCCAAACCCTCCACTTCCACGTGTCTTCTTTCCTAAAATTCATCTGCCTGAGAAGGCACCCGTCAGGACGGTGCCTGGCTTCTTTCCACCTCCCTCTCTCGATGGGCCTCTTCTCCCTTCACACACAGAGGCCCCCTGCCCTCCCACCTGGAATGCTACCAGCAGCACTGCCTGGTGCAGAAACTCGCACCAAACAAAGGGTCACTTCAAAGGGTCACTGCTGTGGATACTGACACAGTGACTAACTCTAAGGTCAAGAAGAGCCTTCCTACAAGTCAGGTACTTTCTAATTCTTTGCTTTCAACAAAATTAAAGGTCTAGTGGAGGTGTCATCCGAGAGAGTATTAAAAATATGTATGATGATAAATTATATTTTTGTCATTATGGAAGAAATTTAAATAATTAGGTAACACTGTAAAAAACTAAGATTCTATTTACTCGTTCATGTGAACAAGGTTTTTGAGCACTTACATCTACAAATAAATGAATAATAAAACTGGTACAGAACATGGCTTCATTCGAACAAGTAAAATTCACCCACGAACTAATGTGTTTAAAAAACTGAATCCATCTTATTTCCAATAAATATTAAAAAGTTAAGATTTTATCAACATTTATATCTTGTTTTGATCAACGGTGCACTAATAATTGTTACAACATTATAATTATTGGCGAGAACTTTTAACACTTAGATCTTTGTTTCTAAAGGAAATAATGGCATGAACACGTGAAGACACACGCACTCCGGCTGCAGGGAGAGCGAAAGGGTGCTCCGACAGCAGACTCCCACGCACAAAACGTGTGGCATTAGGGATAAAATCTAGAGGGAAGTGAACTGAAGCTACGAGTTATATAAATTAAAGGAGGAAAAGATAAAGTGTAAAATTTTATTGCTAAAAAGAAGCCCAATCATGTGTTTTTAAAATAAGTGATAATGGGTATAAATCATATGGTAGTCAGGTCGCACTGTGCACATTTAAGAGTGATGGGCTGTGCTATTCTCAATGTCAATATTTACGAAATGTAAGAAATTACAGTCTCATGATGAAAGAGGCATATAGGAATTTAAACGGGAGGCACCGTGCGGCTTTAACAAAATTCTTTTAGGGGCTTCACGGGAGGGAAAAGATTTTTTTAACTTTGTATCTGAAAGGCAGACACAGGAATTCCTGGAAGCACCGAGCACGCTTCCACACCTCAGCCGGAGGAATCAGACTCTCATTTTACCTGGCAGAAGCCAACCAGAGTTACCAAAAACACTGTCTGGGACCAAGACAGACGGCACCGCTGGGGCTCTGCTGTGTAACCGCTGCGCCACCACGGCGAGGACCGCCCTCCACCTGCACTTCAGAGCCGGTCACGGCAGTCCCCTGCTCGAGGGGAGCGAAGAGCTCACACCCCTCAGTGTGCCAGTCCCAGCAGCTGGCACCCTCCGCTCGCTCGCGCCAGCCTCGGCTCCCACCCCACCCAAGTGTTAGGATTAGGTGTGTTGGGATGAATTCTGAGGTGTCACTTTGGCTCATGGGAAGACAGTGTGTTAAACAACAGGAGGCGGCGGCGGCTGGCGCTGCGTACCTGCCCCCACGGTCTTAGATCCAACTGAAGCCAGGCCCCTGCGGTCCCCTGGACACGCCCCACTCGTCTCTCCGGACAGTGTTCTGCCTGGGGACCCTGCGCACTGTCTCCATGGGGCTGTTCTTGGGCTGCACTACCTGGAACAAGTTTATTCACTTTCTCGGGCCTACGTTTTGTCACCTCCTCCATGCTTCCACCTTTCTGTGTGCCGCCCACCATGGAGCTTCGCTCACCCCACCCAGCACTGTGCCCGGGCACCCGTGTCCATCGCTGCCATCAAAACCTCTCCCCGAGGTGGGGTGGTCCTGTCTGGGGCCATGTGGCAGAGTCCTTTACACAGACGAATCTTGTTTCTTCAAGGACAATTCCTATTATCAATAACTGAACCTTTCAGGGCCGGAAGGAGCCTAATTATTTAATTAATGCTCACGTTTCTTAGAAAGAATCAATGACTTGCCCAAGGTATATATACAGCTACTGGTCCGAGGCACAGACTCAACCAGAAACGGGCTTGCCGACACTTTTGTTTTCCACCACCAGACTTTAAGTCCATCACTAACTAATGCAGTGGTTTTCTACAGACAAACAAGGTGTTATCTAAGAGAAGTAGAAGTGGAGAGAGAAGGTGGAAAAAAAACCAAGAGGAACTGGAGTTTCTTGTTTTTGAGCAAATCACAAATCAAAGAGTAAAAGGGCACAGTGGTAGCACACCGGAGGACACCTCACCCACCGAGACCGGGCTCAGCCTCGGCCCTCCCAGGCTGGCAGGGCACCCGCTCTAACTGCAGGCGGGTGTGGCTGGAGGGACCTCAGCAAAGGACAAAAGACACATTCTTTATAAGCGAGGAAATGAATCATCAACCCATCAAGCTCCTTCATGTCTTTCTTGTCTTTTCTTTTTTCTTGTGTTAGGCTCTTAGGCCTATTTGATAAAATGTCTTATACTGAGGAAGCATCGAAGAAAATGAAACCACAGTGACCTCTGAAGAGAAATCCACGGGCCACACGGAGTCCCCTCTGGGCTTCACCGCAACTCTGTCCTCTTGCCTACCACAGAGATTCATCCAAAACCATCGTAAGATTGTCAGCTAAGGCTTTAACGAAAGCTGGATCCTCCTCTAATAATCTTCCCCACCCCATCCAAAAGTCATGAAGGTTTTTAGGATCTTTTCGGCATTTAAAAATATTCTGTTACTGGGTCCCCTATAACGGAAAATGCATGTCCGTGCATGACGAACACACTGATTTTTACTTCAGCGACTGCCATTCGATTTTACTTCCATAGCGAAGCTCCCATCTCTCTCTCCTTTCAGCCCACTCCTGTCTGTTCTTAGCTCTCAAAAGTTCCTGAGTTCCGGAATCATTTATCTGGTCCCGACAAGAAACAGTTTGTAGGCAACTGAGACATGACCCTAAAGATCGGAGTTAAGTAATTATGACACGCTTGATTAACTGACTGCAGTCATGAGAGTCTTCACTGCCCAGCGACTTAGAAGACGGAAGCACGGGATGTGGAACGGCTGCCCCCCTGGAGGGTGCGCCCTCGCCCTCCTCAGAGTCACCTCTGCGTGTGACTTCCCTCCTCCCCAGCATCCATCGGAAGCACCCTACCGCCGCTAGTTCGCTTTGATTCGTCTGCTCCCCGTTAGAATGCAAGCGCCACGGGAACAGCACGTCCGCGGTGCTGTTCCCGGCGCTTTCACGGTGTCTAGCGCACAGGCAAACGCCTTACGTCTGTCGAGTAACCGAGGAGACACACGGCACAAGACAATCTGGAACCGATGCTCCAACCTGTCATCTTAAATTCTAAATATTCTTCCACTTACAAAATCCTGTCTCCTCACCACTTGCCTGTCTTCAACCTCTACATGTTAATTCAATCCAGCTCAATTTAGTACTTAATGGGCCCCACTGAGGAGCAAGGCCCTGCAAGAAATGGGCTGGCCCTTAAGTAGCACAACCCAAAGGTGGCTCCACAGCACAGTGGTTAGCACGTCTGCCTTACATGCAGAAGGTCCTGGGTTTGCACCCTGGGTATGCTAAGCCCATGCCAAGCCCCGGTGCACACTGTGAGTGTGTGGAGGGAGACGCCCCGCCCTCAGAGAGCCAATTCTTAAGGGGTGACGACAGCATCCATAGGTCAGGGGTGGAAGTGGGGGGGAGTTTAAAAAGAGGGGGAAGAACATGAGGGCCAACTCTCAGTCTCCCCGCTTATGGGACCTACAGTGATCACTGACAGACCACTCACCTCCCCAACCTTTTCTGGTCACTCTCATCCCAACCCCTACTTTTCTGACTAGGGACGCCTCACGCCTCACCCCTCCATATGACGACTCCCCATAAGTCTCTTCTCATTCTGCACTGTTAACCTTGGCAACTCTGCACTGTTAATCCTGGCTCTGTTACTCACTAGCTCAGAGAGCCCGAGCAAGCTAATTAACCTCTTCAAGCCATCTCCTCAACTGCGAACTTGTGCTATAAACCAGAACACTTTCCTATCTTTAGGCCTTTGTTTCTGACTGCTCCATCCACCTGCATCTTCTATAGTCACTTCAAACTCAACCCTGACTCTTTTATTCTGCCGTAAAGCATGCACCCTGGTTTCAGTTTTATTAATGGCAATACTAGGCTCCCCTCTCTTTTACCAAAACACAAAACCTGAATGACATCTTTCCATGTCTTCCTTCCTTCCCACCTCCCGTCAGCTAGGCTTCTCCAGAGAGGCCGTGCGGAGTGACGAGAGCTGGGCTCTGGAACTGGGGAGGCTGGGCTGGAAAGCAGGCTCTACGACTTGCTCTGGGACCTCACGAAAGTTCTCTTGTCTGGGACGCTGCTTCTTCATCTATAAGACGTCAATGAGGCAACTTGTGTCAAGTACTTAGAACAGCATCTGGCACACGTAAAGGTCTTGCCTCTCAACTGCAGTCTCTTCTCCAGCTTCTCACCACCTCCACCTCAGTCCTTCTCAACCCGGCCGCACATCAGAACCCCAAGGCACTGGCTGTACCCAGATGGACTCAATCAGAATTCCAGGGTGGGACCCAAGTCTCGGGGGGGGGGGTGTGTGGTGTGGTGGTGGTGTGTGGTGTGTGTGTGTGTGTGTGTGTGTGTGTGTGTAAGTTCCTCCTGTGATTCCAGTGTGCAACCGAGGTTGAAAACCACAGCTTACACCTTGGCGCTCTCAACACCTCTCACCAGAATCTCCGTCCTCGCTGAGCCCTACGGTTCTCAGGGCCTGGGACATTTTAAAGCTCTCCAGGTGATTCTCGTGCACGGGCAGGCTTCAGACCACTGATTCTCTCTACCCACTTTGACTCATCATCCCATGCTACTGCCAGATTAATCTTTAATGATGGCCAGTCTTATTCCCTGCATTCAAAAAATGTAATTATTCCTTATTTCCCATTAAATTAAACATAAACTTCTCTTCCCATAAAGAGTGAGTAGCTTTGAATCAGCGAGCTGCCTTATACACTCCTCTATCTACAGCTTCATTCAAACTGGGCAACCGGCTAGGCAGCCACCCACATTCCTGTACACCTTTGTTCTTCCATTAACCTCTATCCACTCTGCCTGCTGAAATCTCAACCCTCCTTCAAGGTTCCTCTCAAATATACCTCCTGCTCAGAGTGCTTCTTGATCTCCTGTCCGAGAGAGGAGGCAGCGCTCGCATCCCGTGTCCCCTGTGGACCTGAGCACGCTGTCGGGAGCAGAAGAGGCACTCGGAAAGAGTTTGCCGCTGTGCAGCTGCCATCTCCCCTCTAGGTTGCCTATGGCGACAACATCCGACTCAAGTGCTCATTTATACCCACTGCCAAAATCAGTCAAGGGTGCCACACTGCCAGGCAATTACCAAGGTTAGTGGTGGCTCCTGCGGAGATCTTAGCAGTTAAAGAACAAACGCAGTTTATTTGCCTAAAGTCAGTAATCAGTTCCTTTCCTTGTTGGATAAGAGAATCAGTACTGCTTTTTTCAATATTGTTTCTAAAAAACTAAGCTAAATAAAAAACATCACTTGAATAACAGAGCAAATCAACAACAGAAGGTTCGACTAGAGGCAGCATTACAACAGTGAACAGCAGTTACAGGGTTTCGTAAGCACCACAGAGCAGGGATGGAAATGTGGTGGAATAAGTGCAATGTGTGTGTGGGGGGGGGGGGCATCCTCCCCTTTTCTCCTGGTTTAATACTTTTTAAGGCTACTCTAAAGTTGGTTATCCAGAAACAGACGATGTTTGGTTTCGCACGTTAGGAACCCATCACACCTGCTGCAAAGACATTCACGGGAAGGAGAGTCTCCCCTGCTCGTGCATATCCTGGTAACAATGGAATTCTTGAGGGCCTGATTTCAAACCAGGGGAAGATAAGATAGTGTGATACTTACCAACTCCTCTCAATGTGTGAGCAATGCAATGATCCACCTGAAGGTTTGCTTAAAGGAAGAGAATTTAGATGGATCCTTGGAAATGTCTGATGGGGATGCGAGCTGATGGACTATAAGGTCGGAGTTCTAACAAGGAAGACAGCTACCCAGGCCAGGCTGTCCTGTGCTGCTGACAGAAAGCTGGCTGTCCCAGAGGGTGAGCCGGGGACAATTTCCCGACTTTTGTTACTGCTAAAAGACTGGAGAATTCCATTTCCTTGGACTGGACCGAAGGGAGGATACTAAGTGGCCAATGTCCACCCCAGTCCTAAGTTGCTGTGGGAACCAGAACTCTGGCCTGATGAAAACGAGAGTCCCAAGGGGTGTTCCTCTGGGGACACGAATGGGAACCGCAGACCGAGGGGAACAACTTACTTCTACAAGCAAAGTTGTTTTACTTTTAAATTCATCTCAGATGGGTTTTGGGTCCAGGTCAATTGGTTCCCCAAATCTATGCTTAATAAGATCTTGTTAAATTCATTTTCTACAACTCCCCTTGCAAAAATGGATAACCAAGCTGCTTAGTTCTGTTACCCTAATTAATTAGTGGTCCTAAATGGAAGAAGAAAATGACTAATTTAGGCTGGACGTGCCTGTTTGGAAAGAAGCTTATTAGCAAAACCGTGGCACCTCCACAGACTTCAGTGACTGCGCTACCAGAGAAGATTCGGAGCTGTCAGGAGAAAGGGGACGGAAGCAACGTTAGGCAGAGCCACTGCTGACGGGCCACGCCTGCCTCCAGCTCCAGTATGGCCTAGAGCACGCACGACGAGCACCTCTTAGTCTGAAAGGTTTTGTTTTACTATTGCTCACGGGATAGAGTAGAAAAATAAATTTATAATCAAAACTTACAAAGCAGCTGCAAGGGAAACCAAGAACTCTTAGTAATAAAGAACACGTGAATGTGCATCCATACACGTTTTCAAATTTCTTAAACAGAGGTGATTGCATTTGCTTTAGATAAAACATCCGCTCAATTTTTTACCTGAGAAGTAAAAGGGTGGGGGTGGGGGTGGACAGCGGGCCGAGACTGGTGTGAGACGTAGGTTTCCTGTCACACGACGAGTTCATCCTTTCCCTCCTTCTCCCTTTCTTAGCATTTCTTAGATAAGAAAACTGAGACCCAAGGGGGCACCTGACTTCCTTGAGGTTCCAAAGGTGGCTGCCAGTCTGAGGACTGTCAACAGGCCTTCTGGCTCTGAGGTCAGCACCCTCTCCACAGCCAGCAGGCCTTTCCTGCTGGTACCCCACCCCACGCCCACTTCGCCCAGCCCAACGAGGTGTCTTCCAGGTGGGAGAGAGACGAGCATGACTTCTCTCCTGACCTCAAGTGCCTCGCATTTCAGTGTACTGTCCCTCAGGACACTGGGCGATGACAAAGCTGCAGGGACTCAGCCTGTCCCAGGGCATTCTCCTACTTTCAGAACAGAGCTTCCTAGTGTCTCCAGAGTCATAATTTCTGAACATTTAATATAATGATCCAGAATGACAGGGTACGCATTAAAAACAAACAAACAAACCGGCCTCTAGACTTATACTTCATTAAATATGGTGTCAGTAGACGTTTTTTAGCCCCAAGGCAATATAGTGTAATTGAAGTTATTCTGTTCCATTCTCTTATTTTTTGGTTCCTTTTTAACTTGCAACTTTCCTTGCCACCTCTGTATTAGCTCCTTGTCATACGTGCTTGGTGGTTCTTCCATTTCTTATTGCCAGGACTGATGACATGGGATCTAGCCCTTTGAAAGAACACGCTCCAAAGGGACCAAGTAGAGGGAGTATGCCGGAGGTCTGGAGGCAACTGTGACCACATGTCACAGTCACGAAAGGGACTGCCCAAGACAGCTGCAAACAGGTCAATCCACTTTCGAAAGAGTGCTGGCTAGTGGGAAGGGGGTCTGGTCAGAGGAGCCAGACTAACCCCAGGCTATCTACTGAGGCGTCTTCCTTGTCTCTTACTCACTCTCTCCTAGCAAAACACTTCAACCACACACACCAATAAGTATTAAGTGATTGTGGCAAAAAAATGAGCCTTTTTAAAACTGCAGTCTAATAAATAAAACCATGGACAACTAGGAGAAGCTGGTTGCTCCTTCCAAGGGAAGCTACTAAGAAGAAAAGAATGGGGAAGTGCCCAGTTAATTCTGGGGGAGTGAGAACAGGCACTGGCGAGCGGCTGGAGAAGCCCCCTGATGCAGCAGTGCAGGGGCTCAGCCACGTGGGCCGACTCCACTGCGGCGATTTGAGGATCTGGAGCAGAAAACAGCCTCGACCAGGTTTCTGTTCTATTCAACTCAACTCAGTCAAACAACACTTTCTGACCATCACCCCTGCTCCAGGCCCTGGACTACGTTCTGGGGACACAGGAGGAATCAGACTGAGTCCCTGACCTCTTGGTATGGGCGTGGGAGCACCCATACCAACAGGCCGTCACAGCCCAGCGGGGCAGGCCCCACACTCATTAGCACTTAGCTGGCATGCTGGGTACGGCACTTAGTGATCTGGTTTTAATCTAACATCACCAAAACGTCAGCTCCACGAGGACAGAGATTTCCATCTGTTTTGTTCACTGCCGGAGCACCATAAAATGGTGACCGGCAGAGTGTTGGTGCTACAAATATTTGTGTAATGAATAAAATAAACATGAACCAGTAATCTAAATTTAATAAGAATTTAATAAGTAACCTTGCAGACTACATAAACGGGTCATGCTATCTTCATATTCACACAGGATCCAAGACCACGGAGAATGGGCGGGCTTGACATGTGTCAGGCCCCAAGACCAAATGCAAGAAGTGCAGAGCCAGGGAGACAGACCCGGGCCTGAACGCTAGGCGGGGTAGCTGCAGACACTGTCTTTCTTGTTCAGGACTACCGAACACATTCTGTCTCCTAACACCTCAGTACTCCGCTTTACACATGCAGAAAATGCACTGGACTTCACCCGTATACATGTACCTTAGAAAAATATTTCAAGGAGAGTAATGAAACAGTCGTAAGTATCATTTAGTATTCAGGGTGCTGAGGGAAGAACAAAACACTACTAGGAAACATGAAGGTAGCAGGTGGGGGCTACCGGGGCCATTATTACATCTCCCTGAGAGAGACCTTAGATTTAAGACACAGGTACATGGGGAGAGAGGAGACAGCTTGAAATGCGTTACTTGCTTTCACAGTAGGGTTCCTCTACTTTTAACCTCTTATTTCCTTTCCCCAACCCTGAGTTCCAGTTACCCGGCTAATATAACATGTTTCTCCGGTGAAAATGTAAGGAGCCAACGTCACTATGCAGAGTGTTCCACGCATACACATTAAAATTGATTCCAGTTCTGTTGCTAAGGAACTGCAGAAGAAAAGGGTTTTCTGTCCTCTTCATTTATAAAATAACCACTTTGTGTATGGGAGAACAAATGCAATCTCTCAGGTCCCCTTGTGTCTTGTTCTCATTTTTTTTAAAGAACAGAGAAAGATGATCGAGAGAGGTTGAAAGTGTATGCTATCTCCATTTTTTTACACGCCCTTGAAAATAAGATGGAAAACATGGTTTCAATAACTCACTGCTCCAGTATTTATTAATCTTTCAAGCTGAAGATTCTCCTCAATGCTCCCTTCAAGCAAAAATGAAAAATGTCCTATAAAAATTACTCTTTGATTTTAAAAGATTACTCTGAGCAGCAGGAATAATTTAAATATGCACGTATGCAACATGGGGTTACTTCCCAGGTGTCGTCTCTGGGCTGAACTGTCCCACAGCCTGAACACATACATGTGCATAAGCACACATGTTCCTGCAGGTGTGCACACACGTGGAGCCCTGCAGAGTGCACAATTTATTGCTGGCTTAAAAAAGGAAAAAAAAAAAAACCCCAAACAAACCTAAAATTAAGGTAGGAATTAAGCAACCTAAAGAATGGCCTTACTTATAAAGAAAAAAACGGGTCCACTAACTCTGACCACAGCATAAAGAGGAAGCCTAGAGAGTGAGATGGCCATGTATGTGAAAGTTAGGGTCACAGCTAAATTTGTAATTTTAACCGAGATGACTTCTACTGACACAAAATACTGAAATAAAATTTTTTAATATCTCCCCCTTCTAATGCTTGGCCCACATCATTTATGAAAGGATTTTAAATATGTTTCTCTCTACAGCTTGTTACACATTACAATCTTTCTGCAAACTAATTGACAAAATTGACTGCCTCACACCTACTTTTCTGCACATATAATTGATTTTTAATTTGCTGTTTCATTTCCAAAAGGACTTGACAATAAACTCTATCCACACTAGTTACTTCTTTAAATAAAAGTTTGATTCAAGGCTGATGGGAGCCAATTATAGGAAAAACAGTTCAATTCCATTAATACTTGAAACATTAGGCAAATTTTACCTGAATGTACATTTCCCTTTTGTAATATTAAGGACTAGTTTTTCACCATGGACAACCCTAAAAAACATATGACATGAGTGAGTATAATATGTGTATTACTTACATGTATTATGTCAACATTTATATTTCTCTTATTTCTCCTAGTCTCATATCTAAGAATTAAATTGTTCATAGGAAACAGTACCAATTTAATTTAAATTTAGGAAAGGATAATCAGTAGATTCAATTTAAAATTATAAGTACCTACCTATTAATGTTGCCCTAAATATGGCATGACTATATTTCAGGTCCCAGGTGAACTGTAAAAAATTTCAGACTAAGATTTCTTTAGACAGTGAGAATTTCAATGTTACGATTCAACTTACATAAGTTTACAATGATATAAAACCAGGTATATGCTGCGTTGAACAAAGACCTGAAGAGCATGAAACCAGGAAACAGAGATGGTAGTGAGGCTTCAACTGCCCTTTAATGTTTTTATAATGCTGTTCTAACAGTAGGAAAAAGTCACATAAAATTTACAGAAGAATAAAATGGATTCATATTCGATTACCTACAGGATTCTCCTACCATCAACATTTTTTTAATAACTATAAAATACTCAACAACTCTGGAAATCTGACCATTCCTAAAATAAATATCATACAACTAAGCTTTCCCCTATACTAAAGACACAGAATTGAAAACTAAACACCAAGGTCCTGGACAGCTTAAAATCCAGGTGAGATAACCTGTCGGCTGTGGGAGGCTCTCTTGCCCCTTGTCACTGTCCCACTCTCTGCTTTCACCTCCTGCTGTATAGGACTGTAACTTTGGTTTTGCTGTGAATTCCATTTCCTACAGCAGCCACATAAACAGTAAATAAAATTCACTGTATTTCTGCCCCACTGAGCAGCTCTGCCTTCTGGCACATTCAGATGCCTGGCTTGAAAAGAGTGAACAATGAAAACAACGTTTTCTCCAGCAGACATCCCCAAACGGGCAGAACAAAGGTGCCTGAAGACACTGCTGAGGAGAGACACCATGCAGACAGCTGTGTGTACTGCGCAGGTAACTCCTTGACCAGCCACTAGGTTCACTGGATTACAAGTATTCAGAAAATTGCCATGTCAATTTTGAAAGGAGGACTTTCATTTATATTTATGATAAACTGAGCTTTAAATAGAAGGATGGCTGAGATGTTTTAAAATTTATGAATTTGAAAATCCATGTACATGGCCAATTAAGGTTTATCGCCACTATGGATCAACTGTCTTTGGGTAAAATTTTCAGAGGCTATTTGTATCTAGGTTGTTATTTGTATCAATATTACATCAAAATTGGAATAACATATTTAAAGAGAAACAAACATCAAGATAAAGTTTAGTTACCCAAGACGAAATGAAAACACTGCAGGAATACTGTAAGCAACAAAACCTTTCTCTTACGCAACACCTGGATTTTTGCTGAAAGCTAATTCAACGTGAAAATAATTTCCAAAACAAACACTGGCCAAGTGGATGGGAGCAAGGGTGAAAATGCACAGCTCAGTGGAAGCACCCAATCTTACAACCTTGCAAGTCAGGCCAAACTCTACCAGGAAAAAGCAGGCCCTGAATTTTTTTAAAAAGAATTCAATTAGCATTCCCAGTATTTCCATAATCAACAGCTGAATGCTAATTACGACGAGCAGGGCATCTAGCAGCAGTGGAATCCCAGTGCAATATGCAACACCGCGCCAGCAGCAAATGCTCCCTTCGCCTGCATGCATAAACAAACAGAATTAATAACTACCGAGCATGAATGGGTGACTTAATCCGGTTCGATTAGGTGCGGTGCTGCCTGGGGCCGATGTGTTATATTTAAATGTGTTCATCATGTTTAATTGAAAACCTAATAATCTAGGGTTTCAGGAGGGTTTTTTTTAAAAAAAGTTCTGATCTGTATTTTCCTCCTCTTCCTCTTCTTAAATTCTACTGATTTGGATGGCTTCCTGAAAAGGAACAATATTTCTAGCATAATGTAAGTGAAACTGGTTAATCATCAATATAATTCAAATGCAGCAGCCAACCGTTCACTTTGGCTCCACCCCGGCCCACACCATGGTGTTTAATAAGCTTCACGAACTGACCTAGCATTTCTTTAAGATGCTTCTTTGATCTGACTTGTTTATTTAGCCTGAAAGACTTTGCCATGAACTAGCTACCAAGGTGTTTCTCAGTCACTCCACTAAAGCAGAGCTCATTTGTCACTATCTGGCGTAGGAGCTGACAAATCTGGCTTAGTCAAAAAGATTTAGAGTATCTTGGCCCAAAGCAACTTCAAAAAGAAATACCATGTATGTCTACACGCACACAGTCACAGGAATACTGAGAGAAAGTGTGAAACGAAAGGCCTCCCACTGTGTAATTCTGAGGCAAGGATCCGTGACTATCTGAAAGATCTAAGAAAAGAGGAGAGGTTGGAGATATTATTGTTATTAATAATTTGTGAACTTTTTCCATAAGTAAAACTTTTAAGGTCAGTTTTGGATGCACGTAAAAATTTTTCTCTTTGATGCTAATGAATATTAAAAATTATAAGTTTTAAAATGCTGGACTGAGGACAATCTTAATCACAGTGAAGAATCTTTATAAATAATCAGGAGTCACTGATATCCCTCAAGCCCCTCATAGGTAGAGACATTATTCTCTACCAGACATGACCCCACCATGAATAAATTCTTGCTCTTAGTAACTTTACAAACCAGGAGGGCAATCAACCCAGAAATAAAAATGGTGGGGGAAAGAGCTGGTGAGGATGACAAAAATCGAGCACGAGGAACAAAGGATTAAGTGCCAATGACCTATGCGAAGAGGAGATGCAGTTCTGAGAGGGAGCAGCCCCCCTGGGGCGGCGCGGGCACTGCACCGAGCCTCGGAGGACGGCTGGGGCTCGGACTGGCAAGAGAGATGAGCTCACATGGGGCCAAGGGACCTGCTGGAGCCAGGAGACACGTGGGCTGCCTGTTCAGAGTCGAGATGGGGGTTCGGACTGCCAGGTGCTCATTCCACCAACCCTTTCACACGATGCTCAACTCACAGAAACGCAAAGGAAAACACTGACGCCACTGAAGTCAGATCAAACTGATGTACTGGAGACAATGATGTTTAAAAATAACATCTAAGTACATAAAAAACGGAGGGGAAAAAAGGGGAGGAAGGCCCACATGCTTATTTTAATTAGGACACATTTGTTTTGCTTATTCCTGTGATTCCTGGGTGAGAAAACTGGTAAATCCAACAGAAGGAGGCCACATGAACAGAGCAGATGTTTTCTCACAGCCAAAGCCAGGCTAAGGTCAAGAGTCGAGCTGGTTGGTCTACATGCCTTGTTGCAACATGAAACTATTCAAAGATTTGATCTGAATGTCTTTATCAGAAGATTCCTTTGGCCTATCAATTATTCAATCATCTTTTGTGTTCACTCATGGGATTTAGAAAGTGAAACTGAACTTCTTGTACATAAGGGTACCGTGTGGCCTCAGGCCCTGCAGGCCTGGACACCAGCTAAAACATCTCAAAACTGCTGATGAAACAAGAGCAGTTAAGGACCATTATCCTGCACTGAGAATGTGCAGCACTTTGAAGTTTTGTTTAAGTTTTCAAGATAAAGCCGGCTTTTTCCAATGTGAGGCTCCCCTTTCCATGCCACTGTCTCATAAAAGTCCCCAGGCAGCAGCGGTGGGGACACAGCCCGCATCATGCCCGATATGAGTAAGTGCTGTCGGCAAATTCCAGTGGGAATGAAAGGTCAAGGGAGAAACGAGGGAAGGGGACGAGGATCATGGCTCCTGAGGAGCTGGGGAGGCAGGAGTGAAACGAGGGACAGGGACAGGGACGGTGGAGGTGGAACACAAAGGCGGAGGGCCGGGAGGCCAAGAGGAAATGGAGGAGAGGAGGAGAGAAGCTCGGGAAGCAAAGCAGGGCAAGGGTGAGGGGCACCCACCCTGGTCCGGGCTAGCGTCAGGGTTGGGGTGGCACACGGGCCGGGGCTGACGGCTGGTGATCGCCCACATGCGTTCTATCCCTTTCGGCTCTTTAAGCCTGTCGTCTACAAAGGCTTTTTGTAGAGTTTAGAATTTTTATTTATCAAATCTCTTATCTCCTTCTCACATAAATAGGTCTACAGTGAAAAACAACACTGATAGGACTTCAAAACAAGCGAGTTTAACATTTTTACTTTGGCCCGTGTCTGAACAATAATAAATGTTTAATGTTTCCATCTCATTACTAACCATATAAGGTTTAAAAATTCTTAATTTAAAATCAGCAGTCCCAACTTCATCCTAAGTCTGATAAACGTGAAGTCTTAAAGGTGCTATATCGCCGAACCTTCGAGGGCCATTCCAGTCCCTCCCTGCTGTCTCCTAATTTTCCTCCATTCCTCTCAACCCTCGCCCACCCGTGAACTTGAGCCACGAACAAATTCTCTTGCTCGACCTGCAACGTATGTGCACGATTTTGCCACTCGTCACCACCACTGCTGCCACACGACTCAACCCCCCGTCGCCAGCTTGCACGACGGCCCACAGAGCCTGCTCTTCCCTAAGCAGAGCATGTAGCAAGGTGCTGAGCGCAGGTCCACAGGCTGCACCCAATCTGTCTGCGCCCCCGCCGGATGCCTCCCCCACCTCCGGACAAAACATTCCCACCTATTTCTTGAACACACGCTGGGCATGCTTTCTTCCACATTAGGGCCCAGAACTCTCTTCTCCCTGAAATCCAAAAGGCTCATCTCATTTCACTAAGGTCTCTGCTCATACGGTACTCACCAGGCCTTTCTGGAGCCCCCTTACAGAAGACAGCACAGCACCCCCACCCGGTTCATCCCCATCCTCCCCACCCTACTCCAGTTTCATCAGCACCTGGGCCACCACCGACATACCCCGATTTACAAGTGATCGTCCTCTTAAAAACATAAGCCTTGTCAGGAGGGACCTTGTGTGCCTCCTGATATGGCTCCTAACACATAATAAGCACTCAAGAAATGTTGCCGAAAAAACAGGATCACAAAAGCCCATAAAATTTCTAAAGTTTTTTAGCATATTTTAAAATGTAGGTGAGGAACTTACAATCAATACACGTTTCAGTGACAGACTTCCCCTGATTTCACTCACCTAGAGAGCAAATGCCAAGCAGTAACACTCATACTGAAGACTGCATTTGCAAAGAACAAGACACCTGCAAAGTCTTTTCCAGAAACACCTTTCAAAAGTCACAAGATGGGGATGCAGCTTCGGGAGAACTCTGCTGAAACAGGAATCTGCAAGTTTGCAAATCTGTACTTGTGGGCACATTTCTATCTTCCCACCTTCACTAACAGTCCATAATAACAGACCGAATATGGGAGATCTGCTGTATTTATTTAATCAAATCTATGCTTCCTGTCTTTGACTAATATCTTTCAGCAGGTTAGGGATCTGCCAGGTCTCAGGATTAAAAAAGTCACCAGCCCTATTCTAGGTTAGGTATCAGCTAGTTTTAACATGTGTGTGTCTTAAAATAGAGAGGTAGCAAACACCAAAGACGAAGCAACCAACCCAAAGTAACTTTTTTAAAAGAGTAACTATCAATTTCTTCTCTTTCCACGAAACCTGGGAAAGCCTTTCCCGCCTCCTATGGAACCTAAGCGTATTAGAATCAAGCCTTTCGGTACAGCCGTGAGGCTTAAAGGCTCCTTCCGTGCCTGCTGGACGCCACGGCCCGTCTGTACACACGGCTGCGTCTCTGCGATGAGCCCCCTTGTCCCCAAGTGGCAGGAAGTCACACATTGAGAAGGAAACGCCCGATGGCCTAGAGCACAGGGTGCACTCCCGTCAGGGCTCACCACTTCGTCCTCGGTCCAGCACTTTTCGATCAGCTTGGGCACCGGCTTCTTCACCAGGCGCTGCAGGGCTCTGCCAGCGTCATACCCGCTTTCGTGGAGCTGAAACAACAGCAGTTCTAGTTAGTTGACTGCACCAAATGACAGGACTGGGCGCACATCGGGAGGAGGGCAGCCCTGCGGTTCCTCCCTCTGGCAGGAGAAGCGGTGGACGGCCATTCAGACTCGCGACCCTGCTATCCAACCGCCCTCCTGGTTCCAGCCGTTCCGGGGCCGGCAGACAGGTAAGGCACAAACCATTTTGGCCGTAATAGAACTAGGATTAAGAACGTCTGGCCTGGCACATCCCATGCACTCAGTATCTTTCTTAATCCGACGAGGAAGGTATTCTCTCATTTAATCTAATGGGATAGGAACTACTGTCACTCCATTTCTCAGATGAGGAAACTAAGGCATAGAAAGGTCAAATGAAGGTGCTCCCTGCACTAAGCCAGTAGGTGATGGAGCCAAGACTCAACCCCTGTCAATGCGATCCCGACTTCTGTCCCATTCTCCTCGAAGCAGCCTGATGATGTACTAGATTATGTTCTTTCCCTTAAGCATTTTTCTTAAGTCTTTCAACTGTAGTGAAATAAGGAACAAACCTTATTCAGTCACAGTTTTTATTTCTAGGAAACTTACAAACTAGTGGGACTATAATGTGGGGATACAACAGATACAAGAACGAGATCAAGGAGGCTGTAGTAATTACCGCCACGGCATAGGCAAAGAGCTGCAGACGCACATGGGGAGAGAGCCCCACGTTTCCTCTCTCTAACAGAAGAGTCATAAGAAGGTCGGACAGGCTGCCTTCCTAGCAACAGCTGTACCAGCAGGGCTGGGCGTATGGTAAGCCTGTGATAAATACTTGTTGAATGAAATAAATATTTAAAACATACATAGCAAGTCTCTCTTCTAACTATTCAACTGCTATTGTTTTCATTGCTCATACATCAAAACAATTACAAATTAAAATTTGCTAAGTATTCTTATAGCTTAGAGGACCCCAATTCATTTTAAATCCAGAGTGTCCAAGGAAGTCAAGGCTATGTGTTAATTACAAGTCAACTACATTAAAACGAAACTCCTACAATGATCAATGCTGGATCCTGCTTTGGTGGTGGTACAGTGTGTGGGGGTGGGGGTATAATGATATAAATGCTAGACATTAACATGTACTTTAATGACACTTAGCATTAGACTATTTTAAAAATGAAATAGTACATTATAAATACTGTACTAAATATACTAAACAAATGAAATGCTAAAGTAGAGTATTAGCATTTGCAAATGCTTGAAAACTGATCTAGCCTTCTTTCAAAAGTATAAAAATATAAAAATAAAGTTGGATTTCTTACTTCGCCTAATATCCAGAACAAGCAGATACTTTGCCAGATTCTATAATATAATGAGGATCTATAATGCGAGCTTAACAACATGGATCGGAACTAAAGGAAAAACTGCATGCTTATCTAAAATTTTTTTAAGCGCACATTTTAGTGATAATCTGAAGTCAATTCAAGTTGATCAAACTATAAATTCTTCATAAAAAGCTCATGGCGAACTAACAGCGTTTTGCGAGAGGTGATTATAGCACGTGGGGTAATTACAAGGAGGAGAGACGAACAACAATGGCCTTGTAGCCAGACTACAGATTCAGATGCTGGCTCTACTGCTCACCTCGGTGTGGGCTCAGCAAGCTACTCATCCTCTGTGGCCTCAATCTTGTCATCTTTAAAAATGGGTACAAGACTAACATCTAGCTCTTAGGGCTATTGTGAGGACGACATTAGAAAATACATGTAAGTGGCTTAGGGCTGTACCGGGCAAATTAGCATGCTAAATGTGTTAGCTATTTATCTTTAAAAGGAAAGAAAAAAACAAAGGAAGCAGTTTATACTTAATTTTCTTCAAGTTTCTATATTTAGAGAGTAGACTTTTCAGACACAGAAAAAAACTGCTAAAATATAAACAAAAACCACTATGTTTCACATAATTACTCATGTTAATAATTTATGAAATTTGATTAAAACTCTGGCTCAGTACACAGAAAAAATTTTAAAAATTTAAATCTTATGGCTAATTGTAAATTACTCATAAAAATATGAAGCCCATTTCAAAAGTGAACAAGTGACTGAAGTTCAATCAAACATCATTAATCCCTATGATATTCCTGCCTTTTGGTGAACCAAAGAGTGCTTCACATGATAGCGAGAAGAAATGTTTTGACTCACTCACTGAACTTGTTGTATTAGAGGCGGACTACTGCCTGCAGGTCTCCTAGCCAAATTTTTAGTGAGGTGCTTATTAGAGAAAGAGGCATTTCCCCAAAACCTAGCACTCACACTTCCTTCACAAATCTTCACGTCAGGTCACACTTTCCCTTGATAAAGCTGTTGCAATTTATGTGGTAACTTGAACTTCCTTCTGCTGCTCTGTTCTCTGAATAACGAATAATCACGCTCTTTGACGCAATCCACCGTCTGCCTATCTTATTAAAATATTCCTGTCCCTGACCTTTCCGTAATATAAACCCAATAAATATTTAGAGTACCTACCTCTCCCCCCCTACATGAAGACACATTTGAAAAGTAAAAGATATGGACTATTTACCAACAGTACTGAAATATTTACTGAACAAACAAAGTCAGGACATTACTGTGCTGTCACCACTCACACAAGCTAGGACCAAAGCTGTCCTGTGTGCCCTCTTCCCAGGGAGCCAAAAGGAAGCTTTCTAAATAGTCATCTTCTTCTTTATGTTTTAAACATTTACTTCCACTTTCCAGGAATCTTGTCTGATTCTTTAAAAATATATATCCTTAAAGAAACACTTAAATTACATTTTATTAGAGATATCTTTTTAACATACTTCAAGTGTTATGGCCCCACAGAGCTTTGCAAGAATGAAGACTACCTTTTGAGCACTTTGGGGAAATTACTGGAGTTCAGGATACCCTTCATTCCCTCCACAAATATTTATTGAGTGCTAAACAGTGCTAGACCCTATTCTAGATGCTAGGGACAGCACAGCTGTGTGACACAGGTAGCGGACATCAGAAATGTCCCGCTAAGAATGGTGTCTGTAACCTGTGTGAATCAGTTTACAGCACTGGTCTCAAATGACACAGTTATCTGAATGCCACATCCAAACTCTAGGGTCCTAAAAAGTTGGGTTCTACTGTCTTTGCTTGATGTGTCATGAGCAAGTAAGCGCTGTCTTGAAAGGGATTTATTTCCTATATGAATGTAAAATTTTCTTTTTTCAGACTGGGGGCAAAATAATGTTGGAAGAAGAGCTAAACTGACTATTTCAATTGTATTCCTCATGCGAATTAGAGTCGGTAGTCGGTAGTTTACCAAAATACTGGCCATCCTAAACCTCTAAAAATTGTCTTTAAAAAGATTCCCCTCTAATATAACAATATAGCTCTGAAGAATTAGAAAATTTCATCTTCTGAAAAACATATGGGTTTCAAATGTTAAACAAGTGATCATGACCACACGGATACATCTAGATGGGGAGGAAATTCAGTCCAGGCCTCCCAACATCGCTCAGGTAAAAGGCCCTTTAACACGGCTAAGCGTCGCCACCATTTCCCTAGAAAAAACGATTCAGAGAAACTGCAATGAAGGTGGGGTGGCAGTGGGGGTGAGAATCCTCAAATGCCTTACAGCTTTACTTTACAGCCTTGGAAAAGCAATTAAAGCAAGATAAATAAACCTGTCTGTCCATTTTGCAGCAAAGCCAGGCTGGTAAAATCTGGGATGAAATGCAGTGTTAATGTAGTATATAGAGATCTGTATCATTTTGGAGCCACTGGGAAAAGATCATTGCAAAAACAGGGACCAAGATATAGCATCTTGACTCCATCAGCTTCCAATCTTCTCAGGCTACTGGTGGGAGAGCACTTAGCTCTTACATCATCCTCATCACCCTGCCAGCCACTAAAGCAGATGTCATTCAGCAGAAACGACTGTTTTCAACCACATTATCACAGGGGCGCGCGCACCCATGTGTGTGTCTGTGTTTAATTCAATGATCAGAGAAACACAGACTTGAAAATCTGCCACTTGCACATCACTGAACTGCAAGGCTGCACTTCTACACAAGTAGAATCCATCTTCCCCTAAAGCGTGGGTAAAGATCCGGGGAATCTGCTAGAAAATGGAGATTCTTTACCAATCCACTAGTCTTTCAAAAGTCACTCTGTCACACAGCAAACTGTCCCTGTCTCACTGCGTTCCAGCAGTCTGTCTGCTGGTTCCCCTGGTCTCTCCACGGAATCCTCAGGTCGTGTTTTTCCCTTTGTGTTGGTTTGCTCATTGTGAACGAGCTAACAGGAAGTCTTCCCCTGTCAGGTATCCAGCCCCGATCTGCCACGCCTTCGGGTGCCCATGAGACCCAGTGGGACATCCTGGACCCAGAGAAGGCCGCCCTGCTGCAGTCTCGCTGCCTTGCGTCCATTCGGCACAGAGTTACCGAGCACCTCCTCTCGCCAGATGCCGTGCCAGCATGAATGGACCAGTAGAGCGGACCTGGTAGGGGATTTTGGTGCTAACAGCAGCAGCTTCTGAGTAACAAACTCCTGGTCTGATGCCATGGTAACAACGCACTGCCACAGTGCACCACGCAGAGCCAAAGACACTGCCCTACTATGTAACTGGCCCCATTCAGCCAGCTGCAGAGAAAGCTTGCAATGACCCCAGAGCCTCCGCAGCCCCTTCCACACAAATGTCCAGTCAATGCCTTCTGTAGCCTAATGGACACAGCTCAGCACCTGAGGCAGGAGACAGATTCTTATTAGCAGCTTTGTCACAGGCTAGCTGGGCTGAGGCGCTCATCTGTCGAATGGACCTAACACCACCATCCTTCAGCTGTGTCAAAGGACAATGCAAAGCATTAAATGAGACACGATGTGACAAAAGACTCTGAAATGTCAAAAGACTATAAACTGTTCAGTGGTGTCACCATCGGGAGTTATATTTTAGGTACCTGGCTCTCACCTAAGAGCATTCGAGAGAGCCCACAGTGCTGGTAGCTCACATCCCCCACTGTCTCGGCACGGCCTCTGACCTCTCTGTGCTTAGCAGAAAGAAGGGATCATGCCACAAAAAGAAAAACACATTTCTGCATAATTGCCCACGTTAAATCTGCTACTCTCATTCTGCCTGACAAATCATTCCCTGCTTATTACTTTCTGTAATTTAATATATATAAGTGCTTTACTGGCAAGCTTCTCGAAAGAATAAATAATACTTAATGACTGCCTACAGTTTAATTAACTCATGATTGAACTTCTCATGGATTGCTATAAACATTAAATTATATCCTTCCTCAAAGCAACCATGATGGAAATCTTGTTTCAAGCTTTAACTCTCCTGCCTGAACAATTCTGAAATTTCAGCAAATTTGTATACTGGACAGAGAGGTGAGAGGATCAACCTTAATGCCTGGTTATAAAGTGTGTTATTTTATAGAGCAAGGACGAGGTCTTAATTTAAATAAGATTGAAAGTGTGCACGTGTCCGAACACCTCATTTATATTACAGCGATCATTACACATCTCTGGGTCTCGGGCAGTCTTATTAGCATAAATTGTGTATTACCACAAGGTTTCAAGTTTCTGCTCTGGCTTCTCATCCGAGCTGCCATTTTCTGTCTGTGTGATGTTGCAAATAAATTTTCCTTTTGGCATGGCTCAGCTGTCAGGCACCTCTGTTCTATAATGAACCCATGAATTACATCTCCCTGCTCTGACATCTCCGGTCTCACACATCAAAATATTGTTCTTCAATTGTAATTTATAACTTAATTTAAATGTCTCTTTTACTGTGACCTTTTAGATCAAATGGCACCGCATTTGGCAGTTTCTACCACACGAAGGCATCCTTTTACAATGACGGCCATTACAATAACTGGAGGGAAGGCCTGAGGTAGATGCGTTCATGCTAAATATTAAATAATACGGTCCATTAAGGACGCTAGATCTCAAAGTCTTCTGCAAAATATACTGGTTATTTGCAAGAAACTGCCAAAATAACTTAGAAAAAAAAGTGGGATTTAGAAGATCTTGAAATTCTCTACGTAGTTTTAATTATTTCAACCATTAACATAAACTGAGAAAGATCTTGCAGAAATTTTTCCAAGACAAAACTTAAAATTTTTTCTCATGCATGATTCACAGATGTCAGTATATTTTCATTCATACTTCCATCACCAATAACCTAGTACCAAGCTCAAAATATGACCTGTATTATACATTAAAAAACTAGAACTAAAACTAAGAGCATAATGTTTATTTTTGTTTGGCCACTGTCACCCCAAATAATGCTACTTTAAGTAATAGAGAGGCTAAACTGCTCTAAGTATTTTTATGAGAGTACATTTAGAGATAATGGTGAAGATGTGGAATCTGGCTGCTGGGAATAAGAGTTAAAGGAAAGATCCAGTGTATTTCAGAAGGAAATACACAGTTGTTGAACCAACCATTCCCGCCAACACTGAAAACTACAGTGTTCAGGAATTATGTGAGACCCTGGAGTCACAAGGGAGAAAGGAGAAGGGACCAAAGTTTGTTGAGCACCGGATGTGTGTCAGGTCATTGTGATTTCATCACTCCTCAAACCACTATTTTGTGGCAAGAGTACTGAAAACCAAGAAACAAAAGTGAAAAGCGCAGTACCTTGCCCAAGACCATGTCCCTAAGTAACAGCGGAGCAGGGATTCTAACAGAAAGCCACGTTCTAGGAAGAAGTCTGAGGCTCAGTCCCAGCACAGCTGGAGACTCTGGCAATTTGGTGGCAAAGGTGGCTCAGGGACTTCAGCTGCAGTGACACAGCGAGCACACTGTTTTTTCTTTACTAGGGGATAAGGCTGGGGAGAGGCAGGAGGAGAGCACCAGCAGCTCAGAGAAAACACCCACACCCACACCCACACCCACACCCACACACGTCAGCATACAAAACACAACGTGCTAACGAACACTGACTGGGGTGACATTTATTCTGTCTTAAAAAACCAAGATGATTTCACAGAGTAGGTTTTCAAAAATCAACAATCAGTACAGTATGATTAACCTTGTCTATAATACTCAATGAAAGTAAAAGAAAAAGAAAAATCGTGATGGAGGACCGAAGAAACAACAAAAGTTGTTAAGGACAGGCAAGAGACTAAAGTTAAAGGTGATAAAAGCAGCATTAAAATCCTGAATGCAGTTTTTAACAATTTATCACATAAAGAAAACTATTACAATAGAAACAGAAGAGAATAACAAAAAAAGGAAAAGTAAGAGATCTCTACCAGAAGATTCAAGAAATAAAAGAGAAATTCAACCTAGACTAGAAATGCTGAATGACAAACATGAAAGCATATCATCTGACCAGGAAAAAATAAACAGAAGCTGGAAATAGACTGAAAAACCTGTACGAAAGAGACGAAAGGATGACAGGTATCTCTGAAGAAGATTCCTGGAGGAAGAACCTATAAATTCTAGGAAGGCAAGTGAAAGCAGCCCTGAAAGCATGGGAAGAAATAAATCACTAGGGGTGGATGGGATACTGGTAAATTATTTCAAGCCACACGGACTGAATCTGTCAAAATCCTAACAATATGTCAACAAATATGGAAAACAAAACAATGGCCTACTGACTGGAAATGTTCAAAATACATCCTAATTCTCAAGAAAGGAGATGGCAAGGAGTACAGTAACTACAGGACTATCCTGTCCTCAAGTTTAAATTGTTATGTGTGTAAGACAGTTGTGCTCATTAACCTGCTGGTGGTAACCTTACCTCATAAAACTATGATGAAGATTACATGAATTCATTCATAAAAAGCACTGAAGCTTTTGCCTAATGTATAAGCACTAGACAAATAAATTTAATTTTTTTGTTATTAATATTGCTGTTAATGACATCTGGTAGCGGACCAATAGCTGATACCTAATAAAATGAAAATAACTGTGATAAACTTTAGGTCTTATGCCTGGTTCCAAATTTAGTCAAAAGGCTGACGGTGGGGCAGAAATGGCCTAGCAAAGGCAAATATAAAAAGGAAAATGAAACAAAACAAGACCAAAGCACAAGAAAAAAAAGAATGTGATGAGCACACATTCATAAAAGCTTAGACCTACATTAAGAAGATGAGCTTTTAGGAAAACTGAGATAATTCCTTGCCTCTTTGTGCTGATTGGATCTGGGAAATGTTACTTTATTATAAGTACTACATTTTAAAAGACAAACTAGACAAAGCTCAAAGGAGAAATAAAATGGCTAGACATAAAAATGGCTAATATTACACCATGGGTGAAACTTGAAAATATTACCCTCAGTTAAAAAGCTGGTCACAAAAGACCACTGTTGTATAATTCCATTCATATGAAATGTTCAGAATAGGCAAACGCCTATTCAGATGGAAGGTGAACGGTGGGTTGCCTGCAGGTGGGGGATGGGAAGTGACTAATCAGTACAGATTTCTTTTAGGGGTGATGAAAATATTCTAAAATTGATTGTGGTGGTATTTATACAAATCTGTGAATACACTAAAAGCCATTAAATTCTACACCTGAAAGGGGTGAAATATATAGTAGGTGAATTATTTATCGGTAAAGCTACTATATAAAAAAGAGCAACCTGAGGTGGTTCACCTGGGAAAACGAAGCGGGGGCCACGGCTGGGAAAAGCTGCATCAGGAGCACGACAAATAAGAACTTAGAGCAAAGACACTTCTGTGAAAGTGATCAAAAATGGAATCTCTGCTGCAAATAAGTAATGAAAGTGCCATCACCAGAAGCTGTTAATATAAGTGGCCTTTTACCTGCCCACCTACCCCTGAGAAGCTGTCATGTTCAGGGGAAAAAATGGAGTGCAACATAAAGTTCAACAGATCATCTAAAAAGGAATGAAATATTAAAGAATTAAGTTCAAAAAGTCTTCATCCAAATGAGAGAAAAAAGAATATATCATGTATTCCGTGTTAAAAGTGTTGTTGTCTGGGACTTCTGAACAGAAGTCAGTTCATGAAGTTCTCAGCCCAAAGGGAGCCATGTTGTTAAATTGAAAAAGCAAAAAAACAAAAAAACAATTTTCAAAACAAACACTGAAAAGGTTTCTGATTGGTCAGAGTACAACAAATAAAAACTCCAATTTACATATTATGATGTTGATAATCAGATAGCGTCTTGATTATATCAGGAAACCTCAACTGCACGGTCTCTTCTAGCATCTCCACCTATGCTATACTTAACGTATAACATGCAGCAGACACCATCCAATATCCTGTTAGAACATAAATAAAACAAGATGTTTGTCAAGACTGATTTATATAAGGTACTCTTCTGAAATTTACTGAATTTCCATGAAAAGAAATCATATAGCATATCGACTCTTCCCATTACTCTTTTCAACAAATCAAAACCTTGAGAGAAAAAACTCATCATCCTACAACCAGTGAATCGTGACTAATCTGAAGGGAAGAAGAATGTAAGTCAGGGGTGCGGTGCGGAATGAATGTCGGAGACTCCTGATCACAGGCTTTAGACAAACTGTAATACCAGGGCCTCCTGGCAATGCCTTACACAGAGGCTGGGAATTACCTGACGTTCATTAAAGTCTTAAGCACTGCAAAGCTAATCCAGGGCCAGATGCTTTAATAAGTCTGTTTGTGATGAACAAATAGAAAATCTCCAATAGAAAGGCTACTGCCTTAATTCTTTAGAATAAAAGTGAATAAGATGGAAAATTATCCTTAGAGTAGGCTTATCTGCATACTCTGCTGTGGCAACTTTACACCACAAGTTCTGAGTGATAAAATGTGATTTGGACTTGAACCTGATTTATTCATTCATTCAATCATTCAACGATTATTTAGTGCCTCTCTACTGTATACCAGGAATTGAACTATGGCTCAGCAAAGATGATTAATATTCAATGGTTAATGAACAGTGATATTTATAGATCAGAGATAAAAAACTAACCATGAGCTATTGGAAGCCTTGAATCCTTTGTTGGAGGAGATGTGGATATGCATAAATAAATAAGCAAACAAATACATACTCTCCTGAATATGTAAAAAGCTTAATCCAAATGTCTACCAGCAATCCATATTTCAGAAAATAAAGCTGTCCAAGCAGAGGGGAACTCTTTGCTGCATGATTATAAATTTTACTTATATATAAGAGGGCATTTGTTCAATGTTGTTGAGAGAAGGTAAACATGAAAATGCTAGTAAGTTCCTAAGAAAGAGAAGTCAAAATAATTTGAATTGTATCAGGAAATGGGAAAGATACCTGAGCACAAAAAATAAAATCCAATATCAATTTAATAAAAATAAGTTAGCACGGTATTTTCTAGAAAACCTCAGTCTCAAACTGTAGGGCTCTGCTATAGTTTCCAAGCATAAATATAAACGTCTATTTTGCAAAAGGCCAAATAAATATAATAAGCATTTAAAGATGGCTGAATTAATCTCATCAGCACAATATAGGCCATCTATGTCTCAGACAGCTAAGTGTCCAGAGGAGCCTAATAAAACTGCATACAAAGACAAGTACTGGAACAGTATACATGGAAACATTTCTAGGACCTTCCAGAAGAAGCAGCATCGCTTTGTTATGTTTTAACATAATTTTATTTAACATACAATTATGAATAAAACATTGCGTTTAGAGGTGTTTACAATTTAAAATAGTAAAATATAATAAAACATTTCTTTGCTGACGTACATTAAGACATACACCCTTGTCACTAAGAACACCCTCCTCTTTCAGCAAGAGGCCAACAGTTATTACATCTCCTTCCTCTACATCAGTACAAAACTGTTTTTACATAAGTAAAAAGATGAATACATTTTAATACAAATGAACAAAGAACAACTGTGTACCTAACTATTCTATAAGTTTGCCACTGGACCAAAAGTAATAAGTCACATGGCCATGAAAATAAGGTATTTAAATATTAACCACTTCTGTGTTCTCCAATGAGGACTCTGCTATTAAGAATATATACATGTAAATTTTAGGATTATTTGTTCTAGTTCTCTGGTATTTTGTACTGTATACTTGAAATTAATAAAACAAAACAAAAAAGAATATATACATGTTCTTCAAGTTTTATATAACCTGAGAAACATCTACATTAAATTAAAATGGACTAAACACTCAGAATAAAAGGTCAAGCTTGCCAAACTGGATAAAAAAGCAATGAACAATGAAAGAACTAAAGCACACGAGAGATGTACTTAAAAAGGAAATGCAAAATTCTAAGAAAGAAGCTGAAAGAAGATATACCACACAGACAGTAAGCATAAGAAAGCTATGTATTACTATCAGACAGAATTGAGTTTAAGACAGAGTATTACTCGACACAAAGATGGTCACCAAAAAGGTAAAAGGATCAAATACACGGAGAAGATATATTATACATGTTCATGTCCCTAGTGATACGATATTCAAACATATGAAGCAAAAACTAACAGAACCATAAAGAAAAAATAACCAAATCCATGATCATAGTTGAACTAACTGATGATACAACTCGACAAAAGAGTCAGTAGGACACAGACGATCTGAGTACCATGAATCATATTAAAGAAAATGACAATTAGAGAACAGTAGTCCTAGTAACTACAGAATATAAATTCATTACAAGTGCACATGGAACATTCACTAAGATAAATCACATGCTGAGCCAAGAGATAAGTGTCAATAGATTTCAAAAGATTGAAATCTTACTGGGTACTCTCTGACCACAGCAGAACTAAATTAGAAATCAATAAGAGAGAGAGAGGGAGAGAGGAAGAAGGGGAGGGAAAACTCAAGTCTCTGGTAATTAAGCAATTTAATTCTAAATAATACATGGTTAAAAGAAGAAATAACCAAAAAAATTAGTATTTTGAAAAGAATGACAATGAAAGAACAATAAATCAAAATTTTGATGAAATTGGTTATCTAGGATCCCATTTGAGGAAGCGAGAAGAAAATGATCAAATTAACCCAAAATAAACAGAAAAGAAATAATAAGATTGGAGATTAATGGACTAGAAGACAAATAGAGAAAATCAATGAAACCAAATGCCAGCTACCTGGAAAGATGGATGATTTTGATGAACCTCTATTTAGACTGATAGAGGAAACAAATTAGCAATATTAGGAATAAAAGAAAGATCAACATTATAGACCCTATAAACATTAAAAAGATAATATAGGCATAATTTGAAATTTTTACCAATAAATTCGATCATCTAGATAAAATGGACAATATATTGAAAAGACACAGACCAACAGATTACCAAACTGACACATGAATATAGAATTTGAATAGGCCTATGTCGTCTATCTGTAATTTTAAATTTTCCATAAAAAAATATTTAGTCCCAGATGGTTTCACTGTGAATTCTATTAAACATTTAACAAAGAAAAAACAGCAATCCTTTACAAACCCTTTAAGAAAAGAGTAGGAGGAAATATTTCTCACTAACTTTTTCAAGTCAATTATTACTTTGATATCGAAGCCAGATAAAGATATCACAAAGAAAGAAGACTATATAGCTCACTATTCATCATGAACAGAAATGTAAGTTTTCAACAAAATATTAGCAAATTCAATCCAGTAGTACATAATGACCAAGCAGGATTTATCCTAGGAAGGCACAGTTGGCTTAACATTTGAAATGAATCAATGTAATTCACCACATTAACAAAATAAAGTATAACATGAAAAATTAGCATTTGACAAAATTTAATGCCCTTTCATGACAAAAACCTCAACAAACATAGGTATAAAAGGGAACATTCTAAGAAAGAACAAAAAAAGGAAGGAGGGAGGGAAGGAGGAGAGGGAGGAAGGAAGGAGGAAGGAAGAATCCTACATTGTACTTAGCAGTGAATGACAACTTTCTTCCCCTAAGATGAGAAAGAAGGCAAAGATGTCCACTCTTGTCACAGCTATTCGCTATCATACTGGAGGTCCAAGAGGTCCAAGTGAGTTCAATGAAGCACAAAAAAGAAAGAAAATGTACAAATCAGAAAGGAAGAAGTAAAACTGTCTTTATTTGCAGATGACCTCACTGTGTGCGAAGAAAATCCTAAGGAACCAACTAGAAAGTGACAAGAATTTATAGCAGGGCCAAATGCAAGGTCATCATATAAAAAATAATTGTGTGTCCCCTCAATGAACACTTAGAAGCTGAAATTTATAAAATGCAGTTATTAACAGCATCTTCAAACTGCAATTACTAGGATAAATTTAACAAAATATATGCAAGACCTAAAACTACAGAATCTTACAAAAAATTAAGAAACCTTTTTTAAAAATGGAGAGAGAGAACAGGTTCGTGGGCTGAAAGAGTCAATGTTGTTAAGATGTCAATTCTTCCCAAATTGATCCACAGATTTAATGCAATCCCAATCAAAATTCCACCAAGCCTTTTTAAAAACAGAAACTGGTAAGCTGATTCTAAAACTTATATGGAAATGCCAATGACCTAAAATAGCAAAGCAATCTTGAAAAACAAGCGCAAAAATAAGACCTGCACTGCCTGAATTCCTATGGAGCTGAGGTACTGATAGAAACATTCATTAGATCAGTGAAACAGAACAGAACCCAGAAAAAGGCCAAACGCATACCAGCAGTTGATGTTCAATAAAGGTGTCAGGCAATTCAAGGAGAAAAGTCTGTTTTCAAAAATGTTGTTCCGACAACTGGCATTTTGTAGTAAAGGATGAACTTTCGCCCCCTACTTCACATCATATACAAAACGAATTCGGTCTTAAATGTAAGAATTAAAACTTCAAAAAGAAAGCATAGATATAATTTTATAATCATGAGGTGATCAAAGATACTTTCATAAAGGAAAATGATATACCGGACTTCAATAAAATCAAACATTTTCCTCTTTGAAAGACACCATTATAAAAAGAAGTCATCATATGGGAGAAAATATTCATAATACTCATTTATCATAATATATGATAAATATTCTTGTTAAAGGACTTGTATCAATATGAAAAGAAGTCTTAAAATAATAAATTATTCTAAAGACAAATAACTCAGTTTTTAAAATTAGGCAAAAGATTTGACTGGGCAAAGATACTTCACAAGAGAAGATCTACAAATGGGCAATACAACATGAAAAGATGCTCGACATCACGAACAGTCCGGAAATCCAAATTTGAACCCTCACTGAGCTATTATCACACATCTATCAAAATAGCTAAAATCAAAAAGGCTGACAACATTTGTCTTGCTGAGAATGGTAAAGAACCAAAAGCCACGTACACTGACAGGAGTGTAAATGGTGCGGCTGCTCCGGAAGCCTGTCTGACACTTTCTTAAGAAGCCACCTGCATGCATGCGACCCTACCACTCCACCCCCAGGTGTTCGTTCAGGAGAAATGAAAATATAAACCTACACAAAGACGGATTTAACTTTATTCCTAACGGCCAATAGCTTGGAAACAGCCCAAAGGTGAACAGATAAAGTACTGTGAATTTCCACACAGTGGAATATTACTCGGCAGTAAAAAAAAAAAAAAAAGTACTAATACTACAACTACATAAATGAATTTCAAACTTATTATGCTAGAAGGAGCCAGACCTAAATGATGACATATAATATTATTCCCTTTGTACAACATTTTAGGAAATGTAAATTAATCTAAAATGAGAGAAAACACAGTGGTTATCTGAGGCTGGAAGAGCAAAAGATTACAAAAGGGCATGAGGCAACCTCTGGTGAGTGCTGGGAACACTTTGTATCTTGGTCACTCATATTGCCATAGTTTCATTGGTGTTTTTTCACCTGAAAAAACTCATCAAATGGTATGCTTTAAATCAGAGCAGTTTATTATAAAGGACACCTCAATAAGTTGTTTTGAAAATTACACTAAAAATCTCATTTGTGAAAAAGAAAAACTGGGAGTTTAAGTAAGTAATCCAGAAGAACCTATATTTAAAATCAGGTCCATAAAATTATCGAAAAGAACTGACAGTTCAAAATTATTCTATTAGTGATTACAGTTTTAAAAATTAAATGACCTACTTAAGTGCACATATATTTAAATAGTTTGACTGGATGTTAAACACACTTATGTGGCAATAGTGCAGATTTCATATATTTTAAATTTCTATAGTGTCCTGGGAAAAAGGAAATAGACTCAGGTTTATTCTAAATTGATTAATGTCTAACCCTCTTTTGACTCTATGCTATACTTTAAGAAAACAATAAATACTTTTCACATGACAACGTATTTATCTTTTTAATTTACTATGTAACATAGTTCAAAACTTCTGTTACTCCAAAGAAGTAAAAAATAAACATTAACTTCTCACAAGATTTTTCCACTCACTTCATTAAACAAGTGCCTACAATTAAAATTCTCTGTGAGCCAGTATGACAATGAAATACAAAAATTAGGACTGACACGAAATTTTTCCATTCATCACAAAATGAGAATAAAACTCCGTCTTTCAGAGGCTGAAGCGCTTGCATTGTATAACCCAAAACACCTGAGCTGACTTGCCCTGACAAGAAGAATTCCAAATGATGGGATGGCAGCTTCACAGAAATAAAAACTCATAAAACTAAAAACCCTCTGGCGATGCTTAAGAAAACTTCAGAAAGAACTTGATACAAAGGACCCTGGGCAAAAATAACCCAAATTATTTTTGTATAAAAGTATGCCCTACAGAATCCTTTGAGGGTTTGGAAGAGAAAGGGAATAAATCAGATAAATTCAGGAAAGTGCCAAAAATAGATTATTTAATTAAATATGGTAACATACTCATTATTCAGAATTCAACTGATCAGCATAGTCACAAAAGGGGAATTTTTTTCATAAAGCTTTTGTACAAAAAACTCAACAGAAAACAAGCAAATATCCAAGAGTTACTTTGAACATACATATATTTTTAAGGGCAACTGAATTCATGGACATTCGCAGCTACACCTACCATAGCTACTGTCTGCACCATCACCAAGCTCTGAGTTTCAGTTTCCTCGTTTGTTAAATAACCTTGAAGGCCCTTCTGGCTCTATCATTATATGTTCAGAGTAATGCTTACTTATAAAAACAAAACCCCTAAGTACCAACCAGGTGAGGGAGTAAACAAATATATATATGGAAATGTGAAAAATCATTCAGTTATTGAGAACATGGCATATCTCCAGCAAGATCCTTCAAACGCCAACATACAAGAGACTATTGTAACGTGAGGTAATACCCAAAAAACAATAATAGTCAGGATAAATGTCAACCACATCATATATCAATATGTTCAGACACCTACATGTGTCCTCAACAGCAAGCTATATAGTAGAAAGATCCCTAAATTGGGAATCCAGGTTACTTTCCACCCTTCATTATGAACTTTTAATTTTTTAATTTTTGTAGGTGAGGCAACCCTTGGTTGACCTCACAGATTGCAAGGACCTTGTCAGCTTACTATCCGTTATTTTATTATTATTATTTTTTAAGCCTACAGCACCTGGTCTTCCTAGGTGGTCTCCCATCCAAGTACTAACCAGGCCCGACCCTGCTTCGCTTCCGAGGTCGGATGGGATTGGGCTTGTTCAGGGTGGCATGGCCGTAGACAATTGTGAACTTTTTAGATCGGCATTCAACAAGTCATCTGACCTTTCTAAGCCTTGGATTTTTATCTATTTAGAGATTGGAACAGATGATCTCTAAAGTCCTTTCCAACTCTAGTTGACCTCTCAAGAAAAAAACTGAACGGGTGCTTAAATTACACTCAGTTCACCATGAGAAGACCTGCAGCCTCACGCTCAGCAGCCTAGGCACACACACACACACACACACACACACACACACACACACACACACACACACACGCACACGCACGCGCACGCGCGCAGCTATCCAGACTCTCTACTACACACCAGAACGCCATCGAACTCGTCAGCACGTCTTCAGATCTGATGATTTCACATTAGGAACCACACAGAGAAGAATTAGTTCAAGAAACTTTAAAATCCAGTCAGTTTCCTAAACGGCCCCGTAAGATATATTCAAAAGTCAAAAAAAAGTGTCCAAGAAAAGCACACTGGTTTCGGTGGTCATGCTGCTTGCAGCAGAGAGTGTTATTCTGAGCTGCTGCTGTGTGTGGTACGAGATCGAAGCGGATGAGTAACCATGGTGGGATGTCATGCAGCCAACTCGGTACCTTCAGGCTCACTTGTTATATTTCACTTCAGATTTTTTTAGGGACTGTTATTTTTAAAACTTAATTTTGTTCTATAAGCCTATGAAATAGTCACATGGCTCTAAAGTCAAATCTATAAAAAACAAATCTGTTCAAAGAAGTCCAGCTTCCTCTCCAGGGCCGCCATGCACTGTGGACACTGGGTCTCAGACACAGAGACAGTGCTGTTGACCATAGAAGAGCATGGCCTCAGGATCTGAATCTTGACCGCGTGGCTTCACATCACGACCTAACTGCACTAAACTCTTTCCTCACGTCTATAATGGCGATAACAATAGGACCAACTTAGAGGGTGTTGTGAGGATTAAACAAAAATCATCCATGCACAGTGTTGTGCTTTGTGAGATCTCAGTAAAGATTAGCCAGCAGCATTAGGCTCTCCTGCGAGGTTCGCCATGATGCTGGAGTGCAGATGCAGATGAGAAGAGAACCTGGAGGCGATGCAGCCCTGGCCTGAGGTCGTAGAGTCCTGTGGTCAAGGCCACAGCTCATCTTTTGATCCCAGCTGCACATTACAGTACTCACAACTAAGATGCCAGGCTCCTCCACGTCCCCCACTCATCATACATTTCCCCCAGTCAGCAAAGGGACCAAAAACTCTCTTCCCGCCCAGGTGACTTCAAAAAACTCACTGTGTTTAGTGCATTGAGAGTAGTGTCGTCCCGAGATGCTGCAACACAGCCATCCTCTGTGGAACCTCCGTCACACATGCCCGCAAAGGCCGCCATGCTCCTTAGAAGACAAGAAGGGAAACGTCAGTATAGAAATTGTTGGTCCTGCTTCTGCTCGTTTTAAAAAGAAAAACTTTTAAAGTTCTGTACAGTTCACTCTTCACTCACTCAGATAAACGTAACTTTTACTCCTGTCCACTGTCTCGTCCCTTCCCATTCTTTATCACCATTCTCATTTCCATTCTGCGAACATGAATAATCTAAAACTATTTCCCACAGCAATTGGTTTGATGACAACCTTTTGAACCAAAGTTTCCAAGAAACATGTAAAATTAAATCCTCTGAAACTTAATTCTTTTCATGCTACACATCAGCTACCTTTAAGTGAATTAAAAGTAAAAAAGATAAAAAGGAGTCTTAGTAGCGATTCGCCCTGCTGTAATGTGCTCATCTCTCCGACATGCCCCCACGCACAGCACTGCTGACCATGGAACAGCCAGAGCTAAGATGCGGCCGCCTGGCCCGGGTTTCGAGTTTTTGTTGCACATTGTTGAGGCTCTAGTAAGTTCAAGAAATCACTGCAGACACAGGAAGGCCCGCTGCCGGCGCTACGGATGTCAGGGGCAGATACGAACTTCTCTTTTGCAGTTTAGACACTTGGAGGTTAGCAAGTTCTCATGTCGGTAAGCCACGAAAATGTCACATTTAGGTATGGCACCAACGAATAGCCACAAAGTAGAGGAATCTGTAATGGGATTTTAAGATGAGCCGAATGATCCAATTACTCAACTGGGTTGAGAAGTGTTGATAATTGCAAGTACGGCTTACCATGTTTTCCTTCTAAAGAGTTCTAAAACCTGGTATGAGACAAACATCGAGAAGAAAAAAGTGACTTTACCACAGGAAAACTATTTTTCTCTGTTAGGAAGGATCATGGCTCTGATTACAGAGGGTACAACAAAACAAAATCAGAGACTGCCCAATATATAAATAAAATTTCAGGGGGAAGGAGAGAGTTCACTGCCTGCTGATCAATTCGGATGGCCTGATTCAGAAAGCAGGATGAGGCGAATCCCTGTTACCTTGCTGCTCTCAAGTACATAAGGAGGTCGCAATCATTAACTCCAGGCATCCAGACCAGTTCCTCATGTTGGGTCACAGTGTCACCATCTGGAGAAGGGAATGGTTGCAAATCGGGAAGTTTGGCCTGTAAGACAGGGATGAAGCAGTCACAATCACTCCCTTTAAAGAGCTGCCTTAGGCAGGCCCTGGGAACAGATGCAGCAGCTCGCTGGGCCTGCTCCTCCAGGCCTGCTCCTCCAGGCGATACGGAACCAACAGCTACACTAGGAGTCACCGCGCTGCCCTGCAGCAGGGCAGCGCATCTCAGCAGCACTTCACAGAGAAGGTTTCACAATGGACTGTTTAATCGCTACTCAAGGAGCAGCAGACAAGGACAAAGTTAAAACGCGGCCCGCAGACCCAAAGAGTGAAACAAATGGGTACGTGTGAACCAAAAATCAAAAATCAAAAAATGTCTCAGGAGATAATGGCACCTTGATAAAGAAGGGAAAAACACACACATTTCAAATATAACAAGTTTATACAGAGACATCTACAATAAAATATCACCTAAAGATAATGGCTAAAAAAATTAAATGAACTATCCTATTAAATTAATGCTCTTCTCAAGTGAGTTGATAACAATAAGTCATGGTAAACATCAAAAAAGACATGGAATTGGAGTTAACATTAACGACAGAGCTGAACTAAATGATGGTGATAGAAATTAGATGAGTAGCAGCTTCAGGAGGGGAGGGCTGCTTGTGACGGGGCAGGGAGGGACTTTCTGAGAAATGTTCTGCCTTGACACGAACTGTCACAGCAGACAGCACAGTAATCATAAGATACCAACAGTTCACTGTACATAGAGTATAATAAAATTTTTTAAAATATTTGAATATCAATTGTCAATTTTGGCTCAAATAAACTACAAAAATTCAACAACAAAAAATCTGAACATCAGAGCTCAATAACCAAGATTCTAAGTCAACTCTGGTTTGGAGATTTAGATACCGTGAGCATTTTCTCATCCTCACTCTGCTAGGGCAGAGCTAGAGGAAACAGGACCATCAGAGATCTATGAAAAGTCAGCCATCTGCAAGGCACATATGTTCTTATTTTCTTAAAAGATGAACATGGACACATTAGTTTAATATTTTAAACTAAGAGCTGCAGTTTAAAAGCTCGTGTCCACAGAACCCAGGCAAAAAAAAAAAAAAAAAATTAAAGGAATTAAGCAGGCAGAGTGTAAGGCAGCACTGTCCGATAGGAATAAAATGAGAGCCACATATTTCGTTTGAAATATTCTAGTATCCCCATTAAACAAAACACCACATCCCAATTTGGACTAGCCACACGCCAAGTGCTCAGAGCCATAGGTGGCAGTGGCTCCTGGATGGGGCATGCAGATGTTAGGCACCGAGGAGCAAAGGGAAGCAGGTGAAATGGAGAGAAAGCTGCCCCTTCCAGGAAATGCTGCCATGCAGGAATGTGATCCAGAGTTTGTGCATCCTCCAATTTTTTCCAAACTTTAAAAATCTTAATTATTATGTAAAAGCTTCTGGTTTTAAATGTTGGTCAGTCAAGTTTTTAAAACAATTGTGTACCAAAGTACAACATCGGGAGGCCATGTGGCTCTCAGGCCACGAGTTCAACCTCTGTCACATGCTGTCTTTGATGCTTCTCCATGTGTATCGAGCACTGATCTTCTCCAAATGAGGATGCTCTTCTTTAATCTAGTATTGACTTTTACAACATTAGCTGGATGCCACAATTAGTTCTGCTTAATATACAGTGAATGTTTTGGAATAAAATCAAAACACAATAGATATTCACATCAAAACACCTTTAACATTTGTGCTGAGCTCTGCTTCCCCAGTACCAGGTGCGGTACCTGGCGCAGCAGCTCTCCGATGGCTGTTTGTCAAGTTAATTAAAAAGTACTACTGCTATGCAGGAGGACCGACTCCCCTAGAGAAAAATGAGCTAGGAATATAATTAGTTTAAGAAAAGGAAATGCATCTAGCTCTTAGTCATAGAAAAGGATGGTCTATCTTGCTGAGAAGAGAAATATAAATTAACTGATGAGATACCATTTCCCATCTATCAGGTTAAAATAAATCCCAAAGTGTGACAATATACGAGGCTGTGTTGTTAACATGGACGCAAAATGGCACAATCTGTATGGAGGGCAAATTTTGTAATATCCTCAGAACCATATGTGCACCTGCCCTCTAAGCCAGCCAGCCCCCTACTAGTGATATATCCCAAAGATATGCTGGCAGAAATGTAAAAACCTACATGCATGGGCTATTTACTGCACCGTTACTTACAACAGCAAATGACTGGAAGCAACCCAAATAAATACCCATCAAGAGGGACTGGAAGAATAAACTGTTACACCTGCTCAGTGGAGTTCCATGAAGGAACAGAAGGAAATGTGAAGGGGCTCTGTGCTGCTATGCAGGGGACACCAAGATACACTGTTAAAAGATAAAAGAAAGGTGGTAAAGGGTGTGTGTGCTATGCTACCATTTATCAAGGAACAGGATGTGGGGAAAATATAAATAAGATGGATAAATCACAACTTTAAATTAAAAAAACAAAACAATGATTATCCATCAGAGAGGGAGAAAAACATAGAAAGGGGACAGGGATGGAAGACAGACTTTTTAACATACTTTGTTTGTATGTTTGACTTTGGAGCCATGTAAATATTTTACATAATTATCAAAACAAAATTAAGTTTAAAGAACAATGATCCTGTAAAATCTAAAGCAAAATGAAATGAATACACCTAACTTTGCACTGAGTTAGTTCCTCTCTCTATAAAGTATTTCAAGTAACTTTAAAACACATTAATTTCCCTGTAGAGCTCTAGTGCGACATATTCTAAGGCCGCCCAAAATATTTAATAAGTCGTTTTCGGTAATCATATTATTTGTATCAGTGTGACTTGTTATTTTTGAGCTGTTATATATATGTTATGAAATTAAAGCCAATGAATACTTATGTTTAAAAAATGGGATTAACACATGAGAAAAAGATACAGATTTGGAAAAAATAAAATAGAATTACTATAAGGTCTATATAAAAATTTGAATTATAAGCCTAAGAAAGAAGAAAAAAGAAAATTTAAAAAAAAGCATATTTCCTGATCTGTTTTCTAAAAAGGCCTGGAAATAGTAACTGACCCAATAATAATGAACACCCCAACAGTCAGCGAAAAGACATTACTTCCCACTGACTTGATGAGGACTCCTATGAGAAAAGTTTAATTACAAATCTAGTGTAGAGTTGTACAAGATGACTATTAAAATCATGTCATACCAGATAAAGGGAACCTACCAAAGATCACTGGAGTTGAGTCAAAAGGACACAGAAGGCAGAAGAAAGAGGCTCCTACCAGCCCCCAAATAATTTCATCATCAATAAGATTAACTGCAATGGCTTAGCAGACAATAAATTATAAATCCATTGGTCACCACTGGAAGATGTTGGGGAGCCAACTCTCAGTATTTTGAAAACTGACAGAGGGGAAGAAACACACATTTATCTTGCCTTTCCTCTGTGATTCCAGGAATCAGTTAAGGGGGAAGTGCCATTAATTCAGCTAGTAAAGGAAGGAATGATAGGATTAGAATATCAACCATTTTGAGATCGCTAATTAAATAGTGGATCTAAGTAACAAGCAAAGGCTACAAATCATTAAGAGAGAGACACATTGGGCCTCCTGGTTGAAGTGCACAGCATCACCCTGAAGTATTCCTGCCAGGGGTGGGCACCAAACTGGAATGGGATTAAACCTCTGGATTTAACTACTAATTTTCAAGATATGCCAAAGACAAGGGAATAAGTTTAATGACACATAAAGATGAAATTAGCTAAATCCAGACTGTGGGACCATATAAGACAAAATACTCAAGTCTTCAACACATAGAGAGAGGGGGTGGAAAACACAAGAAACAGGAAGAGACTTATGAGACATATCAAACAGTTACAACGCCATGACTCCTAATTAGACTCCAATTTGAACTATAATAAAAAAACAAACTGAAAGACAATTAGGGAAATCTGGATATAGTGGACACTTGAATATTAAGAAGCTGCTAATTTTTATTAGGTGTAATTTATTGATTGTTTTGTGAAAGAGCTCTTTGAGGGATTTACAAGTACAACGATATATCTCTGATTCATTTCAAAATAACGGTGGGAAAGGTGTGAGAAAGAATAAATTAGACAAGACTTACCAACAATTAAAATGTGTGAAAACTGAGTAATAAGGAAAAAGGGAGTTTATTGTACTAATCTTTCCTACTTTTGTAAATGTTAAACATTTTACCTAATAAAAAAGTTAAAATTTTTAAGAAGTTAAATGTTGCTAATCCTAAAGAAAACTTGGTATATCTGGTAATTCAAAACATTCCTTTTTAAAGATAGACTATACAGAATATATTTTAAATTTGATATAAATATCTGGTTTTAAGTGAAAGTAAACAAAAATCCAAGCATAGTAAATCTGTCCCTTTCCAAGAATTTAAGCGTCTTTTACTTAAGAACCACTTTTTCTGTCATGGTAGGAAGAAAAACCTACAAAATAAAACCCTAGTAAGAGATCTCGAGACACCGGAAACACAGAGGAGGAAAAAAATGGGTGGGAAAATACAGTGGTGAGACAGAGCAGGGAGAGGTATCAGTGGTACCAGGCAAGTACTGGATTCCTTGGTTAACAGGTAAGTCCTTGGCCTGAGGGCAGAGGAAACACAAGGGAGAGGTGGGAGTCAGTGCCCCTAGGAGGCCACACCAAGAAAAGGGGTGACAGCAGGTCCTTTTGTTCAAGATCATTTCACTGTAACATTGATGAGATGTCACAAGAACTTAGCTCTTGTTTATATCAATCAGCCTCTGGTAAAACTGGTTTCATCATTCGTTTTGCGTAAAGTTATAGAACCTACCAGCAACGGTGGGTGAGGACTTAACTGTACTTGAACAAGGCAGACATTAAGGGGAGTGTCCTCTGGCAGCTTCTTTCTGCCTGTCTCAGTTATAATCCTAGTTCTGGGACGAGAAGTATCTTCTAGTAATGAGATGCCCCTGATGGTTTCTATCTTTGGGTTTTAATAGTCCTTTAATTATTAATTTCTTTCTCATTAGAGTTAGAATTTAAACATATGAATGACATACTCAAAATCTAGACCGAAAAATGACTGACTAAATAGATTACCAAAACCTCTTTACCCTGAGAAGGAGTTGCCTGTACAAGTCTCTAGTATACCTAGGCCATAGTGGCAGAGTCCCAACATCCATTCCAATTCAAATGCCAGTCCATGCCAATCATGCCAACCCTAATTTCCTCATGGGTTGGAAATGGAAACACGACCCAATCCATTCTGGGAGAGACAGGGACTAAAAGAGACCTTCTGGGAGAATTTCCCTTGCTTCTGAGGGGAAGGGAAGGATGGTACCTTTCCTCCTCTCAACATCTGCTGTATTTCATTCACTGTAAGATCCACTGTCATTTTATGTGCACTTAGAAAGGAGAAATGCTGCCAATTAAGTTATAATCGCACCACAGAATGTACGATGAAACCCATCAGAGGTAATAAATGTGAAGGGAAGAAGTGCGTTTTAGGATCAATGAGATCCAGCTACCGGCATACGGAAGCCAGCCAAGGGGACAGGCAAGCACCAAGAAAGCCCCAGAAAAGCAGAGCCGGGTCCTGTCTGACCAGAATGTGATGATCTGCGAGACCATACACAGCCAAGTTCAGCTAGAGTTTTCTGCTCCTGCCCATCAAAGCACACTGACTGATAGAGAGATCAAAAAACAGATGACAAACATGACACTGGAGTCTTCGTAAACTGAATAAAACATGAGAGGGCACAGGCCACAACACAACAAGCTTCCGGCTGACAAGTATCTAACCATCTTGACTCTTTCGAACAAAAGGGAATTTTTAAAAAGTTAAAATGAAAGTATGTGGTGACTAAATGTTCATAGACGGGCAAACAAAATGTGATTGATATATACATTTAATACATTATTCAGCCTTAAAAAGAAGTTAAACTCTGACATATACTACAACGTGGGTGCACCCTGAGGACATTATGCTAAGTAAAACAAGCCAGACACAAAGGACAAATAACGTGGGATTCCACTGATATGAACTACCTAGAGTAGGAAAATTTATACAGACAGAAAGTAGACTGTGGATGCCAGGGGCTGAGAGACAGAAGAACAGGGAGTTAGTGTTTAATGGGGACAGAGTCTCAGCTTGGGAATGTGAAAAAGTTCTAGAGGTGGATGGCAGTAATGGTTGCAATATATACTTAATGCCACTTAACTGTACATTTAAAAATGGTTAGAATGGTAAATTATTTTTTTTAATTTTTAAAATTTATTTTATTTTTTAAAATTTTTAATTAAGTTTATTGGGGTAACATTGGTTAATACAACTATATAATGTTCAGGTGTGCATTATTATTTGACATTTGTATATTCTATTGTGTGTTTACTACCCAGTCCAGTCTCCTTCAGCTACCATAATATATTTGATCCCCTTTACCCACTTTACCCTCCCCCTAAACCCTATATTTAAGCCCCCTTACCCCGTCTACCTCCCCCCTCCTCCATCCCACTAGTAACTACTAGTCTATATTCCATGTCCATGAGTCTCTGTTTGTTTGTCCTGCTCAATTGTTGCTTTTAGGTTTATATCCCACATATAAGTGTTACCATGATTTTCAACTTTTTCTGTCTGGCTTATTTTGCATAGCATGATTAAGTCAAGGTCCATCCATGTTGTCACAAATCGCAGTATTTTACCTCTTCTGATGGCTGAGTAATATTGCATTGTATATATGTACCACAGCGTCTTTAGCCAATCATCTATCATAGGACATTTCGGTTGCTTCCATGTCCTGGCCACTGTGAATAATGCTGCTGTGAAAATCAGTGTGCAAGTATCTTTTCGGATATGAGCTTTCAAGTCTAGGGCTATATACCAGTAGAGGGATTGGCAGATCATAGAATGGTAAATTTTACATTATATCTTACCACAAAAAAAATAAAAGTGTGAGGTAATCTGGAAAAAAAAAATCTGCATTTATATAAAAATTCCCTGTAACAATAAAAACAGTTCTAAGTTGCTGCTCAGCACAATAAAGGGCCAGCAGAAGAATGAGAAATAGAAACCTATTAAAGAAGTTACCTAAATGTGCTTTACCTGATGGCTAGGCCCAACTCGGATTTCCCCCTGGGTACTGTTCAGCCTCCTGTCACGAAAAGAGGAGATCAGGTTAGCAAATACAGTTCTGACAGAAACATTCACACGTTTTTCAAGAAGAATAATTCACTTCAAATACACGAGTGGTAACTCAGGGAGAATAACCTCCTCCACTCCTAACGCTGCCCTGCATGGTACATGCCCTGCCGCATGCACCTCTGAAACCCTTTGCTCCTACGAGCCCTGTAACCCGCTCCCTGGCCCGGGTACCTACACACCATTCGTCCTGCCTCAGCAGGACCCCAACAGATGTTTCTTCTTAACAAAATCAGGAAATCCTACAATAAATCTTATTAAAACATAAACAAGATAACTTATGGCTCCTAGCAAACACACTGGGTCATTCACACATTCATTCATTCGACAAATATTTATTAAGTACCTGCTGTAAGCCAGAAATTGTCCTAGGTATTGAGGATAAAGCAATGAATAAAACAATGTTCTTGCCTTCTTGGAACTTACATTCTAATTCAGAGTAAAGAAAAAAAAAAAAGAAAAATAATATGTCGGATGGCAATAAGGGCCAAGAAATTAGGTAGATGGTAGATGGTGAAGTAGTTTTACACTTCTTTATACAGTATGGTTAGAAAAAGTCTTATTAGTAAAGTGAAATCTGAGCAGAGGTGGAGAAGGTATGAGGGAGTGAGGCCGGCAGGCCTAGGGGCGCAACGGCCTGACTCAGGTCTGTCTGTGCCATTCTTACTGCACCGGCAACGCTACCCTCCTTTGCTCCAAATCCCAATTGTTCAGGTTCCTTTCAAAAGCCACTATTTCCAAGAAGTCCTTCTTGACCTCCTCCCCATTTCGCCCCGTACACCCACAAAAGTGTGGGAAGTCTTCCTCTTTTCACTCCTTCACTAAATATTTATTGAATCTCTCTCTTGTCCCAGGCCTTGCATAGGGCACTTACTGGGTGTGCAGTAATAAACAAAAAAATATAGTTCCTGTCCCACTGGAGCTCACAGTTTGCAGCCGCCTGTCACCCTGACTCTGAGTCACGACTATCTACAGTATTAGGAAAACCCTTTCTGTGCCCAGTGACAAGTCTTTGTTGTGTTTACCATGACCGCTGGATTGTCAATAGTGCCTGGAAGACTTTCACCCAGTGACAGCTGCTCGATGAGTACTTGTTGACTCGGGCTGAACTGAAGAGCAGAATAAAGCAGCAAAGGACCAAAGAGGAAACACCATCTCTCAGTTTCCTCCCGTGATTCTGATAACACCACCAACTACGTTTGAATTGTTAAAATCAATTTTGAAAAACTATTAATTCCTTCAGAGGCCTTGAGTTCTTCTTAAAATCCAAGTTTTTCTTACGGAGAGTCTGACTTTGGCAAAGGCAGGCAGTAGATATGACAAAGGACGGGAGACGTGTAACAGAGAGGACAGCTGTATATCCAGTAGTCGTGAGCTTCCTCTTTGTCTACCATGGGCGGTACCCCCCCCAAACACCATTCATAAACGCAACACATTTCAGGAGAAACAGAGCACAAAAATGATGTGGGGAGTGACCAGGACTCGGCAGGCTTCAAGGGGAGACAGTCCGTGAAGTGGTTAAGTTGCGAAGAGACCTCTGAAGGAGACAGGAAGCACAGCGGCAGAGCAGAGGCCAAGCGGGACAAAGCCCTGCAGAGGTGCGGGCTGAGAGCGGGGGCTACGGGGGAGAAGGGCACGAAGTGCTGAATTCAAAATACAGGTCATCTTCGTTTCCTCAACAGGCAAATAGCATGTTGAAAACAGACACTAGAAGATAGACTGTTCTGGTAGGTTTATGTGGGAATTACAAGAGGCTGCTCTAGGAGGCATGTGGAGGAATCAGAGGCCGGGGGCTACTTTCAGCACAAGTACTTCTTTAAGAAAAAAAAGCAGTCAGCGTTACCATTTCCCTTCCAACTTGTCCCTTTGTTTCGTAACTATGAACAAAACTGGCTGCCAAAAGCTCTCTCCTTTATTTTTAAATACTTTCCAAATGCTTGCCTGCCTACATGTAAATTGAGCCAAATGTACCATCTCAGAAAGCTGCAGCCACAGCCTATCCAGTAACTGTACCCACAGCTCAACTTTCAGGATCTTCTAGAAGGTCTATGTTAGGCCAAGGTTCTCAAGTGGTTGGTTATAAAAGCATTTCTCCATTACTGTTACATACACTGCTAAGTCCTTCATAATTCCAGGACAAACGTCCCTGGTTCATTTATTTTTAATACTTTTTACTCTTTTATATTTTTGTGTTTTTTTCCTTATTTTTTTGTTTTTTAATTTTAATATTTAATAAGCCAATATTATATTTAGTTAAAATATGTAACACATAAGAGCCACCAAATACTGCATTGAATATAATTACATATATTCTACTTATATATGTGAAAATGGAGACCAATAATGACTCAACTGCTAATAATGAGACAAGTAAGACAAAAAAACGTGTTGGAAGGCTCAAGAGCCTTGACTAGAAATGATTTCTCTCTTTTATATGTATATCCACAAAGATGACTAATAAGGCGAGTGGGTTAAAAAGCACAAAATAAAGGTAAAACAAAGGAACTTTTAAAAAGCTTGTTTAAAAATCAATTTTACAACAAAAGTATTTCTTAATCAAATGTACCTCTCAAATATTAGGATTTCATATAAGAAAGTTATTTTTGAGCAAGATTACATAAGTGGACAATGGCATTAGCTACCAGGTCCAGGAACTCTCAAATATGGAATAAATGGCAGAAATACTTTTTAGGTCCAAGATATAAGAAAGCAGATAGCAACACACCCCATTGGAGAGAACTGGATGCACTCGGGAGAAAAGCTGTCAGAATATGAACTGAAGATGAAAGACAAGAAGTAGCTTCAGGGGAAACTGCCAGTATCCAACTGTGTCTGAGATGCACAGAACAATCACCATCCTCCCCTCCTTGTGACAGCATCCGAACTCTGCATCAAACTAAACGTTCCTCCCTTGCTGCCTCACCACTCCCTTCTTCCTGAAAGCTCCTTTGTGTTTCATACCATGCTATGAGAGCATAATAGTCTACTATGACTAGTTTGGACATTTCCTACCTCCACCCACTCTCAGACTGTAAGCTTCTAGAGTACAGGAACTGAGATTTAATTCATTTTTTCTATCCCCCAGACTCTAACAGAGTACCTACATGGCACTATCATGCACTCAGAACAAATTAAAGGTTCCTCAGCTGCGTGAATATCTCTGGACTACTAAAATGTAAAATTTGACAAAACTCACCAGGAATTCTTATTTAATTGAAATAAACAGCTTGTAGGAAATACCTGACATTCACATGCTGACTACTACATTTTCCCTCATATGTAACACAACAATTCTCAAACTTCTGAGTCTCAGAATCCCTTTATATTCCTCAAATTAATGAGCATTTTAAGGAAGTTGTGTTTTTGAGAAATTTCAAAATATTTATTTACTTACTTATTGCAATAAGCTCATTACATATTAACATGTATAACATGTTTTATGAAAACTGTATTTAAACAAAAAACTATAGTGAAAATAAAAGCACTATGTTACATATTCACAAATTTCTTTAGTGGAAGACAGCTGGATTCTCACGTCTGCTTTTACGTCCAGTCGTTGCAATATGTTTGCCACTCTCCAAAGTATATGAAAAAAATGTAGCCTCATACATATGATTGAAGAATGGAAGAATATTTTAATATCTTTTGATAAATATATTCTTTTTTATACTACATCTAAACTCAACAAGTAAGTTATTCCTTAAAGGTATGTGTACAACATGAATCTAAAATTTTTTCAATGATCTTTTGGACTCTTTTACATTAAAATCCACTATTCTGTCTTAGCCTCTGGATGGATCTTCTGCCCAGAAACGATTCTGTAATGTCACACACTGGTTAGATGGAAAATATTAGTTCTCTAAGTTCTACACATCTTCCAAACATCAACACAGTTCGTTATGTAATTTTTAAAGAGCACATCTTTGCTATCATCACCCATCTTCTAAGGAAAGCCAGGAGGCTAAAATTCCAAAGGTCCCTAATCTAGAAGATGCCAGGTTTCTCCTTCAATCAGCAATAATAGCTAACATTTAAGTACTTTCTATCTGTTCTAGGTGCTCCATAGTATTATCTCATTTCTATGTATTAATTCATTTAATTTATATATTGATATTAATGAAAGTATTAGTAGTGATATTCACAGAAATTCAGATCTCATTCTATCTTGTGTTTAAACAAGAGGTTTGTGCTTTGTGTACAGCACCGCTTAATTAACATAGTAGGTGTGGGCAAAGCCAAGGTGGCCATCAGTTAAGGAAGAAATATCCAGACCAAGGACAGAGGAAATCCCAGCAAGGCCAGGTAAAGGATATTACATATGAAATAAGAGACCAGCGGTGGAAGTCGTGCAGCAGGATAACGTAGGACATGTCTATGTACACCCTCATTCTTGTCTCAGGGTTTTCACTGCAGTATCTTAAATTCAGATGTCTTACAGTTACATGATAAACACAAGCAAAACAATAGTGCTTTCTATGACAGATGCACATTATTTCATTATTCCCATGACACCCTTATGAGGTAGTATCTCCACTTTAGAGATAACAACAGTACTAATTATAACACTGATAAAGAAACTAACATATACATTGAACATTTACTACGTACCAGGCATTTCAAGCTAAGAAAATTCCATATAATTTTCTTATCTAACCTTAAGGATGACCCTGTAAGGTAGGTGCCATTATTACCTGTCCAGATGAGGAAACTGAATCTAAGAGAGGTTATGAAATTACCCAAGGTCACACAGCTAACACGTGGAAAAACAGGATTCAGACTCAATCAAGTTTAGACAACTCCAAAGTCAGAGGTTCCAATCGCACTTTCATATGGCAGAATGATTAAAGTAATAAACCGACATTACAAAATTAATTATAAATGGAACCAGTATGAGAAGCCACATCCTTTTCTCTAGTTCAGTTCTACGTTCATTTCAAGCACTAAAGCAAGACCAAATGATCAAAAAGAGATTTTTTAAGTTTGAAATCATGTTAAAAGAGAAAACCTATCAAAGCAAAGGCCAACTTAGATAACATTATCAAAATGACCTAATTATAGAGAAGGGGAACAGAGCAGTGGTTGCCGATGGCAGGGATGGCGAAGGGGAGGGGCGGGGTGGAGAGATCTTTGTGATGATGGGCTGGATCTGCACCACGGTGGTGGGTACACAGAGCTACGCTCGTGATGAAATGGCCCAGACCGGTACACACACTGTACTAATGGCAACGTCCAGGTTCAATGCTGCACCAGAGTCACACACCATGTACCGAGGGGGGAAGGGAGGGAAGGATGCATGGGAGCACTCTGATGCATCTTGCAACTTCCTGTGCATGTAAAAAAAATTCAAAGTTTGTAAAAAGACAAAAGAAGAGGTTAGCCAAGTGACATATTACAAACAAAGGATAAGAAAGAAAGCTAGACATATGAACAGCTGATTAAATGACAAATCGATTTCCCACAAAATATACTGTGGACAGCAGAACAGGCAACTGAAGAAAGAATGCCACAGTTAATGAGCAATGAGATTCAAGGAATTAAGTCATTCAAGGAGTTAACTCAAATCGCGTATTTCTTTTTTCTGTGTTTACTAAGAATCTGTGGTAGGGGCCATCCTAGTAAACACATCCTTAGTAACTCATATCCTTACGTGAATTACACGTAAAAAAAAAAAAAAAAAAAAAAGAATTGTCACCACCCTCACCAGCAAGGAGGAATTTCTCTATGAGGCTAATATAAATAATATATGTTTCTCAAAACAGCTAAGGTTCAGTCGCCATTATTCTACAAATTTTTGCTTTGGAATATGAAAAAATAGTCCCACAAGCCAAATTACAAGAATAATGGTAAGTCATTGTGTTTATTCCTTGAGTATTAAAAAAAAAAGAAAAAAATTCATTGTATATGAAATCTGATACAAAAGAAACCAATGTAACAAAGCAGTATCCATGGCAACTACAACTTAATATTTCAGCCTCTTCAGCTGCAGTGGATTAAATAAAATGACAAGATGTTCCCTTTGAAAAGTAACCTGTTACCATGGCAACATTTTAGTCTAAGAAGTAAACAGGGGATGGGCAGAAAGGAGCAGGAAGCCTGCAACTGAATATCAAAAAGGGAGAAGCATCTATGCAAAGGGGATGAGAAAGCCGGCTGGCCAGACACGGTGTGTGTGTGGCGGGGGCGGTGGGGGGGGGCGCGGGTCGGGCCTCCTTGAGAGGAGCACACCAGCTGGAAAGAGGAGCCCGGACAAAATCGCTTCTTCATCCTAATGAGAGCAAATGGTGTGCAGGATGCAAAGGTCTGCAAACGTTCGCTCCAGGCACCAAGTATCTCTACATGATCATGGTAACTGATAAGGCAAGGATTTGCGTCTATGGGGGAAGAAGAGAGACAAGGAAGGACATGGGGTCCAGGGGAAAGGACATGACCTGGCAGAACAGAGGCCTTTTACAGGAGCTGGGTGACTTCTCATCACAACCCAGACCTGGTCACCACCGCAATCATGGAACATAACAGCAGTGTGGCCTGTGGCATGTTCCCAAAGGCCGGGTCTGATAACTCTCAAGTGTGATCCCTGCTCTGCGGCTGGGGTCACGTGTGAATGAAGTCACTGTGCAATCTTCCCTCACCTGTCCTTCAGATCGCAATGCTCAAATAGCAGATAATTCTTCATCTTTCTACAGGGTATTAAGTTGAGTGGGAAGACTGATATGAAATCAAATGAAAGTAGACTAGGAATTCTACTTATGAGTTCATTCAGAAAGTGACCATGGAAATGGTCTACGGGTCAGAACGAAGTACACCAAATTTTAGGCAAACAGAACGGCAATTTATCAGAGTCACTTCTTTGTAGAAAGGCTGTGGGCAGGAATGAAAATGAGGCTGATAAGGAGGAAGACTAGACCATGTGTGGGTTTCTCAGATTTGTCCAACATGCACGCATATTTGCGGTTTTAACAGTCTGAAATTTCAAGTCTAACGTAGTATCTTAAAAGTCCATGTAAAGTTTGTATCCTTTTCTAGAACATATACTCACACGTCCTAAGACAGAAAATATTTTCCCTAACTCTGAGTAAAATCACTGTGCTTTGTACATCCTACCAGGATACCCCATGTCTCTGAGAGAAGGAGTGGTCACAACACACCTGGATTCAGATGCTCAGGTATGGGGGCAGAGCACAGACTTCAGAGTCACATTAACCCAGATTAAAATTTCAGTGCCAAGATTTTATCAGCTCTAAGTATGACCTTGAGGACATAATTCATTCTCTCTGAGCCCCAGTTTCCTCATCTATGAAACAAAGTTCTTAAGGGCTCGTTTGCAAGGTTGCTATAAAAATAAAAGATGATCCACAGAAACAGGCAAGCTCCTGTTGCACAGTAGTCATTACTATTATTAGCTCTAAGTCCTGGCAATAAGTGAGGACAGGAGCTCATCTCTCTATAACACGTTTCCACCTCTCTCTCCTTTGGCCTTACCACAGTCACGATTTTATATTTATTTTGTGTAATTATTTCTTTCAATGGTCCTCTTGCTCTTTAGACTGAAAGCACCATGAGGGTAGGAACCAAGTGTGTTTTGAGCTCCCTATTACATCCCAAAGCCCACTGGCACTCACTAAATATATTTTAAATGAATAAATGACTATAATATTTTAATTCAATTATTGTTTAGCCATTGATAGCAACTAAGCACTGTGCTGCAAAATTAAGTCAAGTGACCGTGGTGGAAGACTAGCCCTCTAAGCAAAATTAATCTGAAACAAGTTTGATTAACTGCTCAGCAGAAAAAAAAATTCAGTAGTCATTCAAAATAATCAAAAGAAAAAGAATCAGCCAACAGTTGAAAGAGTTCATGTTCCAAATTCATACACAAATGCAAAGGTCAAGACTGACGCTCCCCCCAAATCCAGAATCACGAGGGAAGTCCCTTAGTCTGATCCAATCTTCCAGCTTAATAAAAGAAGCCAAGGCTTGAGGGAGAGAGGTGCTCCGCCCAGGGGTCACAGTAAGTTGATTACTAAGAATTCCAGGCCACAGAAGCAACTTTCCGTCCACAGGGTCCCTAAGTATAATTCAGAATCCGGGCTTAGAACTTAGGCATTGGCAGAGTATGAATAGGAACAATTTTCATGCTGATAATAAGATGTAGTAAATATGATCTCTACACAATAATATCTAATATCTGGAAAAAATGGTAAAAAAGAATTTAAACAACCTGTGAGAAAGGACCTAGTTTCAAAGCACTACAATGACTACCCCGCTGTCTAAATTTCTCACTTGTCTGACCTCCCCTGTTAAGTAGTACCAGGCAGTCTACGAGCCCCGGGCAGAGGGCTCCGCCCCCTTCAGACTCCCCATAGGCTGTCCTGTCATCACTGGCTGCAAAGAAGGAAACAGCTGGAAGGACCCCAGCCCACCACAAAGCCACACACCCACAAACATATATGATGCTTTAGAAAACACACTTATTTTTAAATCCCACCGTGACTGAAATAACTTATTAAGTAGCAGTATTTGAAGATTAAGCCAATCTCCTGATGAAAAATAATGCTGGCTTTCTGCACGCTGAACTCAAACTCCATCATAAATGGGAACGGAGTGTCCCCAGAAAAAGAGGAACTCCGGATCAAGCAAGTGTGTCTACAATGAACATTTAAATGTCACTTTGTTCCCACTGGGAAGTCTCTGAAAAATGCTGTTAAAAGTATGACCATTGCCTTATTCCTCCTCAGTGTAGTGGTGAGAATCTGGCGGGGGACGGGGGCAGCAGCAGCCCTGGTGGCAGGCACACGCATCGCACGCACACACCCGCCCTCTTTCCACTGTGTTAAAGAAAGTGGTAAGAAAAGGGCAACATTTAATGCTGAACACACCAAATGCTACGTGACATGTGAGTAAGCTTCTTTTAAAAAAATTCAAGAAAAATATAAACACTCCAAGAGCATAAGAAAAAGATCAATGAATGGCGGTTAAATATACTGGTCATTTTAATCTACCATAATTCCTAACACCTTTCCTAACATTGTTTTAGTTGAACAGATTGACCAAAACATACAGGTGTTGTTAAGATAACCACACTTACAAGAGATTGTAGAGTTTGCCTTTGATTTAATAACAATACACTGAGCAACTATGTGCCAAACACTTCATATTGTTTTCACCCAGTCTTATTAACAGCTATAAGAAACACTATTTATCTCCGTATGACCCATAAGAAAACTGAAGTTCAGACGAGGGAACTTATCCATTGTCACAGCTGGTCCGACATCACTGATTAGGTGGAGTTTGAACCCATACCATCTGACTCCAAATCTAGTCTTTTCTCTTACCACAGATACCTCTCATTCATTCAGTATATTTAGGCAGGAGGCCCATTGGTCAGGCACTCTGCTGGGAACAGAGACTATAAGAACAGACATGGTCCATGCCCCAGGAGCTTAAAATCTAATGGAGAAGACAATCAACCAAACAGTCACAAATAAATGTACAGTTCGAAGAATTTTGAAAAACAGTGTCTAATTGCCCCAACTGAATTAAAATAAGCTGTTTTAACTTAGACCCAAAGTATCACGGAATATACAACATGAGACTAGATTAGTTTTCTTTCAGATTTTCCTTAAAGTTATGTGCAAGAACTTGTAACCTCCCCATCAGAAACTGCTTGATACATATGATTATCAATTTGCAAGTAGATTCATTACCACACACATAATTTCAAATCTCTCGTTAGCTTGTATTTTCTATTTTTTCTCTCATTCAGTCAAACATTAGTCTTATAGCTTTAGAACAAATATCTTTCTGGTGAAAAGACAACTCAGTCCAGTAATACCAAAAGTAAAATGGAAAAGGAAAATGAATTCAGAAAGAAAAAGATGAAGAACAATGAACAACTGGAGAAGCAGTGACATGGCGCACAGTGGGTCTTAGGCGTACCCTCTTCCGATTCACAAGTGAACACACCAGGCGAGTCTCGAAAGTGGTCAAAAGCAGAGCTATGCTGACAACAGATCACAGACTCCGCAAAATTTATGTTGACAGAGGAACGTTAGACGTGGGTGAACCTCAGATTCCGATTCAAGATTTTACTATAATGACAAGAAAAGCTACGACCAGGATAAAATTTTGGTGAACTTTTAACTTTTGTTCTTTAAAAACACATATTACCTATAATCTATCTATAATCACTAATGCTTCCTGATACTCTGAAGTTCAACAAAAGGGGGACAATTAGCAAAAATGGAACCAGCATGTTTTTTCAATGTTCAAGCTACACAGACTCTAGACAACTTCACCAACCAAGAGACTGACTCCCCATGCTGTTCCTTTACCTCCTCTGCCACCAGACAAGCATAAAAGCCTTAAACCAGGAGATGGCTGGTCAGCAAAGAACACTCTAAAAATATTTTCCCAAGACAGGAAAATTTAGAGCATGTGCATACTACATAAGAAGTAGCTCTGGTGTCATACTTTATAGGATCTGAAACATAGATATTCGACTCAACAACAAAGAGGTCTCACAAATCACCATAGTAACTACCTCACCATCTATCTAAACAGGTAACCGCACACAAGCTCCACAAATATGAATTTGTATGAGGCCAGACCAAAGAAGCCAGACAAAGGGGAGAAACCCAAGTAGAGCTGATTCAGCTACAAGTACAGCTTATTGTTCATATTTTATTTGCCAGATGTAAAAAAAAAAAAAAAAGTTTAAGAAGAATTAAAGATCCCAGAACAGGAAGGCAGTTTCACAGTGTCTTCTGAACAAGTACTCTCCTGTCTCACGTAACACGTTTTCTGAAACGAATCTGAAACTTAAGTCCTGCGAGGATCCCATGTGTGAATGACCACCAAGTCTGTGGCATCAGTTCCTCTAGTCTAAGAAAAGACAATTTTAGACTTTCAAGAGTCAATGTGCTTCTAAATAGAGCGAAAGAGGACAAGTTCCAGAAGCAATGCCACATGGTGTGAGAGCAAGCGAGTAATCTGCCCAAACCTCCTAAATGCAATGTTTAAGTGATCAAAATGGGAAAACGGCTCTCATATGAATGGAAAAGAAGGCTGAAAAACAGTAATAAATGCCTTAACCCAAAATTATCCCTGTATAAATCATCTCCTTAATCACAATCCCAAAACTGAACCTACTGGAAGCCAGATCACATTTCAGTAATATTTCAGTGTCTAGAATTCATTATTAGCTTTCCTAAAACTTTCCATCAAAACCAGAGGCCTCCTGTCTGACAAGAGCTGGCCATGCACAGCTCCATATGCATATTATACAGCAGTGGCCCCCAACCTTTTTGGCACCAGGTACTGGTGCTGCTACAAGAATCTAATGCCTGATGACTGAGGCGGAGCTGAGGTGGTGATGCTGGCGCTGGGGAGCGGCTGCGGATACAGATGAAGCTTCGCTTAATCACCCACACCCGCTGCTCACATCCAGCTGGGCGGCCCAGTCCTAACAGGCCATGGACCGGTACCGGGCTACAGCCCGGGGGTTGTGGTCTCATTATACAACACAAAGTTTACATGAAGAATTCCTCCATGTTATCAATGTAAATTTCTACTGTATCCTATGAGTTTTTCTGTTGTATATTTGTCTATAGTCTGCTTCCCTTCATCCTCACAAATGCACAAAACTCAAATGTCACTTCAAATTTTTTTTCCAACCTTCATCAAAAGAAAGAAGGGGAGAGGAAAGAAAGAAGAACGACTGCTACAATTCAAAACTTCACTTAACATTACTGGGGTAAGAACCCAACTTGCCCCAAATCCATCTCTCTGATGAGCGCTCTGAGTTGACCATGGTGAGAACCATCTATCTGAGCCTCGTCTGCAAACAGGACACACAAGGAGCATCAACCCCCACACAGAAAAGATGAGAATCTGGTCCACCATGCAGTGGGCACGAAACCTGGTCTGGTCAATGCCTCTACCTTAACAGGCATCACCTACCTTCTCTTTTTACTCCTGTCCTATAGAATTCACAAGTCACACAACAAAATACACATACACAAGAAATGCCATCTTCTGCTAAAGCAAACAATAAACAAAATATACAGAACCTCAATCTGTAACACAATGTCAAGAGTACAATTTTTTAATTGCCAAATTTTCTGTAAGCTCTAAAAGGAAGAAAGGATTGCTTCCTTTTGAAGCAATGGACATAGAAACTGGTGTATCATAACCTTTCATGTCTTAAAAAATTCCACTTAAAGTGATATTGTTGCAACCATCATCCCTGCATAGTTCAAAATGTATACGCTATTATTTCATTTTCAGACTTCAGGAAAGATCACAAGAATTATAATTTGCTCTGGCAAACAGGCTCTCAATCAAAGCAAGTTCCACCCACCTTCAAAGCAACCAATAGCTGCCCACCTACCACCCTCCCTAAAACATCCAAACAGAGCTGCTCTGGGGCCCAGGCATTCCCTACCAGGCGCACGCAACCCAGCAGCCTGCAGGTCTGCTCTGCGGGTGCCAGACGGCAAACACGCTCGGCACCAGGCACCCGGCACGGCTCAGGTTAAAACTACACCCAGAGAGGAAGAGGTGAGGGGAAGGGGAAGAGGGCAGGGGACAGAGGGAGCCACGACGTTCTCCACTGGTTTTATGCATCTCCAGGTGGACCCCTCCTTAGCTCTGATTTCACGCCTCGCAACACCACCTACGTGGCCAGCCAGGACTGAATTACAGGCTCTCAGGAACATGCACTATGAATGATGAAATGATTCATAAACGTCTTCAGAAGTGAGAAAGAGCAGCAAAAACCATCACTGTCTCGGTGAGGCCAGAGGAAGATTAGCCTACCTGCAGGGGCTGAATGGGTCATCCATGACTAACAGAGGCTCTGGTGAGTCTAGCTGGATCCCTGAACCTCTACTTACTGCTAAAACTCTGCCCTTTTCCACTCTAGCAACTCAAAATGGAGGCACATGCAGTCTGAGAGACCTCACAGAGCTTTCACTGAGCTTGTGCTATGACCTAAGCCTTCACGCAGAACGCAGAAACTTCCCCCTCACACTGACAGGACTGAGCATGTGCTGTGACCCTCCCTCATCCATACACTGTCTCTCAACGCAATCAATCTCAACCCTGCTGTTTCCGTAAATAAAGCCCAGCCAACAGACTGCAGCTTCTCCCCGCACACCAAGCTAGTGTGCAGGGAAGTGGGGCCTCAGAAAGGGGATCCGAGACAGCCAGCGGCCGGGAACCCGCAGGCTGAGCCGCTGGAGGCTTCAGATCAATGCCCTGCTCTGCCAAGACAACGGCAAGTTTTGTTTTGTTCTGTGGTTTCAAATAGCAAGATCTCAAGATGAAACAGAATCGAAAGAAAGAAATGTGAATGACTATGAATGACTATATTTAAGGTTAATTAACAGAAATACCGCAGCGCGTTTAAAAACACAGGAGTAGCTCTGGGGGGGGGCAACCCCACAAATTTCTTTTTGAAAACTTTAAACATTTGGGAAGAGGCCACATGACCAGTCCTGGAAAAGCTAAGGAGCGCTGGGTGTTGTCCAGACTACAAACGCAGTGCAGATGGCACAGCGAGCAGAGGACGTGAGGGTCACTATTCCACGCAGAGCTTCGCCGCCCTTAACGAGTTCTCAAATCGCCGAAGTAATAAGTAAAAACACTTCCTCAAGTGATACTAACTCAATCAGCTGTGTCTAGCTTGAAGAATGTATTTTTAACATGAAGAAGAACAGGAAGGTTCGAATCAAGAAGTCAAAGAACACCCTGCCGCCAACACCTAACACCTGAAGATCTCGGCGGAGGTCTCCCGATTCAAAACTCGAAGTGGTTCTTACTGCCCGTGAAGCTAAATCCATTTAAAATTAATCAGAAATGATCGCTAAAGCCACAAGCAAGGTCACGCCATCCTAGTCAAACTGATCACTGTGAAGTAGTCATATTGTCCACAGTACCAGCCAAGACATTTTCTGTTAAAATCCTTAAAAACACATCTTATGTCCTCTCCTCAAAACTCCTCCAAAAAAAAGGCAAACAGGGACTCAGCCATGTGAGAACCCTAGTTCTGGATGTGTACGGAGGCTTAGCTTCCATGTGCAAACTACGAGATGATTCTATATATCATCATCACCTAGTCATAAGTAGGGAAAAAAAGGAAAACCATGGATTCCAGACGATTTACAAAGAACAATGTCAGTAGGAAAGAGCAGCGCCCATTCTGCGCCCTCCACACGTGTGGAGTGAAAAGAAATCACACACTGCTTTCCAGAGGATCCGCGTCCCCAGGACCCCCGGAGTCGGCGCAGGACCTGCTCCGTCCCCTAGGATCTGTCATGCTCTCAAACCAGCTGACACGGGCCAACTGAAAACTCTCGTCATGCTGAAAATGACATGTGCACGACACAGAGACGCCAGGCACTCCTGCATGTTTCCCCTTTGACCCAGCACACGAGACGAGCAGCCACAGGCTGGGAGCCCCTTTTCCCTACTGGTATATAAGATAACATGTCCCCAGATGTGTGTGACTAGAAAGTCTGGCAGAAAGACTTTCTAAAAATGGGCAATTGAATTAAAATCTAGCAGCCAAATAGCATGAATGTGACCACCAAAGTACTTCCTTCAAATATGTATTAAAAACAAAACAAACCAACAAAAAACCAAACTACCACACCCCTTCTTCACATGGAAAATGCTCCACCAATAGAAGAATTTAATAAATACATCATTACTCTGAAAAATCATGGGAACTATTCCATGGAACGTAACAAAAATGCCATTACTATAATAGCAAGTCAAGAAACGTGGACGATAATTTTGGTCCCACAAATGTCCGGAGCGACTCTAAGGGCAAGCTGCCACCCCCGATGGCCTTTTCTCTGTGGTACTGGATCCCAGTATGACGCCAGCCTACTCCACCATCCTCACTGTCTCTCCTGACACCGTCACCTCACAGCTGTCCTTTTATACCACGTGGACAGATTCCCCTTCCGGCCACCCGTCAGGGGCAGCACACCCCGGGGCTCACTCCCGCGCGTGGGGAATCCCCCACCCAACCACAACCCCAGCCGGCTCCTCCCTGCAGACAGCTCCTCGCGGCATGGAAACCTTGGAGAACGCGCTTCTCGTCTTGCGGAGCCTTAACTCAGCCCAGCTGCTTCCACGGCGCCTCCCCTCTCTCAACACATTTTAAGTGCTCTGGGGCCAATGACAGTATTAAAATAATCTTTATTGAAGTCTTAATTAGTACATCATAAAAAATGCACATCTGATGCACTGAGAAGGGCACTTATGTGGTATTTCTTGGCAAAAAAAACCCCCAACTACATAACTTAACTAATCACGAGGAACCATGGAACCCACACTGAAGAACACCTGACAAACTGGCTTCTACTCCTCCAAAATGCCAATGTCATGCAAAACAAAAAAGGCTAAGAAACGTCTTATGAAAACCAAGAAAAGCTAAGGATCTAAAGAGACACAACCACTAAATGCCAAAGCAGATCCTCGAGGGAATTTATTATAAAGGTCAATATTAGAAAACTTGGCAAAATTTGAATATGGACTATATTAGACTATTCGGCATTATATCAATGAACCTTTCCTGATTTTGATAACCATTCCATGGCTGTGTAAGAGAATGTCTTCGTTCTTGGAAACTACACACAAATATTTATGGGGAAAGAAGTTTGATGTCTGATACGTATTTCCAAATAGTTCAAGAAACGAAAATACTACAGAGAGTGGAAAGAAGCAAAGGTGGCAAACATAGAGAATATGGCAAAATCTGAGCAATTCTATAATAAAGTTGAAAAGATAAATAATACGTAAAATAAAATCAATAAAAATAAAATAATAAAGCAAATATTAAAAATGTTAACAGTTGGTGAACTGGGTGAAAGATATATGGAAGTTCTATGGATTAACCTTATAACTCTAAGTAATGTATATAAAATTCCAAACTGAAAATTTAAAACTGTATCAAACAAAAAACGCTTGAGCAGCCTGCAGTCCCCAGTCCTCGTGCACGGGTGCAGGAGCGTGCACACGCTAGCAGCGATGAGCGACCCGACCTGCCTCTGCTTGGCCACCCTCTTTCGCAATAAACTCCACACTGAGGCCACTTAACACCCAGCTCCTGGTTTAGTCCCAATTTCAGAATGTGGGATCCGTCGTCCTCCACATCAGGGAAAACCAAGGCGCCTGGAACCCTGTGGTTTAGTAACAGAGTAAGGCACTGTGCCACTTTTAACCATAAATTCCAGTTCTGGAAATGGGCTCTGTTTCCGCTGACCACGCCTTGTCCTACACCGAGGACAACCTGGGACTCTACTCAGGGCTGACAGGCCTCCAAGACCTGGGCCTTTTTCCTCCACTGGTTGTCTTGAACACCAGGGCCTGCTTCTCGCCGCTGACCGCCTGTCGGCAGGGATATGCATGCACCACCTGCTCACGCGCTGCCCTAGTGCCTCCTTCTGTGGCCCATTGCTAGGTCTCCCCGGAAGTCTGGCGGCCCAGGACATAGCTACATCGTCTCTGGATCCTGGGCCTCCCTCCTCTCTGCCAATTAATCCCTAGCAAATAGCAGGTGAAGAATTAACCCTTCTGAATTCACTAAAGGCGAGCTGAATAGGTGAGATGAATATGCTGTGCTGACGGATTTGTCCAGAAATCAGGAAACCAACTGAAACATCACTTTGTCCATTTATAATACTTTTAGTGAGCAAAAATTTATGTTCATCAAAAGTAAAGTAAGAGCTGCAACATGGAAGTTTCCCAGGTTTTATTTTAAAGAGTTTTTTCTACTTACCAGAAACAGAAAACTATCTAAAATGTTTCAGTTACTAACAGAAAATAGCAAAGCCAAAACGACAATGAAAATTCAAGAAACTCTAAACACTTGGAAAAAAGATATTCTATTTGACTTTTAATTAGTACTAACTTCACATCAAGAGAAAGGAAGCTTTTAGAAAGTTTAAGTTTTATTTTCCAATTATCCCTAGTGTGTGGAAATGGAACTGAGTTTTATATATGTTGATCTTACACCTAGCAAGCATGCTGATTTATCTCATCAATTTTTACAATTTGTTCACATTTTCTCAGATTTTCCATGATAAAATTGCTATATCATATTATTCATAAAGGTTCATTTTTTCATTCCCAATTTTTTCCATATTTCCCTTTTCATGTCTTAATGGACATGGGAATCCTTATATTGTTTCTGATTTGAGAGAGAATACTTCCAACACTCTACCTTTAAGTATCCTGTCAGAATAAGGAAATTTTGTTCTACGGTTAATTTGCTAAGAGTTTCCACCACCCCACCACCCCGCCACCCCAATATTGAAAGGGTGCTGACTTTTATCAAGTGCTTTTCCTATATTAAGATGATCGCATACTTTTCTTCTTCAATATATTAAAGTGGTAGAACAGGTTAACAGAATATTATTCTTAAACCATTCTTGTATTCTATAACCAACTTAGATAAGTATATTTTTAATGCTTTACCAGATTCCATTATCTAATACTGTATTAAAACATTTTACATACATACCTATAAATTTTACTTTTTTTAAATATGGCTTTGGTATAAAGGTTTTACTAGCCTCAAAAAGTTACTTTGAGAACCGACACCATCTTTCTCTGTTCTCTGGAACACTGACAGAATTCACCTGTAAAGCGTGAGTCTAATTTTTTCCCCCCTTTTTTGGTTTAATGACAGGAAAATGGAGTATCCTGTACAAGTTACGAAAGCTGACTTTAAAGGGAGATGGCATGCATTTTTTGCCCACTTTCTTCTAGCCTGAAATCTAGATGTCACAGCGACCAACCACCACTGCCTGAAGCACAAGGTAGTGGCTGACGCTGAGGAGAGCGGAGGGCAGTCCTGATGGCTGCGGCGCCCATACCAGCCCGGAATGTCTTCCTTTCAAATTCTGCTCACACGAAAGAGAAAAAGTCTGTCATACAGTCTCTTTTCCTAAAGTTCTAGTACTGAAATCTTTAGGTGTGTATCTTACCATTTGTTTTACCAAGCTGGTGGCACACAGTCTCTTCTCAACATTTTGTAATTCCTCACAGTGAGCTCAGCATTCAAAGGCATTTCATCCATAATATATATGCTATAGGGTCTCAAATGAGGGCAGATCCTCCAAAAAATTTTGTATGTCCTGGCACATTTTATTTTTCTCATCATGGAATTCTCATATTTTTCAAGAATATAAATTCAAGCCCCAATTGTCACGGGGGCAGAGCCCAGAGTTATTAGTTATGAGGGGAACCCCCCTCTTTTCCTCCTCTCCCTCTCTGGTTCTGGAGTCTGAACCCCAAACAGGTTTCCCTGTCACTTCTCTCCAGTTCCAGACATGTGACCTAGTTCACCCTTCCACTGAAAGAACAGGCCTCTGACGGTCCTCACTGCGTACGGGGCTCTCAACTCCAACTCAGTAAGCTCCTGAAATCAGGTCTCATCCTATACCTTGTGGGTGTTAAAAGGGCCCTTGGGTCAGGAGACAAGTAACTAGCCCAACCCCTCTCACCCTAGGCTGCTGAGGCATCAGCTGACTGCTTTACTTTTCAGTTTCTCTTAATTATTGCGAGCTCAGTTCTGCATTTAAAAGTTTTATTATATTTTATTCGACATTTGTAGATGTTTGCTGGCAAAAAGTATTTAAAATTGTGGTATCTAATTTTTTGTCCTATTTTATTGAAGTTGTTGTATCTTTAGTAGACTATGTTTCCAAATATACGTACTCTCAACTGTCTCCAATATTTACTATCTCAAGTAAATGTTTTCAGAGTTCAAATATGATGGCAGAGGAAATGCAAACAAAATATTTATATCCAGCTCTAGCTTATCCTCAAAAGCTATACAAAGACCATGAACTGTGATAAGTAGAAAAGATGACTTCACTAAAACAGAAATTCACTTTGAAATGTTGCAAATCCATATTAATTAAAATAAAGGAGATGCAGATTGTTACTTTTTAGCTGAGGTATAAAGAGTTATGTTGAAAACAGTCACAATGTCATTTAGAATAACTAGGAAAAACCATAAATGTTCAATAACATGAGACCAGTAAATAATGGGACATCCATATGATGATGGTATACAAGATGCTCATTACAAATATTTTTGTAAAATGTTTAATGACATGGTACTATGTTCAAAATAGAATAATAAAGGAATGCATGATTGTGCATATATTATATATAAGCCATATTTTAAATATAGTCTAACATATATACCTATACATGCACAGAAATGTATATTCAAGGAAAAATAAATCTCAGTTACAGAATTATGCTTTATTTCAGTTTGTTTCTTTAATTTTTATATTTGTCAAGTTATCCTCTAGTGAGCAGGTATTTTTTTTATTAGATAAACTAAAATATTTTCTAACACAGCCAGAAGAAAATCAAGTTGTACATGAAATCAATAATATGACGAAATCATAGACAAACACAAGTTTTGGAGTCAAACAGACTTCGGGCTTCCTGTTTACTGACTGTAGGTATGCCTTAGGCTATTATTTAATATAATATCAATGTCCTCATTTATAAAAACAAAGATAATACCAACCGCACTGCGCTTTCATGAAATTAAATGAAACGGTCTAGTACAGAATGAGCATTCACTTCACAGTAGTAGCAGACGTTACCCTGTGCACCTTGAACAAGCGATGGTACAAGTTTGATTCCTTGAGGTCACACTAAGAAATATCAAATGCTAAATCTACTAAAGATACAACTCAAAATGTCAAAACCCATATGTGTGTGAAAGAGAGCAGAGTCAGTGATGGAAAATTGGAAGGAAACATTAAAGATAATGAAATAAGGTTTCCCCAAAAGGAGAAAAGGTAAACAAACAAACAAACAAACAAACAAACAAAACTACCAGCAACCCTGTGTTATTGGATTAGAACTGGAGAACTTGGTAAAAACGCATGGATACACACAGAGATACAGAAATGCAGATGTAAAAGTGTACTATCCCCTTCCTCCCTGTCTTCCTCTCTCCCTCCCTCCCTCCCTCCCCCTCTCTCTCTCTCTCTCTCTCTCTCTCTCTCTCTCTCTCTCTCTCTCTCTCTCTCTCTCTCCCCCCCCACCCCTCACACACACACACCTCCCCTTGCTCTGTTTACTCAGAGCCTGAGAGCAGTGATACAAAGCTATGAGCACTACCACCAGACCTTGGTTTCTAAGTGTCATTCTCCAAATTCTAGGACAATCTGACTTCAAAATGAAGGATGATAGCAACAGATTATACACAACTGAAGAAAATAGGAAGCTATTAATTCATCCTGATGTAAATAAATGCATAAAATGAAAGTTTGATGAGAAAGAGGATATCTATATAGGTTCAAAGCAAGTTTCCAAAATGGTCATTAACTATTAAAAGAAAAAGAGAAATTGTACAATTGCAAAACCTAGCAGACAACACTTTATTCGGCTGATCAAAGAGAACACTACTGGGCTGTGGGACAAACTGGAGTTGTATGCCACCTGATAGGATGCAGAAAAAAGAACACAAGACTTCTTCTGTGCTATACTGTCAAAAATACATGATCTAAATCTAGTAAGGGAACATCACAACTGTAAACTGAGGGAGTCTACAAAATAATTAGCCTATAATCTTCAAAAGTACCAAGGTTATGAAGTGATGGAAAGACTAAGAACTGTTCTAGACTGAAAAGACTAAACAGACATCACAACTAAATCCTTAATGCTAACCTGGACCATTGTGCTTAAAGGGTCTTTATTGGGAAAACTGATAAAACTTCAGTGGGGTCTGAGAATTCCATGGTAAAAATATTTCATTGTTAATTTCCTGATTTTGAGGGCTGCATTGTGGTTACTTAAGAAAATGCCCTTGTTCACAGAAAATATACAAAGTATTAGAGTGTGATATTGACTCATGGTGACAACATGGTTTCAAATGGTTCAGTTAAGAAAGGGTCTTCTATTGTACTTGTAACTTTTATGTAAGGTTGTTTAAAACAAAGTAAAAGAAAATGAATTAAAACACTCAGAGCAGTGTCCCTGCACACAGTGCTAAGTGCAGCAATTATTAGTAACATTATTGCTACTAATTGTCGTTGTCTGTCAGGGAGAGATTAAATATAAGTACTTGCAAGTGCCTCAGTTTATAATTGCTAATAAATATAAAATAATAATCCTTAAGCCTCTTTATTGCTTTTTTTTTTTTAAGGCTCCTCCCTGGAAGAAGAAAAGCAAAGGGCACAGGTGACTGCGGGTGATCACAGGTGATCACAACATTCTCTCCTGCGTAAGATGGAAGTAAGGTCAACTTGTCTTCCACCTGATTACCAAGGTCTCATGTTGCAGAATCAAAGAACCAAGAATATCAGCTGTTTCATGCTACAGACCAAGACCTCTAACACTTAGATAAAAAAGCTTTTTTTATCAAAGAGAGAAAGAGAGAGAATATATCAGTGACCATCAAAACAAAACGCTACATTTTAAATTATGGGGTTTTTTTTCGCTATCTCTAAATGCACTTAGGGACCTAAAGAACCTTAATGAGCAGGGGAAACAAACTGGTTCTTGGGGAAAATTCATGCTTAATAATTTAAAGATCAAAGTATCTCCTTTCTATTATCTTTTGTTCTTTGGGGTACCCACCATCACTTCATTCTCCCTCTTCACTGACCTGAGTCAGAGTATGTTGACTACAGAAATAATTGAGATGAATCTGTTCATATAGCAAAAGTGAACAACACCCTCTGAGTGCAGAAATGTCAAAAATCAACCAACCAACAAAGCACCTCCAAAAGCAAAGCCCAATTACTTATGGGATCAATGTTTAGGCCAGCATTAGCATCAAGCCTCTCTCATTGGTCAGTCAGCCCCTTATAGTTTGTATCCTACTTGAAGCTGGAAACATCTGCAGAGTCCCATTTTCTTGCCCAGTTTTGTTCCTTAAATATCATGGCTACCAAGAACAGTGCCACAGTCCCTTGGCTAAGATCCTTACGGTCAGAGGATCTTCAGAAGTCCTAACTTTCTGGATTTAGAAGTACTACAGTGAATGCAGATATCACATGTAACAAACATCCCCGCAGTGTCTGAGCGACGATCCCTATTTTATCACATTGTTACTGCTGTGAGTTGTGCAAGCTCACAAGAAGTAAGTGAAATTAATTAAATAGCCTCACATCAGTTTAAGTGTGACCAAATGTGTCACAACACCAAATTTCGAATAAAAGTCTTTTGATTTCCAGAGCATTCAGATTCCAGAACGAAAGATAAGAGATTATAGCTCTCCTGAACTTTAAAGGCGATGAATACAGACAAGTCTGTTCCCCGCTAACAGACATGCGTTCAATAAAGCAACATTATCAAAACCAACAGTTCTGGAAAATCAGGTCCCTGACAAGACACAGCATAAAGAAATATAATAACCATGTTAGAGGAAAAATAAAAAGGTAGCCAAACACTGGAGTTTTAAAAGGATCTATGAGATAAACATGCAAAAAAATCTCCAAACATTCAAAGCTTGCTAATATGCTAAACAAATTATGGAAAATCACATAAATAAACTTTTAACTACTATTAGAATATTTGCTATGAGAAATAAATAATTCCATCTTAAGCTTCAATTTTAACTGCTCACTTAGAGCAAAGTTCCTTAAGGGGAGGGTAACGGTCACAAAGTCTGCGGTCACAGAATCACCACTCTTTACCTTATAGTGGTCTTACTGGTACACGCACTACCACACAGGTTTATTACAACAGTGTGACACCTCCTCTCCAAATGACTCAGGGCACCAAGAGTCAGCACCCAGCACCATGCAGCCACGACTACGTGCTAGTCCCACTCATTCCAATGGGGGAGAACTACACCCAAAACCAGCTCACCACATTTCTCATATACTTGAGACAGACAGAAACAGAGGTAAATTCTGCAAGGAAGCATGTACCCGGCCGGACCATGCTGAAGATCGGCTGCGCACAGGTCAAGTGGGGGAAACACAGCTTTCTATAGTCTGTGAAGTCACACACACTGTTCTGATCACATGAGCACTTGTGAGAACTGTACACCTAATCCCGAGCCTCAGAGGTAGGAAGTGGTTCAGGGTGAAACTAGTGAGCCAGAGCAGAAGGCCACACTGGCTCCACTGATGCAAAATGTTACACTCACTCGTGAGAGGTCTGAGATCTGCCACAAACCTTACTAATAAGTAGATATTCAAATATTTGTTCACTGCAATTCGTCCAGCACCCCTGTAGCACACATCCCAGGCACAAGCTGGGCACAGGGAATGCGAGCACAGAAACGAACGGTGGTGATAGGAAGGTCACGGCACTGAAAGAAGTGATTCGGGATGCAGATTCTACGAACGAGCTGCTACAGGCACGTCTTTCTGCTGCTTTATGCAGGTGAAAGACAAATAATAACCTTATATCTCATACGTAACGTACATTTTAAAACAAAACTGAAGTATCGCTTTGAATGACTGTCAGCAATACACAATGAAAAATGAGACAGGAACTTGGGAGTCTCTAGCTTACACAGGTAAGTGATATAGCACTTTAATAAGCTTTCAGCAGAAACAGATGCATGACCAAAATCAGTAAAACAATCTGACTGGTTGTTATGAACCTAAGAGCTAAAAGTTTAAAACACAAAAGCGATTTAGTCAATTCGCTAATACAATCTAGTTTGTGCAATGACAACTATTAATCAAACAGTTACATAAATATGACATCACTGACATAACAGACTCCTTTGTATCTAGACAGAATCCAAGTTCAAGTGTTCCACACTTCATCTGGGCAACAGAAGATTGACCAGGCAATCAATAAACTCATGTGTAAAATAAACATATCAAAATAGAAGGTGCTTTGAAATATTACCATTGATCAGATTCTTTGTCATTGGAATAAGGCATACTTAAAAAAAAGAAAATAAAAGCCCAAATTCAGTTTTCTCAAGGAAAAAAGATAAGCAAAAAAGGTGACCATTACACTATGATCCCTCCAGCTGTCGCCTAGTGTATTTATAGAGCGACACTAAAGACACTAACCAGCCTCTGATAACCACAAGCAATGTGTCGCCTTCCACTGGCCTGAGGCTGACTGTCTTAATAGCAGCGTTCTAAGTTTTACATATATAATTTCTTAACATCTTCTAGGAAAAGGTTTTCACTAAAACAATTACTCATCTTGCTATTATACTTAAAGTGGTTCTTCCACTAACTTCCTTGAGCCCAGTATCTTTTTCTTCTAAATCTTCGTAGATTACACAGACTATTTTATTTGCTCACCTGCTAACATTCTTTTTCAAATCCTTAATAAAACATGTAATCGTATGCTCAATAAAGGATAAATATGAATGCATATACTCTTACAGAATCAGTAAAGCAGAAATTCTTCCCTGTGCTGAGTTAAGCTACAGTCTATTACAGACTTAAAGTAAGAATTCTTAGTTATTTTGACTCTATTGCTTTTTATTTAAAAAATAATAATTCCACTTGTTTATAGATTTTACCAAGATGGTTGCGAACTGGGTGTGTCCACCTCATACCAGTAGTCTTATTGGAGATATTGCAGTGAGTATTCCAGGGGTTTTACTAAGTGAACAAATGACTAACCAAAGAACTTTCCATAATGTTCTAGTGTTTTCAATATGGGATTCATGGAAAGGTGCCTCAGGATAATAACCTGCCAATTCGCAGTAAATTCAAAACACAGATCAACTCAATGTACGTTTTTCACTTGCCCCCTCTAAACCTAAATTTTCTCACCTTTCCTTTTCTGAACAGGAAGACACCACAGCTGCTTTAGACATCACAGACGTTAATGACAACTCCCTCCAAAGAGGCTGACAATAGGATCTGGTATCCTTGTACCTCGCCTTACCAGTACATGCACGATGCATGAACGCACACACACGCACATCGTGAGAAAAGCAAGAGTTCTCACTGAGTGTCCCGAGCGACTCGCTTACCTCGTCTCAGGGTTGTAGCCTAATATGTAGAAAAACGAATCCACTCGGGCTTTAAACTCTCTAGCAGCAAATATGTCGGAAAAATGGGAGATGTTGCACTTCCCTCTGAAAAGAGACAGACAAAAAAGCACATTAGTAATACCATTAACTGCTTTGCAAACCAAAATACTACTGCAGGGGTGGGGATGGGAGAGTTATAACTAAATCCACGTCACTCTAAGAACATGTAGAACATGGCTACAAACTCTACGGTTATCTATTCAGAAAACTGGGAGTTCCCAAAAGAAGAAAATGTCCAATATTATATATATTTGTTTCATGACTGTTTCAACCTACAACTTTATAACTTAATTGCTTTTATCTCAGCATTTTGGTCATAGAGTAAAATTAAACTACAAAGTTAAACTGAGGACAAGACTATGATGAAAGAATATCAAACTAGAAATGACAGGGGAGAATTAAAACTAGTTAAAATACTTTAGGAAAAAAATCCATCTAAAGCTCTTTTACACCATCACAGCAAAATGTGCCTTTTCTTCCCACTACCTTATTTTTCTTCTCCTTTAACATGCAAGAAATTAACTGACTAGAAAATTAAAAGAAAAATTTTAACATTTTAAGCATATAGATGGGTTTTAACATACAAATAAACACTTCTCAAATTTTTAAGTTACATGAAATGACCATGTGTTGGAAGACACTTTCCCATGGAAATACTGCAATAAAGAGCAGTAGTTTCCAGGTTCATCTACCAACAAAAGTTAAAGCACAATACAGCTGAAAACTCCACAATACCGCAGAACTCCTTAAGCGTGTTTCTATGTACCCGATATGTCACAAACTTTACACCGTGCAGGAAGGCTCACTTCCCGCGTGCGCGCGCACACACACGCGCGCACACACACACACACACACGTTGGGGAAATTTCCTAGAAGACAGGGAGGTTTGAAGAACTCCCAACTCCCTCAGTGGTCACAGAAGCTAAATTTAATCTTAAGAAGAAGCTACAGGCTATGACTAGAGAGGACGGAACTGGGGACCAAATGCTCATCAACGCCACACCAAGACACTCCCAGGGATCCGACCTCCCATGGCCTGAACAGGCATCTGTCTGCGGAAGGACTGTGTGCGTTGGGCGTTAACATCACGCTCACCAGCTAACGGCCAAGGTGAAAGAAACTGGCTGAGGGGTATCATCATGGGAATAGACATTCACTCGTTTCCTACCAAGAAACTGAAGAGCAATGTCCTCCTTTCCCACAGGGTTTAAATAACTGTGACCAAAGCCTCAGCAATGGACAGAAGCTAACATGGGCTCAAACAATTTCCATTTCTAAAATTAAATAAAAATACTACTGATTTACTAAAGTTCCTTTGAGAACTACTGATTAGAAGAGAATGCAGAGATACTGAACACTTGAAATGTGGGCAGTACAAATGAAATAAATACATTTTAAATTTTCATTTACTCTTAATATAAATTTAAATAGCTACATGTGGCTAGTGGCCACCATATTGAATAGCACAGATTTATATAATATTTCCATCATCGCAGAAAGTTCTGTTGGAAGCACTGATATACACAGAAGGGGATACAGTTAGAGAGAATGCTGTCTAGGTACCAAGTGCCCAGGTCCAGGCCTCCAGTACTTAGCTGGAGTAAAGTGAGCTTCTGGAAAAGAAAAAGTGAGTAAAATCACTTTTACAGATGAAGAATGCACTCACTCTGCAACTAACTACCCAATCCATCTGAAGTGATTGAGTTCCTGAAGCTAGAAAAAATAGGTAAGTTCCTTTATCAGTTAAGTAGGGATAAAAATACCTATTGTACCTATCTGATAAAAATACTTAGATCAAATAAGCCTATGGAACTTTGTATACTCATCAGTGCTATGTAAAATAAATTATTTCCACCATCATTGTCCATTACTAAAGGAATATAATTCTCTTATTATTTTTTCTTAAATAATCAAATTTAAGTTTACCCTTGAACTTGAGTAATCAATGTATTAAGTAAAGGTATAAAAATTCTACGAACTCACAATTCTAAACACAGCCATCAGAAATCTGATATGTTTAAGACAGAGTTTCTCAATCTCAGCACTACTGACATTTGGGACTGAATAAATTGTTTGTTGTAGGGCCTGTCCTGTGTTGGACAGCATTCCTGGCCTCTACCCGAAAGCAACCACGCATGTATCACTGTGACAATCAAAAATATCTACGGACAGCCACATGTTCCCTGAGGAGGGCAACTGGTTCAGGAAAAAACAAAAGCAGCAGGAATAGAATCAGATCTTCTAATGAATGACCGTGAACCTGTAATAAATGGGACTTTATCATTATGTCCTCTATTTGCTTCCCATTTGACTATATGAAAGGTATTGATTTTTGTATGTTAATTTTATTCTTGCTAATTGACTGAATTCTTTACTATTTGATATAGTTTAATCATTGATTCTCTCCGGTTTTCTAGATAAGCTGCTATTTGCAAATAAACATAGTCTTAATTCTTCCTTACCCTTCTTAAGCCTCCACTTGCACTGTACCTCTAATACATGGGGAAAGTAGTGGACACTGTGGGCACCCTTGCCTGGCTCCTGATCCCAGGGGAAAAGTCTCTCAGGTGTTCCCATTAGATATGACACTAGCTTCAGAAATCATGTCAAAATCACATCCTTGGAGATATGGCTTGTTCCTTAGCTTTATTAATAAGTAAATGATATTAACAGAGCTTCTCACAGTGAATCTTGCATTCTTAAAATAAATCTCAGTTGGTCATAATGCATTTCTAATGAGATATTAGAATTTTTAAAGGATTTGATTAATTAGATCTAATTTTTTCTTAACTTCTGCTTTTATCTTTATTGCCTTTATTACCTTCTTTGTGCTTTTTTTGTTTGCTGTTCATAACAGCTTTATTCGTACTAGCCTAGAAACAACTCAAATGTCCATTAACAAGGAAACGGGTGAACATATCATTGTGTATTTGTACAATGAAATACTACACAATATAAAAGAGCGAGCTACTGATACATAGCATATCATGGGAAAAAAATCTCAAAAATTAAATGTTAAGTAAAAGAAACCAGACACACAAAATAGGACATACCACCATGTGATTCCACTTATACAAAGTATAAGTACAAGGCAAAAGTCATTAATGGTGAGAGAAATCAGAACAGTGGTTGCTTCTGGGTGGGAAGTGTTGAGGGGGAAATAGCTTAAGGGAGCTTTCTCGGATGGTAGGACTGTTCCATGCCTGTTTATGGTCAAACAAATCTATCACAAGTTATGAAAATGTAAACTTAAAATCTGTATTTTACTGTATATTAAAAAAAGCATTAGGGAAAAAATAAAACAGTGACAGTCATGGGCACACAGCTGAGGCTAAAGTCGCTTGTGTGCTGGTTAATGGGCCTTCCTGCACTGGGCGGAGCTGAAGACAGGGTTGACGTGAGCAGGTGAGACCACTCACCCACTCTGCTGCTTGGCACCCATTTTGAAATATTTTTCATATCACTTCTTGCTGAAGAGTAGTGCTTACATTTACAAATGTGTATATATGTGAGTATCCAGTTTTTTCCCTCCAGAATCCTTTTTTCAGGATGCGCTCTCTTAAAAGCAGTAAGTACATCATTTGACAGTGTTTGTGGGATGTAGAAGAGATTGTTACAGAGAAAACTGCCATATCCCCACCTTGCTGAAGTATCTGGTTTCAGAGCCCCCCAGGTCCTGTATACCCCCTTTTAAAGTGATGCTTTGCTGTTAACAGAAACATGGCTAAAGACTGGAAAGCCCACGTTTTAAGGTCCTTTCATGCATCAGTAGCAGGGCTTGCTGGAAAAAACTTGTTTTGGCAGTCCTTTGGTGTGGTGCCCCATGGAGTTATATCTCGGCAGGGTACCTTCTCAGGAGTCCTTTCCCTGGCTAGTGGGAAGTGGCTATCTGAAGGAGATCGGGTAGAGACAAGAACCTCTTGGACAGGAAGAGAATACAAATGGAAACTGGGCCCAGAAATTCATCCCTTAAAACTACCCATAACTGGGAAAGTCTCCATACATCCCCAGGCACATGCAACCTCAGAGAAACTCATAAAGAGGTACAGACTGCTCACAGTAGCATGTCTGTTTATAGCCATTATTTCACTTTTACCTGAAAATGAAGGGGGAGAAGATTTTGACACAGAGTCAAAATCTTGTCTACTGTAAGCCATCTTATTGACTGGCATAGGATTTTTAAATGTGTTTTCTGCTTCTAGTTCTTCTGTTTCTCTTGCCTTCTTGTAGGTTATTTGAACTTTTTTAAAACTTCCACCTTGATTTTACGGTGCGCTAGCATACCACTTTGTGTAGTTCTCTCTCAGTGGCTGCTCTAAAGACAACAATCTATGACATCACTTCCGCTTCAGTCCTTTTGCCTAACCACTTTTTAAATATAATTGTCTTAAGATGACATAACAGTGGTGTATTCTTTTGATTTATCTGTTGTTCTTTTTATCATTTAATAGAGCTGAGGATTTAATCATTTATTTTTGCATTTAAATCAATGTGTTTAGAATAATTAGTTTTCCTCTGATCACTGCTTTAAATGCATGCCACATGTTCTGTTATACAGTATTTATAGTGACATTTAAAAAAATTTCTTTAATTTTGGTTTGTTTCCCTTTACATAAGGAAGTTGTTTAATAGGACATTTTACATTTTCAGGTGAAAAGGCCTGTCTGTTCTCTGTTTTTGCTTGTAAACTATAGTTTCATTAAATTTTAATCAGATATTTTCCTTGTGCCAAGGCATACAAAAAAATGTATACTATTATTAGAGCACAGAATTCAATATATGTCTTAAGATTAAATATGTAGGACTAAATGTAATAAGAATGGGAAAATCTCTACAAGGAGGATTCTTAAATGCTGCTGAGAGACATAAAAGTTAACATGAACAAATGGAAAATCATCCCTTGCTCCTGAACTGGAAAACTCAGCGTGGCATTTCCCCACAGCTTGATCTAAGAGTTAGTGCAAGCCTGATACAAATACCAACCATCTACCCTATGGGCGAAAACAGTTACTACTAAGAGTCACGTGGAAAAACAAAGAACGGAAAAGGTGTCGGGGGATTAGCCCTGTCAGACACTGAAACATACATACTATGAAGCCTCTATAATTCAGAGTGTGGTGCTGGCACTTCAAGGGACAACAGAAAATACAATGGCAAGTCCAGAATACCTATGGTTAGTAATACTATGGCAAAGTGACAATCACACTTAAAGAGGTCTGTAAAAACAAAACTGATCTAAGTAACTTTGAGAAATAGTACCTTGACTGCATACTCTAACACTAGAGAAAAAAATTTAATCAGTAAATGTGATCTCATAAGGACACAGGTTACAAATTCTGAAACTAAGTTATATGGATTCTAGAACTGAATAAAAATAAGTAAATGTATTTCAAACAATAAGAACTCGGTTTTTCAATGCTGGAGGGAGAAGTTACAAAGAAGGGAAAGAGGAAGGACACAATGAGTCCGTGGTATTGGATTGGAAGCCCGCGTCCCCTCTCTGCCCTCTGCCACGTGAGGACACAAGAAGTCATCAGGGTGGGAACCAGAGGAGGAACCTCGCCCAAACACAAACATGCCAGCACCCTGGCCTCGGCCTTCTAGCCTCCGGAACTGTGGGAAACAAACTCCTGTCGTCTGCTTCCACCAGTTGGTGTTATCTTGTGACAGCAGCCCAAAGAGAGGAGAACATTAATGAAATTCAAATGGGGTCTTCAGGTCGATGGCGCTGCACTACTGCTGGCTCCGGGTTCTGACGACTGCGCTTCAGTTATGTAAGGTGTTAGCGTGAGGCAGCCTGAGCGGGGGGACATGTGGAAACGCAGCACTCATAATAACTTTTCTGTCTGTCTAAAAGTAGCTCCAAAGAGGGAGGTAGCCCCATAGCATAGTGGTTAGCACATCTGCTTTACACGCAGAAGGTCCTGGGTTTGAGCCCCAGGTGGAACCATGGACCACCCCCAGAAACAGCAGGCCACATGCGCGCGTGAGTTCATGAGAGGAGATGCCCCACCTTCAGAGACCCAGTTCTTAAGGGGGATGGCACCATCCACAGGTCAGAGGTGGAAGTGAGGGGTGGGTTGGCGGGAGAATTAAAGGGGAAAATTAATTAACTAATTAAAAGTAGCTCCAAATAAAATAAATTTTGAAAGACCATGAAGAATTCAATAGAGGGCATGCTATTCAGTTAGGTGTTCCCAGTACCTACAGAGCCCTTCCCTTAACATGCTAGATGATGAATGAATGAATGAATGAATGAATGAATAAGTGAAATGACAAGTTATGGTAGCTAATGAAGTACTAAGCGTGTATAGTATAAAACAATAAAAATGCTGTTGGTCAAAGTCATTTCACATACAAAACCAATGGCAGATTAAAACCAGGAAATGAACTCTTCCACTGCAAAACCTAAAGCTCTGAGGGAACGTGCAGGAGCTATAGGGATCTTGCAAATGCCAAACGCTGGGTGCGGAGCCATGCGAAGACGGAATTACTCTGATTCAATCACGACACATGTACGACCCTTGCTGCCCATGACAGAGGAAGGAGATAAATTAATCTGGAATGAAAAGATGGTGATTAGAAGTTCTAAAGAGCTAGTTTGGCGTTTCTTGGCAACAGAGTTCCAGAAAATTCACTCTAAAACCTATTCCTACAATATGAATTCCTAGGTAAGACAATAGTTTGTAACCTGATCTCCCTTAGGATATTCTCTTTCCAAATGACTGATTACTTGAAGTAGGAAGCAGATATTCAGAAAGGTACACAATAGCCTGAAGCTGATGAGACGTGTGTGCTCCTGTGCTGTCCCCACACTCAGCACTGGAGAATCCACTGTACAGGTAGCACCGGGGACCGGAAAACACTCTCCAGGTCACATGTTCACACTCCAATCACAAAGCAATTGCTCTAGATCCTTTGATCAACAATAAAACATTATCCTTAGTGTAGAAAAAGTTAACGTCGCAAATAAATTGCAAGCTACAATTCTTATTTACTTTAATAAAATCTATCTGCTCATTCTCGAAACTGGGTTATCTGCTCGTTCCTGGAGCACCTAGGGATGGCTCCTTGAGCTAAACTCTTCTCCCCGTACCTGAAATAGCCTGGGTACCCAATTAAGCCATCCAATGAGACACAGAAAACTAAAATAAATGGATGCTGAGTAACTGTAACATCAGTAAGTCGATACAGAATTACATTTAATTTAGCTTATTTTCTTCCTTTTATAAAGCTTTTAAGAACCTAATCAGATTCAATGAGCATCAGCACTACTCATGCTACTGAGTGTGAAACACTCCGCAAGAGACTTTCTACACATCTTATCTTACTGAAGGCAGAACCAGAAGATGTGTGCTTGGTTCAGGGTTCTGCCTCTTCACAGACTTATTCATGTGACCCTTAATAAGGCTGTCGAAAAGAAGGCTCAAAGGTTAACAAACTTGGCCTTGGTCACAAAACTAGGCAGCAGTGCTAGGATTCAACCTGAAGTCTTCTCATTTCAATGTGGTGTTTTTTTTCTATTATTATACCAGTGTCAGTCGAAAATACTTACCTGGAAATAAAGAGAACTCAAAAATACTCTCTACTCAAGACTAACTTTACAATATGATTATTGATAAATGTAATAAAGAAAAGAAACAGTTATAGAAACTTGGCTTGAAAGGTAGGGATGAGAGACAGTGAAGGCAAGAATTCAAAGCAGCAGCAGGGCAGTAGTGCTGGACGCCAACACAGCTTTCAGTGACTGTGAGGACCCCAGTCTCTTCTGGGACTAAATTTACTTTGGGCAGGGAAATGCTACAATCTCCACGTACACAGATGGACTGCAGAGAAATTGTTTTCCTTTGATTCATGATGGCTAAAGGACAAAGCCCTCTCTCCTTTATAACCCAGCCCTAGTACCAGCTTAAAGAGAAAGTTATACATCAGTTTCCTCCTGAGTCGATGGGATGGCAAGGACCCCTGAGAGCCACTGTGAGCTCAGTGAAACCATACAACTGAGCGCTCTGATCTCTGGAAGAATGGAGCTAATGCTAACACTATCCCTCTTTCTCTCTCTTTTCTGTTCTCCACGTTCCTTTCATTATAGTCATATGATCCTCTTTCGTGTGCCTATGGATTATTTTTCTCTATTTTGAAAGAGAGAAATTGAAATTATTTCTGGAAGTACTGCTTAAATCTATGGAGAAAGAAAAAAATTCTTTCTGTGGATAAATGGTGAAGAAAAACTGGAATAGAATTCCCTTCCCCCTATATTTTAAAATTAAATTTGCTTTGGTGAAAAGAAATAAATAGGGATTCTGAGGGCACTGTCATTCAGTTCTGCTCTTAGCAAAGATGACCTTACAGTGAGCAACAGGCGTGATCACTAAGCAACAGTGAGACCGGTACAGATGGGCTCCAGACGTGGGCAAACGTCAATACATCCATGAATATTTACTGAGCACCTACTAGGCAGATCTTTCAGTAACTATGTGACCAGTATCATTTGCTCTCTTCAGAAAAAAAAACAAAACCAACTGTTAAGTCACATAAGAGATGCTTTATCTGAAGCTAACAAAACCAAATTTCAGATGATACCTTTATAAAACCACTTTATGGCCCTGTAAAGAAAATAAAATACCACAAGAGAAAAAAATCTAATCGGTAAGGGTTATAGTTACATACACAGTGAAAAGAAGATAAGGAATTACCAGCTCAGCACTTCAGCCCTTAGTGGACGGTGGAGGAATAGTAACTTACACAATTATACATCTCCAGAAAAATATCTGATTATAAACCTTAAGTAAATTCATCTGGGTCCAGCTGGATTATCCGGGACAACTGTTTCTTCTCAAATTGTTAATATAGTATACAAACACTACAAAACTGAATACCCTCTGATAAACGTTCAAATATAGCCATTTTAAGCAATTGTGTGAAAACATGTTGAACACCAGAGTTACACATCTATCTCATATATTTGTTTAACTTCAACGCTAAATTGCTTAAAATCACTTACTGAACCAGTGAAACATGATGCAAAGATGAGGGGAAAAGCCTGCAAAGCAGGATAAGAAATAATCCCAGGATCAAGCCATTTGCCTTAGCTAACGATTTAATGATTCCATCAATCTATCCAACCTTCCATTAACTTGTTCTGTCCTTGAGGGAATTCTGGAAGGTGTTTATAGAACACCAGGAGAACCCTCCGAATTCACCCACAAGCCCTGCAGAAAGCCAAATCTAACCGCGTAGACTCCTTCCCCTCCAGCAGGGTTGACTGACTGTGGCCACAGGCAACGCTGGCCCACCGCCTGTTTTTGTAGAACCCGAGAACTGAGAATGGCTTTTACATTTTTAAACAGCTAAAAAATAAATCCAAATTAGAATAATACTCCTCCTGACAGTGGAAATTAAATGAAATTCAGATTGCAGGGTCCACAAATAAAGTCTTAGTGTAGCACAGCCACCTCGGGACTGCTGCCTGAAGCTCCGGCACCCCGATGGCCGAGCTGCGCGCTGGCAATACACACCACGTGAAAGGTTATCTGGCCCCCAAAGTTTGCCAAAATCGGCCTGTATTAAAAGTTGCAACCAATTTGCCTTGAAATAATTGGCTTTAGCAATGCAGCTTTGCATAAGAGCCTCCAGATGGTTTTCCTGGATACCATCAGAGCAATGTAATAGAGAAATTATTGCATCTTATTGTAGTTAAGCTAAAAGCCAGCACAGATATCCCTGTGGCTTTTTCTCTAAGCCATACTCTTTAACAAAGAAAGTAATTCTTCTACTACTTTAGTATTTCCAGTGGGGAAAGTTATGACTTGTCTTACTTCCTCTGCCCCTTAAGAAGCCCAGTCTTCCACTTACATACAAAATATATCAGAATGTGTGTGTGTCCTTTTCTTGAAAGGGGCAGAAAAAGAAAATACCACAGGGGACAAAGCAGGGGCTCAGGGTCACTTTTTGGCATAATTACCTAAGACATGAAAACTAGCTCGAGTAAATAGGAGGGTCACCTTATAAATTATATAAATGCCCAACCACTGTACTGTATATCTAAAGCTAATATAAAAATATAATTTTTTTTTTAAAAAAGTAAAACTGGGGGGAAAAAACTAGCTTGCAATGTTACCTCTGCCTCAGAACAAAGTCTTCCATATATTCTCCCTACCCCCAAGTTTTCCATAGGTAATTTTTCATACATACAGAAAATTCAAAGAATATGTCAATGAAAATTCCTACAAACTTTGCCTAGATTCTCAATTAATTACATGCTGCCATATTAGTTTCTTCCATTTCTTTATCTTTTCCAGTGGCAGTGATCGAATCTTTAGGAAATAATCTATAGACCATCATATACTTCACCCTAAATACTTCAGTGACCAATACCAGGATAATAATTTTCAAGGAAATAAAGATAGAAAACTATAGGGAGAGTGAGGAAGACAGGAGAAGAGAAGAGAAGAGAAGAGAAGAGAAGGAAGAAGAGAAAGAGAAGAGAAGAGAAGAGAAGAAGAAGGAAGGAAGGAAGGAAGGAAGGAAGGAAGGAAGGAAGGAAGGAAGGAAAAGAAGAAAGAAAGAAAGAAAGAAAGAAAAGAAAGAAGAAAGAAAGAAAGAAAGAAAGAAAGAAAGAAAGAAAGAAAGAAAAAATAGAAAAAAAGAGTCCTCCCATCCCATCCCAAGAGATTAGTGACAGACAACCTCTGAAACCCCAATAATCCAGAGTTAATTAACGCTGAATGTCAGCTTCCAGAGACCAGGGAATAATCTGATCGATATTATAATATCATAACCAGCAAAAGAGGTCAGGATAGCTCCAATTCTGCCTCTTACGCCCGACTTCTCCTCACAGGAAAGACCCCATCTCTGGCACTCACCTGAGGGCAGCGGCATGGTAGGTGTCTACATAATCGGAAATGAAGAGCTCTCGGTTCTTGATAACTGGGTCTGTAATGACAAGTTCTCTTCCAGAGTCTGTCAAAAAATTAATTAAGAGGATATTAAAATTGAGCTTCCAAAAACAATTAGAAAAAATTTGCAAAATTTTTCTTTCAGCTTCACCTCCCACTAAAGAAAGCATAATAAATGAATAGGCCTGGTCAGCAAATGGAGGAATAATGTATAGCAGAAATAACAGAAATGAAGTAATACATTGTGTGTCTTACATCCTTTACTTAAGCCTACAGTTCACTGACATGCACTAAGCACAAAATAAAAAAAGAAGAAAAACGGAACTATCATATTACAGCAATGTGAAATCTACTAAATATTTAGTGATCCTGCCCATTTTATTTTTTTATTGCTAAATATTCCAGGATGGAGTGAAATCACACTATCTCCATTGAAAAGAATAAGTTGCTATTTTTAATAACAAACCATACTTTAACTGCTTGAACAGAAATTTTTAGTTTCAAGGGAGAAAACAACTAGTTAGATATAAAAGAACATCATTCTTCAAAACTATTTTTGCCTACTGGTTTGTTGAATTAAAACCTATCACCAAAAGCAGTGTGGAAGAGTAGGAATGGCACCACCAGCAGCGAGGCGACAGCTAGAGCCCTGCCCAGGGGCCACCGCTTGCAAGACCTGTGGCCTGGGCAACTCCATTAGCGTCTCTAAGCCTCAATTTCTCATCTGGAAGTGGGGAGTGGCAAAGCCTAACTCATATAACTAAGGGGTAACACATGGGAATCAGCTATGATGAGGCCAAGCACCTCTCAAAAATCAGTAAAAAGGAGTTACTGTACATCTGAACAAATGTGATATACATGTATGTACACATCTCATGTGTGTCAGTGAAGTTATTGGGTAGAAACTACAATGCCAGAGGGAGAGAAAAATAAAAGATGCTGTGAATAACCTTCTTTTTGTTCTTAAAGTCAAGACTCAAGCTAATTCCAAAACACCCAGGAAAGCTTTGCTTTGAAAACTGAAGTTCAACAGCCCCAATATGGAGAAGTTCGGTAACACAGATTATTGAAAAAGAGCAAAGAAATAAAATACAATCCTGTAGGGTTTTAAGTATTATTAGTTCCACATTAGGTGAGAAAAAGGAATAAAAATGAAATTACTGTCATTTCCAAAGAAGACCTATTTCTATTCTGAGTTCATGGGGAAGATGCAATTAGCACATGTTCAGGTTATTTTTTAGGGCAAAAATAATAAAGAACTCAGCAAAAAAAAAAAAAAAAAAAAGGGAACATTTCAGTAATGACAGTTATAAAACATCCTAGAGAAAATTTTTCATTGTAGTTATCTATGTTTAATGAAATATAGATATTGTAGAAAGAACTTTGTCAAAAGCTAAAAAATGTGTAAGGATCAAACCAGAAGGTCATATTTACCATTTTCATTATGTCGATCCTGAACCAAATGCTGATACACAGAATCTGGAACTTCAGATTGACGGTAGTACCATTTGACGTTCATGAGTAGATGGTCCCTCTTACTCTGAAAAGGAAAATCTAACAGCATTAGGAACAGGATTTCGGGTGCACACAGCTGCCATACCATACCATGAACAAAAGGCCCTGGAAACAGGTGAACAGGCAGAGAGGGAGACACACAATTACCACCGGGCCACAAAAATACATAAGTCAATTATAAAGTCAAATTATATTTTTTCTAAGTCCCAGCCACAACATCTCTGACCTGATTCCTCAAAGTTACTCACTTGGGGAAACAAAGGAAACCAAATTTGAATCTCTCGACCTCCCCAGCTTGATTAACTCTTCAGCGTTACATTTTTTATTTTATTTTATAGTATTACATGAATCATCCTTCTATCCTAATTTTAATAATTCTGGTGAATATTTATAAACTGTGTTAGCACACCGTCAAGCCATGAAGGACAGTGAGTTAGAAAGAACTTACCTAGCAAAGCCTGGCACCAAGTCATCTCTCCAAGGTTTGCCAATCACCCAGGCCGAGTTACAATCTTTACTGCCACTCTACTTGCAGGTACTGCTACACAGCAAACTAACACAGCAACTATGCATGGTGAGGAAGGTGCTGTGAGCCCATGCAACAGGGACCCTGTCTTATTTCTCTTCAAATGTCCAGAGAACAGAACACCTCGTACATAATTACTGGTGACTAATGAAGAGTTCTGTGATGGTCAGGGTCTGATAAATGTTTGTGGGACACTTATCCACCTTATCCCTAAAAGTTAACTTTGTCCCAAGTACATTCAAAGAACAAGGGATCAAACGCTGTCCTTCCATTTGAAGGCTATGGAAGCCATGGCTTGAGGCAGACTGTCCATGTGCCCCTGGTCTGAAACATCTCAACATGGCAGTGACTAAGGCTTCCTGTGGCCTCACAAAATACTTTTCCAACCCAGGTAAGGGCCTTAAGAGACTTCCCCAAAGTGAATGCAACATCAATCCTCTTAGCAGCTTCTACCTTCTCATTCTAAGTCTGCAGGTCAGAAATGAAGGTGAGCTAAAATTTGAGAACTGCCTCATGTTTATAAAGGAGTTGGTTAAATCCTAAAATAAGTCAAAGGAGGCTTCTTTAACGAGAGGTATATACACAGTCTTCACTAAAAGGCCAGAAAGGCTCAATCAAAACAAAACAAATGAAAACAAAAAACTTCCTTAAATATTTAAGCCAGAACCAAAAGGAAAACTGCCGAAAGTCTTGACTAAACCCAAATGTGAAGAAGTCTATTCCAAAGTAAATATAACCCCCAAGATTCTTATTTTAGAATTAAAATAGGGCATCATTACTGGTTTAAATAAAATAGATTGGATACAAAGAACGATCCTACATAACAGGTACATTTTAGTTTTTATTCATATGCACTTCAAATTCTACACTATATTGCAGGTGGGAAAACAAGGACAAATCAGCATGTTAAATAAAAAGCATTAAATTTATAGATAGGAGTTTACAGACAGAAGTAATTACTTCCAGCAGGGGATTACTGAGGAGGCAACATCTGACCTGGGAAAAAATAGAAAAGATTTCAATGGATTCTTTCCAGATAAAGGAGAAGGCCTGAGGAAGACACGGAGAGAGAGAAAGAAAATACAAGACGTCCAGATGCACAAGGCCCATCTGCACGCAGTACAGGAAAAGGTTCTGTGATACTGAAAAGAACCTGAATCCTGACTGTAGTTTGGCCTTTAGTGGGTGTCTCGCCCCCTGGGAATGAGGTCTTCTATCTCCACTGCTGACCAAATCCACAGGCAGTGAGGTACAAAACACAAGACATGGGAGAGCCACGAGAAGGCTATGGTTTCCTTCCTAGACAGGGTGAAGAAGAGCAGCACCAGGATGAGAGCAGAGCGCTCACCGTGGAACAAACAAACCAGGGAAGGGAAGAGTCTGGCGGTGCTCGGGGATAAACTCACGTATGCAAACACACCGTCTAATATAGGGTTTCCCAATGTCGGCACTACACCATTTGATCGAGATAAACCTGTGTGGAAACCTGTCCTGTGCACGGCTAGGTGTTTAGCAGTATCCCTGGCCTCCAACCACCAAATGCCAGTGGCACCCTTCCCTATGACAACCGAAAATGTCTCCGAACATTGTCAAATATCCCCTTTGGGGACAAAATTACCCCCAGTTGAAAACCAGCGATCTAACAGTTAAGAATAAACCTAGGTCAAGCAATGCCAGGTGAAGAACATGGGCTACAAGTAAAAGAATCCAGGAAAGTCTACCGTGGTTCAAATTCCAGCTCTGCCATTCCCAGCTACTGGACTCTGGGCACATGACTAAGATCCTGAGAGTCTACCCTTTCCTTGTAAAACAGGAATACTGAATCCACCTAAAAGGACTACTGAAAGCACTAAGAAGATGGAAAAGCATCTGGAACTGGATAGGTATTCAAAAGAGCGTTGTCTCCTGTGTTAGGAGGTAAATGTAATCAGTGTTTCACAGAAAATTTTCAAGAGCTGAGAACTGTAGGTGTTATTTCTTCACCAGAATATGGTTTCTTTCAAGAGATAAGAGTAATCTCCAGTAAATGAGCTACCAATAGATGCTTCAAAGCCCACAGTAATGAATTACTTAACAGGGCACAAAGGAATTCAAATCTACCAGCAGTCCTAGCAACAATGTTCCAAAATCTATACTTTTATATATTTCTGTAACACATTTAAGATGGCTGAAAACCTAAAGAGCAACAGAATTAACCTTTTAAAAGTACCAGAACTGGACATTGTAAAATGTCTATTTTGCAAAACCAAGCCAGAGATTCTGGAGATCTTTAGAGATATAATAATCTATCTGTCTCTGTGTGTGCGTCTGTCTGTCTGTCTGTCTGTCTGTCTCTCTCTCTCTCACACACACACACTATTACCAATCTTGTTTATTTGTACCTAGATTTATGACTCCTAATATTAGACTTCACAAAGGCAATTGAAAGCCAATTGGATTTCTTGATGCAATACTACCCAATCACCAGGGAGGGGCAGCATTGCGTTAAAAAGAGCCTCCAGGATCTTGATTCCACAGATACCAAAGGTAGATTCAAAATAAACAAAAGTTTTAAACAAATTTAACTAGCTATAATAGACACAGTCTTCCCAAATAAGTCAGGAATGTCGTTAAAGATTAAATATCTATAAAGGGAAGCAGTGAGTTGTTTCAGAGAGTACTAAATTAGGTAATCCAGGATTTTAGTCCTGTGTGACATCACTAATTAATTAGCTGCGGGTGACCCTAGTTATTTGACAGGTGAAAAGTCAGAACAGGATGATTTCTACAGTCTCCTTCTATCTTATGTGCTTAAGTTTAGATTTCTTCGCCAGACAAAACCAAGCACATAAAAGTTGGTTGATATTTTCTATATATCAAAATAATGGCATTAGCTAATATTATCATCCTAAAAAAAAACTTTTACAAACTAAAATGCCACCTTCCATGGAAGCTGGCTGATGCGCCCTGAGGAACAGCAGAAGAGGGCAGAGAGCGCCCCCTCTCCCGGTAAAGGCCCCCAAAGCCACCTCAGACACACTGGTGCTGCTCAGGCGTTACCCATGGGAAATTTTCATCTTCTTCCCTCTACTCACTAGTCAAAGATTCTACTCAAAATCACAGAAAATCAAAAGCAGAAGTGAACTGAGAGATCCTCTGATTCAACCCAAACCACCTGGGTTTGAATCATGGCTTTGCAGCTTACCAAACTGTGTGACTTTGGGCAAATAACGTCTGAGCCTCAATTCTCTCATATATAAAATGAAGGGAAAACGATAGTCGCTAGCTCATTAGGTTGTGAGGATTAAATAAATGAATGCAAGTACAGTGGACTGGCTCTCAGCAAATGTTGATATTACTATCACTGTTTGGAGTCAAGCTATAAGAGGTGGCTTTTCTCCAATTTGCTTTTCTCCAATTCAACAGTACGCTAGTAATAGCAATACAAAAATAAATCGTGTAGCAAATCAGGGGGAAGTATCTTCACTTTTGCAACAATTTGAGAAGTGCATACAGTATTTCTAATATGCTTCATTATTGACTAGTGATATAACTGTAGGACTGCATAAAGGTTCAAAGTGGTTATAAATGACATATTTTAAACAGTATGTGGTGAGGGGCTTCCTATGGGAAAGCACCCTAGGGTATATGTCCCAATCACAGAGAGGAGCCCACTGGGAGGTAAATAATTTCTCACTATTTTATCTTTAGAGAGAGAAGAGAGGGGAGAAAGGAGAGAGGTTGATTTGACTCGTTACAGACGGTTGGAAACCACCAACCAGAAGCGCCTCGGGTCTGCTCACAGTGGTCTCACAGGGGTGACTGTGCAAAAGAAAGAAAAGGGGAGCTGGCTCTGGGTTCACTGTGGACGCTTCACATCTCTGGCCTGGATTTCTCTGAAATGAGGGCTGCATGTAAATTTAAGGAAATAAAAAGTTTAACAGAAGACAAACCCAAACCCACCTGGCTTTAGAAAAAAGAGCCTTAATGGAGGGTTTTGGGAAGCAGAATAGAGAGGATTTCTAGAGCTTTGAATGTCAGCCAATAGGTTGAGAATTAATGAATTAAAAAGTCAGAACTGAAATTAAACATTCGTAATGAGGATAACTGACAAAGTCAAGCTGGGGAGAGAGGAAGGAGACGGAGACAGGAAAGGCAAACAGGAGCGTGCTGATGAGGGACACTGGTGCATCTTATCAACAGTGGACAACGCGGCCATCCCGAACACAAAGACAAGATCTAAGGCCGACAAGTAAACAAACTTTCCTAGAGATCTTTTATGATTATTAATGTAGTACTTTCACTAATTTGAATAGCCAATCCAAGTCGTTCCCAGAACCAGTCTTAATATCATCCTCTGGAAAAAGGTTTTAACAAAACACTAAATGAATGAATGAATGAATGAAGCACGGGGAGGGGAGGAAGAGAAGGGCAGGAGTCCAGAAATGACCAGCAGGACCAGTGCAGACTTCTTCACACAACAGGAAGGGGGCCCCCTGAAGCAGATTGGGAACAGTAAGAATTTTAAATTCACCTGCTTTATGGAGGAAAGGCCTTCTTCGCCCCAGTAATTACCTACCAGGCCTTGCAGTTATCATCAGGGCTCCTAAAGCCTTCCAAGCAGGCCACTCTAGTCCCTCTACTGTTATCAAATGTGACTGAGAGATCAAGGCCAAAGACAACCTAACCAGGATATGAAGATGGCTATCATCAAATGAACACCTCACAGTCAAAATAATCTGTTAGAGATAACAGAGGAGCTTCCTTCAAAGTTGTAACTACTTAGTTCTTGGGCGCTCACATTTCAAATAATGAAAGATCTAGATGCAGAGTCAGGTGAAATTAGACCAAATTTCTTGTTTTATAAAGCCCAAACAGCCAATCAGGAGTTTCCAGAAATCTGGAAAGTAGAACTGGCTTAATATTTACATATCACATAGCTTAAGAACATAGGTTTTTGAAGAAACTTGCATTCATTGCTACAACATAATCATCATGAAGTTAAGAGTTATGTGATTATTATGACAGGCTTACTGTGTAATTCAGAGGAGTCTGCCCAAACTTTGCACTTGTCACTAAGACACGAAGCTTGGAGAGAGGGGAAACAGTCTACCAGAAACACCGCCGGCCCTTCCAGTGTGCTGCACAGGTGGTTGCGGCAGCATTTCAGCCCTGCAGGGTCCACCTCCACCCACACACGAGGCACTGCCTGTTGGGAAGATCGTCTTGGGAAGATCTTGGGGACACAATCTCAGTGGCTTCTTCGATCACTCCTGACTTTTGGGGAGCAGGGTAGGAACAGACAATCGGTAGAAGATTTCTATTCTTCAAAGGCCAAAGATAACTGCAGGCATATGTACGTTATTCAGGATCATCATTATTCAGCTTTGTGGATAAATATCAGAACTGAGATCAAAATGAAATCAGGTAGGAAATATCTTGTGATATTTCAAGACACTACTTTACTCCTAACACAAGACACAAGGAATGTACAGATATTTTCTATATCTATCTAAATACAGCTTTAGCTATATCTATGGTTTTAAGGCCATGAAAGAGTTACAGGAAAACATGACATGCCACCAGAGCTCAGTCCATCAAGGACCGCCCATCTCAGAGTTCTGCCGACAGGGGCACCAGGAGACCAGGGAAGAAGCTAGAAGCACTGACCCTAGCGCTCCCGTCTCAAAGCAGAAGAAAGGCTGTGAGCATCTCCTGTGAACAGCCGAGCCCTCACACTCCAACCTCCCTTGCATACTGAGACATTAATGGTTTGTTTCTTTTTAACTGAGGTTAATGCAAGTAAATTTCTTATTGCCACTGAGTAAACAAAGTAGTCATTCTTGTTTTGTCCCAAAATACCCTCCTCCCAACTTTCTTGGTTATGTTTAAGTGTGCAAGCGGTCCTGGAAGAATTCACAACCCGTAGGCAGCACCGCTACACGCACACCCAGCAGAGATCAACCGGCCCGGGGAAGCAGTGCACGCGCAGCCCGTCTCCTCCCGGGGCCGCGGCGCTCCAGTTTCTGACACAGAATCCCGCTTGGTGGTGTGATGGCTGATTTTCTGCCAACTCGACTGTACTAACACAACTAGCAAAACATTATTTCTGGGTCTGTGAGGGTGCTTCTGGAAGAGGTTAGAATTTGATTCACGGGACTAAGGAGATCCGCCCTCAAATGTGGGTGGGCATCCTCCAATCTGTGAGGAGCCCACACGGAACAAAAGGTGAAGAAGAGGCGCATTCCTTCCCTCTTTCCTGAGCAGGGGCATCCACCTTTTCCCGCCAGAAGACACCGAGCTTCCAGTTCCGGGCCTTCGGCCTGCAGGGCTTACTACAGCAGCCACTCGGCTCTTGGGCCTATGGACTGGACTGAATTGTACAACCTGCTTTTCCGGTTCTCCAGCTCGCAGACAGCAGGTCACGGGACTTCCAGGCCTCCATAACCTCATGAAACAATTCCTGTACGGTGCGTGAGTGCGCGCCCCTCTTCTCCAGGGCTGTTTCTCTGGGGAACCCTAAAACAAGTGGCTATTCATCATTTTTTGGGATTTGCAAATGGACATAACATGGGGTCTACTGTGAACTAGCAAAATCAATTCTTTCTTTAAAGATACATAAATTGATGAAAGAAACAGAGAAGCAAGTCACATCTCTTTGACTAAGTTGCTTGCTGCCTTTAGGAACCAGAATAAAGGTTACAAGCTCATTTTCCAAACCTGTAGCACTCAATCTGAAAGACTGTTTTCAAGAGATTGCGTCAGCATCTGGGTGTGTATGAGGACTGAAAGCACCTTGTGTCAGATGGTGAAGCAAGAAGGTGGAACTCAGGGAGGGCGGATGACTTCTGACAGTGTTTACAACCAAGATGCACAAATAACTGGTTACACAGCAATCTCCAGAAAGATGATGCAAAACGAAAAATGTGCTGAAACACAGTCTCCAATCATCTGAAATAATTTTATTTTTTTAACACCTATAGCACCCGGTCTTCCTAGGTGGTCTCCCATCCAAGTACTAACCAGGACCGACCCTGCTTAGCTTCCGAGATCAGACGAGACTGGGCGTGTTCAGGGTGGCATGGCCGTAGTGAAATATTTTTCAAAATCACTGTTTCTTGACGATGTCTTCTGCTTTTTGGTTAATTACTTTTAGTTTAATCCAGACAAAATTCAATCAGTATTTTGGTAGGACCAAGAAGGTGCGTGAAAATGAAATTATCTCTCAACAGCGAACTATGGAGTCTAAATTTTTTAAGACATATTCTGTCCAGGATTACATTGTGTACAAACAAAGAAATTTTCAGGCAACTGATTCCTGTATTTGCAGTGGGAAGACCAAAACTGAGGAGAAGTACAGGCCTGGGAAAATTTGTTTCTTGGTCTCCCTTGTGAGATAGGAGGCCGGGTACCCAGGTAACCCCTGCTGTCCTTGTCCTCTTACACCGAATAACAAGTTTAAGTCTCTCTCTCTCTCTCTCTCTCTCTCTCTCTCACGCACACAGATAAGTTACACCTGAAGGGAGTCTCAGTACATGGGGACAGAGATACCAACCCAAAGAGCATTCCTGTCATTTCCCACATGTATCCTGTTGATGTACCTCACCCTGCCAAAAATACTACATGTCAGATTCAAGATTTAAAAGCTCCCAAAGTTTGGGTTGAAGCGTCAAGTTAGGAAGCTGAAATTTCACTAATAAATTAAGATGCTATACTTGGATCCCCCAAATCTGCCGCTCAAACCCAACATAAAGCCCTTCCAAAAAGCTAGAATTCTTTCCAGCAGTTACAGTTATATCGAATAAATCTATAACCACAATTTTTCTATTTGGCCCAAAAGATTTCCCCCATAAAGGAAGAGAAAAACAGCTGTTTGTGGGCAGCACCACAGGAAATTGCCAAACCAATCTTAAATCTCTATTAAATAGAAGGAAACATTCCATTGAATTTTTTTTTTTTAAATCAAGCCCAAATACTATAAAACTTGACATTTTTGCAATGCTTTGGCTGTTGTTTGGTGACAGTGGTGATAGTAGCAGCGATTTTACTCATTGTGGAGGAGTGAATGACCCCTTTCTACATGACAGCCAGAAAAGGTACAGCGCTCTCTCCCTAATCAATGACGGGATCAGATCCTGCAGTACTGAAAAAGGAAGTTAAAAAAGCGGATAAGCTGAGCTGTCAGCTTCCAAAACTCTCTAGAAGCTGCACAAATTATACTATCACATTTTTTAAAAATAAAAATTACTAACATTATTAAAGATATTTCAGATTTTTAAAACTGATGCCGAAATATCTTGAAAAGATTTTTCACTGAGTCAACTGAAGTGATTCTCAAACTTATTAAGACTCGGGACTCCTTACTCTCTTCAAAATTATTGAGGAATTCAAAGAACTTTTGTTTGTATGGGTTATAGCTTGTCAATATTTACTATATTGGAAAATGAAAACTTCTTTAACTTTAAAGATTTTTAATTAACTCATTTAACAATAATAATCCCACTATATGTTAACATAAATCATTACAACAGATTACTATAATTTTTAAAACAAATGAACTTCAGGAAACAAGTAACATATTTTTACAAATCTCTTACATTTGCCCTAAGCAAACAGATTCTCAGATCTCATTCTGTATTCAATCGGTCCAGATGTATCGCACTTCGTTTAGCCTGTATAAAACTCCACTGTGTGCTAGTGAAGAGAATGAGAGTGAAAAAGGCAAGTGATGGCTTGGTGTAATTGTGAAAACTCCTGACCCTGCGTGGTCCACACTTGAGAACAGCCTGCTCTGCGGGGCGACAGGGTGGAGCTGCGCTCACAGTCCAGGATGCCCGCCCCGCCCACCCTCTCAGATTCCGGTCGTTTAGATTCCGGTTGTTTAAACAATGTGAGCATGTTCCCCAAACAGAACTGCCACTGGAGATTTTAAAGCACACATTTATTTAGGAGAGAGATACCATTTAAAAAACAAATAATTTTACTTTTATGTACACAATCAGACATTCCAGTAGTAAGTAGGAAGTTAAATTCTTGTTAAAGAGAAGAAAATCTAGGTAAGAAGCCTCTCATTTCATTTCAAAGTATTTTTCTTTCTAAAATTTGAGCTCATGACAGAGAACTAGTTAAAGCCTGATTCAAACAAGAATATAAACAGGTCTACACTAAAAAGGTATACTTTAAAACAATGGTGAACCGATCAAGCTGAAAGCATGCGTGCACAACAGTAACCTGGAAAATTTTAGCAATCTGCCATTCCAGGCAACTTTGTGGTCATTTCAAAAACGGTACTGCTTCCTGCCTGAGAACACTGGCAACATGAAACATCAACCTTTAAGAGGGAAAAACCATTTAGCTTGCAATACTATACTGAATCACCATCTTTCACAAAGATGAACATACCCGCTTTATGTGAACCCAGCAATATTCCTCACTTTCTAGGAGGTGATAACCTTTTTGTATATTGTTTTCTGAATTAAACTGCAAAACTGTAGAACTGGTAATACAGTAAAATAAAATACCTTTTAGTAGCACAAGGAGTTTTAGAATTGAATAAGTACTTGGGCTATTAAGGAGCACTAATATAGGTTTGGAAATTATTATTGATTTTTTTAAGTCAGCATGCATAATAAAAAAACTCTAACTATAGCTAGCAAACATTTTCAACTTGCCAAGAAACAAACTCAAATAGTTTGGGGGAAAAGGGGAGGGATCAGAAGGAACCCTGAAAATTTACATTAGCCCATTTCACTTTATATTAAACCAGTCTGTATTGTTTTAAATATCCCATTTATTCTTTTCTCCTTTTGACTTACGGCGAAATAAAGACTGTAACCTTTAATGCTTGTTAGTCTATTTATAACTGCTCCATCTACAACCATTTTTCTAATACAAACATGCCCAGATAGCTTATCTGAGTCCACATGCCAGACAACAAAGACCCACTGGCCTGCTGGAGAGAAGAAATGGAAAGCAGGAAATGAGAAGACTTAGTTAATCTCCAGATAATCGATCAGTGTATTCAGTCAAGTGTGAACTGAGCTGGGGAAATGCTGCTTAAAAAAAAAAAGAAAGAAAAAGAAAATCAAAGAGCATATGACCAGAACAACAATTCATTTTAAAATAGGTTAATTTTTGTCAAAAAGGTTCCCCATCACATTCAAGCACTAATGTAAAGTGTATAAATGTTAATATCTCTTGAAGTGAAACCTTTCTTTAAAATCCTTCATCTTCTAACCCTTTTTCAGAAATGCATTTTAACTTTGGATTTTTTTTCTTATTGTTTTTATTAATCATTTTTTTCCTAAATGAGATTTTTCTAAATCAGGTATAATTTACACACAATAAAATTAACCTATTTACAATTTCAATTAGTTTCATAAATGTGTTTGACAAATGTGTTGTATGACCACCAGCACAATCAAGATAGGGAACACACTTCAATACCACAAAAAGACTAACTTCTTTTAGAATTGATGAATCTGCTATGCTGAAAAAGCTTCTGTACCCATGAATGCTACAAAAACAACTTTCTACTTTAAATTCCTTCCTCCATTTTAACACACAGAGAAGTGAACGTGGAGAAGAACAACTCTGAGTTAGCCATGACACTTTTTTTTCTCCTAGCTACTGCTGGAGACTGCTACACCCAACAATCTCATGCCTTTAAAACCAAATAATCTGCTAAATAGAACTTATGGGCTGAGACTTTATACGGTCTCCTAAAACTCCCAGAATACAGATAACCGTTATAGTGAAAATAGTTATGAAAATAAGTGAAAAAATAATAATTTCCGATTAGTTTTATGGTATACTTTCCTCAAATCATGCACTAACCAACAGGGAATGAGTTTCTTCTATGACATATCACACTGTTCTGGAGACGGCCACTGAGGATCCGGTCGAGGAAAGCCCCACTCCTGACAGGGTTGACATTCCAATGCAGGGGCAGACCCTTTGCCAACCCCTCCACTACTCAAGTGGATAAGAGCTTTAAAAAAGCCATGAGCAACAAAATGTGCCACTCTGTAACCATACAATCCTAAGCAGGTAATAACTCTTTTTATATTGTATTTAGTGTCTTTGGGTATTATTTTCCTAAAAACCAGCAGTCTTCTCAAAAGCACTGGAAGATGGCAGGCAAAAAATGTGCTGTATTTGACTGCTCCGTAGAGAGACAGGATCTAACTAACCTTGATAAATCCACACACCAACTTCTCCACCCACAGGAACAATGCAGAATCCCAAGTGCATATCTCTGTGTCTCAGCTAAGGCTGAGTTTGTGAAAACTCCGAGGATTCTTCTACCTTCTTTATCTGTATTATTTTTCTTTTTGAATTTTTATTATAAAACATTTCACAGGTAAAAAAGGTACAAAATAATACAAGTATGTACTCAACACATTTGTAACAATAAAATACTGAAGAAGCTGCCTGTATGCTCCTCCCAGACAGGTAACTCTTACCCATAGCCCCGTCAGGTAACCCTGAATTTCCTGTTGCTCACTCCCAGGCAGTCTTTCATTCGTGGATAGATATGTTCTGCAGTTTTTACGCTTTGCATAAATAACATCCTGCTCTTTACAATCCTGTTCTTCTGCACTCTCCTTTGTTTATCCAGCAGTGTGCCTGCATGATTCATCCATGCCTTCGTTCATTCATTTTAAATGATACTTATTACCTCTAGGTACAGCATACAATTTATGTGTTCATAAATTTTCCTGCTGATAGACTTTGGGTCATTACCAGTTTTTCACTATTACAACCAAGGCTGTTAATAAACATTCTTATTCCTGTTTGTGCAGATCTAAGTCGCATATAATTTTTGTATTCAAATTATCTATTACTCTGAATGTTTGGTGCTGCAGCTAAATGTTCGAGCTCATTAGTATAATATTGTTTAAAATGTCCTTCTGCTATCTTGTTAATGTCTGTAGGATCTATAGTGCTGTCCCAGTTTTATTCTTCATACTGATAACTTGCTGCCACCTTCTTTATTTTCTTTATAAGGATGTTAACACTTTTATTGGTTCAAAGAAGCAACTTTTTTTGTTTTCTTCTTAGTATTCAATGAAGTTCCCTTTGAAAAGCCAAACCTGTCTCAGAGGTATGAAGGAAAACAAGAAAAGTGTTATAGTTTTCCCTCAGATAGTATGAAAAGAGAGAGAGGACAGGAGATGGTAAAGAGGGTGAAGGTGTGATACTTGCAAGGAACCAAAGGGAGAAAATGTGAAAAGGTGAAGGAGCAACGTTGTTTGAGGTTGCAGATTATCTTTACTGTACACTTCCTAATTCGTTTGTTAATTTGAGCTCTTCATTATTCTCTTCCTTTTCTTAGATATGAGTTCTTGTTAAATTTTTTATTAATACTTAGAGACCATTGATTTTATTCAGCCTTATTTATCTATACATATTTAAGGCTAAAAATTTTCCTGAGCGTAGCTTTAGCTGTAATCTGTAATGTGATATCTCTCAATTTCATTAACCATTCACTGTAAAATATTTTCTAATTTCCACTGTGATTTCTTATTTGACCCACAGACTATTTAAAAATGAATCACTTTATTCCACACATTTGTGGATTTTCCAGGTAGTCATTTTGTTTCTGATTCCTACCTTAATTCCACTGTGGTCACAAAACATGCTCTGTATGATTTTAATCTCTGAAATATGTTATGACTTCCTTTAAGGTCTAATATAGCCTTTTCTGATACATATCCCACATGCGTCAGAAAAAAATGTCCATTCTTCAGCTGCTGAGTATAGTGTTCTGAATACGACAATGTGCTCAAAATTTTTAATTGTGTTGTTCAATATTCTCTATCCTCACTGATTTGTAATCTGCTTATTTGCTTAATTACTGAAGGAGATGTGCGAAATCTTTCTGACTGACCATCAACAGTTTAGGATTAACTGAAGTATGGTCATTTAATGTAGTATTACATGGCAATGAAAATAAATTACTGCAGCATACAGAACCATGGATGCATTCCACAAACAATATGCTGATCTAGAGAAATCAGACACAGATAGATGAGTATTGCATAGTACTCATTTATATATAAATTGCAAAAGAAGACAGGACTCATCTATGTCTTAAGAGCTCACAGCTGAGGCTATCATGGGATTAGCGGCTGGGAGAGGACATGAGTGTGGTCTCTGAATACTTAAAGTGTTTCATTTCTCGACATGATTAGAAGTTACACAGAACATTTCATATAATGAATTATATATAAATTCACTGAGCTGTACATGTATATAAATTTTATTCCTTCATGTGTATATAGGCTTCAATAAAAATATTTTAACTTTAAAAATTAAAGTCTAATTCACAAAACTAAAATTCACACACACACGTATATGTATAACATATCGTGGGAAAGGATCAAGAAACTGGCAACATCGGTTACCTCCAAGAAGTCTGGAGTAACTTGTTATGCCAGAAATTAAGGAAGTGCTCAAAGAATGACTGGGATATGTGAAAGACACTTAAACCAGCCTGAAAGTGCTCCCGCTGGCCAAATCTGGAGCAATTCGAGAATCAAAATATGTAATGATAATAATGGATTATTACCCATCTAATAAAACAGGAAACCATACATCTATGCTGATATACATAAATGAAGAAACTGAACAGTTACTTTGGAAGAGAATATTTTCATAGTAGCAAAGCACCTTTCCACAAAATACTTACAAAGGATAAAAAACTTTATAGTAGAGACCTGGTAGACCTCTTCATATAATGTAATATTACATAGCAATAAAATTTTAATCAAGTGATCAAAGTGAACACCAATCATCAAAAAAAAAAAAAAAAACCAAAATACAGAAATGGAGTAATGCCTGCAATCACATACAATGATAAAATCTCAAATCTAACAATGAGGGAACACCATACAAATAAAAACTGAGGGACGTTCTATAAAGTAACTGGCCTGTAAATCTTCGAAAATGTCTTCATGAAAGTCAAGGAAAACCTGAAGAACTAGTGCAAATTGAAGAGGACTAACATGACAACTAAATGTAACACAAAATGAAAACCTGGCTAAACATGTATGGAGTCTGAGAAATAATGCAGCGAGGCTAATTCTGACATCTGATTGTTAAATTATGAATTATATAAGGAAATATCTTGTTAGTAAGAAATATACATTCAAGTATCAAAAGTTCATGGGACATCTTTTCGTGACTTACTCTCAAATTACTCAGGAAAAAAGTTCTTTGTACTGTACTTGCAACTTTTCTGTAGGGCTGAGACTGAATAAATGAAAGGTTGGGAAATAAATTTTAGTTTCAATTTAAAGGTACATAATCACAGGCACTGGTCACTAAAAACTATTCTGACAAATTATTAGACTTAAAGCTGGGTAAGTAAAAATAAAGTGACAAGGACAGGGTTCCATAATGTAGCGGTCAGTACGTCTGCTTTACATACAGAGAAGGTCCTGGGTTCGCACCCTGGTCCATGGTCTACGGTCTAAGGCCATGCCACCCTGAACAAGCCCGATGCCTGATCTTGGAAGCTAAGCAGGGTCGGGCCTGGTTAGTACTCGGATGGGAGACCACCTAGGAAGACCAGGTGCTATAGGCATAAATAATAATAGTAAATAAAAATAAATAAGTAAAGTGACAAGTAAATGTAAAGATCAATGCATGTTACTGTCAGTCAAAAATTACTTTCAGGAATTCTATCTGTGGTAAAGATGGCATTTCAAAATAGTGGGGAAACATAGTTTATCACTTAATTCTGTTGAGATTACTGGGATGTCATCTGGAAAAGAATTAAGTTGCATCCTTACACTTTATACTAAATTACAAAAAAAAAAAAAAAAACAGAATAAGGACTGAAATGTGAAAATAGAAGTATAATGAGAAAAATGTAAATTAAAGTTACCAAGAATATACTGTTCATCTTGGAAAATATCCAAGTAGGTAACAGTCTACTGGACGGGCTGTGGGGAAACAGACTCTCATGTGCCTTTTGTACAAACCTAAACCAGTAAAACCCTTACGAAGGGCAAGTGGGCAACACATTCGGAAATTATAAATATATTCATTCAGCTGTTTCCCTAGCCATACCACTGACTGCAATTTATTCTAAACATACACAAAATAACATGAATAAGTTTATTTAACATGAATAACATTAATAGGGAACTAATTAAACAAATTATGAAACATCTACATAATGGAATACCATGCAGATATGTGTGTGTGTGTGTGTGTGTGTGTGTGTGTGTGTGTGTGTGTGTGTGTGTGTACTTAAGAGGGAGAGGAGAAAATTTTCTATGTACTGATATGGAAAATCTCCAACATCTATTCTTAAGAGCAAGCTATAGAATAGTGTGCATAATTTGATAGCTGTTACATTTACTTGTATGACACCTTGGAAAAATACGTATGGAATATAACAACATGATTATCTGCATGGAGTAAGGTGTTAAAAAAAAAAAAAGAACTTGGGCAAAATAAAAGCCCATGGATGGGAGGCGGTCATCTTTTAATACCTTCTGATTTTTCAATCATGTAAATATATTACCTAGTCACATGCAATTTTTTTAATGTATACATTGTTTGGTTTATGCCACAGGCCCTTACTTTCTCTCTCTCCTTTCTTTCCACACTGGCATGTTCCTGCAGTTTTCGTTTTCATACTGCTAGCCTTCCCTGGATGACAGTCAGTGTCTGACTAACAGAGTTGGCAGAGGCAGCAACCAGACTGCTAGAGAAAATGAACAGGAACAAGCCTATTTAATTACAGCTGTCTGTGCCAATGATTAGGTACCCAGTCTTTTATACTTAGACTTCTAAGAATGTTAAGGCAAATAAATATAAAGCAGTCATACATGTTCTCGACTGCTTGTAGAAGAAAGTCACATACTCTTTTGCACACCCCCAAACATGTCACACCACCCTTACAGACATCACCTCAAAAATGTTGTTCAGTGTTGCTAAAGTTAGAGACACAGAGCCTTTAAATATGAAACCTAAAGTCTCTATAAATATGAAATATAAAGTCTCTAACTGAATATAAGATATTTCACTCAATTCTACCTTATAAACCAGCCCTGAAGTGAAATTAGAGTACTACCAACTCCTATTCACCCTGTGATATACCATCCAGGCTGTAAACACACTTAGAAGGGAAGAAGGATGTCATTAATAAGATGTAATTGAAACCCTCCTGAAAAAAGGCAATGAGCACTATTTTTTATCATAAAATTTTTCGTCTATGTTCGCTATTTCCACAAACCCCTCTTTGATTACAGATTATGTCTTCCCAAGAAGACTATCTGGCAGCAAGCTGCTGACAAAGTATTGATGGCGGCCTCCTTCCACACAGCCTTATTAGCATTTCTATTGCTGCACTGCACACACTGGCATTATAAATCACACACACTCAGTGTCATGCACAATAACCAAACAGTTACCTAACAACTAAGGGTATTACAAATGCATTGACTAATCTTTGCATATATGCTCTGATAATTAAATTCCATTACGGCTTCTACCTTTAAACCAAAAGGCAACAACACTGAAATCAAGTGCCATCCACAGTTCCCTCACATTTGCCATGAAATGTCACTTATATAATATAGTTCACATCCAATTACTGAACACAACCAGCCACAGCATCTATCACTTACATTAAAACAAGCAGAACCCAGTAGTGGGGCTGTTGGAAGCCATCACATGGCTTAAATGGATTTCTCACCTTTCAAATATCAAGGGGTCCTCTTTCCGAGAACATCTCACTAAGGGGTTTGGCCTTTTAACAAAGAGAGCTACCCAAGTTGAAAGAAACATTCAAAAGGCTGAACATGTTGCAAAGCCCAGCTCAGAGCTGGAGACATCTGCCCCTTGTGTTAAAATACAAAATGGTAAAAGATCTTTTATATGAAAAATAAATACACATAAAAGGGGAGCTTTTGTCAAGACTACTAAGAGAGAGGCAAAGTTATATTAATACCTACAGAGTCCTTGTTTTTGGCCAGTGTCCCACAGAAATTAGGGAGCCCTCCTGACCAAAGACCTATTAATTTCCCAGGTTTTAAGAACAAAGAAACCTTTCCTGAAGTCCTTGCTTGGAACCCCAAAGCTAAACCGGCTGCCAAGAAAAAGCTATGGTCCTCTGTGTTGCAGTTATCTGTGCAGTCACCAGGACCAGAACAAGCTAAATTCCACAGATTTGTAGAAATACACATTCCTGTTCGCCACCGATCACCAATGATGACATTTAAAAAAAGGATCAAGATAACTTCCTTAAACCTTTAAATTCAGAAAAGCTTTTAACCGTCAAAAGGAAACACTAATTGCTGACTACTGGCAATTAACACATAACGGAGCCACTACTTACCTATGAATTATATGACCATATTCTGTAGTGTGAGAGAGAAAATCACCATGGAGGGAGTTGTAGGAAATCATTTTCTTGCTCTACCAATATGACATCAGATAGGCTAACAAGAAATACTATCAGAGTTCTAATTGGCAGTAAATAATTATTGAGACATGAAATGAAAACAATGCCCCCAAAATTTAATCTGATCACACAGAAGAGGAGATAGTGGAATCAATGCCTGGGGAATTGACAGAGGATACTGCTTCTTTGCATGCATGCATGCATGCATGTATGTATGTCAATACCTGATACACCACATCACAAACTGGGCTGTAGAACAATGGTTCTTAACCTCCGCTAAGACCTTTTCTCTCTGAAGAAAAAGTGTGTGCCATGCAAACTACTGCATAAAATGTCGAAACATCCAAAGGTTCCCAGTTTCAAAACCACTACACTTAGCACCACATTGAAACATGTTTCTGGATTATCCGTCTCCTCACCCAGCACCCCACGAGAACATAAGATCAATAAGGGCAGCGATATCATCAGTTTTGTTCCCAGCTACTGCCAGAAGCTAAAACAATGCCTTGCTCATAGTCGACAATCAAGTAATAAGAACAAATGAGTGACTGAATGAATGGCAATAAAAATATATATTTATGTGACATGACTACCCCAAGCAACAAAACATTAAGTTATCCTAGACTGAAGAGACAATTTACAATATAAAATCTGAAAACTTTTACCCAGCCCTAAACCAGTAAATGACACGATGCTCCTCTATATCAACTAAAGCCTGCTCCTGGCCCATCCATCTATTTGCTGTAACACATGAGGAGGAAGAAAAAGTCTTCTAGTGTTATCCTATCAATACGAGGTCCTAACCCTCTAAGCAATTCATGCTAAAGGTAGATTACCCCTGGGCAGTTCGTTAAACACATGCTGGCTCGAATAAAGTCAGTTTTAAATAAACTAGTAATTTAAAATAAATCACAGTTTGTAAACAAAGTATTGAATTTTAAGTTTTCCATTTGTGTGCATTATATGTAAATCTGTCTATGTTACGACAAACCCAGATTCAACGATTGTGTAAAAATTTATTATTGTGCCTATGGAATACGAGGTGAAAAAATAATATCCACTGTCTTTCACTATAAACAGAAAATACCTTAACTTTCCTCTTAGTTACCTTTCCCAAAAGTGTTATAAATGGAATCTAAGTATATTTTTAGTTGATCTGGTCGTGATAGTCCAATGTGTAGTCTATATCTACATATATCTTTATAGCATAGAGATATGAAACAGCCAGAATTAAGTAAAAATAATGAACAGTTCCTAACTCAGCACTTTGCAAAATAAACAATGCCACGTTATTTTTTTGTAAACAGACATGAACGAACTCTTAAGAGTGTCTTTCTGTGATTTTCCACAACGCAGTCCACAAAAATGTATGCTACATAAAGCAGGAACTCAGAGCTCACCAAAAAAGTAACATCTTCCCAATTAACACTGGGAAAAACATAATATCTAGGTATAATATTCTCCTCCTCATAAAAATGACATTCATAAAGTATGCTGTGTAACAAATATATTAAAATTTATGAATTAAGTGTTCTTCGTGCACAATTGAAGTTTTATATAAACCATCAACAAAGTAGCGAGGGTATGAAAAAGGGCATGAGGGATTCAAACTAGGCTGCTAACTGTAGGCACTAGCATATTTGAGGTTGACCGTAAGAAAACATGATGAAAGAGGCTAAAAACTAACAAAATATAAATAGTAAAAAGGAAGGACACTTCGAAAACTGACATTACAGATGATGTCAAGTAATCTGGCAAGATCTTCTCTTTGAAGTTCAGCATCCTTAACACAGGGCCCCTTCTGGGGGATAATGGTAGACAAATTACTACAAGCTAGTATTAGATGTCCTGAACACCTAGACAAAAATTAATGAATAACTGAGGTGATTCAAACAGTTTGCAGCATAGCCAAACAGCCTCTGAGTACATTTACCATATAACTTGTCCATTTACTCTGGAACGCATCTCTTGCTCTGCGGTGAAGTCAGCTGGATACTGGTTAGTTTTAAGTTCTACTCTAATATATCACACAATAAATTAAAATGTAAACACAAATAATATTTGGATTAAATCCAAAACCCAAAATTTTATGAAACAGCAGTATAAGTTTTACATTTACTAAATTGCATAAAATATTTTAATCTGCACTAGATTTTTTAAATTGAGGCATAAAATTGAGGTGTAATTTATATACAGTGAAAACCAGAGGTTTTAGGTATACTGTTCAATTCATTTTTATAAAGATGTACACACACACACACACACACCACACACACACACACACACACACACCCCTTTATAACCCAAACACAAACCATTCCTACCATACCAGAAAGTTCTCTCAAGCACCTTCCCACTCAATCTCTACCCCACCTGCAGAGGAACCACTGTTCGGATTTCTATCCCAGAAAACCAGGCTAGACCTAGCCATTTAAATTTCTAAGACACTGTCACGCGGTTCAGGTGGTCACACCATCTTCACTCCCACCAGCGGAATGAAGCTTTCCTCGCCGGAGTGGGCCCCCTCTCCAAGAACCAGGGCGACCAGTCTTTTCCACTCAGCCACTCCAGGGGCGGTGCAGTGGTAGTTACTGTAGCTTTAATTTGCATTTTCCTGATGACTAAACAGCACCTTTTCATGGGCTTACCCACCATTCGCATATCTTCTTTTGTAAAGTGTCTCTGTTCAAGTCTGCCCATTTTAAACGAGTGAGTTGTCTTATTGTTGAGTCTGTTGAGTTGTAGCAGTTGTTTGTTTGCTTTGAGTGTTTTAAATGTATTCTGAATTCAGTTCCTTTCTCAGATGTGTGTTGCAAGCATTTTCTCACAGTCTGAGGCTTCTCTATGAATATTCTTAACAATGTCTTTTGATGAATTCAGTTTTTTTCCTTATGGTAAGTACTTTCTGTCTCCTCTTTAAGAAATCTTATCTATAATAAGGTTCAAAAGGCATCCTCCTGTTTTCTTTTAGAAGCTTTATAACTTTTGCCTTATATTAATAGAGGTCAATGATCCACCTCAAATTAATTCTTATGTATGTATGGTATAAGGTATAAGGTAGGCTTGTGTTTTGTCTTTTGTTTTTTTTTTTTTTTTTGCCATATGAATATCCAGTTGGTCCAGCCTATTTATGGAAAAGACTTTCCTTTTCCCATTGAAAACAGCTTGGTAAAATGTGTGGATTCATTTAAATTTGCATTGAAGATATAAAAGGTACATATAAGCTGCAAAGATCATTGGTATTTTAATCTTTGTATGTTATCACTAATATTGAAAAAATCATTTCCTCTTAGTAACATACTTTATATTTACATAAAATAAATAGTAATATTGACCAATGATTACACATTTTGAGATTTTCCCATCTGAATTATGCAATTTATATTTCACAAATATACTTATTTAATATATACGCATATGCACTAAATTGTTGTGACATTTATAATGGTTAATGTTTATGTTTGTGGAACATGTAAAATTTTAGCTATAATTGCTTTATATGTTAAATCAGATAACTGTATATATCAGAAATAATCATACAAAATGAAACAGTACCTTAAAACCCCAACCCCACTCACCAACCTGGTTGTTCCTTTGGCTCAAAGTAAAATTTTCCTGAAAAGTTAACATATTTTAAGTTACCCTGAAGAGATAAACTAATAGGAGAAAAAAAAGCTCTAAAACATATAGTCCAGGGCTGGGAGTTGGGTACAGGAGAATAGCATATTCTCATCATCGATGGTGAGATTTCACAAGCCAACCTGGGAGTCTGTTTAGGAAGCTAGGACCAGGGAAGCCTCTTGTTTGCCTGAACCTGGTGGAGAAAAATGTTTAGAAGAAAACCGAGTATCTGTTCCTTTGATGTGGGCTGGACCAACATGTGGGGAAACTCAGTGGGGTCAGGGAACAAACCCAGCTAAATAAATTGTTCCTCTGTCTGGTCTGGTATTCTGTACCTAACCCCTCTCTCAAGGTTTACATGGGAATGCTGGCAGCCGTGACAAACCGGTCATGATTTAAGAATTCACGCATCTGTGGTCCTGGGGCTTAGCAGAAAATTATTTCAATAAAAGCTAACATACCAAGAATTCTGGGAGGATGGCAACAGTGGCAGTGGGGTTTATGGCTCTTCCTAAATCCCCACAGAAAAATAGATCAACTTGAGAGTCAACCCACTTACAACACAAAATGAGGAAACAAAGTATCTTCACAAACCCCAACATATAATAAGCAGGAGGGAGGGCATAAACCAGCAACAGTCATAAGACCTGTGGTTATCAGAATCTGTAGGGGAAAAAAACAGAAGGAATAGGGTATCTGAACCTCGCCTTCTAAAAGTTCATGAAAAATAAATGCACGTAAAAATGAGCAAAAGAAACCTATTGAGGTAAACCTCATACAATGTTACTAATAGAAAATAAGGAGCATAAAAAAATAAGGAGGAGAATAACATCCCCACAAATAATAAAAGCACAGAAAACAAAACACAAAACCATGTGCACACAACCAAAGTGGCAATGCACTGTTTTAATAGAAGCTAAAAGATACTATTAAATAAATGATAAAAGACATTAGAGAGCAATATATAAATCAGACACAGGAAAACGCAAATGAAATATCAAAGATCATTTTAGAAATGAAGAATTAAGTAGGAGTACAAGAGTGAATAAACACAGCTAACCAATGTCTCCCTTACAAGAAAGAGAAGGTGAAAAAAAAAAAAAATTTTTTTTTTAGGCGAGTAACCCTTGCTTGACCTCACAGATTACAAGGAACTTGTCAGCTTACAATCCCTTATTTTTTTTATTTTAAATGCCTACAGCATCTGGTCTTCTTAGGTGGTCTCCCATCCAAGTACTAACCAGGACCAACTCTGCTTAGCTTCCGAGATCAGATGGGATTGGGCTTATTATTCAGGGTGGCATGGCCATAGACGAAAAGAAAGTGTTTAAAAGTCAAAAAATAAAAATAAAAAACTTAAAAAGGATTCATAAGAAAGTGACAAACATTAAAGACAGGCAAGAAACAACTAACATAAACATAACAGGAGCTCTGAAAAAGAAAACGGAATCTAAGGATAAGAACAAATACTAAGGACCATAATTTAAGAAAATTTTCCAGAAATAAAAAGACCTGAAACTTTCTTCAAGAGTACACTCTATACTTATTCATACAGATCCAGAAGGCCAACATTAAGACATTCTACTAAAATCACTGGACTTTAAAAGGAAAAAAAATTCTTCTCGCATCTAGGCAGAAAGAATATGTGAATTATAAGAAAAAATAATTGTATCATCAGCAGACCTTGGCAGCAATGCTTTATACCAGAGGCAAATGTAGCTGCATATTTAAGACACTTCAGAAAAGAAAACATGACATGGTAACTATACTTAATAACAGTGCTCTGCATATTTGAAAGTTGCTAATAGAATAGATCTTAAAGGTTCTTATCACAAGAAAAAAATTTCTGTAAATATGGATGAAGGTCAACTGAAAGTATTGTGGTGATCAATTAGCAATATATACAAATACTGAATCACTATGTTTTACATCTGAAAATAATACAATGCTGTATGTCAATTAAACTTTAATCCAGGAAGAAAGGAAGGAAGGAAGGAAGGGAGGAAGGGAGGGAGAGAGGGAGAGAGGGAGGAAGAAGACATGAGCCAATAACCCTGACCCACAAATATAAGGGCACAGCCAATTATAAGCACTCAAGAAGTCAGGGAATGTCATTCCTGTGAGCCCTTCCTAATAGAAGACAAACTTCAGACAACTAAACCGCCTGAAGAGACATCTACATAAGGACTAGTGGCAAGATTAAACATTTACAGCAGTCTTCAAATAACATCATTCTGTTCAATGCTGTTTCATTATAACATTGCTGAGATAGCAGAGGAATTTATCTCTTGTTTATATCAATTAGCCTCTGGTAAAGCTGGTTTCATTACGCATTTCATAAGTGGCAGACCCTACGGACAATGAGAATGAGGCCTCCCCGTGGTTACCTAGAGAACTAGGATGGATGAGGGCTCAGCAGAAGAAACTGATATACTGGCTGTGTACAGTGTGCTGTCATTTAAACATTTAAAACATGGAAGGAGAATACGGAGAATGCCAACAAAACTTTTTTTTTTTTTTACTCTTTTCAGTAATCATAATTGGTGGTGGCGGTAACAGTACTGATAATCTGAGACTATTGTCGGGGTAAGGCAAGATAAAGAAAAATAATTATGAGATACTCTCACTCCTGTGTCTCAGAGAACCAGGAAAAAAGGAGATACAAATGGAATATCGATGAGGTTAAATAAAAACTCTATAATCCTGAATTTGAATTAGAAATATCAGTATGATTTATAAAGTAAAACATAATATTTCCTAGCTCTGTTCACTGAAATTCTCACAATTATAATATATAAACGAAAAGATTAGGAATAATGACCAACCCTGTTGCAACGAGACCCAAAAGGCCCAGACTATGCTCTTGAAATATTCATTTCTTACTAAAAGAAACCAGTGATTCCAGAAGAAATGCTGGTTCTTGGCCTGCTGAACAGAATGTACCGAATGAGGATGGGCATCTAGGCACACAGATAACAAGGACACCATCGGATCACAAGGGTCATATCAAAGGACTTAGAAGCCATCTGAAGAGGCTCCCACCAGCCACGTGAAACAATCTGAGCCTCACTAAAGATTAAGAAATGCAATCATTCGAAACCCATCAAACAGGTTTAAGGTACCCAATGCATTATCTGAAAACAGAGTAAATAAGGAGAAAGAAGCATATAAGCCTTTACCCTATCTTTCCTACATAAACTGTAAAATTGGGTAACCAAATGACAGAGAGCACTGCTATATAAAAACATTCTAGTTAAAAAATGAAAGTGAAATGATAGAATCTTATCATTTTCAAATGCCCAAGGAATTAATGGAATAAGTAATAACATCAAAAAAGAACAAAAAACAGACATAATGTGCCTCTAGGTAAAAGTACACTGCACCATCTGTAATCTTGCCCAAATGGACGAGACTCAAGTCTGACCAAACCTCCATATCCAGCTACTAATGTTCAAGAAACAGAGGAGACATCTGAGAAATAAAACTATAAAAGAACATAAAGAAAGTGCTGTACTTTAAAAGTCAGGGTAGTTAACTTCATAGGAAAGGAGGGGACTGTCACTGCAGAGAAACCGGAAGACGGCTGCAAAGTCCCATTTCTTGACCGGAAAGGTTGTTACACATTATAATTCAGTAAGCTATACATACGTTTTGTGTGGTTGTATTTGTTTTATAATAAAGATTTTTTTTTTTTAAAGAAAACACTAATAACATATTTAACCCACACTGCATAAGAAGGGACATTAGCTAAAGCTCTGGTAACCAGAGAAGAAAACTCAGGAGAAGGGGGAACACCTAAAGGACAGCGTCATCATGGCAAAGGTACAAGAACTGCAGGCCGCAGACAGATGGCAGCTGGAGACCAGATGCCACAGACGCTCTCCGCACAGCAGATAAAAGATGTATTCTACCAATGTTCGCAGATTTATACATTTCATAATTATGTGGTTTCTAGCTAAAAGACAAAATAGCAACCAAACCAAAAGAACTAAATTAGAAAATGTATGTAAGGAAATAGAAACAAGATATAAGAAAGCAGCTGGAATTGTCACAGGAGTCTACAAAAGGAATAAATAGCTGCTCAGCACATACTAAACAAGCTCTTCCTAGTCTGGATTGATCAGAATTACATCCCTGCAGTAAGAATGCAAGACAGGACACTGAAATGTAAGGACAATTTTGAAATACAAATAAGTAAAACAGAACATGAAAAAACTAGCATCAAATTATTATAACAAACGCCACAGCTGCTGCTGATGGAATAAACTCCTACCCAGTCTCTGGGTCTCAAAAACCTTAAACTAAGGATTCCTTATCTCCTTCTCTCACGCATCTAACATAGTCAATGATCAAGAAATCCTGGACATCCTGTCTCCAGTGTCTTACTCAGCTTTCCTCTACAGACTATAATACAGGGGAAAAGCACAGGCTTTAAAATTACAGAGACCTAGGTTCAAAATGACTGTCAATATACTATATGACATGAAAAATTACTTAACTACTGAGCCTCCATTCAAAATCTGCGAACAGAATCATTTCTACCTTCCATTAGAAGAAAACACTCCAAGGAATCCTCAGTGCATACAGCATATAGCTCTAATTATTACACTGAATTTTGTTCCCTCCCTGTAACACAGACTGGTAGACAGCAAGGACATATTTTTTGCTGCACAGCAGATAAATGTTGCTTGATAACTTCAAGTTTCGACATCCCCTTCCCATTCTCATTACTAGCATCCTGCATCAGGCCCTCATTCTGGTTCATCTGGGCTATTTTAGTAGCTTCCTAATGAGTTCTATCTCTAATCTAATTTTCTGAAAGCATAGTTCTAATCATGCACTCATCTGCTTAAAAACCATCCGTGGTTCCCCGATGACTAACAAAATCCAGTTTCTCAGCACGGCCTTCAGAGTTTGGCATATCTTTGCAGCTCTATCTCAAACCATTCCCTTTACTGAACCAAGATAGATTCCAATATTCAATGATAACATTCTGCCTCTATCCTTTGTCTAAAATCCTTTTCTATTCTCCAGCCAAATCCTTCCAACCCTTGAGACTCAGTTCAAAAGCTACCACCACTTCGGGGCACCCTAGCCCAAGTCTTATCCTCAGAAAGCACACTCAACACTTCTCCCAGACCTTAATCTCTGCAGTGTGTTTCATCTCTCCTACTTGTCTTGAACCACTTGAGTACAGAGGCCATATTCTATCATTACTATTACCTTAAATAAATATTTATTAAACTCTTTGTATGTGCCACTGGACAGCCCTGGAGATACAGCAATAACCAAACAGAAGACAAAGGGCAGCGCCCCTCCCTAGCCGTGTTGCAGCTGGCCATTCTTGGGGGGAGATTAATTCATATCTCCTTTCTGCTGCACCAATGGACTTTAGTGTTATGCACGTAGTATTCATTTAATGAATGTTGGGTTGAATGAAACTGTACAGAAACACTAAAAAAAAAAATAACACTCCAGAATAATTTAAAGTAAGTTATTTAAAACCCTCATTTAAACTTCAACTTGCAAATCTGGCATATTTAATACTTCTCTTTTTCGGAAACATGTTGCCTCTTTTTAAAAATTCACCAAAGTCCCTAAAAAGGTAACTGAGCTACAGGAGTCCAGACCCACCACCCTTCTCTACACCTACTTCTAAGGGCAGTTGCCCTGTCCAGTCTCTCTGGGTGGCCATTGCTTTGTTTTGTGTGACTCTGGCCTAGAACTACAGCTAACTGTATGACGTGTGACCACTTCCAAAAGACTGCCAATACCCTGAGCAACCAACAAAACATCCGGTCCAGGATAAAAGGAATCTCTTCCTAATTCCCTCCACAACTTCAAATGGCAACTAAAGTAAACCAGTTAAAGTGGAGGTCCAGATACAAAGATGCAAAGTGGAGACAAGTCCTTTATTATCTATCTTTTTCAAACAAAATATTTATCAATTGAAATCCAAATCAATCGCTCAATTGCAAACAGGGGCCCAGAGCTTCTCTCACGTAACTCCCTTTGACCATCTTCTATGCTAATAGCCAAAATGCACCACCTCAGAAATGGCTTAAGATTCATACCTTAGATGAAATCAGATATTAATTAGTTTTGCGAAATCATAAATATCTACTAATGTTTCCATCCATTATTCATTCATTCAATGATTATTACAGAATAAGACAGATGAGATGTTTTTCTTAGAGATTTTGTACTACTGGAGAAAGGAAACCAACAAATAAACCAACGAAATAATTTCATATGATAATCAATGTCATAAAACAATAAGGACATTATAACTGGGCAATAGCTTAGAAAATGAAGAAGGAAAGGGGATGAGGCCATGGACAGGGTGGTCAAAACAACAGTCTGGAGTCCATGATATTTGTGTTGAGATCTGAAGGGTAAAGAGCCAGCCATACAGAAGGAACCCATCGAATCAAGAAACAGCCCGCTCCTCACCACAGAGTACTGGGGGCCACGGAAAAAAGTCAGAAATGATTGAAACATACTTGTTCTCTCAAAAAGTTTAAAATCCACTTAGGGAGGCAAATTAACTCGTGAAACGAATTTCATGAAACTGCATGAAAGCCAGAGAAGCCCTGAGGGCGGAGGATATGGGGGGAGCGGGGGGAGACAGGACTGCCCTGCGGCCTCCAGGTCCCACTCGCTCAAGGGCCAAGCTCCTCTGCTCTGGACTCCGATCCTGATGGCACCGGGGATAGCACGTAAACCACGCCTTCAAGCTTTTGAAAGTGAAACCTGACCTTTTTCTAGTCTTACTTAGTTCACACTTCCAAAGGCAACATGAAGGCAATGCTGCCAGGCAGCAGGGTAAACATACTGTTATTTTGCTCATCTGGGAAAATCTAACCCTCAAATTACATTTCCTCCACTCAACTATAAAGTGACTTGACTTCTCACTCCTGCAGCCTCCTCAGCCTTCCCTACCACTGACCACAGGCCTGGACTACCCAGAATCCTCTAGTAGTTTCTCTTTCTGGACACAGTTCAAGAACTGCCGAGTAGAAAGAGCTGCCCAACCAATTAGTCTCCAAACTATCCTGACTCAACTGTATCGTTCTGTCAGTGTTTGAGGCAACTGAAAGTTATTCAGCTATTTCAGATGTTAAGAAGTGAGTGTGAGCTTTCCAAATGTTTGCAAAGGAGAAAGCCAGCCGAGCTCTCCACTGAGACTCTGAGGAGAGGGCTGCAGAAGAGTCCCGAGGGCTCGACGTCAGATCTATGTTGTGTGTGTCCCAACTTCCACAGGGCAGCAAAAAGTAATGAACAAGCCACCTGTGTTGGCAGATGAGGCAAGTTTTTCTTTATGTGTAACTCAGTGGTGTGAAGAGGATTTTCTAGAGTGAAACAAGAGAAAATGGTACATGTTCTTCCAACGGAATGGTCAAGAAGATGATGTGAAAGCAAGAAGTCCCGACTCTCCCCATAGCTACTGACCATGCGTGACCAAGGCAGGTCTTTTCACTGGGCGAACGGCAAACGACCATCAGCACAATCTTCACTGGTTAAAAGGAAAATGCCAGTTGCTACTTCAAATGAAAAGTCAAGCACAACCATCCACTGTCAATGCCAAAGCGTCCAGGAAAGCCAGTTAATGGAGCCTGCCTACCACCTTCCCACAGTCCAGCCCAGCCATGGAGACTAACGCTTACCCACTCGATGAAAACTACATATAGTGGGAAGTGTCTCCGCCTAGAACCCGCTGCCCACCCCCGCCCTCCACTGCCCCGTATCTGTAAAAGCCAGCTCTGAATCCACCGGTTCGTCAGGACACCTCCTCCTCAACTCCAACCATCAGACAGGTTCCGCCGCTCTGTGCCTCCTCCGCACGGAGCCCTCCCATGACAGACACAGGCTGTCCGGCTGCTGTGAGGACATCTACTTATGCCCTGCATCCCCCGCAAGCCTTTGCACATGCTGTGGGTAAGAATTCAGATTTTCTCTATCATTCCATTTTTAATCCTTTCCTCTAAAGGTGTCTAATACCAAATGCTACCTCATAAGAGGGTTTAATACACGTTGGACTTAACACAAAACTCCTGCAATGCCAACGTGAAGTATTACATTCATAGTGATGACATTTTATCATACTTCTTCTCAATGAAACGAGAAAATGAAATTAAGATTTAAAAACACAAAATTCAAATAAATCACAGGCCACTTCATTCCTAAAAACTTGTCTTTTAAAACTCTCCCTATAATTTCCACCCATTATGCACTTACACACAAATACAAAAGAAGACCCTGCCTATTCTGAACCAGTAAAAAAGGTTTTAGTTGCAGGTGTAACTAAATTCACAAATTTAGTTCTAAATGGTGAGAACACCAGTAGATTTAAAGTCTGCTGAAGATGTTCTCTTGCGCAAATGATAACCCCATCATTTCGGACATCATCTGACTCTGCTCCTGGCACTCGAGCAAGTTTCTGCGGTGGAGGTCCAGGGCAGATCTCCTGACGGCTGCAGGCCCTGGGGTCACTGCCACTCCGGAAAAGGGCTGAGCTGATGGATCCGATCCCGTGCTGAATGGTGCTGACCAGGGTTTCAGACATGTCCAGCTGGGGCAGAGATGACCAAGCTGCCTAAGTCAACTTCCATTCTCCTGAATAACGAGCCCCTATATCGCTGCAGGGCACAGGCAGCACTCTGGACCGGGCCTGCCTTAGCTGTGTGCCCTCCTCCTCCAGCGCGCTGGCTGCAGTGAAGAACCAGTAATGCTTTTATAAAACAATTAAAATGTTGTGGCAATGCAAAACATCCATAAAAGTGTCTAAACGGTTACTTTCCGTCTCTGTACTTATCTCATGATGGACTAGCAATAAACAGTTCAGTCCATGGGCCTTGGTTTGAATAACACTGCCCTAGAGCTCTGACAGCAACGGCCACCTGTGACCATGAGGAGACCTGAGAATGGAAACCTTCACTCAGGACCACAGCAGACAGTAGGAAAGTAGCTATCTAAGGGTCATGGTCACTCTACCAAGCCTGGATGGCGCACCCTGGAAGACACCTTGTTTTGTATGAGAATACAGACTTTTTACCACTGTGAATTGGGTTTTTAGTACACAGACCCAATCTCAATGACTGATACTCCTATATTTACGAAAAATTTTCAAATTACCTCTTTTTATATTACCCTTTTTATTCTCACATAAGAATAGCTCTGTGAAGTAACCAGAACAAGTATTCTCTATCTGACAGATATGGACACCAATATCCTAAAAGATTAAATACCTTGCCTAAAGTAACACATCACTGACAGTAGAACTGAAAACAGAAGCCAACTGGCTTACTCTCTCCATATGAGCAATCTACCTCTCAGTGAATGAAATTACTTCATCATGTTCATAAGCAAAATCTAGGAATGATCAGAGGTATACTCACACAACACAAAGTGTGTATGCCACCGGGTAGACAGACACAACAAAAATGCCATGATCAACCAGTGAAGACAAAACAGACCTTAATGGCTGCGGTCAGAGCGCACTGCATCTTGCAGTAGTAACAGAGCATTTGTAAAAAGGTGATGGAGGGGCAGAAATCACAGACAGTATTATAATTTAGCCAGGAATGTAGCAACTGAACAAAGAGTAAATAATACATATATTAGTTTAGGTTATGACATAAACCCTCAAATCTAGCCTCAAATAAAATGTGTAACACTAATATGCTACACATCTAGATAAAAAAAGAATTCGTCAATAAGCAATAATGCTTCTTAAAAATAGTTTGGGTAATAATGTCATGGTAATAATAATATAGTGTCTTTTAATATAAACAATACTTGTGATGAGTTCTGTCACAACCCTTCTTTTGATGGTGAGGAAGTGTGGCACGGAGCCACACCGCTCACTTCCCAGGATGCCCTTGCGAGCAGACGCACATTCCTATTATTAAACAGCTGATCATTATCAGCCATGTAGTCTGTAACTGTGAACTCATTTTTATTTGGGTAAATTTTCTTTGCCAATGCGGGTTTCAAATGTTTTATTTCATCAACAACAAACATAAAGTACTTCCCACATCAATACTTATCTGTTAAATACTAACTTAACAGAAAAGTCATACTTTTTATTAAATGCAGATTAAAAGGTTCTTATGCTGTCCTGAATATTGTTACTTTTTTTGAAAATTAAAAATATAAGAAAAATTAGGTCTTGAACTTTAATGTATTATGTATGTTTAAACCTTTCCAATTTTCTTTCCGGATTTAAGCCAAAAAAAAAAATGCAAAAGAAAAAACAAGCTGAAAAAACATATTTAATTGTCCCTAGTAAACATATTATAAAATTTCTCAAGGATCATTAGTGAGAATGAGTTCTTACAAGGAATACCTGTTAGTGCACTATACAAAAAACAATTGAGAAGGAGGTGAAAGATTATAGAGAGATATTGGCATTGTTGTAGATATAGATATATACAATATACACCAGCTCAAAATAATAATAGGAAAGAAAAGAGTAATTCCCCACTAACTGCAAACCACACTCAATCCTTGTTGGCATAATGGAAGAAATGAAAGCTTTGGAGTGACTCTTTCAGGGGAATTATCCTCAAAAATGTATACGAGTTCAGTGGTCAGCAAACTAGAGCCCCACAGGCTATACCCAGCCCACCACCTAGTTCTGGAGTTTGACTGGAACACAACCATGGTGTCACACACTGTCCATGGCCGAGCCAAGTAGCTGCCAGAAAAAGGTGAAAACATTACTATCTGGCCCTTTAGAGAAAAAGCTTGCCACCCTGGGTGCAGAAAGCATCTGTCAGTAAGTAATGATGTCACTAAATTAGCTACCTGAGCAGCAGCACAAATAAAATGGGAGTTCTCTGGAAATCGACAGGAATGAGCCTTTTGCTTCATAAATGCATTGATGTGTATGTATATGTAGTTTTAGTTTAAGATATAAGATCTGCCTAGAAAACAGTTGATCCAAGCATGAAACATCTCCAACAAGTATGCCAGACATGAACTAGCCTGTGATTTAGAAATCTACTGAACTGCACTGACATGTTATTTCCCTTACAGAGAAAACCCAATTTGAATAACAAATTTCTCTAATGAATTAACTTCAGAAATTTATGATACATCATGTGATGTATCTTTGGAAACAATGCTGACACAGAGTATGTGACAGTGCTCAGGCACCACCATTCCCCAAATGACCTGAGAGAATTTTCAAGGTCAATACTCCTAAAGGTCAAAATCATCATTAAACATGACAGATACCTATGCCGTATATTAATTAAAAGGGAAAGTTAACTAGGTTTCACCTTGCTGCTTCCATTGGTGCTTAACCATTTAATTTGTACTGATGTTAATTTTTAAACAAGCATTTGAATTTTCAAATAAATTCATTTTGCTCCGTGTAAATGTGATAACCCAAACAAAACGATAACCCAAACAAAAAGCCAATGGGAAGAAAAAATATATAAAACTAGAAAACTAAGAATAAAAATCAGCATATTAAAATTCCAAAACTAAAAGATACAAAGGAATCTGTCCTGCAATATCACTGTTACATGGTTACTACAAAAAAAAGGGATCATCTCCGCAGCACAGGCCTTCCCAGTCACCGTCAGAGCAGTGCCGCACACTCACGTACACACATGAGAGACGTGATATAACCTGGACAACAATCAGGTCTGTAAAGCACGGGAGTTTCACTGTAATTTTATATCTAAACATTTCACTAGATTTCTTTGATGACCACTCTTGTTGGCAGTTGTCGGTCCATCTTCTAGAAGACCCCATTCTCCTGTTTAACTCACTGCCTGGTTCAGCAGTCACTATGAGGTTCATTGTATTTTCTCAAGAAACAGGAGGAAAGTGTCATTTCATCCAGGCAGGAAATAAGACCAAAGGTTGTCTAGATCTCAGCCCTTCTGCTTTTCTCCTCAAAATATAAAAGGGTAATATATCTCTTTCAGATAAAGCAATATGCTCGGAAGAATTTCAACTGCACCGAATGCAGCTTAGACTGTGTTCTCCAGATACTGTGACAGGACACGAGTATGTATTCTAAAGATGTCCTCACTGGGATTACAAAGGGTACAGCAAATCGACCTATTATAATGCCACTTGTCTTCTGCTCCTAGACAGATCACCACCCCGTGTCCTTACTCATTCAACCAAAATGAACCAGACAGGAAGCAGAAGCTGTGGATCTGGCTGGGGAAACAGCAAACAAATGACACACGGCACACTGCAAAAAGCAGCACAAGAAAAGATCAGACCAGCAGAAAGACGGCAGAAGGAAAGTGATTAAGCACCTGAAGGAGACCAGGCCGCCTACCGCCCACAGGTGGGACCTGAAGGGCACTCCCGGACACATAGAGGAAATCAATGGAGCTGGGCAAGGGGTGGCGCGGGAGTCCAGAAGCAGCATCTCTCGCCAGAGCTAACACTAGAACCAGCCTGAGTTCGCTAATCTCTCTTCGGTGCGCTCCCCCCACCGGGAGCCCCTCCCAGTGCCGGCAAGCTGCGTGCCCACCGGGCTGGTTCCACGCACGTACGCCACTCCAAGCCTCTGAACTTGACCTGTTCCAGATTATTTGACGACACTCGCTCCTTTCCACCCTTTCTCATTAGTCTCTCTTCCCTCTTCAGCCGTCTCCCCTCCACTCTAGATAAAAGAATTTTTAAATCTGATCAGTTTTCCCGGGAAGCATAAGTGTGATTTTATACTCCTCTTTAGCCTCACCTCAGGTTCTGCTACAGGACTAACATCTCTCAGCAGAGCTTTGTCAATCTCACCATGTTCTTCGTGAGGCTGAATCAAAAAATCTTTCCTAAACAGTACTGTCTCCACCAAAAGAATATAAATATGTCACACCCCCAATGTGGAAACGCTGAGGCAGAGTCCTGACTTCCCTCCCTCACACTACAGAAGGGCAGAGGGTTTCAAACTTCACCGAGAAGGCTCCAGTTGTGCCAGTCTGGTGTACTAGTCCGATTACACTTCCCCGTGTAACTTCTCCCAACCTGACAGGTGACGTCAAAGAACTGTCCGCAGAGGCCCCTCCTCTTCGCTCCCGAGCCGCTGTATTTTACTGGGACCAGTCGACAACTAGCACTAAAGTGGCACAGTGCGAGTCTCTCTCCTCTCCCACCAAAGCTCACCGAAGGTGGGGCCCCTTTCTTTCACAAGTGGTTGGCTGAAATCACAGCAGCCACCCAACAAATTAACCCTGCACCCCCTTTAAAAGCCAACATTAAAAAGAAAAAGGCAAATTAACTTCTTGTATGATTTTCTTTATAAGAGGAGAATATAAAACAGCGTAATCAATGTGTCAGGTTGACATAATATGCCAAATGCATTTGATGTTTGCTAAGACTTATTGCTAAAATAATCTGTTAAACACCCACTCACAGCTACAAAATAAGCAAAACAAACAAACAAAAAAATCAAGGTTAAAAAAATGTATATGTGCTCAAAACTGTTTAATAACTCCAAAAGATACAAAGCCTCTTAGGCAAAAGTAAATCACACATCTATTCAAGAGCATCACAAAATGGAAGGGAATTATCCAAAGGGCTCCTCTGGCTGACTGAATAATTTTCATACAGAACACCCAGCAAACATCCTCATGCTGCTGACAAACCACCAGCTGAGGCAAATCCCAGATAATGAAACATTGCAAGAAGGGCTCTTTTTAATAATTTAGCCCATCAGGGAGTGAGTATTGATTCTTGTTTTCGGCAGAAGGAGAAAGTGTTATCTTCAGCCTTACAGCTCAGTGACAACACCAGAGAATTTAATCACAGTGCCTTTCCTGCCATGCAATCCTTAAACTGTCACCTTGTTTTTTTTGTCATTCCTCATCTATTTCTAGAGAACCCCTGGTCTCATGGATGTGTCTTCTCTACTTAACCCATAGGAACCACAGCAGCATTTCAAGTTCTACAGATTAAACATGTCTGTCAATCACCATGTGCCAGCTGTTTTCCCTTTAAATAATTTCACAGTGCATCAGATAGCGTTCTGCATTCCTATCTTGTTTGTGAACAAATATGCTCAATATCTTAAGAGCAGAATGATATTCAATCACATGACAAGTGTGCCAATCTCTGGACATCTGTGGACATCCCTAATACATCCAAAATGTACTAACAAAAGGAAAAAAAACTGGGGAAAGCAGTTGGTATCAACCACTATTTCCCCATTCCACCATGAAAAGCCAGAAAATCCCTAAACTTTCAGGAAAAAATAACTAGATACTAAATTTAGCAATAATCCTAATTTCTGAGTATTTCTGCATCTTTATATACCAAAAAAAATATTCAAAAAAAAATTTAGACTGAAAGCAAATCAATGATTTGATTCGAGTATAAATCAAACTTCTCTCATCCTTTCAGAATGTTCTACACTCCAGTCGCATTACCCCATACTCCACTATTATTACCCAACTTTCAATGCCTCATCGTGGACAACGAGCTCCACCTTCCACTGAGTGTGTGACAGCAGAAGCTGGGGGCAGACATTTCTGCTGCTAATCTGCCTTTGGATCCAGGCACCATAATCCTAAGGCCTTAATTAAGGTCCAAAGGCGCCACACGCCTCTTCTATTACAGGACACCAAAGGCATTTCACAGCTATCTTCTTAGGCCCTTCTGCTACTTCCTCCAAACTGGACGTTGTCACAGGCCCCGGGGCAGTGCAGCAGCACCTTCCATTAGACTCAGACATCATGGAGAACCTCTGTAAAGAAGCCGCAGCCAAGGGCAGCAGCCTCACAACCAACAACACGCCCCCTATGTGGAGACGAGGCACTTCTCTGCCATAAGAGCACAGCAAGCTCCCCGCTAAGAGAGGTTCAGAAGGCCAGACATCAAATAAATGAAAACAAAACATAATTAAACGGCCTCATGCTATGTTAGCTAAAAAGCTGACATGTACGTCCATACAGGTAAATGCTGTATGAGCTCCATAAGCCCAGAACTAAAACAGGTAGGGTGAAAAAAAAAAAAACTTGAACCATATATATCTAATTGCTAAAATAATCGCCAGGAATATTCTCCTGGTCCCATGGCTCTCTCATTTTCATGGGCGGTAGAAGGCAAGGTGGAAAGACACCCAACAGTTACTTCTTTCTAAAAAAAAAAATAAACATGCCTACTAGGTTTTTCTGGCTAGTAGTGGCCAATCTCTCTCTTGACTGTATTAAATGCTATACTCTGTGTTGGTCCCATTCATTCATGTTTAATGTGTTCTTTTAAAAAGAATACTTCTTTACTCAATAATAAAAAATGTAATAATAATATGCTTTTTTCCCCCCAGTCTCGTACATGAAACAAACTAGTAAGTCAATGGTTTAGGAGCAACTTCTCAGAGCCAGAAACTGTTTTGGTGCTGCGAACAAAACAGTGGGTGAAACACTGCCCCTTCATTCGGTCTAGCCAAAAGGAGACCACAGACATAAAGTAGCCGAGGCATGACGTCAGGGACACTGGCTGTCTGTTTCTCATGAAGAGGAGCAAGAGATGCGAGGCTGGGGGGAGGAGAGGGCTAATATTTATATTTATTTCAATCTGTATCTTAGATTTTTAACACTCACTTTCTGGATTATCTATTTTGTGATTTCATTGACAGTTAAGTGCTATACAATTGTGAGTCTGAATAAGTTTACATACAATCCAGTAACTAGTACTACAATTATCACAAGCTAGTAAGTAAATAAGATAAACGCAATGTGCTACATTTGTGCCAAGTAAGGGCAAAGTCACATCACAGCAAAATACACTTAATACAGGTTTCTCAGTGATGACAGAAATGAAAGCGATAGAACAAACTGAGTTATCACAAAGAACCCAGAAGTCTAAACATGCTATCCATGGCTCCCCGGTCCCCATAATCGGGCCATAAGCAGTCAACAGCTAATTCATGTCAAAAGTGGCTCCTTTCAGCAAAACGTCATCACCCATTCTACTAAATTAATGTTGGTAGTTAGAATTTTATTAGTTTTGTAGTTTGGTCTGAATTAATTTGTAAATTGTCTCTGAAAGCTGTATTAGGGGTATAAACATGCAGATTATACCTAATTTGTGTGTTGGAGAAGGTGGGAAATTAAGTAATATGGGAGAGCCACAAAAACCATTTTTTTAGGTATATAAGATATTCAGGTTTGAGAAACATAGAGGTCCTGGAACTGCACCAACAGTTCTACATCCTGCAAAGGACACGACCAGACCTGCACTCACCACGGTCACTGGGTGGAAGCCAGACTTCCACACGCTAAAGCTAGCTGCGCATCAGGATCTCCTGGGAATCCTTGGAAAAACTACGGCTTCCGGGGCCTTACTCCAGAACCACTGAAGTGATATTCTGGGTTTATAAGTGAGGAAACTGAGGTACAGAGACTAAGTCATTTATCATTAGCAAATGTTGCCAACATCAATCAAACTAATACTGTAATTCCAACAGTAAAAGTGTGCATTTTTTTAAAATCACATCCATGATCTATTACTTCTAAGTAGCTTTTCTTTTCTGTCCTCTGGAGCCTAAAAATGGAACAAAACACCATCACAAATTTTTCCTCTTTCTACAAAAAAAAAAATTGAAAATTCATAGCCCTTGCATTGCCTTAAAACGAACGAACAAACAAAACCATCTGAGGGCTCAAAAGTTCTCTTCCAACCCCCACCTATCTTCTCTTTATTTCCTTCCTTCCCTCTTCTTTCCCTTTCTTTCCCTCTTTCCTTCCTTCTTTTCTCCCTATCTTTCACTTTACTCAAAAATCCCAAATTTAATGATAGGAAAATGTTGGTCTATTTTTCAAAGGAAAAGCAATTAAGAAAATTTTTTTTAATTTAAAAGGTGACATTCTGCAACTGCCAGAGATTCAGTGTGTGAAACTTGGTGAAAAACAGGACATTACATGGCCTCAAAGTTTCTCCCTATAAATTATTTATTAATTACAAAAGGAAGGTTAATAACATATCCAAGTGATCAAAGTTAACATCACCAATAATGTGACAAATGTTATCACATGCCCTGTAATGAAAGGCACTTAGGACACCATAACACTAATAGGACAGTCCTGCCTAAAATGCATAACCTAAATCTAATAACCAGGTAACAGAGAGCTACAAAAAAAAAAAAAAAAAAGGACTGTACTCTTTAAAAACATGCCAGTGCCCTAAGAGACCAAGGAAAGGCGAAGGACTGACCCAGAATAAAGGAGACCAAAGAGACACGGCAGCTAAAAGTATGGTGTGGAACTGGATACTAGGCCAGAAAAACAACTTGCTATAGAAGGCATTGTTGGGACAAATGGCAAAATGTGTCTATGGAAAGATTAGTGTTGCAGCACTGTTAAGTTTCCTGATTTTTATAACTACACAGTGGCTATATAAAGGAATGTCCTTGTTCTTACAAAATACATGCTCAAGTATTTAGGGAGTAAAAACTCCAGATGCCTGCATTTTCCTCTCAATTCAGAACAATGGAACAGAAGAGAGAGCCCAGAAATAGAGCCACATAAATATAGTCAACTGATCTTTGACAAAGGAGCAAAGGCAACACAATAGAGAAAAGATAGTTTCTCAGTAAATGGTACTGAACAATTGGACATCCACATGAAAAAGAAATCTAGACAGTGGCATTATAAACATGTCCAAACCTACAGAATGTTATCACAAAGACTAAACCCAAATGTTCACTTTCAATGATAACGATGTGTCAGTGTAGGTTCATCAATTATTACCTATTTTCCATTCTGATGGGGGATATTAATTGGGGGGGTGGGGCTGTGTATGTGAGGGGGTAGGGAGGTCATGTGTGGGAACTCTCTGTACATTCCACTCATCTTTGGTGTGAAACTAAAACTGCTATAAAAAATAAAACCTATTTTTTTAAAAAAAGGGCAAGTATCTGATAGACAATCTAATTGTAAAACATGAGACCAAAGATAGAAAATATCAACTTCCAGGCATGAGACATAATTTCTATAGACTCTGAAAAGGGTTGATGAACCTTGAGTATATTATATAAACTTCACTCCAGTCCCTAAGAAAAATCTGGTATTCCACCAAAGGCCTTAACATTTATGAGATATTGCCACCAGAAATACTCTGATATCCTAAAATGAGGGCAAACACTAAACACAAAGTTAAGGTAAACAATACTGCAAGCTCTACTTCTGTGTGCTGACCCAAGTCTGGCAATTTATATCATCTATTAGTAAAACTAATTCCAGAGAACTTGTAAAGCCTGGAAACTCCAATATTTCCTTAGACAGTTTTCGAAAAGTATGAAGCAGCCCAAAAAAAGCAAGGTTGAAAAGCCTAATAAGTTATAAAGGGTGATGTACTATCCCAGAAAGAAAAGGAAGCTCAATAAAACTTAGAAGTAATCAATGCATTTCACATAGTAATCAATGCATTTCACATAAGCATTCAAATGAATGCTTAAATAGTAGGCAGTTTTATAAAATCATAAGGTTAATCAAAGGTTATTCAAATCTATGTTCTGAAAATGTGGCTTGATGCCCTTTTTGTAAAAAAGGAGATAAGTATGATGGAAAGAGTCTTAGGAACAAACCGGCTAACAATTAGCTCTTATGGGAAAGCAACTGTTCCAAGTGAAAGAATTCATCTGCAAGCCGGGCACATGCTCTGGCTGGGTGAGTGTTTTAAGAATTTTTTAAACTTGCTGCATTAAAATCCAAGAGCTACTAATTACCATTCATTCAGGTAGTTGGATTAATTCAAGCATTTGTATTGGCAATTTTTCTAAGAATTCAGTCATTTTAACATCTTTACTTACAATCAAAAGTAAAAAGCAATAGTCATTTCTGGCATACTCAATGTTGACTGGGAAAACCATGGTAAATGCTGGAGAAGCAGGATATCCTCAAAAATCCCTACACAGCTCAATAAGCAACCAGATTAGAGTTCTTTATAAGCAACAAATAGATTAAAAATATAACTAGCTTTACTTTCAAAATAGCATTTTAAAATAAATGTTCACTTTTAATTATTAAATGGTGCCGAACAAAGTATAAAAAGCACCAGTGTTCGAAATGATATTTAAAAACGATAAATGTTTCACATAAGAAAATAATACTGTTTTAGCACTACCTTGACATACAGTCACAAAAGCTTAAACTAGATATGAAGCAAAAAAGTACTAGCTTTTAGAGAACTAAACAGCATATCGCACAGGCGGCTTTAAGAACGTGCCTGATGGGTGGAGGGCAGTCGCCAGGAGCAGAGGAAAGAGCACTGGCCAGAGACACCCTGGAGACCTGGCCTCTGGCCTGCGCAACCCGGCGTGAACCAGGAGGTCTGGGGAAAGCCACTGGGCCCCGCTTCCTGGTCTGTGTTCATGGAGCAGGTCTGTCTAGATCACGGGAGTGGATTTATTCCAAGGAAAAGGCAAAGCCCAGTTTCTTACAAGCACCAAATTTTGCCTGAAACAAACACACCCAAGACTAACAAACACAACAACTACAGGAATCATTTTTCAAATGTATAAATAGTTAACCCTTGAAAAACAAGGGTAAACTGCACAGGTCCACTTATATTTGGATTTTTCAATAAATACCTGTATTATTTTTGATCCATGGTTGGGAGTCCTCAGATGAAGAGGGCTGACTGTATTCTTTGGTCTACACCATTTTATACAAGGGACTTGAGTATCCCTGGATTTTGGTATCAGCAGGGGATCCTGGAACCAATCCCCAGCAGATACCAAGAGAAACTTAAGTTTTAGAGGAGTCAAAAGTTACACATAAAATTTTCGACTGCTGGGGGGCCCTAACCCCCACTTTGTTCAGAGTCAATGTAGATGCTATTAATATGAATGAAAAAGAAACTCATAGTAACTCTTGGTCATGCATCTTTTAAACAAAAGGGCACTAAAGATATAACCACCACAAGTGCTAACAGGAAAACAAAATGTACTGATACTAAAAAGGGTTCTCACGCCATGCTGCTACCACCGCTGTTCACTCACTCAGGGTGAGGGCCATCCTCTAAGACTCTCACGGGCAGAAGCCTTCTACTCCTCCAAGCGAAGGAGCAGCATGTTAGCTCAGGAGCTCTGGAGCAGAGCGGAGGCAGAGGCGGGCACCACTGCAGGGTCACTGAGAGCTACAGAAGTCACATGAGACCAGCGAAGATTATGCAAGGCCAGGGTACGCTGCGGAGCTAAACAGCAGGCCCACCACTCCGTAAAAGGCAGGCTTTCATACCAGTGCAAACCTCACGTTTTCTCATCTGCAAAATTAAAAAAATATCACAGCTTGCCATGGAAATCAATGGGTCAGAAGAGCAGCAGGCTGCCTGGGCACAAAGTAAATGCTCAAGACTAGTTTACCTCTTAACAAGCAGCTAACTGCTTTGAGGTTTTAAATGACCCGCCAGTTCTCAATCTTAATTTTAAATTTTTTTTCAACATTTAAAAATCTACTAATTAGTATCCAGTAGATTTTCTCTCCAGAAAACTGCACACACATATAATACTTTGCAAGCAATTTCAGGAAGTTCACAGACCCTCTTAAACTCAGAGATCACTTAGGGGCCCATGGACCTCAGAGTAAGAGTGTCTAGAAAACTTATAAATTATCTAAAACCTGAGGTTTGCATAACAGGAGTCTATGCGATAACAGATAATGCTTAATGAATGCTTATTATATGCTTAATAACATTCTAAGCAATTTAAGGAATTACTTCATTAATCTTTGCAACAACCATCTGAGGTAGATGGTAATATATACCCATTTTCTTTCTACGTGAGAAAACCAAGGGTTAGAAAGGTTAATTAACATGTCCCGAGTTAAACAGGAACATGTCAAGAGAAAAAATATGTTCTCTAGAAGATAATGCACCAAAAACAAAACTGATAGTTAAAAAAAAAGAAGAGATAAAGCGGCTCAACCCACTATTACAGTCTGTCTTATATACGGTGGCCACTTGACAGAGGTCTTAAACGCTCAAAAAGATATGAATAAAAAATAACAATGCTAAATAACTAAATCCCCTAACTAGCTCTCCAAGTGAGGAAGAGGCTAGGTGTAGCCAGTAAGAACTCCAGAGCTGCAACCCTGCCAGTAGAAACAATGTGCATTTCAAGTCCCTTTAAGCGGCTACACCTTTTCTGCTTTGGACAGTGTCTCTGTGGCGCCATTTAAACCACCTTACACTGGACCAGTCTGGGCTGGGGGTCATCTCTGAGTAGCCCATGGAGGATCTGGGCAATGTTCTTTCCTTGCCTTCTCACCTCCCTCACTCCCCCCGAACCCACCGATAAACAGTACATGTGTTAGAAAACATCCAAGCTAATAGATTCTCCATAACAAGTAAAAATGCTGCCTTCATAACACAAATATTTTAAAAATGAACAAATAAGTTAAAAATTTATAAAATCTTATGAGTTGATGCCATCATTACTGTAGAAACAGAGATCACATATACCTGAATATGCAAAGAAAGCTAAATTATGATGCAATCAATGCTACCCTATAAAAACTAAATTAACAAAAATACTCTATTAGGGAAGACATCTGGTGTACATGGAGAGAAACGTTAACGATATTGTCTGCAACCCTGTAATCAATTTTTTCTCCCAGCAGCTCTCTCATTGCACTGTATTAGGTCTGTGCCTGCAGAATTTACGAGAGCTCCACACATGGGGGGAGCTGTGCCAACTGGATCCCATTCAAATCCAGCTCAAATGACTTCGGCAGCGTGAAGCGTTGTTAAAGAACAATCAATACAGTTAGCTTTATGCAGCATCATGTTGACTGAAAGGAAATTTATCAGCTTATTACAGAATCTTCCCAAACCTCCATATGATGGTATCTGAGTACAGAACCAATCATAAACTTATTTAAATCCTCAGTGAGTGCTCGCTTCGGCAGCACATATACTAAAATTAAATCCTCAGTGAACACAACACTTTTACTGCTAAAAAATTAAATACTGGTCATTACGAATGCTAACAGAAAAAGCTTACTAAAAATCAGTGTTATTGTGGGGAAATTTTTAAATCTATTCAGCAAATCCTGGTTAGTGAATACTGTGGTCAATGAAACAGTCTAGCAATAACATCCATACTAATTAGAGAACGAAGTAAAAAAATATCAGCCTGAAAGACAAAAACCATTTCTTAGATATATAAAGAAACAATGGTAATTAGTAAAGGCTGCAGCTTCTGAGATAGGTAGTCAAGTTGGGACTCTGCTAATTTGTCCCTTAAAATGTCAATCTCTCTCTCTAGAGATTAAAATTAGACTTTTATCGGCTACATCGGGTTTTATCTTCCACTGTGAATTCTAGGGCTTCCATAATGTGAACCTTTTTTTCTGGACTAATTCTTGATAACTTACTCTGGCAACTATCTAAACATGAAATTGTCTGACAACAATTCCTGATTTTGTTACAATTATTAATATCCCGTATCTATTGCCTTGGTCCGCTCCATTTTGTACATGGACAACAGCCTTAGCCACCCAAATGGAACTTTCACAGTCTTTCCCCACTCCATACTTTCCAATGAAGCTGAAGTAGTGATTTGCAAATCAGCTTTCAGGGAATAAAAAAGCCTGCAAAGGCTCTCTTCCGCCTATCACAGAAAATCATGCTTTTTCTAACCTTGAAGATCCTTCACAATCTGGCCCCATTTCATACCCCATCTCTGCCTCCCGAGACCCACTAGCCTGTGCTCTTCACTGACGTCCTGCGGTCATCTTCTCACAACTGTCAGCTTCACCAGGCTCACTGCCTACGCTGCTTATAGGAGCAGGGTGACATGCACACCTGGAGGGGCCGGTCCTCCACTCTGCCTGCCCGCATGTTACTGATGTATCGAAAACATACCCAGCTCCTCAAAACCTACCTACCTACACAAAACTTTCCAAGTGCTGTAGCCCATCTGGAGCACTCTTTTTTTATCTCAAGAATATTAATAGTCTACACTGCAAGTGAACAATACATAATATGTCGCCAGTACCTTGTAGTGTGTGTCCACATCTGTGATGGCTACTTTGTGTTAGTTCCTAGTATGAGCGTGAGCCCCACAGTCACATTACATACGAGAGGAAGACAGGTCTTAAACTTCTTTAGTGAGTAGCAGCAGTTGATCAGAATAATAAACACCTGTCTTTCAGAAAACTTTACCCATTAAATCCTCACAAAAGAAGGAAAAGGAAGACAGCTTTTAGAAAGGGCGAGATATATGACAAAACAGCCCTCACGGATCACTAACAGCGGGTCTTGTGTTCTAAGGGATATAGCACGAAAGACATTTCATCTTGCTGTGTCTCACACGCATCCCACATTACTGCAGGTAACCGAGGGATCACCAGGGTACAGCTGAGAGCACTAAATCTATTCCCCCACCCACAGCTTTCAAAGTGTTTTATTCTCTATCTGGCATTGCAGAAAAGCCTAGCTACTTCTAAACAACACTCTACATCACCTGAGAGAACAGCACCCCAAACAGTTTATATTCATGGGCCGTGACGCCCAGTGGTCCTGGGACATGCGCATTCCATACTTGGTCTCAAACTTACCCCCTTTTTTCCCCATTTCAGTTGCCAACATCCATACTCGCTGCTGATTGCCAGCTCCTGCTCCTTGCAGCAGCCCAGCATGCTCTCTGCTGGTGCCAAAATACCCTAGACCACCAAACCCCACTAACTTCTGGAACTGTCCTAGAGGGGTAAGGCAAGTCCCGTATTTTGCTTCCTCTGTGCATGTACTTGTTACTCCTTTAAAAACACATACAATACAGCACATTTTTAAAGGGGCTCTGGGGAGGGAGGTAATATTCCTATTTTATACCCTATGGGATATAAAATATTGACAGCTTTTAAAAACGGGATTCTCCTTACCCCTACAGGCCCTCTCCCGGCTTCAGAAAGATGCTGTGGTGGCTGTGACGCCACCGGCAGAGAGCATGCTGGGGGGTCACACAAAGCAGGAGTTGGAGATCTGCAACAGGCCTGGGAGTTGTGGACCTAAAAAAGAAAAGAGTTTTAAGTTAACGTGCCCATTGTCCCCTCACACCCTGGTTACTGGGGGCACTCAGCACACAAGCAAGTGTCTGCACAGATCCTTTAGTAGATGGCCTCTGAAATATCAGAGGAATGATCTGTTCTACCACTAAAGTTAAACTTTCCGCATTACTCAAAGTTGTTTCCTTAGCTCAGCAAGAACAAACATATGACCCTTCTGGCTTTATACTTTAATCTGGATCTCGTCATAAAGCAGTATGGTGTGTGCCCCTCAAAATAACCAAGTTAAGATGACACAGTGCCAAAGCACAGTGACAGTGGCATGCTTTTGCTTATTAAAAACAAAATTTCAGTAGTGTCAGATAAACACAACTGTAAAATGAACCACAAGTGGACAAATGAGCTTTCTGGAGTTTCTAATGAGTGAGGCTAGAGTTGTAAGACACGTACTTAATAAGGAAATATTCAAGGCATTAGGGGTGTCAAAGAAAGATCCTACCATCTTCTCAAAGTTCTAGTTTAATTCTGTAAAGGTAAAGACAAGGTAAAAGACAAAGGAATTAATACCAGAGGGAAAAAAGACACCATTCAAATGAGTTTTAATTTTCTCACAATGCCCATAAGGTAAATATAATGAACAGGCACAGAGCATAAAATTTAAGAAAGAAAAAACTTCTGTTAGGAGCAAAATCAGTTTGGTATGGATCACTTTTTTTAAAGAAACTGAAAAAATTTAAAACCAGCAGAAGATGAGAGAGCAACTTCTGAAAGCCAGCAATGTCCTTATAAGTATCAAAAAAGATACCTCAGATAATAGGTTGGATGTTTCCCTTCAAATATTCTAGAATACATATGTTTCCCCCCAAAAACTAAACAATTCAATTTCATGAGGTTTTAAATGAAATAAAACTCCCACAAAAGCCAAATGCTCATATAAGAATCTGTTCTTAAAGTTGTTTTAAAATTACAGATAAGCAAACTTTTTAATATTAAATCATTTTTAGGGAGCCCTGTTACACATAATTCCTTTAGAGAAGTAAAGAATCACTAACTTCTTGTAATCCCAGATTTAATATGCTCCATTAACTACTGATTTTGTATGTCTCTTTTAAAATAAACAAAAAAGACAAATCCTGAGAAAATAGACTAATGTTGGGAACATCTTTATCATGGTTTTCTTTTTTTCTTTCCCCTCAGATCACCCTCTAGAGCACATGCTGAGCTCTACGCTCTCTGCACAGTCTCTGACCCCCGCTGCCTCAGTGATGGCCGATGATCAGATGATCAAATCAAGCGTCAGTAGCCATAACTTTCTCTACCACATACCTCCCTCCTGCCCATTCGGCACTGCAAATTCCAAATCAAAGGTTCAACTGTACACTAGGATGTACAGTATACTCAATGTTTTTCACCATAAGCATCAAATAAAAATGAATTTTTGATTAATCTCCTGCTCTAGGAATTCAATTTAATCAGACCACTCAAATCCTTATTTATTCAAATCAAGGGTTTTAAACAAAAGATACCTAGTAAAGTATTTCTAAATACCTTAGCATTATTTTAAATATGCAAGAGTTCAAGTAATTATTAAAACTTTTAAGTGTTAAAAAGGGCATCATTTTAAAGCGTATCATTGTTCTTATTTATGAATCAGAAAACACTGACACTATACTATCTCAGTTTATCTAATTTTCTTTCAGTTCTTCTAATGAGTTTTTCTTGGACTATTCTGAGCTGATTCTTACACAAACATACACATACACGTACAAATTACAAATTTCCAGTTCTAAGAAACAAAGTCTGAATTATAAGACTTAACCAATATTCTTGCATAGCAGCCTTCTGCAAATATCAAATTGTCTCTAACTTTCTTAAGCTTTTTTCAAAAAAAAAAAATTAGACTACCTAGAGTCTTCTGCATTGAAAAAATTTCACATAGGAACAGGTTTAGTAACATTTCAGAAAAAAAATTTGTGGAAATAAATATATTTAAGTAACACTTTTCCTTAAGAGTCCTAAAATCCAAATCAATTAGGACAAAATTAATTACCCAACTTCAGAGTAATTGTGAACCATTAAAATTTTAAATCCCACATGGTCTAACATGACTGTCAGTCACAAGTGAAAACAGACCGTTGAGAAGCTGAATAAATGGGGCCAATAAGATCCTCTGAGATTATTTATTTCTGAAGCCTCATTTTGATTTTCGCTTATGTAAATACCACCCCCTCCATTTATAAGTTGATATTCATATCATACAAAATGGTTGTGGTGATTCAAAATAACTTTTATTCCACAATTAAGATATCCAACATCATCATATCAGACAATATCCATCAAACTCAAGGCTAACTGATTTCATCTTACTCTTGCTCTTAAAGAATTAAATAAAATTATAAACTTCAAATTTGCATGTGAAAAGAACTTTTAGTCCTTGAACATATACAGCAGGTTTTCAAATAACACTGTCTTGTTCATCATCATTTTGTTTTAAGACTGTTAAGATGCCTTAGGAATTTGACTCTTTGTTTCTATGAATACTACTGTGGTAAAATTGGTTCATTATATGTCATGTCTCTTAAATTCACAGAACCTATCGATGATGTTGTGAAGACTTACTGCATTTATTCTGCATTTATTCTTGGTGGCTTACTCCAAACACAGCATGGAGTAAGCCCAATCCACAACTGTAGTTTATTACAATGTTTACAGACAGGGATAAGCAACCATGCGCTTTATTTTAAATAAAGAAGGGAGGGGAAAGGTGGGGCCTCCAGAAAAATACTCTAGCAACCAAACCAGTAATGTACATCTGTTCTTGGCTCAGAAATCACTGTATAAGAAGCATACTGTAGCAAAGATGCGCTCCCTCCTGACAGGTGAGAACAACTAAACTCACAGAAGGGAACAACTCCTTTTGAAGAACTGTCTCAGCTCTGTATCCCATTATCTCTTTAAGTAATGCTTAATTCTTCACTTTACAAACTGAAAATGCTTGATAATAAACTTCGGGGTTTTCCTTTCATTAATCCAACACTATACTCATGTCACAAAGCTCTAACTTGGTGGTAATGACCTTTTTGCAGAAAACATACCAAGAGGGTAAGAGAAAAAGGAACTACAGCAAGAAATACTCAAGTCTTCAGGCCTAACTTGAGAAACTATGGAAATAAAGAGAAAAACCACCACTGTTTCATACAGAAACAAATCATCTTACCGTTAAGGCATTTTTCATATCAGCTGGCTTTCTCTGGGATGTTTACATATAGACTAAGCCCTCAGTTATCTTTGCCAAAAGTCAATATTATACAAAATTCGAAACACATTATAATAATGCCTAAAAATGATCTGACTTTGGCTATACTCAGGTAAACTTCCTGAACAAAATATGAAACTGAGTTTTATTTTAAGAACAGAGTTTTACTATTTAGGTATATAAAATACTACATACTGCAGGCTAACCAAAATACTACACAGTTGCAAGCTTAACTAAAGGTAAAGAAGCAGATCTCTTTGGCTTGTTTAATAAACAGAAGATTAATTTGTAATTAATGTATGTATTGTATACTATTACAAAAAGTTTTTTTTTAAACTTTATCCAGAGAAATTTTTCCACTGAAATGTTACTTCATTCAATATTCAATAAATATTTATTGTGAACCTTGTATGGGCCAGGCAATATGCTAAGTGCACAGTATACATCGATGAATAAAACAGGTGTGATGCCTGCCCTCACAAAGCTTAAACCCAGAGCACCAACTAAACATCAGTGTCATGATGACTGTCATCCCATGGCCCAGGCACTGTGCTATCCACTTTGCAGACTGTATCCTTTAATCTAAAAACAACCTATGTGTACAGTTAGTGCTTTATATCCCAACTTCCCAGGTAAAGAAAGCGATATTAGGAGGGTTAAGTGTCTTGCCCAAAGTCATAAAAGGTAGCAACTGATGAAACAAACTGATGTCAGTCTCTCAGCCCATGCACTCTACCACCTCTCATCTCAGTCCCAGAAAAGCATCTCACATCCTGAATTAGTTATGCTCAAATTAATGTGGATTTCCTACCTCATCCTCAAAAGTTTTTAATACAAGATTTACCTAATATTAAAATGAATGCCCATTTCCTGAATGCCCACGCACATCCTTTGCCCAGTGTAATTGTGGTGCACAATGCATAATGACAATTAACTCACTGTGTGTGCACATGCATGTATGCACAAAGAGTGCATGTTAATGAGTCTCCCACGTCTCCCAGCATTATCTATGTAAAAGTCTCCAATAAAAAATAAGATATAATTCCTTATCCTCAGTAAGTTTTCATTTTAAAGACGAAAAAGCAGCTTCTTGCTTTTAACCCACTTCTGAGAACCTCAACCTGGGAGAGCAGGCGATCTCAATGGCAGATGGAACCTAAGCTGCAGCGAATTTCTCTGCAGCCGCCTCACTTCTGTTGCACTGCGCTGATCAGCTTTTGGGACAGGGTTCTGGATACCCAGAAAAAAATCCCAATGTTCCTCCTCCAGCTGCTCACATCTGGCAATGAAACAAAAGGGACAGTACTAAACCCTGAATAATCTGGCCCCCACATGCACAGCAGTAATGGAGGCGTGCCTTCTCTGAGGTGATCCCAGAACGCGGCCTCGCTATTCTGCGTTCAGTCAGCACTGAGCGCCTGTGCTGTGAGGGACTGAGATGGCACAATCGCCCGCTCATCCATGCGGAGCTCTAAACAATCAGCTGAAAAGCCACAATACTCTAATGACATATCCCCAACTCCATGAAATCTCTAGACCAGGCATCAATTTTAACGACAACATTCCAAATAAGGGTCAAAATGCATCAATGGTATTTGCTCAAAACAACATGCGTAATAATTACATATCCTACATGAAAATGCATTTCATAAACAGGTGAAGAATGGATAATTATATAACTCTAGGAAAACCAAATCATACTTGTTTCTATTGTATGAACGATAGAAATTCATTAGGAATCCACACAGAATTCCTGTGCAGAAAATTAAAGGAATAGTTCCAATCACTCTTCTGTGAATGAACTTGGTATGAACTACTACTGCTAGAGCCAGACAAGGTACTCCCTGGCATTACACTGACTGAAAATTATTCACTCAATGATCCATTATCTTATTAACCATTCTCAGAATCCTGATTATTTCTAGACAGCAAATTAACTATAATGCTTAAGACCTAGATTTCTATAAAAATAAAGTTTGTTGCTTAGTAAAAGCAAGAAAGAAATCTTTCCTTTGGGACAGAAAGTGAACGGCTTCCTCTACAATAATCCAGTTCTCCAAAGAGGGCTGATATCCAATAATGCCATAGTGTCTGTCCTTAGAACCTAAGATCACTGAAGGACAAAGCTATAACTTATATTCTTCTTCAGTCCCTGTTATGGTGCTGAGCTCAACAAAGAACACAAATAGGCTCTCAATAAATGCCTGCCAAAGGCATTGATTACAACTCAAAACATTTTTAATTGCACTCCGCAATACAATGTTCCTTGGTGATACTGAACTCATTCAGAAATAAAATTCTCAAAGCGAATAAGTCACACAGTGATGTAGAAATGCTGTGGGGGTACAAGCAGGAGGAGGGCACTCTCGCTCCCCGCCTTTGGCCTATCTCCTGCCCTCCACACAGTCGTCCCAATCCTCTGCTTCCCCTGGCTTCCTGGCCTACCACGCCACCTTGCCTATGACCTGTTTATGCCTGCCCCAACGCTGTCTGCACTGAGGCAATTCCTGATTCGTCCTTTCGGCTTTGCCCTCTGCTAACTACTTCAGTCTCTCAGTCAATCTTTTTGAGCCAGCCACAAAGACCACAGATTGCAATTCCACATTACTATTCCTTCAAAGAGCTAAAGACTTTGCCAACTGCTTTATTATTCAGTTCAGAAGCCTAAGGTGCAAAGCTGCCTTATTTAATTGATGATCTCTCTTTCTTCCTGCTTCTAAGAATACACTGTCCATAATTTAACCTTACCTCTACTGTTCTCCTGAGCCCCTGCTTGTGACAATTTGTTCCATGGATACTTTGTCATTGTAGTCAAACAAACCCCTGTCTCTCAGTCTGTAAATAAACCCAACCTAATGAACACTTCTTAAGAGAATGAAGGCTTCCTAAAAGAACACGTAATTCCCTTCCTTGGAAAATGCCACTTCCAAAAACCTCAGTTCTGTCAGGAACTCAACTGCTTTCACCATCACAATTCTCTCCTGCCCTTGTGAGAGTGTGGGCTCCAAACAGACCTACAATGCAGGATAGACAGGTGTTCTCAGTCCTGAAAGTTAAAACTTTAAGAAAGCGAAGTCATGGGTCTCATCCTCAAAGACAAGGTGACCACATGACCTATCATCCAAACAGGGAAATCTCTGAGAATGAAAAGGGACAGTTTAACAGTTTGCCAGAACGACATGTATAAACCTGGTCATAGAAGCGGCTATGTTCCATATCACAGACTCAGATTCTATGGGACATAGGTACACAGCCATGAAGCCAAGCAGGTCCCCACACTAAATCTAAACTAGTTCATGAAAAGTTATCTCATACCAAACTAGTTCATGAAATGTTACCCAGGATCCTCAGTTCAATAAACTGGCATTGTTCTAGGGACTGGTCACAGTTGTCTCCTTATGCCCAATTCTCAGTTCCTTAGTCTCTGACGTGTTTTAACACTGTATGCTTACTTAACATAGATCATAAAGGGCATTCACCCAGTTCTTTTTATAGTCCCAAAATATACCTTATACCCACAAACTCACCATGGTAAAAGGTAAAATACATAATTAAACAACAACATTTCAAAGCTATTGGGTTTTTGCTTTCCATTGCTCCACTTGCCATGCATGGTATTTCCTGTGGGCAAAACCAACTCCAATTTCTTCTTTTTAAAATCTTGCAGAGAAAAAAAGGAAATTTCCTTCTGTTCATCTTTTCCCCTTATACCTTGGGTAAGCTGAAGAAAAAAAAAACTATTATTATTCTCATCTAGCAGGTTACCTTTTCATAAGTAGTACGGAGAACCAAGGAAAGAAGAAAATGAGTATCCAGACAATAACATTTCTTCCAGAAGCAAATATTTCATCATCTCTATTATTCTTATACAACTGAGTATGGGGTGAATCCAAACAAAAACATAAGACATAGCAGAGCGTGAGTCAGAAAAAAGGTATCTAAACATATCGCACCCTACTTCCCACGTTGTTTTTGCAGACCACTTAAATGCGTTGTACTAGACCAATACAGACAACAGAAGCTTCAGCTTTTTACTGCTGTTAATACCCTGAGCAATTACTGTAACTCAGCAGGAACCTGTGCCCCGAACAGCAGCTATCACACTGTAATCAGCATTTCATAAGCAACGCTGTTCAAACATGAAGGCACCAGCTAACGTGCAAAAATTGTACAAAAGGGGCTTAGATTCTAATAGGTAAAAGAATAATCTTTGCAATTTTATTTCACAGCTGTATCTTTCCCACTGTTGGTAAAAATCACACACAAAGTGACCAGGGAAAGAGCAGTAGCAGCGGCCACAAGCAAAAGAAAACTCTTCAGGAAACAAGGCCGCTGCCCATTTTTTCAGATGTCAACGCAGCATCTGTAAAAAAAAAAATCTTAGAAGGAAGCATATAATAAACAGCAAAGACCTCTAAAAGTGGTTAAGATTTCATGTTGACATAAAACCGGAATAAGACGCATTTGATTTACAAGATTAAACTGCAAGGCCACCTTGCAAAACAATGAGGGAAGTTAAAAGCAGTTTACACCAAGAATAAATCTTGGAAGTAAATGGGACATTTGAATTTCTTTTAAAACAGTAAGCCTGTATTACTTATGCAATAATTTTCAACACAGAAAAATAGATGACGTGCAACATTTTAACTAGCTAAATCAAAATATACTAATTAGATATTTGGGGACATTAAAATGATAAAAAGAAACAACGAAGTGGAGTTAAAGATCTCTTCAGATTATATTACTTTTCTTTAGACTAAAACATCACAAAGTTACAAAGCGTTTGGAAAATAAGGGCTTCACAGGTACTGAGATAAATATCTCTACAGAGCTAAAGAACTAAGATGTCTCTACTATGTGCAGAACAGAGGTTCACAATCTTCAAGTACAAGGATCCCTCTTTAAAATCTAAATGTTTCAAAAGATACCCAAATAACAGTACTCCAATAATATTTCATTTATCAATTGTTTGAGGAAAATATGTAATAAAGTGATTCTTAACTGCATATTACGTTAAGTAAATTTTTTTAAACCAAAGGAGCATATCAACACATTTGAAAAGTAGTTGTGCAGACATGTATGAGGTATATTTACCTATTTAAAACAGAGAATGTTTATTTGCAGACTTTTGCAAATTCTCTACAAATATCCAAGGATCCAAAGCCCCAATTGTGGGAACCATTCATCTAAAATCAAGAGATCACAGTGGGCGCAATCAGCACTTATGGACTTAGGGAAAGTTTTCAGTGAGAAAGTATAGTAGCTATAGCATCCCTGAGCCAGACTTCCTCCCCCAACCTCCACCACTGGGAGACCCCAAAAAGGTTCAAGATACAACCATACTCTCTAAAATATCCAAGTAAATTATAGTCGCCACGAAAACTAGTCTCTGGCCCGTTTACATTCTTTGTTTTTCAACTCATCAAATGCCAAATGTACTTTTCTTCAGGCTCTTCACAATGGCTGAGAAGAAACAAACTACTTCAGAAACTCAAGGGAATCTCAAAAATTGTTGTCAGAACAGCTACTAAAGAAATGAAAACAAAAACTTCATAAACACTGTGTACAGCATAGCTTTATAACACTAAGTGTGACAACACTGAAAAGCTAGAACTGGTGACTGCCTGCCTCACGTGGGTGCCATCGCCACCAGGCAGCTAGCGTGGATGGTAACGTGGCGATCCGTCAGTGCGGTGGAGAAGCAGCCAAGGGAGACAGACGGCCCGTGGAACTGGGGAAAGAGAAGGTCCGGAGCAGAATCAACAGCACATTAGGAAATGCTTACCAGTTTGAAGTCTTGAATGCTACAGATGAAATACGGTGTGTTTGGCCTCCGACTCTCGATATACACACAGTCTTTAAAAGAAAAAGAAATTTTAAAACAATAGCATTTACTTTCAAGGGAACAAAGACAGGGCCCGTTAAAGCCACTGTATAAACAAATTAATGACAAAACACATACATTTACAGAAAATTTTTTTCTCAAAGGTGACGTTAAATACAAATAACTTTAAGCTAACGGAAAACAGCCTTTGGATTCTGTTGACCACTTTTCTGATAATTTAAAGAACCTGATAAAGCCTCAAATTAGTTTTCAGGGTCCCTGAGGAAGGGGAGTATCCATATTCAGATGCAGGTACTTCCATAAATAGAATCACTTGCTCAAAGTTACGCACCAAGACGAAATCTTGATTATCTTATTCTGACAGATGTTCCCATGTTCTCAGAAACATTAAACGGCTTTGCCAAGTGCTATTTTATTTTCAATAACAATTTCGTGAGGAGAATAAGTGAAATGTAAACAAGACTAGCATGAACATGCTAGTACAATGACCCTTTCACCTACACCAAGAACGAGAAAGAAAACTAATCTAATCTCTTGTGGTAACTTGCTATTAAATTTTAACCATAACACATTGTATTTTCTAATTGTAAAGAAAACCAAGGCAGTCCATCAGAGATGGGACGAAGTAACCAAACTACACCTTGCTCAAGGAAGAGGGACCGACTCTTCCTTCAATCATGCTGCATATGGCAGCGGTCGAGTGACTGTGTTTGATGCTTTCGGCAGCTGGAGTCTAAACGTTGCTTTTTTAAATGGCAGGTTAAGGTACACTTTTTTTAAAAAAGCAATGATTTTAAGAGAAGCACTGGCTCTAAAGGGATGTAAAACCTCTTCACATTATAACCCAAGATTATTTTAAAGTTTAGGAAAGTCATTTATTATTATTTTATTTATTTATTATTATTATTTATGCCTGTAGCACCTGGCATCTCCTATCCAAATACTAACCAGGCCCAACTCTGCTTAGCTTCCGAGATCAGACAGGATCGGCTTGTTCAGGGTGGCATGGCCGTAGACCACAGACCGTGGCTCCACTGGGGCACGAACCCAGGACCTTCTGTGTGTAAAGCAGATGTGCTAACTGCTACAGTATGGAACCATGTCCGAAAATCATTTATTATTTGCTAAAAAGTAAAGGCATCTGCAGCCAATCAAATTTTCTAGACAGCGACCGTAATGCCCACACTGAAAATGTCATTTGTTTTATCTTTCCTCATGACCCTTCATAATGACTATGTCTTAGTTTTAACTCAGATGCTTGAGAACGCAGGTGGATTCCTCTACCGCCTCATTTCCTACATATTAAGAGCCAAGAAAAAGCAAAGGAGCAGAGCTCTGGAGCCATCACCCAGTGGACAGTGCAGCCCTACCGCACACACTAGCAGACCCACTGAGGATCACGAAGGAAGCCCTCACTCACCAAAGGGCACTTCCTTCCACGAAACTTTCTGAAAGATATCAGGATTTTTGCAGTTGTTCCACAAAAATAAATAATCCGAAATGTAATCATTTGGTCACCCAGAATTTCTCAATTGATTTCTCTACTCAGATATAGACTCAACAGCAGAGGTTCGATCCCTGTATCCACGTACAACAGAACACAACAACAGCAGCTCAAGAATGAACTGTTGAACAAGCTTTGTATCTTGTTCCAGAGTCCAGGATGCTAAATAACTCCGTTCAACATTCAGGCAACATCATTTAACATGCTAATCTTCTTAAGAAACAAACAAGACCACTCTTTCCACTGTGGTAGATATGTCTTCCTACCCCTCATTTGGCATTCGAGTCAAAACAGAAAAAAATCTATTCCTAAATAAAAATTGTACCTCCAACTTGCACAATTTTGGGACAACCCAAGGTTATTAATTTCTGTGCTCCAATCTCTACTGCACCACCCAACTACCAACCTTTCAATTCTCTACATATGAATTATTTACTCACCCACTCAACCTAGACACAAATCACAGTCTTCGTGCCCTCTGCTTCCTGTCACCTCCTATACAGAAGGCAGTGTTTTCCATCTCATCTCGTATACAACACTGTCATACCTAGTTACTTTCACTGTCTTCACAATCAATAGGTCACTTCCTAACTAATGACTTCCACATTTTTAAAGTGCACATGACAAAAAAAAATTGCTGCATTCAATGGGCTGGTCCCACACATCTGATCCTCCCTAGGCTGCATCCTCCAAAAGAAACAGCAACTCCCCGACCTCCGTCCATACCTTCACTCCTTTCATTCCACCAGCATCTGCGGTCTTCTGAGTTACCACCAGCAGCAGTAAACTCTCATGGCTCCTCTGTAAAAAAATGGCGACACCTCCTTTCTTTTACATAGAACTGACAGATTACCTTCCTGGTTTCTTCAGTTATTTGGCAGTCAGATGGTCTGTGCTGTCCATATTAGTATCTTTTGAGCTTCTGGGCTCAAAGAAACGTACTCACTTCTTAATTCTCTGCACCCACCAAGGACTGATGGCTGGCACTCATGTTGGTGAAACCAGACAAAACTGAAGTAAATGCCAGATGCTTAGACTATGAGGACTTAGTGCAACTTTGTGCTTTTTACATGAAGAAAAGCTTTATATATACTTTTCATAATCAATAGAATCATTATTATTATAAATCCTCCTACTCTGAGACATAAAGGAACTATTAACTTGTAGTATATTAAAAAGCTTTCCAGGAAAAAAAAATGAGATTCTGTGTTCTTTCATTTCTCACTGCAAAGTTACATTCAGGAAAATGATTACCCATTAACACACCGGGATGTAACCCTGTCAGAGGAGGCGGGGGAGAAGCATCACGGTACGCCAAGGACAACCACTGGTGTCCCTTTGCCTGAACGCAGCTCTGCAGTCTCACCAGCTCCCTCGCGCCCCTGACTCGCGCACCGCTTCCATGAGGGACAGGGCAGGCTGAGAAAACAGATTCTCAAACCTGACATGTGGAATTACTGTATTTATTAATACCTTACTTACATAAAAGTCACCTCGTTTTGTTTACAAAGTTACCACGGCAACTCAAACTGATCTAAAGCTATAAATGGGTACATGAGACTCAATGCACAAGGCAGGTAATCCCTAAAACAGGTTACTGTATCAAGTGATATCTATCAGTATTTTGAAACTGATATATGAAAAAGTCAGATGAGTTAACTTCAAAATTAAGTGACAATAAAACTAGTAAACAGAATGGCTAAGATTAGAGGTAATAGGAATTGAAAATTTTCACACCATGTCAAACTTGCCATAGGAATGAGAAAAAAATATATATAGTTTTGATCTGACTTCTCATTTTAAAAAAAGCATGAAAAATTAATGTCAAGTCAAACTTTTCTTTATAACCCATAAAAATTAGGGTGATCCTACTAAAAGAGAATACATTCTAAGAAACAACTTGCAATTTAAGTCTCACATGCAAAAAATCAACTAATACTCTTAATGATTTTCAAAACAATGTTAAATAAGGCCAAATACTCATAAGAAGTATTTCCCTCGTCTCATTAATTAAGCAGCTGTTTAAGAAAATAATTTCATATAGATGTGTATAGTTAGCCCAAAAATAAAGTGATTTATTTGGAAAAGAAGAGACCGTAAGTTAAGAGCAATGTTAACATCTCAGTTGGAATACATGCCCAGTAATCTCTTGTCAAAATGATTTGCAAGAATCTTCATGCAATTTATGACTGCATGAATTGTCTAAGCTGGTTTCAGTCAGCTGGATCAATGATCCTCAACCTGAAAATCCCCATGACCAGCATAAGCCTACAGACACCTTTTTTTTAAAAAAGCTCTTTTTTAAATCAGAAAGGCAGCAGTTCTGAAAGAACTGAGCAAAGCTGATACGATCCATTAGGTGCATAATGCACATTTTCAAAATTACCCATATGAACATGCATATTTACCAGATTGGGCAAACGGCTGCTGCAGGGCAATATATATATATATATATTTTAATCTTAAAATCAGCAAGCCTGAAATGGGCCAGAAAAATAAGTGAGGCTATTACCATCGATATCAATTATTCTAAACAACACATAGCTAGTTTTTTTTTTTTTTTTTTCTTTATAGGGGTGTCTGGAAATATAACCATGGGTCTAGGTTGAGACTTATTCTCTAACCCCTGGCCTCTGCCTGGGAATGTATCCCATGATTAAATGACCTCAAATCCTGTATCCATGATTTGGTCAATGATACTGAACAGGGGTGTTTCTGGCTATTTCTCACAACCTCAACACAGCTTTGTGTCCAAGAATCAATTCTGCCATCTGCAAACAACAGAGCATTTGCTAAACTGGGGCAGGAGTCAGCCAAATCGTGACCGCAGAGCCTCAGGGCAAAGAAAGCCCTCCCCGCTTTTCCAGCCCTCAGCAAACCAGCAGGTATTACGTAAATAGAAAAAGAGCCAGGTCCTCTCAAGGGCAAAAACCACAGCCTGAAGCATCAGGCAGTTTGTCATCCCCAAACACAAAGAGCTGTCAGCATCTTTCCTGACAGCCTCCTCACACAGAACAGTGGACGTTTCCTTCGCCCACGAAGTGAGCCAGCAGCACGGTGAGCCAGCCTGAAAGCTGTGGTCAGGCAAAGCTCAGCCACAGTGCTCTGTCCCTTAAAGAGTTTCCCTCGCCAATTAATGTACTTCTGCCTACTGACCTCTGAAATAACTTCTCACAGGATCCTTTGCTAAGCATGGCAATGCCAGTGTCTTGTAATTTCCCACAGAAAACCTTCTACCACTCATAAAGAGCATACACAAAGTGTTCCTCACAAATAAATCTCCCAGAGAGCCAGCTGGGTGGCACAGTGGTGGACATGGAGGTTGACCCTCAGGATGGCTCTGCTCTTCTGCTTTCCATTTCTCTTACACAGAATACCTCCACCTTCAACACCGAACCATTCATGAGGTAACAGCAGGTTGGTCTAATATTACAGAACAGAAACTCACAAGTATCTCACTAGTTAATATGGATGTTTCCAAATTTCCAACATACAAAAGGGAGTACGTGTATGTATGTGCACGTGCTAGAAACGACGCCGAAACCCTGATACCCGAATCCCAACCCACACGTGCTGCATGGCCTCGAACACAGCCTCTCGTCTCTAGTTTCCCCACCTGTACAAAACAGTCAAGCCCATCGCCATTCCTCACCTCAGTAAACGATACACGACATCCTACACAGGGACCACTCAAAACCTCAGAGGAACAAATGAACTGAATGAAAATGTAAAAACAGAAAAGGTGTAAATGAGATCCAAGCAAGAAAGTTGCTATGCTCCATCAATACAAGCATAAACAATGCTGCTTTTAATAAATATTTCTTTAAGAAATAATTCAATTACAGAATGGCTCGCTTTTAGTTTTCTGCTGGATTCTTTTGGGGGGAAGGATACTCCCATTGTTTGGGAATATACTGAAAAACTTAAAAAGGAAAAGGAAACAAAAACAAAAAGGAAAAGGAAAGCAGCAACTCAGCAAGTGAAACCTTTTGTCCTTACCCTTATCCTGTATAAATCAGCTGGTAACATCTTCTTAAAGATTCTAAACTCAGTGGAAAAGAGATCTCAGGTAACATATATCCTTGGTTCCTTGCTGTTTTAAACTTCACAAAAATTAAATTCCATGTATTCAAATGTCTACAGATTCCCCACTAATACTATACAGCTTACACGGGCTTCTGTCTAAAAACAGACCACTATATACTTCTAGCAAACGCTGACCTGACTTTATCCCTTTATCCTCATTGATAACAGAGAGTTAAATTATGAGGAAAACCGTGTGTGTGTGTGTGTGTGTGTGTGTGTGTGTGTGTGTGTGTGTGGTGGGAGGTGGGGGAGATGGGGAGTGAACAGGTCATAACTAACAAAGGGATCTTGTTTAAATTTCTCACATTTCTCTTTTCTCCTCTAGGAGTTAGAAAACCTTCCAGTGTATCAAAAGCTTAAAGACTGATCCAAGATAATTATCTTTCCAACTTTAAGAAGGGATGCTAGTATTTTGGACTAACCACTGCAGCAAGAGCCCCTTCCCAAATCAATCATATGGATTTGAACACTGTAAAACGTGAAAAAGCAAGATCATCCTGCCAGCAGTAAAAAAAATCTTATTAGTTATACTGATATGCTAAATATTAGCCATGGTTTCACACTTGCATTACACTCTCATCACATTTTATTTTGAAAGTGTTCCTTAAAAAGCGCTTCTTGTAACCCATATTGAACCTTATTATGAAAAAGATTCTAACGAGCTTAATGCCCAAACTCCATCAGGTGATGTGGGTCTCTGACAGTTCTAACTGCTGTGTGTGTAGAGAGCTCATGAGCTATGAGAAAACACATGGAATTGAAAGGTAAGGGAGGGATCTATTTTAAAAATCAGTGATAGCCATCTGCCCTGTGAAGCCAAGTGTTTAAGGCATTAGAGACACAAGGGCAGGGAATTCGAGACTGCTCTCATTCTTGCTGCCCCACTGTCTCTACCTTTCTAATGCTTGAGGAGGCAGGTAACAACCCTATCCTCAATTCAGTGAATTCTAAAAATAACAACAACAATTTCTGCCACAATATTCCTGTTAAGTAGAGGATGATTGCTAGGGGACATGTCAACAGGCCCTTAACACAAAGATTACAAATGGAACATGGCTGAAATATGTACATTTAGGAAATCAATGTGGAGGGAATTCAAACACTTCTAGGAACACTATGACTGGTATTCACAGGAAAAAAATAACCAGTGACAGGTACGCTGGAGTACAGATTCTTCTCTCCCCACATGGCTGACAACAAACAAATTGCCAGTCTGATCTTCTGGTGTCACATCCTGCAGAGCTGATTTCAAGCAACACTGCCTGTTCCTTTACAGAACACAATGCACTGAGAGCCTGGGCTTCACAATAAATGGTTCGACCAATTTGCAGTGCTCACTGGAAATACACAGGAGAATTCACAATGCCTGGCTACAATTCTTATTTGGCAAATGATTTTATTATAAACTGGTATCATGGTGAATCCATTTTCTTTATGGGTTTTCTGCTACTGTTTAATGGACTGTCAGTATAATTTAGATTTCATCTATTTAAACTCATTCAAGCCTGGCTCCTGATTGTACAGTAAATGGAACATATTTCTATTCAATGAAATTAATGACAGTTAATTGTAGTCTGTAGTTTTCAGTTTTGTAAAAGCAACTATTCCACAGTTCAAGCATCAAGCTACAAAATTTCCACATCAATTACTTTTTTTGTACTTTCTAGGCATCCACATCTTATAAGCCTTCCTTGTAAGACTAATGTATATATTCACTTAATATTTCTTCCCATTTGAATATTTACTACCAACTTTCCACAAAGAGCTAGGACTTAAATAATTAAAGGTGGGGAAAATGAAAATTGTCAGTCTGAACAGAGAGGTGCTCAATTATTATGGATTTTTTAAGCTAACAAAACTAAATATTAAAACTTTCTCCCTTGCATATATATTAACTACTGGATAATTTTCTAATATATTTCAAATCAGTCACAATTTAAACATCAAGTGAAATTTATTAAAAATAGGTTAAACTTATCTGGATTTATATATAAAATCACGGCACACAGCACATATTAACAAATACTGTACTGAATTACTTCTGAAATTGACTTCTGAATTTACTTATGTTTTCTAGAAATTAGTTATGTTTTTATCTGCCAGATATCAACAATCCCACAAGTGATTTTTCTGAATTAGTCCTTCACCTAAGCATCCATACAGCTAGCTGTATGAGATGCTTCAACGAGAAAAAGGCATGCAAAAAAAAAGTGCCTTATGAGAAATTTATCAAATCAACACCCAAATAACAAGAAAAACAATCAGAATTTACTACCCAAAACTTTAACCACCAAGGTCACAGGCTAGCAGGCTGCAATTCAGGCAAAAATAAGAAAGTAAAGGAAAACCACAAACTATGCTTTCATTCCTTTTACTGGCTTGATATTCTGTATCTGCTCAGCTGGTTTACACATTCCAATCCTGCCCCAACTGCATGAACTTCCGCATGCTGTCACCCCTGTCGAGAGATGCTCTACCTCTATGTAGTCCTACTCCAATTCTGTGGAACCTCCAAGATGCAAATCAAAGTTTCTGTGGTCCTCACGTCTTCCTCAATGTCACCAACTTACAGTCTGTCCTATTCAGATGGTATCTGCCCACTCATTGCCTGTTACTAACATATAACATTACTTGAATGAGTGTAATTTCTCCCCATAAAATGAAAAACTAAGGACTGGAGTCCCATCTGTTTTTGTATCTTGCCCTATACCTCACCTCCACAAAACACCTTGCTCAAAGTTATGACATAGAAGACTGTGCTCTTATGTTGCCGGGCTAATAAAACACTATTAATACTATAGCTGGCATCTAACATACCTCATTAAATTCCACTTGCTTATCAAAGTCTATTAAAGTTTCAGTGGGCTTCAAATTTAAATATTCGCTTTAATTTATATACATTTCAAAGGGCATATGAAACCTGTTTCCCGACTCTCTTATTCTATCTATGCCTCTTCCTTCCAGCTTTCCTTAAATCATTATTGTTTTCATTTGGGTTTTTGTTGTAGTAACTGTTGCTTGGCCAGGTATTTCTTTTAAAGTCAAAGACTAAAGATACTTTAAGAATAATTTAAAATATCTAATCACATTAACATGACTGAATAAATATTGAGACCTCAGATTTTCATTAAAGATCTTCAGCCAAATATGAATTATAAATGTCATCTTATAAGTATTCAACAGGTATTTGGAAAAACATAATTGTACCTGCACATGATTTACAATTATCTATCTCCTTAGGATTCTATATGTAGTAATTCTGCTTTTAACATATACATCATTCACACATGGGCTAAAAAGTATTCAGGGACGGGTGGAATTATGTCTAGTAATCTGCATCCACCTGTCACTTTTATCATCAAAATTAAAACATTTCTGAGCAAGGTAGCAGTATTTAAAGTATCCAAAGCCTCTTGATTTCTAAAATGAGATCAGAGATTTTGTTTATTGTTGGCCATAAGGAGCTTTGGACGAGGTCTATATGAAATTACACTCAAAACACTTCAACAAACAAGTGCAGTGCTCTGGGCTGATACAACACTTAATCAGAGTTTTGCTTTTTGCAATTCGTACCTTGGAAAAATCATGTTTTGAACATCTGCTGAGACAAAATGAATCAGAACTTGGGGAGGAGGATGGATTTAGACTTCTCAATTTTAACCAAAATGGTAACTGGCAAATCTTGTCAAGATTACATTAAAGCTAAAAATGAAGACAAATTTTTCTACAAGGAACTGAATCATAAACTCACAAAACATTCACACACAGACTTATGGGTACCACTAATGTGCCAGCTAAGTGTTAGAGATACTTAGGTGAATAAAAATATTGTCCTTCCCTTGACAAGCTCACCATCTAATAATATTAGAGCTAGATATGGAAACAAGTAAATATATATCTTCGATAATTTTAATTGTACTTGTTTTTTAGCCTCCATAACAGAGATTGCCTGCTGAGCACAATATTCATTGCCCCCTGCTTCCTCAGCAACAGAACATCTAATGTGTAGCAGGGCCTACGGCCCCTCAGAAGAAGAACCACGTTTCCCAGCCTCCCTTACAGCTGTTTTGGTCATGTGACTAATTCTGGTCATGGGATATGAGCAGACAGTATTTCAACTTCTGGAAACTGAGTCCTGAAAAGAAGAGACCCTGCTTTTCTTATCCTTCTAATAGCCTGAAGGCAAATGTATTAGCTAGAGATGGGGCATGAGACAGATGACTACATAAGGATGGAAACAAAGGCTACACACAATAGAATAACGAAACCCTTGCAGGAGCTAATGAACCAGACCCTGGATTCACCAATTCACCATTCAGCATTTCCGGCCATTGTACACAATATCGTTAAATTATTTTAAAATAGGACTGAATAGTTAAACTACATTCATGAACAGAGTGACACCCAGAACAATGATTTGGAGAAAATATTCTAATTTTTTTCGATAAAAAGAAAGCTAGGAACAGATGACCCTAGCAAGTGCATAAAAACATGAAACATAAAGCTCTTGATTTAGAATGACTAAAACACCTTGACTAAATAGCATAAACTATTACCTTCCAGTGAGATTAAGAATCAGTCTCTACAGCCAGATGAAATAAGACAGAACAAGGCCCACAACTGCCTCCCTGAAGAGACTTCACAGCTAAGTCAAGTTCCTTGTATGACTCCACCCCAAGGTTTTACAAGTAAGAATAAGGGACAGTAGTAATTTCTGCAAAGTGACATGCATCTTGTGTGAGGGGCAGGTTGGCGGTGTCTGCTGGCATCACTCAGCCTCCGCCTCGCTTTTCCACTTCTACATGGGTTTGATTTTAGTACTTCAGAGAGAAGATGTGGCTGCTCCTCCAACAAAAATACAGGGACCATTGATAACCAAATTTTATGGAACAGTATATCATTTATAAAAGTTAAAGCTGACCAGAATTCATACTATACTAAATTCTCAGGATATAGTCAATATTTTACTTATTAGACAGATGGTCTCGCTAATGTCACAGCTTTGCCTCCACTCCTTTCCACACCATTAACTATGGATGAAAGACAGTGCACAAATGTGGCTAACCTGTCCTCTGAGGTAAAGACCCATCACCCAAAGATGATGTGGAGTCTTCTGCTCTACCTAGAGCAGCTTCTCCAATTTCAGAACCACAAATTTAGTGACTTGCAGAAGCCAAAATCCTATGGTACATAAGATTAGTCAGAACAGCTCTAATGGCAACACGTGAAAAATCTTTATAAGTACAGACACAGCCTTTAATTTGGCAATTCCAAGCCTAAGGAAAGGGAGCAGAAATGACTAAATGTTCACTGCTGTGGTTTATAATAGAGACTATCTGAAAGGAACCTCAAATCCGGAATTTGTAACCAGTTCCATTATGGTATCTTTCCACTAATGTGGGTGTGTCTAATGTTGTTTGTGCCATGGGTACCCTTCAGCAATCCACGCACCTATTCTCCAAAAAAGTTTTGAATTTATAAAAACATGTACTGAAATATATATCACAATGAGAAATGGAATATAACATATGTAGCTCTTTTCTGATTCAATAAAGAAGATTTACTAGAGGTTATTACCTTATGTCCATAATTTCAAAGTAGTGACAAACATTATTTTGAGATGTTTTTCTCTACATCGAGTGATAGAACACTTGTGATTTATACCGGTGTCACAGGTACTGCCAATATTACTATGGTTTACTGCCTACCTTCATAATTGAAGCAAATGCTAAATATAATTTGAAATGTAAATTAGTGAAAAAAGATGTGATTTTTACTCACCCAAATTCAGTCTCCTGAATTCTATTTATAGTCCACTAGGTTGACCATGGACCCAGGATAAGAACTCCAGTATTAATGGCATATTAAGCAGCAATAATAATTCAGATTTATAATTACTGCCATGGGGATAAATTCAGGACAAACAAGTTAAAAAAAAAAAAAACATTACAAAACAGTGACTAGCATAACCCCATATATGTCTACTAAGGAAAGTGACAATACAGCAAAATATTAACAGTAGTTCAGTGGTTTTAATGTCAATTTTCACCCATCTGAATACTTCAAATTTTTTATATGATGTATTATTTGTTCATCATAAAGAAAAAGAATAAATTCAGAAGGGAAAATAAAAGAAAGAAAAAGACCTGTAATCAAATATTATCAATACACTCATCAAAGGCAAAAAGCAGCAGGTGAATTCAGGGGCGAGAACATAAAAATGGACCGCTTCTAATCATTACTGAAGCTGGGTTACAGAAACAATACTGAAAACAGAGTTGGAAATCCATACATTGATGCAGCAGATGCCATAACGCTGAGCAGCCTAGCAGCTGAGAAAAAAAGCGAAGTAAAACACATAAGAAAATTGATGATCTCTAAAACAACTAGCCTCCACCCATCACAATCTGTAGTCCAAATGCAATTTTTAAAAAGACTGCACTCCATGCTGCCAAAGATCTATTTTTTGGATAGGTGCTGCAGAGTTCAAAGCATTCTAGTTTCCCAGAAAGACAGTCCAGATTATTTTTTCTCCCTCAAAAAGTCTTCTAGACAGGACAGAGAGCAAAACTGGAAATCAAGTCTCCAATGCCTAGCTTGAAACATGAGGTATAATCTCAAGTCTGAGTGCTGCTAGAGTTAATTCTCAAATGTACACTCCAAAACTTTAGGTGCATTTTTGCACTACAGAATAGTAGTCATTAAATCACTACTTTTCAGTTAAACTGTTCCTGACAATATAAGAATACAACATAGCAAGCGAGACCTTTTTTGTGATATTTTCCCCGCCTTCTACTAAAGACAAAAAATTATAACTGTACAAAGTATTATTAACATTCCCTCAACCAATCTGGTAATCATACAGTACCTAAGTTTTATAATACCAGCACAATGAGATGTTCAGGACAAGTAAAGTCCGAAAACTAATTACCACCTTATAATAATAGCTTGTCTTTCAGCCAATAGTGATGCATAGATTTACTAAATGGACCATGAGTTAAAATGTTAATGTAAAAGCTGAGAATCATGATAAACAACATGTTGGAATAATATGTAAAATCTATATTATACTCACTCCATTTTTCTCTTTTAAAAGGAACTTACAACCATAATCAAAACCACTCCCCCTTAAGAATATTTTTTAACATACCAACCTCTATTGATCAATCTAAAGTGAGACACTAACACACCACCACCTGACAAGCATCGACATTTGCCCAGCACACAAAGAAAGCCAGAGCAAAGCTCACAGCCTTTTACAATTCTTTTTACACATTAAACTATTGCACTGGACATCACTGAAACAGTGTTCCTTACAAAGCTGACTGAATAAGGAATTTAGAGAGGCAAGTGAAAAAATAAACGCAGGGGTTAAATGAGTGAACAAATGTTTCATATGTAACATGTAGTATGCTGCCCAATTAGTTGGAGCACATATTTAATGGTGAAATAATAAAAAAGACTTAAAGACTGGATATATAATGCATGCAAAATTATAGTCGTTATGTATTAATTTAATAGATTTGGTAAAGTAACTTGAGAAATCTATCCATTTCCAGGCATTTTTAAGCAGTAACTTAAACTTACCTTCCCTCCTCTATTTTATGTAACTTAATAATTCATTACAAAATTTACATTAATACAAACATATAAAGGAAATAAAAGCATGTGCTTTTACTTTTTCTAGTGTTTAGGGTAGTCAGATATCTGCAAAGCAAAATTCATGCACACATATATCTATTCTGTAGCATTTAAATGTTTTGCAAAAGAAATCACTCTCGTGCACATACATTTTTAAGTAATCAACAAACATAAAACACTACACCATCTTTAAATTCATAGACAATATTTTTAATTTTGCAAAGTCTGGTTTTCTCAGCTGGTGAAGCTGTCAGAATAAATGGAAGGCGCTATCTGGAAAGACGCCAAACACATGGGTCAATGTCAAATAAAAGCCAATCGCTGTCAAGAGCAGAGCCAAATTCCTGCATTTCAATTTAAATGATGTTATCCAACTCAAATACCTCCATGCCACTTCAAATCAAAATTGTTTCCTTTTAAAAAGAGCTTTTTACAAAACTGATAGAGTATAACAGATTAAACAACTCTTTCAGCAATTTCCTCACAGCTACTACAAAGCAAGGCATCAATGTATAATTATAATAAAGGGAACATTTAACAATTAATTGAGCCAGCAAAAGCTAAACCTCCAGAGCTTAGAAGTTCAAACGCTTGCTCACTAAGCAAAAGGGCAGAGGATTTTAAAATAACTGCAGGAAATCTCAGTCCAATTAGACTCTAGGTAAGCATAAATCTTGTTCCATCCACTATGATTGGGACTCTATTCGTCACAGTCCACCAGGCTGGTTTTAGTATCCAGCCTGAAGAGTCAAACAAAAGAACACCCCTACCCCCGCCCCCTCCGTCTGTGTTACCGCAGCTCTTCCGGGTTCTGTGCTGAACAAAGGAGGTCTCCAGTTAGCCTGCTTTTACAACCAACCAACAAGAATTCCAAAACATGTCACCCAACTGTGATGTAACAACACGTCTGAAGATACTCATGATCTGTGCCAGTTTATAATGGTGACATCTTAACTAAGTCACTTTCCTCATTCAGTTTCTACTCAGAAAACAGAAATAAATGTATAGGGATGACAACTGCTTCACAGGGTTATCTTCGCTGGTGAGCTTGAGAATTTATACAGAATTAAAGGGCTTGGGGGACCCCAACAACCATCTTATTAATAAGGCATCAATCTATGCTTCACAAAGTTCAATAGAAAACAGGAAACATTACAATTTAATACCTAAATGGTTTCAACAATACAAACAAGTAAAAATTATATTTTAACTTAACTGGACAAAGTAAAGCAAATTACATTTTTAATTATAGCATACAATATTAGTGATGAAAGAATTTTAAGGACTTTAAGTACAGGCAGAACTAGAGGCTAAGGCAGGAAACCCACAGAGCAGAGACCAGGCAGAGCACTATGGCTACGGGTCAGGTCTGCCCCACTGTCTGTTTTTGTAAGGCCCAGAAGCAAAAACTTGTTTTTACATGTTTTAATGGTTGGCGGGATAAAAGAGAAAAAAAAATTTGACATATGAAAATTATGTGAAATTAAAATCTCAGAGTCCATAAGGTGTTGCTGGTTTACAGCCATGCCCGAACATTTTACATCTCGTCTGCCTCCTTTCCTGCCACAAGGGCTGAGTAGTTGCAACAGAGACCTAGGGCCTGCAGCAAAGCGGAAAATGTTTGCTCTCAGGCCCGTTATAGAAAAAGTTTGCTGACCGCTGCACTAAAATGCTCACTAAATACGCAGCTCAACTGATGATGTAAATTCTACACCACAGAAGACCACAATGTACATAGGTTTTTGATAATGACATATTTGCTCAGACACCTTCTACTTATAAAATGCTCAAGAATTTTTCTAGGGGTTATTATCAAGCATACTGGCCTGAAGTACACAAAATAAATCTGTTAGCCAATACCTTCACAAGGACAACAGAGTGCCTCTACAGTCACATCTCCAAGTTCTTTGTCACGTACTATATTTGGGCTAAATACTCAGCTCATTTTGTGAAATCTAGATCAGGAATGGCAAATATTCCCATACCTGTGCCCAAGAAACCCACTGTCAATCACAGTGCTGCTTTCAAACATACTACATTCAGCCTTGATCACATGAAACAGGAGAAAAATCCATCTGCCATGCAGATTATCTCTTCTATTTGTCTGATCTAATTTGGACTTCTTTATCATTTATTCCTCCTTTATCATTGTTCTTATACCTTTTCTTGTGTGAACACAATGTTTGGAACTTGACAGAGGGGACAAAAATAACATGAAAGTGGAAGAGGTATACTTGTTCTCTGTTATCTGAGAACAGGGCATGAACAGGCCAAGATACAAACCATCAATTAAAAAAAAATAAAATAAGACGGGGCTTCTAAGTCTTTTTATCAAAATATTGAGTATGACGGGGCTTCTTGATTAATCCTGCATCCTGCCTTGTTAACCTTTATAGAATGCTTTAGTGCACTAGACACAGTGCAGGCTGTGTTTACCATGATACTCCAGAGAGGATCTGAAGGAACGATGACTACACTTGGTTACCAAAACCAACCACAAGAAAAGCTGTCAACTCTGGGAAACTGACCCCATAGCAAGAGGCAGATGCCATTCAGATTCAGATACGTAAATGTACACACCTGGGACTGCATCACGACTGACCCGCCAGACTGCGGTCCTCAATGGCCCAGGGCCCGCTCCATTCAACAGGAGCCACGTTACCATCAGCCCAGAGACGTTTGAGGGCACAGTGCTATCTGCTCTCAAAATCCCTTACCCAGGAATTCTGTGGGTTTTGCCACACTATATAGAGATAGTTTTGGTCATCTGCATAGACAAAACAGCCCCCTAAGAAAAGTTTTGCCATAGCCTACACCAGAGCCACAGAATAATTTCATGAGCTGTCACCATAGCCAGGCAAGCACTCTACTGAACATTTTAAATATCCATAAGGATCACATAATCCTAAGAAAATGAAAGAACAAAAGACCCTAACAGGGACAAAGACCTTCGTCTTTAGAGAGGAAGCACACGTTCTCTTGGGATCCCATCAGGTTCAAGTCTTTAGAGCCAAACCTGAAACAAATGTTTGGGGGTTGGGAGAGGTGGGGTGTCAGTCAACTATGAGACAGTTGCAGATTCCTGTGACTAGTCAAGTAAATAATGTGAGATCACATGCCATCTCTTTGGAGTTTTGAAGATGAAGAGTTAGTGACTATAAATATTTTCCTTTACTAGGTACGTATCTTTTCAACCTAGGAGGATTATAAATTAAGTAACCCCAATTAACTGGCGTGGTGTTCATCTCCTTAAAATGACATGCACCTTTATCCCTATGAAGATTTAGAATTAAGTCAAAAAAAAAAAAAAAAAAGATCTGAGAGTCAAAAATGCATTAACATTTGGGGATTTAAAAATCAGGATATACTTGATATTTTTCTTCTTTTTGTAGTTAAAAGAATTTGGCTTAGAACAACAGGCTTGTAATTCCAATTTTAAAAAGTAACACTTCAGACTTTATTATCTGCCTGGTCCTTTCTAAAGTACTCCCTCACGTATGTGTTTGTATGTATACTCATTTAATTCCCATTACATCCCTGGGGGTTAAATACTCTCATCCTCATTTTACTGATGAAGAAACAAAGACACATAGCTGTCTCCTGCCATCACCCTGCCACACCTTCTACGCCGGTGGAGAAAGTGACTGGACAGTGCTACACTGCCTCTGTGTGAAACGGATTCCAGCACAGTCAAGACTAAGCCCCAGGTGAGTTTGTACACAGCACTGAACTACCTAAGACATTAATTCAGGTTCACTTCATTCATGTAATAAGACTTAAGTAATTGGGAAGATTTGTATTACTAGATCCCTTAAAAACAAGTCAAATATTAAATTATTTTATCTAATAAGCAAACCTAAATGTCGAATATAGTAACTACTTTATAAACAAACAAGACCAATTCAAAAATCCCTTAAAAATGATTGTTAAAATTTAATTTATAAAAAAGATAAGATTTGCACATTGAACTGGAAAAAAAAGTGTCTTTCAATTTATAACTTTAACAAACTGAATATCAACATTTTAAACCAAAGCAAACTTTGGATTTGAACTTTAGAAAGTCTTTTCTACATATAAATATCAGCCCTGAGGACCCTTCCCAAGAAAGCCCTTTAAGTCAACTGCTTTGTACTGGTGTTTCCGGCCCAGCTCCCAAAAGGTATTTAAACCAGGTGTGAATATCAAGGGTTAAGGACTGGGAAAGGGGGTGAGGCCCAGGGACTGGAGGTGCTCAGTTGCGTCAAATGATTTCTGGAGTCGAGGACTGCATGGCTAAGAAGTGGAAGAGTGGAATCCAGGAAACTGAGATGAGTAGATTGCCAGAAAGCAACATTCCTGAATCTGACGATTAATTCCTCATAACAGTACCTTCAAACGATTACCACGTAACATGTATTGCCATTATATTATCCAGGGTGATTTCTAAACAGCTGCATATAAAACACTCCTGTCTCTTTTGGAATACACAGTTTTACAAGACATTGTGGTTCACTCTTTCTTATGTAGATACGTTGCTGAAAAAACCTCATGTTGAGCAAAAATATTCACTAAAAATATAAGGGCTTCTATGCAACACTGAAATCATATTACTATTTTGTGAACAATCAATAATTACACCTCGAGAAATAAGATTGCCCAGGCTGGCACCCCAGAGTGGCTGAAGACTACCTTAGGGAGTATTTAAAATTCATAAAAACAAAGATGCGGGCTTGAAGGCACCAGAACAATACAGGTTAATATGGGGCTTTTGTGAAGGTGAGCACAGCAGGTAAGGCAAACTGTCAGTCAAAGAGTGTGGGTGGTGTGCAGCTCTGTGGAGAGCAAACCCCAAGGGTGCAGGTGCTCATTTTTTCATTTCATTTTAAATAGAGATGAAAAGGCTCTTGCCAGTGCAACAGCCAATTGAAGGTTTATTCTCACCTACTTTTTCCTTTTCTGCTAAAATACATTAAACCATGGAATTATATAACTCTCCCTCTTTGCATGCTCCTTCCTCTTCCTAGGAAAAGTTCCATGTGAAGGAGCACAAATTGTACCTTCCATTGATATTATTCCTGTTTACCTATCACACATATAGCAAAACAAACTATTTATAAATATTCATATGTTGTCACAAGTACTCACTGAATCTAATGCTATACCGTGACTCTCCCGATAAAGTGTTATATAGTGAACATGTGTTTTTCTGGCCTTTTCTCATCCATTTCGGCTACTAAAAAAGTCCCTAATTTCATTGTGGGGAATTATCTTAGCCCTACCATGTGCAGTTTTAGAGGATTCAATGAATCATGGTTTCTGTCTTTGTTTATCCAAGATACAGACATGCAATTCAAGCCTGGCCTACTGAATTTACTCCTCTGGGACTATGACACGAGCTGTGTGACAGCAAAGGACAAGAAAATGCTGAATGGCACCCATTCCAGCAGCATCGCCCAGATGGAATGATCAGTAGTTCCCGCTGACCAATAATCAGCACTGCCCTTGACCCAGGCAAGTGCTTATCCGTTCTGTGAGTTACCCTACCAACAAATTATTTTTTCTGTGTAATATGGCCAATATTCTCCAACTTGCATTCAAAAACCTTTAATAAATACAATATGTTCATTTTTATTAGATCACAAAAACTATGTATTTCCCTTTCAGCTGAGTTAAGGTTCAAATCTAGTAATCAGCATTAGCCTAAATATTCTAGAACAATTTACCTCTCCCACTCAGCTCGCTTCCTATAATTTGCTATGCATTTACCTTTTTAACAATCAATCTGTGAGAGAGAACCCATTTTCAAAAGTAGACAAGATGTAACTAATTTTAGGAGTAGAAAAAAAAAAAAAAAAAAGAAAAAAGCTGACCCTTGAACAACATGGATTTGAACTGCACAGGTCTACTTATGCATGGACTTTTTTCAATAAATACAGCAAGTGTAATTTCCTTATGATTTTCTTAATAACATTTCTTTCCTCTGGCTTTATTCTAAGAACGCAGCATATAACACACAAAATATGTGTTAACTGACTGTGTTATCAGTAAGGCTTCTGGACAACAGTAAGTTATTAGCAGTTAAGTTTTAGGGAGTCAAAAGTTATATGCAGATTTTTTGACTATGTAGGTGCCACTAACCCCAGCCTTGTTCAATGTAATTATAACATTCCCATTTTCTAAGAAATAGGCCTACCCTTCATTTTCTTTCAACACAGGTTTGTTTTTGTATTATCTTAGTATTTTATTCAAATATCCATCCATTCTTGGCTTTCACCAACTCTCACAGGCCCACATCATCATCCTACAAACAGACCGTGTGACTCTGACCTCTGAGTCATCTGTGCAACGGGAATAACGACTAGGCTGTGCAGGGACTTTTTTCAAGGACTAGCAACAACACGCGTAAAGCAAGCCCAGTCCTGGAAAAGAGCAGCTGCTTCAGAAAAGGTGGTTACTTACCATCCACGGGGACAACTCCCTCACTCCCTCCTGTCTATTTACACCCGATGCACAGTTCCCTCTGCAATGTGACACTTCAGAAGATACAAATTTTTCCCAATTGACTGGTCAGAATTTAATTGTACAGCTGCCTCTGTTCCTCTTAACTATATGTGCTGTATATCACATCAAAACCTCAAGCCATGAAAGCCTGTCTCCCGTTTCCCTTTAAAAGCACACCTTCCTTTTCCTTTTTTTAGATGTGCCTAAATCCCAGTCTGCCATAAATAAGTGACAGGTGTGCTAGGATGCTGATCCTCATAGCCCTCCAGGCATGCTCTCATTTTCTATTTGTGTATTAACTTGAAAAAGACTGGGAAGCACTGCACTTGATCAGTGACTCTCAAGCTTTAATATGTATTTAAATTACCTGGGAATCTTATGAAAACAAAAACTAGATTCAGTAGGTCTGGGGCGGAACCCGAGATTCTGCATTTGTGACCAACTCTCATGAGATGCTGATCTGTGGCCAACCCCTAGAGCAGCAGGTGTCTGTCCGGCGTACATATTTCACTACACTTTACGAATTCAAAAAATAATATGGTTAATTAGTCAAATTTCTATTGCTTTCCCTTTTTTTGGTTAGAATAGCATTAGATCATCAGTTTCTCATTTCTTTAACCTTCGAAGAGATAAAATAGTAACTTTTTATGTGCTAATTTTTTTTACATATGCCTAATAACTTCCTAATATATACAAAGGCAAACATTTCTTAGGGCTCTAAAAAGGATAAAATGAAATTTCAACAGAAACAGAAAAAAATAAAAATTAATGTAATCCACAACTAAAAGTACACGATACTGTGATTAAAAATAAAAAATACATTTTCACAACTGTTCCGGGGACACACAACTAAGAGAGCTAAAGTGGTCACTAAAACTCGGTGACCGAGTATACCTAGCAACAAAGTCTATCTACCCCTTTGTTATGGGTTGAACTCCATCTCCCCAAAATTCATATATTGAAATGCTAACCCCTAGTACCTCAGGATGTGACCTTACATAGAAAAAGGGTCATTGCAGACATAATTAGTTACAATGAAGTGGGCCATCATCCACTATAAAGTAGGGTAGGCCCTAATCCAATTATGATTGGTGTCGTTATAAAAAGGAGAAATTTGGATGCAGAAGCAGACACATAAAGAGAATGCCATGGAAGACAGCAGTTATGCTAGCCCAAGTTGAAGAACTGCCAGAAGCGTAGAGGCGTAGAACAGACTGATCCTTTCCTAGTGCCTTCACAGGAGCATGACCCTGCCAACACCTTGATCTGGAACCTCCATCCTATAGAATGAGACAACATATTCAGTTGTTTAAGCCACTCAGTTTGTGGTACTTTGTTATATCAGCCCCAGCAACCTAATACACTGTCCCACTGTGCTCCCTCCCAAATAAAAGTAAGGTCTAAAAGATAACTGTGCAGATATGCAATTACATCACAGAAAGTCTCATGTGCCCGGGGAAGATTTTGGACTTGATCCCACTGGTAAAGGGATCCACTGAAAGGCTTTAAGCAGATTAGTATTAGGTTTATTAAGTGCAAATGAACTTGTAACACATGTCAAACCACTTTAACTCAAGCAAGGCCTAAAGGTCTCTTTATGCCAGAATTCATGTTCCTTGTTATACAAAAAAAAATTGTGCAATCATCAGAAAAAGTTGTGCCCTACCTCTGGGACAACATCAAGTTCACCAACATTTGCATCATAGGGGTACCGGGAGAAAAGAGACAGAGCAAGGAATTAAAAATATACTTGAAGAAATAATGACAGAAAACTTCCTTAATCCGGTGAATGAAATAGACATAAAAGCCCAGGAAGCACCAAGAGTTCCAAACAAGATGAACCCAAAGAGGGGGCTCAAGAGGTATATTAATTAAAATGCCACAGGTTAAACACAAAGAGAGAATCGTAAAAGCTGCATGAGAAAAGCAGTTCATTACTTACAAGGGAGCTCCCGCAAGACTGTCAAATGATTTCTCAACAGAAACTCCGCAGGCCAAAAGGGATTGACACAAAATAGTCAAAGTGATAAAAAACAAGGACTTATATCCAAGATGACTACACCCAGCAAAGTGATCATTTAGAGTTGAAGAATAGATAAAGAGCTTCCCAGACAAGAAAAAGCTAAAGGAGTCCATCGCCACCAAGCCAGTATTAATGTTAAAGAGACTTAAGAAGGAAAAAAAATTTTAAATATGAATAAAAAATGGTAATAACTACACATAACTACTTTCAATATAAGTAGATTAAATGCTCCAATCAAAAGACACAAGGTGACTGAACAGACAAATAAACAAGACCCTTCATATGCTGCTTACAAGAGACTCATTTCAGATTGAAAGACATACACAGATTGAAAGTAAAGGACTGGAAAAAGATATTTCATGAAAATGGAAATTTAAAAAAGCTGGAGTAGCAATACTTATACCACACAAAATAGACTTTTAAACAAAGGCTATAACAGAGACAAAGAAGGACTCAGTAATCTCAATTCTGGGTATTTATTTTAAGAAACCAAAATACTACTACGAAGGGACATGTGCATCCATATGTTCACTGCAGCATTATTTACAATAGCCAAGAAATGGAAGAAACCTGGTGTCCATCAATGAGTGAATAAAGAGGTGGTATATACATACAATGGAATATTATTCAACCATTAAAAAAAAACTGAAATTTTGTCAGAAGCAACAACATGGATGGACCTAGAGGGTACTGTGCTGAGTAGAGTCAGACAGAGAAAGACGAATGCTGTTTGATTTCACTTATATGTGGAATCTAAAGAAAAAATTAACAAAAAATGAACAGAAACAGATTCATAGATGCAGAGCACAATTGATGGCTGTCAGATGGCAGGAGAGTAAGGGGGCCGGGTGAAACAGAGGAAGAGATTAAGAAGTACAAATTGGTAGTTACAAAATGGTCATGGGGATGTAAAGTATAACATAAGGAATACAGTCCATGATATTTTAATAACTATGTATGGTGCCAGATGGGTTCTAGCTTTATCGGGGTGATCACCTTGTAAGTTATATAAATGTCTAATCAACACACTGTACATGTGAACCTAATATAATGTTGTATGTCAACTGTAATTGAAAATTAAAAATTATTTTTAAAAAAAGAAAAAGTTGTGCTGCACCCCAAAATACGAATGCCTCAAGAAGACATCTGCACTTGCATGCATGTCACACTGAACTAAAAATTCTTCTAAGTTACAAGAGATATGGATAAAAAGTTACGGATCAAATGAGCTTTTATTCCTCCTCCCAAAAAAATTTATGTCCTGAAACATCAAATGTCAGAGTTTTGTTTTGCTTCATTTTAAAGAGGGAATGTTTGTCTGAGTGATTGTCACAGATAAGCTTTCCTTTACTCAGAAAATCAAGACTCTGAAACCAAACTCAGCCTCTCAGCAGATCAGAGACCAACTCGTCAGTGAAACATCACCAGCTAAATGTGGAGACAAGTTAACATGCTGGAGACTCCCTCCCCTCTTTAAATAGGAGCTCGAATCAAAGGAAAATTATCCATTAGGTATCAGGTTTTTACTTTTTCCAGTAAAATTTCCATTGAAGTATAACGCATATTCAGAAAAGTGCAAAGTATGATAAATTCTCACAAAATAAACAAACCCATGTAACCAGCACTGTCACCACAAAAGGGAACAGGATCAGACCCCTGAGGGTGCCCTTCATGCTGTTTTTAAATTTTTCTATAAAAGGAACTATATAGCATACTCTTTTGTATTCAACTCAACATTATGCTTTATTAAACAATCTACACTTTTAACTTCAATTGTGTGTGTGTTTGTGTGTGTGTATTCCATTTTAATCCAAACTAGATCCCCAGGTTTCATTTTGCTTACTCTGGATTTCTTCCAGCTTAAATTCCATTTGCATCAAAAGAAATAAACACCTCAATGTTCAATGTATATTCAATTCTAGCTTCAAGGTCCTTTTTCAATTAAGTCCTCAATTCCTAACATTAATGAGAAAAAAATTGCAAATAAAAAGGAGAAATTTTTATTTCACTTAAGATAGAATAAATTGCAAACTTAAAAGTTCTTTGTCTTTTATATATAAAATTTAGCTTCATGTAAAATTTCACACTTTGTTCATAAGTATAGAAGGAACGTGGAGATAACAAACTTAAAAATCCTGAATCTTGATTTTTTCCCCCTCTTGTATGTGACAGAGATTTGTTCTTCTAGGAATATTATCTAGGGTAAACGGGAAAGTCGATTTATCAGTTGATATAACAGAATACAAGAAATGAAGAACTAACTTAACAGGCACTTTTTAAAGAACATGTTTCTATATCACAATAGCAAGCAAAACTGATATGTCAAAATAAAAAAAATCTCTCAATAATTTGAATTTAATTTTTTGACTGTTTTACCTGATCAGGAATAAAGGAGTCATAGTATTAAATGAAAATAGTGGACACATTGTTGGTAAAAGTGTAAACTGGTACAGCCACTATGGAAAATAGTATGAAAGTTCCTTAAAAAACTAAAAATATAACTATCATATAACCCTGGAAGTCCCACCTCTGGGTATATAGCTGAAGGAAATGAAATCACTATCTTAAAAAGATATCTGCATCCCTACGTCTATTGCAGTGTTATTTACAATAGTCAAGACAGGAAAACAACTCAAATGTCCATCAAGGGATGAATGAATGAAGAAAATGTGCTATATATACAATGGAATATCATTCAGCCATTAAAAAAGAAAGAAAGAAAGAAATTCTGCCATTTGTAACAACATAAATGAATCCTGAGGGCATTTTGCTAAGTTAAAAAGTCAGAGGGAGAAAGACAATACTGTATGATATCACTTATAGGTGGAATCTAAAAAAACCAAACTCATAAAAACAGAAAATGGATTAGAGGTTGCGGGAGGAAAGAAATGAGTAAAGGTAGTCAAAGGATACAAACTTCCAGTTATAAGATGAATACGTTCTGCGGATGTAACATACAGCTTGGTTATTATAATTAGCAGTACTAAATTGTATATTTGAAAGTTAAGAAAGATTTTAAAAGTTCTTACTACATAACAAAAAACTATGTGAGCTTGTGGATGTTTGTGGTAACCATTTTGCAACATGTACATATATAAAAGCACTAAATTGCACAATGTTTTTGTCAAATATATCGTAAAAAAGCTAGGGAAAAAAAAGAAAACAGTGGAAAAAAATTAATATGCTACCCACAGCAAACTTTAGAAATCAATATGCTATGCTAAAGAAGCCCCAAAGGAAAATCTGGCTGCATACAGCTGTGTAATAAATCAATTTGTTACTGTGACAGTCATCTCAAAAGTAGAGTAACGGTTGATAAACAACAAAGAAGTTAGATTAGACACGGGACAATATATAATAGAGCCCCGCAAAGTTTCTGTTTTGTTTCGTTTTTTATTTTAGAACAAGTCTGTTAAATCAATCATTGGGAAATAAATGATTCAAGATAGACTTCCAGAAGCATTATTCTAATTCTGACATCATTAATCAGTCAGACTTTTTTAAAGGTTTTTAGAAATTTATTTATTCAACAAATATTATGGAATGCACACTATGTGTACACTATTGTCATAGATCCCAGGAATACAGTGAAAAGCAAAACACCGAGTTGCTGTTTTTATAGATACTAATCTTAAAATAATAACAAAAAATGTATTTAAGTTATTACTGTTATAAGTGCTAGACAAAAAGATACATAACACCGTGATGGTATCTATTAAGGAAATGTGGGTAACCTGGGAGAGGAAAGGCAACCACATTGGAATGGAAGAGCTGAAGAAAGGACAGGGTTAGGGAAGTGTGTCTGTGTGTGTATGAGGGAGGGAGTTTACTAGCTAACAGCAACAGCAAGTGCAAAGGTCCTGAGACAGAAGGTAACGTGGGGAGTATAACTAATTAAAAGTCCACTACACTGAGTTTCTATGGACAAAAACAAAGACAGCTCCAAAGATAAGAATCTGAGTCAAAAGGAACTGGTTGTGATATGTGTACAGCTAAATCTTAGCTAGTGATAAATCCTAAATAATACCCAATTTGTCAAAAAAACCTCATTCTTCTCAGACCAAATAATCTGATTATAGACCTGTTCCCCTAGGATATTGAAGTATAGTCATATAATTGTCTATTTTTATCCTTGCAGTATCACTTACTGCCGGGCCCACTGTTCATGACATTTTGGGAGGTGCTTGTAGTTCACACTTAATCTGAGTATTAAAACCAATTCAGAAGGGTACAAACCGAAAAAAAAATTTAATCTGTGCTTTATATCTGAAAGAAACAAATGAGCATAAAAGATCTACTATTCAACAGATAATAATACACTGAAGAAATCCTTTATGATGTCCCATAGAGTTCCTATCTAAACATTAAGATACAACTAAGCATACTGAATCTCTGCAATTGAATGAGGATAATGGTTTTCATCACTAACAAAAGATGTTATTGTAATACTCTGCACCAAGAAAGAAAAAGACCAGGAAAAAAGACAAAGGGAAAAAAGAAATAAAGTCCCATCTGGAAATTAATCAGAGTTCTCTACTTCTAATTCTTCAGCTTAGGTAAATCTAAAGATTGGCAATATTTAACAGTCCTCCATTTAGAAAGCTTTTTGGAAAAGGCAACCAAGTTATTTAACTTCAAATGCATCCCCCAAAAAGAAAAGAAACCACTGAGAAGGCCAAAGACAGTCTCCTTACCAAAGAGTTAAACATCCACTAGACCTGGCAGGGTATGAACCCCAGGCCACAGCAATATCACCCACCCAAGCACAAGGGGTGTCTCACATGAGGTGGTCAGGCTCTGAATGCCACAAAATTTTCAAACCATTTTGGTTTCTACAGATCCTTTACACATATTTAGCATCCAGAGAAAGTACTTCTTTTTCACATTTCACAACGGATCTCAGTTCTTCCCAAAACAGTTTAAGAACCTACTGGGCTGTAAATAAGCCCTTAGCAACCTTCTTCTAGATATTCTTCTAAACATCAAGCAAGAAGGCTTTCCTACCACCTGGGCTGCAGACCAGTACCAGTCTGTCGCCTGTTAGGAACCGGGCCACACAAGAGGTGAGCAGCGGGCCAGCGAGCAAAGCTTCATCCGTATCTGCAACTGCTCCCCAGCGCCAGCATCACAGCCTCAGCTCCACCTCAGATCATCAGGCATTAGTTCTCATAGCACAGGTCCCTGATGCCACAAAAGCTGAGGACTGTTACAGTTGAAGGTGCAATATGAATATGCAATACTTCCCAAACTAGTTTTCTAAAAATTGGTTTTCCTTAAGGACATACTCAGAAGAAACAGAGTGTTATAGTGCCATAAATGGGAAAAACGGCAATATTTAACAATATTTTTTATTGTTAAAGAGGTTTCCTTAACTGCAGGCACTTCTCAGTCATGAATTACGAATCGTTCAAGAGCGGGACAGTACGTGCAGCATTTCCCACACGTATCTGACTACGTGTATTTTAGGAAAGTATCACCGCTGACACGGGAGTAGCGCTGCCCTGAGAAAGGCTGGCATTCAGTACTGCACAGGGCAGCTGGCCTGACAGCGATCCAAATGATCACATTACCATGCTGAATTATGTATCAACAGAAAAGGTGACAAATGAGATCTTTAAGTTATCATGCTACAATCTATTCCTAAAGAAGTTAGCACATTCTCTTCCTTTCTCATGGTCTAGAACTAAATAGGTCCATAACAAGCAATATGGGGTAACTCTATAAGGAGATATTCTTCAGTGGCTGAGTCTGTTAGACACTGACAGTACTGTAACCTATTCGACCTCTGCAGCCGAGTTCTAATCTCTCTGCAACCTCAACTTTTATCATTTAGTCACATAACTATCTTCTCAATCATCAACTGGGAATTGTAGTTATGCCTACTTTATCTGAGTAAGTTCTAATACTGATTACCTTTTGAAATTAAAAACTGATGCCTATATGAGGGGAGGGGAATCCGGTACTTTATGTGAGGTTCAGAACAGGTGCAGTTCTCCTCCTCAGTGAAAAAAGAACTGTACCAGGTCAATGACATAACAATCTCTGTAACTCGCTTTCTTGGAAAAACATCAAACTGGGAGGCTTTTAATCTGTTAATTACAGCTCGTATGAAATTCATGTCATTCCTCAGAATTCTAAGAATTAAAACAAAATTATTTCAGTTTTACTGACTTCTGTAAGAAAAGCATCTTAATACACAAAATATATTAAATGAAAAAGAAAGGTTTTGCTGGTGTTCAACAGGTTCTGAATCACTGTCCCGTCACCTTATTCAAAAGCTAGATCTGCCTCTCTTTGCACAGTGCTATACATCTCAGTACACTGAATGGCCTAGTCTATGATCTGAACAACAAAGCAGTTTCGTTGGCTTCACCTATCACCTTTGATTAGAGAGCCTGAAGCTCAATTCTTTAGAAAAGGAGGTGCTGGGGGAAATAAACCTTGGTCTGAAGGCTATTAAAATCCTTCTCCAGCCATGTTACTCCTGGAACCAGTGTAAAACATCCTGTTTCCAAAAACCTCAAGGTCTACTTGTCCCACCAGAGTCACTGCATCCTAATTTGTGTTAAAGATAAAAAAGAAGGAAGTCAAAAGATTAAAACTACTAAGCAGGTGGTGAGGGGAGAGAAGCAGCAACATGGGAAAACAAGAACTGACGAATGCACAACAACCCAGGACAGAAGGCCCTGTTGAGGCAGACACAGGCAAGAAGTGAATAAATCCAACTGGCCAAAAGTGGGCCAGCATGCTTACTGCCTTGAGTCTGTCACCCAGACTCCCATCTACTCCTCTGAGTCCCACACCTTCCTCAACAGGTGAAGAGGCATCTAAATAATGACACTGTTTCTCCACCACAAACTCTGTAATGACCCAAGCTCAAGGCCCCTCACCTCCAGGTCTGTAGACAACATCGTCCTCAGTGATGTAGGATGTTATCTCGCCAGTGTCTGTCCTTTCATAACGAGATTTTTTTTTGGGTGGTTTCTTTTTGTTCTTCTTTGTAGATTCCTCTGTGGTGGCACTATTGTTGTCATTGTCCTCATCTTCACTGTGATCACTCTCAGCATAATTTTTGGCGCCTCCTTCCAGGGTACAGCTCCGGCGTGGCCTTGAACTCTCGCTCTCTCTTGCTTTCTCTCTTTTATCTCTCTCTCGGTCCCGGTCTCGGTCCCGGTCCTTCTCTTTGTCTTTGTCTTTGTCTTTGTCAGCTGTCATGATTCGCCACGTGCCTTCTTCTGTCCTCTCACGGCTAGGCCTCCGTGAAAGGTAGACAGTAAGCCTGGGCTTCAGTCTTCTGAATTTCTCACTCAATTCCAGGGAAAATCTAACCACTCCAACAACCCCAACGTTTTAAAAATGCTAAGAGAGAAAAAAAAGAGAGAAATTAATTTCACTTTATCACTTTTTCAGATTTTCTTCTTAAAATAATCTCTTACTTAAAATGAATCTCTTACTCACACTTTAGCCCTAAAAATTTCTCACAAGCCATAGGAAAGAAAGTACAAGTGATAAAAAATTACACACATACACACACACACACACACACACACAGTTTTTGACCTCAGCTAATGAAAAATGTCTTTACGTATAAAGTTAAACTATACCTTCTGTACACTGTTTTCTCCCTTTTAAGGAAAAAAGTGTACCCTAGTAGAAACATAATAGGTACAAGTCGACAAAAGGCAATAACAGTAAAATTAATTTAAAAAGGAAAATAACTGTAGTAAAAATTATTTTTGGCCAAAAAAAATAATAATTCGGACAGCCTTGGAGAATGTCTCAGGATATCTCACAGTGTTACTATCTTCTGCAGGCTCTTTCTAGCCACTTTTTTGAATTTTCAGAGCTCCTCCCAGGAATAAACATAAGAATTGACTCAACTATTGAATAACAGTGATGTACACCTGAAACTAATATGACATTCTATGTTACCTATATCTTAATTAAATGTCTTTAAAAAGAGTTGACTCAAAAGTGACAATTCCAAAGCAAGATTCGTCTGCCTTTGATTATATTTGTTTACATCTAAGTCTACTATCCTAGTTATTTTCCAGAAAAAATGGTTTCTCTTATGATATATTATCTCTGCCTTACCAAAACATAACAGGTTCCAAAAACAACGCTTCATCTTTAGGGAATATTAGGTGGTTTTCACAATCTTTTAAATTTCCACTATTAATAGCTTTCCTAATAAACTCCTCCCTAGAACCAAACCCAACAAGGAAAGTGTGAAGTTGTTAAAAGATTAAAATGTCAAGAGTGAATCTCAAACTCCAACCCAACACAAAGCTAATAAAAATTTTATAGGAGGAAAACAACTGTTCTGTTTCCAATTCCATTTTGGAATAGTCGTAATAACCAGTAATTTATTTTTATCACAGTCCCCAATATCTCATCTAATTTGTTCAACAATCTGTACCAAACACTATCTATGTGCCAGGTGTTCAGAACTAAACATACGAGGGGACAAACTCATGGTCCTTGCCCTCAATGCTCTAATGTAAAAAAAGGAAACAACTCATTAATATGAGAACCATCTGTTTCTCATGCTACTTGGACCAGATAGGAAACAACATATACAAATAAACGAAAGAATGGTCCTCTTTACTTTGACAACAACAAACAAATCAATTTGCAATTATATGCCTCAAAAGCAGAGGAAATTATCACTGGTTATGCCAAAAACCATAAAAATGATCACGTATTTTTTTCAAAGCTCATAGTTCAAACCTGATACCAGAAAAGACCTCCCCGCAACCACTTCAAATATCCTTAGGCATTCAGGAAAATAAAAAAGTTAATGACAACCACTGGGAGACAGATACGTAGCACAAACCAAGATTCCTTCCTTCTACATAGGAAATATGCTTTCAGATAGGATTTCAATTTTCTAAAGATATTTCAAGAAAACGAAAAATTATTCTAGTGCCTGCAAAACTTCTGAATCATCTGTTAAACAGGCAGTAATAAACTCCAAAGTCCCTGTAGGCCACTAGTGTTAGCAATTCAATTACAGAAAGAGACATATTATTTTCTCCACTGGGCTTAAGTTTAGAGCGTGAACAAGCCAATCATGCAAAAAAGAAAATTATCAGCTAACACAGTTGTTAAAACATTCCTCTGACACTGAAAACAGACCCAGGTCTACTTGGAATCTAAAAGAAGAAGAGCTTAGGCTTAAAACCTCTTGGATGCAGTTCAGGACAGACATGTGTCTGATTAATTTAATAAAAGGACCATTCGCTCTAGTGTTAACAAGAAATATGCTTGAGAAAATTGTGTAAAGATATTATTTTAGCACTCAAAATGAAAAAATAAGTCCTAATTAATTGTGCATTCAACCATATCCCTGTGAAATCATATACTGTTCTATTTACCAAAAAGCGCTAAGTTGTTTCTGTGAAGAGTAAGCCAGAAAGAAAACTTAAGAAACAACAGAGAAGGCATCAACAAAATGTCTGTGTGTGCGTGTGCCCAACTTTCAGATAACTAAGAACACTGATAACCCAAAGCAAAAGTCAATCCAATTACCATTTACATTTGGCTCTAATACATAGCTCATGGAGATACATATTTTTCCTCTGCATTTATTATAGTAATTATAACTTTTCTGAGCTTCATTATACAATGACCAACATACAACAATATTGTAACACTGAGAACGGTAGCTGTCACTTCAATTTACTAGCAATGATCTACAAAGTAGTCAGCATCTTTAAAACAAGCAGCTTATTATAAAGCAGGTCTCTGCCATGATCTCATTTGATCCTCTCTCTCAAGTCAGTTAAGTGATCCAGACAGGAGTCACCATCCCTGCTTTGAAGACTAAAGAAGAGAAACGAAGAAGAGGTCATCTATCTGCGCAAGGCCACACAGCCATTGCCTCTCAGGCAGTTCTTCCAAAAGTGAACCCCATTCAACCTGTTGAACCTGCTCCTCGGGTTATAATCTGTGCTGCCAGAGTCAACAGCTCTTCATAGGTGCCAACTTTTCCCACGTGTATCTATCCATGCTGATAATTTGGACAAACGGATTTAGGAAACGCACTTTGCCCTCTGCCTCTGACAAAGAAGATAGTTTTCTCCAGTAAGAAAGAGAAAAATACTGAAAGTATCTCTGTTGATCTACTGTTCAACCACCCAGTTAAACAGGAAACACAGTATAAGATACTTAAATTAACAAATAAAAGAAAATCTAATCTAGAACACATTTCAAAGTCACAACAATCTTCATCTATTCTTTAAACCTATGTCTACTGAGTGTGCCTACTGCTCTAGGTATGAGGAAAACAGCAGAGAACCACATATAAACTTCCCTGCCCTCGTGAAGCTGATTTCTAGGGAGTGGGGAAAGACCACTAACAAAAGGATAATATAAACCCACACTTAACATCTTCAATAGGTTCTCAGACCTGTGGGAAAATGATATATAATGAAACTAATTTTACTATAGGCTAACTGATGTAAACAAGAATTAAGTTCCTATGGCATCTCAGCGTTACAATAAAATGACATTGAACAGAACTACACTATGTTTTATATACATATAATAAGAAAATATCTTAAATGGAGAATTCAGGGGGAGTGTGGGCAGACTGCAATTTTAAGTTATAGCCAAGGAACGCCTCACCTTGCTAAGATGACTTTGCCCCTAAGAGGGTTAGAAAGGAAGCCAGGAGGACATCTGAAGGGAGACCACTGCAGCACAGAGGAAAGCAGGAGCAAATGTCCGGAGGCAGGAGTGAGCCAGACACACTCAAGACACAGCACGCCAGAGGGGCTAGAGTGACATCAGGAAGAGGGAGAGTGGTCAGAGATGAGTTCAGAGAGGAAAAGGGGGGCTGGACCCTGCCGAGCTTTACAGGCCAGGGTAAGGGCTGTGGCCTTTACTCCAGTGACTAGAATGACACTGCAGCCGCTGCAGGGATCCGAGAAGCAGAAAAAGACATGATCTGATCTCTGTTTAAGATCACTCTGGCTCCTGAGGGAAAAATCTGAAGGGATGCAGCATGACGACTGGCGAGGAAGGAGGCTCATTTCAGTAACTCAGGTGAGAAGTGACGGTAGCTGCAACAGGCTAGAGGAGAAGCAGGTTGAGTCTCACTCTCTTACTTTTTAGATAAGAGTCAAACAGGATGTGCTGACAGCGGGGAGGCACGGTGTGACGAAGGAATCAAGAACTCCAAGGATTCTGACATGAGCAACTGGATGGATGACAGTGATATTACACAAGTTTTGGGGAGCAGATTAGGCGCTCAGGGATGAATATGTTAAATTAAGAAGCCCATAAAATCTATGTAAAGGTTTTAAATAGGCAGAGCTCCAGGCTGAAGATAAAATTTTAGTTTTTAATTTCGTTTTTAAGAACATAAGATTGAGTGAGATCACCAATGAAGTGCGTGTAAATAGTTTTTCGGGTAAAAATTTCAAAACCTACAAAAAACATGAATTACTCATGCTTGAGTGGACAGAGCATTCAAAAGATTTGCAAATTGCCCACTTCCAAAAGCGGTACCCCTAGCACCCATAAAAAAGTATATTCTTCTCACTAGTTTCCAGATTTATCAGACTGTACTTCATCATTTTATCTTCATTGATAAATGTGGTCAGCTGGCTTACTTTTGTTTTAATCTTCAACAGAGTCACTGGCACAAAGCCAGTCTTTGTTACTTCCGGTACTTCAACCTCCACGAACATCATCTGCCTCTTCAAAATGAAGCTGACCACCACCCAACGAACACTTCTCACTAACGTATCAGAGCCAATTCAGATAAAGTACTAAAACTTCGGTCATGCTCTGGGACCAAACCTCAGTTAAGAAAACCACTTCCTGTCACCATTTAAGCAGTCCCAGGAGGTTTGGGCTCATGACACAACTGTAAGAATACTGGACTGAGAAACCAAGCTCCAAACTGCTGGCAGTGACATGTGCCTTGGGCAAACCACTCTACCACTCTGAAACAGTTTCACTGCTGGAAAATAAAAGCTGTAACTAGCTACTTCACAGAGCTGCTGTGAGAATTATGTTAATGAAGTACGCCATATGTAAATATACTTAGAGACTGTGAAGTTCTTTACAAATGTAAAATATCAATACACATTCTTAAATAAAGAATATGGTCTTATTCTCTGCTACAGTAGACAATACTCATAGTATGTTGTGCTATGCGAGATATAAACATAATCAACACTATCCCTACTCTCAAGAACTTATCTACCTGGCAGGATCCTATTAGACGATTAATCATGTAAAACTGACTACAAGTGAAGTAATAATTCAAAAATATCTTCTATCATGTAAAATTCACATATCCATAAAAACTTGCCCCTCCCTCCTCAGTTTCCAATCCTTGAGTTCTAATCATCTCCATGGCTCAAACCAGATTCTGCAGGACAAGTGACTCACACTAAATGCCGTCCAATTAACTTCCTCATTCAACCACAGCAAGAAAGTTACATTTGCCAAATGCCCAACCACATGCAGGGCATTTTACTCAGCTCTTTCAGTTTACCAATCACCACCTGAATACAGGCATACCTCGCAGATATTGTGGGATCCATTCCAGAACACCTCAATATAGCTAGTATCTCAATAAAGTGATTCATATACTTTTTGATGGCAGGCCTTGCCTTTGATTTATAAAAAAAAATGCGACGATTGTGAGGTGCAATAAAAGTGAGTATGCCTATATCTCTAAAATTTATCCATGACTCCAACTGAAAAATAAACTGCGTATTTCAAGCCATCATCATTTTTTACACAGATTAACACAACTCGCTGCCTTCTCACTGGTCTCTGTGACTACAAAATTGTTTGTATTTTTTTGCCTGCTTTCCAGTTCATCCTTCAATGAAGCCAGCCAGCATCTGACATTCCACCACCTTTTTTAAAAACAGCTTGATTGAGATTAATTCATGCCCCATACAATTCACCATTTAAAGTACAATTCATTGCCCATCATTCCATTTCAAAGATGACAGAGACCTTCATGTCCTGACTGCCCCTCAGCTTCTCCAGCCCTGCATCTCCACCACTCCTGTGTGCTCCAGCCACCTCAAAATACTGCTCCAGTCCCTGGAACCCATTTAGTTGGAACTTATCCCTTCCCCCTGGTCTCCCTTAGCTCTACTAACTCTTGAGGCCTCAGGCATTTCTGCTGTCCAACTCCAGCAGGCCTCTTGGACCCAGCCAAAGTCCAGCCTCTTACTGTTCCTCATTCCGCCTGTACACTGGCCCGCATCAGTCCTGTTATTGTTATCTGTTCATTTGTGTCACCTCACTGACAAGGACCATGGCTATCATATTCAATGAAACAACTACCACTAAAGCAGTTTCTGTATCGGATCCACTAGAGCAGCAGTCCCCAACCTTTTTGGCACCAGAGACCGGAGCTGAGGCAGTGAAGCTGGCGCTGGGGAGCGGCTGCAAATACAGATGAAGCTTCGCTTGCTAGTCCACCGCTCACCTCCTGCTGTGTGGTCAGGGGACCCCTGCACTAGAGTTTTCATCCTCGTTATCATTTATTACCCATCATCTAAAGGGTGACCGCACACCCTCCTTCTGGAAGGCTCTTTTCCTTTGGCTCTTCCTGCAACATCCTCTCCTGAGTCTATCTAGCGGCTCCTCCACCGCAGGACCAGGCCAGCCATGGTAGGAGTTCCTCAGGGTGCTGTCCACAGCCCTTGTTTTTCATCCTCTACTTTCATCCTAATCAATCTTAGACATGTCCATCAGCCTGCAGGCACCATGTACACACAGGTGATCCACATACATACATGTCTACCAAAATTCTCCTGCAGAGTTAGAGGCCTATAAAAGTTGCCCACCTGACATCTCCTCCTGGATATCTCCAAGGTACCTCGACATGTCCAAACCAAAGGCACACTCTGGCCTCATATTAGTCCCTCTTCTAGATGGTTTCTCTCGGTGACTGGTGGCCCTGCCCATTCTGTTATCAAGCCGGACACCTAAAAGCAGCACCTTTAGTGCCTCCTTTCTCTTTCAACCTGTCATCAACGAATCCTGTCATTGTTACATTACAAATTTCTCTCAAATGCATCTACTTCGGAACACCTCCAATGCCACAACTTCAGTTAAGGCTACTAGTATGGCTTTTCTGGACCACTTCAATTGGTTTCTCTTCAAATCTAGTCCCATGAACCCTTACAATTCTCTTCCTACATTACAGCCAGGATACTCCTTTCAAAAGGCTAATGTGATTATGTCAATCCTCACCTTAAAATACTCAGTGAATTGCCACCTGTTAGCTAAAAATCCAAATCCTAACCTTGGTCTGCAAGGCCCTTACCTTTTCATCTGGCCTCACTTCACACCACTCCCTGCACTCTGCACCCAACCAACCACACCACCCTCCCCTCACTTCCCTGAACACACTCCCTCCTACCTGGACTGAGTCCTTTGCTCCGGTTCCACCTTCCGTCTGTGATACTCATCTCCTCTCTTGGCCTAGATATCTCTTACTCTTCCTTCAGGTCACAGCTCAAAGCAACTTCCTCAGTATGTCCTTTCTTGTCCAAAAGAACTACAATCAATCTCTAGCGCTTGCCACAAATGTGTAATTTCACATTTATGTGATCTGATTAACATCTGTCTCCACCTCCAAGCTAGAAGCTCCATGAGGGGTTGACCATTGACTGCTTTTGCCCTCTGTTGTATTTGCAGAGCCTAACTCCCTGCCTGGCACATACTGACGAGTAATAAATTACTTCTTCCTGCCCTCCTTCTCACATATAAGCTAGACCCATCAAGAGGGCATTATGATGCGACTTTTATTTGGGAAAGAAAATATTTCATGAGTAAATAACAGGTGGTGTGTGCGCTGGCTCATAAACCATGAAGAGCATGAGGAGGAACATAACAAAAACTTTCCAGGTGCAAGGGAGTTCAGTGAAAAGAGCATCCGATTAAATGGCTGTCTCTGCTGACAGCTACAGGGAAGATAACGGAAGCCCCTAAAATAATAAACCAGCTAACACTCACTGGGACTTAATATACACTAAGCATTTTACACATGTAAATTCAATAAGCACTCACGAGAGTGACAAAATAATTTATGACCCAAACTGGGACACATTTGAGAGTTAAAAAGATTAATAATTATTCAGGGAAAACATATGTAAACTAGGTCATGCAATTATCTTAACTATATTTCTGCTTAGTAGGTACTATTGTTATGTACATTTCCCCAATGTAAAAGTAAGCACAGAGAGGCTTAGCAAGTAGACCAAAATCACACAGCTACATGTTAGACCTAGTATTATGAACCCAGGCTGCTGCTTCTAGAGCTTACACTCTCAATCACAAGGCTATACTGCATTAAATTACACAGCCTTATATACAATGGAATATTACTTGGCCATTAAAAAAAAGAATGAAATCTTACCATTTGTGACATTAATTGACCTAAAGGGTATTATGCTAATGAAATAAAGTCAGAGAAAGACGAATGCCATATGATTTCACTTATATATGGAATCTAAAAAACAGAACAGACAAACAAACAAAAACAGACTCACAGATACAAAGAACAAACTGATGGTTGCAGATGGGAGGAGGATATGGGAGTTGGGGGCTGGGTGAAAAAGGTGAAGAGATTAAGAAGTACAAATTGGCAGTTAAAAAGTCATAGGTATGTAAAGTACAGCATCGAGAATATATCAATAACATTGTAATAACTAAGTATGGTGCCAGGTGGGTACTAGACTTTCGGGGGGAATAGTCTGTAAAATAATATAAATGTCTAACCAGTAATGCTGAATACTTGAAACTAATATATTAAATGTCAACTGAATTGAAAAAAATAAAATTTTAAAAATATTACAACAGCCTTAAAGACAAGTTACTCAATATACAGTAGGCTAAGCAAACAAGCTATCACTGTAGGTTCTTGAGAGGAAAACAGCCTTTTTGGAAACATTCATTTTGTCCAGCAAGAGGTATTTTCCACCCATTGTTAGTGCCATCCGAACAAGCTGCTTTCAAATCCACTGTCTCTGAAAGCCTAAATGAGGAACACAGCATCTCGAGATCTTCTGCCTTTGGCATTTCTGCATTTATTGTATCTCAATAAATGCTTTAGTGTTTTCCTTTAGAAACAAAATGAGAGAGTCCAAGTGTGGAGGACCTAAGCAAGCTATTCACTCTGCTGGCCTTGCCTCCAAAGAGAAGTAGCCGAAGTCAGCAAGTAACAGACCCCCAAAGAGGCGTGCTGCAGCCAGGCAACTGACTTCTCAGGAAAATCCGTTTTTCTTTTCCTATTCCCTTTCACACAAACATCCTGGAAAGAAAGGTATAATGACTTTAGCTCTGGAAAGGAAACTATCACTCTAAACACTGTATTCCGAAATAAGGCATTCTCATGAACAACAACCATGGCAGAGAATATCAAATATGCCAGAGACTCACTGAAGCTGCAAAGTTAACACTGACATATGGGTCAGCAGATCTGCGAACCCATACAGAGGGAAGAGTGGGTTTTATCTGAATCTGATGTGATACTGAAAATATCTTCCCATGTGAAAATAAATGGGTTGTGAAGTTCTCCACCTGACCAAATCCAACCACATAAGCAAATGGCTACACCTGCCCCTCCAACAATACTCGACATTTTAAAGGTTAATGGATACTTAAACTCAATCAATCCTGAGTTTACACACTCATTCCCGGAACACATGTCTTATTGAAAGAACCTAAATAACCGAGATGAGATGCACTAGTCCAATTCAGAGAGTAACTTTTGCGGTATCAAAACTGAAGGAGGCGTGCAGAATGAATGCCCCTTAATCAGAAGTGGATGTAATGCTTAGAAAAGCACTTCCCCAACTCCTTGAGAAGTTTTTTTTTTGGGGGGGGGGGGGTGAGAGAACTAAATTTGGTGAACTCTACCAAATATCTTAATTTCTTCCAAAAAAGAAGTAAGAATGAAACACAGGACTTGCAAAAGGTAGGGAAAGTACCCAAAACAGCAGAACTCTAGGTTACAATTAACTCAAAACTGAATAACAATACATAATCTTTTTCTTTTTAGTAAAAGTAAGGAATTCCCAAAGATGAGGTGTCCAAGATTTTAAAAATAAAAACTCCTCCCTTTAAAAAACATACTCATTCATACAAGCAATTGCTTTCCTATACTGTTAAATGTGAGATTTTTGTCAATTACATACAGATGTCGTGCTTTTACATGTTGCCTACAGACATGATTCTTCTACTCAGTGGGTAAAGGAAACCATGGCTTCTCAACTGTGGCACAATTAACATTTTCTACCAGATCATTCTTGAGGTGGGTGGGTGTTGTCCTGTGCATTATCCCTGGTCTCTATTCATGTAAATTCTCATAGTACAACTTGATGATTCAAACAAAACATACCTCCAAATACTGTCGCATATCTTCTGGGAAGCAAAGTTGCTCACACTTGAGAGCCACTACTTTAAACAAATAACACTGTCTAACACAGAGATTTCAAAGGGTTAAGCATCTATGTTTATTCAAAGTTATGCTTGACCAATATGGAATCCATAAAGCTAACGCCATTACAGAAAGTATAAGTATAACGTAACATGTTCTTTGTTCTCTGAAATAATCTGGACTAATTCAAAACACTGCCTGAGGTTGTAATCACACAAATGTGTGAAGCTGAATTTGGAAAACAGAAGCAAAACAAAACCTTGCCTGTTCCTGACAAGCCCTGAAGGTTGTTAGGAGTAATATTACTCACTGGTGACCTCTGGAAATGGGACCAAGTGGATGCTTCTGTTATCACAGAACTAAAGAGAAAACCTGGTACCCACAATGCCAAGTACAAGGGAAACCAAATGCCTGAGAATCCAAGTCCCTGATGTGAAAGGGAAGAGAATTCCTAAACTCACTCTCCCAAAGCATGGTCATAAATAGAAACCCGAGTAGAAAAAAAATATAAAAACCAAGCAGGTGGATAAATAAAAGATGGCATATACCTACAACAGAACATTGTTCAGTAATGAAAAGGAACTACTGATACATGTTACAACATGGATGAACCCAGAAAACATTATGCAATGTGAAAAAAGCCAGTCACAAAAGACCATATATTGTATGATCCCATTTATAGTAAATGTCCAAAAAAGGCAAATCCATAGAGACAGAAACAGATGAGTGGTGGTTGCCTGGGGGCTGGAGAGGTGGATGGGGGGTGATTGCTATGGTTATAAGGTTTCCTTTGGGGGTAATAAAAATGTTCCAGGATTGATGGTGGTAGCAATTGCACATATCTGTGAATATAATAAAAGCCATTAAATTGCACACTTTAAACAAGTAAATTATATGTGAATTACATTTCAATAAAGCTGTTAAAACACACACAAAGAGCAACACTACAAACTAATAAGAAAAGGCTCAATCTTCGCTATAGCTAAAAAAAAAAAAAAAAAGCATCTGGCTATAAAATTCACAAGGATGAGCTCTACATCTGCAATCGAGAAAAACCGCCTTTCAAAGCTGTAAAATATAGTTAATTAAGCACATAAAAGGAGATGTTTTATTTCATGTAACACTGAGAATGAAAGAGAACCTTCTTTGAACCACAGTGGTCTTTAATTGCAGGAGGACTTGGTCAGGCTTACTACCTCTGTGCAGTATGTTCAAAAGGAGGTAAGTTGGACAGGGCTGCTTTCAGTTTGCAGAGCTCCAACATTAAAGTAATTTGCAACCATGGCACATCAGCTCTCAGCATTTGATGAAAGGAAATGACAGGGTGGATTTTACACTTAACTTAATACAATTATACTTCACACATATATGCAAAACCAAAAGCATACATAATGCACTTCTAATCCATGGGTACAAACTTTATCAAGAGAAAAAGAGAACCATAAAACTCACAGGAGCAGTCCTTCTAAAAAACACTTAGAATCTGAGTCTTAGATGAAAAGGAAAAGTAGTTCTGACTAAAATCAGAAGTCTAAATCAAAACTCAATTTGCTATTATTTTCTATGTCTGAGCTATTCTAACTGGTTGTGATACTCTCTAGGTTGACCAAATATATTAACCTGCCATCTTTACTAACCTAATATCACTCAAAGAGAAAAGCAGAAGAGCCACTAGAACTGAGTTCCAGATGTCAGCAACTGGTGGGTGCCCAGGGAAGGGGAGCATGCGGGGAGTCCCAGGGCCTGGACCAGAACACTTAAATGCTATAGCTGCTAACATCTATCAATCATCAAATAAATATCAATGGCTGGGCAGAATCCCTGTCAATTCCTCCATTAATTCAGCAAATATTTACTGAGCACCTACTAGGTGCCAAGCATTGCCCTAGGAGCTAATTGACCAGAACACACACAATCTCTAACCTCAGAGAGCTTACAGTTTAGTAGGGTAGGGAGCAGACAATAAACAAGTAATAGTCTATTATTAGCTGGTGATGAGTGCTGTGGAGAAAAATTAAGCTGGGCAAAGGGGATGAAAGCGTTATTGATTTAAGGTAATCTCTAACAAGGGGTCATTTAAGCTGAAGGAAGCAAGGGAGCAAGTAAGTCTGTGTGGTTATCTGGGGGGAAAGCATTCCAAGCAGAGAGAAAAGTATAAAGGCCTGAGACAGAAGCACACCTGGCACATTCAAGAAGCAAAAGGCCAAAGCGGTGATGGAAAAAAATAAATAAAAAGAGAAGATAAGGAGGGAACAGGTAGGCATTCACTGAAAAAAAGAGAGAAGCCATTGTTGAGTTTTGCATAAAGAATTAACGACAGACTCCCTCTAGCTGCTATGGGAGGCAAGGCAGAGGTGGTGCAGGTACTAAGAAGTGGGTCAGACTGTGGATAGGTTCTGCAAGCTGAGCCATCAAATTCTGTTGTCTGATTGTGATAGATTGTGAGACAAAGAGGAAAGTCAAAGAAGACACTGAGATTTGGGCAAGAGCAACTGGACGAGTAGAGTTGTCATTTACTGGTATGAGGAGAAGGAAAATTGGGCCTTCAGCTTGGAACATGTTAAGTCTGCCTGGTAGAGATACCCAAGCAGAAATATATAGATGGGTTGAGAGGTCAGAAAGCTCTGGGCTAGACAGAAATCTAGGCATTCCCATCACACAAACAGTATCACCAGGAAACTGGATGGTATGGAAACAAACTAATGAGGATGAAATATTCAAGGTGGCAAGAGAATACCTTGAAGTAAATAAGATATTATAGACAGGCCAGATAAGTCTGTTAACTGCCAGTGGAGTTACAGTGGAAAGTCTGTAACAGAATCATGTTTTTAAAATCCTGAAATGAAAACAATTTACTGTTTTATTTGCAGCCCTCTACATATGTGACAGTTTCCTATAAACAAATTCCATATTAATGATGTTACCAAGTGTTGCATTTAATAAAATCCAGGCTGCTATAGTCTTGGCTGATTTTCAATCTAGGAAGGCACATATGATAGGAACATCACCCCAGGTACCTTCCATGCTTCAAAAGGAAATACACCAGCTGTCCAAATAAAGGCGAGGTGTGGGGATGTGGGGGAGTCATTGTTTGAAAGATTCTTACCTTGCAGATTAATAAAAGGGCTATCGGGTTTTTAAAATAGCTTCCCTAAGTAACATTTTTGAGGCCCTAAATTGAACATGGTAAGGCCCACATGAAAAGAAAGAAAACATGTAGTGATTAAGTATATGAATTCAAAGCAAAAGCTCAATTCCAGAATGGGATTTAATAGGCTCACTAGTGATGTTTAGTTGGTGTCATAATTTGAATTAAAGAATTAAGTCAAATGGGCAAGTGGGGAGGGAGCATATTGTTTTTAAATCCTTGATATGAAAAGGCTTCACTGTATACAAAATCTCTGTCTATTATCAAGAAATTTTAGTTGTATTTATTAATAGAAGGGGAAAGTAGCTAATTTAAAGAATAATCATACTCTGGAAATATAGAGATCAAATAACCAAATTCTGGCTAATGACAAGAAAGATGTTTCTAGCAACTAGAGAAAATGCAATACTCTTCTCTCCTCCTGTATGAACAAGTTTTTTTCATTAATGGTGATCTTCAAGAATTTGAAAATATGTTAATCAAAAAGCCTTCATCAGAAATTGCATGTAATCATTTTATACCTAGCTGATATGAAAACATTTGGTTCACAGAATGCTCAAACATTCCATTAGAAACTTTAAAGACACTTTATTGGATATCTTAGGCAAATGCAATGTTTATCACCTTCCTTCACTGTATTTCCTGTCTTACAATAGAGCATATGTAATGAATTTTTCACATAGTCTCATATAAACACTCTCAAAATGTCTCCAGTTTACCCCGTATACTATAAAAATGTTATCTTCTACCTATGTGCAATGATGGGGAAACACAAACTCGAGGCAACCTGTGGCAGTGCATGGATGCTCTATAGATGGCTGTTTGATTCCCTGTACTTGCTGGCACCAAATGACTGACTGCATTAACAGTAAGAGTAGGAAGGGCCATAAAAGGAGAGGAGGGGCCATCACCCAGTAAGAAGGTCTAGATTTATAAATAAGAATTCTTACATATAATGACTTAGCTGCTGTCATTCATCAACAATGAAGGAAGCACAGCACTAGAGCCTGTGACCAAGAAGGGCACCTAAGTCTGCAAGCGCTTTCAAGTGATGATACATACCGTGAGAAAGTGAAAAACACAACAGTCAAATCCGGGGGTACTAATGAGCTAAACAGACATTTTCCATTATGGAACGTGAAAACGAGGAAATAACAAGTGTAAATAAGGAAACTATGATAGGAAGCACGGGCCAGCACAGCCCTATAGAATGTCATCTAAAGTTCCTACTGCAGGCGTCGTCCTCCGGTTACCACTGAGCTTCAGATACACCTGGCTTCCAGCTCCAGCATGGTAATCCACTGTACGGCACAGTTTCCAGAGCCTTCTAACAAAATAAAATAGCTCTTGAGAAGATGCCAGCAACTTTCTATCAGGTGTTTACACAAAAATCTTTAATACCATTTGTTCAAGGTAAATACCAATTCTACTGCCTAAAAAATTAATATATATAATCAGTCTTAAGTTGAATAAACCCATATGGAGAGCAGAATTTTTTTTTTCATTTTCACCTTCTTGCTAGAGAAATAGCCATACATTCAGGAATAGTCCCTATTTTTACACAGGAGCTTAATGTGTTTACTACAACAAGCTTTAAAGGATGATATAATGGTCCTGTATCACAGATAATATACCCCAGTCCTGCTTAGCATGTAACAACATATTCTCTAATAATAATCTCATTTATCTCTGGGACCAGGTGCACCTGGGAACAAAAGAGAATGCCGTCAAATCTACATCAGGGATTTCTAATATAAATATGCCACCTCTCTAAAACAAGTGTCTATCAAGGTCTTGGAACGATCATTACTGAGAAACCCATTAATCTGTGAAACAAATAAAGGGCTCCAAAATATAAGTGCCAAAATAAGAAAAACTAAATGTCAGGGTTTTTTTTAAGAACGGGGTGACGAAGCTTAATGCTATAGTTTATATTAAACATACCCAAATTAAATTTATTTGCATTACACTTTAATTGGAAAGTTTTATTAAATAATATGTGCAAAGTTGCAGCTTTTTCCATAGACCCATGGCCTGAGAGGCCTCATCTTGACACTTATAAATCATTAACATAGCCCAAGACTAAAAGAAAACCTTATGATCTAAAGATTTGAACATTATCATCAGAAGGAAGTAATACACGGTGGAAAAAAAATAAAAGAAAAGCTATGTCTTCAGAGCTTTTCAAAACAAGTTTTATAAAATATGAAAGCAACTGACTAGGAGCACACCTATAAACAATAACTGTGATAACACTGAGCAGGATTGAAGGAGGCAGAGATTGCATTTCTTCCAGAAGCAAGTAAATCTGCTAACAAGACTTGTATTGATCATGTGTTGGCAGGCTTAATCAATACCACACAGGTACTCTTTTCTAAGCTTTCATCTCATATAGTGAAAGATAAAAAGATGGTAGAGCAATTGCCAGATTAAATAAGGTCTGCATCCCAACTGCTCACAGTCAAGTTCCCTTGACAAATTTTCTCTATTTTGTCAAAGAAAAATTAAACCCTACAAGCAAAATACTCATTCCATACTCCACAACTACAAAAATATCAGAAGCTCAGTTTATTGCCTAATGTAAACGTATACTAAAGAGCTGTAGTCTCTGGTGACCTTTAACAACACCTGGAAAATGCAAGCAAGGCAATATTCAACCCAAAGAACATAAATCTCAAAAGCAACTGACAAATTCAACCTGGAAGGCTAAATGTAAATGCAGCATAGGGTTACAACAGCATTCTCAAAAGAAATCCTTTCTCACTTCAGGAAACAGAGGAATTTCCTCTCAAATGTTTTCAGTAGAAAAACTGCCACTTCTGATTAAAGTTAATTTGATCCAATTGATGGAACCTGGGGGAATGCACAGATTCCCTTCTTTGCTGTCCTCCCTGCTTTATCTTGCAACTTGCAAACTGACTAACAATATGACACTACCTAGAGACACTCGTGCCATTTTCAGCAACAGGTAATTTACAGTTTTGTTTTGTTTCTAAACAACTGGATAAGATGCATTGCTTCTTCCCTATAGGTCTGTCACTTTTTGATATTTTTTTAAACAAATGATATCATATAAACAGGTATGAAGCATTTTTAGAATATAACAGAATTTTTAGAATTGTGTAGAAAAGGCAGTTATAGTAAAAGGCCGCTCTTCTCACCAATGAAAAGCCCACGAGGTCCCAATAAGGGAGAAGAGATTTTTAAGCATCCTGAGAGCCCCATTACCACACCCACAACTAATCCTATTCTCCACCAGAATCAAAAACAGTAGGGTACACATTTGTGGGTGATACTATTAACCTCTCTGACAGATGTTGGGCTTGGTAATCAACCAGATGGGAATCAGAGACAGAGAAGCAAAGATGATGCCAAGGTTTCTATCTCTAGTTTCTACAATGGGAGGTGGGGGAGAGGGTAAAGGGTGGGGGATAAAAGTAACTGAATAGAGAAGAGATTTTTGATTTTGGAAAGTGCTGAGTTTCAGCTATTATAGAGCCATCCAGACTGAGGTATCTACCAGGCAGCTGGAAATACCATATGACACTCAGAAGAAAGACCAAAGCAAGGGCATGGACTTGGGAGTCATCAACATAAACTTCACCTTATTTTAGTACCTATGGATATTAAATAAGAGAACCCAGGAAACACCATTAGATTAAGAGTTCAGGGCTAAACATAAACATAAGCATTTTCCAAACCAAAGTCCTTAAAAAACAAAAACAAAAACTGGACAACCTATGACAGGCAGCTCAAAAGCAACAACCACAACAATAAAATCTCTATGTAAAGTAAGTCTAGGACACACTGCTTAAAATTACTCTTAAAGTTTACACTTTTGTCATCTTATAGTATGGGTCCAAGAATTCTGTGGGTAAGAAAATTGTTCAACAAGTTATTACCTACAGAAACAAAAACCCAGAGCATACTGCCCAATGTAATTCATCTCCATTTATAGAAAACTTATAAATGATCATTTATAGAAAACTTATAAATGATCAATACCAACTCTCATGGACAAGAGCAACAGAAATTCTACAACTTCACTTCACTTAACTAATCTTAGGAGCTCTTGATGGGACTCTGACTCCCCAAATACCTGCCATGTCAACATGTGCCTCAGCCATTGGTCACTTCTAGAAAAGTACTCCAAACTATTCAACAGGTCGTTCTTGACACGTTAGAAACCAACATCAACTCAAACTACATATAAAGGAATAATTCACTTCACAAAACATTCTTAGATGGCAAGGTGGAGGTCTAAATAAAGCAAGTCAGGTATATTTTTACAGGGTGGGGAGGGAGAAAGGGGGGAAAGAGGAAGGCGGGAGGGAGGGGGAAAGATAGGAGGAAGGAGGAAGGAAAGGAGGAAGGGAATGGGGAGAAGAGGGGAGAGTGGGGGCGGTGAGGGGGGGAGGAGAGAGAGAGAGAGAGAGAAGGAAATCTGCCAGTCAGCAACAGAGAGGAATTAATTCCCTCCAGTGGGATTAAAATGTTAGCCAACAGCAACAGAAATAATAATAAATGTAATACAAAATTAGCGAACAGAAGAGGGCTATCAAAAACTCAAGGTAAAAGAGAATCTTGAGGCCTAAAACCCCTCAGGAGGTCAAGGCATCTAAAGGATCTCTGGCCTCTGAGCAGGAGAAATGGCCAGAACCTCTATCAGAGACTATCAACTAAGTGATGAGTGCCACCTAAGAGGCTGGAGGTAACAGCATGTGAATGGGTATTACCAGTCGCTGTATGACTAGGCACAAAAATCTAGAGGAAAACCTTTAGGAAAATACTGTCCATCTTTTTCTCCATTCCCAATGCCTTCATTTATCTTGGACCTCAATTCTGACTCTCTACAAACACAAATGACATCTATTTTTGTCTAAATTTTTAAGGGCCTCAGTCAATTTTCAAGGAATGCATTAAGTGGGTCTGAAAGATCCAACCTTCATAAAATAAACAGATCACAGGATGGGATGCCGTGGCATGGTGACTACAGTTAATAATACTGTGTTGTATATTTGAAAGTTGCTAAGAGAGATTGTAAAAGAAAAAAAATGTGTAACTGATGATGGATGTTAACTAGATTTACTGAGATCATTTTTGCAAAATATACAAATACCGTATTATTATTTGTGCAACTGAAACTAATGTTTGTGTCAACTGTTATCTTAATTTTTTAAAAAAGGTTTTTAAAAAAAGACTTTCAAGGAAAGAACACATGAGGGCCAATTTTCTTCTTCATAAAACTGCCTTTCCAGTCCTCACTATACAACCTTTTCCCCCCACAACTTCTCCAATAAAAGCCCTCTATATGTATCTGCTACACTTGGGCTTACTCTCTATTCACCTTTGCTCACACTGTCTTCTCTGCTAGCTCAACAGACATCTGTTGAGTAACTATGTATCATTCAAGTCCACCCAAGCCCTCCATCTGAGAAGTAATCCTTGATGCCGGCAAATTATGCCATGACATTCTTGCCCTCTTTAATTCCGTTTGCAATCAGTCTGTATTTTACAACTTAACATTTTAACATATATTACTAATATAAAATACCTTAGTATCTACTAACTTATAATTTTCATATATAATCTCTCATCTTTCTATATAAGTACAGAAACACACCCTGGTCCTTGCTAGCTTTATAACCATGGCGAGTCAATTTCTCTGTCTAAACTTTGGTTTCTTCATCTATAAAATGAAGATAATATAACAACCCCATGGAGTTGCTGTGAGTTGTACAGTACTCATCTGCACAATGCCTAGCAGATACACGATGCTCAACATGTGTCAGTTAACACCGATGACAACAAACCATGTTTTACACATCCTCAGACTCCCACAGCACACAGGAACACAATGAACATGTTACAGAAGACAGCATGTTAGAATGCATGCAGCTGACTCTGGAAATGTTGCAGTTCGTACAGCTGAATAGGAAGTTTGCAGTTCCCAGAGAAGCCAGCTCTAACTGCCCAACCCTCTACCGGAGACAGCCTGTGGGAACCTGTGTCCCCACGGCAAACCCACTCTGGCTGTACGAGCGAGGTCCCCTCAATTCTGCTGAGATTTCCGAGAGTAGGAATTGTGCCATGTTTAACTCTGAAAACAATCAATTATTCAATGAGTGAACAAAATTCACTTATTAATTACTTCATTTTTCATTATCCACTAACAAGCTTCCCTCTTATAATCAAAGAGCACAGATTCTTAAGGCAGAATAAGATTCTCATTAATGTTTTTCTTAAATACATTATAACAGGCTACCTTTGGGTTTCTTTGTTTTAAAATTAAATTGTAACTAACCATGTCACACACTAATAGTACCTTTATACTCCTTTTCATTCCAACTTTCTCTGAAAGAAAATAAAGAAATAAAAGCACATGTCCATAAAATTATCACGTCTGTATATGAGAGAATGTTCTCAGATGTTATTCATTGTATAGCCATATGAATCACTTATGAGCTTTAATCTAGGGCTGTGCTGTCCAATATGGTAGATTCACTAGCCATATATGACTATTTAAATTAATTAAAATTAAGTAAAATTTTAAAATCCATTTCCATAGTCACTTTAGCTGCCATTTCAAATGCTCCCCAGTCACATGGAGCCAGTAGTTACCATACTGGACGCTGCAGACAGTGCATGAACATTGCCAACATCACAGAAAGTTCTATTAGACAGTACTGACCTAGATCTAAACGCGTATCAATAAAAATATTAAGACTCCCATTTCATCAATAAGTCACTCCCTCTGAATCAAGTCCGTTAGCTTTAAGTACTAGAATATGCATAAGCATGAACCCAGGGGCTTTTTCCTTGACTCTCACAAAGATAACAGATGACAATCCTTAGAGCATGAGAGAGTCCCAAAGGCTATATTCTTCCATTTTTTCAGCAGTCTACACACCTTGACCTGAGGAAAAAAAAGAGCAAGAAAGCATTTTTCTCCACTATACCTTTTATCCACCATCATCACATCTGCCAAGCTCCAGAATCACATGTTCCACTATCTTACACTGTCGGCACTCCTTTGTAAATTCCCCTTTCCACACTTATCTCCTCTGACTCACTCAACATATTATGCCATCACTCTAAAATCTGAACCTAGAGTCTCTGGCAGGTAGGCTATGTGTAACGACAGTCTGGATAGAACCATAAGTCTATCCACTCTCAAAGGGTTTTTCCAATCCTATGCAATTGCTGTGTGAGTATCTGAGAAGCTCCACTTTTTTTCTTCATAATAAAAAATAAACCCCCAACTTCTGCAAAGATGGTAAGTTACCTCTGTCATTTATAACACAAGAGGACAGGCAGAGTTCTGTTTTTCTACAAAACTAGAGCTTTTAGGAGCATATGTTTTCAATCACATTTCTCCATAATGACTGAAATACCTTCATTCCCCGAGCACTCTGCTAACTTTATCTGCCACCTGCATTATCACAGGCTGCTTATACACAGAGGGGCAAAGAGTGGTGGGGGGAGCAAAAACTCACAACTTCAGGCAGGACTATTTTACTAACACCCCTCTCTAAAATTTGAACCATAAACTTCTTTCCATAATGCAATACCTTGTTACTAATGCACGGAGGAGACAAGAGAACTAAAGTATAAAATCAAACTATGTTCAGAGACTGCAATATGCTGATCGGCCCTACAGCAAGACCACGAGGACACCTGCGTAATAAGAAAGATTTCTGCTGGGACTGTGAACAACCTATTTCCGCACACCATGAATGGAAAACAGAGGCTTTAAGTCATGGCCTACACAAACTAAAATCATTCATTACAATGGCTAAAATCATCGGAACCTATGGATCAAAAGTTGGGACTTACCAGCAGGCCTTTCACACTACATACTTACATTTTCATGCTACATACTCTTATCCTTCCTCACTGTATGTCCACACCATCAGATGAATATGGGTAAACAAAGTCTTTAAACTATAATTCACAGAAACTAAGAATGATAAACTGAATTCCCCAAACACCCAGGGCCCCTTCTCAGTCCTTCTCAGTATCTCTCTAGGGAACCTTGCTCCTCTAATAAACTTTGCTTCTCCCCTAACTCTGGTGTGAGTTGGATTCTTTCTTGCACTCAGCCAAGAACTCTCCCCAACTCCATGCAGGGCTTGAGCTCCGCCCCCGACTCGGGAAATTTGCCTGTCCTTCATTAGTACTGTCTTTAAAACAATAATCGGGGGACCTGTTTTCTGAGTGATGTATGGAGAGAGGGCTGCTATAACAAGGATGTGTGGCAAGAGATTTAATGTGTTAGAAGAATGACAGTCATGTGACATCAACACCCTTTTCATAGAGACTTGGGGGACTGTGGGGAAGGCCAGACAAACTTGTTCAATGGTGATCATTCTAGCTTTTGATTATTATTTCATTACAAGAACAAAGAAGAAGAAAAAACAGTCCTGAGTATTTACACGAGTTGCATTTCTCTGGAGCATTTCCTTTTAACCTGCAAGTCTTAAGCTCTAAGAGGAGAGGTCAGCTGTCTGCCTTGAGAGAAGGCCAAAAAGTGAGCCTTTCCATTGAGAAGAGCTTCTACACCCGAGAAAACACGCAGAAGTAGGGTGGTGGTCTTGAAAGCAAATTCTCCCCTAGGGAATTCTGGCTTGAATGCAAAGGGTTCCATGGAAAACTTTTCCAAAAGAACTTTGACAACAGGAAGGAGCAATTCAAGAACAAGGGCATAAAAAGTGATGCGAACAGTGGGAAGGGGGGCTAAAAAGGATGGATGAGGGGTCTGAAAAAAAACTTACATCTTGAGGCAGGAGAATCAAAATTGTAGGCTTCAAGGTAAAAAGGAAAGAGAATCTGTAATATAACATCTATGCTTAAATGGGTCCTTGGGAGAAGGAAAGCACTCAGCTAAAATAAAAGGAAAAAGAAAGAATTGTACCACCTTAGTTCCCCACTGGGGTATGAAAAACTTAACAACTTAGAAGTGAGAAAATACCTTTTCATTGTTCAAATCCAGCTCAGATTAGGGATTGCAAACACTATAACCCACAAAAAGGATACAAGTAGAAAAAGAGAAAATTGCTCCCCAGTAATATGAGTCAATTTTGTGGGAATACATGTCAAGAAAACATTATCATGTGTCTTCTACAAATGATAAATGCAGGCCAAAATTTCCAACAGCTCAATCACCTGAGTGGAGGAGCAGATAAAAAGAAGTAGGAAAGCAGGTAAAACAAAAAAAGAAAATGGAAATTTAAAAATTCATAATACAATTTTAAGCACTGAGAGATACAAATGCTAAAAAGTGGGGAGGGGAGGTCCCTAAAAAATTTCCTGGACTTTTAAAACTACTTGACTCTTCTAACTTACAAAAAGCTAACAAAACCCATCCAGAAAGAAAAATAAATGTGGAGAGGGGAAGAGCAGCAAGAAGAGATGTAAAAAACAAATAGTTCTTACAATGATGCAAGCACATTTCCAAATCAAACGAGATATGAATTTTATATAAAAGGAATATATTATATAAAGGTTTCATAGATCACTGTTCATATACTAAATTATTTATAGTAACCTGGGAGTCATTTTAACATTTTTGTCAAGTCCTTTTAAAAATGCAGTTTTTGGAAGCCACATCTAACCCATCTTAAAAGATAGCTGATTCTCTAGCTGAGCTAAGCTTTAATTTCTATAGCAAATATTTACTTTAGAACATCTAACACTGTGGCAAAGTGCAAATATTTGTTTGGCTTAATCGTTCCCTATATATTATTCTCCTTCTCTTGTAAATATGAAATATGAGATGAAACCTAAAATCATTAATGCCTAAATTCATTAAGAGTGCTATTAAATGAATTTGAGATTGGGTAACACTTTTTTTAAGTTCTGCATCATAGGCTTTCTATTGAATAAAAAATAATAATAAAACGTAATAAATATATCTATACTATAGACCAGCACAGACAGAAATTACCTGAAATAGATACTCATATGAACATCACAGATTTTCACAGATTCCAGTAAAAATAAAATGCAGTCTGTAGTTGGAATTTTCAGAATAGTATTAGGAAGTAGGACAGGAATAGGGGGGCGGGGTGGGGGGAGAGAATGATTGTTTTATATCCTAACATTCACACTGAGGGATTTGGGCATGTACAGTAACTCAACTTGATTCTAAGTTTGAGAGGTGGGCACCTAAAGATAATAAACTCCATATCAAAAATATTTTTGTATACTCTCATTTCAGCATAATCATGCAAAGCCCTAATGAGACGTGGGGCTTATTTTGATCACAAGTCTCATTTACTCTGAATTCTAGCCTGTTTTAGCTAAGCAGCAAAGATTTCTGCCTTCCTCTCCCCCAGCCAGGCTGGTCCTGTGTACTACAGCTCTGTCATACCATAAGATTCTGTTCATTCATATGTGAAATGGAAATCTGTTCCTTTCCTTATACTACAGGCTGTCTATAACAAAGTCAGGCTATATATTCTTCATAACTGCATGACTAATAATTGCAAGTAGATTACATCTCACTTCCTTTGTAACAGTTAAGGAATATGACTCAAGAAATTCTTCACATTTCAACATAAATCTTATCAAAAGCACAGCCCTTGAACTTGCTTCTTAAATTACACAACTAGTTTTTGTTCTCGGTACTATGAAAATTTTATGTGGTTTCTTGGGGGTTTTGTTTAAGAGTAACTTTCCCATGTGCATTTTTGTTGTGCTGACTTTAATAATCTGTCCAATGAGTATGACCTACCTTGAACATTCTCAAAATGATTGTGATCATGTCTTGTTTACTCATATCTTAATCATGAATATATTTCCTAGTTTCTCTGAGGTCAAAATGTTTATTTACTATGTACTGATGATAGATAAGCCTTCCCATTCCCAAGTATGGTGAAAATTAACATTACCTATAAAATAAAGATAACAGTACACTAACTCACTAATGTCTCTATGTCCAGAAATATGAAGCATGTAATAATGATTTTTTAAGAAAAAATGTTGGCACTAATAATATAACCTAGAATAAAAATTATAGAGGCAAGTAATGACATATATTTCGCAAGGACACTAGCCTCGATCAGGTTTTTTGAACCAAGCTTTTATTAGAAATGACAAATGATCCTTTTGCATGCCTTAATTCAATCCAAAGAGCAACTGTGAATCTCAGTCTCAAGAAGTCAACACATTCAAAAGTGGAGAATAAAACTACTCGATGCTGTGATCTGGTAGCATGAGCACCGGGGGAGCCTGAAGAAGCCAATCAGAAAATAGGCTCTATTATTTACCACTCTGTGCCTCGCTTTATTCACCTTAAAAAAAAAAAATGGGACTCAAATTTCTGTTAGGATGATTCACCAAAATGTAACTGAATAATTTTGTCAACCAAATATAACAAATGTTACAAATTATCAATATTTTAGATGCCAAATGCCTACAGGATGAAGAAGAGGAAAGCCTGCTCAGTGGAGCAGGAGGCTACAGGGGCCCACTAAAGCAGCACCTCCCCAGGCACCGCCCCCAAAGGCAGTGTTTCCATTTCCGGTTTTCTACAACTCAGTGCCACACACAGATACCTCTGCCCCTTGTTTTTCCTTTTTATGACACTCTTCCCTCCATACTTGCTCTTCACTTCTTCCCAAATACCCTACTTGAGCGTGGTGCCAAAGAGCACTACTTAGATCCAGTGATTCTATTTAAGAACTAGAGAAATTAAATTGCTAAACTATGCTAAGGAGAAAAAAATAGGAGGAGGGGAGAACACCTTTCCATAAACCTCTTCAGTGACACACAGAAACGCTACAAATTGTGCTGCAGACGCCTCAAGAAAACCCATCCCCAGAGTTACTGGTGCTGCCATTATAAAATATAAATACAAGTACAGAATAGAAAATATTCATTTATGGCAGAAAAAAAATATATATATATATATACATATATGTGTGTGTGTACATACGTACGTGTGTGTGTGTGTGTATCTACCTACTACCTGACTTTATTTTTTAAAACACAACTCCATGGGACTATTAAATCTAATCTTAATTAAAAAACAAACTCGAGTTTACTCCATAGGCCCTCCTTCAAAGCTAAGATAACAATACTAAATGTTTTAAATGCTAGATTTTTTTACAGTTGGCCTAAGAGGATCTGAGTAATAAAAGACAGATACTAAATAAAATTTCTATTTATAGTAATGCTAAAGGATGACCTAAATTTTTCATGGCTCAAAGAATGCCAAAAGCCTTCATTTTAAAAAGCACACATCGGTGACCAAATACATTTTCAATGAATCAATCTACCAAATAATATATTAGGCATATTAAAACTTAACCCTCTTAAATTGTAGACAAGTTTGCTAGAAAAGCCAGTATCATGAAGCCAGTGTCATTAAAGAATCATTTCTTACTTTAAAAAGTCTTGGGCAGAAACAGAAAGCCCTTCCTTTCACAAGATGGATTTAATGCTGGAAATGCATGATGGAAACACAGAGGTTTATGAAATCACTTTCAAATTGTTATATTAGCACTCAAGGTCAGACTTACTGCAAAAAAAAAATTAAGTATTTCAATTAGGAATTTAAAAAACAAACAAGAATAATAAAATAAGCAGTAATCAAGTCAAAACTACTTGGTCAATCATTGTGGCTCCTAGAGAAGACAATCAAGGTCAAACACTCTCTCTCATGCCCTCCAGTCCCACCTCCCCATCATGACAAGATCCATGCATCACCACCATCTTGACTCCTACAATGGCAGTGAACACGAAAGACAAGTTGATCACCTATAGAAGCTAAACACCAAATTTGGATTAGAAACCCCTTAAGTAGTCCAGCTATTTAGAGCTAATCTCCTAAATTCAGATACACAATTCACAGATTGCTCCAAATAAAGTCCTTTTTTTATACTAATCTTCACCAGAGCCCAAGTAATAAAGAACTACAAACACAGCTTATTAACTTGAGTAAATTTTTGTCTACTGTTTCTATTGCTCTGAAAACCAAAATGAACTTTCAATTTCTTTTCAAATGAGTGTTACAGAAGATAAAGTAAATTGAAGTTGATTAATTATAAAAGTACCTGAATACTATATGTCAATATATAAGATTTGATTTTAATCTTAGACAAAAAGGCAGTAAAGATAAAGGAAGAAAAACCTAGATGATCAAACCAGGTCATCTACTAACTGTAAAAAAATAAAGTTAATTTTCCTATGTTTTCAGATTTTCACAATTCATATGAATTGATGTAATAATTTATAATCTGTCCTCAGTTAAATTCATCCACCAAGAACCCAGAAAGGGTTTATCAAGGGAGCATTAATTTCGACAAGTAAAATTAATCCTAGCACTGTCATCAGATTAATCTTTTGCTTCCTTGTGTTTTAATATTAAATGCTGGAATTGACCTATTTTTTTTTAAAACAGATACTGAACACAAACACTCTCCCTTCCTGGCCCCTTTATTTTAAAATTCAACCCCTGGTACAACCAAGTTGAGGAAATCCCGAGAAACTAAAAACTAAAATCAGATTAAATATTTTCATTTTAAAGACAGATTATTGAAAACCGTCCAGGAAAATTATCTTGACTCTCAAAGAAGTAGTAGATATATAGAGATACGACCAAAGCCAACCTTCTAAGATCCTCTTCCCTAAGGCCAAGTCATCCACCCAAATCAACCACATTCAAGGTATAAGCTTCCTCTTCCTCCCTCTCTCCCTCTGCACATTCAACGGCATTTGGTCTACAGAAACCTCTCTCCAAAGCAGTCCACTTTTGCTACGTCTTTCTCGTCTATTCCAACAAGTCTGGAGGCTCTAATATAGTGGAAACAGCATCAGACATGGAAATTGAACTAGATATTGAGGGGCAGTGAGTAAGGCAACTTGACCTCTCAGCTATTTTCTCCTCTGTTAAGTGGATATTATGGTCCTACCTCAGGAGGTTATGCTGAGGATTAAGTTAAAAGTACATTAGTATTATAAAAAGAGAAAGTAATATTAATCAGATTTGTAAACTAAGGACTGTATATCTTTATAGCTCATCGCAAACCTACAACATACTAAACTTTTTGCAAATGACTATTAAAAACTGATACTAAATTAATGCACTGGATGTATAAAGGAAACTCAATTAGTTAAAAAGTAAAAATTTCAAGCAAATTCCTCTTTCTTTCCCCATCTACCAAATGCCAACCAACTTTATCACTGATCATCTGGGTTGTCTTGGCATGTTCTGATTACAATCTGATTCCCTTTACCACAATGCATTAAATCAGACTAAACAGGATTGTTCTACTGGTTTACTGGCTCCAAAAAAGAAAACATTATTGCAAGTTCCTTTGATCTCTAACATCTAGGGAAATGGAATACTAAACTGTGTGTGTATATGTATGTAAAAAAATCATTAGTAATGTTTCTACCTAACAAACTCACCTACAGTGTCCAGGCAGTGTTCTGTAAACTATCAACATACAATAATCTACCACAATAAGATTCCTTGAAAGGGTTTCACGGGAAAGAAATCTAATAATTTATTGGTAGATAGTAAATGTAACTGCCAACTTAAATCCAATTAGAAGAAAGCAACTTCAAAATTTACATGCCATGTAACCTGATCAGTATTTATAGAGGAGATGCTATTAATTCGTTGTCTCAATAAAATCCTACATTTCAAGTTTGGATTTTAAGAGGGCTGATTTGATCCTCCCACAGAACTTTTAAGTACACATATCCTGATTCAATAGTTTACCCACTAGATTTACAAATGCTTTCTAAAAAGTATTTTATATTTCCTAAGTAAATGGCAATTATTTTTAAATCAAACTTTCAATAACAATGTTCTTAGTTCCTTACTTGAAGAGTTAAAATCATATTCCAGTATCAAACAAGAAAATATTAATGGCTCTATGGAATCCACAATTTTAAAAAACTATAAAAATGAATTAAATAATTAACATTGATTTCTTTTCACCAGTACAGCACTATTTAGAATTTTTCTTTCATTGTTCAAAAAATGTTAACTGTTTTAAAGGCACCAGATGAAACTAAGTAACCTAAGAATGTTTCAGGCCACCTCTGACATTCCAGGTGGTACAATTTATACTCCAAAGAAAAGAACTGACAAGTAAAATCCAACTAGCTGAGAAGTCAAAAAATAAAAGCACTGCAGCTGTGTGTGGTGGAAGGGAAAACATCAGAAGTTCCATTTGGACATGTTTTAGATGTTTACTGACATCCAAGTAGAGGCACGAAGAAGGCAGCTGAGTAGGTCAGAACTAGAGATAAAATTTTTCAGTTATCTTCATTTAGTTAATTTTTAAAGCCATGAATTCAAGGCACGGTGTAGCGATTAAACAAATATGTATCAGACATTTATTTTGTGCTAGTTACAGGTCTACCTGCATCAGTGAAATACACAGTGAAAAATCCCTGCCCTTCAGGGCTTCACTATCTCATGAAAGGAACAAGACAATAAGCAAAGACTATAAATACGTATACATAAGAAGACAATATTCTAAGGGAAGAACAGAGCAGGTTAGGGGACTCAGGGGCAGATACCAAGGGGCAGATACCAAAGGTCAAGGTAGGCCTCACTGAGTCTCAATAGTGAAACCTCGCAGATATCTGGGGAAATACATTTCAGGCGGTGAGAACAGGAAATGCAGAGGACTTAGGAGTCTTCACAAGAGCAGCTTCCCTGGAGTAACCGGTGATGGAGTTAAAAGGAGGGATAACCAGAGACCTTGCACAGAAAACTCTTGTTGCGATGTTTTGCTGCAAAGGGGAGCAGAGAAATAAGCAACAGTCAACAAAGAAGTCAGTCGAAAAGGGGGGATTTTTAAAATTTGTTTTATGATGGGAGAAAAGCAGCACATTTGTATGCTGCTGAGAATGATCCAGCAGAGTCTGAAATATTAATGATACGTGAGACAGAAAATTACTACTTGAGAGAACAGGAGCTGGGCTGGTCTCAGAGAGAGTGAGAATAGCTGAACCATCTACACACAGCTAGGAAGGTGGAGTCTGTGCTGGGAGGTAGATGCAAGTGGTGGTGGGAGTCTGTGGGAAGTTCTCTCCAAACTCCTTTGATTTTTCTCACTGAAGCAGAAGCCCAGCATAAAGGCAGGAGGAAGTGTGAAAGAAGAAAGTTTGTACCAGTCATCTAGGAAACTGGGTGAGTGAATGGATGAGGAAAATAAAGTACAACTGCCCCACAGCCTTAAGGGCCTACTTGAATTTTATGAACCAACAGGGAATCAACAATAAGAAATTCCCCAATCTGAGACGTAATGGCTGGCTGCCTTTTCCCTAACAATTGAAAAATTCTTTAACACAAACTGCTGAAAATGACAAATGTCTAACGTATTTCAAGTACAGCAAATGTAAAAACAATGCTCTGGAAAAGTTGCAATTTCTTTCACACCATATTCATAATTACCTATCATCCCTTGAAGGGAGTGATCAGTCACTGTAGGATTTAATAACCCTGTGCTGAAGTTAACTCCCTTATGTCAGACCACTGTAAACAAAAGCTGGGTTTGAATGCCTTAAACCAATTATATATTGTGATAGTAAAGCACGTAGTTACGTTATATTCTTACTCATCTAAATACAAATTTACACATAAAGATTATCCAAGAGCATTCAATTAATCACCAGAAATAACCATATACAAATTTACTACAAGTTATATACTGCAGTGATGATTGTACAACTCTTTGAATATACTAAAAACCACTGATTTGTATACTTTTATAATGGGTGAATTGTCTGTTATGGGAATTTTGTCTCAATAAAGTCTTTTTTAATCTATCCTAAGCTTTTAATCGCAAATGGTTTTTATCAAGAGGAAGTAAAAGCTTGATTTTTTTTTTTTTAGTTTCGTTGTTAAAATGCAACGAGAAATACAACAAAAAGAGTATGTTCTGACAGCTCATAAATATTAACTTTGTAGGAATCCAGGATTCTTTCAGAGTGAAGGGCAAAGTCTGGTTTGGGGTTGATTTTTTCCTCCTTTTTGACTAAAGTCTGTAGCTTCTAACACTCCGGCAGTTTCATCCCTTTGATCAAGACATACTCAAATCCCTTGACTGAAATGAATGGCAATCTTTTGACTGTGGATAGTTCCGAATAACTACTATCTTCTAGACACTGATGAGCAAGACTGAATGACGAACCAAAACTTGGACCAAAACAAAAAGATAAAATGTTAAGTACTAATTCAGGTAACGTTACATTTCTTAGAGTTCCAATACTTCACATCTTACCAGGAGGCCAAATGATTCATAAATTCATCAATTCTATTTTTCTCCCTGAGACAGGAAAGATAAATTCAACCATTTCATCACTGATGTTTTAGTTCCCATGTTAAAAATGTAAAAAGTGGGAGATGTCTCCACTTTGAGAATATCCCTACAAAAACTAAAAACAAAGGTTGTATACTTCTAAGTGAAAAGATCAGAACACTAAAGTGACAATATTAAGGTGTTGACAGAAAGAACAATAGATACAGAAGTCAGAAAACAGCTACTAAAAGGCTTAGTCACTTCCAAAATGGAAACTGTGCACATAGCAACTCAATTAACTTCTCTAGACTTGGCTCTTCTGTTTTGTAACCTGAGAAGCCAGCATCTGCTCTGCCTCCTTCATAAAGTGGTGTGAGGACCAAACCAGAGGTCAGGGAAGGCTGTTCAGTAGGTGTAAAGCCTTCTGCAAACAGAGGCATAATCCCCATTTCACTCTCAAAAAGCTCAGGCTCTATGAGACGCTGCTGATCACCTTCTTCTCTACATACATGAAATTTACTCTCTTAATCAGGCTGCTACAACAGAATACCATAGACTGGGTAGCTTAAAAAGCAGACATTTATGTCCCACTGTTTTGGGGGCTGGGGAGTCCAAAATCAAGGTTCCAGCCAATTCAGTTCCCTGCTTCTTACTGTGTCCTCACATGTTCTCCTTCTTTTCTTTTAATGACACTATTCTCATCATGAGGTCTCACTTTCTTGATCTCATCTAAACCTAATTACCTCCCAGAGTTCTCACCTTCAAATACCAAAATGTTGAGGTTAGGGCTCCAACATAAAGAACTTTGGGAAACACAGTCAGTCCATAGTACTACTCCCCTATATAATTTCTTTTCTTACTGTCTTTAAGCAAAAATTAAACCTTTGCATAAAAAAATAAACAGGGCAGGAAAGATTTAAAAGATGGCTTACTTTTTAAAGGGCTTACTAAGGAAGTTATTGAGATTCATACTATATGAAATAAAATTTAAAATAAATGGGGGAACTAGGATAACAATAGCTAAGACTTATTCAGCACTTACCTGTGCCAGGTACTCCTCTAAGAGCCTTCTGTTTCACCCTCACAGTAGTCACACAAAGTAGGAACAATTTAGAGGACCCTGAGCACACAGAACCTAGACAGGTTTCCTTAGAACACAGGGCAAGTCTCAGGTCCTACGGGCTGCAGAGCCTGCACTCTACACTACACTGCTTCTCTTTTCATTGAGACAAAGGAAAATTGCAGGAGAGAGGTGACCGAAAAGATGAAACCACGAATATGAGGTATTAGGGTTCATTCTATACCTTTTTTAAGATTGGCCAAAATTTTGTAAGCAAATAGCTCAGAGGAAACTTAATCAGCTACAAGATTCTAAATCCATCAGTGAAAAATAAACCACTTGCTCAGGAGGTCAGTTCTTTCTGGTACGCAGAGCTGAGAATAGTTTCTCCTCTGGGTCCTCATAAAGACGGTCTGCCACGGCTAACAGCAGCCTTGGGAAGCCCTGGATAAACCATTCAGGACACAGAGACAGCAAGCTCCACAAGGCTCCACACAAGTCAGTGGTCTCACACCATACTATGCAAGTAAAGCAAATCTGCCAAAAAATAAGAAATACAAAGGCTTCCTAGTAATTTAAATGAGGTTTAGGGCTCACAGGAACATGAATTTTTAATGAGAGGTCCATGGAAAGGCTTCGGGGGTTCCATAAACTACCTGCAATTGTGTATTGTGGATGTGCAGCATACTCTGTTTGGGGGGGGGGGGGGAGGGGCGGACCAGAGCCTGCATCAACACTTGATGGAGTTCCTGATAAAAATGAAGTTAGGAACCCCTGCCAGAGGAATTTATGAACTGCATGCAATACCTACCAGCAGAGGCTATCCAAATCATCTTCACAACCCAGGCTTTGGGTAGGTATAGAGCACAGCTGAGTTGTTGTTAAATTCCAGTAAGTAACTGTATAAATGCAAAGTCAAAAACGCTCTAAATAAGCACAGCGAGAAAGCACCTAGTCCTAGAAGTGTACAGTATCTGCCCTAGTTAAGCCCCTGAATAGTCACTGCTGCAGTTATTAGATACATTATAACGTTCAAGGAGAGGATCGAATTTTCCTCATAGCTGAGTACTGTGGCCAATTTATGGTTTCGCAGTAAATAAGTTAATACAAATCTTTACATCCATAAATATCTAGCAAATAAAGACCATTGGCAGAATAAGTTTATTTAAAAAAATTCAAAGCATCCCTTTCCTTTATAAAATAAAATGTATTGCAAAATGAGAAATATTGGGTAACTGAGGGGAAATGACACTTACGAGGAATCACTTAAAAATTAATACTCCTACATTTTACATGAACCATGACCTAACATCATTATACCAGAATTATGCCATTTAAAAAAAAAAAAATGTAATCGAATTGCATTATTACTAAATTTATACCTTTATGCCTTTCCCCCACAGGATGGAAAATGAGGCACATGTAATATATAACATTTATGGTCCTCATTTCTTCCTCTCTATGGCAAATAGACAAAATTAAAACTGCAACATAACTGACACCAGAAATGAGTAGTTACTTAAATTTTTTTAAGAAATAAAAAAGGCTAAAAAAGGGGGAAAAAGAAAAAAAAAGACTAAAATCCAAAATAATGACAACCCTAAATGCTGGCAAGGATGTGAAGCAAAAGGAACTCTCATTCATTGCTGCTGGGAATGCAAAACAGTAAAGAAACTGGAAAACGGTATGGCTGCTTCTTACAAATCTAAACATACTCTTACCAGAAATCACACTCCTTGATATTTATCTAAACAGGATGAAAGCTTATATCCGCACAAAACCTACAGATGCATGTTTACAGCAGCCTTACTCATAAGTGCCAAAACTTGGAAGAACGAAGAGGTACTTCAACAGGTGACTGGATAAACTGTAGTGCTTCCAAACACGCAGTATTACCAGTGACAAAAAGGAAGCAAGTTATCAAGGCACAAAGAGACATGGAGGATCCTTATATGTATAATACTAAATAAAAGAAGCTAGTCTGAAAAGGCTACATACTCCATGATTCCAACTACAGGACATCTGGTAAAGGCAAAATTATGGAGATGGTACACAGATCACTGGTTGCAAAGGGTTGGCGGGATGAACAAGTGGTGCACAGGGTATGCTTAGAGCAGTGAAAATACTCTGTGTAGTACTGCAATGTGGATACATTTGTCAAAACCTACAAGATGAACAACACAAAGACTGAACCAAATACACACTATAGACTTCAGTTAATAAGAAGGTAGCAACACTGGTTCGCCTGTAACAACGTACCACACTAACACAAGATGTTAATCACGGGAAACTCGGTGGGAGGGGGATATAGGCACTCCGTACTTTCCACTCAATTTTTCTATTAAAACTAAAACTACTCTAAAAAACAGTCTATTCACTTAATTCATTAAAAGTGATTTAATTTTTTTAATGTTTTAATGTATCACATACAATAAAATACTACCTATACAATAATTGTTTATGCAATTAAAGCCTGTTGACAAAACTGAAAACTTTCCGCAAAAAAGCCCAAATGCTTTAAACATTACATTTATTCATCATTTTTCACTCTTCCTTTCCAAAGATCAAAAGTCAAACTGCCCCTACACACAGCACATTTAAAAGTGAATATTAACTGCTATACTTCCTTCCATGAACATGTAACACGTTTAAAAAAAAAAAAAGGTGAATATTCCATTAGTGAATATTTCCTCTTACCTATTCAATGTGAGAATTATGCTCTGTGGAAAGAGCACAGCCCACAAAAGAAGAGATGGCCTAGGCAAGTGGTTGAAGAATACAACATGGGTAAAAACATTTCTGCATAATGCTCCTACTTATTAAAATATACACACACAAAAAAGACAACAGTAAAAATTAAATACCTAAAACCAAAAGAATATTGTTCAAAAGGTTCAATCTAGATATTTTCTATATAATTTTAGTCAAGTAATAAATGTGAATGTCTTTCTTATTGCTCCCTTATTTAAAATTCTTAGACGTTTCAAACTATTTTCAACTGTTTTATATTTAATCTATGCAAACTGTTTCACTAAAGCAAACAGTAGTTCGTGTGCCTTGCCAAAAAAAATTACAATTTAGTAATTTGAGTCCTTCCAAAATAACTTTTATTAAATATCTGTAAGAGAAAAAAAATTTTATATTAGGGAGCAGATTTGAGTATTGCAGGGTTTTTGTCTTGATTTGTTGGTGATGGTGGTGGTGATACCAAGAAATACCAAAAGCTCACTACAATATTATACATAAGTAAAGCAACACCTCCATATATTTAACACTTTAAAAGTGTTTTAAAAGACCTAAAAGGTTACTAAAGCAATAAAAACATTTTTTAAAGATAATCAAAAGCCGTTCATTCTCCAATCTCTCCTGAGAGGCCACATTTTAAAAAAAAGAAAATCTGGTTATCTGCTTCTGCATATATGCACTCTGGTTATTCGTGCAAGGCATAAAGGGGTCCAAATAAATTCTAAAAGTAATGCGAAAGGACACAAATAATTTCAACTGGAGTTTTACTAAAGGCATACACGTAAAGCCACTACTGCCACTGAGGTTCACAACCAGCAGACTTGAATATACCACTGTTGTTACCCAGATATTTTTAAATTATCAGTAGATGATCTGGTGAGCTAGTGGTAAATACAGCTATGAACACAGCGGTATACACCATCTGGAGGCTTGTGACTTAAGGAATTTTTCAAAGGCATAGTATATACATTCCATTTTGCTCCTTTGAAGCTCAAGTCACATATAAACTGACCCTTTTTTAAAAACTGTAACAACTACAAAAATTCATTCACTTTACGGAAAACAAGACATGAGAAACAGATCTAATTGTTCATCTTTAGAAGCAAGTGATTATTTCAAATCTTACTATCATAAATACTTTAATTTTATAAAGAATCTCCCATACCTAACCTACCATATTCATAAAAGCTCTTCACGAGTAACTTCTGAATAATCCCCTCAAATTAAAATGTTTTCTACTTCCTAAAGTGATTCACATCCATCACCTCATTATTAATCATCATAAAATCCTACCTACAGAATGCCATTGCCATTAACCTCTGAACGCATCAACCAGTTGATTCCATTAACCTGCAGCCTCTTCCAGCTACCTTCTATCATTCTTCCTCTCACTGCTAAGCTCTACGTTTTTTTACCAACTGCAAACTAGCTTCTACACATGCTGGCCACCCTTCACCTCCTTGGCTGCTCTGCTTTCACCAAATTCTCAGGGGTCCCACTGACTCCTGATTAAATAAACGGCATTTGTTTTTCAATAGTGTTTTCTCAGTTTTCATTCTCTAGTCCAAAAATGTGATTGCACTCTCACTGAGAAGCATCTCCTCCCTCTATCCCTTTGAATTGCTGTACCTTTCAGACATCTTTCTCTCAAGTCATTCTTCCACCTCTTGCCAAAATACTGGCTTCTTTTCCCATAACTAACTACACACACAAGCATTACCTCAACATTAGCTCCTCCTGTTTCACTTTCAATGAGTATCCACTGGTTAGGACAAATCGTAAAGCCCTGTGGGACACAACTGGAAGGTAAGGCCAGAGGAGCACTTTTACAAGGTCACCTCTTGTAGGATGAGAGGTGGTCAAGTTAAGTACAGGGGTCACGATGTGGCTTGCAATCCTGGCCTCACCACTCACCATAGCTGTGGGTGGGGCCTTGGTCAAATCACTTAACCTCTCTAAACCCTGTTTCCTCCCTTGTACGTAAGAGGCATTTAGACCTACAAGGATTAAAAAATTCATGGGAAGGCAGGACAATATTAAGGAAATGAAATCACCCACAATCCCATTATCCAGAGATTAGCACTATTAACATTTGGTGTGTTTCTTTCTAATCTTTTTCCTTAGCCTCTGTGAATAAAAGTGGGTGTGCACATAACTGGAGTCGCACTACATAAACAGTCTGGCATGTATAGTTTTTTCCACTGAGCTTTACATTAGGATTTTTTTAATACCATAATTTTTAAAGGCTGCATAATATTTCCTTTTAAGGATGGGCAATGAGTCAACATTACTCTTCTACTGTTGGGCACTTAAATGCCCACTACCTTTAAATTCTTTTCTGTTCCATTTTTCCTTCTTTCCCTGAAAAAGTCTCTTCTTCCTTCTTTATTCCACATGTGAGCCAAAGATTGTTAACAATTCCTAATAAATCATCTAGCAATGTGGAAAACATTTTTATCAAGGAAGAAAAAAATAATGGCTTAAAGTGTGATGTTAAACTTCCCATATTACACTTCTGAAAAGAAAGTTATCTTTGCAAGTTTCAGAAATCATCACGTACCTTTTCATTTGTTTTGTTTTCCTCCAATGGACTAAAAGTACTGTGAGTACAGGGACTTTCTCTTTTTTTTAGTTTTTTGGTACCCTGAGCTACTAAAACAGTGCCTAGAGCATAATTAGTGTTCATTATATTAAGTATCGCATGCCAAGGACATTCCCAAGAATTTTGCACAGCCTCTAAGGTAGATTTATCTTTACCACAGTCACAAAGAGGCTAAAAAACATATCCTAGGTCTCATACTAAGTGGTGGAACAAGGAACAGAACTCAAGTAGTCTAGCTATTTAACACCAAACTTCACTGAATAAACTGATTAATTACACCAGCAGAGCTCCATGTGATAACATTAAAAACTAAGTACGATTATGCGCTGATTTTCCCTGCTAATTAAATGTCAAACGTTATTTTTTGTTTTTCATTACAAATATGTCAACTATATAAAATATTAAATAGATTTTGGAGGGCGAGTCTACTACCCTAACCACCATTAATAACTGTAACATAAAATATGGTCTCAAAAAGAAAAAACACTTACAAACAAACTTTTGAAATAACCTGTTTAGATCTAGGATGTTTCCCCCTATGTTTCCATAGCTCTGGCCGTCTCTGCTGCCAATCTAAATATTTTTATTTCTTTTAATTGGAGAAAAACATTTTCTAGATAAGCAACACTGAAATTATTACATTTTCTAGAAAATGTTGCACTCTCTTTCCTCATTCCAGGTTATTTTAAGGTCATATTTCTCCAATGAGTAGTAAAAAGGTATCTCAACCTAAGCCAAGCTCCCTTCCCACCCCCTACCACCCTCCCTTCCCATCCCCACCCTAGCAGTCCCTAACACTGCCCCAATAGTCCCCCTAATATCGTCATATTCTATCAGTAAACTGGGCCTATGAAAAAAAGCATCACATTAGTTAGTTCTATGTATAAACAGTTTTTGGTCATTTTTTGGTTTTTGCTTTGGCTCCTTTTTAAAAATTGCAATGGACACTCTTAGAAGCCTGTGGTGGTATCTCTTCAAGACAAAAGCTGCTAATAAGGAGACCAGACCACAGAGAAAAATGTGTCATTCACATCACAATCTATTTTACAGCCCGAAAAGCCTGACTTTGTCATAGGCCTAAATTCAAAGACTCCAAAAGCTACTCAATCTTAAAGTAAATACTTCACAATAACTTGGAGCCAAAAACACATTTGAAAATTTAAAGGTAGCCAAACATAACCCTGGACAGAGACATTTTTAAGTCCTTCTATTTATCATTCAACCCAAGGCCAAACCGCTGTTAGTCAACTGCTCCCTCTCTGTCCCTTTGGTATAGTGTAACAAGGGGTGGGGGGAAGGTTAGCCATGTTATCTCCATTAACATTTATTTCTTTTTGAGTTTTACAAACTAATCCTAGAACAGCAAACAAAAACAGTCTTTAAAAAAAAATACTGGCTTCCTATGTCATAAAATGGATGGTTCGTTCCACTGACTACACTGACCACACAACAGCAAGCAAAACCCTCTGACCTTGGGAAAGCACAGTAAATGTAATACCCACTAATAATTACATGGTTTACAAATTTCCTCAAAACCAAAAATAAGTCTCTCACAAGTAAAGTATTACATAAATAAACAAAAGCCTGTCTTGTTCTGTCATTTGCTTAAAAGCAAGCACAGTGGCGGTGGGAGAGGGATTAAGAAACACAGCCAGACAAGGCCATAAAAACCTCCAGTGTAAGATAAAACTACCCTGCAGGAGCAGCCAGTGCCGTCTGACCTAACAGCTGTACACAGTTGCACTAATTAAAATGAAACGCTAGTCTGCATAACACACAGGCAATTCACTGAACCTTACTGACAAGTTGGTGGGGTTCACCATCACACTCTTCCCCTCCCACCCACCCCCTCAGACCTACAATGTAAACAACTGACACAAAGCTTAAAGCACCGCATTTAAAATATACATACATTCAAGCATTTCAGAGACAATCACAACCATGTAGACTGGAACATATCCTATAGGAACACAGGCTATAAAAACCCATACACACACAAAGGAAGTGGTACAGCTACATTACGTCAGCTCTCGCCTCAATTCATAAATGAAAAACCACAAAAAAAGACAAAAATCTAAATGGCCTTTTTTTTTTCTGGAAACCTTCTTAGAGTGAATGAATGTAGGCTAAGTCTTTAAATATGTTATTGCACAGTACTCGTTGATGCATCACTTTCAACAGCCACTGGGAGGGGGAAAAGTGTAATCTTAGTCAATTCTATCATGAAACCAGATCAAATAACATTTCAAGCACTGCCTGCCAAGCGCCAGGCCCTGCCAGAGTACAATGAGCACTCAAGTGCTCTGGACTGAAAACCACCTTTCACTGGTCCCAGAGATCTTTATAAAACAGTTTAAACACTACCAAATTACAGAGTTGGAAAAAACAAATATAAGCTTCTAACTGCTGCTCCCACACTATTGTGAAGTTGCTGTTAAGCCTCTAAAATGTCTGCTTTGTGTTATTTTACTAGGCAATGTAAATATTCAGAAAGGCAATTGCCTCAGAGAGCCCAAATCCACACACATAAAAATGTAGAGATGGTTGTGCATCTGGAAATAATTGCCCACAGATCAATGGGCTTACATGGGATATTGTTCCCATCTGTAAGGTTTCAAATCATGTCTACTTTAGATTTGGAGTTACTGGGAAGGAAGGAAGGAAGGAAGGAAGGAAGGAAGGAAGGAAGGAAGGGAGGGAGGGAGGGAGGGAGGGATTAAACGTAAAAACTTTGTCAACTCTGTTCTCAACTTTTACTCAGTGTCTCAATTTTAGGGCACACATATTTCAAAAGAAAAAATTAATCTCTCTGTTGATCCCTATGTTCATCCACCTACCATTTTCTAAATTTTCCATATGGCTGAGAGGAGGCCTGCAGCCAAACAATACCCCCAAGGAGAACAGTGGCACATGTGCGCCAGTACAAGGAGAGTAAAGCAAAGTAGCCTATTACAGGAGTTTCTTTCTCAGCAAACACAGAGTAGCAAAGCCTGTCTCCCCAGAGCGTCTATGAAAGTACAAGATTTGAGTAAACAAGGGAAAGGGGGCAGGGAAGCCACCACCTCAAGCTAAAAAGTAAATAACAACAATTTAAACTTCACACAATCTTCCTCAAAACTATCTCTGCATTTTAGCTACTCTGGTAAAGTAACAGCATTTTGGTCCAAAAACCAAATTATATCTTTCATGCAAGTAACCTAAAACTGCTTTAAAATCAAGTCCATCATATTAATTTTATTTTCAAACTTAAATTTACTCCACAGTAAGCAATTAAGTTTCTGATCAAACATTGCCCATCTTCAATAAGGCTTTCCTTTCAAAGAAGACAAATAAATGTTCTTTAAAAATAGTGTTTTCTCTGCCCTAAAGATGTTTCTTAATTGGTTTATTTAATTGGGATTTCTTAAGTTTTTGGCAATTAAAATAACCAGTAAGCCCAACAGAAATGCAATGGGACCCAACAAATACCGATTCCTAATTCCTGGAAAGCCACCACCATTCTTAACACCCGAGTTGTTCGTCTTTCTAGTGTCAGCTACCAACACTCCCATTCACCCACCTCCGGGAGCCCCTGCGCCCACACTTAATCAACTTCCTGGCCCAACGACCCGCATCCCCTTAGCAGCACTAGGCGCCGGCCACTTGCCTGCGGCCGGTCAGCAGTAGGAGCTGAGCCTGTGGGCCTGGTCCTCCTTCAGCGCAGGGCCCCCGCAAACTCAGGCCCGCGGGCAGGGGCGGGGCGGGCGGGGGCTCGGGGCGTGAAATGCACTTGCTAAACAAAAGGAGGCCCTGGCGGACACCACGGGAGGGCGCGGGTCCCTGCCGCTCGGTGGCTCCGGGAGGCGGCGGCCGCGCGGAGCCCCGCCCGCGGCTGGGGGATGCAGCCGCTCTCAGGCTCGCGCTCCTTCAGCTCCGACGGCGGGGCCAACACTGCCACATGCCTGAGATCCAGACGCCAGGAGAGAAAGAGCAGCCTCCCCGCGGCGCCGGCGGCCGGCAAAACCCGGGCTGGAGCCCGGCCCGCTCCCGGCGCGCTCCTGCCCGCCACCACCGCGGGCGCGCGCGCGCACACAAAGCCGCTGCAATTTTATCTCCTTCCCAGCTTGGCCAGCCTCTCATCTCCCCAGTCCTCCCTCCCCTGCCGACAGCCGGAACTGAGAGGCTGTGTGATTGATGGCAGCTCTTAATAGCGTGGTCAGCTAGAAAATGCATCTGCAAGCAAGATATTAAAGAGGCAGTGCATCCCGGTGAGTGATCAACGGTTCACACGTCCTAGAGCTGCCTCTGCTTCTGCCAGGAATATTAATACCAACCACCCCTGACGTCTAACAAATGCAGATGAAGTAACCAACAGACACTCGGAACATGCGTTTCAAAGATGCGCAGGAGGAAGCGGCACTTCAGTGTCAAACAAAATTTCTGACCTCAATTTTCCTTACAATTCAAGAATTTTCTAAGTTTTTGTTTAAAAAAGTCTTCTCTCCAATCCTTTTCCCCAAAAAATAAAGAGCCATCTTCTAAACAAGGCATACATAAATTGGGCTCCTCTGTCCATCTAATAGGGAAGCAAAATAAATGCACCTTCCTTCGCCATGTGACCTTATATAAAGGTATAACCCACAGGCTACCAGATTCCAGACTCCTCATTAATTCCACTGTTATGTGCAGCTAAATGAATTACCAACTGTTGCTTTCAAATTAGTTTCTTCCCCACCCCCAATCTGATAAATATATATCAACTTGCTAAAATTTATTAAAATTAAACTACATTCATACCCTGTACTCTCTAGTAGTAGCAGCCAAGATAATTTTTCCTATTAAATAAGACTTTATTAAAAATCTTTTAAAAATATATTCCTATGGAATATTAATTCAAAGTATTACACTCACTAGGTGTCAACCCAAATTTTAAAGTCACAAGCTCAAAATTTAAATGATCACTTTTACTATCTTTAATACACCTTTTGCCTTCCAGACAAGTTTCACAGAACTCTCAAATAGTTCTATAAATGTTATTGGACCTTGGGAGGTCCAATAAAGTCACTAAATTATTAAGTACCCTCTTACCACCAACCAGCAGAGCTGTAGATAAAGTGATCTGCTCCATTTCTCAACGGGGCATGGGTGCAGAGTAAAACTCAGGGATCCTGCCTTGCTGGCAGGGACAACCAAATTGACATGCACATTTGCTACTGAAACATCACTCTGCTGATTTCTCTTAAAGAAAAGTCTAATGAGTAAAATAAGTTGAATCCAAGTTATTATACAGGAGACAGAAATATCTGAAACTACTAAGAGCACATGCACGGAGAGCAAGAGCTGATGAAGCATGCCTCTGCCACGCTGAAAGGTGGCTGTGATCAGTACACACTGGAGGTGGTCTACAGTGCAAGCGCATCTCTGCTATAAGGCCCCACTAAACAGTTTTCTCATGAGACCATCCTGAGGGGACTGAGGCTTGAAAACCTGCTGCATAACCAGTGGCTCCACTCCCCTCATGTCAGAGATGGAATCGCCCCTAAAGCCCAGCTACAAAAGCCACTCCTGTACTGGGACACACTTCCGTTTTCTAACCAGCTGTAACCAGACACGTGGAGAGCCTGAAGAGAGCCGTTTTGTTGTTTTCCTGCCAACCTTTAAAAAAAAAAAATGCTGCTTTACACAGAGTCGGAAAGGGCTGGCGAGAACCACCAAACAGCTCTATTCTGAATTCATACTGTACCTATTCTCTTGGGATTCTAAATACTTTGACAAGACTTTATGACACTTATATTCTTTTGCCCTTGTCTTGAACCCTCTCTTATCATCCACACCCAGCCCCCCCCCCCATCTTCCAGTTACACTAGTATTTTGATTTCCCCAAGGAATCAGGATTTCTACCGCAGGCCTTCACTGCTTCTTCTCACTAAAGAAGGAATATCACCCTGCCACCCTCTCCCCACCTCCACTCTTCACACACAGTTAAAGTCTATTCCTCCTTCAGATCTCAGGTCAAATATCACTTTGTCAGAGAAGCTTCCCCTGAGGCCCCATTCTAGGTCAAGTTTCTTTGTTATAAGTTCTCCATGAACTGTGATCCTTTCCTTGAGAGCATTTATCTTGGTTTGTACTTCACTGGTGTGATTTTCTGATTAATGTCCATAGCCCCCTCCAGACAGCTAGTTCCTTTAGAGAAAGTTCTCTATGTTTGTTCATCATAATGTTTCAGTCAATGATAAACCACATACATGAGGGTAGTACACACACAGCCTAGCTAGCTGTGTAGTAGGCTACATCATCTAGGTTTGTGTAAGTACACTATGTGATGTTTACACAATGACAAAATCACCTAAGGATGCACTTCTTACAGCACATCTCCAACACTAAGTGGTGCATGACTACTGGGTGTCAAGCACACAAATCTACAGAATGAATATGTGAATTGAGAGCAACGACCCAGTTTTACTTATTTTATGTATTCTCTGTACAGTTCTCGGCACAAAGACACCTCAAGGAGCATCTACACAAATAAATAGCATTTCTTTTATTAACATTTAAAAGTCTAGTAAAAGAAGATTTTCATCCTCACTTTATAGAATGTAAATAACTGTTCCCGGGGTAACTCATAAAAACACTGAGAACCTAACCAGGATCCTGTTTGCAAGCTAGGCTTTTTAAAGAGTTAGTGAGGTACAGAAATCCATCATTAATTTATTCGAACCAAGTCTTCCTACTTACCTGGCATTTAAGCAAGGGGCAAACGGCAGCAGGTAAACTAGATAGATCACTAATCTTGTACACAGAGAGAGAGCAATATAAACAGAACATAAAAATCTGAAAGCACATTGTACACTAGTTTGTAATCCATGCTTCTCTGAATGCAAAAATACGAAATTCAGCTGTAAATGGGGAGATGAATAACCCTTCACCTCTCTTTTACTTTGAATTTTTTATCTTCAGTTTCTTCCTCTCTAAAAGATCTCTTTTTCCCTGACATGGAAGCCTTTATAAGAGCTCTTTGGAGCTGAGGACTCTCAGGCAGTGGTGATAGACCATTCCAAAACCTCCCTCCCCAACTCCTCAAAGTTAAGAATCCATTTTAAACCCCATTAATGTCAGCTTGTAGATTAAGAGATCTGTAGATAAGAAATGAGTTATTACAATAACTTCTCAGATGTTTGCACATGAGCACATGAAAAGGTGAAAGAAAAAGTATGTGAGAGGAATGAAAAAAAAAAAAAAACAGCTACATCCCATCCTCACCCACAAATTAATCCTCATTGCTATTTTCAGCATCCCACAGAGCACTGCTTGGTTCCCACATCATCTCACACTGGCCTTGTTTATGTCATTGCTTCCTTTTGCCCTAAGTTCCATTACACATAAATTCCAGCTCCAGGTTTTATAACACCCTTCATTTATCAAAACAACCCTGTCAAGTTGAGTACCATTAACAGATAATGAGAGGAGACAACAGATGCGTTAGAAGCAAAGCACTCCATATTCTACAGGCTTCAGCATGCAGCCAAGTGGGCTGACATCTGACTTTACCCTAATATTATAATTAAATACAAAGTCTAGTTTAACATTAAAGCTATGACCAGGAACAGTACACAGTGGAAATGAGAAGCACAACCTTAGCACTAGTTGAACAGGGCCCAGGTTATTCCAGACACTAAACCTCAAACAACTACCTTGAATTTACTCTTTCTACTGCTCTGATTCTGTCACAGCAAGAAGGACCTTTGGCCACATCTTCTAAAGATGCTGGCTTTGGCCCACTCCCCAAGACCACGAAAGGGGGAAGGAGACTGCATTTTCACATGAAAGTTTAAAGGTAACACTCATCTAACAATAATAACTAGTGAGGTCTGTCAAAATTATAACTATTAATTTGAGACAATCAACATTCTCTCCTATAGCATTATCTAGTAAAACCATTCAGATCAAGTAATTCAGCTCACCCCAGTGTCAAAATGCCAAAAGAAAAGTCAATCAAGCAAACAGTGACTGAAACAAGGGTTGTGTTAGTACTAGTTAGCTATGTTTACACAGTATTCTAAAGATGAGGGGGTTTCGTTTTATATTACTATGCAGAATACAGAATTATCATTTTAAACAAACCATACATCATCAACTTCTTCTTTTCAAACTCATAAAATGGCACCACACAACAGAACTTCGAGTTTTCAAAAGAAAAAGAAAAATACATCGTTCTTTTGAAGTCCTTTTGGATTTTTTAAATTATTACAGTAATATATGTTCCTACAGAAAATCCAAAAATCCCATCAGACAAGCTGAAGTATCTTTCTCCAGACTCTCTTCTAGAACATAGAACGTACACAAATACTTAAGAAAATATATAGTCATTTGTCTGGGGGTTCATTCTGTTGATTTTTATTTCATGAAAATGAAATCTTACTATTCATGCTATATGGCAACCTGTTTCTCTCATTTTAAAGCAGACTATTAACATACAATTCCTTTTTACAGATCTACAGAATTCTACAGTGTGGGAGTACTGTAATTAAAAACTACCTAATTACCACAACATAGTTCTGTGTGCATCTTTGTGTATGTATGTGAGTATGTCTATACTGTAAGGATCTCTAGTTGAATGGATATGCATTTTTTATAGGTAAAGAGATCAAATCAAGCTACTTTCCAAAAATATGGACCGATTTATACTCTTCCCAGCAGTAGGCCCTGTTCCTGCACTGGCATTCCGGTGGATTGTTTGAGTTTTGCATTATGCACTCTCCTGGTCTCCTACTCTCTGATCATTCTCTATTTCTTGCCATGACTCCTCCTAAATATAAGTGGTCAGTGTGCAGCCTCTTTTTATCACACTCCAGCATCTCTCATGTGTGAGAAGATTCACTCTCCAGCTGTTTCTGTGTTGCTGATTGCAAAATTTTATTTTTCTAGCCCTGAGCTTACTTCTTAACAACAGATGTACGTTTCACACACCTGCTGAGTTGCACCACAATGGCTTCCACAGACATTCTCAAAACCTTCTAAACCAGATCAATGCCCTATTCCACATGTCCTGGTTCCTCCAACACTGTCCCAGAATGCCCCTTTTTTTAATGGAAATTATGACTTACATCCTAAAATGTATATGAAATCAGAATTAGCACATAAAATACTTCTCAGCTTTTAGCAATACTGAGTGACTTATATTATTTTAATAATAGGTAACTGTCATTTAATCGATGGTTAGCAAGTCTTAAATGTAAATCAAGGTCAAGCATTTACTAATATAAATTTTTAAAATAACTTTCCTATCAATTACCTATCCATTCATATATCACATCACTTTCCATTCAGCCAACATTTAATGATTAACTCACACAGTTTCTTTGTAGGTAATGATGCTGAAGAACAGAAATATAAAAACTTACATCAATTAGGTTGGTGAAGATAATTATATCCACAGAAAAAGACTCACAGAGAACTATAAACATAAATACTGCAATAATTGGGCAAATATTCCAAATTATTGGGGAAAAGTGAGTTCTATCTTTTAATGCCAGAATGTTAATATTTACTTTTATACTTAAGAATAAAACCTGTGGGCAATGTAAATATATATACGCCTTACTGTTAAAATGCACAACTGAAATTTATCGGATTTCGTTAACCGATATCACCATAAAATAAATGAATTAATTAATTAATAAAACAACTTGTGCTACATACAAAGCATTCTGAAAATATTTTGAAAATAAAAAAAAACAAATAAAACCTGTAAGTTAATTTCAACCTAGATAACCTCAGAATCTACAAATATGCTCTTTAAAAAAACTAGAAATAACATCAGATTCTAAAAATTAAGAAGGCTAATTTTGAGCTAAACTATAAACAGCATATCCTCCAAAATTAAATACATAGGGACAACATTAAGGATGGATGTAAATTGCAACTTTCCTTTTTGTTTAACACTTCCTACCACAGCCCCGAAAATATATTTACTTGAATGATAAACTGCTATTAAATATTTAAAGTGTTATCTCATGAAGTATAAAATTATCAACATTATTAAAAGAAAATATATTCCATGGGATGGGGGAAGTGAGACTTGTCCACTTGCAGCACACCAAATCCCACCTTTATAAGTACAGAGTAGAAGCATTAGCTCCAGTGTGCACCCACAGCAAACTCTTCCAAAACGGCAAGTCAATCAAAGGTCAAGCCTGGAAGTTTTAGTTTTGGGAAATATGCAGCCCTCTCAGGGATGTAGGATGTGAAATAATCCTTAAGGCAACTTAAGAGTGAGTCACAGAGACCTCCAAGATAGCATATGCTTTAAATATATTCAAGGACATTTTCATCTCTAGTTTAAACTCACTAGAGATCTTGGATTATATAGATGAAATTATAATGTCCCAGTAAAGTGATACTTTAAAAGGCAAAAATACAGTTAAGAGAGAGATTTCTCATCTGGAAAAGTGTTACGCATTTAAAAAAAAAAAAGTTTTCTGGGAGAAACAGCTCAGGGAACTAAGGACTGACAGGATGTGTAGAATAGGATCTGACAATATGTGATAAATTAGTGGGAGAAAATCCAACTAAGTTTGTTGAGAGTACATTATCTTACCACTAAAAACCCCAACTGGAATTATTATGACCAAGAATTCAAAATATCAACCAGACAGACATTTGTGCAACTAAAATAATATTTCAAAATCCAAAATACTGCTTTGCCCTTATAAAAAAATTTCTAAAGTTATATTTTCTCTGGTAATATGCCTCCAATAAACTAAACTCTTTTTAAAATAAAATCACAAATATCTATTTTAGAAAAAATATAAATTTAAATGTTTCAAAATATTAAATGGGTACTATGAGCCAAGTTCAACATCACAAGTAGTGTTAACGATCCAGTACTTTTCTGCTTAAAACCAATCACTTCTCTCTAGAAAATGGCAAAAGACTCTAATTCAAAATACCCACTCAAACATGCAAAACACTGGCTAAAACAAAAATCAAAAGCCACAGCCTCAAGAATGTTTGGCCTAAACAACACTGGGTGGTTTCTTTGTTTTGGAGGAGGGAAGAGTTACAGGTGAGTGGGACTGTCATGAAGACAAATTCTGAACATCCATTTGACTTTCATTTTAACTGACTAGAAAAAACAAATATTTGGGATGCAGGAAACAAAATGTAGGACAAAGAATGACATTCTAATATTTACATTATTTGATTAATTCTAACAATAAAACCTAAACACTGACCATACCCTCTAATCTTCAGAGTAAGCTAACTCTACAGTGAAAAATATGAGAGCCCTAACAGCAGACTCTGGTATGTTTAAACGATTATAATATAAAGCATGTTCATTCTCACAAGTGAAAGGAAATGACTGCCAAATGCTTCCTTTACAATCTCTCTAGAATAGAGCAGGTCTCTTTAATGTGAGATTTTCCTGACATTCCTATTGAAGCAGACACTGAACAAACAGAGACACATTAAAAGCTGACCTGGTTCTATTATCTTTTATTGAAGGCCTAGCAAAGATCAGACATGAGTCCAGTGCTATTTACATTTTTTGTTGCATTAATCACTTTTATACTCAAGGGCTTGAGAAAAATTCAATAGTTTGTTGTTTGTTTTTTTTTTAATGACAATAACCACAGAACGTAACCATAACTGTATTGGTCTTTTTCTCAGGAAGGTCAGAAAAGCTTTAAAAACAGGAAGTCTGTGCTATAAGGTTGAGAAATGTTTGTTTTAACAGTCTAAGGCTTTTTGGTTGCAGTTCGCAGTCAGGTGTTATGGAGGACTAGAGTTTATTCTTTTCAGCCAAGGATTAATGTTACTGGAGGAAAGGCCAAAAGGAGCCCAAAAAAGCACATTACCTAAAATAAGACTTGTTATAAGATCCGAACTATAAATCTTCCTAGCTACCCTTCAGCATTAAATGGGAGCTAACTTAGTAAATGTAGTAGAAGGAACAGTTTATCTTTTGTGATAATTTATAAAAGCTAAAGGAATACTGAATAACCAATGCTAAGACAGCCACCTAGCAAGAATTAGCAGTTTGGTTCATTGACAATTGCCATTTTACACATGTTTTCTATTGATTACTTCATTTTTTATCGTTATACTAAATTAATTACTGTAACCAAATGTAAGAATGACCATGTTTCTTGAATGCAAATTCTTGCTTAAAAAACAAACAAAAATGAATGCAGATTAAACTAACAAAACTTTATCTCCAACAAAATGGTTAGTTTCTGCTTTTAAAGACACAAAAAGAAATTAATTCTACTAGAGTGCAAGATAAATCTAGAACTTATCTAACATCAAAGATTTTTTCAAAGAAAGTTAATTTCATAATTCTATTCTTTATTTAGCCTTGGTTTATATAGGTAATCAAAAAGAATGGTTTCATCATTTGTGGACTCCAATTTATGTAGAATTAAATGTTATATTATGAAAACTTTAAGGTACAAAAATTCAAATATAATTAATATGTATCTATCAATTTAAAATCCACTTGGCTTCTAAAGGGCACTGCTTGGAAAATCATAACAACATAAAGTGCTTTAAAATAAGAATACAAAGGGCTATTGCCACAAAAGTATGTCATGTACCCCAAGGTGTATCAAGATACAAAAAGTGATTTTCTATTTAATAGTTACAGCTACCTTAAAATTTTTTAAGTTTATTTCCCGTGATATTCCTACAAGAGACTGAACTACCTTCATTTAACATATGGGAGTAAAATGACATTCCCTCAACCAACTAGGTGTCTTTCTTATCTTTCAAAAGGCATTGCCCTACTATCAATGAACCCTAAAAAGAGACCTGCTGGTTCTCAGTTTAGTGTTCTCTGTATAATGGTCAGCCTTCTTTCTTGGAAATTGGAAGCCAATTGAGCAATGCCTTCAAAATTCTGAGGAAAAACAGTATCTCATCTAAAATTCTATACCCAAACTATGAACCAAGTATGAGAATTTTTTTAAAAAGACATTTTCGGATATACAGAGCCAAAACATTTATTTCCCATGTACTGTTCCTCAGGAAGTTACTCCACAAATAAGAGAAAGAACCAAACAAAAATCTGTGAAAAATTATCCCTAAGGGGATGCTCAGAGTAATACAAAAAAGAAGACCCTTTTCAACAGGTAGGTGACAAGTCTAGACATTATATCAAATCGAGATAAAGGGTTCCAAGAGGGATACTACCAAAAGTGATCATGTCTTCCATTAAACTCAGAGTTTTATATAGTTCTGTTGGAAAATGTGAGGCTGATTTAGGTAGGAAAATACAAAACTGAGCAAGAAAATAATGAGAGCGAGAGAAATTATTAACTCCGGGAAAGAAAATGAAGAAGTTGTACAAAAAGGGGGATTAAATGATAGTACAACACGTGCTTCAGCTACAACTATCACTACAACACACACACACACACACACACACACACACACACACACACACACTGTCATAATAACAGAAATATTCAATGTTGATTATCACATGCTGTGATATAACTACATGGGGAAAATGAATAAGAAAATAAGTGATATAAAAAGAATAAATTCTCATTTCTCATTGGAAAAAGTCAGTAAATAATGTTTAAAATAGAAAATAAAAACTTAAGCATGTTCTTTATCAATATCGAGGTAACAAAATAAATGATTTTAAAACCTAAAACGTATTGCCTCTGGGGAGTGGGACCCAAGGAAGGGAGAGACAGAACAAGAAACTATTGAAAAATAAATAAACCTTACAATGCATTTGATTCTTTAACCATATATTCTTTAAACATATATTACCCTAGATAAAATTAAAATAAATATTACCAAAAATGTTGCTGAAAGACCTTAGCTACTTCTTTTGAAAAATTCACTGACACACGCCATTACCATTTTACGATATGTTGTTGGTCAACCTGGTGACCATTTGTAAATTTCAAAACTTCAAATTTAAAAAAAGAAAAGATCATTTTAAGACACAGGCACCAGGAATGAAATTTATTTTTCTCCACAGAGTTGGTTGTACTACATTTTGCCACCTGCTGGCAAGACTCTTGAAATTTAGCCACTCCATAACAATAATATCTAATTTAAAAAAAAAACATAGAAACAATGACAAAAAATAAAAATGATAAAATAGCCAAATTCAATCATTTTAGTATGTATAACTGAGAAAAACATCACAAACTAACTAAAGTAATAGCTTTTAAAAGATAAATACTATAAAAAGTAAAAGTATAAATTCATTATCTAGCTTCAAAGAACTTAACTTGAATTTTTTTGATAATATTTAGTATTTTACCCATTTGTTTATTCAAAATTATGTTCCATTATCAGCTAAAGGTTTTTTAAAATGTAAGAGGGATAAAATAAAGAAAAATCAAGGATGTTTTCAAATACTAGTTAGAGGCAAAATTGTAAGCTTATCAATGGATTAACAGTGGTGTTTTCAATATCTCCCAAACCACGTGCCTTGTCTCTGGTTGAGAATACTGCTGAATTTTAATGTCATTGTTTTGTCAATAAGGAGTGTTCCCATACACTTCACAAGTTCATTAATAATCCTCTAAGACCTAAATTAAAGCTTGGCAAGAAGTTTCTCACGAAACAAAATTTGCTTCTGGTTTGTTAGAACTAAATGTGCCAAGTAGCAAATTAAGACATGGGAATGTACTTTAAAGGTTATGCTTTGAAAGCATTCAGTGACTCAAATAGAGGTATCATTAGGCAGCAGCAAAACAAATACTAGGATACCTATTCCATTTGCAATCTGTTAAATTTCAGATGGATAATTTTACGATGATCACCAAGAGCTACTAGGATAAACTTTGACAGGAAACAGACATACACTCACTAGATTTCCATTTGAAAACTGGAAGGAAACCAGAATGGATCCCAATTCCAGTATTAAAAGCCATAGAAAAAGAGCCCAGTAATTCACAATGAACCTGCCATTGCGCCAACTATATTGTGTGTGTGTTTAGCGTCCATGGGAATGCTGACATGTGCACTGCAAGTGGTGATTGAAGAGTCAATTAAGTAGTGGGAAAGAGCTTGCAGCAAAAATTTAAACTAAGAATAATCCATTTACGGGAGAGCAGTAAAAAAATGCTGGCTAAACTATAATCAAAGTCTGTATTTCCAGTTTCAATAGTAAACACAGTTGTTAAGAGTAGTTAACACACAAGCCCATAAGTGCATGCAATTTCAAGTAAGAAACATCTGTTTTACCAATAGTATCATTGTTATACCCTCCATTTTTTTTTGCTCAGAGACAATAGAGTAAGAACAAAGGCAGCTTATGACACATATAAGAAAAAACAATCAATTTACCTTAGTAAATATTTGGCCTTTTACATAAATTCCAAAAATTATAAATCCTAAAGCTGTTAGATTTCTAGAACTTTACAGAGCTTCTTAAGAAATAGTTAGATGAAAATACAGTCTCTTCCTCTGCTGTTTTTTGTCCCCACCAACTGAAGCAGTATGCCTATTTCCACACCAAGGAGTGACAAAATTCAGAAAATTAAGCAAAGTAGACAGGCAAAAGCAGAAAGCTCATCTAGTTTATGGCCAAAAAAAAAAGCAATGATGCAAGCCAGTGATCTCTGACCTCAAACTAGGCACTGGTCAGCTGAATTATTTTTCAGTTCTGGAGATAGAAAGTTGTTTTATTTCACCAATGGCAAGGTTTAGTCCTGTGTGTTTTCCAGGTGATTTTATACAGTGAGTGATGTTCTCTCTTTGTCTGGTGCTCTAAGAGCAAGTGCACCATTTCACCCCTGGCTCTTGACTGAGCTTCCAGGTCTTTGCACAATTTACCTTACTGGTGAAGGGAGCCAGCTCTCTGAACTCAGATGGCCAGGGTTATCCCTGCTCTATGACTTACTAACAGTAATCTTGAGCAAGTTTTCATAGGCTCATCTGTAAAACGTAATTAATAACAGTACCTACTACATAAGGTGATTATGATAATGAAATGAAATGATTCAGGTAAAGCCAAGTATTGAGCCCACAAGAAATACTCAATAAATGCTGGGTATCATTAGCATTGTGATCATGAACTCCATCATGGACTCTATGAGAAACTGATTAAACAATCAGCCTAGGCCTAACTCGCCCCATCAGTAAGGTTAGCAATTCCTTATTTGTTTACAAAGCACATCATTCTGTAAAAGGTGGGGAGGGGAGGCAGGAAAATCAGCATTTTGCTTTTCATTCTTGTTAGCACCACTGCTGCATTATTTATATGAACAGAGGAGGAGTGTGTCTGGACAGATGCTCGACTGGGTCCTGCAAGCAGGGCATCTATCACAACAAGCAGTGCCTGTCTCAGCAACCAACGCCTTCCCTGCCTCCTGCCTCCTCCCTCCCTTTCAGCACTCATCTCCATGGACTAAGAGTGCAGTGGAGACACACAGTGGCCGCACAACGTCAAATACTATTGTCTAAGCATTCTAGCCATAGATTTTGATGAAATGAAATGATACATCACTAAACAATTCCTTTAGCTCCCAATTTATGTCCTTGAGAAATTATTAAATATCCAAAAAGGCCCAAGGCGTATTAGAAATAAAAAGGAGAAGAGGAGAGGGAAGGAGGGAGGACAGATACATTTAGAATAGGTAGTCTACTATATATTCACCGAAGCAGAACTAATAAAATTACTGGAATAACTAACACCAATTAACATAACATAAACATGGAAGAACAAATGATGGAAATATACCATCTGCTTAATTCGAGTTAGAGGAAAGACATGTGTCTATCAAAGAAAGGGTTTCTACAGAGTCTCAAGCACTGTATTCAAATAGTTTTCCTCATTTCTTTTTTCTCTGGACTAGTAAAAGTAGGACTATCTACAGTTAATGGATTATAACTCAAAATTTTCAAAACATTTTTAAAAACTTAAATACTTATAATTGAGGTGACAGGAAACACATTTAATTGGTCAAGGAATAACTTTTCTTTTAATCAGATCCATGTGTTTCTAGTAAGCCACTTCCACCCCTACGTAGTTTCATACAGACATGCTGCTTTTCTGTTGACAGTGCTGGTGCACATACAAATGAAGAAACACTTATGGACTGATCAGTTGGCTGAAGATAATTCAGACTTGCCTGAGGCATGAAAGTATTTACAGAATATTTGTGCTTACTATAGTTCCTTTTTACGGTCTGCAAAGGATGGCAAATAGTACTAATAACAAGACCTACTTACTACATAAGGTTATCACAACTATGAAATGATTCAGTACATAAGGGTGGCGGTATGTAGGCTGTATCAGCAAAGGTTGGTGAGGTTTATCGAGGTTTATCAATTACAGAACAGGCTCCTCTGGAGACATATAAAGCACTGCCAAGTCCTTCGAGGTTTAGACTATTGCTAGTAGTACTCTGGAGAAATATTATTGTTGTACAAATTGTCTGAGTTTAAAGCTAAGCATGGTGTTGTATCGAACTCCAGTTTGGGTCTTAGCTATTGTGAGATCAGGGTGAAACGGGGAGAGGAACTAGGTACTGGTGAATGTGCACAGAAAAGCACTTTTCTTTCTGGTTAACAGCTTGCTCAGGGCTAGGAAATGCATTTAAAAATTTCCAAAAACTCTTTCCCCAAGAGCAGCTATTATTAACCTAGTTCTTTAAAGACAAATAAATTAGTAATCGTGGCATTATAAATCTTCCACTACATTTCAAAGGCCATCTTACATTTATGTTGGATAAATGAGTTCCAGACTTGGGTAGGTTTCTACACCTTTAAAGCTTCTACATGTAGACCCATCCCTTTCAGATGCATTGATTTCTGAAGTGCCTCCACCCCCAGAGAGTTAATCACACTCTTCTCAATGCCACCTCTCTACTCCCCACCATATAGTTCTACTGCTGCAATTATCACAGACTTAAAATTATTTTCTTACACATTGGCCTCCATTGCTACATGGAGCTTACTTCAGGGCATAGAATGTGTTAGATAATTTCGTATTTCCAATTTTCCTAAATAATTTATTCACTCATTAAAAGAAACCTATTATTGAACCTACTACGTGTCAATGCTTTATTCATTCAACAAAAATGTATTGAACAGGCACTGTTCTCAAAGCATTTGGAACACAGCTATGAACAAAGCAAAAAGTCAGTCCGGCCTTGTGGATCTTACATTCTGCAGAAGGAAACAAACAATAACCAACAGATATGAGACCTACATTATACAGTAGATCCAAAAGTAATATGTGCTAAGAGAGAGAGAGAGAGAGAGAGAGAGAGAGAGAGAGAGAGAGAGTGAGTTGAACAAGATAAGGAAGATTAAGAGTGTGCAAGGGGCAAGGTAGCAGCTGCAGTATTAAAATGGGTGGTCAAGGCAGGACTCCTTGAGAAAGGGCATTGGAGCGAACCTTTCAGGAAATGAGGAGGTTAGCCAAGAGGGTAAAGTGGATCTCTGCAGAAGAGTATTCCAGGCGGAAGGAATCACCAGAGCAAAGGCAGGTGGTTCAGCAGCCTTTCAAGAACAGCAAAAAAAAACAAAACCAAAGGAGCTGAAATAAGATTTGAAGTTATGAGGAAAAAGGACACTAGTAATAAGGTCAGAGGTCAGAGAGAGTCTCAGAGGACATTTATAGGGGTGTTCTTATAATTGTATAACTACAAGAGTAGACATAAAGCATACTTCACAAAATATATGTATTTGTACATGAAGTATATCCAGGCACTACTAAAATTTAAAAACAACAGCTTTAGTGTTTTTCTTACACCCCAGTGGATCATCCTGTGCATCTTGTTCCTTGGAGAAGCAGCCCACTCTGAAGACCACTGTGCTATGCTGTCACAGCTTGGACGGTTAACGCTGTATTCATAACAGCTAGGAGCAGCGCAGAGAGTCTGTTTTCCTAAGCCCCTCCACATAGCCTGGGACTTCCCTGAAGGCCTTACAGCAAATCCAGGATGTGAGAGGGTGGAACCATCCATCCACCCAAGAGTTTCTTAAAACCTCTTCTCTTGGGTAGGACAAAGGCACCGACTTGGCCCAATGGGATTTGGCACCCTGGTTCCACCCTGCTACCTTTCTGCTGGAAGAGCTGCTGATCTCTGTTAGGAGTTTTGATCACATTCTGGCACATATGCTGTCCCCTCTGACTGCTTCAACACGTGAAATGGGTTTCTCAGTGCTGGTTAATACCACAACTAAAAACTAAACCATCTTATTAATGCAAAACCCTGGTCTCTGTCTTAATATCCATGAAGCTGGGCAGTCACTTGTTGCTAAATGATCATAAATAAACAGCTCTATTTCTTACATTGAGTAATTTACTTTCATGATTACATTTTTATAAATGTATCTTTTAGGTTTGTTTTGTTTCTATTTATTCATTTTTATAGTTACCTCTACTCATGGCAAGTCACACAGGCTTTTTAATTTTAGTAGTGATATTAAGTTTCACTTTAAAGCAAATATGTTTCAGTACAAAAAGTTAAGGCTTTTAAAAAAATAAATGACAGTGTCAGCGGTATGTACAGAACTAGCAGAACTCATAAGGACTTAGAGTAGATGACTGAAGTTGAAGGAACACGCTGTGGTAGAAAGTTCTCAAGTGTGGGTGCCACGAGGCACAAGTCATCTGCATTATTTCCTGTCTATACCCCTAACTCTGTGCCTGGCACACAGTACTCCACAGACAGTTACTGAATAAATGAAAGTGGTGAGACTCTCTGACTCTTGAGTTCACTTCTATCCTTTCTCCTATCAGACTCAATCTTGGCTGCCAAAAGCTGTGGTATGTCCTTAAAATTTAGAAAGCTCCTCAGGTGATTCTAACATGCCATCGAAGATGCGCACCACTGCACCAGACAGCACTGCCTTTCTAAGTAAACAAGCAATCACAGTCCAAAGCAATAAGTGTTATGCTAGGGCAGGGATAGTACCTAGAGCCAAGAAATTTAACCTAGTCTAAAAGCCACTGGAAAGATTAACTGAGACTTGAAATAATGAGGAGGAATTAGCCAACTGTATATTCTAAGCAGAGGGAACAGTGGGTACAAAGGCCCAGAGCTCAGACTGCATGATAAATGCAAGAATTCACTTCCTTCCTAGCTCTCTACTAGAGTAACTAACCATCCCAGTTTCCCAGGACTGACACAGTTCCCAGGACACAGGCCTTTCCATTTTGAAAACAATAAAGTCCCAAAGATGAATTGGTCACCCTACTCTAAACAGAGAAAAAGAACTGCTAGTAGGAACAGATTCTCGAACCCTGATTACACCACATTTACTAGTAGGCGGGATGATCATGTATTGAAGGGGGCTCACTCTCTCTCTGACACGCGTTGTTTTTCTAAGGTAGGATTCCTAAGACATGACATGCTAAGGTCCCCATCAACTTCCATTCTTTCTTCCCAAAAGGGTGCTGCAAGAGCCATCAAAAGGCTCTAGGCAAGGGAATGAGAATCAGATTTAATTTTATAAGACTACCCTTGCTATAAGTGTGGAAAACAAACTGGAGGGCAGCATGAGTGAAAGCAACTACAGTGGTTTTGCGCCTAACCTAACGTTTCTGTAAGAAATTATCAGGGGCCTGGACTTGGTTGTATGTAGCAGTGAGGATAAGATCAAGAGAGACTGAGGAAGCGGAATCAACAGGATCAGACGATGACTAAACAGGGATGCAAGTCAGAGAAAGAAGGAAGAACATAACTACCTTTTAGATGACTTACAAAACACTGGCTGTTCTCAATTTATAACCTCAATATGTTCCAAAAGTTCACTGTGGATTTATCATTTAACATTCATATGTCCACAGTAACAATTTTAAAAACTGTAGTTATACTCCAGGCTATGTCACCAACCTACTAAATCCATTAAGAGGCTGACATACATTTTCCAATGAAAAATTATAGAAAAATATTTTTGAATACCTATAAAAGTCTTGAGATGAAGAATCATTTTCTATTTATTTTACATGTTGGTATTTGAGGCAAAAACACTTAATTGATGAAGGAGGAGATACTTGCAGAACGTTTAAATGGGTCGTCTGGGTATTTTCAAGGGCTGTGAAGAGGTTCTTTATAATATTTGCTTTTACTTTTATAATGTATAGCTGTTCTCTTCCTTAGTGCAGTTATTACTAGCTCCGCTTCTATCCCTAACTAGCCATAATCAAGGTCAGTTTTGGGGAAGAAGTATTTTCCTGAGATAACTAAGAAGGAACTGAAAGAGAAAGGATGGACATTAGCAAGTATCGCCTGAGGCAGAATTAGATGGGTAAGACTCAGGGAAAGGAAGTCTGTAACACAATGCTTGTCAAGCCCAGTATGGGTCAAAGAAAGGAAGTAGGAGGAAGGCAGCCATTTCTGATAGCTTTCTCTGGGACATAGCTGAGGACTGATGACAGAAGGAACACAGTTAAAGACATCATTGGTCAACTGTGTACAGGTAAGAGGGGAAGAACAAGAAACAAAGTCTAAGCCCCTTACTTAAGTCTCCACAACCTTCATTTTTAAGGCACATCCTACCCCCTGGACACTTTCTGACTTACTCCAAGAACCAACTCAAGAGGTCTGGTTCAGTTACTGCCATCAAATGTTCTAATGGCCTCAGCTGACTTCATATCCAGCACTTTCAATTGTCTCACCTCTTTCCCTTTCTGTGGTATTTTAATCAGGTTTCTGCCTGGCTAAACTCCACCCACATGGGATGCTTTCAAGGCTATCATAGTATTTGGTGCAAATGCCCAAAGAAAATAAGAAGAATTCTAGTTTGAGAAAGGGACTCATTATATAAAGCAGATCCAGTCTTCTGGATATTTATACTGTACTAAATTCCAAAGGACTTCTGTGTATTTTAACTTAATTGACTAACAAACTGTATGATAATAGACAATCTTGCAATTTAAATACAAATCAAAAATTTTCTGAGATACAACTTTTTCACCCACTCTTCTTGAAAGTGACTGAAAGGCAACAAATTCCACAATTCAGTGAGGAAATCATCACTTCTCTCAAAACTGATATTTCACACTTCCTACCTTCATTAACACAATACTGCCAAATATGTAAATGGCAAGTGTTTGCATGCATTTGCCCATTATTTGGTGCAGTCTTTATTACAGTTGAACTATTTAAAACAAAACAAAACTCTGTAATTGTAGAGAATACTTTACAAAATAAAGTTTAGCAAATGGAAAACTTGTAAAACTTTACTCTTTTCTCTTGCTTTCTTAAAAAGAGCCAACAAGCCAAGTCCATCATAAACGCAGACTATACAAAGGCACAGTCAGACACACACGGATGGGGATGGAGTGGGCCAAAGGCCTGAACCACCTCACTGTCCCTCAAGCACTACATACTTGTGAACATCCCGGTGCACACTGCAGAATGAAATAAAACCTTGGAGAAAAGGAAAATGTGAGGCAACTGTTGCTTTGATTAGGAAGCCACGGTGCTCAGCACAGCCCTAGGATAAGTAGCACCCACCCCTCATTCTCCAAAATGTCTACATAATGACTAGACTGTCATCAGGCAAGACACAAAGACCTAGGCACTAGCCCAACAATCTGTTGGGCCCAGAGACTAGCTGGTCCTAGACACTCTTGATTATGCATCGCAGTAGTCTTTGTTTCAGGAATTTCACTAGTTTTAGGTATAAAGGCAATGACGTGTCAGATTTAGATGGATTTGGCAAACTTCACTCAAATGAGCTACCTCTAGAAAGTCATCCTGTCCTCCCTTGGAGACCCCATTAATGTCCAGATCATGAGTTCGTCTTGCTATGAAATTAAATGACACAGATGCAACCGAGAATTGGCTAACTGGGAACCTTTTCCTCAGGAAATCTCCAAAGCCTATCCTTAATTCAGCTAGGAGCTCCACACAATGAAAGAGAAAAATATATCTCTGTTAAAGGAGGCCTTGTCAAAAAGGGAACTGATAAAATTCTCCATCAAACACATACTTCTTTAACATTCCAAGCCAATATTCAATATCATTATGAATATGAAATAGGAGAGAAATCCTAAATAAAACAAGAATGTACGCTATTGCCATTTTTACTTAACGTTATTTTTCTAAGTTCCACTGAACTGAATGAAGTAAGGCAAGAAAAGAAATGAGGTTAAAAAAATAAGAAAGAGAATTATTATTTGTAGACAATATGATTGTCTAACTGGGAATAATCCAAGAAAATAAACTGGAAAAGTATTAGAACTAATAAAAGTTTTATAATGTTATTATGCAATTAAAAGATCAATTGCTTTCTAAATACTAACAATTTTAGAAATTGGAGGGTTCACAATACAAGTATTATTCCTAGATATACACTGAAGAGGAAACACAAAGGATGTACAGAACTAAAAGTTTGTCTATAAAACTAATAAATTTCATTTATGTTTTATTACAGGCTTGAATAAATATAATGTTCCTATCAAAAAAGGTCATCTATGTCTTACTTCCAAATTAATTAAAAGTATTTCCATCAAAATCTCAGTAAGTGTTTATTTCATTTGTTTTTGGAGGTTGAGTGGGTTGGCATAGGAAACTGACAAAATGACTTTAAGTTCTTAGGAAGTCAGCCTTCGACATCAAGCATTGCTTATCCCCAGTAAGAAAAACCTTTGGTTTCTGTTCCTGTTGACAGAACTCTCTCTCTGAGTACCCAAAGTTCCTGTCACCCTCTTGGCCTTCAATGAACACCCCAGTCCATTGATCTATTCCCTCTGTCCCAAACTGTCACTTCTGGCACAGAACTGAACATTCCATTTTCATGCTAACTGCTCTTTCTAGCATCTTCATCCTTCGATTTCCTTTGTTCCTGCCTCATATATACCCAGAAAATTTTCAACCCCAAATTTAGGTTAGGAGGTATCCTGGCAGAGTGAGAACTCATGCTTAGGAGTTAGCCCACTTGGTTTCAAATCCTTACTTTACTGCCTACTCACTCTGTAATCTGAGGCAAGTAACTTAATTTTTCCAAGCCTCAGTTTCCACATCCGTAAAGTAATAGTAGTACCTAACTTAGAGCTATAATGAGTGTTAAGTAAGCTAATGCATGAAAGATCTTAGCTCAAGGCTTGACATTTAATAAGCACTATAAATATGAGCAACTATGGGCTGCTGCGCCTTGGGACAAAAATCACCTCAACGTACAGACTGGAAATGCTACTCATTTGACTTCCACTCTTAGCAGTCCTTATCACCTTCTTGTTGTATGTCTCTGGTCAGCTCCTTTTCTCTGTTCCACAACTGCCCCTCTTCTGCCTCCACTTTTAAAGGTGAGTATTCATCAGAGGACCTATCTATCCATGGACTTCTCTTCACACTCGACACACTCAAAGCAAAGTCCCCCTCTAATGTTCTCAACTCCTGCTTACATAAATGATAATTACCAATCTCTAGAACTGACCCTCCCTTCTGAGCTTCAGATGCATAATTATACAACTGCCTGAACGCTCTGCGTGCACCTTCAACTCATCACACTCCACATACCTTTTCCTCCTCGTATATTTTCAGTACCAGTTAACAATACTTTTAACTTAATCACACTTTTAAAGGCCCTGTCTCCAAATACAGTCACATTCTGAGGTACTGGGGGTTAGGCCTTTATCATATGAATGGGGGGGGGCACAATTCAACCCATAACACTGATCTTCCCATCTCTACCTTTGCTTACATGGCCCTAACTATAACTTCCCCTTGACTATGAAAGCAATCTTTCTGAAATTCAATTTTGATAATGTCCTTGTCCTGCTTAAAACCAGCAGTAGCTGTTCTTCATCCAAACTGTAAAGGATAATGGTGATGATACAAATATTTATTGAGTACTAACTATGCGCATGGTACTGTTCTAAATAACTTAATATAAGGACCCTTCCTATAGGAATGATACAACACCATCTCATTTTATAAATGAACTGAGCAACAAAGGTATTAAAATAACATCTATTCAATAAAGCCATGCAGTCAGTAAGTTAAAACTCAGACTCTGCACCCTGAAATAAAAAGGTACCTGACACGGAAATTCAATTTATTAGCCAATTTGGTTTCCCAGTTTGACCCTTCACCTATCACAAACTACCCTCAGCACAATCCAACTAGAAGTTCCATTAGAGGAAAGAGGATGTTTACAAGGGACTACTGACCCATACTTACACAGCTATCAAATCTGAATACCTCGCAAATATCAAATTGGCCAACCATTACCAAAATAAGGAGGGGGAGGAAAGTGTGGGAGAGGGAGAAAGGGATAAAACTGCAGAATGACAACAGAGAAAGAAAATCTAAAATTTAGCAATAATATACTCTTCACGTTAGAAATAAGGATGAATAAACAATGTTTTTCAGTGTCTGAAGGGGTTTTTACAAAGAAGAGATTAGTAATGAGAATGAATGGCTATGGTTCAATATAAAGTATACAAATATAGATTTTTTTCCTCTAAATAGAACACCAGAAGTTAGCAACCCTAGAATTTATTCAAGGGGATTTTTAAAAGGAAGTATATAAACCGTGAAACAAAACAAATATTTTTAAATGCTAATCATTTTTTCCGTGAATATGTTTTAGAATATGATCTGACAGTCTTTAAAGAGTTCACTGTTGAAACCATTTTCATAGCCTAAAGAGTTTGAGCCCTATTCATTCAGTCTGTGCTGTGTATGATTTTTTACCCTAGCAAGGATCAACGAAACTAACAGTTCTTCAAATTAACCGAGAGCTCACAATGTTACATAGAAAAAATGTCTGCTGTGAAATATATAGTGTCCAACACTATTTAGTACTGACAAAAGCTAACAAACGAGCTGTATCTTTAAGTAGTTTTAAGAATAGGCAGGAGAAGGAAAGTAATTCCTACTTGTACAAAAGACAGTTTGGCTCTTTCAGTGTTTCAGACAAAAAAAAAAAACTATGCTAAAAAAAGGATTAAAAATTAGAGAAAACTTACTTTCCAGCTCTGAATTACCATCGTTAGATTACACAAACCATCAGGTAGGGACAGAATACACAAAAATAGAAATCACTAGCTGAAATAGGCTTGAAGGCAGTTCTTTCCCTTAAATAAAGCCTTCAAATCTAATAAATCCATACAATTTCTGGTTATTCTAGCCTTTTATAAATGTGTAAATCCAAGATTTTGTTCCACAGCCCTTGGCAATTTTCCATATTTACTATATGATGAAGAAAACCAACTTTAACCCTGGGTATGACTAGACTCCACTTTAAACTTAACATTAACAATGACATCACTTATATCTTCTACCACATTAATACATTTATTTTATTTTTGACAGTAACCAAAGCAACCCTGAATATGTGCATGAATTGAAGTTATCAATAAGTAACCACTTCTTTCTGTAACTCCTTCTTCTGGTTACTAGCTCAAAGTTAGGCAAAATATGGACTAATGGTCAAACAAAGCCCACTGCCAGTTTCTGTACGGCCCACAAGTGAAAGAATGGTTTCTATATTTGTAAATGCCTTGGGAGGAAAACAAATCAAAAGAAGAAGAATATTCCATAACACATGATAATTATATAAAATTCAAATTTCAGGGTCCATAAATAAAGTTTTATTGGAAACAGTCACACCTATTCATTTAAATAGTGTCTTTTGGCTGCTTTTGTGCTACAAAGGTAAGGCTGAACAGTTGAAACAGAGACAACATGGCCTACAAAGCCCAAAATGCCATCTGGCCCTCTTCAGAAAAAGCTTGCCCACCAATGTTCTAGCTATTGTCAGAGACTTACAGAACATGTTATTAAGAAGCTCTAGACAGCAACATGACCAGTAGGGGTATAATTACTGAGAGGAAATATGCTCTGATGGGCAAATCTGGAGCTGAAAATAAATTCCTGCCAGCACTGATCAACTGACATCTCCGTTTCATGAAATACCCCAGATCTTAAGTTGTTATATAACCATAACATAAGATTCTCTTAAGTAATGCCCCAAGATATATATCCATAAAAAAGAAGACATTTAGAAAGACATTTTACAATCAGACACAAGAAAATTTTTCTCTACTGCAAAAGGACCTACTGACATCAAAGAGAAAAAAAAAACAACAACAAACTGGAGTACAAAACAGGTAAGTTAAGGAAATCGAAACAATGGATTTGGAAAAAAATGGGAAAAAATGGGGGAAAATAGTAACTAAAATTTACCAAAGGATGGAGGTAGGGTGTTGTATACAAGTGTGAGAGATAAATTGTGAAATATGCATTGAATAGGATACATAAACTGAATTGAATACTCTTAAATGGTATTTAAATCTTAGACTATTTTTTTATTCTTTAAACTGAAAAATAGTCTAAGATTTAAATACCATTTAAGTGAAAATTTCTCATATATTTCAAAATACCAGGAAGCTTTGGCAATTTACATTAAAAAAAAAAAAGTAATACTATCTATACCATAGTAATGTTCTGTCATTTGATGGAATTTAAAAAAAAAATTAACAAGTCAGTTAATTTTAAGTTTCAGAATTAGACAATGTCTCTCAAATCCTTTGTAAAAATAGGAATTTAGTTGCTTTCTCTACATATTAGAGGTTGCTTAAATTTTTTACCCTGTTTCTAGATACAGCATAAATGAATATTCAACCTCAAACCTTCTTCTCCCCAAAGTATTCTCTATAATTAATTACATACTTTTTTCTTAAAAATAAAATTCTGGCTTACCTATATATGCCGTGCCGATTCTTACAAAATTTTAAAATTTCAAGTGAAAGTTTTGATGTATGTTATATATTTTATACACATGAACAGATATTTTATATTATTCTCTGAGAATGGGATGAACAAATGTATACAGGTGGTACTAAAGGGGAAGCTAATACCCCTTTAATCAAAGCTAATGTGCAATACTCATGCCTGTTTCCTAACTGCACTTCCATTTTAACATTAGTAAAAAATGTAGGGAACATTTACTACATATCATTTAAAAAATAAAATTCCTGATCTGCTTCTTTCCAAAGAAATAGATCAAAATAACTATTTTATCCAACCTAAGATAGAAATCAATGAGATAAATGACCAGAAAAAAACAAAAAGAAGATACTTTGGTTGAGATCTATAAAGCAATGTGAACACACACCAAAACAGAACCCCATAACAGTATGTTTCTTAAATTTGCACTATTTGCACTTACAGAAGGCCTTTTACCCAGGAATTTCAAAGCACTTTAACAAACCACGAATGGAAAACTTGAATTATCCTAAATCAGATAAAGAAAATGAAAACCTTAAAAAAAGTACACTTTAAGTTATTCTACGTCAAAATTAAAATTAAAAGCTCAAAATCCCAAATGTCCATCTATTACACCTAAGACAGACCATTTTCCATACTGTAAAATGCAGTCAAAAAAACTGTTTCCTAAGTTTATAATAGTTTAAAATCTCAAACCTAAAATTCTAAGAGATTTATTATTTTGTCCTTTGCAATCCCCATTTTTTTTTTTTTTTTTTGCTTTTAAGGGAGAAAAAAGTTCAAAGGACCCAAAACCTCCTTAAGAGTTCAAAAACAGTTCTTTCCAAACCATATTTTATAACTTATGTGTAAATGAGTCAAAAATATACAAATAAGATTTCCCTGAAAATATACAGAAATTTAAAAGGTAGAGGAAGAAAATGATTGGCATGTACTATGCTTTTTGGGTAGCACTGAATGAAAATGTTTGAGAAGTTTTAGAAAGGTTCAACACAGATATTCACCAATCAAGCCTCTAGTCTTGACCTTTCCATTTTAAAGAGATGTTTACAAATGTGTCAGAATAAGTCAAACTCTTCCCATTTGTTGGAATTCTCTAATAAAGGATACATTTACTTCCTACTCAAAAGTATTTGAGAACACAAGATATACCATTCCTTTTGCTCAATGTTCCACAAATGCCTGAAAAGCGAACTCAATTCAATTTACTTGAATCAGTAAGAGAATTCCAGATTTTCTAAGCCAATATGTTTTAAACCAAGCATGGATATTCCCTAGGGCCCACAATTATGATATATTATTTAAGTAACCTTTCTAAGCCAAACCAGAACACTCTTTTCCAAACCTCACATTCTACCAAATTGGGACACTATGAAACAGGGAGAGATTTCTGAACACAAGGATTTTTCCAAAGCAAAACTTAAATGCCAGAAAGCGTAAACATGCTGAGTTATACTGCCCTCTAGAGTCACCTTTTGATATTCTTTTTAGACTGAAATAATTAAATTCTAATCATAAGACCCTTTAATAATTAAGCAAGCTTTCGATGTTCTTATGTTGTAGACTGACCTTTTTAAAGCAGATTGGTAGCAGTTGTTACTAAAATCTATATTTCAAACATCCACCATTATTAAAAATTAATAGTACTTCCCAAGACAAGCACTCAAAACAGAATTTTATAATTTATGTTTTAAGTTTTAAATAAGTTAAATTGCACAGATCTCTAAAACAAACATGACTTATAGAATATAACAATTAACCCAGGTGGCCAAGAGTTCTCTCTAGCGAAACCTCAAGTTCATACATTTGACTAAACATACAAACATGGGCCTCATAAAGCTAGCCAGTGCAGCCCACATTGACTTCTCAGCTTGCATCTGTCCTCTCAGCTTCTAGCAATTCCTGTCTTTCTCTAGCCAGGCAACCAGAGCCCTAAACGGATCTTAAGGAGCTAAGGGAAGCCATGGCAACCAGCACCTGTGTTAGCTGCAAAATACAAACATCAATATTCACTTCTAAATATGCATGTCTTCCAAGGCCAGCTATAAAAGACACTGTAGTTTTGTCTGCCTGCCTCTGGAAAGCCAGCAGCAATATCAAAAGGATACCCAAGCAGCCCTATAAAGAGGTTCCATGTGGCAAGGAACTAAGGCTTCGGCCAAAAGCCAGCACAAACTTGCCAGCTATATGAGTGAGTGATCTTGAAACTGGATCCTCCAGCTCCAGTCTAGCCTTCTGATTACTGAAACCTCAGAAGAGACCCCAATCCAGAACCACCCGGGTAAGCCGCACCCAAATTCCTGACTCCAATACACTGTGGAAGACAATAAATGCTGAGTGTTTTAAGCTGATGCTTTGGAATCATTTTTTACACAATGGAGCTTAATCTAAAATATGTATGTAATAGGACTGTGTTATTGTTGATTCTTGCCTTTATTTTGATACAGGTGAAATCCAGAAAATGTCTCCATATTTATTATAAAGGGAAAGTCAGTTTGAAGAACACTTTCACTTTCCTCAAAGTATTATGATTAATTATAAAATGTCCTTAGAACACAAAGATTATGGGATGGAAGGGGAAGAGAAGGAAAAAGAGGAGCAAGATTTAGTCAAATGTATGAACCTGAGGTTTTGCAAGATTTTCATTATCTAGACACTATTACTATTTACTCTCCATCCTAGGGTACAAATCTAAGAGCTTCACTGTATTGCTCAAAATCCTTTCCCAAAGTTTATGGGAGTGAATCCAGACACTGTTCACGGACTGCCTGATTCCTAGCTACCAGTCTCATCAGGTAACATAATAGGTATACACAAACATCCACTTATTACTTTGTGCAGTCTTAGACAGGTAATGGTCTTTACCTACCTGCTTCAGTCTCGTCAGTAAAATGATAATAATTACAGTACAGATGTTATAGTTACTATAGGAATTTAATAAATTAAAACATAAAAAGCACTTAGAGCAATACCTTGCCTAAGTGCTCAATAAATGTTAGCTATAATCGTCTGCCATTTCCCTTCTCATAACTTAGACTGGTTCAAGCCACTATGAACTATTAGTTTTCAAACTCACTCACACTGTGTTTTACTTCATATAAGAAGATTCACATCTGGAAGAGCCTTCCTTAACTTACAGTATTTACTCTCACTCACCCTTCTAAATTCTTCGAAAGTCCCTTCTTTATACAAACTTCCCTGATTTCCATTTTACTTATTATATCCCCACAGAAATACTCATATAAAATATTTAAATTATTCTTTTCCTCTCCCACAAAACTATATGCTTCCTAATAACAATACCTATTATTTACTGATTTTCCAGCACTGTGTGCCAGCCACTGTGCTTATATTTGGTACTTTACATGAATGATCTAAAGGAAACTTCTTAATAACTCTATGAGAATTATTATCTTTGTTTTATTGACAGCAAAATATATACCATGTGTAAACAGCAGAGCAGGAATTCAAACCTTAGCTGTCTGGCTGCAATTTTTGTTTGTTAAAATCTAAGGGCTATGAGTTTGGCATTTGATATCCTGAAAATTTCAGAGGCACATAAATACTCAGGCAAAAAGTTTTAAAAATGTTTTTAGACACACACACACACACACACACACACACACACACACACACACATTCTAGGAGGCTGCCAGAAGCACACCCACTTTTATCACCTTGTTTAAGCTTTCTGGAGGTATTCTGTGCATATGTATAAATACCTTTTTTCTTATACAGATAAACAGTATATTTCATATATTCTTCTGCAACTTTTTTTGTTTACTTCATTTACCTTGGAGATTGTTCCAGGTCAGTGCACACAAAGTGTGACAATCTTTTTAACTGCTGACCAGAATTCTATTGTATGGGTGTACTATATTCATGTAACTAATTCTCCTATATTTGCAGCCTTTTGCTATAATATAAAATGCTGCCATGATAATTCTTAAATACAAACAAAGGGATGGATAGAGGATAGATATATGATTATATAGTACATGTATATTACACAGCAAACATAGTATAATGTAATTGTAGAATCTAAGTGGTACGTATGGGTAGTCGCCATAAAATTCTTTCCATTCTTCTATATTTAAACTGTCAAATTCATACTTGTTCTTAAAGTACATGTTTTTCTTTCAACTTTTTAATAGATTGCCGATATGAATATTTTATCCACCTTCAAAACAACCCAAAAATTTCAAAAATATAATAATCTGGAAATGACTTCTGCCCTTGGTCTGTAACCCAAACAAGCAGAAGAGGCAATTATTAGAAGAATCTCACCTCAGCTTCTGCCATTTTCCACAAGCTACATAGTTAAACAAAGTAGAATTGCCCCCAAGAGCAAATTCCCTTGGTCTCTCAATGTTCTCTTACATAAACACCAGCTCTTCACCAAGAACAAAGACTTCCCTATGTCTGTGACATCTAAGAAAAGCAAGGGGAAAATGAAAACAAAAACCTACAGAGGGTCACAGTTTGATATCTTCCCTCTTAGCTTCTTTCCTGTATAATTCCCAGAAGTTCCTAGCCAATACAGAATGGTTTTAACTCTTCTTTCTAAAAAAGAGCCCAATGATTATTCTTTCATTTTGTCTTTAGAGAATATACTCATTCTTTACAGAATGTATTAAGAAGCAGAACTTTCAAGAGAATTTCTGGGTCAGAGTGTCATTCTAGCCAAGGTACATCCTCAACCATGATCTTAAGAAAATAAATGTGAATGAATGTTTGTTGGCTTGTTTTGTTTTTTGTTTTTTGTTTTTGTTTTTGTTTTTGTTTTACTTAAAGGTCCCCACTGAAAGTATACCAGCAATACAACAGACTTAATCTTATAACAGTGCTGTGGTAGGAGCAAATATTCAGAAAGTTCAGGAAAGAACTTCATAGAAAACTGTCCATTTGAGCTGTATATTCGAGGAGGGGCAGGAATTCAGAGAAAAAGGAAAAGAGGTAATATTCCAATCAGAGAAGAAATCACAGAGTTTTAAGGCTGAATCATTGCTTTTTTTCTCCAGGGTATCAAAAGTTAATCACATTTTTACTTTCTAAATCCCCAAAATTGTAAGTTCTTGAAAGAACAGTCATACAATTTTGAGAAATTTCCATTTTTTCAGCTGTGAACTTTTTGAAAACAATTGCAAGCTGAAGAGAACCGTGAACTCTAGATATAGTTGAGCTTTAACAATGTCCAGGAATCAAGCAATATTACTCGGCCCTGAGAGCCTGATCAAGTGGCACCAGTTGCAGTCCTCCAACTTCCCTTCTAGAACACTCAAATGCTCACTGAAAGCCTAATGGGAAATGCTGGCACTAAATAAAAGTGTCAAGCTGTTTTAGATTGTCCTTACCTAGCCACAGGTTCAGCAGGAATAATAAAAAGCAATATAATTTAGAAATGAGAATGAAGCACACTATGGAACATAGTGCTGCGGAATAAACATCTACTCCAACTTATGGCCAACCCCAACTCCAGGGCCAGCCATGACCCCACTGCGAACTGCCAATGCCACATGCTCCCGTTGTTCCCTCAGTTCAGAAGGCCACCTGCCACTCTCTGTGCTGCATCAGTAAGCCTCTTCATATACTCCTCACTATCTCGGGGGTAACTTCCCCCCTTCACCCACCACAAAGCCCAGCATTCCAACCCCACCAGGCACACGTGCTCAGTGTCTGATACTCATGACCTCATGTCACCCTCACGACAATCCTAGGAATAATACATTATGAACAACATATCACTCCAACTCTGTGAAGAATATATTATTCCCATTCCACACAGAAATGAGGGAGTATGGGGCACAGAAGCCTTAATAAATTGTCTAAGAATACACAGCTAGTGGTGAAACTGGCATTCTCACCCAAGCAGTAAGGTTCCAGAACCCAGGCTCTTAACTGCTAAGCTAGCAGGGATCCAGACACTTGGTAAATTTAACTGGATGCAATGTCTAGTGGTGCTTTCCAAATAAACAAACAAACAAACAAATATTTTTAAGACTGCATATGTTTTTGCTAGTTTTGCTATCATGGACAATTTCCTCTCTGTTACTTGAGGCCTTACAGCCACATTTAACACTGTTAAAATCACCCTCCTTATGGTCCTACTTTTATGGCCAAACTTTCTCAGCCTCCTCAGTAGGCTCTCTTCATGTGGACAGGTCCCAGGACAGTGGTCTCCCCCCACACACACCAGCTGCAGACCTGTACAGGTCTGTGGCCTGTTAGGAACCAGGCCGCACAGCAGGAGGTGAGCAGCGGGCCAGCAAACAAAGCTTTGTCTGTATCTGCAGCCGCTCCCCAGCGCTAGCATCACCGCCTCAGCTCCACCTCAGATCATCAAGCCTTAGATTCTCATAGAGCACTCGTACCTGGTGCCAAAAAGGTTGGGGACTGCTGCTCTAGAATGGCAAAGCAAGTTATTTGTAGGGAAGCGTCCACTGCAGGCACTCTGCTACGAAACTCCCCAAGGTAGGGGGTGGGTAGAGGACAGAGCTTCAGGATCCTGAACACTGGAGAAGCCCCACATGCTGCAGGAGCCTGCCAGACAAGCACACTGGAACCAGCAAGCAAAACTCTTTCCTCCTTCAGTCTCTCTTAACATCCACGTTCACCTTCATAGAGCAGGTGCTTCGCCAATATTCATACCTTCATATTTGGAGGTAAGAGGTAATAAATCAGTAACTGGCCTAAGTACCACCATCATCACCATTCTAGCCCAAGCCAGAAACCTGGAAGCACCCTTGATCCTTTCTTCAATCCTCAAGTCCTGTAGTTCCATCTTCCAAGTAGTTCTTGAATCCATCTATTTATCTCCATTCCCACTGTGAATGTCCCAGTCCAGGCTCACAACATCTCTTACAAGAATTGCCATTACAGCCCTAGGCCCCCTACTTTCAACTGCAGCCATTATAACCTTTGTAAATGGCAAATCCAATTCTGTCAAGCCACTGGTTAAAACCTCTCTGGCATTTCTCAAGTGTCTACAGAATAGGATTCAAAATGAGTAGTCTTTGAAGGTTCCTTGCAACTTCCCTCCTCAAAATCTATCCTGCAGTCATTAGGAACTATATGTCCTTTGCCATGTGAGAAAGTATCTGTTTTGCTTGTTTTGCTTTTTGTTGTTTTGTTTTGCCTCTGGCCTACTGCACATGGGTTTCCTCTCCCCAGAAGCATCTTCTTTTTTCCCATCTTGCCATACCCGTTTTGCAGTTAATTGGCTCTTCATCATTCTTCAGGTCTCAAGTCAGGTGCTTCTGCTACGTACACCCAATAGAACCCTCTTCTCCCCCGCTGAGAATACATACTACACATTATTATAATAGTTATTATCTCATTTTCTATACTTTTACATCTATAAAAAAGCATGAAAAATTTCTTCCTCATCAGTGAATCCAAAATAGAACAAAGTAGACACTCAATAAATATCAGTGCAGTTAATGAATGTTGAAAGAAGGAGGAAAAAGACTTTTTGACGTGAATAACAGCTTAAAAGAAAAAAGATTTTGGTTTTGACATTATACCTGAAATGTTGCTCAGTATACCGTGATAAGATTACTCATACTTCATTCTAAGGATGAGGAAAAATGTCTTTGTTCCATGCTTAACAACTAAGATAACGTAAAATATAAAGTCTATTCTTCAAGGGGGGGAATATAATTCAATCAGTTGATAATATAAATTTATGTGGTTATACTGTATAAGATGAGGGAAAAGACTTCGTTTTCAAGGTGAACAGTGTCATTTTAATGTAATATGTATATCAAAGAATTCAGTTTATTTACACCCAATAATGAAAATCAAATATTGCATGACATTCCATAGCACACCATGCTTCCACAGTAGAAAATCAATACACCATTCGTTTTCAGTAACTTGTTTACCCAACCACAATTCTAGAATCATTATGCAATGCAATGCAGTCTTCTCAAACACTTTGAACCCATCTGAAATCAAAACTAGACCTTCTCTGACACCTTACTCCAGAAAGGGCTCTCTGTTTGCTGACACTCCAGTACTTGGCTCAGGGCTCTAAGGAGCAAACACTGCAGAGGGGAGCCGGGATGTAAAGCTACTCTGCCACTAGGGGGCGATACTGAGGATTGCTGGTCCAGGACTGCTCCCATACAGCTGTGCTGCTGGTTTTCATACTTTATACAGACGACAGTCTGGCCAACCTGACCAGAACATAACGCCTTGTTCTTTTTTATCTTCGCCAATATTCAGCACGATACTAATCTAAAAGCAAAAGCATAATAAACATAGGCTGACTGCTGAACTCAAATGACCAATTACAACTTCCCCTATAAGAACATTCCACAACATAACTGCTAGGGCTGCCTTGGTAAAAACCTTCATGCACACAGTCTGGGACACACACGCTCACACACTCCACACATTTTTAATACCAGTCCAAAATCAAGAAGAGAATTCACGTACCAAATAAGTTCATGTGGTTATTTTTCTTTAGTTGTTTCTATTCCAACTGATATGTATTTCATTTTCTATAAAGTTTCTTCATATAAACATCCATAGTCTAAGCAAGGAAAGCCAATCAAAAAAAAAAAAAAAAAGGAAACTTGAAAGAGGCCTAAGAGCTATTCTCTCCACCAAGAATGATCTTTCCTCAGGTATCTATCTGCATGACTCACTTTTCTTTGCTCACCTTTCCCAAACGCTCTTTAAACCCACCATTACCAATCTGAAGGCACTCCCTTTACCCCTTTCCTGCTTTATTTTTCTCCATAGCACTTCTCAACATGTCAGCACTTCTTTGTTTACTGGAATGTTTCTCCATGAATAAAGAAATGTGTTGGTCTATTTTATTTAATGTTGCTTCCTCAGCTCTTAGAACTGTGTATGAAACATAGCAGGTGCTCAATAAGTATTGGCTGAGTGAATGAAAATAAAGTCCCAGAAACTGATCTTAATACTGAGGCTGTGAAATGAAAGCCTTCCAACTAGGAGTGGAACCTGTAGCTGAGATGAGGGAAAAGACTTAGTTTTCAAGGTGAACACGTGGCTAGTTAGGGGTTTGACAGCCTACCTCTCATAACCTTATGAGGTCCAGAATAACAGGGACAATTCAGTCTTACATTTGTAACAATTTTCTCCAGATTAATAATTCCTCTGATACTCTTCACAAACACTACAGTGAGTAATGGTGGTTACATTCCCAAATACTCTCACTACCTAAAAATCCTGTACAGAGAATATAACTGATGAGTATGTTCTGAAGCAAGTAACTCTGATGAAGAAAATTATTCTATCAGGTATGCCAGTTGGCCATTAAACCATCAACAAAACTGATCAAATAGCTCACAATAATTATTTGATCACCCTCAGATTTTAATGAGGCAAAATCTAGTTGTGACAAAATAAACAGGAATTACAGCATTGTGCCCATAGTCTAAAATGGAAAGGTTCAAAATCACACAGACGCAAGAAAACAGACACTACATGTTAGAAAACCTTGACTTTGATTTTTCTTTGACATCGATGGGATTGTTGATGCACTTCCCCACCTGCAGTCAAGTAGATCAGGGCACGGAGAATGAGGTGTGTGCTGCTTTTGCTGGCCACTTCACCATCACGCTATTTTAATTACTTCCATGGTTATATTTCCCCATCTACTGATACGTGGCATGTCCAACTATTAGATAATTCTGTGAGACAAACACTATCATTTACCTCCATTATTTTATAAGCAATGCAACTCAGCTCCGAATATTGAAGTAAATTGCCAAAGGTTATTCTGCTGGGAAGCGGCAGAGCTGAAGTTCAAACCTTTATGCTCCTGATCCACCCAGTCACATCAGTCAGAAAGAAACCTGGGAATTCACGCAGACTCTCTCTGTCCCATTCCTCACAGATCTTAGCCAACAAGACTCCATTCCCCATTCATCCTCACACCATCACCACTTAGTCCAGAGTTTCCTCGAATCTAAGCTCAGCTACCACAATAGTCTCACAGGTAATGTTGTTATTTCTTAGACTGTCCTTCTTCCATCCTTTCTCCAAATATCATCAGATACTCTTTCATTTCCAAACACAAACTTTGTGCTCCAACCCGAGCATAAGGTTGAGAATCCTATGGATTCAGGGAACAGAGCTACAAATTCGAAAGCTGAAAGCCTTCTGTATCCATATGCATGTATTAATGTAGCACCAGTAACTCACCAAGCAATTTTCAGTAGCATTCCAACTTCAAGACTCAACACTGCCAAGTAGGCATACTGACACTATACAATACCTAGTGAGTGCCAGAAACCTCACAGTCTTTTAAGAACCAACAGGCATTCTTTTACAGAAGTGTCCTGGCTCTCTCAGTGTTTTTTTGCCCATTCAGGTCCTGGTTAAGAGTTTGGACTCTGGAATCGAATTGCCTAGATTCAGACGTTGATTCCATTGTCTACCAGCAAGTTATTTCCCTTCTGTGCACATCATCAACATCATCATCATCATCATCATCATCATCATCATCATCATCATCAGATGCTGTCCTATTATAATTCCCCATTCCTCTCCCATCTCAGCCTTTTCAACATTATGCCACTGAACTCTTCTTCCTCTACTGAATGCTATTGCTATCCAAAACAAACCTAGTAATTGTTAACAATCAGTTCACCCTCTTATACAACTCTTCCGCAAAGAGCTTAACTAAAGCAGCCCTCTCTTACACACACTACCAATTTGTTTAGCCTTAACATTTGATCCTCTATGTAACTTTTCTATGATAGCTGACCGATAAAAATTACTCTACCAATGCCTAAGGTTTCTTTGTCAGGAGAAGGTACAATATTAAATAATACTGACAAATTAAGTTGGTTTGTTTTTAAATTTCCATGCTAACTCCAGCCCCTTTCAGAACTACTAAACACTCCAAGAAAACTCTAAAATGTTACATCATTTTGTGCTTTCCGTATATCTATTCTCAAAATTAAGATTCCCTCCTCACAAAAGCCAAGGGTCAAACAAAAAAAAAAAAAAAAAACCACTTTGCTATCAGGCATCATAATAAGAGAACACTTGTGGGCTGGGGTTGCAGTAGTCAGCTGCCAATAGTCAAGATGTCCTAGTGGGCTCTGCCTTTGATTTAAGTAATTCTACTTTCTGTTTCCATTTTTTTGCCATAAAACTTTTTAAATTTTGGCCACCAAATACTATCATACTCTTGCCACTGACTAGCTGGTATTAAATAGTATAAATTTTTTTAACATCAATAGTGCCTTTAAAAATAGAGATGGAACAAAGACATATTTTACCTATTGCTGAAGTCACATAATTTCTTTGTATCAAATACCTTAAGTTGCTACAAACAAATGCTATTGTTAGGCACAGAGTATCAGGATAATGTTGTCCTCTCCTGTGACAGCTGAAGCTTTGTAGGTACCAAATACATAATAAATGTAGCAAATATTCCTTTGAATAAACTGCCAAGAAAAAGAGTAGAAAAAGGCTTCAGGCCGAGGACGTGGTGATGGAGACAGAACCTCTGGGCTCATGCTGCAGCTCGCTCCACAACAGACTGGGGTAACTGCACGACCAGAATCTATCACCCCAGGGATTGTCCTGGGAGGGATGGGTTATATGGACATCTATAACTGTCAAAAAGCTGCACATAATAGAAAGAAAAAACACTAAGAAAATGTCATGCCAAGCCAATTACCAACAAGATTTTCTACTGTAAGAATATTTTTCCTGAAAAAAAAAAAAAGGTGAATTATAATTTAATCGGTATTTTTCAAAAGTGGATTTAAATGCTTCTGATTAATATATGCATATACATATTTCCATTCCCTGGTACATGCATAATATAACAAGACAAATGCTATATTAAAATCCTTTGGCTCTTGATGAAAATTGTATGTGTGTGTGCGTGTGTATTCATGTGTGTAAAAAGATCTCTATTGAAAGACAGTGTAGTTAAGATACAAGAAAGCAGTTAAGGAATAACCAAACATTTAAAATGGGAGTAGGATCTGCAAATTGAAAAGATATATGTACACAGTCTGTCTTTTTAGCTAACTCCTCCTACACACCTTTTCTATAGAGTCTGCCAAGGTTTGTGACCCTCCATGCTTTCAGAATTAATAGTTACATTAAACAGGAAGAATATCAGAGACTGTAATTGTCAAAGAAGCAGCTTAGGAAATGCTTAGAATTATGAACAATTAGGATTTTAAGATCTCATTTAATTTGGGGAGTTTCTTTTTAAATGCCACCTTTATTTTTAAATGAAAAAGTCACAAATATAAACTCTAATATTAACATGGCCTAAAGACTTAAAGCTTGCTCTAGACCCCATTTAAAAACTAATTAGAAAAAATAAATTTTAAGTACAGAGTAGTAAGAATCAAGACATATTTTTACAAAGTTTCTTTTGCTAAAAAGAACATATTTTCTCATTTATAATATCAGGAAACTGCTACTTTAAGGTTTCTATCAAAGGCAAACTTTAAATCTCATTTAACCAGAAATTAGAAAAATTGGTGCTATTACCACATAAAAATCATTTTTCTTTTATATGCTGAATCTCTTGATGCAATTTTGAATATGGATATATACATATATCTCTATATGCAAACCCCATCAGCCTTTTTTTCTATACAGGCAGAAAATAATCTCTACTATTTATCAGCTATCAAAAGACCACAGATTAATAAGATTTTCAGTCAGACTGTCTTTCACAGCTTCAAACAACTATAATACTAAACGTATCATTTCAAAAGCAATTATCAACCTTGTCTGTCTCCAATATGAGCGGCTCCAAAGTGCCTGAAATACCCAAGCACACTTCCTGAAACAGGTGTTCTTCTGTTGCCCATCATAACAATCTCTCATTAACTCTGGAAGAAACTTACTCAAGCAGTCCCTGTTTACAAACACCCACCAGCCCCACCTCTGCCCACCCCTTCACTGCAGAAAACACTTAGGATGTGCCAGGAATGACACCAAGCACTTTGCTACACCGTACATATAAGTATGAGTGTTATGCTGTTTTAGTGATAAGGAAGCTATGGTTTGAAGAGGTTAAGCATCTTGTTCAAATTTACACAAAGTCAAGATTTAAATTCAACACTGTCTCTAGAACTGATAACTCTGAACCAGACATTTAGAAGAACAGGAAGGAAAAGAATTGGGACAAGCAGGTAAAGTGTGGAAAAGCTGATTTTCAGGCAACACTGGCCAGCCTAAACGAAAAAGACGACAGAACAGGCAAAAATCTCTTGCACCTCACCTCTCTTCCCAATGCTCCCTGCACAAACAGTTCACACACAAACACACACACACACACACACACACACACACAGAGGCCTTTCATCTAGACAACCTGGGACTCTACCAAACGGGAATGAGAGAGGCAGCGAAGCACTGGGGCTGCAGACCTGACTGCCACGGCCCAAAGCCCTGCTCTACTGCAATCTGCACAACCCTGTTCAAGTCACTCTCCGCTCTGGTCTCCTCGTGTGTAAACTGGGGAAATATCACTATCTCCTTCGCAGTATTGTTACAATGATAAATTTCCTTAACACGCTGTCAAGAAGCCTGGGACAGTGTCTGACACACAGTACACACGCAATAAAGACTACCTATTATTACTTATATGTCCTTTTCATACAAATAATTTTAGATGAGTTATGGGTAAAACATCTTAATGTGTAATAGTTTAATCAGATGGCTGAGAGTAAGAACGCCAGTACCAAAACCTATTCTCCAGAAGCTGAGGGAAAGAAAGCTGCTGCACACAGCACCTGAGGAGCAGGGCAGGTATAAAGCGACAGGCTACCTGCATCAGAGGGGAGGGTCTTGGGCTGGTGGAGAAAGTAAGAAAGTTACATAAAAGGAAGTGGGAGGGAGGCTCCCCAAAACAAACTTTGTCCATCTCTTAATTTTGCCTAAGGTCAGTACTGTGTTCCATGGAGAAAAAACTATTCGTAATTTTTCTTCAGACAAAAGGTCACCAGATAAAACTAGAAAGGGATTAGAACAATAATAAAATCCTATGGACTGAACTAAAATTATATTCTTTGATTTTCTAGTCTCCTCTCCTTCAGCCACTAAGAGGAAATAAACATTGAGGACAAATACTTCTACCCTAGAGTAGCTAGGGAAACCACACACTGGGCTCCGAGTCTCAGGAGGCCCTCACTGAGCAGGTGGGGTTTCAATCCACTACCCCTCCCAAAGTCATCACAAATTAGCAGCCCAGCACTCTAGGAACAACCAGCCTGACCGCATGTAATTTAACATTTTTTAATTTAAAAAAATGGAGTCATTTTAACTCCAAATAAATAGCGATGTATGGCAATGGAGGCAATATTCTGATAAAAAGCATGATTTCATACTTGGCACCTACCTGAAAACCTCTGACAGAATTTAAAGGGCGGGTGGAGGTGGGTAAATTCCATGTTTCTGCCAGGTAGGGTTCCTGAACTATACCGAAGTTAAAATTATGCCAGCCTGCTTAGTTCTGCTCTGCTGATTCCCTCTACGTCCATGAAAGAACATGCACAATACATATGGTTTTATTCTTAAGAGCCCCAAGTACTGTGCTTACTCCTAAAGCAACTAGTAAGCTAAATGGGGCCACAGTGTTAATGCCACAGACTACTTCAGAGAAGCCGTTCCTTTGAGGTTTTATGTTCTTATACTAAATCTTTAGCTTAGAATCCATTTCATTCAAAAATGGGCGAGGGGAGGTAAGTACACTATCAGTACTATTATTTAGTGATATACAAGCCAGTAAAGAAGCAAAATAAAAGGCAAAGCTAGGAAAAAAGTTAATTCCAAGAAGTTACAATAGAACTTCCCTACTTGACTGTACTTACAAAAACATTCTCCAAATAACTGTTTTCTTTAGCTACTGCAAAAGAAAAAAAGTAAAAGACTAGATCAAATAATACAATAGCTAAAACTTACACAGCTCTATAGAGTCACCCACTTACTCTTCACAACAGCCCCTGAAAGGCCATTACTATTATCCCCATTTTACAGAAAACACAAAGTATAGAGGTCAAATAACCTGCCCAGATGTCAAACAGCTAGTGAGTGGTAAAGACAGGAGTTGGACCCAGGCAGACCACCTCCTAGGTCTGTGCTCTTAGTCATCACATTGTACCACTTTTCAAATGGGGAGGGGAAAAAAAAACTGGCCGTCAACCAAAGCATTGTCATATGGTGAATTTTGGCTTTGCTTCTCTTAGGTAGAGAAGCACTTCCTTTGCAGTTTTATACTCTTGTACTGAATGTTTGCCTTAAGAACGTTTTCATTGTAAAAAAGGGCAGGGGAAGTGGGAAGCAATACTATCAGAGTCACCATCCAGTTATATATTAGACATGAAAGGCACTAAATTATATAACTCCTATTAACCTTTGTTCACAGAAGTCTTTGAAATGATATACAACTGTAAAGTGGTGAGTCAGAAAATTTCAAGATAACATATTTCATCTCACTGGGACATATTGCAAAAGTAAGAACACTGACTACTGACATAATATGGCTTAACCCCAGTCACAAGGATATAAGTGAACCAAGGTTTCTTGAAACCTAGTTAGTCCCCTTTCCTATGCTACATTCAATGTTTCAAGTAATTAACCCATTTCCTCTGTAGTAAACTGATGTGTATTTATATGACAAAAGAAATAAAAATAAAATTTACCGTAGTTTACACTGAAAATAAAGTGCCAAACTTTAAACCATCTCATAATTTTTAAGTTTTGTTTTCATTGCTATTACATAACATAGGAAAATACTTTCCAAAAATATTTTAATCAAATTCTATTTAAAGAAACTTATTAGAAATTATTAAACTGTATAGGTATTATTAAAAATAATAATCTGTCCTGAGCTCTTAGAGATGTATAGTATGCTATTTTAATAGGCCTAAATGAGGAAGGATCAATATTATTTTAATTTTTAAAAGTCTGTTTATGAAATGCAATCATCCTTCATTAAAAATGCAAGCTGTGCTTCAGCAAGAGGTTAGCGTAAATGATTCATAGAGAAATCTCTCTCCAGTATAATCTTCCTCTCCTGGGAGTTTCCTTCAGATGCTTCATCAAACCACTCAAGCTATTATTTAAAATGCTTCCCTGTGATATGGGGAAAAAACACATCTTCCCTTCCCCACTCACCATGCCACTTCCATTTGAGTGATTTATATATCTTTCATTTACAAAAAAAAAAAAAAAAAAGCGTTATTTCCAAACATTTTTGCAACTGTTTCTTTTCACAAGCATTTTAAGATTGTTTTATAATATTCTAAACAAGGAATTCGGTATTTTTTTTTTAAGTCAGAGGCTTTAATTCACTCACGTATCCTGATATTTTAGTGTTTGTGTTATTGTCTTTCACTGAAATTAAAGAAAAATTTACCTTTGATAGATTTTAAAATGTTAACTCATCAAAGGCAAGGCGCTCCAAATTTAAATTCAATTCTCTTCGATTTCAAAATGCTAATGAAAATGGCTGTTTCAATGCAGCAGCATCTGGCTCATTATAACATTCCGTTTTAACTAATAAATCCTTAATTATTAAACTCTGGTGTTCAGTTTCTTTCGCATGGATAAGCCAAACACATATTGCTACAATTACTAATACCTGGGATAAATTAGTCACCACATATCATGGAAAAGCCTTCCTCTCTCTCTCTCTCTCTCTGGCTGTTAAATAAGACCCCAAATATCTTATAAGGGACACACTATTAAACATTTGGGCTCTGGTGTATGTAGGTGCTGTGTTTATCGGCTAGCAAATATTTAACTCTGCTGGGTACTCAAGCATAATGCATAGAGCAATTTGTCTGCATGTGTAAATGGGCCAGTTTTTTCCCAAGTGTTTTTTTCAGATAAATGTGTCAAAACTGAATATAATCATATGCCCTAATTCTGGCTTTACGAAGCTGACTCTGCCTCCACCCGACTTGATGTTTTTATTAAGGTGTTCCTGAATATACTTAAGCAAGGAATTATTGCATATCATGACGTCTAGTAAAGGCTGAAATCCCTGAGAGAATTTGTTTGTTTTAAGTCTCAATATATGTTAGGGAGTTTTTCTCTCCCGCCCCAACTCTTTTTTTTTTTTTCTTTTTAATCAGCAACATCACAGGACTGACTGAATATTTTACAATAGAGTTGCAGAGTATGTGTGTTCAATCGTTTGGCTTCCCAGAAGATTCATTACAGTTACATTAGAAAGTCAAATCAGGCAATTCTGCAGTCTAGTGAAAGCTAGCATATGAAAGGAGGTTAATACAAAAGAATTTCATCTTAAATAGAGGACATTTAGGACTTTAAAAAGCAACATTATGATAAAATTTCCAAGATATCTGTTCTGGCATCAGCACACACTTTACAGGTCTAATTTCAGAGGTGTCTAATGCTTTTCTAGGAGAGAGTGAGAATATATGGGAGGAAACTGATCTGCAAGGTCTGCCATCTTAACGATCCTCACGCTGAGAACGCTGCAGATGGACGGTGTTCCACCCACGCTGCTAGGGAGAATCCACGCATTTGCAGATTATGCTGATAAAGCAAGAATCAAGTGACATCACGGTGTATTTGTTTAAATCCTTATAAAGCTTTTGAATGATTTTAATACATGTCTTTCTGAATGTAATTAAAACTAAGAATTTTCAGATCTTAACATGTATTTATATAACAATCAATCAGGGTTGTTTTTTTTTTCCATGATTAGTGGCAGGTATAAAAAATCTGAGGCATACATATGGTTAACTGGCACTTGTGTATCATGGCTTCCCTCTCACTAGACTTCAGGCCTCAATAAACCCTAAGTAATCTTATTTATTTGTTTCCACTGGTTTATAGATAAGGAAAAATTTAAAATGACTACCTACTGAAATGAAAAGAAAAATGCAAGCCTCTTCATTTCGTACGGTAGATTTACAGAATACAAATTTCAAATACAAAGGCCCACCTTTTGCATGAGCAATTTGAAAGCCTAAATATCATGGCAATAGAGAAAAAGCAGCTTAGCAGTGGTGAAAGACAGGAAAGGCACTGTCTTCAGTGCTACCTGGCAGGAGTCCTCATGGACTCTGGAGGCCACTGGTTATGCTTAATTCAATATGACGCTAAATACACTCAAAACGTCTGGTGCACTACTGACGGTTATGATGAATTGAATCTGACATCACACACAAAGCCCATCAAATGTTTTATTTATATCCTTTTTACATTTACTTTTGTTGCTCATCTTCTCTCTAATGCTCTTCTATTTTAGAAAAGGTAAGTTTTATCTCATGTTTATATAATGTGAGGGACCTCTTTAAGAAAAAGACAAAATTTTGAATATGAAATGCCAACGGGCTCATGAGGTGAAGGTGTCTTTGGTTTAAGCTCCATCAGCTCCATGGACAATTGGCCTCTGGGGAGGGTTTAAAGGCAGCGTAAGGTAAAGACTAAATGGTACACCAAGTGGCACAAGGTATTGGTACAAAGAATTTTAAAACTCTTTTTAAAAAGCAGATGATTTAACTGACAACCTGCAGAAAAACAAGACAGACTTCCTATACAGGCACATTAGCAAAAGTAAACTACATTCCTAAAATGGATTTATAACATTTGTTCGTAAAATACAGAACCCCAAATCTGTGACAGACCACTGAAACAAAAGTACTCTTATAAAGGGAGGAATTAATGAAAAAAACCACACTATCAATTTTATATTAGCTATAAGACAAGTATAATTTTTGAGCTCTACTATTTCATAAAACAATTAGACAATCTCTAACAATTTGCTATTTTAAAAATACAGAAGACCACTTATAACTGAAATTACTACCTAGACTGCTACATTCAAATTATTGCATTATTTCTTACTATACTGCTTTGAATGATATTTGGTGAAAAAAATTCTTAATTCCTCAGCTACAGAAAATTAGCCTCACCCATACTCTTAAACAAAAAAGACCTAAGCCCTGATTCTGCATCTGAAGGAAGGATAGCATTTCATATAATAAATTCAGTACAATCAAAATGACAACCATATTTCTGTTTAACTTTTCTCATCTTGACTCAAGAGCTGTGGGGGAAAAGTTATTAAAATTAATGCATCAAACTATTGTAATTCTGCTCTTTTTATTATTGGTTATAGTCTTTCTAAAATATTAGTCTGCTTTGCTGAACTAGTGTATCTTTTTGAAAGCTCTCTTTGAAGATTAGGACCACTTCAACATTAGGAGAAAAATGTGTACTGAAAATAATCTCTTTAGTATTAGTGGGTTTGAAATTTTGAAAATGATCCCTCATTAGAAAGCCACTTATTTTTCTTCACTGCTTTTAATGGTGAAAGATAATGAAGCTACTCGCCATTAAATATAAAACACACACACACAAGTATCAATGACTGGCAAATGTCACAAAGTAAACATTTTCCTATTCCTGTTAAATAAAATTTATTTCTAATAACCACCATCCTGTATAATTTTTCCCTAGGTTAGCAAGTTACAGCTCCATTTCTTTTTAACTAAATAATCATTTTTTTTCTAAATTAACACTGAAGAAATACCACTAAAAATTGTCATCCTCTATCCACCAGACTAAGTGAATGAACTACATGGGTTGCCAAAATTCAATTCTCTTTTACATAAGGTTAATTTAGTATCAACCTAATACTAAATGTGATACTCCACCAAAAGGCACCAAGATTTTACAGAATTCCTCCTAATCTTAGCAGAGGAACAAAATAAAACGAGAAGAAAAACAGGATAAACTCATTGTTGCTGGTCTGTGTTTTCCAGTTCTGTTCGACTCTCCCCACAACTGATCAAACTTTGTAGCTGGATTACGAGAGCTAAAACAAAGTATTGATTGATACTTTTTACTTAGCTGGACTTCAGCTTTATTCTTTTCATTCTAAAGGATTAGGTCAAATACCAATCATTCTACACTAAAGACACTTACCTTCCCCATCATAAAGACGCTGAATATTTTATACTCATAAGGACACAAAATGAGGTTATTCTCTCACCTTAAAATCCAGGTACTATCTAAGAAGATATTTAGATTGTCAAAGAAGACAAATAGAAGTATTAAATCACGGAAAGGTTATCATTTTCCATCACAAAAATTAAAAACTAATATTTAACTGTCAATTACTGACTCTAATATGTTAATTTAAATGTTAAAATCTTTTAATGTGAGAAAATAATTAGAGCAGGCACCACAACACCTCAAAATTTACTAGCTGTAACATGGAAAGGAGCATTATCCTTTCAGAAAGCAAGAATGAAGAACATCTTCAATTAGAAAAAAATAAAATAAAAAAAAATAAAGCACACAACTGAAACAAACCTGGGCACCTCAGACCATTTTTGATACAGGCTCAAACACAGCATTCTAATGCCTGATGATCTGAGGTGGAGCTGAGGCTGTGATGCTAGCACTGGGGAGCGGCTGCAGACACAGATGAAGCTTTGCTCGCCCGTCACTCTCCTTCTGCAGTTCAGCCTGGCTCTGAACAGGCCATGGACCAGTACCAGTCCACAACCCAGGGTTGGGAACCCATGAACTACAGTATTTTTTCCAAAAAGAGAATTGAAAGACTTCTGCAGTTACTTTATAAGAGTTAAAATTTTTCAAATAAGATTCTTCCTAAGGTAAGTAAAGTAATAATATAATGGAGACTACAAAATTGTTATCTTCTCCAGAGAACATGTTTAGTAGATCTGTGGAGTTTTTTTTTTTTTAATCAAAATCAAGAGATTTGGATTCCAATTCTATCCCAATAACTAAGGTACTCTGCTACTTTGATTGTAGCTTGTGTGCAATTATACACCCACGAGACTCAACTGCAGGAGCCACAAAGAGCTTAGAACATTACCAAATGCAATATTTGCAAAAAAGAAACACTACAAAATTCAAATGTGAGAGACAAGGTTTCTACTAACACCTAGATGATAATTTTTAATTCTTATTATATATCTAAGATATTTATTGGTGATCAATTCACTGTAACACTGTGCAGCTCTAATCAAGGTCAATTTCCCCTTTGGGAAAAGGTGACTTATCTAAAAAATATTTCCAAATAAATTCTAAATAAATAATTTCCCACAAGTAAATAGACTTAGGTCTATCATTTCTATTTCATTAGACAAATATTTATATATCATTTACAACAATTTATATCAATCACCACAGTCCAGAAAAGCCAGCCTTGGATTAATATGCCAAACAAAATCCGAACTGAATGAAAATAAAAGGTCCTGGATCTGTAGAACAGTTTTGTCAGCATGTGTCTGCAGAGTGGAGTGTGAGACTGACAACTCCTCGGTGGAAGGCAGGGGCCACCACGTGGAGAGCTGGAGGCCATGGGGGCGGGGCAGCAAGAAACCCAGTAACACGTAACAAGCTATACAGGCTTTTGATGTTCTAAGCCTGTTTCTATGTTTTTTGGTACTTCACAATAATTAATCGCTATTAATACTAAGGTAAATTCTTTCTGAAAATCTGGCTAGTGTCAGTCCGCTGAGTGAAAAAAAAATTTTTTTGTACAAATTCAGATTTAAAAAGAGAAACAGTGGAGCCAGAAAAAAAAAAATCTAATGTTAACATTAGCTACAATTTATGGAGCACTTATTATGTTCCAAGCACCAGGCTAAATTATTGAATAATTCATAAACAACCTTATAAGGTAGTATTATCATCGCCACTTTATAGATGAGGAAACTAAAGCACAAAAAAAATACGTAACTCTAACATGGCAGGTAAAGTGGCAAAACAAAGATTCAAACTCAATCTTTGGGCTCTTATGCTCAAAACCATTATGCTTTATTATCTCCCCTAAAGGAGAATCAAACTGAAAGACCCCCCAAAAGAAAGAAAAGTCTAATTTTAAACAACACCCTCTCTTCTGGAGCACTCCTATCCTAAAACTGGAGGATTTCCAGGCTTTGCAATGACACATTCTTAGTAAAGACAAATCATTTGGTACCAAATCCTTTGTCAACTTCATTCCATCTCAAGGCTTCAACTATCATTCTTAATATCTCCGTCTTCAACCTTGATTTCTCTCTCCAGGTCCATCTAAATATTTCCATCTGCCTAATAACCAAAATCATCCAGATTTCTCAATGAAAGGTCATACTATCCTCTTCCTTCTCAAATCAGTTTCTCTTTTTGTGTTTCCAAATGTTTAATGGCACTGCTACATTTCGAATTACCTATGCACAAAAAAAAACATTAATTGCGCCTTGCTCCATCAATTGCCAAATGCACCTGACTCTACCTCTACAGATCTTTCATACTTATCGCACCTCTCTATCTCCACTGCCACTTGTAAGTTCACATTACCTTTCACCTAACCTCCTAGAAATAGCTTTTCTAAAGCACAACTCTATTCACGTCACTCCTGTGCTAGAAGAGAAGCTCATTTCAACTTCACTTCGACATTCAGATAAAATGTCCCCTTGTCTCTCCATGCAACCTAATTCTTTTCCCTTCAAGAGGTCATTGCTTCCTCCACTGAACTTTGTACACTTTAGAGCAAGTGACCTCATATCACAAGTACCTATGTTTACATTTGTTATCTACCTACTAAGCGCCATAGTAGCAAGGTCAACATCTGATTCATCTGTGAGTCTTCCACAGATTTTGGTGGGCATATAGTGCACATGGTAGGTACTCAAATATTTGATAAATAAATGAAAAATTCTAAATCAGCTTCCTGGATAAAACACAAATGTTTTTAGCAAAAGGACTTATGTCCATTTACTTAATTTTTAAAAAACATACAATCAAACCTGAGAGATAATCATAATTTCTATCCAACCAGCTAATTTTTTAGAAGTTTTATTTGGTTTTTAGAATAGTCAGGGAAAGGTGCTTATTTTATTTGAAGACAGAAAACACGCAACATCTAACACTACTATTTGCTGAGCCAGGAACCATCACTTCATGAGGCCTCAGCCTGGTGCTTCTGGATGAAACCCTGAGATAGCCCAACGCACTGGATGATTTGCGATGTCTACTCTATTTAAAACAACCTCCCTCATTTCTCTAAAGCTGCTCTCTCAAACATTTAGATGTTTCTACCATAAGTTCTGCCCCTCTTTTTTCTTCCTGTAGGGCAAGGTCCTAGTGGTGTGGTTTATGGAGAAACTAAGCCACATAAATGAAGACTAGGAGTTTAAAATGCCTAAATATGTTGGATTATAGAAAATTAATATTTCCCCACCACAGAGTAAAGTTATACCTTTGGGAAAAGAAGAAAATTTCAAATATTCCCATGGTCCTGCATTCAGCAAAAATGTAGGTATGTAAGAGCCAAGGATGTTAGGGCTTAGTAAAATGAGGAAAGGAAACATGAATTCTATGAGATTTCCTATCTGCAAACCATAGCAGTTTTGGAGTACAAAAATGAAAATACCCAGACTATTTCTAGATATTCTGATGAAGTATGATATTTATGTCAGTAAAGTCACAATCACTGAAACAAATCCAGATTGTTTTTATTCTTCTATACAACCCTGTAAAAGTATAGGATGTAATCCACTTTTTCAGTTCAGAAATAAAAGATCCTTTAAAAATAAAAAATAAGAGGTCCTTCCTAAAAGGGAAAAATCTATCCCCATGATCAGAATTTCAATTCAGTATTAAAAATGAATGTCTGGCCTATACTTCAAGAACTAAAGGCAGAAGTAGGGCACCAGTTGACCGAATATATTTACTCCCATGCAAAAAGCTAACTCAAGGTCAGCCACCTGCTGCAATATACCAGTCCTAGGAGGCTGTTACTCAGATCACCAGTCTGCTAATCAACTCTGTGGTTCTCATTCTCCCACTTCCTTTCCCTTACCTCTGCCTCCTCCAGGTTAAAGAGCACCCCCAAGGCAGGCAGGAAGCAGCTACAGTGGATCACAGTACACAGGTGTCACCTGGCCTCTGTCTATGCAGAGCAACAGCCATGCAGCACTCTATTCTGTGTGATCCTCCCCTTTTGTCACCTTACACACAAAAAAATCACGGAATACTGACTTGGGTCCAATTAAAATTCCAAGACAGACTTTTTTTAAACAAAAAAAAAAAACTGTTAATGTTAAAAAAAAAAAATCCTACATTCATTCATCTATTCAGTGCTTAAGCCAATGATGTGCCAGGCACAATCTCTGCGGACTGAGCGGACTGTGGTTGGGAACCACAACGTGGCGGGCTGAGTGCTAATAATGGGGGTCAGGGAAGTCCTGGAGGAAATTACAGCTAAACTAAAGCCAGGAAAATTAAATGAATACGAGTTGAGTCGGCAAAAAAAAAAAAAAAAGAAAGAAAGAAAAGAAGAAAAGAATGCCATAGGAGGGCTTTGCCTAGGTAACTAATATAATCAGATTTATATTTTTAAAAGATCAAAGGCTCCAAAGAAGTTAGCAAAAAAGAATGTTTGATATCATTAGACATTAAGGAACTACAATCGAATCACTTCACATCCCCTCCAGAATGGCTATAATCAAAAACACAGATATCAAGTGTTATCAAGGATGTGGAGAAATTGGAGCCTTCGTACACTGCTGGTGGGACTGTAACATGGCATAGACACTTTGGAAAACTGTTTGACAATTCCTCAATGTTAAACATAGAGGGACTGTAATGACCCAACAATTTCACTCCTAATGATATACCCAAGAAAAACAAAAAAGTATGTCTACACAAAAAACAAAAAAGCATGTCCACACACACACAAAATAAATGTTCAGAGCAGCATTTTATTAATTGCCAAAAAGTGGAACCAATCCAAATATCCTTATGTGGACTAATGAACAGATAAATAAAATGTGGTATACCCATACAATGGATAATTATTTGGCAATAAAAAGGAAAGAAGTACTGACATATGCTACGACATGGACGAACCTTAAAAACATTATGCTAAGTTAAAGGAGCCAGTCACAAAAGACTGTATAATTCCATTTATATGAAATGTCCAGAAAAGACAAATCCATACAGGCAGAAAGTAGATTAGTGGTTGTTTACGCTAGGGTATGGGTGGGGAGGAAATGGGAAGTGACTGCTAATGAGTGAATACAGGGATTCTTCTGGGGTAATTAAATGTTCTAAAACTATGGTGATGGCTGCGCAACTTTGTGAACATACTAAAAATAACTGAATTGTATACTTTAAATGATGGTATATGAACTGCATCTCAATAAGGCTGTTATAAAACAAAACAAAAAAATCAAAAGGAATACTTTAGAAGAGCAAAGGATTTGAACAGGCAGACTGGCTTGGAAGCTAAAAAGTAACTCAGGAAAAGTCAGTGGCCTGAACTAGGGAAATGGGACTAGGAAGAGACAGAGGAAAAAGAAATAATACTTGGTTATGGGCAGAGGAAGAAAGGGAGTCCATACTATGCAGGGTTTCTGGCTTACATGACTGAGCAGCATTTACTGAAACAGGAAAACAAGAAAAGACATGTCTAGGTAAGGGAAATTTTACTGTATTTTTAAGTTCGATTGTATTTACAGAAGTTGTATAGGAGTTGGAGACAGTTTTGTTTCAAGAGGTTGTAAGCTTTCCCAGTCAAACATTTGTTCATTCAATTTTTAATGCAATTTAATGTTAGTTATATTTACAAATGGAACTGATGTTTAAAGGGAATTAAGTCTGTTCAACCTGAATTAATTGATACACATCAAAAGCTATCTTGAAAGTTATTCTTCTATTTTTATATAAAATGTACTAAGCACATGAATAGACTAATAAGATTTATAAATTAAATTTAAGGCTTCAAAAAACTGGGTTTTACATTTTCTAACTTTAATAAATTGGCTATTAATTTTGAACAACCAGTTAACTATAAGTAGTTGAGTATCACTGACAAGAAGCAGCATTAGTGGCTAGAAATTGAGAAGTTCCAATTAGAAGGCTTCTGTTTTCTCTGTGAAATAGGAAGTCAGGTCATCTGTTCAAGAAGTAGAAAGGAAGAGTGGGTGGTGAGAGAAAGGGGAACAGCAATCCCACATCTAATGAATAGTTGGGAAAAAAAGCAATGGCAAAAGGATGGGGTAAGGGGAATACAGAAGGACCACCCGGCACTGTCACAGGCCTAGTTTGGAGTGTGGAGACCATGACTTCAAGAGGCACCCATCAGCTGAATGATACCCTTTTCTTTACAATTACTCAGCATGACTTTCTTCCAAATAATGTTATGTGCATTTGGTTACTCTGCAATATTAACACAACAAGTTTCTAGAATTTTGATTTTCAACTATAATTTAATGATAGAAACAACTGAAAGGAAAATCCATTTATAGAATGTACTTAAAGAGTATTTCTGCATTCTAATCCTGATCATGGCAAAATTATTTCCAGTAAAGAGGTATAAAATACAATAGCTCTTCTAGAATATAACAAAAATGTCATTTACTTATTATACTTCAATATCATGTCCATGTCTTTTGTTCCTAACCTCTCAGTCAGGATTCTAGACCAATGTTGTCCAATAAAACTTTCAGCAATGATGGAAATATTGTTATCTACACTGTCCAACACAACAGCTACTGGTCACATGTGGCTATTGAACTAGTGTGAATAAAGAAGTTTTTTGTTTAATTTAATTTAAACTTAAGTAGCTACATAAGGCTAATGGCTACCATGTAGGACAGGTTTAACAGACTCCTCTATTAAAGAAAATGAAGAAATTTATGGGCCCACTAGGTGCCCAAGAGTCCTAAGTTTCTAACACTTAGATACTTAATGATAAAATAAATACATGAATTCACTAATCCACTCATTCGTGAACACACATAACATTAATCTTTGCCCATTAAAAGTCTTTGGTTCATTTTTTTTTTTCAGGCGAGGCAACCCTTGGTTGACCTCAGAGATTGCAAGGACCTTGTCAGCTTACAATTTCTTATTTTTTTATTTTTTACGCCTACAGCACCTGGTCTTCCTAGGTGGTCTCCCATCCAAGTACTAAGCAGGCCCAACACTGCTTAGCTTCCGAGATTAGATGAGATCCGGCTTGTTCAGGGTGGCATGACCATAGACTTTGGTTCAATTCTTAAATACAAGATTTCCAAAGCCTCAAAAATGCGAGTGTGAAAAAATAAAGTGTGGGTGTCAACTCAGAGGACAAAGGAAACCCATTTCACACCCCGAGTTTAGAGAATCCAGTGTACTTAAGAGAAGAAGCTGTCATCTTCAGAGTGTTTAGCAGGCATCTTATAAAGGCTAGGGGTGGCCAAATCTAGCCTGCAACCTGTTTTTGTAAATACAGTATTATCGGAACATAGCCATGCCCAGTTGTTTATATATTACCCATGGCTACTTTGGAGCTACAAGGACAAAGTTTGGTAGCTGTGACAAAAACCATCTAGCTCACAAAACCTAAAATATTTAATATCTGGCCCTTTCCAGAAAAAGTCAGCCGACCCCTGTTCTAGGCTAGGGGCTAGAACAGCTGTTTGCACCAGGTAAGACTTCATAAGCCACAATCACCAACAAAGGAAAGACTACCTGATATCTAAACCATTTAAGTTATAAAAAAAAAAAAAAAAAAAGTTAAACAAACAAACAAAAAACAGTTTTAAAAACCTTAAACATCAGGGCATTTTCTGTTAATTTGTGGCAATGATATGGTAGAGTAAAAGACTGATCTGGGGAAAACAGTTGCTGCATTTCATTTTTAGGAAAGAAGCAATTACAAGAGGGGGAATCACATATGGATGATTTATTTATAATACAGTACTTCTAATCCCAATTCATGATACTCCGTAACAATCACCAACCCATTTAATCAGCGGTCCCCAACCTTTTTGGCATAGGGACCAGTGTGCCTATGAGAATCTAAGGCTTGATGATCTGAGGCGGAGCTGAGGCGGTGATGCTGGTGCTGGGGAGCAGCTGCAGATACAGATGAAGCTTTGTTCACTTGCCTGCTGCTTACCTCTTCCTGCGTGTCTGGTTCCTAACAGGCCACAGACTGGCACCGGTCTGCGGGGTCTGGGGCCTAAAGGATTTTCTGTTTTCTCTAGTACAAACAGTTGGTACCACTGAGCATAGCGTCTTCATCTGGAACCTCAGAAGATTATAGTGAAGATTAAGGTTTTATTGCAAGGTACAGTACCTGACACATAGTACTTAATTTTTTAAAAATACAGTTGACTAAAAGGGGTCTTTCCTCATGAATTGTAGATAATCAGGGCTTTATTTTCTCAACAATGCAAAAATACGTTTTCATTAATATAGCACTGAATGTTTTGGTCAAACCTAGATCTAAGAGGAAAGACCACCTGATAAGAGTACAGGCTCGAGAAGCAGACTGCCTGTTTACTTGCAGCCCTACTACTTATTTAGTAGCTGTGTCTTCAGTTTCCACATCCACGGAAATAACAGCACTTATTTCATGAAGTATGTGGGGAGGATTCGAGTGACACAGAACAGTACTATGGCACACTGTAAGCACTCAATAAATGCTGTTTTAAAAACCTATGGTTAATGTATTGCCCATTGGCATGTAAACTGATACAACCTTTTTGGAGGCTAATTGAGCAATTTCTATTAAAAATCAAAATGTACCTAATTTTTTACTCACTAATTCCACTTTTAGGAATTTATCCTACATAAATATTCACAGGTTTATATAAAAATACTGACAAGGATGTTAATTGCAACATTGCTCATAACAGCAAAACAATAGACAAAGCCTAAACATTCATCAACAGGAAACTGGATAAACTGCAACATTAATGTTTCATACTATGGAATATAATTATTAAAAAGTAGACTATGTGTGTATAGTGATACAGAAAAATGTTCAGGATTTATAGTTAAGTGAAAGAAGTTACAGTACAGCATGTAGGGTACGACACCATTTTTGTTCATTAAAAAAGACAGAAAAGGCGTACAGTATTTGTTTTTATAGAAAAAGTTAGGACCAGGAAACACATTAAGTGAGCCCTACAGTTGCCTCAGCTGTTCGCCTGGAGACAATTTCTAAAAGACAGCACAGGGACGGGGAACCCAAACATGGCCCAGAAGTACTGCTGAACTGAGGAAACAGATTGAAGTTTGGGGAGATAGAGATGGCTGGAATTTATAGGGGGAAAAAGAAGAAAAAGTTAGGAATAATATACACCAACTTACTGTTTTCATTTTGGAGGTCAAAACTATTAGAGACCTTTATTTGCTAAATTATACATTTCTATATGTATAAAGTTTATAAGTAGTATATATTACTTTTATTATAAGAAAAAAATAGTCGGGAGCCCTTTTTAAAAAGTTTTCAAAGACTTCAATATTGTAAGAAATTGTTTATGCTGTAAATGCTGTTTTAGGAAAAGACATAAATATCCACCCCAATTTTCTAATACATATGACTAGGAAAAGAGATTGGAGGAAAAGACACCAAAATGCGAACAGCTGTCATCTCTTTAAATTTCATGAAGGTAGGCATTTCTACTGTTATACAGTAAAATATATACTAACAAATATTCATTGAATGAAAAAAATATTTCTAGAAATATATAACATGGACCACAGTTAACAATACTTTATTGTATACTTGAAATTTGCTCAGAGGGCTAGATCCTGTGTTCTCACCACAAAACAAAAAACATGGTAACTCTGAGATAATGAAGATGTTCATTAGAGTCAATGTAGTGATTATTTCACAATGTACATGTACATCAAACATCAAACTGTACATCCTAAATATATATAATTCCTAATTGTCAAATCTACCCCTCCCTTCCTCTCTCCTTCCCTTCCCGCCTCATGTGTATCTGTGTGTATGTGTCTCTGAGTGTGTGTATCTGTGTGGGTACCCCCAATATAACCCATTTCTACATTGGACTGAAACTTACTACTACTTCAAACGTTTTGTTCCTGACATATACTCTTATTTTACCTTATCCTCTCAAAGTATCATACAAATAAAATTTACAAAGTCAATTTGAGATTCCACCAAAGAATCACATACCTATTCGGGCCTATTTCCACTGAATAAGTAAATACCTGGCCGGTGCCGTTAATACAATATCAAATAAATAAAAAAGAATTGTGCTGACTGAATTATAAAAAAAAAAAGTTTAAAATATTTTTAAACTCCAAAAATGTCACTACTACTTTTTCCACTTTTTACAGATCTACAAGTCAAACATCTGTCTAAATAGAGATGTCTAAGAAATATTACATTCTTTGAAATGTTATGGCTATAACATGAAATTATATTAAATCACATCCAGATGGTATGTCTTTCACAACAAGTCTCAACAAAAGAAAGCAGTTGCTGAAAATAAGTTACCATTTTCTGCAACTCACTATTAATTGGAGGCAAAGAAAGAATATGGTCACTATGTAAAGTACAAGCACAGCATCACTTCCAGAATTTATAATACATCAAATAATGTTCTCATTTACATTTTACTTTTATGAATCAAGGTTTTTATACCTTTAAATTTTTTTCATTAAATATTTACAACTAATAGACAAGTATTAGAGACTATAACGGATACCACGTAATTACCACCCAGAATAAGAAATGTTAACATTTTACCATATATGCTGCAGATGTCTATTCCCGTAAAATAATTAATAAAACATTAGATATAGTTAGGTCCTCTCCCCTCACTTTTTTTTTTAATACTTAAAAAGGAAGACAAACTTCAGAGTTCCCAGATTTTAGAAAAATTTTTTAACACACTTTTTTTTATTATCCAGGTTAAACTCTTCACTAATTCAACATATAAATTCCAACCTGTAGCAAAAACTTACTACTGTTACAAACTTATCTGTACCAAATAACATTTAAAAAAAAAAACTATTAAAGTTGTCCTCAGAAAGACTATTAAGTAGATATGTTGGCCATCACCTATATTATTAGCATTTTGGTTCACAGTTTTGTTTTAAATGATTCCCTAAATCTCCACTGTCTAATACGATTAACACCAGCCAATGTAGCCATTGAGCACCTGCAATGTGCTAACCCAAGTGTGTAAGTGTAAAATGCACACTGGATTTCAAAAGCTAAGTATGAAAAAAAATTAAAGAATAAGAATTTTTATATTATTCACATGTTGAAATAATATTCTGGATATATTTGGGTAAATAAAATATAGTTAAAATTAGTTTTCCCCTCTCTTTTGTCTTTTTTTAATGTGGCTACTAGGAAATGTTAAATTACATATGTGGCTTATAGTTGAAGCTCAGATTGTAATATCTATTGCACAATGCTGTCCCAGATACCTCACAGCAGCACCAGGTAAGAACTATTTCAGAATCAAGGCTTAGAAAAACATGCAATGGTTGAATTGATCAAAATCACAGAGCTGTGGTTGTTACACAGGGAATTTAGAGGGAAGAAAACTATTTAGGGAGAAGAAGGGCTCCCAGACTACCCTTCTGCACCACCAGAACACCCCAGATAAACTGTTTCATTTCATTTTACTCATGTGTCTCTGAAAAATTACTCTCCTAAAGAAGTCAATTCTTTAGTAACTTCAATGGATTGAAAACAGATCTAATACAATTGATTCATTCATGCACTGGGACTAGAGATACAGTGGTAAATATGACTGTGGCTTTCTGGTGTATGTAGGGAAGTCACATGCAAACAATAAGTTAACAAATAAGTAAAAACTCACTTCAGAAAAAATGCGTTGAAGAAGTCATGCGAAAAAAAGTCAGTAGTCAGTTTTTCCAGTCCAATCCTATCTTTAGAATCAGCTTTTAGGAGTCCTCTAATGCTGTAGACTCCAAGATTTTTAGGGGAAATAAATTAGTTATTTCAATGTGTTCATGCTGCAAGCTCATTTTCTGTGTAAATACTTTCAATAAAAGCATTCTGCAAAACACATGTACTGTCCCCAAGGACATCAGCCAAGAAAACTCAAGGCAACTTATTTCACTGCCATGACTCTCATAATACTAGTCCCCATTTTAGCTTTTAATATTTAATATTTTTAAAATCAATGGTTATTGACCCTTTGTCGTTAAAGAAAGGCAAATGAGAATATCTTGCTGTAAACATTGCAAGGTAAATTCCACATTTTTAAGCATTGAGCATTTTCGACATAAATCTTCTGGTCCAGGAAATAGCACAAAGACCCAAGTTGACATGGTCAGCTTTCTCTCCCTCAAAAAAATCAACTCCAAGAACTCTGGACGTTCATACTACAGATAAAATGTTACTGTGTGTGGCCATAACTACATAGTTGAATTGTCCTGCATAAATTATGTGTCAATCAGGTCAAGAGTTAAAAACAACCCTTCATTACACTGTGGACTTGCAGTGAATTCACACACCAAAACACTATCCAACCACCATAAACCACGTTAATATAAAGACACAATACACAACTGGCTTAGGAAAACAGCAGATGTTAGAAATGCTCAATAATGGATTCAATCAGTAAGTTATAGCAAATTTATAGAACAGAAAATTACAGTTATAAAAATACTCCTGAAAGTATATTTGTTGATATCGAATGACATGAAAATGCACATACCTTACTGAAGATGCAGTAATTGCAAAAATATATCTAACATGATACCATTTTTTAAATGTACTGATACAGCCTGCATAGGAAAAAATCTGGAAGGGTATATCACAAATAACAGCTAACATTAATTATCTATGGATGCTTTTAAGTTTCTTCTTTTTAACCCGATTTTCTAACTTTTATACAATAAACATCTACCACTTTATATAGTAAGAAAACATAAAAGTTGTTTAAAGCCAGTTACAAAAGAGCATATACATACGGTATCAATGATATTCAAAGACACTGAGATATAAAGGAAAATTACACAAAAGAAATACCACGGAGTGTTAACAGAACAATCCCTGAGTGGTCCCTTCCCCTCATTTATGGAAGTCTTCAATATCTGCTAACAGCTTTCCTTCTTACCTGAGTACTACCATAATCAAGGTCAGGGCAACAAGAAGACACATCCATTTGACAGCCAGGTACCTGCTTCTTAGGTATCCTCATCGCCAGTGACCTCTACCTTCACTCCATAAAGCCATCCACTTACACAGCCACACACTCTTCATATCTGAAACCATCAATTCAAGGCCCCAGCAATCCTGAATATTCAGATACATTTGTCCTCTAGCCTCAACAGAACCCTTTTTCCTTTGATCCTGTTTTCTTCCTTGTCAGCATCTTTCAGATTTCACTTCTACTCACTAATTTTAGGAATTTCCTATTTCCCCCTTCATTTTGGTAAATTACTTAAAAATTCTACCCAACCTAACTTAAATCTTTAAAAAAGAATCAAACCGGAATTATTATTCTGCTATACAAAGGGGAATCATGCTTTACCTCATCCACTCAAGGAGATAATCAACGAATTGCTCAAGTACTGACATGTACTTTAACTTTTTTTTTTTTTAATTTATGCCTACAGCACGTGGTCTTTCTCAGTGGTGTCCCATCCAAGTACTAACCAAGCTCAACCCTGCTTAGCTTCAGAGATAAGACATCGGGCTTGTTCAAGGTGGCATGGCCGTAGACCATGGACCATGGCTCCACTGGGGGGCAAACCCAGGACTTTCTGTGTATAAAACAGATGTGCTAACCATGACACTATGAAACCACATCTGTATTTTAACTCTTGAATAGTCCAGCCCTCATCTCCTGCTTTTCCTCAAAATAATTACATTATTCTAGCAGAGCAGATTTCAATCATGTGAATTCTCTATCTGATCCTCATACCTCCTCTCTTATAGTCATCTCTTTTCTCAATTCTTTTTAAATCTCTCCCACATCTGTATTTTCCAACAACTAACATCAAATAACATGGCAGGTATTCAATAAACACTGAAATATTTGACCTCTCTCATCACTTATGCTTCGTATATATTAACTCATCTAACTCTCACAGTAATCCCACCACATAGGTACTATTATTATCCCTGTTTTATAGATGAGGAAACTTGAGGCCCAGAAAAGTTCTATATCTTCCTCATTAACATAAAGTTACTACTGCCAAAGCTGGGATTTAAACACAGGTGTCTGGCTTCCAAATGCTGCTCTTCACCATCACACCACATGACCTCCCAAACCAAAGCTAACTTCTGCTTAACTAAAAAATGTTTCAGGTAAAAACATGGTAAATAATTTCAACATATGATTTAAGTAAACATCCAACTGGTATATAATTTCATACCAACTATAATAATCGCAAAATTCTTAGTCTGCTTATTATTAAAAATACAGTAACACATTCTATTGTCACAAAACATTTCTTATATAAATTTCCTAAACTGATTTCACTTGAAATAGCTAGTGACTTTCTAAATTTTTTCATTCACCTGAAGTCATCAGGTACTTTCTTCCCCTAAGACTATCTCATTCTACTTTAAGTATGTAATGCACGACATGTAAAATTTTTAAAGTAAGTTCTCCTTTCTTTCCTCTAAACACCATTAATATTTAACATTCCCCTTAAATATGTTCTCTTTCCCTAAATGTTAAAATAACATCAAAGTCAAAAATTAGAACTACTTATTGAGTGACTCCAATAAGCACTTCAACCTTTGAAGGAATTCTAAGTGGAGAAAGTTATCAATATTTTATCTGTTAACATTTACACTGCAACCTACTTAAAACGGTAAATTATACGGCTATTTCAAATTCTAGAAGGTATTGCCTTATCTAAGAAATCCAGATTTTCTCTTTGCCCTCCTAGAAAAAAACATACCCTCAAGGCTCGGCCTGGCCTTTGACTATTTGGAAGCCAGGTGTTGACTTCTCCTCCCAGCTCTGAAAAGTCCCAGCTGGCATCTTCCTCCATCATCAGGCTGTTGTGTCTACACTGAAATCTGTCGTTAAGTGTAGCCACCTTCACTAACGATTTTAGCGAAACCTTCTGGGTACCTGCTGCAGCTTCTGCACGAGCACTCACTGCTTCACCCTGCACTTCACGTCATGGAGATGGCTTTGCCCTTAAACCTCACGAACCGAGACCTCTGCCCGCTTCCAACTCTCCTTCTGCAGCGTCCTCACCTCTCAGCCTTCACAGGACCGGAGAGTCGGGGCCTTGCTCTGGGCTTCGGCTTCAGGGAATGTGTGGCTGGTTTGGTCTTCTGTCCAGACCACTAAAACTTCTCCCGATACATCAGCAGCGAGGCTGTTTCACCTTCTCATCACTCGTGTGCGCACTGGAGTAGCACTTGTCATTTCCTTCAGGAACGTTCCCTTTGCACTCATGACTTGGCTGAGTGGCACAAGAGGCCTAGCTTTCGGCCAATCTCATCTTTCAAAATGCCTTCCTAACCAAGCTTAATCACTTCTAGCTTTCGATTTCAAGTAGGAGACATATGGCTTTTCCTTGCACTTGAACTCTTTGAGGCCACTGTAGGGTGAGTAACTGGACTAATTTCAATATGGTCGTACCTCAGGGCATAGGGAGGTCCGAGAAGAGGGAAAGCGACAAGAGACGGGCTGATGGGTGGAACAGTCAGAGCACACGCATTTATCACTCACATTCACCGTCTCACACGGGAGTGGTTCGTGGAGCCCCAAACCAATTACAATGGTAACGCCAAAGATCGCTGGTGACAGATCACCGTAACGAACAATGAAAAAGTGTGAAATACAGTGAGGATCACCAAAATGTGAACCAGAGACAGACACGAAGTGAGCAAATTCTGTTGGAAAAACGGTGCCCACCTGCTCAATGCAGGGTTGCCACAAACCCTCAATTTGCAAAAACAAAAACTGTAACATCTATGAAGTGCAATAAAGTGAAGCACAATAAAGAGGTATACCTATATTATTAGACACTCAAAGTATCAAAATAACTATTGTGATCACTCTGCACAGATTGTTGTCTTGAGCTCTCTGCTGTATTCAGCTGTAGAAAGCTATTTCTTGATGTTTAGTTTGAACAGGTCATCCTTTGTTTCAAGCTGAGATTTGGTTATAACTTTTTACAGGGTTATTTCTTTGTTACTAAACATAGGCACACTTTGAGTAAAAGTTCAAACTAGGCAATTCCAAGCAGACTAGATCACATTTAATGCTATCCACTAAAGTCACCCAGTTTTATTAAAGATTTTGCCAAGTCCCCAGAAAATTTTTAGAAACAAAAGTAGAATGCGAGGAGGATCACCAAAGTAAGGCATCAGAAATTACTAGTCAACTTTACAATGTGAAATTTGACTTTAACATAGATCTTATCAATTAAGTTTACAATAAACTGGCTAAAAAATTCCTCAGCCGTGCCAAAAATTACAAGAGCTATTTATATATTTTAGCTGATTAGTGAAAAAAGCAATTATCCAAGTTCTTTAATTATCAAGAACTGGTGATACTTAAAACACTTCTTTGTAGAGGTCCCTATTTATTTTAATTTTTGATAACATTTGCATGTAATGGTACAAACAGTATACATTTAATAGAAAAAATACTGTAGAAGACTTCATTTTTTACAAAGTTTAAAAGAAAACTTGTAATGTTTAGAAATGTTACTGAACAATTTTATTTGTAATACTGGAACTCATACTTTATCCTACAGAAACAACTGTAACTACAAGATACTTATCTGTTAGAAGCTCCAAAAGAACAGAAATTTTTTTTCTATTTATTCATAACCACATCCTCAGTGCTTATAACAGTGACACTGGTATTTACTGAACGGGAAAAAAAAAAGATCCAGAGTATTAATTACCTACCATAGTAAAAACTAGAAAACTCATGAAACATTATACATTTGTTATGACAAAAATTACACAATTGCACGAAAGTGCTTATACGTTTTAAAATAACTCATTTCTTTTTTTAAAGCATTAACCTAGACATTAAGAAAACTGGGTCCCAATGTCAGCTAAGTCACTAATTGACTTGAGCCTTGGAATCTGGTACCTTCATATGTACTACTGCCCCTATTTCTTAGCCCTGTCTAGTCCATTCTTGGGTTAACATTATAGGGAGAACACACCTGAGTTACCTCAGGAAGCAAAGACTGGCTGCATGATAGAGAAAAGGGGTACACAACCTGTACCAAAGCAGATGGAGTCTGCACTAACCAAATGAACTACAAGACCCTTAGTGACATGCTCCTTAAGGACTCAGGACCATCCATTTTAACTCCAGGGCCCCAAAGGCATACCTGAACCACTGTGCAATAAAAAGAGCCAGTAATTTAGGTCATCTGATCCAAGAGAACAATGCCATCCAAGGTACACCCAAATATCAAACCCTACTGTCAAAGGAACCAGAAAATAAAGCAGAGGTGATTGGGGAGCAATTTCATCTGCTGGAAATAGAAAATGTAGCTCTGTGTGCCAGCCAAACACTCTTATGCGATGGAAAAGGATGCTCACCGATCTGCTTGAAGAAAAGCAACTATTCTTAAGTGCTTGGAATAAAGACTATTACGGTCTTGCTATATTCATTATATTGTCACCTCGGACAAACTCATAAAGACATTTTCTCTTTTACAGAATCTTTCGGATGAAAATCTCAAAGACTTCCCAAAAGCATCACTTGCCCTTCAGCTCCTACCTTCATCCTACTTCCCTAACCCAATACACACTCCATTAACACCCACAACTGAAGACCACAGAGAAAGCATAACGTAGCAGCTTTGGAACAGACTCTGGAGTCAGACTGCCTGAGTTCAAAACTTCATTCTGCCACTTCCTGGCCAAGTAACTTTGGGAAAGTTACTGAACCTTTATGTGCCTCTATTTCCCCACCATGGTAAAATGAGGATAATAATACCTATATCATAGGAGTGTGGTCTAATTATAAGTGCATGCAAACTTCTAATATAAAAGAAAAATCTCAAGGGAGGGCATGAGGTTGCTGCCCTGTGGTTTTACAGACAAGCTACAGACCAAATTACAGGTTCACAGAAGGCTTCACGGGGCCTATTAATCCCCTGAAATTACACAAAAATTTGAGGTGGTAAAATATTTCTATACTGTTATTCTCCTGTCTTAAAAAAAAGAAAAAGTCTTCACTAAATTTCCACTACCCTAAAGCCCATTTTCTCTGTTTTCCTTTAAACAAAAAATTCCCAAAAGGATGTTACATTCTCTCAAATTATCCTTGATTTCTCTTAAACCATCAAAGCAAAACCTCTGCTGAAACTAATCTGGTCCAGATCACCTCTGACCTCCACATTGCTAAATCCAATGATCAATTCCCAGTCCTGTTATGAGCTGGTTTGGGAGATTTCTGACACATTCATCTCCCCCTCTGCTTGACACGTGCTCTCCCCTGGCCTCCGGGATGCCCTCCACAATCATCTGCAGTTCTTGGTTTTCTTTTTTCACTGATCCTTCTCAGCGACCTGTTGCTGATTGCTCTCAGACCGCAATCTCGCGGTTTAAGTTCCTCGACCTTTCCTCTTCTCTATGCTCCGGTGGTGATCTCGTCCAGTCTTCCAGCTTTAATTACCACACATTTGCCAAGAAGTACAACTACGTATCTCCAACCCAGGTTTCTCACCTGAATTCCAGACTCTTTTACTGTCTTAAAACTGTCAACTCAGCATTTCCACTTGTCAATTACTACCGTAAACTGTGTCCAAATCTAAGCTTTTCACAAAAAGCCTGCTCTGACCCAGACCTCCCATAGTATCCTAACAACTCTCTTTCCAGCTGCTCAGCCCTAAAATCTTGGAATCATTCTCGACTCCTCTTTCACCCCCACCCTACATCAAAATTCATCAGAAAATACTGTTGCTCTTCACCTCAATAAATGTAATAAAAAATAAAAAACAAAAATACTGTTGCTCTACCTCGAACATACATCCAGAAGCCAAACACTTCTCACCTCCTTCACCCTACTACCCTGGTCTGAGCCATTATCATTCCTCATGTGGATTATTACTGCAACAGATTCCTAGCTCATTTCCACCCCCTCGCCCCAGTCTATGGCCCACACAGCAGTCAGAGTGGTCCTTCTAAAATGCAAATCATTTCTCTGCTCTAAACCTTCCAATGCCTTTCCATATCAACTTAAACCAAAGTTCTTAATAGGACCCCAGGGACTCCAAAAGTCTAGCTGCCTCAGCCCCCTTACCAGTACATACTACATTTTGCATCTGTCTTAGCAGTCAATACAGATAAATGGTGGTCCCAAAAAAATAAATCCAAATCTTAACCCCCAGTTTCTGTGAATGCAACTCATTTAGAAAAATCTTTGCAGATGTAAAAAAGTTAAGGATCTAGAGATGAGATCATCCTGGATTTTGAGTGGGTCCTAAATAAATCCAATGACAGGCAGAGGGAGATGAAAAGGAGATGTGAAGAAAGGCGCAGAGATTAAAGTGATGTGTCTACAAGCCAAAGAATGCCAAAAATTGCTGGCAGCCACCAGAAGCCAGGAGAGAATAGAATGAATACTCCCTCAGAGCTTCCAGAAGGAAACAACCCTGCCAACACCTTGATTTCAGACTTCTGGTCTCCTGAACTGTGAGAAAATAATGTCTGTGGTTCTATGCCCCCATCTGTAGTTCTTTGTTATAGCAGCCCCACGAAACTAACACGCCACTCTCCCTTGCTAGTCCTGCTCCAATCTCAGCATCCTTAACCCGGCCTTTGTGCTGGCTGGCTATTCCCTTCTGCCTGGAGCACTCAAACCCCAGAACTCCACATAGCTAACTTTATCACCCCCTCTACGAGGCCTATCCTGACTCCCCTATTTAAATCATAATAGGCCATCCTTCCCTTCCATATGATATTTTCCCCAAAGCACTTATCGAATTCTAATACACTGCTCACTGTCTCCACTAGACTAAGCTCCACAGGGCAGCGCATTTGGGTGGGTTGTTGTTTGTTTGCTTGTTTTTCGACTGTGTTCACTGATGTATCCTAAACATCAATCTACAGTGCTGCCTGGCAGAGAACAGTCATTCAATAAACTTCAGCTGAATACACTTGTTGAATGAATATGTGCATGTATTTTTCTGGAAAGAGTCCACACTTCTCCCCAGATTAATAAAGTGATCTGCTACCCAAAAAGTTTCTAAATCTTTGTTCTAAATCTTTAAGTAACTAAGGAAAGCGGATTCTAAAATTCTATCTTTAAAGACCCCAACCCTAAAAAACAAAAACCAATAAACACTCAACACCATGACAATATCGTTCATCTTGCAAACACTGTAAGTTTAAATTTTGCACTCCCAAACCAATTTTATCAAAAAAAGGCACTCCACTTCCATTTAGTGGCTTCAGAAGTTCCTTTGACCACTTTTCACAGACCTCCTACACTAAAGGGTGTCCCGGAGCTAAGCTAATGCCTCTCTAGAAAAGCAATAAAGAAAAGCAGTCGTCTGTGTGAAGCACTCACATAAGCCAATGCAGTTTCACAAAGCCCAAGAACATTGTCAAATACTTTTCTCTACCTGGCTACAATCCTATACAAAGCAGAAAAAAGCAAATCATAACCTGTCTAGCATCTCTATCATTACTATGAAGTAAACAGATGTTTACTCAAAATACAACATCATTGTTTGTAAAGCCTTGAGAAACCACTGTAGAATGGATGTCATTTACATCTATAGCTTTAGTACGAACCATAAAGCTAACAATGAAAAGCAGTTAAGCACAGCAAAACTTGTTAATGGATTTTGATAATAGCAGAAGGGCACTTGCTGCATTTCTTATGATTGCTGCAACATATTTCACAGTTAATACTACACAGGTCTAGTTGAACACAATCACACTAAGCACCAGAATTCAGTATATAATTTATCCAAGCACATGTTCTCCAAACATACCTTTTATATTAAACACATGACCATTACAGATGAAAATTTGTGCATATGCTGTTACGGAAATCTTTCTTGTTCCATCAGCAAATGGATTAATACAATCAAGTTCCAGCCCTTACCTTTCCTGGTTCCTTTTCGCACTTTACCAATTTAGTAATTTCAAGGATACAGAATCTACCAAATACTCTGAAGACAGAGGCATTTCGAACACAAACTCATATTCATCCACAGGTTTGCCTTAAGCTGTTTTTTAACTAGTGGTAAAATTTTCCTCTCTCAGGACACAGCATTTCACCAAATCCCAAACCTGACCACTCTCAACACCTCGAGTGCCCCCAACCTATCCAAGCCCCCATCATGTCTCACCTGGGTTTCTGCAATAAATAGCCTCCTCGCCAGTCTCCCTGATTCCACTTCGACTGGCAACTGTCTAACTTTTACACAACACCCAGAAGGATGCTTTCAAAAGAGAAATCAGGTCCTGTCATACCCCCAGGGGCATGCCATTATGCTTAGAATAACAGCCAGAGGCCTGACTGTGGAATATAGGGACCTGTAAGACTCAGTCCCTGCTTCTCCCTTCTACCCTCTCCAGGGCTGTTCTACTGTTCTGGACCACACCAGTAGGATTTCACCTCAAGACTTCTGCATTTGGTGCTCCCTCTGTTTGAAATGCTCTATCCCCAGATCTGTGCATGGTCCCTTACTCCAGTGTCACCTCTTCAGAAGCTGTCCCTGACTGCCCTACTTAAAACAGTATTCCCCACATATCCCACCCTTGTCCCTCCCCTATCTAAGCAACACAGTGGCTTCTCTTTATAATTTGTTGAATATGAATCAGAATAAAGGCATACTTTCCTTAAAAAAATAAAATCTGGGCAAAAACAAATACTATTTTATAGGCCACTCACTATGAAGTTAGACACAATATATAAACAAACACACAATCTTTTTAAGAATATATGCTTTAGGTATGCTTTTCCTTTATTATTTTTAATTTAAAAATATTAAGAAGTGTTGTATGTACAAGAAAGTTTATGGTAGCAGTACTAGGTATATAGGAAAAAGAATAATGGGAATAATCTAAATGCCAATAATAGGGAAATACTTAAGGGATGTACACATTAAAAAACATAATACAACCATAATAAATGAGTACATAAAAGCAGAAAACTGTTTAGATGTTAAGTCTAAAAAAGAAAAAAGAATTACAATTGACAAGTAAGTCCAACTAAGTCCTTTACATTGCTCAAATATTTACTAACCCTGTGACATGTGCCTGACCCACCCTGGCAGATGAGGACTCACCAGCAAACAGGACTGGTCCCTGAGCTCAGTGAGCTCCCAGAGCTGAGCCTGCAATCACAGCACAGTGTGATAAGAGATGTCCCAGGACAGTACAGGTGACATAAAAGAGCACAGCTGGGTAATACCCTGGCTGAAGAAAGGCTTTCCAGATGAAATGATGCCTAAACTAAGACCTGAAGAATAAATATGAGATAAAAAGGGGGTGGAGAGAAAGGGAGTTAAACTGGTTTGAAACAGTAGGTGTTTGGGGTGAAGGCAAAAGAAGACATGAAACTGAATTATAAATAAACTATGACATGGCTTTTTTAAAAAAACTAAAATAATTTCTAGATTTGGTAGTAGGGTTTTTGGTAAATTTTTATTTTTTATGAAATCTGATACTAAATAAAAGCTAACAGTGATATATCACCAACAGCTTAGATTTCGAAAGCCTACTTTGTCCTGTGGTTCTTTCTTTCTTTTAGTCTGTCCTACTGTCTGACCAAATATAAGAGGGACAGAAAACAATTTCAACACCGCACACAAGTGCACATATGTGTATTTCCCAGGACTGGCCAGCACACCTCCTAACCTATGTCACCAATGTGGGACCGAAAGTACTCAGACCTCCGCAGTCTCCGCTGCCATGCTGCTGTGTCATCTCTCCCCTCGTTCCTGTCGGGTGCCGACAGGAATTCTGTGCTCAGCGTTTCAAGTCTCTAGCATTTGGTACTCCTACCCTTTCTCATCCCACCCCACTCCACAGATTCTTTACCCTGTTCACACCTGGTCATTCCTGCCTCAAGCATACCCGCCCGGCTTAGACTGTCCTAACTCACTCTCCCAGTTCTTACCCAAACAGAACCCATACTTCAAGCCCCTAATCTTAGCTTCTCAATGAATCCTTAGTTAATTTCTCTAACTCACAATAATCTCTAGTTAACCTGAATTTGAACTATCTTGTTATCCTAAACAATGACTAGTTATATTGTTTGGTTATAGTCCACTTTTGTTCTAGAAATCTCTAAATGTATTCTTGCAAGGCCTGCTTCCTAGTTGTGAGGCCAAATGTAATAACTTTTATTTCTTTTATATCTAACATATCAATATTAAACTTGGAAAACACCCATCCAATACCTGTTGGCCCAGTGACAGATCCTAGGTGGAAGGAAGGTTAAGCCAGGTAGCTTCAGTGCCAGCTGCTTCTCTCTGGAACTACAGGTTTAAGCACCATGGTTAGGACTGAATTTACATACTCATTTGGGGCAGACAACATAGTATATACACTGATAATGCAAGACACATAAAAAGACAACAATATTTAAAACTGTATATAAAAGATTTATGTATTTATTCCTAGTGCAGGCAAACATCACCAGATTACAAGTCTCCCCATCGCCTGTACATTACTGGCAAATAATAAACAGTAACACAAATAAATAATAAATCTATTTGGCAAATGAATGCATAGATTTAATGCCAATAAGAGAAATATGGAGACAATATGCACGCCTAATAGCTTTGATTTTAATTAATAAAGCCCGAAGGTGGTCTTTGTGTTGTTTTTTAATTGTTAATGAATTTATTTTTAAACAATACTTCAATTCTCCATACAGAGATAACTTAATTTTTCTGAAAACTAAGCCATTTTCCAAGAAAAAAGGCCATGCTTTACTTCTATTTAGGGAGGAAAAAAGGTTGGCAGGAGAGAATGAACTGAAAAACCAAATATTGTGTCCCCCCCACACACACCCCGCCCCCCCTGCATCCAACAGAGAAAATATGCAAATCAGATCACCACCTAATTTACTTGGACCAGGTATCCATGAAAAAATGTCTACAGGTTCCCGAGACAGAGGAGAAGGTCAAGGACAATGCTAAGTCCTTCTGGTATAGGACTCCTTCATTTGAAAAGAGCTCTTTTTTCCAAAGACAGGGCTCAGTAAAAATGAACATTTTTTTTTTTACAAAGCTCTGAGAGAATGTTCTTAAAAAGTAAACAAAGCATAAAGAAAAGTAGTTCAGGAGAATACAGGGTTAGGGTGTCCAACCTTTCCAAAAGAGATTTACCCTTTACTCTCTAGAAACCACTCATGACATGAAAAACTCTGCCTCGGTTACATGAGGCCACACATCCACATCCATGCCTGAAGATGGACTAAAAAACAGGTCTGTTGACAAAGAAGTAAAGACACTTTGTGTTTTAACTCCATAAGTGTTACGTAGATGTGCAGGGCCTAATCATGCCTTTTACCCTGGGCTCCTGGAGCATGATGTCTCCACTTCTATTACAGTTCTTTTCAGACTGCATTTTATTGAGTTTAATTCATATCTGTTTCCTTCTTTTGGTCATGAACTCTATAATGGCAGGACAAATCTTACTCATGTTTGTGCTCCCAGTGCCTAGTACAGTGCCCTGGAAAAGACACTAAAAAATTACTGCCAAATGAATGGACAAGCCCAATGTTTCACTTGGATGCTCCCTTACTGACAGCCAACTGCCTAGAGAAAAGGAGACTTAAGATGAGAGCAGCCTCCTAGCAGCTCTGGCCAGAAATTATAGATCACTTCTAGAATAACTGTTACACTCTACTTATTAATCGCCTTGTCTGTTCCTTTAGAAAAACAAGACTGAGTTTTTTTTTTTATAATTAGTATAAATACATGGAAAGTATAATTCTTCTGAAATCATTTTTCTCAAATTAAACACATCACTCCTGGGCACCCATAGGAACCCCAGGAGAAGGGAGCATACTGTATTTGAGAAGACATCATTTTCAAACCGATAATTCTCTAAAATTCAAGCAAAACAGAAAATATGAAGGGGAAAAACTTTGTCAGAAACCATTTAAGACAAAAAAAAGTACATCATCACTATAAACTTAGAACAATACTCTCTAAGAATTTATCATCAACAGAACAGATGAAGCTTCACAGAAAAAGATAAATTAGGAAGTGTGCTCTCTTCATTCAATGAAATCCAAGTTTTATCTTTTCATAACTCATTCAGTTTACAATTGAAAAAGCACCAAGTGTACAACTTTTTCCATGCATCTAAAAACAAACGTCAGTTCAGTAATTCAAAGCAGAAACCAGGTAGTCCATGTCTCTAAAACACACTTTTAACTATGCAGTTGGCTAATTTCACAGTCATCCATTATTCTTATGGTCTCTTTGGAATATCCACTGAAACAGAATTTCAAATACTGACCTCTAATTCAGTGTAATACAAACAACAGGTCTTCCGTCCAGAATTACATCAAATATCCACAGCTCCTTTTTCAGTAATACCATGAACAGGAGGCTAAAGCTCTCCAAAAATCATCTCTGTAAGAGTCCCACAGTGATTGTGACACAGTGTCACAGGTGCACGTACAGTTACTCCTATACAATCACCTCCTAAAAGCAGACAGACAACTGTCACTGCATCTAAAATGAAACCAAACTTCAGAACTGCAGCTATACCAACTCAGTGTTGCTGGAGTTTTCTAAACTAAACAAGTGTCACAGAAGAGCTCAAAGTAGGTCAAACTCCTCCCTCCTTGGTGCTTTAGCAACATTCAATTCTTTAGCGCTTCCCTCAGATGTTAGGTTCTTTTTAGTGGTGTCTTACACCTAGCATTTTTTCTCAATTTTAAGGTTTAAAAAAGCTGTGAAGGATGGGGGAAGAGGGTACATCAGAGAAGCAGGGGGCCTATTTTTATATTGAGAGCTTAAAGCAAATCATTTCGGAGCAATGTACAGACGGGCTAAGGTCCACCTTGATGACAGCTGTATCAAAGGCCTAAATTTCCAAAGATCATAAATCACTATAGTAAGCATATCAACAGCATGTGGTACTCTGTAAGCATTTTGCAACCTTAACATTTCCATCCTCAAGAGTCCTTTGATATCCTCAAAAGATGCCTTGGATTTCAAAGCCAGCCGCACATTAGCAAGTCTGGCGATCGGCATCCTGAAATTGCAAGAAGAAGACAAGACCCAAGCAAAATGGAATTTGGAGATGCAGGACTTTGTATTCTTCTAAGAGAGTGATAAAAATATGGCCACATCCTAAACAATTTGATTTCTAAGAGAAGAAATTACCCCAAACATCCAAGCCAAATAAAAAAACATTATATGAGAGCACTCATGGGAAGAAACACTTATCCAGACAATTCCCCCTTGATTCAAGACAGTGAAAAAAAAAAAAAAAATCCATGTTAACCGTTTTAATTACAAATTAATATTTGACTCTGAGAAAGCAAAAAAGCTTCAGAGGTTCATCATAATGATTAAACTAAAATAAGGGACTTCAGAGAGAAAAATGGCCTGAAATCTAGCTCTCTCCATATCTTTCTCTTAAGAGCTCCTGAGCCTGTGACTGAGGTGGCAAGAAAAAAATGCTACCTGCTCCCATTCCTAACTCAAATAACAATATATTGATGCCATCCCCATTGTATTTTTACACACACATTTACATATTTCTGCAACTAAAAAATTGCTACATTTGTTAAAAGAAAAAAAAGGCAATACATTATCACTCTCATAAAAAGCCTTTTTGTCTCTTACCATAAAATGAAGTCTTTATTTTAGGACAAAACGCCTAAGTACAACAGTTCTCCACTACAGCTGAACACTTACTGAGCACTTAGTAGGACCTGCATAAAAATATTTGGAACAATACATCTGCATGTAGCACTGGTATAAAAAACACAGCAAGAAAACAGTGGATTTCTCTAGGTAACATTACAGAGAATAAATATCGCTAGATTAAGTAAGGCTTGTGTTGTGGGCTGCAACAGCCCTGAGTTTCTGAGAAAAAGGTAACTAAAGTACTTCAGATTTGTAGAGTATGCTTGTATTTTCAAAGTATTTTCAAATCTTTTTTTTTTTCATTTCAGTTTATGTATTACAGTTCCCACTTGACACCTAAAGAAGCAGAGTCTTTCACCATACTTCAAACCCATGTGTACAGGTAGAATCAAGGTCTAGGTCTTCTCACACTAAACAGGAGACAAAAATCCAGTTTATTTATAATCCTCATACGCTATCATGGTGCAGAACTCTTTGGTGAAGCCAGAAAAAAACATGAATTACACAACACAATGTAATGTGCTTAAAAGACCTAGTTATTTTCTCCTATCAAACAACATCATGTCTCTTAGCAAAACATTGTTTCTAGAATTATAAACACTGTTCTTCCATAGGTCCCACTTCTCATATCTCACCTTCACTCAAAAGCACACGCTATACAAGAATTGTAATTTACGTTATTTTAGGACGTGTCTCTAAGCCAGGAAACAGCCCTCAAGCGCATGTGGAAACATCCACAAGCTATCTAAATTCTATATTTGAGCCACTCAATTTCACATCGGTCTCATCCTAATCATGCCACTGACCCATGTCAGTCAGCATCATCTTCAATCTCCCTATAAAGTGCTAACAGAAAAGAAAATCTAATTAAAAGCTCGAGGAAAAATCCACTTTAATCAAAACTACAATCCAGAAGCCAATGGACTTTACAGCAGGAAAAAAAGACTAAAATATGAAAAAAAAATGGTAACAAGAAAAAAGATGTCAAGGGGGAAAAAAGAAATTACATTGTAATTTACAGGACTAAAACCAAACCAATAAAAAAATAACTTTCCAAACAGAAGCAGCATAAAAAGATGGAAAAATAACAGATGATGAGAGGGGTAAAATGCAGAGGATCATAATTTTAAGGATATTTTACTAAGAAGAAAAGGAAAGAATGATACATTTAGTTCTATCAAAATCAACAGAAAAAAGTATCTAGTCTGGGCCTTTGTCAAAATCTTTTCCTAAGTGGAACAACCATACAGATGAAGGTCCCAGACCTGGCCAGTTGTAAGAGCTACTCTTCTATAACAGTCCTTGGACAGGAGCTGCTGGGGACCCCATTAGATGGGAGCCAGTCTAGAGGACAGTAAGAGTTTACTCAAAAACTCAGTCTAACCAATAAGCAGTTTGCTTTTCTCCACTCTAAACACCCATGTGAATCGTAACGGAAATGCACACAGGCCAGACCATTACTGCTCTTAAAGTGAAGCTACGTACTCATCTCATCAATAAACACACACACTCATGCACACACGAACGTTAGGAGATGTTGAGAAATATCAGAAGTAAAAAATGACCACAGGAACTAAAAAAAAGGAGTCGACTGCCCATCTAAAAAAAAATTAATTGTAAATACTTATCACATTTTTCAAATCTTTTTACCTCAGAAGCCTTATTCACTTCGAATTTCGTTATTTTAAATTTTTCAGAAAAAAGTTGAAAACCTTGTATCACCTCTAACAGTTGGAAATCAGTTTCAACTACAAGTTATTTAAAAGAAATCACTCCCTCAAACAGTACCAAAGCAGTGAGATTCCAAAGCAGTTGTCATGCATAGTTCCATTACAGAACCCAGCAAGCCCCACTGCACTCTCCTCTCTGGTAAGAGAGGCCCACACTCTGGAAAAATAACAGCAAAAGTTAAATCTCCCATTTTATATTTTGAGCCTAAAATGTTGAAGAGCTTGGAAAGAGAGGACTCAAAGGTCATCATGATGGTTATTTACTACAAATAATAAAGCAATGACTATAATTAGATTTTAAAATCACTATGTATAGTGTGTATATACGAGCTTGTATATGCAAGAAAATATCTGGAAGAATACTGGGGGAGTGGGTGTTAACTCTTTTAGACAGTATGAATGTGATTATAATGAGTATATATTAATTTTATAATTATAACATGTATTTAATTTGAAGTGCAGGCTCTCGAATAAAGTTGTATCCTGACATCAAATCTCCCCATGCTATGACCCCACCTGTCTTTCCTGTGCTCTATGGTTCCAGCCAAACCAGTCTGTTCTTCCTTTGAGAAATCTGCCCAAAAGACTCCTCTTCAAAATGCTCTTACAATTTGGTTTGAACAGCTACCAGCAACAGCTTCAAATATAAAGTACCTGAGTTGAAAAAACTATGTCTGCCTGCATCTTCTACAGAACATATTTTAAAAAATTTTTAAAAGGAAATCAAAACGCAATAATCCTCATCACAGAAGCAACAAAAGTAAAGTACTCACCATTTCCCAAGCTTTCCAGCCTGAAATCCTCTTAGCAACTTATCACATGTCCAATCCTGCCAATCCTTCAAAACACAGGTTAAACACCTCCTCCTATACCAAATCTTCCCTAATGCCCCAGCCAGGGCTAATTCTCTTTCTTAAACCACAGTACCATTATCGCTTGAGGTATTTTCCTCTACCCAGTACTCAATTGGGCACATGTCTCATTTCCATTTGTGAGAAAATTCATCAAGCACACAATCTGTGATGTGGTCATTTTGTGTGCCCCATTTCATACATAAATTAAACTGATATTTCACTTAAGTTTATAAAAAAAAAAAAAAAGAATGGCAAGAACCTACAAATAAAAAGCACAGGCTTTTCTTATGTTTTAATTTCAACTAGGTAATATTTACCAATGACTAAGAGTATGAAAAGTAAGGATCCCTCTCTTTCCACCCTCCTCCCCAGTGCCTTAACATGCCTTCTTAAAAGGCAATCCCTACGATCAATTTCATAACACAGGGTTTTGAAAAGTCCTTAGACACTATAACTTTATAACACATTCATAATTTCGGTCTAAGTTGACAGAAATAACTTGTGGCATTTAAGGGTAAATTTATTTATGACAATTATACAATTGTACACAATGCACTTATATGCTGGGACAAATAAAATATGACGGCCAACAGATAAAAGGATAAACTGTATCCTATGACTTGAAAAATTAAAGTTACCCTGAGCTGTGAAAAGTCATTGTTTATTATCAGGAAATTACAGATTCTTTAAAGCATACCTATAACCCAAGTTATTAAGGTTTTTTCATAATATAAAAACTGCTGCTGCCTTCAGTTTCTTTATTCCATAAAGAACCTAAAATTCTCACTAAGCTATGGAAAAGATGGTAAACTATTACAAATAAAATATTAAAGAATGTAAATGTTTTGTAAAGCTAGATTTTTAGGAATATTAATAAAGCTAATAAAGTATTAATAAAAGCATTTTCAATATATTAATAGCAACAAGATGTCTGCACAGTTTTCTAATATATATATGTAAGAATTAAATATTTCTAAGAGGTCTGTAATCATGTTTAGTGCATAAAAACAGGAAATTTCAGTAATGATCCTATAATAATGAATCACATGAAAATAAAAAAATATACAGGTGAGGTTATGCTACTAAGATCTGAATGCTCCAATCAGAAGGCAGTCAGTTCATCTTGTTAGAAAATTTACCTAGCAATAAAAATCTGACACTATCATTAGATCAAAAAATTTAGTCAAAATTCTGTAATAAATATTGAACTATAGTAGTATAATAGTCTTACAAACAATATTAAAGAGTGAATTACCAAATGTGTGTTCACACTACATTATCCATTGGGACTTTATGGCACGACTGCCAGATGCCCTGCAATACTGACTCTTTCCTTCTTTCAAAGTAACAGAATCTCTAGTTTTTGACTAAGCAAGCACATAGCCACCTCCAGGAAGGACATTTTCCAGCTTCCCTTACAGCTCTCTGTGGCCCTGTGACTCGGTTAAAATTAAAGGGACAGAGCAGAAGCGATGTGTGCAACTTCTGGGAAGCATCTTCACAGGATACGGATGGGCCCAGCTTTTGCCCTGGCCTCCTTCCTGCTGGTAAGAATGCAGCACTGATGACAGAAACTAGAGAGGCAATCTTTGACTAAAAGAAAAACGCCAGGTCCCCTAATGAGCATGAAAGGCACTATACTGGCTCAGGACTGTCCATGATTTACATGAAGAAAAGGAAACTTTTAACTTGTTCAAACCATTATTTTGTGGTTTCTGTCACTCACTGCTGTACCTAACTCTTTTTACTACAAGGCAAAACTGAAGTATATTTTAAACTTATTAGAATTAAAATAAAACTAATTTTTGATTATTCAAATAACTAAGCTCTAAAATGTTTTTCTATACTATATTTGCGATGTAAAAACGTTATCATCAAGAATTTGTCAAAAAAAAAAGCTTCCTCAATATGCCTTGGGATGAAGATATTAAGCCAAGTTTCTTTTATATTATCCATATCGATACTATTACTCATTTATTCATTCCATTCAACAAATGAATGCCTATGGCATTCCTCACATCCTCGATGCAAGGAAACACTGACCTGAGCAAAGCAGAGGGTCTCTCCCCTCCTGGAGTTTACAAGACAGCAATGGACCTGAGATTGCAGAATCTGAGCACAACACTCTGGATGCCTCTTTCCTAGCCTCCACGTTAATCATCCCCCTTCTGTTGCCATACTCTCGTTTCAGACTGAGTATAATATGATTAGACTTCAACTTTGCTCTGCTCACATAATCATATATAATCATATTCATCAAAGATTACTCCCAAAATTAGAATCAGCATGTTACCAAAATGCCACAGCAGCTACCATTAATGGTGGGCCACTTTCCCAAATGGCAAATCTTATTTATCACATGACACTTCTCTTTGATTTCATCTCAAAGACCCTTAAATTTGAAAAATACTTTACACTTAGGTCCAAGGGACTATCCTAAAAAAAGTGAGGATGTGGGGCTGTAGACAAACAGCCAACTGCTTTTAGTTATTCCTCATGGGCCATTAAACCAAACTCACCAGAAAACTGAAGCTATACCAAGATGTGTGTGTCTGTCTGTCTGTCTCTCCCTCTCCATCCTCTACCTTCTAGAACCTCTCTAAGAGGAGGGAATATTAATCTGACTGAGTCAGACTAATTGGACATCTTTGTAAGTCAAACACGGATTGGACCTTCTTTATCAGTATAAAGATTAAATACAGATTTAAAAATAAATATACATATCTAAGGGTTTGCTTTCTTGCTCTTGTTCGTTTCCCTGAGACATGCTCTGCAAGACCAATGCAGTAAACCAGTAAGACTTGGGGGGAAGGGGAATCCCTTGCCTAGGCCCTAAGCTTAAGCAATATACTCCAACCCAGTTTACTGGGCAGCTCGACATTGATACTTTGGCCAAGAGCCCAATTACTATTAAAATAATACTCCGAATTTCCCACTTGTCCACTGTACTGCTTATCTATACCTCCTTCAGGAATATCACAAGGAAGAAGAATAGCAAAGCTATAACATTCTGATCATTTATCAGCACCCCAAACCTCATCATTACTCTCTGGTCTGTGCCATTCACTTGGTATTCAATCATGTACTGTTTTGTGGCATAGCTTATATTCAAGGAATAATAAAAATTTCATAGTTGGTAACTGAGAGAAAACTTATGCAAACACTCCAGAGTTGATCCACTGCTCCTATATACCTCCTGGTTACTGAATGTTGCAAATAATAAACGTAGTAGAAAGCTAGATCTCTGGATGACGACGATAACAGCAATAATAACAAATATGGGCTAATATTGATTGAGCACTTACTATTTACCAGAGGCATTTTAAGCACTTTATATGTATTAATTACTTTGGTCCTCACAACAAATTTGTGAGATGAGTACTATTATTATCCCCATTTTACAGATGAGGAAACTGAGACAGAAAGTTAAGTAACTTACCTAAAGTCACAGAATTTACAAGTAGCAGGCTGGGACTTGAGACTAGAATCTTAACTACTTTGCTACAATAGTACAAAGATTAAGAGTGGACAAATACAGATTGGTAAATTTGAAGCTCAGTGCCCAAAAGACATCCAAGGAGGCAGAGGGCTACATGGAACTGGATCTCAGGAGATCAGGGCTGTATTTATAAACTTGCAGGTTGGAAGCAATAGGTGGAATGAGGTCACTCTGGAAGACAGCGCTGAAGGAGAAGTTAACAGACAGAAACATGAGGAACACCGAAATTTAAAACAAAGTTAACATGGTGTCATATGGGTACTAGACTTATTGGGGGTTCACTTTATAAATTATGTAAATGTCTAATCACTATGTTATACACCTGAAACTAATATAATATCGTATGTCAACTTTAATTGAAAAAAGTTTTTAATAAATAAAGTTAAATTAACACATTTTAGGTCTGATGATTCAGTAGGGTGTAAGTATTTTAGTATATTACATATATAAAACATAATAAATTTCAAGTCAAAATATATAATGGTTATACCTACTCTATGGGAACTAGAACATAAATTTAACTATAATAATTATAGCTTTATAACAGCATCTCAGATTTTATTGCATGGTTGGTTACAGCTTAGGTTTTCATGCAAAATCTTTGGGTAAGACCACCACCTATAACAGTTTCTATGGGAGAAAATAATCCGCTTTAAGATCTATCTTCAGACATGCTTTCCAGGAAATATACAGTTGTGAAAAGAAAGACAGCCTAAATAGATAACCATATTTCAATGATTCCAAGATGCACAATGCTTTACATTTGCAAAGCACTGGAAATGGAACAGATCTTACATGGTTTAATTGGCAACTTCTTTTCATTGTTGTTACATAAAATAATGGCGCATCTTCCACTGATGGCATCTTAGATTCCATGATACATGTCTTTCAGAATATATCTAATTCCACATGTAAGCATACATACTGGTGTGGTTAAAGGAAAACTTTCTGCCTTCAAGGGGTTTACAATCTATTGGAAAAAATAAGATTAACACTAAGAAAAATACAAGTAACAAACATTTACACAAGATATGAAGCGATCAAAATTAGTGGGGGGTTAAAGAACTTAAGCAAAAGTACTTAAAATAAGAGTGGCCAAAATAAAAAATCTTAAGGCAGTATTTTCTAAGCACAGTTTTAAATAGATTGGATCTGATGTAAGAACAGGAAGAAAGTAGGAAATAAATGACATCTCAACAATGGTACAGGGAGATGAATAATGTTAGCTTTTGGTCATGTCACTCTCCTCTAAGAATCAGAAACTACCCTCCAGTTAAAGTAAAGCATTGCTTGAAGATAACTGATCAAAAGGAAAAACTTTTTTTAATCTTCTACATCTCTCTCCTTTGAACACCAGCAGTGGTTTAAAATCAATCAACAAATTCTTTGTTACTCCTCCTCAAGAGGTGGGGCTTAATTCCCTTCCCTTTGCATGTGGCTGGACTTAAGAGACTTGATCTAAGTGAGGGTGTGACTAGACCACAAAAAGTTCCCCTTCCCCCAACTCCCGCCCACACTTCCTTCCTTTCTCCCTTCACTCTTCCTCATCACTTAAGGTCACTCAAGTAATCATATGGAGAGGTACACGTGGCAGGCAACTGAGGATTCCTGCAAAGGCCTTCAACCCACAGCCAAGACAGTGAGCTATCTAGAAGAACCTTCGGCCCCAGTCATATCTTCAGATGACTGAAGCCCCAAATGACATCTTGACTGCAACCTCAAGAGAGACCTCTGAGCCAGAACCACTCAGCTAAGCCACTCTCAAACAAATGACCACAAAAATCATATGTAAGGTAATAAATGTTTACTGTATTGTCATTAAGCTTTGAGGTCATTTGCTATGCAACAAGGCATAACTAATACAATCCCATGGTATTTTGTGTCTCTAAAACACGTATCTTTATCTTCTTACAGTTATGTATATATAGATGGCCAATACAGAAAGTTATTTCTAGAAGGATGTTCTCTTGATCTTTACATGCCTGTAAAGCTTACCTCAATGAACTACACGGTTAAGTACTTGTGTTTTGTTTTTATTTGTTGAAATATTCTTGCCAGTGCCTAAACAGCTGACAATGGGTATTCAAAAATGAAGCAATTAACTCTCCAATAAGAACATAGCTACTGAAGTGAGGTGAAAAAGAAAAATATTGATCTGATGGAACTGATTGAAAATTGAATGAGGAATAATGGATGCAACATCAAAAATAACTCCAGAATGACATGTGTATAAGGTGAAAAAGCAGTCATTCTGTACCATTTGCTTTAAAAAAAAATAGTACAGAGCAGCAAAGCATTATAATAGTAATAGTTAGAACTTCATTATTAAGGAAAAAAGGACAAGCCACTAAATTAAGTATTAATTCTATATGTTTCTCATACTGTTCTACAGAATATTAACTCCTATAAGAAGGTCACGGTATTCTCTGGGGAAGGAAAAAAAGCAAGCAAATCAAACAAAGAAAAAATGCCGTATATAACTACAGGACATTTCTGAGACTTTAAGGTGCTAATGTGCATTACAAACTGATTTGACCTCAGAACATAGAATACTTGCATTTTAGTATGCTATGAATACAGCTTGGGAAACACTGACTTGGGTAGGCAGACAGGCAGACAGGCAGGTACGTGGGTCGATTTACAAGAAATAAAATAGAACAAGACAAATGTAATAAATGATCTTACCTCAAAGAGATAACTGACAACCAGTTATGACTATGTACTTTCTTAAAGCAAAATCAACTGTTAGATAAGCTATTAAAAGCCACATCAGGTGTCAGGGCAAATGAGGATGGGAAACACATTGTAAGGTATAATGAAAAAAAATTCCCTTTCCATAGGCCATGGCTCAGAATGCCTCCCACCCGCTCAACTCCTACTGTGTACAGACCTTGAGAGCTGGCTTGAAAGGGTGAGCACCAGTCATCTGGAAGGTTGGTTAGGTAGCTTCAGAGGAGGTCTGGCCCCAAACCCTTAACCAACAGTGATCATAACAAATAACCTATCAGAGCTTCTCTCTTGGGAAGTGTTAATCAAAGACATAAAGAGTTATTAATAGTGGAAGCAGAAGAAGAAGTATAAAACACAAAGAAATCAGAGATAAAACAGCAGAGTAAGAGGATTAGCCAGCCCTGGCTGTTTAGTGCCTCTTGCGGGAAATGAACATTTTCATTGAAAATTTAAGTTAGTATATTATTGTCCAATCTGAACAACCTTATGTGGTAGCACTGCCAGAGAAAGCAGGATCCCAGTCTGATGATGCCCCTTCAGTCACATGCAGTGACCCACACGTAAAGAAGGGAGAGAGGAAGGAAAGAGGATTGAGGGGGCAAGAGGAACACTAGCTCTGGGTTGAATAAGGAACATTCAGTTTAAACTCACCTGAATGATGACTTAATGTATCAAACACCTTTGCAAGTCAGTGGCCACAGCCTACACGGCCATTAGGAATCAAACAAAACTGTCCTAGCATGGCTATACCTCCCAAGTGTAACCAGGTCCTGCCCAGGGAGGGAGAGGTTTCCAGAGCCTCTCCAGGCAGCTTCTCTCAATTCATACATGCAGACACATGCCCACATACTTGCCTGCTCATACTCCCCCTGAACTGTACTCAACTCACACATGTCAAGTGTCACCACCACTCCTCACCCCCAGAAGTGAGAGGGTCAGGAATCAGACCCTGGGGAGCCTGATGGACATGCCTAAGTGTCAGTGAATGTGTATGTGCATGCTCTGAGTGTGTGTGGCCGTGGGCTGGAATGGGTTGGTTTTTTTTTTTACGAGGGGGCTCTCGCCTGCTGCTCCAGGTCTCTGGAGACGCTACATGGCCATGCTTGCTCACAAGCTCTCTTTCAGATTAATCCAAGCCCACAATATAAATACTTTAGAGTACAATGATACACACAGCTTCGACAACCATACACAGCCCTGGCATTAGGTAGGGTATGGCTCAACAAACTCTTCCTGCTGAGGAGGCAACAAGGTAATCAATCTGGTCACTACAGCTAGGAGAGATCCCCAACAGCAGGGGTCCCCAACCCCCAGGCCACAGACCTGCACGGTCAGTTGCCTGTTCAACTAGTCAGTTGAGGAACAGGCCAGTAAGCAAAGCTTCATCTTTATATGCAGCCACTCCCCAGCGTTAGTATCACCGGATCAGCTCCACTTCAATCATAAGGCATTAGATTTTCAGAGAAGCACCGGTCCCTGGTGCCACAGAGGTTGGGGACCACTATCTCCCATCCAAGTACTAACCAGGCCAGATCCTGCTTAACTTCTGAGATCAGATGAGATCGGGCGCGTTCAGGGTGGTACGGCCATAGACTGGGGACCACTATCTAACAGTATTCCAGCACCCTTGGGGCCGAGCTAAACCTGGGGTTCTTGTTTTTCTGTGAGGCCTAACTCTTAAGGTTTAAATTTCTTTTCCACTTTCCCCATGTGATATGACTTGGAAAACTTTCTGTTCCTTGCACCAAATAAGCCTAACCAAAACCCTTACAAATCACATACATATCTAGTTTAAAATTAGGGCCTGACCCGTGGCTTCAATTTTAATGCAAAAAGCCCACGACAAATAGGCTGTGAGGATTCCTCAAATACCAAGTGGTCTATGAATTAGTGGTCATATCATTTTGTCACTTAACCATAAAAGGATTAATTTCACAGGTAAACATACTGCTTATGGCTGATAACATGCTGGCAATTTTTACCAAATAAAAACAACAATTTTACACTGGCACAAACAGGTCACTTTATAAAAACGTTCTTATATGAGCCATCCTATCTGACCCAGTGACTTAATATGTTACAGAAACATGTTACATTTTATATTACTTGGCACACCAACAAGTTAGTTATACAAATCACAATTCCAACCAAAACTCCAAGCTGGTAAACATATTTAGTATTTGAGAACTTGTTATTGTGGTCAAATATTCACTAAAATGGCTTAAGTAATCTTAACAATTTTCTAACACATAAATGCTCAATTCTCCTCATTATTTAGAAACACTAAAACTCTGATAGATAAGAAACCAAGCTCAAGCCAACAGGCTCACCAAAATTACATTTAAATAGGACAAGCAAAGCTATAAACTTGGAATGATTACCAAGATACTAAAATTAACAATCACTTAAATATAATTCCTGGTTGTTGAAAACCCCTAAGATCAACCAGAGGACAGCATTAGTAGAAACCGATTAGGACAACAGTGCTCTGTTTCAGGATGTGTGAGTACATGTAATGAAGTTCATAGCTATGTCATACTAATGACTCACTTAAACGTCTGAATTTTCTACTATCTTAACCTTTAAATCAACTGCAAAAGAAGCTGCCAAAAGCAGTTAATAGGAAAGCACATAATTCCCAAAAGAACTTGGTATCTACATTTTATTTTACTACTTAAATGTTTTTCTGATTACTGAGATTTGAACAAGATGTTAAAGATTCAAAATTAATTTTAAAAGAAAGGGGTGCTTACTAAATCCATAATATTCAACATATACCAGCTTTTAGAAAAGCACAGGTCAGTTATGTGCACAGCACATGGCGTATTTCTGTTCAACAATGCACACAATTATCATGGGACCTGAAAGTGGTTACTGTCCCACTTTTTAAATGCTTTTTGACTGACCAGTAAGTCAAAGTTGAAAAAGTAACTGGTGCATTTATTTCTTGATTTGAATTACCTTTCTGTTGTGAACTGGTTCTAGTTACTCCAGTCACCTTGAAGCAAAACATGGGCAGAGAATATATTGGATTGAAATTACGTGACTCTTCCTACTGAATAAATAATTCATTTGAACTGTTCATATTCCATTGTAAAAAAAAAAAAAAAAAAAGGAACACAATTTTGGAGATTACACTCTAAATTCTGAAAGCAAAATAAATCGGGAATCACATTTCTATGAGTAACCTGTCTGGAACAGAAGACATTTTCCTGTATAAGTTCCCCTTGCCATTACAAACCTCTCTAACAGTTTATTACATTAAAACAATTTAGATGGAGTAAGACATGTGATAATAAAAACCCTTTGAGCCATTTCTCAAGCAGGTTATCTCTGAGACGACACCTTGGTTTAGAAGCCTGTGCGCAGGAATTTGGCCTGTGTCAATCTGTGCACGCACTCATCTCACATTTTCTCTCACCTCTAAATTTTTACATCCAATCCACAGAATACGTCATCCTATCAGATGACTGTATTTATGTCCATATGACCATCGAAAACAAGTTACAATGCAACAATATCACATATGCAGAGCTGCCGATTTTCATGCGCTCCACACCTACCCCTCCACCCTCTACCAGCCTCACCCTGCTCCCCTGCTCCGCCCCACGCACCCCCTCCCCATTAAATCCCAGAGGAAAAACTCTGGGTCCAGTGCGAGGATTTTTCTTTTCTATAGGGTAGGTCTGTTTTACTTTTTACTAATGATATCGAAAACTTTTAAAAGGCTGCTAATGTATACCCAGTTTCCAAAAGCAAAAACAAACTCCCAGATTTCGTTTACTATTTCAAGGCAAACTAAATTTCTCATAAAAGACAGATGACTATCTATTCAAAAGAGTCCTTAGAAGTCAAAATGCGTAAATACTTCTGATAACAGAACAAATTAATGTCAAGACACAGGCAATAACGTAAAAAGCCTCGATGCAACCATGCCTGTCAAAAGGCATCTGTATTAGCAGCTCAGGGAAGTGGCATTTGCAGAAAAGCACTACAACTGCTTCAAAAGAAAATCATTAGGCCTCAGCCGTTAATACCCTCCCCCATCCCCTTCATTTGGATCCTTCAAAGCAATTAACCACTAGAAGGTGCTATTCTGCAACCCACCGGTATTCAAACCAACCTCCATCCTTGGCCCAGAGCTGGGTTTACCCCAGGTGGACTCTATCGGCCTATTCCCTGTCCTATGTTCAAGAAGCCTCTACACTAGCCCCTACAGCAGAAAAACAGATCTTATAAACCCTATTTATAAAACAAAACCAAACAAAAAAAAAATGACGACTCAATAGCCAGCAAACCTACCAAACCATCAGAACGCTAAGATGTCAAACACCCACGCACACTTCACTAAATATTAACCTCAAATAAATCTTAATTATCTTCACTAAGACAATCTATTTCTACCTAGAAAAGATGACCCTGGTCATTCACTACCATAAGAGTCAACTGAACAAATCACTGTCCCCAACAAAGTCAGGGGCAATGAGAATACGAAAGCTGACTATCAGATCACCACATATAAAGAGGAATTTTATCTTTACATACACACACACAAAAAAGCAGCAGAAACCAGAGTTGCACAGGGAAGAAAGGAAGGTGAAGAGGAGTCTGAACATGTTTCTGAGTGTCCTTTAGTTTCCGATGCACTCTTATGCTTCTTACAAGGTTGCGAAAAAGGCCAGACATGAGATGGGTGAAAGAAAGCTGAAAAAGAAATGCACCCACCTTCCCCCATCTTCTCTCCTCTCCCAAAAAGAGCTTTATTTGTCTGTGCAAACCTAGTCCCAAATATGGGAGAGAGAATGAATGTGTGTATGGAAGAACAATGAGCCCTCAGCCTGGTATTGTGCGTGTGTGTGTGTGTGTGTGTGTGTGTATGCTTCTGCCTCTTTTCCCTTCGACCTCAACAACAACAGGGAGAGCTGGAAGCCAGCTTTCCACGCAGCTTAGGCCATCAAAATCAAAACTGGTTTACAATTTATGGGGGAATTAACTCCGCAAGCAAATCCATGGAAGGAAACAGCTACCTAAAGATGATTTTATTATTGTATAGATCCATCCTCTCCCCTCCCCCAACAGACTGAGACTAAAGAATCCAGTGTACACAGACAAAAAGGTCTCTCTTTAAATGGAAAGCAATTATCAAAACTGTTTCAAATCTAAGCATAGGATACAATAATTTATGTTACATTAAGACATTTGTTTTGTAATTCACCAAGTGCCCCTTTGACTAGTTATCTTTTTTGTGTTTAAAATAAATTGCTTTGGAGAAAGCTATTTCAGGATTCATACAAAACTACTTTAAATGTACCTTAAAATAGCAACACATACTGAAACATTTAAGGCACCCAGTTTCTCAAGGACACATTTTGCTTAAATCAATGTTTGAAGTCTGTAATCCAGAAAAATTGTAAGCAAACCTTGGAAAAGAAGCAGAGGAAAATGACAATTCAACAATGAATCATTTTGTTTTCCTTTCAACAACTTCTCAAGCAACGAGTTTCAAAGGAAACCTGCAATACTTTCCCCCTCCCAACACGCACACACCCCATCTATGTAAAACTACTACTTCTCTTCTTTCCAAAACCTTAAAGAATAAAAAGAAAAATCGGAGCCTCTCTCTTCCCGAGAGCAGAACTAAAACACGATCATAAGAATCCCGTTCTGCTGCAAGTGATTTTTGGTTTCATAATTTGGTGATCACACAGAGCAGAGACCTAGAGACTGAGAACACAAAGAGGGGAATCTTCCCCTAACGTGAAAATGATACTTTGGGTAAAGTCCTCCCCCAAGACCCCCTGACCCACAAACGTTCAAAAAGAAGATGCGCCGTTTCAGTCCCTGACTTCCTTTCCTCTCCCCAGTTCGGCCAGTGATTTAGTCACATGAAATAGTTTAACCTCAGACAAGTCAAACAAGAGCATGAATAAGCAGCGAAGAAAGAACAGGGGTCAGCCGGCGAATGGGACAGTCCCCTGACCCGGACCGGGCCCAACGAGCCCCTGGGCCCTTTTATTCCTGGACGTGCGCGGCTCCACACCGGCCTCCGCTTCGGGGCGCGGATCCCGGACATGGGGGGGCGGGGGGGCTCCCGCCCACCCCGCGCCCCGTGCCCAGGACCTGGGGCCAGGGAAGAAAACAGACGCCACGCGCGGGCAAGTTGGACACTCACCTTACCCGGACGCGCTACACCATCCACGGAGGTGTGCTCGGCCGGCTCCCGGGAAAGCGGGGCGACGCGGCGGGAGGCCCGCGGGGCTGGGGGCCGCGGGGCGCGGGCCGAGGAGGGGCCGGCCGCGGGGACAGAGGCGGGGCTGCGGGGGCTTCCCTCCCGTGACCTCCGGTGTGGTCTCCACCAGGCTCCCTCCTCCTCGCTCGGCCAGTCCCTCAGGAGCGCAAGCCCAGGCTCATGTCTGGTTTTGTTTTTCTGAGGGCGAGGGGGCTCCCTGAGGATGATGGTGGGTTGTTTTTTTTTTTTTTTCTCCTCAACTAGGAGAGAAAATGAGGCAGAGACGATGTAGGAGGCGAGCGAAGGTGGAGGCAGAGGCGGGGGGCGAGACCCGAGCGGGGACAGCGTCTCGGGCGTGCGGGAGGAGGACGAGGCTGGGAGCGCGGGGGCGGCTCGCGAGCGTCTGTGGAGCAGCGGCGTCTCAGCGATGGAGGCCGAGCCGCGGCGGGGCTGCTGCACCGACCCACCGCCCACTCCGCGCTCGGGTCCGGCCCACCTCGCAGTATCGCGCCTCTCCATTGGCGCGTCCCGGCGTGACGCACTCGGAGGCCGGGCCAATAGGAAGCGGAGGGTGGGCGGAGGGGCGTGGCCTCGCTCCCCGGTCCCCCCTCACCCCTCCTTTTTTTTCCCTTTCTAATAAAATAAGCAGAAGAGAAGCTGGGGAGCGGCCGGCTTCTGGCGACGGCGCGGCCCGGGGTGGAGCGCGCGCTCCGGGAGGCGGCAGGCAGCGGGCTGGGCTCCGCTCCGGGGCGCGTCTTTGTGCCAGACGCGGCCACGGCGCGCAACGAGCAAGTCACCGGGGCAGGATGCTCCCGTTATTACCAGGGTCACGATTTGCCTTTTTAGGCGCTTAAGACGCGGATTCATATTCCTGGAGGGGAGGGGAGGGGAGAGGAGAGGGGAAGGGGGTAGGACACGGAGTGGGTTCAAACAATTCTCTTAAGGACTCTCAATTCTGATGAGCATTAACGGTTTCAAAATAAGCCTATGGCAGAAGATTAAGAGAAAAACAAAATTGGCGGATCCTGCTGCTTTTTTGAAAAGAATAAGAAGACACGCCTGAAGAGTCTCATCAAGGAATAAAGAAGGGACTCTAACCACCGGCAGAGAGGATTTTAGAAAGAAAGCAGTGTACTCAACTCTATGCCGTAAGTTTGAAAAAAGTCTAAAAAAAAATCTAAATATCACTATTTTTCTTTGAGAAACAGTATTCTGTCCCGCTTCCCCAAAGTCTGGTAAATCGTAGGGTCTAGGATGTAAGGGGAGTGAGGAGCAGACCAAATGCTCATATTCTATTTAATATAATTTATAGGATTGAAGGGTTTGGAAGTTTTAATTATGATTAGCAGTTTTTGAAATGCATATCATGTTTATTGAGTTCTTTCACAGACCCTGGCATGAATCCAGGATGAATCATCAACCTATTGTTTGTTTGTTAATACACTGTACATGCTTACTGGTGTCCTTATACCATTCACATTTCCTGAAGAAGTTCAAATCTGTATATAATAGAATAATTAAGGGATAGAACGGACTCAAAGTAATTCACTCATCTATTTCAAATAAAGTGATAATTTTTCTCATTGGAATAGCTATTCAGATAATAATTTCCACCTTCAACGGTTTCTTTTAGGAATAATTTGAACTAGCAGATATTATTGGATTGTGACCCAAGAGATCTAAAAGCAAATGGGTTTTGCCATTACCTTTCTGAGTAACTTTAAGCAAGAAAAATCCCATCTGCTGCAATTCCTTCAGCTACAAAATGGAAAACTGATCGACACTGCCTTTTATACCTAATAATGTGACAACTGAATTTTACAACATAATAAATACCACAGACAGCCTTCGACATCCTAGACATGGATAGCACTATTCAACATCGGTTTGGAAATAATGAGAGGTGTAAAGAGTGTTAGTTAGATGGCTTCCGTTTTTGTCAAAATCGACATTTACAGGCGCTTCATTTCTCATCTCATCAAGTTCAGCCCGTGGTGGGCGAATGGACAACGCCTCTGAGATGATGCCTGTGGGTCCTGTACCGCCCTTCAGCAGTGAAGAGAGGGGTTATCAGCATCAGGAAACCACACTTACTGTAGTATTAGGGATTGGCATCATTCCATTTATTTATAATATAGATTTAGAAGTCTCAAAATTCTACATAGTTATAATGCATAATGGTGTGGTATCGGGCCATAAAATAAGCAAACTAGACCTGTTTAACTATTACAATCCCATGCAAGAATTGTGGTCCAGTCATAAAGCCAGAGAGTACACCTTCCTTCTGAGGAGCTAAGAGGCTGAGAAGGTGATAACAATATATTGTAATAAGAACCATTAAGCCATCGATTGAAAGCTGAGTAAGTCCCAAGTGCCAGGTGAAGCATGTGGCACTTCTCAGCCCACTTAGTCCTGACTACAGCTCATGAAGTGCATTATTATTATTATTTCCATTTTTAAGGTCAAGAAACTGGCCTTAAAGAAGTTAAATAACTTGCTCAAGGTGAAAGAGGTCAAATATCCAGTGGATTGTCTTCCTACTATGAAATTAGAAAGTTTCCTATTCTCTTTCCAGCAAGCTTTAGAAAATAAGGATTACTTTCATTATTGAATCTGAAAACATCAAGGACTTTTGCTAGTTATTTTTTGTATCTTACTACGGGTAGAAGTGATTTTATTTTGTATACAGATATCACATCAGAAATGCAATACCATTATTTAAAAGAAGCCAGGAGGAAAGAGGGATTACTTAATAAGTCATTAAATAATAATTGTGACAACCAGATAGCTATATAGGAAAACAAAAGCGGTGCAGAAAAAAAAATTTTTAATGAGATTCCTATTAGTCCTAAACTCCTGTGCCCCAAATTATAGATGGATATTTTTAAATGTAAAAACATGAAACCACTAAACCACTATTTCTTAGGTTCGGTTTACTGGCGTTTATTTTATTATAGTCCTCTATAACTAAATAAAGATTACGCTTATTCTTTTGCATATGTCAGATTGTTTAGGATTTTTTTAAAATGAAACCATAAAAGCATTAAAGAAATACTAAAACTTTTTGAAATAATGGACCGAGGAAGTTCTTTCTAAGCATAACAGGAAACCCAGAAGCCATAAAGGAAAAACACCAATAAATTTTACTGCATAAATATTTTACATCTGTTAAGGCATAAAAAACACCATAGTAATGTAAGAAACAAGCAGAGGGGAAATATTTCAACACCAAAAATACAGGGCTAACTTCCTTAATATAAAGAGCTCTTACAAATTTGTAAGGAAAAAAAATCAATAGAAAAATGGACAAAATATATGAATGAAAAATTCACAGGGAAAAATTTGTTTAATAAACCATATGATCCCATTACAATGAAGCAAATGCAAATTAAAATCATCTCAGAAAACAGGCACTCTAAAGCACTGTTGGTAAAAATGTAATCATACCATTTTTTAGAACACAATTTGGCACTATCAGTGAAGACGTAAGATATCCACACCCTTGGGCCAAGAAATTATTCTAGAAAACCATTCTACAAGTAGTCTTGCATAAATGTACAAAAATATACACAAAAAGCTTGCAACATTATAATAGTGAAAACCTGGAAAACCTCAAATATTCATCAACAAAGAAAGTTTAAACAAATTATACTACAAACAAACAATGGGATACTTGACAGCTTTCTAAAAGAATTAGGTAAATCTGAATTGATAAAGAATGATAACCAGGATTCAGAGTTAAATGAAAAGAGCAAGTCACAAAACAATTATGTAAAGTATAATTCTACTTTTATTTTAAAAAGGACAAATTTGTACACTTCAAAAATGTCTAGAAACATGTATACCAGGAAATGTTTACAGTAAGTCCACTGGGCGTGGAATGGAGAATGAAGAGGGAGACAGACTTTCTTCAGTCGACTGTTCTGTCTGATTTTGTTCTCTTCCTATCAAGCATGTATAATTTTTATAATTTTAAAAAAAAAAAGGAATTCAAGTTCTTCGAACATATGGCTAGTAACTAGTATTCATAATTCACCAGAAGGACTCAAGCTTTAGAACAAGTAAATTATTTTCCTCTGAAATGCCTTGAGCAGAACTGGGGAGCTTTCTCAAGACTGATGACAGACTGAAGCTTGTTTCCAGGCATTTTCTTTGAAATTGCCTTCCAAGTTTATGTGGTGCAAATACAAGCCAGTAGTGAGCTCCAACTACCTTGCATTGCACTTTTTCAGGCTGGGCAAGAGCGGTACTTCTGCAGACACTTGCCACTCTCCTTGCATTTACCTGCAGTGAGTTTTCACTTTATATTTTGTTGAAAATCAAAATTGCTCCTGCTCCAGTCTTCCCTCAAGCCAGATAAGTACCCCCAATAGCTTTTCAAAGTCCCTGCACAGCTGAATTGGAATGGAGGATGGGTGATGATTGGGTTTACTGCAGGAGGCACGTGTCATGCATGCAAACACAACAGTGCAACAGCTTTTTCCAAAAAAATAAAAAATCAGAAACCTTATTCCTTTGTTTGGACATGACTAATTGTAGATAGCAATTAAGGTGCTCAATTTCACTCTAGAATCTGTTGAACTTTCTTTCAACCAAAGCAAAAGTGGGGCCGTTTACCGACATACTTAACAGACAGATCCCAAGGAAACCCTGCTCCGCTGAACTGCATCAGATCTCGTGGAGTGATGCTCTTCTCTGAGTCATTTAGCCAGCCAAGGATACTAGAATGCCTTCTGGAAGAAATCTAAACCCAACATCTGACTTCTGACCACTTGTGGTTATTGAAAAGTCTCGTAGGGCTTTGTGAAAGAATTAAAGGGAAGAGATGCTGAATTTCATTGTCCTGGCCCAGTTCCAAGTTTGATCATTAGCAGTCCTCTCCTTTGTCTGCCATCTCACTGAGATGTGCCATCCCACAGTCCCTGCTATAAACAGCTGTCCACTGTTAGCTGAGTGAGCCAAAGAGCCAGCAAATTCCCCTCTGGGGAAGCTGCATTTCAAGATAAATACTTTCTCCACATCTATTGGTAAATTACCGAGGTTTACCTTGGAGAAAGGTGTGGTTTTCCAGGGCGAATAAGGGCATGATTATGGGGAGTTAAAAATTACTCACAAACCTTATTTTGTCTAAACGGTGAACAAAGAGGACTGGCATTGATCACAAAGGGGCCCTCGGAAGGAGGAGTCCAGAGGAAATATAGTTTCGATTCTAACATTTCTAACATTGATGTGGGAAGTGCTATTTGCCACCAAAATTCATTTCTTCAAGTCCAAGGCATATATACTAAGAACAAACAGGCAGGTAACTTGGTAACCCAGAAGACACAGCAAAATTCACCCTCTGCCATCTGAGCTTTGGCGTCTGTTGGACACATCTGGGCACTCACTTTAATGCCTCCCTCTCTTTCATTCAACACTTAAGGCATTTTAATTTAAAAATATCCACATTCCTAGTCCTTTCAACCCCAAATGTCTCCTAATACAACAACTTCCAGAATAAATCCTGCTATGTTAATTTTTTTAAGCTTAAAAAGAGCATTTTCACTTGGAAACATCGAAGATATCCTTTAGTAAGTGAATGGATATACTGTGGTCCATCCATTCTACAGAATGTTATTCAGCACTGAAAAATGAGCTGTCAACCCGGGAAAAGACATGGAAGAACCTTAAAGAAATCACTAAGTGAAAGAAACAACCTGGAAAAGGCTGCTAATGTGCTATATGATTTCAACTATATGATGTTCTGGAAAACGCAAGACTATGTCTGGAAAAGACATTCAGGAAAAGGAAGAAAAGAAATCAATGTTGCCAGGGATGAGGGATGGAGGATGAATAGTGGAATACAGGGAACTTTTAGGGCAGTGACACTGTTCTGTATGCTACCGTAAGGGACATGTCATTATACATTTCTCAAAACCCACAGACTGTACAACACACAGAATGAACCCTATTGTAAACTATGAACTTTGGTTGATAGTAATGTATCTATTGGTTCATCAACTGTAACAAATGTACCACACTAATACGAAATGTTAATGACAGAGGGAAGGAGTATATAGGAACTCTGTACTTTCTGCTCCATTTTCCAGTGAACCTAAAACTGCTCTAAAAAAGTCTATTGAAAACATATAACATTTCATTTTTGGTTTTCATGTCGTAAGGAATGGAGACTCACTCAACGTCTCAAGTAACAGGAGATTTTTTTTTTTTAAGTTTTATTTTTTGAGGGGGAAACTACAAACTTTTTCATAGTGGCTACACCAATCTGCAGTCCCACCAACAGTGCACCAAGGTTCCTTTTTTCCACATCCTCACCAACACGTGTTGTTTGTTGATTTTTCTTTTTTTAGGCGAGGCACCGCTTGGTTGACCTCACAGATCGCAAGGACCTCATCAGCTTACAATCCCTTATTTTTTTACGCCTACAGCACCTGGTCTTCCTAGGTGGTCTCCCATCCAAGTACTAACCAGGCCCGCCCCTGCTTAGCTTCGGAGATCAGACGGGATCAGGCTCGTTCAGGGTGGCATGGCCGTAGACGTAACAGGAGATTTATGTGAGAATGTTCCTGCAAAGGAAGGACCAGGCAACTCTGAACCATGTGACAGAAGGAAAAGCGGTGCCTAGAAGGCGGGGCCACTGGAAGGCCAAGTCCCCTGGCTCCATCACCGCTGCGGTCAGGGGCCCACTATTCTCACCTCTCCCACGAGCTGGCCTCCTCACCCTTTCCCGTCTAGCTTTCCTTCACTTCAGAGTGTCTGCTTTCTCATAATTTTAACTCCCTCATAATCGCGGCTGCCATGTGGCCTCTCATAGCCTCTCTGGTGTTTCTATAGCTTATGACTGATCAGCTACAGCTGCTTCGGCTGACTGCATCATGACTTTAGTATTTCCTACTTCAAATTCCCGAGTGGGAGAAACCTCATTGGCCTAGTTCATCATTTTAGGCCCAGCCCTGTCTTGGTCTCTGGGCCCCTGTGGGGTGCAAGCAGCAGCAGAGGGGCGAAGGCTGTACTGCGGTGCAAAACCCCAGTGCTTAGGGCAACTGCTTCCTAGGAGCCTGGACAGGGCCACCTCCCTGTAGAAGGGCCCATGGGTGTGCCAGCATTCTTGATGTGCCTAACACGGCAGTTTGTAAATAGCTTGTGTCAAAAAAATGACAAATAAAATTGAACCTTAGCGACCTAAGTATTTCAATTCATTTTTAAATAGTTATCTTTACAAGGGACATTCGACCTCTCTTAGAAGATCCAAAAGAAGCAGACCTTAAGTTATAGAATGTTCACGTTCTCTTGATCAATAAAAATTCTGTAAGGATGATCCCTGAGACACCTGCCCCAAAAGCCTTCCAACCAACCTCCAGAAGAGCACCCCTGACCTTCAAACTAACAGCGAATTCCCACTGCACTCAAGGAGAGGAGGGAGAAAGACACGAGACACTGTGATGGATCTCTGCCTCACACCGAAGCACCCTCACCCCTTCCAACCTAGTAATAGGTGACTGATTTTAATCCCAGGGTGAAATAGTCCAGAGTTAGTGAACCAGGGAGAGGTGACAAAGTGACTTTCTCCCAGGACACAAAAACTTTAGCTAAGTGATTACCACAAGTACAGGAAATGAATTTCAGTCTCTATAATTAAGAATAAAACAGAACAACAAAGAAACTAGTGAAAGCAGCAGGCTCACAGATCATGGGCAGGAGAGGCGAAGACATACGACTAAACCAGCCACAGAGCAAGATACTCTGGGAGAGGAAACCAAACGATAGCTACCCAGTTGGATTTTAGAAAATCTTTTATAAGAGTTATACCTCAATAAAAAAAGAGATATTTTTAATTTTACAGAATTTTTTGAAAAACTACTTGTAAGTACCTATGATAATGTATTAATGAAAATGCACCCAATCTAGAAATCAAAAAGTATGGGTTAAAGACACAAATGTGAAATGCAAAACCAAAGAAATTTAGAACAAGATATATGAGAAGTTGTTGAGCAAGGCTCAGAAAGCACAAACTATTCAAAGACACATTTGACTAATATTAAAGACTTCTTATGATAAGTTATATCAAAATAAAAAAGTCACAAATTGGGAAAAGATCCTAGTTTCCATAACCATGAAAGGATTAGAGATCAGAATGCATAAAGAAAGCTTATAAATCTATGTGGAAAAGACTAATAACCCAATGGAAAAATGGGTCAGAGGACAAGAACAGGCAATGTGCAGAATCCGTACGTCCAGTAAACAGAAAGAGATGCTTCATCTCTCATGTCTTAATTCTTGACGGTTTCAGCAGACACAGAGATGATCCTTCTAACAACTTAGCTTCTTTCGTGTGTGTCTGTCTGTGTGTTTTAGTTGTGGTAAAACACACATAACATAAAATGAACCATCGTAACCACTTTCAAGTGCACAATTCAGGAGTTGTGCAACCGATCTGCAGAACTTTTTCATCTTGCAAAACTCTACGTCCATTAAACAAGTCCTCATTCTCCTCCCTCCCTGCCCCTGGCAACTACCCTTCTCCTTTCTGTCTCTGAGTCTGACGACTTTAGATTCCTCCCATGTGGGAAATCAAACAGGACTTGTCTCTTCGTGACTGGCTTATTGCACTTGACATGATGTCCTTATAATGAATTACTCGCTATGGCCGCCATAACGAAGGACCACAGACAGCATGGTTTAACAACAGACACTTATTTTCTCACAGTTCTGGAGGCTGGAAGTCCAAGATCAAGGCGCCGGCAGTGCCGGTGTTCCCTGCGGCCTCTGTCCTTGGCTTGAAGATAACCGGCTCCTCCCTGGGACCTCACGTGGCCCTTCCCATAGGTGCGCATCCCTGGTGTCTCTTCCTCCTCTTACGAGAAGGCCAGTCCTATTGGACTAGGGCCCATTTTTGTGATCTCAATCACCCTTAATCACTTGCCTACAGGTCCTATTTCTAAAGACAGTCACATTAGGTGTTAGGGCCTCAGCATCTGAATTTGGGGAGAACGCAATTCGTTTATAACAGCCCTCGAGCTTTATCCGTGCTGCCACATGTGTCAGAGCGTCTTTCCTTTGAAGTCTACATAGTGTTGCATTGAGTGTACATACCACATTTTGTTTATCCATCCATCTGTCAATGGGCATTGGGTTGCTTCCAATTTGGGGCTATTGTGAAACATGCTGCTAGGAACATGGTGTAAAAATGTCTCTTCGAGGCCCTGCTTTTTTTAGGTATATTCCCAGATGTAGAATTGCTGAGTCATATGACAGTCCTATTTTTAACTTTTTGAGGAACCCCCATACTGCTTTCCCCAGCAGCTGCACCATTTTACGTTCCCACCGACCGTGCATGAGGGTCCCCATTTGTCCACATCCTCACCAGCACTTTGTCTTATAGCTGTCATCTAATGGGTGTCAGGTGATATCAACAAGTTAGCTTTCTGAACTTGAAATTCTCTCTGCCAGTGGTCTTAGTCTCTACCTTGACCCCAAACTTTCTATTTCCCAAATCCGCCACCTCTCCCTAATCCAACATCAGGTGCTGCATCCTCCAGCGCCAGCCTCTAGCTGCTCGGTCATTCCTCCATCATCCAGATCCAGCAATACCTTGACCGCGGTGGAACATCTAACCCATTGATCCCTCCATCCCTTCACTGTCAAGGACTGTCTAGGTCCTTAAATTCAGAGGAACCCGCCCCTTTGTGACTCTAAGGAGATGAATCTAGAGAGAGAAACAGTCGATGCTCGCTTGGGTTTTCACTGCTGCATTTCTTTCGCCTTAACATTCTAAACTGCTTGAATTAATATGGCGGAACGAAAAATAACTGTTTAGCTTAAAGACACTCAAATACATCAATTCAATTTCTGTTTTCTCATGTCAAATGAGTGTTTCTACATCCTGTAATGCTTACATTAATTAGTGTTAATACAGATTAAAATAGACAAATAAATATCAAGTACTCAAGCTTCAGGCAGTGTTTCATTCTCTCTCTCTAGCCTCTGAGTGCTGGAGACCACATGTTCAGTCCTCGATCTTTTCGCTACCCACACTCAGTCCCTCATTGATTTCGCTCACTGTCATGACTTTAAGGACCATCCAATCGCTGATGATTCTCAAACGTACGTCTCCAACCCAGACCTCCCTCCTAAAGCCCAGACTCACAGCCAAATGCCAACTCAGCATCTCCACTTGACTAATAGGTACATCGAATTTAACATGTCCAAAATTAAACGCCTGCCCCACCTGGGGTCTTCCCCATCAGTCACTGGCAGCTCCATCCTTCTAGCTGCTCAGATGAGAACCCGGTCACGGTCATCTCTCACCTGGGCTATTGCCGTAGTCTCCTAAATGCTGGCCTCCCTTCTTCTACCTTTGTCCCCCTGGGTGGTCTCTTCTCAACACGGCAGGCAGGAATCCTCTTAGAGCATAGGTCGGATCGTGTCGCTCTTCATTTCAAAACCTCACGATAACTGTATCAGTCAAGATGACCGAGGTTATGCTGCAGTGACAAACAACCCCAACATTTCAGTGACTTGAAATGGCAGTCACGTCTTTTCCGGGTGCCATACCCCCATCTCGGGCAGGCAGTGGGCCTCGCTCATCACCGTCATCTCAGGGCACCATCTGGAGTGTTTCTGGTCACCTTGGTGGAGGGGTAAAAAGCTCTAGAAGATTCATCACTCGTAATTAAATGTTCCTAAAATGAAATCTCAAAGCTCAGTGGCCAGAACTGGTCACATGGCCTGATACATCCCTTCGAAAGCCAAAAAGTGCTCTCCTGCCCTGCACTCAGGGGGCAGAGAGCCGGATGTGTTTGGTGACCTGCGAGCCCAGATCAGAACCTGGCACAAGGTAGGGGCTTAGGAAGTATTGGTTGAATGAGCAACCTCACTAGCAGTCAGTAAAACGCAAACTAAACCCACAAAATACTGTTTCATGCACAAGAGATGGCAAAATGTACAAGTCTGACAACAGCAAGCCCTGACGAGGACGCAGGGAAATGGAATTCTCCTGCACTTTGGAGAGAGCAGAAATCGGCACAACCACTTCAGAGAGCTATTTGGCACTCGGCGGTCAAGAACTGTTTCATTTCAGCGATTTCGCTTCCCAGTATTTACCGTGGAGAAACTCTTCCGCACGTACCCGAGGAGACACGCACGAAGATGTTCATAACAGCATTGCTTATGAGAAAAAAAAATTGAAAATTACTAGAATTTCCATGGGCAGGGCCGTTAAAAACTCATTGTTGTATACAAGAGAATATCATACATCCGTTAAAGTAAATTTAATTTGCATGTGTTACCTTCTAATCCACGTGTAAGGAGCTTGGAGGACACTCGTTCACAGCACCACAACAAAAAGAGCCCGAACATCAACAACGATTCTTAGATCCGTCAGAGACCTGAGCTCAAGGGCAAACAGCTGCCCCCAAACTTGGAGAGGTGGGAAGGTAGGTACAGAGCTTCACAGCCTACCTGAGCAGCGACCTCCAAGGGGACCAGGGGACTGAGTGTAGGTAGAGAAACCTCCAGGGTGGGGAACCTAGGCTGCAACTGATGAATTGCCAGAGGCTCCGTGTGGACAGGTTTAGAATTAAAAACTCTAGGGGACCAGTCGTGGTGGGAGCGGGAGGGGGCACACTTTTGTGAGTTTTACCTCCAGGAGCCCTAGCCGGTTCTCACGGTAAAGACCTGAGAAAATCCCCTCACGTCTCTAGCGGGGGCAGGGAAAGGAGCTGTTTAGAATACACCCCCAGCACTCTGTTGTTTGTAAGAAGTCATGCGCTCTGGAGAAGCGACTTCACCAGAGCCTAACTGACCTGGGGGAGGGAAAGCCCCAGCCGCTGCGCCTCTAGCCTTCCTGTGTCACCTGAGCGGGTGAAGGAAGCCAGAAGCACTGGTGGGGGGCACAGCCCACGGGCACAGGCTCTCTACGGAAGGAGCCCTAATAACCTACACTACACATGTCACAGTTTAACTACAGAAAGTGAAAAAACAAATAAAAATCTTGAAAGAAGCCAAAGGGGGGGGGGACTTACCTCTAACAAAGCAAGGAAAGAATTACATAGAACTTCTCTTTGGAAGCCATGTGGGCAAAAAGAGAATGGCATGAAGTATTTAAAGTGTTGGGGGGAAAAAACCAAAAACACCAACTTAGAATCCTGTAGCCAGTGAAATTATCCTTCATAAGTCTAGGAGAAATGAAGACTTTCTTAAACAAGCAAATCTTGAAGGAATGTGTTGCCAGTAGACCTGCCTTGCAAGAAAGGTTGAAAGAAATTCTTCAGAGGAAAGAAAAATGATATTGCTTAGAAATGTAGGTCTACACAGAAAGCAAGAGCATTAGGGAAGGAATAGGTGAGGGCAAAATAGTTCACATTAGTGACACCAAAAAAGATAAAGAACGTAATGTTGAAAGAGAAAAGCAGTTTTCAAAAAGACATTTATACAATGATGCCATTTACATGAATTATAAAAACATACTAAACAATGCTCTATTATATAGAGATAATAAAAATATAAAATATTCGCTAAAAAGAGTCAAACCAACTTCGCCCTCTGGGGAGGGTGGCAGGAATGTGGTAAGAGGAGAATCTTTGGCTGTATTTGTAGCATATTATTTCTTCTAAAAATATCTGAAGCAATTATGAAAAAACATTTTCAAAATCTATCATCTATCATTTTAAAAAACGTTTTTAAAAATATTCAGAAAACAAATAGTAGCCAGATGATCCTTACGATATTACAAAAAGCCACGCTCTCTGCCTTCTCCATATTTTATAAGACAAGTTCCAGCATGCAATTTACAAGGGCTTTCATCACTTGATTTAAGTTTAGCAACATTAGTGAAGTGACAAGTGCCCTTTGCCCAGTAAACAAAGGTTCCGTGTGCTTTTCAGAGGATCTCATATTCTCAAAGCTGAATTTAATTGGATTTAAGATTCAGTTCAGCAAACGGCTCTTTGAAATGGCCCCCTGTTCAGTGTGGAGAAAATTTTCATCTGCCTTCCATCCCCATGAAAAGGCTTTCGTATCAGTGCTTCTGATCACACTGGATGGACTGTTGACAGCCAATACCTTCCGTGTATATCACTTTTTAAAAAATTGATATTTTGATCCTTGGATGATAAATATAAACATCTACAAATCAATAAAATAGTATTCGTGAAAGTAAACAAGAAATACATCCATGATCCCATCTAGTCAAGTCTATTAGTGCTGAGCTAGACATGCAGGGCGGCGTAAACATACAAATATCATTAAATGCAAGGTGAGAAAAATACAAAGTTAACAGAAGCCAAGTATTTCAAACTCATTAATATTCACCTAAGAATCTTACAATGTTTCACCAGCGTAGAGCCCTCACAGTCACCTAATCAGACTCTGGTCTCAGAATCTTAAATATTATGGGTGATTGTTTTGGGTTGAATTGTGTCCCTCAAAACAGATATGCTGAGGTCCTAACCCCTACTCCTCAGAATGTGACCCCGTTTGGAATCAAGACCATTGCAGAGGTTATGAGTTAAGTGGGGACGAGCTCATGCTGGAGGAGGGTGTGCGCCTAACCCTATATGACCGGCATCCTCATAAGAAGGCGTGTGAAGGACAGAGACTCGGGGACATGCCACACACGGACAGAGGCAGACACTGGAGTGACGTGTCTACACGTCAAGAAATGCCAAGGATTGACAGCCATCACCAGAAGCCAGGCGACAAGCATGGAACAGGTTCTTCCTCAGAGCCCTCAAAAGGAACCCACCCTGCCGACATTTTGTTTTTGGACTTCCAGCCTCCAGAAATGTGAGACAATACATTTCTGTGGTTTTAAGCCCCCCAGTTTGTGGTACTTTGTTACCGCATCCCCAGAAAACTAACACAATGACCCAAAGAGCTTTCGTTTGGGTGGCTTTTATCTCCTGATTCTTGGGCATTCGGTGTTTTTGAAACACAAGAATATACAAGCTCACGCTCCATTAGCTGCCAAAGCAATGACGTCATCTCAGGTCACAGAGCCACTGGAGCACACCCCTGCACACACTCGTGACAGGAAGAGAGCGACAAAGGCAAATAACGGTACGCTTGTTGTGAAAATAGTTTTGACCTTGTGGGTCCCCCCGGAAGGGTTCCAGACTTCACTTTGAGAACTGCTGACTAATCAAAACCCTTTTTTTTTTTTACAATAAGGAAACTGAGACTCCAGGATGGGAAGCGGCGTCTCCTAGCCTTGGCCTTACGGGAGGCCCGGTTTCCTGGCTCCCCTGCAGAGGTTCCTAAAGTCTCGGGAGCCACAGAACAAGGGCATAGAGACGGGGCAAAGGCCAGCAACTGGTGTGAAACCTACTGGTTTCGACACCGCACTGGACCGCATCACAGATGAAGCACAGGGCCTTGCACTGCTTGTGAGCAGTAAAGAGGGCGGGCCACATTCTAAGTGACTGGAGTAAGCTCTTATCCCCAGCGTCTAAGGCAACGTCTGATTCTGATGGCGAAGACTCACAGGGTGCCCGTGACCTTGAAACTGTATGAAGGAAATGTGAGCGTGCGTCCGAATGTGTATGCACGTGTGTGAGCACCTGACACACGCCTGATATTGGGGAGGAGGCTCCCTAGCGCTCATCGGGTTTTCAAAAGGGGGTCCGTGACCCAGAAGAAGACTGCAAACCATGGCAAGAGGGAACGTCAGCCAAGGGACGCCTCTGTGTGTGTGGGCAGCCAAGTCAGGCTGCTGCTCCCTGTCCTGCCTCCGGGGCAAGGCTGTGGCATGGTTCTCCTCTGAGGCACGGGTGGGACCTCCCTCAGCCTTGAACTTGTCACTCCGCTGTCTCATGACATGAAAACGGATGTGCACGCAACAGCCAATTCACTGACGAGTCGCGTGAGGAATCACCTCCACCTGTGGGAACCATCACCTAACAGAATAATCCAGAGCTGGAAGTCCAGGGAGGAACCAGGAGGCAGAGAAAGGTTTTGTTCTTTCCTTCTCTCGGTTTGGCCCAGCAGGACCAACTGTTCATGTGAATATGAACACTCTAACAATGACATTTAAAATTTTAAATATTTTAGTACTTGAACATACATGGTATGGATTTTGATAGACTAAACTCAACTCTAGGGAACTTAAATAAGATTTTTCTAATTGGAAATCAACAGTAAAAAACCCAGAAATATATGTATCTGAGGAAAAAAATATATATGAGAGAAATAAAATCTGGTCTTTTCTCTTCTATTATCTAAGGTTCAATTTCATGATAACCTGCTATTTCAGTTGTTTGTCTTTGCATGTTGATGTGTATTAATCAGCTGCATTTCCCCAAATCACATTATTTTTGGAGGATTCTCAGCAGAGAAAATTAGCAGATTGATTTCTCATCTAAACACCAAAAATATGCAGCAGGAAAAAAAAAAACAATTTGAAAAAATTTCAGTTGCACAACTGTTTGAAATAACTCGTCACTCATTGTTGTCTATCTCGTGGCACAACAGCAAGTTGCCACGCCACTTCAGGCAGAGGAGAGTCATCTGCCAGGAAGTGTGTCGGTCCACCTTGGAACTCGCCAGTGCCGAAACGGCTGTGGCTGACGAAGAGTTCCCCCTGTGTGAGACTTACCTGCATCTCCCCCGCCCCCTCCCCCCCGGTAAAATATCATGGTTTAAGGAAATTATTTTGGTCTGAGTCCAGAACAGTCTCTGCATGATATCATAGAATTTATAGGTTTTCCGACAGGTGCCAAAACCATTAAGACGATACTTCACGATCGTTATGCGCCCACGGACTACGGTCGTCTCCGTTTTACAGTTCATTATTTAACAGTGCTTATCAAAAGGTTAATGTCTTTGTAGGATCATTTGGCGCGTTCTCAACTTGGCTAATTGACAAATTACTTCACGAAGATCTTTGTGTCACCATTATTTGTGTACAAAGATCTGATTCAGGATGTGAATCCTTAGATAATTAAGGCTCCACTGCTTTAACCAGATACCTTTCAGTATTTCCTTCCTCCGAATGGTCACCACCTTGTCAAGTCGAGGCGATGCATGTTTGTAATCTGGCAGACTGGTTTTTAAAAATCATTTTCCCTTCATTATAAATCTCAGAAGCCAGTCATCTAAAGTTATCTCCTTGTCATTAATGCACATCAATAAGAGGCTTCATATAAAAAAAAAAAATGGAAGCTGAAGAAAAGGAAAAAATATTGAAAGACATTTTGCATAGTAAAATACCTTGCGTTTTCAGTGAGACTAATCAAATGCACAAGAATTTTAAAAGGATCATATAAATGCAATAAATCATTGCAAAGACTAAAGTGCATTTAACATCTATACTGTTTCCTGCTGTTCCCTACACTGAGGACATCCACTAGGTACGCTAGCCAGGTCATCGAGATTCTGGCCCACAGTCCCTTGTCAATCCGTCCCTTCCAAAGAAACCCAAGTTGGCTTCTGATGCTCATTAAAAAGAGCAGAGTATTTCTTTCATTCACATCTTAACCCAAAGTTCAGACCGCTTCACGTGTTCACAAGGGCTAGAACAAACGTCGGAGCTATCCAGAATAACAATAACAATTTGGTCCTTCACCAAATGGTGTTCTCTTCCTCTGCACAACGTTATCCTGGGAGCGGAGCATCGCTCTGGGTGTGGGGAGCGGCTGGGGGGCCCCTGGTGCTCTGCGTTTCACTAAGGGCCTGGCCATGTCGCCTCCTTCTGAGGCTGGTAAGTAAGCTGCGCTGCATTTCTGAGGACAGATTCGAATGGGTCGTCTTGACTTACTTCAGTCCAGCACTGTGATTTTTCCAGTGTAGACGTGGATGCATGGCCCAATGGTTAATCGATCATTATTAAGCCAGGGATTAGAGCAGGAAGGGTCCTTCCAGACAAAGTATTTCTTGACTAGGACTCTCTGAGGGCGAGTGGAGAAATCAACGTCAGATCTTATTTCTCACCATACACACAATAAAATTTCAGTTATTTAAAGGGTTAACTACAACGAATAAAAATATTTAAACCTGGGGGGCAGGTCGGGGACTGCTTACCTCTTCAGTCTTCCAACCTCCGAAAGCTGAGCCGCTCCAGGCCCCGGCCTCAGCCTCCTCTCCCCTCTCGACACTCACGGCTTGGGTGCTGCATCCGCACTCACAGCTTTACATGAAACTGACCTGACAACTTCCACATGCGAGCCTCCGGCCCAGACCTCTTCCCGGAACTGCGCACTCGGAGACTGACTCACCTACCTGGACGTAGTGCGCATCTTACACTTACCGGGGCCCAAACCGAACCCCTGCTGTCCCCCCGCCGACCCCCACACTGGCCCCTTCCAGGCGTTCCAGCCCCAAACCTCAGAATCAGCCTCGATGCTCCTCTTTGACACACCCCGCATCCCACCTGTTGGCAAAGACTGTGTTCAAGGTGGATCCAGGCTCTGACCACTTCTCACCGCGTCCAGCGCTCCTGCCCTGGTCCGGAACGCTGTCGCCTCTCACCTGGATTATGGTATGAGCTTCCTCTGACAGTCTATTTTCACTAGAGCCACCAGAGCGATTGTTTTAAAACTTAAGTCAGATTTTTCGTTCCTTCCCTCAAACTCCCCTCGCCAGTTCCCAATCCATTCAGAGCAAACCCAGAGGTTTTGCCAGAGGCACACGAAGTCCCACAGGACCTGGCCCTGCATCTTTTTCTTCAGCCTCCTTCCCTACTACTCTCATCCTGGCTCATCTTGTTCCAGCCACATGGGCCTCCTGCTGGTTATTCGCACAAACCTAACTTGCTAGGTTTGGCTCCCTGGGACGCTGGCATTTGTCACCCTCTGTCTGAAGGGCCCTGTTAGGGGTTGCATTCTGTCCTCCCAAGGTACTACTCTGAGTCCTAGTCCCAGCACCCGTGAGTGTGACCGCACTTGGAAATCGGGTCTTTGCAGACGTCATCGAGTTAAGAGGAGGTCACACTGGATCGGTGGGCTGTAAGTCTGGTGCATGGTGACCTCACGAGGAGAGAGAAATCCAGACATAAAGAGAAGACGCAAAAGCAAGTAGGCCTCGTGGTGACAGAGGCAAAGATTGAGGTGGTACAGCCACAAGCAAGAACCAGCGGAAGGCCGGCGACCACCAGAAGCCAGCACAGGCGGGAAGGACCCTCCCCTAGTGCCTTCAGAGGGAGTGTGGCCCTCCCGGCACCTTGATTTCGGACTTCCAGCCTCCGGAACTGTAAGAGAATACATTTTGGTTGTTTAGGCCACCCAGTTTGTGGTCATTTGTGACGGTGGCCCCGGGAAACTAATACAGCCCTCCCCGCCAGATCAGATGCCTCACATTGTCACTTTCTGAGAGGCTGGGGTTGGGGGAGGGCTCCCAGGGCTAAGCTGCTCTGCTCCACAAAAGCTTCTCGGGTCACTCCCAGCCCCATTCTTCCTCCCTGCCCCAGCCCAGGGGACCCGCACAGTCCGGCGGGGGCCGGGGACCACCCTTCTTTCTCCATCCTCTTTCCGATTCTCTGTGTGACATAAACTCTGCTCCTTCCCGAGGCTTTTGCTGTTGATTCCCAACAAAGGGGATATTGACTCCTGGCTTCTGTATGCTTGCTGTACCTCTCAGCCTCTTGAAGCAACGCGGGTGCCTCCTCCGGGGGAGAAGTTGCCAAGGACGTGGGTAAAAGAAAAGCACAAACGTTAATGGTTCAAGATTTTTCAAGATGTTCTCCTGCTCCATTAACTAGCGGGCAAGTCGGGTTCTCCAGAGCACGGTGCTAGAGAGAACACAGACCTTAACCCACTTGTGACTAGTGGCCTCCTTCCTGCTCCTCCCTACACTCGACCTCTCAGCCAGTCCTCCAGGATAAAGCAGCAAAAGCGGTAGGAGCCAGTGATACCGACGAGTAAGTAGGAGCAGGTAACGTAATGCAGGAATAAGTTTCTGCCCTGCAAAGGGCTGAGCGACTGTGAGTCAGGCCCGCTGCTATAATGGGCCCAGAATGTCACCATCCCAGCTCTGCCATTCACATGGTGGCATTTCTGGGTAGAGCCACTGCCTCACACCCCTCCCCCCCAACTGTGGGCTGATGACTCAGGTGGCAGAGGGTTGGTGGGAGGCAACAGATGGGAAGCTGTGAAAACCGGTTCCAAAGACCAACAGAGGGACAGAGGCTGTCCTCAAGGTGGACATATTCCAGGAGCAGACGCAGAGGGCTCAGCAAGCCAGGCCCCTTTGAGTGACAGGGAACCAAAGGGCAGTCACTTTTTTTCTTATTGAAAAATGGTTCCTATTACTATGCATTATGCTCTGCGATTAAAGTTCTGTAGGAAACTGAAATAAGCATAGCAACAACGAAGCCTGCAGTGAGTTTTTGCAGGAAGAGAAAGGAGAGGTTGAGAGGGACGGTTGGAGGGACCGGTGGTGGCTTTATTCACAGCTCCAGGCAAACCAAGTTAGAGCCACTGGGAAGCAGGAGAGATGGGTCACTTGCACCTCTGCGGACCATAAAGAAACCAAGCCGGGTGCAGAGGTGTGGTGGAGGAAGGTTATCCATAAGCAGGTCAGCCACCGACCGGCAGCACACCCAGGGCCCCAGGGGAGAGACGGTGGCTCCCTGAAACCAACATGCTGCTTTGTCCACATGCTGCAAAGACGTCGGGCCCCCTTGGCTCAGGTCTTCCCAACAGGAGCAGAGGGCCAAACGGAGGTACCCGCTCTCAGCTGTGCTCAGGCCCCAGAGAGAAATAAGTCATGTTTTCAGCTGAGGCTCAGAGCAGTGACCTGGCCAAGGTCATACAGCCAGGAGGAGGCAGGAGTCACAGCTCTGAAACAGTGAGTGTGGGTGTTTTTGCTGCTTATTATCCATGTCCTCTCTTTCTAGTCACGGCACCCCAGTCTTCCCTTGGGAAGGGCCCTTCCCAATTTTAGTCCCTGTTGTTGAGTGGGACTAACGTGTCCTCAGATTCTCGGGGTGAGCTTGTGACCCAGGCCTAACTAACCATCAGTGATTTCATCCCCCTTGGCTACAACAATTAATTCAAGGATGGGCATGTGATCCAACAGAAGCCAATTAGAGTCTGGCTCAGGATTTTCGCTGAAATAGTTGGAAGAAAATGGGGCTACTCAGATGAACATAAAGAAGTATTGGGGGCCACCAAGCCAGAAGAGCCTGCCCGAGGGTAAAATCAGCACAGAGGGCAGCAGAGTGGAAAGACAGAGTGATACCAAATTCTGGTGAAATTCAGCCTCTGGATCCAGCCGTGCCTGAAGCCACATGCCAATAAAAGTCCCTTTTGGTTTAATTGAATTGCTCGCTGCCACTTGCAAATGAAAAGTCGTGACCCAAGCGGACCCCCAACTCCATGCCTCTCCCAATGCCACGCCGCCATCGGCTGGGTCCACCACGTCCCCAGAGCACCATCCCAACCCCGCCCCCAGGGGCTCGCCCCCAGCAGCCTCACCCTCAGCTTGTCTCTGCTCCAGAAAGCTGTGTTCCCCTTTAAAACCCGGCCCCCGACGAGGTCCCATCCCAGGAAGGGTGCTCAGCAACCAAGAAGGAAGGGGAGCAGGTGGACGAGTGGGAGCTGCTTTGCCGTGGTCTCCTTTGGGTCCTGGGAAGTGTGGGACCCACAGCAGGGCCCAGGATGCTCTCCACGCCTGTCCTGCTGCTTCCTCTCCAGTCACCCTGCAGGCTCTTCATTCTTCTAGGAAGGAGACTAGAGACGAGCGAAATGGAAGCTTCAGGCCACCATCTCAAAGGGGGCAGGCACCACGGACAGGGACCTACGTGTAAAGCTAGATGAGCTTTGTGTGTTGCCATTTTTGTGGTTCCACAGATGTTTCCTTACGTCTATGGAAGAAGGGGGAGGGGGAAGGGGGAGAAAGGAGGAAGGAGGAGAAATCCCGTACAGAGAAAAGAAAACCAAGACAGGGAGCTGGTCCATGCCGGCATCTGCACGAATTTCAGCATCACCACCGCTCTGACAAAAGGCAGCTGCTTTGCCACGGGCTCATGTGTGACCAAAATCGTTTTCGGCAAGAGCCATATCCCGATCTCAAGTGCTGTCTGATGACATGTCACCTCCCGGCCCGCAGGCAGTTCTTGAGGGGTTCTGCTCTTCAAACCTCACGTGCCAACAGCCCTGAGGGGCCCCCATTCCCACCCACTCCGTGAATGGGATTCAGGGTGTGGCAGGATTAGTAAATACAGAGGCTGTCACTGCGACTTTGCAGGCATCAGGACAAAGGACGCTCAGGTGAGCAGGGGCTTATTTTGGGGGGACTCAAACACTTGAGGTCAGTGATTCATTTCAAATCTAAATCTCGGTGCTTCCTGGTCATTTGGTTTGGGGCAACATGACTATTGTGTTCATTGGTGGATTAAGCTGAGCAAGGGGCCTTCTTTCAAGAGGAGGGGGCCACAGCCCCACAATAAGAGTCCCCAAACACACAGCCTCCCTTGAGGTCACAGAAGGGTTGCCAAACCTTTGTTTTTTCAGCTGTCATCTCTCCTTCTGCTCTGGGATTCGGGTTTCTGCAGCGGAGATATATCTAGGGCTCATGGAGGTGGTGGCCAGAGACTTCTAACACCCAGGCTCTTTCTGCCAAATACCCAGTCTGTTCCCTCTGGGGGCTGGCTGGATTTGATGGTGGTGGATAAGACAAAGCCAGCTGTCCATAAAAGCAGGGGAAAGGCATGGACGGGGGTACCTGAGAGAGACCCAAGGATGTGATCACCTCCGACCCCACCTCAGGCTGTCCTTCCACAGATCAGATGTCCAGGCACCCTGCCTTTTGGGGAGCTGCTGATTCTCCCTGAACGGAACCAGGTAAGAAGAGAGAACAGGGCAGAACCAAACTGCATGGCCAGAAACCCGACACAGAGCACCCAGGACACAGGTGCCGATACCCGGGGTGAAAGAGTCCTGTGGAAGCTCTCGCATGGCAGTCTGACCACAGAGGTCCTCCGATGAGCGCTTCTGCCTAGAACCGCTGGCTTCCTTCAGAGCAGGTGCACATGGACGTGGGCCCAGGAAGCGCCACCCCAGCCCACGTCTGCTTGTTTTCTGGCAATGCCGAAAGCCAAGCCGCTGTGCTGGAGGTAAGCCCCGCCCAGGGCCTGTCCCCCCGCTTTGCGTCCTGGTGAGGCTGGGGCAGGCGAGACGGGACCCACGGCTTAGGATCCCAGTGGACAGCGCAGCAAGGGTGGAAGGCGCGTCATTCTGTCCCTCTGCCTGTGTCCTTCTCAATCCCTTCATCTTTCGAAAGACTAAACGAGTCCTCGACATGCATGGAAATGGAGGGAGGGGTGTGCTCCCCAAAAGATTCACAGACACCACAGTGAGCCAGGGAGGAGCTCGCTTTCTGTGTGTCTCTGCCTCTCCAGTTCCTCTGAACCTCGCCACAGCGTCTGCAGTGACAAGGGAGACAGGTGTTGACAAGGACTTGCTGTCCAGGAATTTTCCTTTATCCAGTGACAGCTCCATTAATCTCACTGAGCTTTGCCCAGAGCTCTAGGCTGGCTGTGCCCTGGCTCTGTGAGCCGCAGGGCACGGTCAGCTGAGAAGAGCAAACCTGTGCCAGCCAGCTGCGGCTGGAGAGCCGGGCAGGGAGGCCAGCCAGCCTCCAGGGCCAGCAGGCAGGGCCCTGCAGGCAGGGAACAGGCCAGGAGGCCAAGGAGCTCAGGGCAGCTCTCATAGCGCCCCCTGGTGGCCGAGGGAAGCCTAGCGCTGTGCAATCCCGGCTCCCACCCTCTAGCCAGGACTGATCCAGCCAGCACCTCCTAACAGTGTGTGCCCTACAGCCTCTCCTGCCCCACCTTGGCCCTCGGCCTTCACTTTAGGATGGTGGATGGAGGGGTTGCTCTCCTGAGGGGGTGGGGTGTAGGTGGGAGGAGGGGTAGCTGAAGCTGCACCAGAAGGCTGGAGGAGGGCCCAGGGTCCTTTCTAGCCTGGTGGCCCCAGACACTATGCGTCTGGAGCCCTGGTTCCACGTGGGCACAGACTGGACGCTTCATGCTGACTTGGCAGCTTGTTTCCGGTCCCCGTAGCAGTCTGACAGCCCTGACCGCACTGAAGGGTGCTTTTCAGCTGAGGCAGGGTGCGGGGGCGGGGAGAGGGGACATCTGAGCACATTCTCTAAAAACACCACCTTTCTAACAGTTTTTAAGGTGATATATTGACAAGTGCTATGATTTGGATGAAACGACATCTTTTCAACGAACGGTGCCAGGGCAACTGGCTATCCATACGGGAGAGCTAACACACAAAGACGAGCTCAAATGGATCAAAGACCTAAATGTAAGAGCCAAAACTATTAAACGCAAACAGAAAATAAGTATAAATCTTCGAGACCTTGGATTAGAGGTTTCTTGAAAGTGGCACTAATAGCGCAAGCAAGAAAAGAAAAACTTGGTAAACTGGACTTCAAAATAAGAAACTTTTGTACATCAAAAGACACGAACAAGAAAGTGGAAAAACATACTATAGAATGGGAGGAAAATTTGCAAATCATCTGATAGCATCCAGGAAATACGAAGAACTCTGTAATTCAGCTACAAGACAAGACAACTCAATTTAAAAAACGGCTGAATGACTTGAAAAGACATTTCACCAAAGAAGATAAACAAATAGCCAATAAGCACACAAAAATATCCGACGTCATTAGTCATTAAGGAAATCGAAACCGACGAGCCTTCATACCTACTGCAATGGCCATGAGAAAAAGGTGGAAAATAACAAGTGTTGATCAGAATGTAGGAAAATGGGAACCTTTACAAGTTCCTGGTGGTGGGGGAGAGGGTGGTACAGCCGCTGTGGAGCACAATTTGGTAGTTCTCAAAAATTAAAGAGAATTACCGTATGACTCAGCAATTCCACTGCTAAGTACATGTCCAAAAGAATTGAAAGCAGGGACTCAAACTGATCTTCGTATGCCAATGTTCATAGGAGTATTATTTATAACAGTCACATGGCAGAAACAACCCAAGGGTCTACCATCCGATGACTGGATAAACAAATGTGGTATATCCACAAAACGGAACAGTATCCAGCCAAAAAAAAGAGATTAAGTACTGACACGTGTCTAAACCTTGAAAACATTATGCCAAGTGAAATAAGCCAGATAATAAAGATCAATATTGTATACATAATATTTAGGTGAATTCATAGAAATGCAAATTAAAATAAAGGTCACCGGAGCCCAGAGTGGGAAATGGGGAGTTACTGCCTAATGTGGAGTTTGGGGTAAAAAAGTTCTGGAAATAGATAATGGTGATGGATATACTTAATATCACTGAGTCATACACTTGAAAATGGTTAAAATGGTAAATTTTGCTGTGTTTTGCCGCAATTAAAAAAAATAAAAGCTAGGGTGTTGTCTTGCATAGTAACTTCTTTGTAATAGGATCAGGGGTCCTGGAGAAGCCAGAGTCAGAGAAGCTGCCCCCACTTAGGCCTAAGCATGCAGTCACGTCTGCAGTCTGGTGGCCAAAAGAGGGAGCCCAAAGGTGACTGTCATCAGTGAGAGCCAGTCTCAGAAGTGGTGGCTGTGTGACGGGTGAAGTTGGAGGGTTTTAATTGCTCCTGAATTAATGTGCTTACTTCTCACCCCTGGGGCGCCTGGGTTTAATTACTGTCTTAGGTCACTATGCAAATGAGCTTGCTATCAATTCCTGTCCCGGCGGACAGCAGCCCTGATTAGCAAGCCCTCACACTCACTCTGCAGCAAGAAGGGCAGGGGGAGTGGGGATGCCCCTGGCCAGGCGGCCTCCCATTAAGAGCTGAGGGGCCTAATTAGATGAAGGTGGTGTCTGCCTGCCCCGTTTCTGGGTCTTAGATGAGCTGGAGAGTTCAAGGTTGTGTCTGGGGCATTGCTACTACCTTAAGGCACAGGGAGATCAGCTGTTGATGCCAGAGAAGCCCCGGAGGACCTGAACTCACAGAACCCTTGGGGACAGGATTTTTACAGAAAAGGAAAGTTGGGAACAGCCTGCAAAGCAGAGCATGGAGCAGGGCTGCAGGTTCGGACGCCGCGGAGGGCCCGGCAGGAGTGTGGGGGAGCAGGGAGCTGGGGCCTGCTGCTGCCTTCTCCCATCACAGGCCCAGTGTTGTCCGCTTCCCAATCTGCTAAAGCCCGGAAACTGGAAGTTTTACAAGAAATCTTTCTTTTAGATTTTGACAATTAGAAGTTTTTGAAAACACTGGGTCCAGGGGTTAAGGGTGGAGACTGACTGGGAAGGGGCTCCGGGAATTCTCGGGGTGCTGGAGAGCTTCTCCGTCCTGACTGTGGCGCTGACCACCCAGGCGTATTTGTGAAAGCTCATCACACCGGACGCTTTAAACGGGTGCCTGTTACTGAACGTACATTAAAGGCCGTTAAACCGCGGGTCAGCTCGGCGGGTCCCCATCCTTCTCCCTGGGCTGCTATGCACTTTCCACTCCAATCTTTCCCGTTTGTTTAATCACCACTGAGGGGACTTCTACATGCTCGAAAGACCCCCGCTCCCTTCCTGTGTCCTGTCCCTCCTTAGGCGGGTCTGTCTGTGCCTAATTCATTTCATCCCAAGGAACAGCCTAAGTCGATGCAATCGTGTGGAGTGCTCCCTGTGTGACAACCCGAGGCTGTACTCTTCATTAGCTCCATTTTCCAGATGGGGAAACTGAAGTTCAGGCCTCCCACGGAAGGGCCAGAACCAGAGCCCATCACTGCACAGCCTGCACTGTGGCTGCTGTCGGGGGAGCAGGTGTCGGGACCCCTGCTGCTTGGAGGTGGGCTGACTTGGCTGCATCTCCAGGTCCCAGCACAGAATTCACAGCCAAGAGGCAGGCTCCCGTCACAAACCCCTCCCTGCAACACAGCCCAGCTCCGTGGCCTGTCGGCGGCATTCAGCTGCCATCTCCCAGCCCCAGCCTCATTCATCAGAACAGTACCAGGGCCAAGGTGTTTCGGGGAAAACCCAGCAGCTTCCAGTCTCCTTGCAGGCTTGGCATTCTGGCTCTGCCAGGTCATCGGCTGCCCTGTGCTTCATTTTCTCTGCACCAGTGGTTCTCCGGCTTGGCTGCGCACGGGTCAGCTGCGGGACCTAAGTATTAGTGATGCTTTGGGTTCCACCCCGAGACGGGTGTTCTTAGTCTGGGCAACGGGGGCTTTACAAGCTCCCCCAGGAGACGCTGGCGCACGGCCAACATTGGAGAACCACTGCCTCACGTTTTCAAGTGGTTTTTGTTTGAATGTCAGAGATGCAATAATTTGGGGCTTGGAGGACATGAACGAAATACGTGTTTTGTAGAAAAGCATTTGTAATATAAAGTTAAAAAAAAAGTTAAGTGCAGAGACTATAGACATATGCTGTTTACTTTAAAAACACTCAAAATTCCTGCAAGCCCATGGGATCCGGAAACATGTCTAACCTCCTAGGAGGACATAAACCCCACGAATGGTTTCCTGGAAACTTCGAATTCATGTCACCTGCCCTGATTCAGATGACACCCCCAGGAGGGGAGGTCACCTGGTCTGCAATCCTTCCAGCTTCTACCAATCGATCAGGAATGTGCTTTGTTTCTGCTGGGTCAGAATTTATCTGTTACCTGTCCTTACCCAATAAGCCCCAGCCGGTGGCCTTCTGTGAGAGTGGAGCACCTTTGAAAGAGCTCCTGCCTACACCTGCCCTTGAACCTGAGAGCAACAAATGCCTGTATCTGATAGTCATTGTGTTAAAATCAATGTCAGAAAAGGCTGACCTTAAACCGAGTTTAAAAATACTAATGCCAACTTGCTGCTGCAAGGCTGGGATAAACAAACACTCTAGCAAGACTGTGCCAACTCAACGATCCACTCCGCCCGCTCCCAGAACTAATTTTCCTGTAGAAGCCAGCCGTCAAAACCTGGAAGGGTGGGTGGCTGGGGTGGGGTGGGGGGAGAGGTGGTGGTGGGGGTGTGTGTGTGTGCGCGTGCGCCGCACCTGTCAGTAGGAGGGCTGTCACTGCTGTTACTGGAGACTAAGGACGGTTCGAGACATGAGCAGCTGCAGCATTGACACGGGATGGACTATGACGGCTTTGTGACCTGTCAACTTAACTAGAGTCCTGTCATTCAAACACTGATCCAGGTATCACTTGAAGCTACTTTGCTGACGTAGTTAGAGCCACTCATCAGCTGACTTTAAACAAGGAATTTTCCTGGATGACCTGTGTGGGTCTTCCCACGAGAAGGAAGCGCCCTGGGAGCCAGCACGTCACCTGTACCCATGAGTTCCGTCCTGGTCACCCTCCCTTCTGACTGGCTACCCCATGGATTTTAGATTTGCTTAGCCAAACCCCACAATCACAGAAGCCAATTCCTTGTGATAAATATAATATATATATATATGTGTATGTGCACACACGCGCGCGCGCACACACACACACACGTTCTGCTTGAGTTAAAACCCGACCAAAAAACAATGAACGAAAATGTCCACAAGGGGGCCTCCTGGTCCCAATACTATTCAAACACTTCGTAGACTATCAATTATTTTAGGGGAAGAGAAATAAAATGCTAGGACATCAGACCGCTTCAAGGGCCACTTTCCCTCGGACCGCCTCGTAGCCCGAGCTGATCACCGCGGAGCAGTGCTCCCTGCAATGCTAATGTTTACTCGGCTCTGCCCAGCACAGAGGCTCCAGCTATGTGCAGCTTTCGAGCACTTGAAATGAGGTCAGTGAATTAAATTTTAATTAATCTCAACAGGGTTCCAAGGCCCTCTAGATGACTTCCCTCCCTGGAGCGACCTTTTCTCCCGGGATGGAGGGAATCGACGTTCCGGCCTGCCCTGGATGGCTCGGGATGGCTTGCTTTCCTCCTGCCGTCTCTATGGTTTGATATGGTCAGGTGACCTAGAAGCCACAGCCTTTGAGACCATCTGTAACAGCTCCACATTTGTATTTTCTCCCAAAAGGTGTACGAACTTGGAAACCATCCCGCCTCCCAGCTCTGACCCAACTTCGATTGAAGGACAGGGCGTGCGTCCTCTCACCTGCCTGAGCTGCCCTTCCAAGGTCTTACACAAATGTCTTCAACTCCTTGTCCCCTTCTTGACACAAGCCTCCAGCTCTTGCAGGCTTCCTGCAATGCCCCAAGGACAACACAAGAACAGAGGCATGCAGACTGTCCCCCACACATACACACACACACAGAGTATTCCTACCGGTCACTGAAGCCTTTTTATTTTGCACACAAAACCACTGGGGACCGCACTGTGAACACCTTGGAGATACAATGTGGATACACTTGGCGCCAGGGCCTTGGGAAGCAAGGTGAGAACGGTGATTTGGGCAATCACATGACTACAGAACTAGGGCTTCTAGCAGGGGTCCGGATGGCCAGGTTTGGTCTTTGTAGCGGTTCTAAGGGAGCAGTGAGACCACCACAGGGGTGGGGGCGGGCACCTAACCACCGGAGGCTCCTGCAAGTATCAGCTGGGGGCCTGGAGGTACCCGTGGGGACGCTGAGAGCGGAGGTCTAACTAGCTGACTTGTGACCGCATGCCTCAGAGCTTCGCCTGCCCGGAGCTTACTTGGCCAGGGGGTTTCTGAAGTTCCTGCCGGCAAACTTGGCCTTGCTGCCCAGCTCCTCTTCAATTCTTGGGAAGGAGAGAGGGAGAGAAAAACAGTAGTCTCAACGCAGGCAGGTTTCTCACCTAGAGATGTGGCAGAAACACCCCTCCTCCCAGCAAGTCACGACCCCAGCACCTGCCTACTCTGTCCAACTGACTCTCCAGTCCTAACTGAGCTCCTCTGAGATGTGGGAACGGGCGAGCGTTCCGCTCTCCTCATCTCCACAACTCACGTGGCAAGCTGTCACCTGCTATCCCTTTTCCCCACTGCCCCCATGATGTTTCTGAAGGACAAAATAGAAAAAAATGTCAGGGTTGCTATTTCTTCGAACATACACGTTTTCTAATGAAAAAACTGTTTCTCGACAAAGAAGAGGCATGGGATAAAAGGAGGGGGACTTACGAGCGTGAACACAGCGTCCTGGCGAGACTGAACAGGTGAACGAACTGGGTGGGTGCTGACATTATGGAATGGCTGCTGGCTTGGGGAACTAAACACTAGAGTGGCTATGTTAAAAAATAAATCTTTATTCGAAAGAGATATATACGAAAGTATTTACAGGTGAAATCGTGAAATGTTTTAAAATTCTCAGCAAAAATCACAACGAGAGCGTAGAGACAAGCATGGAGGAACAGTGACAGCCGTTGTATCTCGGTGATGAGAAAAGGCAGATATTCTACTGTTCGCTTTTTTTAATGTTTAAAATTTCCTAGGACAGCTTTAGAAAAAAAGGATGAGATGAAAAAAATATATGAAATAGGCATTTCCCCGCCCCCCGCAACAGTAGAAGAAGTAACAAAGGGGGGCGGGGGCAAATGTCCCTGTCTGGGAGCTTCCTAAGGGCACACTGCGGACACAACCAAGACAGAGGGAACCTCTGAAGGTGCTGAGCAGGGGAAGCCCTGCCGTGTGTCCTGGGGCAATTTTCTTCTCTTTGGACCCTCATTTTCTTGTTTGCAAAATAAGGGCGCTAAATTAGATCATCTCTAAGGCTTTTAATTTTATGATTGTCCACCGGGAGCCTATTCTCTCTCCTGCCAGCAGATGCAGCATTGCACGGACCAGGCTCGCTCAGGGACCATGTGGCAGGGCTCCTCACTTTCTAGGCCCAACTGGGCCCCAGCCTAGCACTGCTTAGCCCCCTCATCCACGCACGGGTGGAGGGCAGCACCCACACACTCAGTGGGCACATCCTCTTTACCTGAGAATCTGGTTGTACTTGGCCAAGCGCTCAGATCGGCAAGGAGCACCCGTCTTGATCTGGAGAAAAGAAAAGGTCAAATTTGTTTATAGTGGGCACTGAATCTTGGTTTTGGGGAGGGGAGGGTGCCAGGTAGACAGGACAGTTTCTTAAGGAGAATCTCTGACCATAGGAAGAAGGGGATCCAAGGGGCATCCAGGACACCCCCAACCCGATCTGTGCCATGAAACTGGGGTCAGAGAGGATGGAGGAGCTCATTCCTGGGGGCCCTCACCTGCCCGGTGCAGAGCCCCACCACCAGGTCGGCGATGAAGGTATCTTCGGTCTCCCCGGAGCGATGAGACACCATGACACCCCACCCATTGGACTGGGCCAGCTTGCACCTAGAAGCCAGGGAACAACGAGATGGCACGACTCCATTTCCCGGGCACAACAGCCCTCTCTGATGCTGCGACATTACCCCTGGCAGGGGACCAGAGGAGGGGCCAGGACCTAGGAGCTGCTACTGTTCGCTCTTAAGTCCAGGGGAAGATGACGGTCCTCGCCCTCCTGTGACCTCACACGGCCCTGAGGACGTCAGCCCTCTAGTCAAGTTTGAAAACCAGGGCTCAGCCTTCCTGAGAGAAGAGAGAGCTATCTCCTCAGACTCATGGTCTCCATGTGAAATTAAAATACAAGTCTAGGGTTACAAAGTGGCCAGAATCAGGTCACAACTGCCCAACGCCGCAGTCCCCTGGGTGCCATCGCTCATTTTAAAAGTTCCCCCTCCCCGAGTTTGAATTGAAGGCCCGTTGCAGTTCCAGTCATGAGGGCTCCCCAACACTGGAAAGGGGCTCTTGTTCAGACTGAGCCCCTTGCTCCACGACAGCTGCTCCCGAGGGCACTTACGCCTTAAGAGACTCGGTCACCGAGCCGATCTGGTTCACTTTGAGCAGGAGGCAGTTGCACGATTTCTCGCCCACGGCCTTGGAGATGCGCTTCGGGTTGGTCACGTGAGATCATCCCCCACCACCTGGATTCCTGCGCTGGCAGTGAACTTGCTCCACGCTTCCCAATCGTCCTGGTCGAAGGGGTCTTCAATAGACACCACTGAGGAAAGAGCCAGGTGCCATCAGTGTGAACCACCCCCCACCCTCGTCTGCTGAACAGCAACCCCACAGCCTCACTTCCCGCCCAGCTCACACCGCCCTCACCTACGGGCAGGAATAGCTCCCCAGCTAACGTCCTAGAAATGCTGCCCTCTCAATTGCTGTGACAGGGCGCCAGTCACCTGCAGCCCTGCGACCTTACACTTACTATGTGGGGCGCTCACCGGCCCGAGTGGTGTGAGCCTAGGGCCACCAACGGAGCTACGAACTGGAGGGTGAAGGCTGGGTTTGCGTCTTGGCAGCACCTTGAACAAGCTGCGTAGCTGAGCTGTGACCCGCAGGGGCTGGGTCACACACTTCCTGGTCTGGAACCTGCCCCCCTCACTTGCTGAATGCCCTCGGGCAACTTGAGGCGCTGCTCTGTGCTGCAGGGCCCTCGCTCATAAAACAGCACTGAGCCCCCACCTCCCCTGCCAGTAGGAGGTGAGCAGAGCCAAGGAGTACCAGCTCACTCTGCGTGACAAAGCCTGCTTTCCTCCTGGTCCAACAAAGCCAAGGCTGAGTCTACTGAGGAGGCTGCTGTGACAGTGACAGAAGGCAACCTCACGGTGTAAATCACTTATCACAGTGTCACTGAGGACCCAGCCCGACTCCTCTGTAGCACCGTGCCAAGCCCCTCATGTACTGTGTGCACCTGGCTTGGAGAGGCCCCTCAGGACGCCCAAGGCTGCAGCCCCCACCCGGAAGCACTCACCTGGGTAGTCCTTGATGAAGGACTTGTACAGATCGGCCAGCTGGTCAGGGGTGATGTACCTGCTGGGGTCATCGGGTGACTTGAAGTCCAGGTCATACTTCCCTGACCTGTAAGAACTCAGACGCAGCCACATCCATGCCGATGACCACCTTGTCGGTATAGCCGGCTTTCCCGATGGCATTCTTCAGCAGCTCCAGTGGCTGGAAGCGAGAACGGCAGCAAGCGTGGGAACCAGGCAGGAAGAGGTGAGGCTTCCCTTTAGCAGCTGCCTAACGGGAGCTTCACAGAGCCCAGGAGGCGCCCTGGCCCTGCCCACCACAGTCAAGGATTCTGGCTGCTTTATAGGCTTTGGGACCAGACACCATCAGTCAGCACCCATACTGCATCACCAAGTGGGAAATTCAATCTTGACTCTAAAACAGGGATCCCCAACCCCTGGGCCACAGACTGGTACTGCGCTGTGGCCTATGAGGCAGGCGAATGAAGCTTCATCATTATCTGCAGCCGCTCCCCAGCACCAGCATCATCGTCTCAGCTCCACCTCAGGTCATCAGGTGTTACTCTCATAGGAGCACCGTCCCTGGTGCTAAAAAAGTTGGGGACCTCTGGGATGAGGCCCTCTGACAGATGTTCCCAAATTTAGTGCCCAGAAATGGCCAAGGTACAATTACAGTGACCAGCTGAGATGAGCTGTCCCATGGAACAGGCTTTAAATAGAGCGAGGCTGGGATCCAAGAGGGAGCAGAGGGGAGGGGAGCATAGGACACCGGGCCCCGCCTCCAGGATCTGCTGCCCAGAGCTCAAGCCCAGCCTCACTTGGCCACGCTGCCCGTAGGGAAAGTGACAAAACCACGTGGCTCCTGTTCTACAGCAAAGACTTTCAGTGTTAGGTTGAGCCATGTGAAAAGGACATTTTTTAATAGGTCAAAATGGCCAAACACCAGCAATTGCCTGCTCCCCAAAGAGCAGGCTGGATTGTTTTCTTTCACTAGGTGCCCTTGAAGGCAACAAAAGATGCTTGGGCCCCTCTTTTCCTTCTAAAGCAAAAAACTCAGCCGTGAATTCTTGTTCTCAGACTTCCCGTACCTTCCACTAAATTTTCACATTGAATTCTGTCCCTAAGAATTGAGAGCAAAAAACAGCTGTGTGAGCACCCCTGTGGGTGAAGAACGAACTAGATCATCGATCACAGTCCTCAGTAGATGGCATCTCCTCAAACACTGAGATTTCAAAGCTTTACCCCCGACAGGGGGACCAAGAATAACAAAACTGCCTCTCCGTGCCATCAGCCACATTTGAACAAACCATCAGGCCGTTCAGAAGTCAAGCTAATAAGAAAATTCCTTGCTATTTTTTTTTAAAGTGAAGTGCTAGCTCCCATGTCCCCCCAAAACTCTGCAGTTCTGCACTGATACTCGAAGGAGGAAAGGTGGAAAGACCAACGCTCCCGGGTGGCAGGTGTGGCAGATCAGACAGAGGTGGGCAGGGCCGCGGAACTCGGGGGTCCCTCCAGAGCCTTTACCTTCCTTATTCTCTAGGATGTTGGGAGCGAACCCGCCTTCATCACCCACGTTGGTGGCATCTTTCCCGTATTTCTCCTTGATGACATTCTTTAGGTTGTGGTACACCTCCGCACCAATGCGCATGGCTTCCGTGAAGTTTGCTGCACCCACGGGGAGGATCATGAACTCCTGCATGGCCAGCTTGTTGCCCGCATGAGACCCGCCGTTGATGACATTGAAGGCCTGCGGGGAGACAGAGAGAAGTCCAGCCCCGGCCCAGAGAAGCCTATGAGCAGCAAGCCCCCGACACCCAACCGCATGGCCACGTGTGGCTATGCAATGCTCCTGGTCTCTTGGTAACTAACTGCAGTCGTCACTGCCAGAGGCGCTCCCTGTTCGAACCACTGGGTGCTCTCAGCGGATGCACGCAGCTCAACACGTACGATTTTCATTCTCCCAACGACCTTATTTAAGACTTGACTTTGGGGGCAGGCAAGTTGAGTCACTTGCTCAAGGTCACCCTTAGCAAATGGCAGACAACTTGTCCACTGCGGAGACCTTCAGAGCTTGCTTGTGGTCCACTGCGTTGGGAGAGTCACAGGTGGACGAGATCAAGATGTGAGTGGCGTTGGGGCCCCATGGAAGTTAATGCTCCCAATTCATTTGGGAAGTCTGAAGCCACTCACCGGAACTGGCAGGATGACCTCAGAATTGCCGGCCAAGTCAGCAATGTGGCGGTACAGGGGCACCCCTTCTCAACGGCTCCCGCCTTGCAGACGGCCAGGGACACTCCCAGAATGGCGTTCGCACCAAATTTAGCTAGAATGCAACAGAGTTAAATTGAGGTATTTCTTTCTCACCGACCTTTGCCTAGCTGCCTTCCCACCTGTACGAGCACCTCGGCTTACATTCTCAATCTTTTCCTCTTTACCATACGTACTTTCCACATTCAAGCTAGAGATGCAAACGGCACTCCACGTGGACTCATCTGCTTTTTCCCCTAAGAGAAAGCTCTTCCTTTGGTGTACGGAACGCTGGCAAATTCCATAAATTGCCTGACTTAATGTAGAAGACAACCCTCTTTCGAGTAACTCTGCAGACATACTGCAGTCACCTGGTTATGCTCCTGATATTTTATAAACGTGATTTAGTAGATGAGGCAAGAGACCACGGATGGTAGTCAAGTTCACCGTCAGGGACACCACCTCTCCCCAAAGGCCTTAAGAGGTCTTCGGGAGACACCATGATCTTCCCCGGCAAAGGTTCACCTCGGGCCACTCACATTTATTTTCCGTTCCGTCCATCTCTATCATCAGTTTGTCGATCTTCTCCTGCTCCGTGACGTTCAGTTTCTACAAGGAGAAGGGAGGATGAGCTGCTTGGGAGACAGTGATGTCACTCTATTTGCATGACCTCTACACACCTGTCATGGAATGATAAAACTTTGGAGCTGTACAAAGTCTAAATCAGTTCTGTGCAGCACATTTGTTTGACAGGCAAAAAAAGGCGGGGGTGGAGAAGGGAGAATCAAGGGAAACAAACTTCAAGAGGAAAAGGGAAACAAAGGTCCCTCCACTTGCTCTCATAGTTCCGGCGCTTTCCAAGCACCGGGAGCCATGTGAACCATGCACAGTATGGTCCTTGTGTCATAAGGTTGTTCTCCTCAGAGACCAAAGTCATATTACGTGTAACATGACGTCTGGTGCGTGATAATAAGGTGTTACCACAAAGCAGGGCGACTTTTTGGATAATAAACAACAGAATTCACTGTTCATGCAAATGAGCTATGCTCTTCAAAGGTGGCTACACACTGCCGTCACTCTTGTGACCTTTGGTGACAGCAAATTCCATCAGTTGATGAAAGAATGTTTTTTAGTAGTCTAACATCATTTAGCAAGAGTTAATGAATGATCAAAATGAATATTTTTGGTGAGATTATAAAGTAATAAAACTGACATCTTGAAAACTGGCTCAAAGTAATTTTTAATAAAATTGGTATTTTAAAAATTTTGAATATTTTATATATTCTTCGTATAAAAACTAATATATAAAAGGAAAATCATCTATAATGCCAATGTGTCATGTTAACAATGTGTCATCTTCTGTTTTTTGACAAGCCTCTTTGGAAGGTCAGGATCTCAAGCAGATGGCTTCAGAGACCAACTCTCACCAAGAGTTCGAATGAAGGATGTTCCCAAGGGCAAAAAAGTCCAGGAGAGCCCTGCTGTGGTTAGTCACGCCAGGTAAGGGAACTGAGGCATGGAGAACAAGGGTGTGTGGGGCGCCCAGGGGACTGGGACGTGGGGTGTGCGTTGGCAGAGCAGTGACGAGAAACTTCGGCTGGGGACCAATTAGAGTGCCGCTGAGGCCAGGCCAAAATAAGCCAGCGGGGAGAGACACAGCCGAGTCCCTCCGCCACCAGTGTGCAGGATGAACTCACGGGGCGGGGAGACTACACTCAGGGACAGAGGAGGCAGCTGTGGCAGCTTTGGGCCTTGAGAAAGCTTCTCCGGCCATAGGTTTTCACAGCGCTCCCATCTGGTTAAGTACCACAGGAGCCATGGCGGCCGAGCAGGTAGGGTTGGTGGGTCCCCAGCCCTACCTCGCCTGTAGCAGCTCTACTTTTATTCTGTTTGATGTATTGAGGTTCCAAGTAAGACTTTATTTAATGGGAGTTCCACGGTTAAAGTTAGTAGAAATACAGTAAATAACTCCACGGTTCATGAAAAGTGAGTCAGTTTCCATGGACACTATGTCCAACACCCCTGGATCTCAACTTCCCAGAGGTCAAGACAGCTGGAGGAGAAAGTCAAGGCCCCACGGCAGCCCCGCCTCCCTGAGCCAGCTCCACGCGCGTAGACGTGCACACGCAGGTGGGTTAGAAACGGCAAAATTATCCTCATGCTGACAGGGCATCCAATCGGCTCCTTCAGCGCTCAGAATAAACGGGAAAGCCCCTGGCCCGGGAGACGCTCTGATGGCACTGATACACATTTGTTACCAGGGGCGAGTCCTACCTTGCTAACCAGGGCAGGTGCAATAGTTTTATTGATGTGCTCAACAGCCTTTGAGACACCTAGAAGGAACAATTAAATCAAATTACTGACATTAATGAAAACAGGCTTGAGCAGCACTGGAGAGCGCCCGCGATGCTAACCCAGACAGAAGCCCACCAAGAGACCTGCGACGGCGCCTCCTGTGAACCCCCACTCCCTCTCCCCCCGAAGTCAGAGGGCTTTCTGGCCCAGTCTGAGTGCTTTATCTAGGACCCCAGGGTTAGAGCCGCATACAGAGCAACCCCCTCAGAATGTCTGAGGGACATTAGTTGGCAAGACCATGCACCAGATGCACCAGCTGCCGAACTAAAAGACGTCCAAGGTCCAACGCATTACCTGCGTGCACAAGGCCGGTGCCAGGAACTCATTAATATACTTAACGGGTCTGGAGACACCTGACCAGTAGAGTGAAAGAGGAGGAAAAAGAAACAGAAGAGAAAGGCTGTGAAGGACACTGAGCGACAGCGAGGAAACAGGAACGAGTTCCCCTCACACGAGCAGGCGCAGCGCGGCCCTGTTTTCGGCAAGTGGCAGCCTGGGCGTGCGCCGCGGTGACTCATGGGAGAGACCCCTGCAGAGTGTGGAGCAGGACTGAGCACCCGGCCCTCCTACAGTGTGTCTGCTGGGACTCTGGCACGGGGTTTCCCAGCCTTATTTCCTGTCTTCCCCCAAACTGTGGTGTGGGCCACAAACCATGGTAATGGTGTGAGATTTTTCCCTTTCCACAAGAACCAATTTCCACTCTAGGGTGATAAGTCCCTCTGGGATTGCAGGGTCCAGCCCTCTGCTTTTCTGTAACTTGGCCACACAGGCAAGAGGTAGATCTGCATATAGCCCGCCAGGGGCCCGCTCAGCCAGAGCGGTGCTTCTGTGAGTCAGTCAACAGATCAACTAACGACTGACCTATAGTAGACCCATTGGCCAGACCTTCCAGATACTTCCTTTTAGACCCTGAAGAGGGCTGATGGCCTGGAAGGCCCCCAGATCCCTCCCAGGAGACTGGCGAGACCTTCTGTTAGGTAAGTTAACATGTCCTCTTATCCTGAGGCTCCCTGGCCCACCTACTACAGAATTCTTGTCCCGAGTTTACAGGTCTAGGAATCTTGGCATCAATAAGCCAGCTCTCCAGCTCTTCCGTGTGCGGGGTGCAAGCTTGTGTGATGCGTGGGCCACACCATTACAAGCACCACACAGTGAGGGGGGCTGTGACAGGCCAGGAGCAGCGGTGGAGGCGTGAAGACGCGCTGCGGCCACGCTCCAGAGGAAGGCTGTGGGTGCCGACTCTTACCCTTCCCCATGTAGCGTGTCTTGTCATTGTCCCGGAGCTCTAGGGCCTCGTAGATACCAGTTGAGGCACCACTGGGCACAGCGGCTCTGAAGAGACCTGGAGAGGAGGGGAAAAATGCTCGCGGTTAAGAAGTACTGCAGCCCTCGCCCACGGCCATTCACAGATGGCTGGCTCACTAGGAAACAGTCACTTCCTCCCACCAACTGGGAGACTCAGATGGTCTGTTCTGGACTTCCAGGATGTCATGATTCTGCAGTGCAGACCCTACAGTAAAAATGAAGAATTTCTTAGCTTAGAGCAGAGCTTCTCAAACTTTAACGTGCACACGTTATCACCTGGGTGTTTTCCGAAACGGGAGGTCGGCGAGTCTGCATCGCTAACGAGCTCAGCAGGCTGGAGCCCGGCCGCAGGTCTGCGGACCACCCCACGCCCAGCGGCAACAGAAACATGATGGGAGCCGCTTGGGGAACTGACATTTCCTAGAAGCTACACTGAAGCGGAAAAAATGCGCTGTCATATTTTACCCAGTGTATCCACTATTCAACCTGTCATCAACAGAAACATCGCGAGGTGCTCAGACAGTCCGGCCTGACAGCCCTGCTGCTAAGTTTCCCCGGGACAACTCTGAGATCGACTTACTGGCTTGCAAGACTTTAAAGTGCTGGCTCAAGAGGAACCTACAGCTTATGTGCTTCTGAGCAGTGATAAAGGCTATTTGAGGAGTTTTCTGCATAAAGGAAACCATAAAACAGGATAGATTGGGCGGCGAGGAATAAAGACAATAAAGGTGCAGAGTTTAATGACACTAGAACACAATTAAGCACTTGAACCTCAGTCCCGCAGACATAGAAACCAGCCATCTGGCTAAACCCGGACTGTGAAGCAACAAATGGCAAATCCTGGAGGACAGTGTCATGGAAGGTACTGTAGAAATCTGGTTACATGGGGCAGACACGTTTAGGGGAGTAGAATGTGTAGGCAGCCTCTGATTCTACTTGAAACTGAAAGGCATTTTCCCCTCTGAGGTACGCGAAGTACTGGTAGGTGTTTGGGGGATGTGAAGGCACGTGAACAAAGAGAAAAAAGTCAACCGAGTATTTTAATCAAAAGATCTGTTAGTATGCCTGTGTCACGGTCACAACGGTGTGTGAGGACAGTCTTTGTGACACAGGCCCTGGCTTTCTATATATCCACATCAGGTACCGGACTAAGTGAAGAGTGAAGACAAAAGCAAGAGTGACCCTAATGGAAACGATGGACTTGGCTGACAATGTGTCAGCGCAGGTGTGACTGTAACTAGTGTATCACTCTGGTGGGGGATGTGGGACCTCTTTGTACCTTCTGCTCGATTTTGCTGTAAACCCAAAACTGCTCTAAAAAAATAAATTCTAAGAAAGAAAGAAGTGATAAAAGGCTAACAAAGTCACATTTCCTGTTTTTTGAAAAGGTTAAGATACACAAAAGTTCCATTTCCTTAATTTCAAAAAATATTAACTTTCACCATTTTAAAGTGATTCGAAGAAAATGCCCCACTCCCAAGAAAATGTCTTGGGTCTTTTTTCGTTGTTGCTTAAAGTCCATTACCTTCCAAGTGGAAAGTTCCACTGCTGACTAAGCAGGCCACTCTGGTAAGATGCAAGGAAATTCTGGGCATCCTCTGAAAACCCATGGGATTCGCCACAGAGTGCACACTTAGAAAAACCCCCCACTGTGAGAGTGCTCTACACAGTGAGCACCCAAGGCCAGAACCCAGGTGGACTTTGGCCCAATGACATGTAGACTCGAGGGGCCTCCTTCTCCTGGGCAACGGTGAGGGGACCGGAGGGGAGGGGAAGGCAGGGAGGGGCCCGAGGTCCAGAGCCAGGCCTGTGATTCACAGGCATGACTCAGCTCTGACTGGCAGGGCTATGTGCTCAGCATCACTGGTGATTCTGCTTAAAGCGCCTCTTCCAGCCTCACCCATCACCTCCATTTTGAAAACAGCTAAGACACTAGTAGAGGTAACACAAGGCTATAGAAGCGTTGATTTTCTTAGTTAAAATAGGGGGAGAAACTTACAGTAGGTGAACCAAGGGCCTCTGGAATGTCCCCACATCCAGAAGTAAAAACTGTCCCTGATTTTTGGTTTAAAAGTGATTTCTGGAATCAAAGATGGTGCTATATTTACACTTGCACTTGTTCATTTGGTCACATCGAGCTTCGAAGCAAACTGGTGACAAGGACACTTCTGGGACAAGGACACCACGCCTTACGGCACCCACACCCAGCAGTGCACACAGGAAGGAAAGGCTTTCAAAGCAACTCTTTCTTGCCTAAGGCTGTTATTTTAAGGAAGTTTTAAAACTGGAACGCGGTGGAAGGAACTACCAAAATAACGGGAGCACATACATACCTTTTGAGGTGCAGAGATCCACCTCCACAGTGGGATTCCCACGGGAGTCGAAGATCTCTCTGGCATGGATCTTGAGAATAGACATGGTGAGTTCCTGTGGGGAAACAGTTCGCGTTTTCCATAAACCACCATGTGGCCTTGAGGCATCACTTCTGAGGATTCCTGAACTAAAAGAATCTGCACTGGGCTAATACTGGGCATAGGAAGGCTGGCTGGCTGGGGAAAACGCCTGCTAGAAAGAGGCGGGACTTGCTCCTCCGACAGAGGTTAGGCCCAGCTCTGCAAGGGCTTAACCTCCAGTCGGTCAGGCCTTGTCCTATGAACAAAGGAAGCCTGGAAAGGTGTGTGCCACTGAAAAATCAAATCCAGCAGGAAAGAGTGATGTTGGTGGCCTGCAGAATGGGTCGGGGTGGGGGGCAGTCAGAAACTAATTTGTATTAGTTAACAATGAGGGCTGGCACAGACAGGGACCAAGTCAGGACCAAGGGGACATGAAGGTCATTCATTGGTAAAATCATCTAAGATGAAACATGGTGGGGTGGGGAAAATCTAATTTGGAGTGAAATAGTGAATTACAAGTTTGGGACATATTTCATCAAGTCAAACTTGAGGCAGCAACTGGTGAATGTGAATCGAAATGTTGAGTATGGAGGCCAGGAGTGAGCTCCGCGGTCTGTGCGCTGTGATTTTTATAACTCCAATTTCTGGGCCTTTCAAAACTCACAGTGCTTGGGTCTTTAGGAATACAGGACACACCAATAACAACATCTAATTAGTATTTCTTTCAAAGGGCATCTTGCCCCATTTAAAAAATTTAATTATAAAATGTCATGGCTTCTAAATAAGAGGAGAGTCCACCTCTGAACACTAGGATACTCCAAGCAAGAGTCTTCCTTTAAAACCTTTTTTCTTTTAAGTAATTTTTTTTCAGCTACAGTTGATGTCCAATATATTAGTTTCAGGTATACAACATAATTAGACATTTACAAACTGGAAAAATCTTCCTCTGAAAACCATTAAAAAAAATTGCAGCTGCAAACAGTTAAGTCCTCAAAGAAAGGCCCTTTCTCACTTTTTTATCCAAGGAAGAAGCTGAACAACGTGTAGGACTAAAAGTGGAGAGAACTGAATTAATGTTCAGAGCCACTATCTAGCTAGGCTCCCCTCCAATATCTTCTCTGGAATGTCCTGAAGTAGTTTCAAAAGTCACTTTTGGTGGCTTTGTTGCCTGTTTAACAATAGAGTTTTATTCATTAGCGGACAAAAAGGTACCCAGTTTTAATCTACTGTCTAACAAAAAAGCAAAATTTTAAAGATATTTAGTTTTAAATACTTAGTTAACTTTTAGTTTGGCAAACTATGTACCCGTGTTACATTTCCATCATCCAAAAAAAGGTCTCAGCTGTTTCCATTCAACCTCCCCCTATCCCCAGGCCACCACTGATTTATAGATTTTAGATAGTACTCTTAAATTACACTTAATTAAGCACATCCTAATTACACTACCTCAGTATACAGTTATCAAAGCTCATTTTTTTGTTTCATTTTAGTGACATAAGACAAGGTAATCCACGTATTTCATCACGTGAAAATAAAATTCAACTTATCTTTACATTGGATAGAAATATGGAATCATTAAAGTTCGGGGAGCACGCAGGGAGGAAGGCTGGCCTGCCCAGGAGTCTTCGCAGCTTTTCATCGATTCACAGTGAACCCCGGGCCCGGGGCGGCTGGAAGGGACCGCGTGGCGAGGCCCACACGTGCCGCGGAGGCAAATCAACCAACGGACCGCACCGCCCGGGGCTTGGACCACATCGCGGAGGAAGCAGCGAGCAGGAAGCTTTCTCAAAACGCATGCTTTTCGTGTCAGATCAGGGCCGACTGTACGTGGCCGGCCCGGGGGAGCCGGGAGCCGCCTGTGCCCGACCTGGGCGAGGTCGCGTGGAAGACTCCCCGGTCCTCCAACGGCGCTGCTGCAGTGTGCCCACGAATGCGCCTTCTGAAGTTGTACTAGTCCCTGCTCACTGCGGAGCGGGGACGGGCTGGCCGCCCAGCCGCGGGGCTGCAGGCCGAGGGCCACCTGCGGGGAGCAGGGCCTGCTGGTGGGGAGGGGGCACTGCAGCTTCGCGCGCATCTCTCGCTTCCCTGCCCCTTCCTCCATTTTAGGAAGGGCCTGGCTTCCATGAGCACCCGGGTTAGGCCCGCAGCTCCCCAAACCTTCCACCCTTAACGCCTCGTCGTAACTGGCCTGCGCGTTCGATTCCTGCACGCCTAGCACAGTTCTGTACCGTCAATCCGTCTTCCCGGGTTAATCCCTCCGGAGATTGCGGCGCCGCGCCCCGCCTCGGGCAGCGATTCTGCCCCGTCGGACCCGCAGGCACGCGCCGACCCGCCCCTTCCACGTCCCCGCCGTCGGAAGGGCCGAAGTCCCCGGAGGTCCCCGAGCCGCCTGCCTGCGCGCCTGCTAGGTAGCCCTTCCCTGAGTCCTTACCTGACCGCGGGTGTCACCGCCTGAGAAAGAGGTGGAGTGCTGCAGACACCGGGGTGGACAGTCAGAAGATACGTCCGGACGCTCCGAGGGCCCTCAGCTCGTCTCCGGGCGGACTGCACAGACTTCCTGCCCAGCTCGGTGAGGCCCGCCCACTTCCCGCCCCAGGCCCGCCCCCTCCGCCCCTCCTCGCCATTGGCCCGGCGAGCCGTCACTCGGCCTTCGACTCCGGGAGAAGGGTGGGACTGCGGCCCCCGCCCAGGCGCAGGGGAGGGGCGACCCCCGCGGAGGGGGGGCGGGGGGGGCGGCGGCGGTGGGGGGGGGAGACCCCGTTCCCGTGGCTGCAGTGTAAGGGTATGGGCGAGCCGCTGAGTCCCTTCACGGTCCACCCCGGATGCGACCCCTGGCCCAGCGGGGTCGAGGGCGCCGGGACCCCAGGGGAGGGGCGGGGCGGCGCGGCCGGCATGAGGGCTCGGGGCTCCATCACGTACTCCGAGTCCCGCACGCACGCTGCGTCTCGCCGGTGTCGCATGTCCGGCCCGTGACCTTGATGACGACCTTCGCCGCCCGCCCTAGCCGCCCCCTGTGCCGCAGCGTGGGGAGAAGACTTAGTTGGCCTGGGGACGTTGGCGGCCGCGGACCCCCACCCCCTCCAGGGATCCCCACCCCGCTCCCGGGGCCGCGTGCTCCTGTCGGAGCCTGCTAAGCTGTGCTCCCGGCAGCCCGCCTAGGTGACTTCGTCCTTTTGTCCTTGTGTGTGGACAAAATGTCAGGCTTGAATATCAAGCCCTGATGACCGAAAGGAAGTTCACTTTCATTTAAATACAGCTAATACTTTTGAGGCTTCCTACCTATCGGGCACGTTTCCGTGTGCTTTCTTAGTGTTCGTTCATTTTCTAACTCTTGTTACTGTTGCGTCTTGAGAGGGGACTTCATCTCCTTCCTTTTCCCACCTAGGTAGATCAAATCTAGCTGGTTTTCCGCGAACCATGCATGTGATGGTTTGGACGGAATTTCACACGGATGTTCAAGGATTTTCTCAGAAGTTCAGAAGTGGTAACATTCCACGGTAGCCTGGCAAATGAAAAACAAGAAGATATGGGTGCAGTGATTTTACCTGATCAGGAAAGACCTGATATCCATTTAAAATCAACTCTGCAACACACATTCCCACCCCGCTTGGCTTTCTAGTATAGTTATTTTCGTATTTCTCAGCATTCCTCTTGGTCTGTAAATCTGAAGGCTGGAACAATGCCATAGAGCTCCATATTTTTCATATTGCCCTGCATAGAGACATTCAAATGTATATTTGAAATTAATAATTATTCCTTCTAATCAGCTTCAAAACTGCTTTTCTCCCTTAACTCCTAGCATTTTTCCCAGAGCTACTGGCTTAGGGTTTCCATGACATTGAGTGAACGTGAAGACCTATTGATATCACATATTTGTTTTCCATTGACTAAGAAGCAAGAATTGAGGATTAAATAAATTCGCAAAAAAGCACAAGGAACTTGTAAATGTTTCCTAAATTATTAGATGAATTTTGCAAGCAGAGTTTACATTTCACCAGCAATACACTGATGTTTCAGACTAAGATCCCAGCCCCATGACTCAGCTAAATCAACAGCTAACGTCTCCTAAATCTTCTCTACAGAAATCAGGCACTTAGAGCTCTTATTTTCAGAGCAATTTTAAGGTGTGGCCCTGAAAAGTCTCCAAAACAATCTCTTTTATTTTACGTTAAAGTGGTTAGAGAGATAAAGATAGCCATGGCTCTTTTAACTGCTCTCGGGACAGAACCAGTGATTTCCAGCAGGAATCAAATGTAGAACATGATCTCAGACAGCTGCTGTTGCAAGATTCTTGGGGCCACAGCAAAGTGTTTTGAGCCAACACTTCGACCTCAACTTGTATCTCAAATTGGTAATTATTAGTAGAGGTGCCCTCAAGTCTTTTCCAAAATCCACAGGCTGCCAAATGCCTTCATCTCCACAGCTCCCAAGGCTTCGTTAGCAGGCCGTGGGGCTCACATGTGCCTGCAGCCAGTGCAGCGTCATCAACCTTGCTACAGACACTTAGTTATTATCACTGATAAGTAATACGCTGTTAGCTGTTTTGTTGCACAGGCACTCACTCTGGTGGTGGGGGCAGGGAGGGAAAAGGAGAGTCCAAGGCCATTATCAGAAGACCACACTGTGAAGCAGGGAAGGTAGTGCTGCAGGACACTTGCAGGTGGACACCAGGATCGAGAGAAGGTGAAGCAGCAGCAGCCTGAGGCCCACCTGGATTACAGATTCTATCTATGTTTTGCGCATCCCTGGTTGAAAATTGCCTGTTCCCTGAGAAAGTGGCAAATCTCTAGCCAGTTAGGAAACTTCAGGGTTGCATGAGCAGCCCAAGAGAGGCAAGACATGAGATGAGCGAGGAAAGCCCTCAGTGGACCTAGGTGGATGGTCTCTCCTCATGGCAGACCATGAGGCTTTTGTGTGTGCATTTATCACTATTTCACATATACCAAAGGCTACATAAAGTGCATTTGGTGTAAAGAATAATAAACGAGTGTCTGTACCCACCACCACCTTACAGAAGACATCAGCAATGCTGTTAAGGTCACTTGTGTATTCTTCTCTGGCCCTAGAAGGGCCACTGTCCTAAATTGTGTGTTTATTATTCCTTTGCTTTTCTGTATGTTTTAAAAATGTTTTTGAATGTTATGTGGCATTGTACTGTTTGTAGACTTTTGCTAGAATCTTTTGCTTAACTTGATAGTTATGAGCTCCATCCCCATAGCTGAAGATGGTTTGTTTTCAATGCTGTATAGTATTCCACTGTATGACTGTCACACGTTTTCCTGGCAATGTACTTTTGGGTTGTTTCCTGGTTCTTTTTTTCTTGTTAATACCAGCAATGCTGCTATGAACTTTGCTGCAAATATCTCCTGAGTACAGGAGCAAGAGTATCTCTAGGTTTTATGCCTGGGCCATACGCCTAGACATGGAGTTCCTGGGTCATGGGTAAAAGCACCCTCAACTTTGTTTTCCGAAGTATTTGTACCTCTTTGCACTTCTACCAGCAGCATATATAAGTTTTGGTCCAGTTTGGGAAAATCTAATTCAGTTTTTCCTTTGTAATTTTTTCTAGAATGTGGTAGATTCTCAATTTACCACCTTTCCAACTCCTTCACCTACCAAAGGCTACATAAAAAAGCCCACATGTCAACATTCTACTTATGATGGCTTCGAGGGCACCTCTTAGGGCTGGCTCCCTGTCGTCAGCAGCCCCTCCCCTGCCTTCTTCAGAGCTGACTTTGCAGAGTCAGCTGCTGGAAGTAGGGACAGGGCCAAGGCGTAAGTTTGGGGAGGCAGAATGGAGATCACAGTATGGTTTTTAAACAGTCATTGCTAGGAGGGCATTTATCAGGGGTGCCCCAATGAGGGGAGTGAGGAGGAGGGGATTAAAGGGAAAAACCCAGGGGAGTCGAAGAAGCAAGGAGGAGGCACCCTGTGAGCAGAGTTCCCCTTGGAGGACCTAACAAAAGGAGCAGGGGGCAAGTGGGAACTGAGGGGGCCAGCAAGAGAAAATCGGGGAAGAGTCTCTACGGTGTGTCAAAGAGCTTGGCATGGATGCTCTGTGCGCCAGCTCCTTCACCTTTGAAATAGGTGGGATAATACCAACCTCAGGAGGCAGTTTGGAGCTGTGACAGCCCAGGTGGCTCTCATCATCAGTTTGAGCATCATTGCTTAAAACTAGAATGGAGGCCTGCAAGGCACTGAGCTCCCTAGGTAGCAGCTGCAGTCGTGCCCAGAGCAGTGTTCTTTCCCTGTCCGTTCCTACCCTCTTGTCCTCGCAGTTCTAACGGTTGTCATTTGCAGCCCTGGGGTCCGAGGAGCCCTGATGGCAGCCAACACAGGGCTCCCCCTGTCAGGCGAGCTGGGAGCTTTCCTGGAGGCCAGAGTGCAGGCCTCTCGCAGGGTCCACTCGCTGTGTGGGACGGAAGTCACACGCCGCAGTGCGCGGGCTCCCGATGGAAAAGCAGTTTCCCGCTTCCGAAGGACGAGGCCGCTTGTGATCCATGGGCTCAGAGGAGGGTTTCCACCCAGGCTCCCTGCGCACCACAAGGCACCAAGAAAATTCTGCCTCTCCCTATCACAGGTCTGCAACGTCACTGAGGGCTTATTATCTGCCAGGTGTGACCCACTTAATCTTGTCAGCGAGATCCCGAATGGGTTCCATGTGACCACCTCCACTTCCCAAAGCACAGAGAGGCTGACTGAGCAGCCACGCCCGCAGCAGTGATGGGGTGGTGTGTGGGGGGGGTGTGGGCACCGGGGTCCATCCCAGGCAGCCTGGCTCGCAGCCCTCGTCCCCAACCACTGAGCATCCTGCTTCTTCACAGTGAACTTCACCTCAGCCTTGGATTTGGGTGAGAGGACGCAAGACTAAATCTTCATCCTGGGAGTCTTCCCTTCCTCTGCTTCCCTAGGGGTTGGGAAGCATGACTCAGGAGGGCTCCGTGTGCGCCTCCCTTCTCTTCGGAACAAGTTGGTAGCTGGGAGGAAGCGCTGGCAGAGTCAGAGTGGCAGTTACATTGTATCGCAATTCAAGTTTCAATTACAAAATGTCCCCAACCCCACACTTGTGATGGCGTTTCTGGTATTTCCTAAACAAAAGGGTAGAAACTCTCTGATTTTCCACAAATCCCTTATCGTTCCCTTAAAGCGAGCTCCCTGGACCTCCTGCCTTGGAATTCCCTGAGTCACTCTGTTTTTCCTTTGTTTCCTATGGTCAGGAGAAGGCTAAGGAGAGCATTTATAACTGGCTGAGTGGGTCTCCTGAGGGGCAGGTCTCAAACTGATGGCTCACTCCTAGCTGAGGGTGGTGAGGACATGTGGCTAAAAATTCACAGACGGTCGGAGCTGGGCGAGACAGCTGTGCTGGTTCATGGCTGACTCAGCATTGCCCCAGACGGCCCGAGCAAGGTGCCAGGCTGACACGGTGCCCCCTTTGAGGGTCTTCTGAGTGCCGGCCACACCTACAGCTCTCTGTGGAAGGATTTCCAGGCTTGGGCGGGCCTTCACCACCCGAACACAGCCGGCTGGACCCGGATCAGTACCAAAAGGCTGCCGAGGTGGCCTGGCCCGAGCGCTCTGCCCAGCAGGAGCGTGCCACAGTGGACTGTCCTCAGGTGACTGGCCAATCAGTCGGATGCTCTCCCTTGGAACGTTTGGGTTCAGGACGTGCAGAGAGTGGTCTGAGGATAGACAACTGCAGGCGCAGAGCGGCGCGGACCAGGCCGAAGCAGAAGGCGTGAGGCTGGAAAGGCCACGGGGAAGCAGACTGAGGTGGCGGGAAGAAGGGCAGTGTCCTCCGGGTGACGGTGAAGGAGGAGGTAGGTGACAGAGAACTGCTGTTGGAGACTGGGCTGCGCATCCAGGGCTGCAGTGGCATCTCTGTTCTCAGGAGGCCCGGAAATGCCACTGTCCTTCCCCCTCTTCTCCTTCCTCCCCTCCCTCCCTCCTCCTCTGCCCACCTCCTCCTCTGCCCACCTCCTCCCCTGCCCCCTCCTCCCCTGCCTGCCCTTCCTCCTCTCCTCCCTCCCTCCTCCGGGAAGCCCCCGTGCTGGGAGCCCAAGCGAGTCCTATGCTCTGCAATCTGAAAGAGCCCAACAGACAGCTCGGCTGATGGAATGAAGGTCAAGTCTTACTCAGTAAAAAGAGAAAGGCAGAGTCCACGAATGGGAAAGAAACCATTTAATTTGGTCACTTCAATAACCATTTATTCGGCCCCCCACTACGTGCCAGGCCCTGGGTATAGCAAGGAAAACAAAACAAAACAAAAAAGTATTAGCGTCAAGAAAACTGCCTTCTAACGGGGAGGGAGGAAAAAGGCAGGCAGTGCTTAAACGTGTGTAAATATGCACGTGGCCCGTATCACACAGGAAGTTCCAGCAGAGACTCGAGGAGCCGCATCGCTGGGAAGAGCATTCCAGTCAGCAGGAACCTTATGTCCGAGGAGATGAAAGGGACGGGCGTGCCTGAGCTGGGGGGCTGGGGAGGCTGGGGACAGTGCAGGACCTGACGGCAGGGCAGGTGGGGCGGGCATCTTATGGGCAGTGCGAGGGACCAGGGTTTTACCCGAGCGAGCGGAGGTGACAGTGGGTCTGAGCGGAGGGATGACATGGTGACGTCCGTTATCGAAAGGTCACTGCAGCTGGAGAGTGCGTTCTGGTCACCTGGTGCCACACCACTTAGTGGCTTGACACGCCCGCCACCTTCTTTGCTCCTGATTCAGCGAGTCGACAGGGGCTCGGCTGGCAGTTCTGCTGTTGGTCTCACTCGGAGTCTCTCGTAGGGCACTTTCGGACGAGAGTCCGGAGGCTGGCACGTCCCAGAGAGCCTCTGCCTTAGTCCCCTGCGGCTGCTGCAGCAAATTCCCCAAGCTGGTGGCTGAAAACAACAGAAACGTAGTCCCTCGCAGTCCCGGAGGCCCAAAGCCTGAAGTCCAGGTGCCGGCAGGGTGGGCTCCTTTCCGAGGCGCTGAGACTCTGCCCCTTGCCTCTCTCCGGCTTGTGGCGGTTGCTGGCAGTGCTGGCTTGTCGCTGATCGCTCCCACTGACGGTCCTCACATGGCGTTCTCCCTGTCTAGCTCTGTGTCTCCGTGTCCCCGTGCCTCCCGTTCTCGCTTCCTCTTTGTGATATCTGAGTTTGCTAGACATTTTTTTAATTTAAACATTTTTTGCTAGATGTATTTTTTAAATTTCCAGTCAATTTTTTAAACTAAAAAACAAAACCCCCAAACACCTGCCTCCCTCTAATTCTGGGTTCCGGGTGACATGACTGAGAGCTAGTACTGAAGCGACAGGGAGAGAAGAGGCCAGTCCCAGGTGAACGCCGTGCTCTGAAGAAAGGTGCTGAGTGACGGGCCCACCTAGGGCCCTCCAGGGCGGCAGGCAGGCTGGTGAGGATGCAGGACCTCAGGCCCTCCCCCTCCCCCAAGGGAGAGCAGACTGCGGAGGATGTGAGCGTTCACCCCAAGTTATTGAAGGATTTTTATGTGGCAAAGGGAATAGACTGAATTGTTGTGAGTCCAGAAATGAGAGCGATGCCCACAGAGAGAAACTTTCAAGGAGGCGGAGAGCAGCTCAGTTTGAGAGAAGAATAGATTGGACCACTTCCCAAAGGACACGGGGTTCCCGCCCCTGGGAGCTGTCCAGGGACAGTCAGGGGGCCTGCAGCTGCTCCCCCTGTGTCCAAAGGGGTTCATGGCATGTACGTCTATTTAAGTCGACTTAAAACTAATTATCTTTCAAGCCTTCCGAGAGTTTCAGAATTTCTTTAAGATCATTTGTGAAACTTCAGCATTAAAAAAAAAAGGAAGAAAACAAACCCCCAAGGTTGAGAATGAGCATCCTGGGCTCCCGCCTCTTCTTCCATTCATCGCGAATAGATTTGGGGATCCAGGAGAGACAAAGATGCTTCTGTTAGTTTTAAATTGAAGTCGGCCCCATTTGGACCCCTTCCTGGGCCTCGCTAATGCGGTGGCTGTGTACGGACTCCTGGCAGGAGAGGGACCATCCAGGCCGCGGCCAAGGCCCCTCTCTCGGCCCCCTCCTAATGGTGTCCTTGGGCTCCCTCTGGACAGATGCTTTTACTCTTTCTGCCCGATCCACAGACCCCAGCTTCCCAGGCGGGAGCTTCTGTCTTGGCAGTGCCTCTTGTACTGCGAGTTTTGTTTATTCTCATTCATCAGAAGAGTCCATACACCTTGTCCCACTTGCTGCAAAGCACAGTTTCTGAATCTGAGCAGGAGTCCCTTTAATGAGCTGTTAAAGGTTCAAAGAATGCCCTGAACCGTATGCAAATGCGGTGTGTCTGAGCGCACCTTCTCTGTGGCCAGGGCTTCTACTTTAAATTCCCGAAGTGGTCTGTGGCCCAAAAAGATTAAAAAACCATTGCTCTAGAGGGCGCCCCGAATAATTTAGTCTTTTCTCATCTCTAGCCCTGGACGAAATGGATGGACTTTTCTATAAATTCTGTAAAATGTTGCCGTGGTTTCCGGCCTTAGATCATCACGGCCTTGTACTTGAAGCTTGGGAACGCTGTCACATGGATTGCAAAGCCCTCTGCATTCACAGAAGGTTCCTCCCCTCTCCTCCCAGCTTCTCAGGAGCTGTCCTTGGACACAGGAGGTGAGAGGCCCCTCACGTGGAGGTCCATGCTCCCAAGACCTTTCCTGTGAAGACCCCTCGAAGGCAGTGCCGGGCAAGTAAGTGCGTTGAGTATAGGGTATATGTAGAGTACTAGGGTGGATCAGTCTTTGATTCTGGCATTTCATTCCCCAGAAGGATGAGGTCAAGAGTTCAGCTCAGCTTCTTATGGAAGGAGTCAGGGAGGGGCCCCCCTCTTTAGCAGGCAGCGTTACCCCCTGCCAGTTTAATTTGCAGCAATGCCTTTGGCCAGAAACTATAACTCTCCTAGAAGAAGATAATCAAAAAGCAAAAGAAAAGACATCAGTTCCTACCATTCATTATCAGTGGTTTTTACCTTTGGGGGAAAGGTACCCTTTTTGAGTTTGGGGTTCTGGTCCAATAATAACTTGTATATTCATGTGTGGATGCACACAGGCTTTTGGGATGTTCTCAGACATAGGTTGAAATAGAGTACCTCTTTCTTGTGCTTTACATATGAGCTAATCAGAAAAAGCTCCGTGTATAGCAACATTTTAAAAATACCTGCCAGCCACCAGCTCAGGGCTGAGGATCCCAAGATGAGTCAGATACAGCTCCTGCCTACAAGGCATTTCATATCCCTCATCTCTTCTCCTCAGGGCCTTCTCTCCTGTCCCCTTTTCCCTATTAAGATGATACAGAAGTCTAAATTCTCATCACCTCCTTGAATCACATTTTTATGTGAACTCCTCTGCATACATGAATAAAAAACTCTTTTCTCCCGCTAATCTGTCTTTTGTCATAATTCATAGGTCCCCAAAGATCAAACACAAGAAAGTGAAGGGAAAGTTTTCCCTCACTGACAATGTCATAACTTGTATAACAATACCTCTGGTTTCTGATTTGAGTTGACATATCATTCAAGGACATATTTTAAAGTTACCTGGCTACTCCTCTGCTGGTCATGGTTCATTCAACAAATATTTATTGAGGGCCTACTGTATGCCAGGCACTGCTTTAGGCTCTGGGAATGGAATAGAGAACAAGGCAAAGTTCTTGCTCTTGTGGCACTAACATTCAGGTGCAGGAAATAGATAAGAAGCCAGTAAATACACAGTCAGTTGGTGGTAAATGCTACAGAGGCCATGAAAGCAGTTCTCACGGGGCACGGGAGCCTGGTGGGGTGTGTATGAACAGTGTGTCATGTGATCCAGATAGAATAGTTTGTCAATATAAAATTCCAGCAGTTTATATCTTTAGAGACTATCCAGTTTTGTTTTGTAAAAGTATAGGACCGAAAAGGAGCTGTTGAGATTTTACTATTTGCTTTTAAAATTACCAAAGTACTTTATGCTGCTTATAAAAAAGAAAATTCAAACAAAACAAAAATATACACCGTCCCTCTCTCTCCTTTTTCCTCCCTACGGTTACCAGTCTGGTGCGTGACCTCCCAGCGTTTTTCTGTCTATTCTAAGAAACACATACATATTCATACAGAGATGAATACATACTTAAAAAAAAACTGTAATAGAACAATGCTAGATATATCGTTCTGCAATTGGCTGTCCTCTCCACCCAGTATGTCACATGTATCTTTCCAAGGACACCACGGAGTTCATCGGTCTTCGCTCTTCTTAAGGCCGCATTGAGTGTCATAGGTTAAACATCACACATGATGTAATTAGTGTCCTGTTGGCCATTTAAGCTGTTCCAAAACTTTCACTCTTACGTATAGGTCTGCAGCAAACATTGTCATTGTGCAAGCGTTTCTGTAGGACAGATTTGTAGAATTTGAACTGCTGGGTCAAATGGTACAAATATCTACTCTTTTCATAGCTATTGCTACAGTGACATTGCCAGTTTACATTGCCACCCTGTCAGCAAAAGACCTCATTTTTCTGCATCTTACCCAACATTTGATAATAGAAGCAGTTTCATTTTTACTAGTCTGTGAGGCGAAAAATATTATCTTTAATTTGCATTTTTTTTGAGGGTTGATCAAATCGAACTTCTTTTCATGTTTATTTCGTAGCCTCTCTAGGCCTCTTAGCAGAAGGAGTGAGGGAGGGGGATAAGGAAATCCAGTGACACCTGCTTTTTTTTGGCTCTACCCACGCCAGGAGTCCTGTGTCACCTGGGCTGCCTTCCCTTCCAAGGGCTGGGAGATTCCTTTGCATGTTCATTGAGATTAGCTTGACAATGTAAACAAACTCTGTAGGAAATGGAGGTCTTCGGATGTAAAAGTAAAAAATATAAAAATATAGAACAACTCTCCCTGCAAAACAGGGCCAAATCACCAGATCGCTGGATCACCATCAGCTGACACTATTGAGCCTGCATACATTTTTAGAATCAGTTAAAATAATGTTATGTAAATCTCATTGTTTAAAAAAAATCCACCTATTTTAAGTGTATAAGTTTGCATCTCTAAAGGCTTATGTCCCCTGCCAGCCTATGACAAGTAGACAGGAGAATTAGTGGCAAGAAAAGCATATAGTCAGACCCAGTAGGACCTTAATAAGTGTTTGTTGAATAGCGTTAAATAAATTTTAAAAAGATTCCTTTGTTTTCTGAAAGTCTGAAGTTTGTGAACGAAGTCAGAACAAAAAGAATAAAGAAGAAATATTAATATGCATGGTCACTTGGAAACACAATCTTTTGAAAATAGCCTTTTTCCCTTTTTTTAAAAGGAGTCAGAAAATTTTTAAAAAAAATACAAGTGAAAAGAAGCAAATAACACCCATTCATCATTCCACAAACAATCCTATTAACAATTTTGAAGTTCGTCCTTTAGAAAAAAACAGCTTTATTGAGATAGAATTCACATCATGTAGAATTCACCCATTTAAAGCATAAGGTCCATTTTTAAAGTATATTTACAGAGCTGTGCAGCCATCACCACAATCTAATTTTAGAATATTTTGCCCTCCCTAAAAGAAACCCCTGCCCATCGACAGATGATCCCCGTTCTCCCCAGCTCTAAGCAACCACTAATCTATTTTCTGTCTCCATAGAGACAACATTTACCTATTCTAGATACTTCCAGCAAATGGCATCATAAATATGTGTCATTTTGTATCTGGTTTCTTTCACTTACCATAATCTTTTAAAAATGTTCCAAGTTGTAGCATGTCAATATTTCATTTCTTCTCATTGCTAAATAATATTCTGCTGTACAGATATACCATTTTATTTATCCATTCACCAGTTGGTGGACATTTGGGTTGTTTCTACTTTTTGGCTATTGCAAATAATGCTTCTAATGACCATTCACGTACTCATTTTTGTATGAACATATGTTTTCATTTTTTCTTGGATGTAAACCTAGAAGTGGGATTCTTCAGTCATATCCATATTTCTCTTTGCTTATATATTGATATATAGGATTTTTCTCCCTACAAATTGGTTCATTTTGAATATACTAAGTAGCTTGCTTCCCCCCCCATTCAAAAACATTCTTTGAACATCTTTTTGTATCATTAAGTATTTTTAACCTAAAATCTCAAAATGAAATGAGTGTTTTAGGCAAAATACAGCTTAAGTCTGAAAATGGTATTTAGGATGTGGAATAGCTCCCCAGATGCCCCTGTCCCAAATTTTCTCTAAGGTTCTGATGTCATTTTGCTAACAGAGTGAAACGGCACACAAACTGCCTGTTTACGTCGAGTGATGCACAATTTCTAAATATTAATAAACCAGTAATAAGGAATGACGAGGATCCCTTACTACTGGGAATTCGGGCCACTTATTTCCCCTCGGATACTTTCGTCTCGGAGGAGAGGAGCCCATCGTCCAGCAGGGAGTGGTTGGTTGTGTGGCCAGCGAGAGGCCAGGAGCCCTTTGTGGGGTTTCTTACTGTCCTCGGCTCCCTTGTGACCAGCCGACCCTCCCACATGTAGCAGGGAGCCCTGAGACTTCCCTGGAAAGGTTCGGGGATTTTTCAATTCAATTTTTAAACATTTGGGGTGTAAAAGATAAAACACCAAGTACAAAAATGTACCTAAAATGAAGTTCTGGGATTAAAAACTATGAAAAATAAAAACGGCCCATCGGGGCATAACACGAGACACATGGGGCACGAACTTGCAAACCAGCCGTTTGATCACGTCCTAGAGGAGGAGATAAAGGGGGGAACGAAAATAAAGAGGCGGCAACAGGAGAAAGCCGTTCGCAGACGTACAGAGACACAGGCTCCCATCTCTTGTTTTTAATCGTTTTGAGTCCATTTTGATTAGACACAAATTGATATTTTCAAGGTTCATAGTGCCGAAGCAAAGAAGGTGGCACTTTCTGTGGAGAGCACTGGGGTCCTCCCGTCCTGGTCCTGGGCTGTGTTGATAATCTCCTTACCTTCCTCGATAGTTTTATTACCTTCGCTCGTGTCCCTGTGTAATAGATTGAATAGTTTACTTGTCCTTGAACGCCATGGAAATGAAACCACACTCTGTGTTTTCCGCTGGCGGTACTGCCCCATTCCCGCCCCCGCCCCCAGTATTCCTGAGATAATGTGTTTGTAACCAGTCATTTTCACGACATGGCAGGGCCCCGTTGCGGGAATAACCCAGCTTCACGGTTCTAGTCTGGTGATGGAGTGTTATCAACAGCTGTGATGAAAGCCAACATTCCTGTACCAGTGTCCAGTCCACCGCTTGTCCCTTGGTTTCTCATGATGGCGGCCCTCCTCACCTGCACCCAGGTGTTATGGCAAAGCACTGGGAGAATCCACCTGTGTGAGTTCTCCATGCACCTTGACTGCGTGTCCGGTTTCTATGAAGTCTGTGCTGGCCTTTTCCTAGCGGGAAGGACAGAACCCTTTGAGCCACCCTTGGCTCAGTGACTTGGTTTTCCTTCAGGAACTAGCTGATGCTTGCTGTCACAAGATGAGCCCCTGAGACGAGGCTCCAGTAGTGGCCCCACCTGGGACACACCTTATGACTTTCCTACCTCAGGTTCTCTGACTGTCAGATGGAGGAGAAACGCCCATCCTGTCTAACTCAGACAGTCGTCACAAAAATAACCTCGAAAGCTGGCTTCCCACACACCAATGCACCCTGTTGATAAGGCAGAGTTTATTGCTTACCACGGTCCCCAGGGGCAAGGCCAGGCCAGCGGTTACAGAGACCTGAAGTGTGGTATGAGGTGGATCTTTCAACGTGGACATTTGATTACGATTGGATAAGAATTGGGATGCGACAGTCCAGGGTTGGTGGGAAGGGCAAGACAAGCATTTTAAAATTAGCCAGGAATGAAAGGGATTAAAGAATGTTAGGGCACACGCCGTCTGTTGGTGCTTCCCACTGAAGAGCCGATGAGTCTTCCAGGAAGTCGTTGTACGAACAAGCCGTGTTCATGAGCAGGAGATGAGGGGAGGCATAGGGATGCGCTAAGGACTACGGGAAGAGCGGACTGCCCCCCCCCTACCCCACCCCAATGCAGAGTCACGGCCTGGTGCTGGCTGGTCCTCAGCCTCCGACAGATGGGTTTCCATCCTTAAAAACAAAGAATGGCCTGGAAAGTAGAACGTTTCATACAAGTCAGGGAATTAGCGACGTTAGTAAATGTCTTTGTCTTTCTGAAAGCGTTGGTAGTCAGAGACTGCAAGAGTTGACCTCAGTTTTGTACAACTCGGAACTAAGGTACCTGGAGACGTGAGACCCTAGGGGCGAGGCAGGGAGTCTGAGGCTGGAGGAGGCGGGTCGTTCCCAGCCCCTGTGCTCCAGTCACCCCTCCTGCCGTTTGGTAGGGTCAGAGGGCAAGTATTAGAGGGGTCTGCAGCAACCCATGTTTCTGTTTGTGGGGCTCCTCCCTCCTGGGGTACAGACTGTCTTCCAGCCTGTTTGACAGGCTGCACAAAACAACAAAACGCAGCCTTATGATGCTTTATGTTGGGCCCAAGCAGATGATGTTATAAACCAACTGCCTCTTCCTCACCGTGGTGTCTCCATGCAGCTCCTGACCCCAGATTGTGGACCGGGGCTCCTGCCTCAGCTCTCTGCACCCTGTCGGTCTCACACCCTGCAGCTGCCTGCTGCCCCGGCTGTCTCCCCGATCAGGCTGGGAAGCCGGAGCTGAGCCTCCTGGCATCCACCGCCATGTTCACAGATCCAGCCCAAGGTAGGCGCTTCGCACAATTTTGTTAGATGGATAACGTGCTTCCCTGTGGGGGAGGCGGGATTGCATTTTCTGAGCCTGGATGCCTCTCATTGCCCTGATTCATCAAAGCTGAGATTCGGCGTGGCTGTTCTTCAGGAATTCACCCACCTGCACCCCTGAGATTCTTAGGGAGAAATGGACCCAGTTTTCTTGGATAACCAAATCCCTCTTCCCCCTGGGGACAGCTGTAGGGACACAGACAACACCTGCATCTTCCTGCATCTCCAGCAGGATCCCCCTGGGCTCCGCCGGCCAGAGGCTTGGGACCTATGGGATGAACCTAGGTAGAAGCTTAGTAAGCTGCCCAGGTCAGCGCAAGGTAGGCACCTGTGATACGCAGGTTTGGGCACCGGTCTGCTGTATTTTTCCTTGTCAGCAGTTTTCAAAGCATTCACGCTCCAAATGCCATGTCAGATGGAGCAGATGGAGTAAACTGTAAGAAGTCAGCTTCGGGCAGAGCCCAGCATGTCCTTGACCGTGAGGGAGGGGGGACATACTGATTTCTCTGCAGCTCATGGACAGACCTCCAGCCGGGCGCCAATGGAGGGTCCTCAGCTACCGTAATCTCCATCAGCACCTTCCCAAGACGTCTCCCCAGACACGATCTAGGTAAACATATGCACAAATGCAGGTTTTAGGCAAGATTCTAGATCTCTCTTTCAATCTCAGTTTTGTACATTCCAGAGATACGGTACCTGGAGACATGAGATCTCAGGTGTTAGGCAGGGAGGATAAGGAAGCCAGGATATGCGTGCGTGAGTGCATGTGTGCGTGCGTGTGCACCTAGGGACTCTCCAGAAGGACATGCACCACATGGCTAACAGTGGCTGCCACTGGGGAGTGGGTGAAGGGAGGAAGGGAAATGAAAGGATATACGTCTGTCCCTCTACACACTGGATATTTTCTTCTTCTTCTTCTTCTTATTATTTTTACTATATGCATGTATTACTTGTATTGGGCATTTTGGGGAGGTGAGAATTCTTCCACTGAACCACTAGTGCTGTATTGTACATTTTTGGAGCCCACAACCTTTGTCGGTGGCTGGGACTCAGATCAGGTATAATAAGGGGTGACCAGGGCAGGAGGTCGTGACATCCTCATGGCCCCTGGCGCAGGTTCCAGAAGGTGACCATCAGGGGAGAGGGAGGCTGGGGTGTGTGCGGGGGAAGCAACTGGTGGTCAGACCCAGCTGGGTTTTCATCTTCGCTTCCTTGCCCCGCCCCACCCCCACTGGCTTTTGAGCCACAAGTGAGGGGGACCTCTCGGTGGGGGGCCTAGGAGGGCCCACTCTGACCCTGGCCGTTCCTCCATGGGGAAAGGTTTGTTTTAGGGTTCATTTGGCAGTGTTGCCCCAGGGCCGCAGAGGTAAATAACAACCATTCATTTCCCTCCATTTCTGCTTTGTCTTCCCCCTGGGGTGTTAAGGACAGGCCCGGGCATGTTTCCAGAAGTTCCTTTGATTATTTAGAAAAAGCCTTACAGAATTTAACCAGAGGGACCCTAGCCATCAGACGCGCGGTCACTGCAGGATGTGCTGAACAGAAGTGCAAGTTTAGTGAACAGGGCGGTTTGGGTTAATTAAGCGCCTCATCTGTGGCATCTTCTCTGGTCCTGGGCCCCTCGGCTCAGTTTCTACATAAACACGAGGGGCACATGGTGAGTTCACGCTCTAGCCTACAGGCAGGGCCAACCCCGGGGGCTGGAGTGGACAGGCGACTGGGTCAGGAGTGACTCCCTGGTGACTCTGGCCTGCTGGCTGGCCAATCTGAGAGTTTTACTGTTCCAATCTCTGAGGCCGGGCTGATTTAAAGCGACACAACGTCCAGGGTGACTAAGGTCTTTTGAAGATTCTTGTCGTTTTTCTTTTAAAATTAAATTGATTGGGGTGGCATGGGTCAATCGAAGTGCATGGGTCCCAAGCACACCGTTCCATGGCACGTCATATGTGTCTTGCACTGTGTATTAGTTTCTTACCATTTTCAAACAGCCTTTTATGTGTACGTATGTATGTATGTATGTATGTATGTATTCGATTAGTCTTTTAAAGATACGTTTTATTACTTGGAAGACTCCTCAGAAATCATCGCCTGTCTTCTTGTTGATTGCCGTGTGTGTACGTCTGTGTCTTCTAAAAATGCAGATAGCTGAGTTACTGGTTGGTTTCTCTAGATGTGCTCATATCATCTAGCTTCCAAGGGCCATAGCGTCAGTCGCCAGTCGCGCGGGGTGCCATCCCCTCCCGCGTAAACGCGTTTGCACGTGAGAAACAACCACTCTGCTTGTGGCGGAGCCCAGCGGGGAGGCTCAGCACAGGCTTGCCCCACGTGGAGGGAGCTGTCTCCTGGCGTCTCTGTTCAGGTTCCCATGAAATGTAGCCCAGGGTGCTTGGGGAGTCTCTGCGGTGAGAAGGTAGCGCTAGGCACAGGGAGAAGGTGACCCCAATGTGGCTGCAGCCGAGGTCCATCCTGGGGGAAAGCTTGCCCCAGATCAAGAGGAGAGAGCTGGACCTTCGCATCCCTGCGTCAGCAGCACCTGCCACAAGGAGAGGGTCTGCGGGTGACTCCATTATCCCCTGCACCTGGTTGTCACTGACCCTTTGATGCTACCTGAGAAAGTTATTTTTTTTAAATGTATTCAGTGTATTTCTTTTTTCATGAGAAAGTTATTTAATACCTCCAAGTCTCAGTTTGCTCATCTGTAAAGTTGGTCCAAAAACACCCTCCCTTTCAGGATCATTTTAAGGATTAGAGACATAAAATGCACGTGAAGCTCCTAGCACAGGGCTGGTGTGGCTAGAAACATGGCACGTACACACTGAATTTCCAAGACTTGGTACAAACAAAGTAATGTAAAACATCTCATAAAGAGTTATATTATGACATGCTGAAATGATTATTTTAGATGTACTGGATTAAATAAAATTTATTATCTGAATTAATTTCTGCTGTTTTTTTTTGTTGTTGTTTTTTACTTTTTAAAATGTGGCTACTAGAAAATTAAAATTACATACTGGGTTCATTAGATTCATACAGCCCACTCATACATGGGCAGGAGTATTTAGTCCAGATTCTAAACAATGTTCTTGTCCAGTCCATCATTTCATCAATGAAAAATTATTCTTTGCACCCATTATGCTAATCAACAAACCATCTGGTGTGTCTTGGAGATAAAGAGAGCCAAAAGTGGGTTTTTGGTGTCTTCCAAACGTTGATTCTACCTGTCTCTGGAGTTTCCGCATTTCTAATTTAGGAGAGCTGGCTGCCCCCAAGGAGTAGCTTGATACTAAGTCACTTGTAGAGAGCAAGGATTTCAAAGTCAGGTGCAGGCCCCATGACACCCTTCCCAAGCCCTTCCCTCTTGAGAAGACCCCTGTGTTGTAGCTCAGACTTGATCCGACAAACGACGCTCATAATTACGCTCGGCATCTCTGGAGAAGACAGGAAACTGAGCTCTCGGTTTTAGAAAGCATTCCGTCCAAAATGGTTAACATAGTTCAACCGGGGGACTTACAGGGCACTTATGTCAAGTAGCTCCTTCTCCATTGATGTGCAATCAACATTTTACTGTGGAAGGCATCAAACACACCCCCTCATTGTTTTCTCCTGTTAAAGAACACATGACCAATTAGTGACCTGGAAGGTTTGAATAAAAAACACATCAGGGAAACCGTTGCTTTGAGAGCTCTTTTCAGCTTAATTAACTCACTTTGGTTGTCCAAATCCATTCTAGGTCTGCGGGCGATTTTTAAACAAAACGTTATGACAGAGCTCATACCAAGGATTTGGGGCAAATATTTCTGTTTGCTGAGCTGTCATTTCAAGCTAAACTAATGCCAACAGAGAATTCTTAGGCAAATTAACTTTCCGCTGAATGGTTTTTTTATTTCCCTCTCATCCATCTGCATTTATTCCCATGGGTACTTTTGGTCTGTGCTGACAAATTAGATACACATGAATGAAGGAAACTGTTAACCACCCCCCAAAAAAACCCAAAAACAAAAAAACAGGGGTCACTTGGGGAAAGTTGGTCCTAGTCTAAATAAAATTCTTCCTCTGTCAATTTCAAGGAGTCTAAAAATCTATTTTAAGTTCTATCACATCTTAAAGAATCCAAAAATATTTTCCCTCAAAACCTTAAGTAAATACAATTACCATATAACCTAGCAATTCCACTCCTAAGTACACCTGAAAGAACTGAAATCAGGTACTCAAGCAAATAAGTGTACACAAATGTTCATAGTAGCACCATAGCAGGAGCCCAATGGTGGGAACAAAAAAAATGTCCATCAACAGATGAATGGATTAATAAAATGGGGTATATGTGTATATATTTCTATATATGTACACACACAATGGAATATTACTCAGCCATATAAAGGAATAAAATACTAATACAATGCTACGACACGGATGAACCTCAAAAATTACGTTATATGAAAGTAACTGGACATAAAAGTCACATATAGAATGATTTCATTTATGTGAAATACCCAGGATAGGTACATCCATGGGGATGGAAAGGAGCTTGGTGGTTTGGGCACCGGAGGCAGGCACAACCGGGGAGTGACCCCATAATGGACGTGAGATTTTCTTTGAGGGGGGTGGTGATAAAAATGTGTTGGAACTAGATAAAGATGGCGGTTGTACAATATTGTGAATATATAAATGCCACTAATTGTACTCTTTAAAAATAGTTAATTTTATGTGAATTTCAACTCAATTTTTAAAAACCTATCACTTTTTCTATAACCACATATTTGATGATCTGGGAAATGGGGTTTTCCGAATATCCAAACAACATTTTGTGGGCATCCTCTCCCCCTCACCTCGGTTTCCCAGGCCAGCCCGGACTGACCTTGACGTCACAGCAGGGAACCACCGAATGCATCCCGGTGGGTCCTTTACCCCTCGGTAGACCAGCTGTTTGCAATGACGCCCAGGGTTGTGTACAAAACCGAAAAAATAAAAAAATAAAAAATAAAAGTTCTGCACCATATATTCCTGACCACTGGATGTCATGAGAGCACAATATACGTGTCAGCTAGAAACACGGCCAGCTGGAGGAACGCGGCCTCAATACAGCGGGTCCTCTGCGTGAGGCGCCGTGGCAAGCCTGCTTTGTTTCTATGAGCATGCCGCTGAGAAGCAAGTACGATGCAGGCAGTTGGAGATCCATAAAAGTCCATTAGCTTCTTCCTTGTGTTTTCCTGACTCTTTCAATGGATCGCCAGTTATGAGAGGAACATCAAAATCTGACATAAGGCGTTCTTGGGGCCGCTTCTCAAGTATTCTGACCCAGAAAGGCGAGTGACCTGGAACCCTTTGGCCTCAGGCAGACAGGGCTCTGCTCTTTGATCAAATTAAAATACGGATGGATAGATGCTCCTTGTTGTCACCGTCTTATTTCCCCTTGACTGGTGTTTTCTTGCGCTAGACAATTCTTGCAAATCGTTCTGAGTACAGTATGACTATGGAATTTTCAGCTACACCCAGTTTGGGCACCTGGACTTCCTCACTGGTAAAAGTTGGTCCCTTCTCTGAGCTGGGGTTATTTGAGGGAGGCCTGAATGCAAACCAGCACCCTTCAATTATTCTTCTCGGCTGTGGGAAATCGTCTGTGAGGATAACATCATTAACGTTTTTTTTTTTTTTTTAATTAGGAAAGAAGGTCAATGAATTAAGTGGGAAGTAAATTGGGGCTCTTGATTGGTTAAATCTAACACTTCTGAGGACAACAGTGTCACTTACTCCCACGGGTGGGTCTGTCTGCAAATTATAAGGATCTTAATGGTTTGTTAAAAGCCTCTTCACACCTGAAACAATAAATTGCATAGGAAATGTGGGCATTAAACTCATGGACCTTGGATTTAGAGAGGATTTTATGAATTTAACCTCAAAGACAAGGGACTAAAAGCAAAAATAAATGAACAGGACTATATCAAACTAAAAAGCTGCACAGCAAAAGAAACCATCAACAAGACAAAGAGGCAACCATCTGAATGAAAGATGTTGGCAAGCAACGCCTCCGATAAGGACCCAATTTCCAAAATATACAAAGAACTCATACGACTCAACGATAAAAAAACAAACAACCTAATTAAAAAATGGGCAGAGGACCTGAACAAACACTTCTTTCAAGAAGACACACAGTCTCCCTCCCCTCTGGCCATCAACAGATTGTCCTCTATATTTGCGAGTCTGTTTTTGACTTCTCTTTCACTTTTGATTATATTTATTTGAGTCTTTTCTCTTTTTCCCTTAGCAATTCTAGCCAGAGGTCAGTTTTGTTTTTCTTTTCAAAGAAGCAGCTCTTCGTTTCATTACTTTTTTTCTATTTGCCTTTTTGTTCTCTATTTCATTTAATTCTACTCTAATTTTTATGATTATTATTTTCTTCTACTGAGTTTGGGCTTTGTTTGTTCTTTTTCTAGTTCTTTATGGTAAAGTGGTAAATTGTTTATTTAAGATTTTTTTTGTTTCTTGGGGTTGGCTGGTAATGGTATAAACTTTCCTCTTAGTACTGTTTTTGCTGCATCTCCAAAATTTCAATATGTCATATTGTCATTTTCATTTGTCTTTATGTATCTTTTGACTTTTATTTCTTCTTTGATCCAATAGTTGTTCAGTAGCATGTTGTTTAACCTCCACAGATTTGTGGTTTTTCAGCTTTCTTCTTGTACTTAATTTTCAAGTTCATACCATTGTGGTTGGAAAATATGCTTGGTATATTTACGGTCTTCTTAAAATTTATTGAAACTAGTTTTGTGCCCCAAGAGATGGTCTATTTTTGAGAATATTCCATGTGCGCTTGAGAAAATTGTTAGTTTTGTCATTTTGGGATGTAAAACTGTAGTTATAAATTATGTCCTCGTGGTCTAATGTGTCACTTAAGGCTGATATTTCCTTACTGACTTTCTGTTTGGTTGATCTATTTATTGCTGTCGATGGGGTATTTAGGTCTCTTACTATAATTGTATTTTTGTCAGTTTCTCCATTGAGATCTGTCAGTAATTGTTTTTATACATTTAGGAACTCCCAGGTTGGGTGCATATATATTCATGAGTGTTATGTCTTCTGGATGAATTGTCCCCTTTATCATTATAAAATAATCATCTTTTTCTCTCATTAGCGTTTTTACCACTTTTCTCTGGATGCCACTTGCTTGCAGGATCATCTTCCACCCTTGCACTTGGAGTACGCTTGCCTTTGTAGCGAATATGGGTCTCCTAAAGGCAAACTATAGTTGAGTCTTGTTTTCAAATCCATCCCACTACTCTGTGCTTTTTAATTGGTGAGTTCAGTCCATTTACATTTGGGTGGTTATTGATTTATGAAGCCCTGTTACAGCCATTTTATCTTATGTTTTCTGGTTCTGTAGCTCCATTGTTTCTTTCCCCTTATGTGTGTGTGTGTGTGTGTGTGTGTGTGCACGCGCATGTGTGCGCTATTTTAGTTTGGTGGTATTCTGTGAGTTTTTCTTCCATTCCTACTTTTTAAAAAATATATATTATGTGTCTGAGTTCTAGATTTTTGTTTTGTCTTTACCATGAGGTTTATGCCAAAGGAAAAAAGAAAAAGGAAAAAAAGGTTTTGTATGTACAATAGTTCTTTTTCATTTTTTTAAACTCTCAATTCTCTTTCTTCTTCCACCCGTCATTCCTATACTTCTATCTTTAAGATGACTAATTCTTTCTTCCATATGGTCTGCTCTATTTCCCAAGCTCTCTACTTCACTCTTCATCCCATTTACTGAGTCCTTCAGCTTCAGAATTTCTATGTGGTTCTTTTTTACAGTTTCAGTATCTTTGGTGAAGTACTCTTTTTGTTCATTGATTTTATTCCTGAGCACATCGAACTGCCTTTCTGAGTTTTCTTGTATCTCGCTGAGTTTCTGCATAACTGCAATCCTGAATTCTCTGTCACTTAAATCTCGGTCTTCCATGTCTTTGAGTTTGTTTGCTGGAGACGTTTCATTTTCCTTCTGAGCTACCTTGTTACCTTGGTTATTTGTGGTATTCGGTGGATTATTTCCCTGCCCGGTCATTTGAGGGATTGAAATCTTCCTTTCCAAGTCCTTTGTTTCGGCTTTTAACAATTCGGCAGGTTGGTAAGTAGAGGTCTTTCTTTTGTTTTCCAGTAGGTGGTGCTATAGCACGTTTTTGATCTCTCTTACCTGCACTCTTGGGGCTTCCAGGGTCTCGGTGGGGCCACCACGATTGCACAGCTGACAACTGACAGCGCCGCCGCGCGTCCCCCACCCACTCCGCCCCCGGTGACTGACGGGCTTGCTCTGGTCTCGGGGCGCCGCCCCCTTGGTGGGATGGGGCAAGCAATGGGCTCCGGGCTGAGAGTCTCTGGCCTACAACCAGGAGCCGCCAGCCACGCTGTACTGTCTGAGGTGTCCCGGCCACCTTGGCGGGGTTCTCCGCCATGGATGGGGAGCCGTTGGTGGGGCTCGGTGGTTAATGCATCCGCCACTTTGTTTCTTTCCCCTGGGTTGAGCCGACATGTGTACTGGGCACTTAGGCTCGAATGCTGCTTCTGCTCCTTTGTGACCGGCGGCGTGGGGAGGGCTGTCATCCAACACCCCCACTGCGACCTCGTTTGCCGGCACTGGCGGGCCACAGGAGCGCGAGGAGCTGTCGATGCGCTTTTCTGCGCCGTTGTTATTTCCCCGCTGGAAATGGCAGCTGCCCCGCCGCAGCCACCACACCTTCGCGCTGCACCTCTGTCCCCGTCGTCGCTCAGCCGGGCCACGCTGTGTACCAGCCCCTGGGCTACTCGGGGCCGGAACGCTGCCTCCGCCCCTCCAGTCCTCTCTGGGCTGTCCAGTGAGGGCTGCAATTCAAACCTCCACCGCACTGCCTCTCCCGGGGCCGCTGGGAGCGCCAGACTGCGCCGGCGGCTTCGTCTCTGCCCTGGCCTTGCCCAGCCTCCCGCGCTTGGCCTCATACACCCGCCTTGGGATGTCTCGGATGTGTGGATCTCTCAGATGTGTTTGTGCGTGGACCAGAGAACCCTTTGCCGAATGACCGCTGTTGGGCTTGTTGTAACTTTAAGGGGAGAGAGTAGGATGTGTCTCCTCATGCCACCTGGCCGCTGATGTCACTTTCTTATGGGTATCAGGACAGGTTTAGCTCTATCTATCTTTCTTGTGCACGTAGGTCTAAGAAGTAGAGTCATCTGATTTCTGGCTAAACAGATTTTTTAAACGGCAGATAAAACGCCAGGAGATGAGGGCAGGCAAACAGGCAGTTCTAAGAGACAGCAGCTGGTGCTGACGCCAGCGATGTTAACTCTCAAAAAATGAACATAAACACACTGGTGCCTCCGGGGGCTTCTGCTGCCCAGCCCTGCCCCAGGATCTCCTGATTGCCCTATAATCCACCAACTAAAGGGTTAACTCCTGGCAGAGCAGGGGCTTCTGCACCCTGCCACAGGGCTGTCTCACTTCTGTTCTGATTGGCCATGCCCTGGCCTTATGGATGTTAATAATTTGAATATCACCCATGAACATATGTGTACCTTGCTTTCATAACCAAATAAGCTAGCTAACTTCCCTTCCCCTGACCCTATATCTGATAGAAGAAGTAAAAAATAAAAGTTAAGGGTTATCTCATGTGGGGAGAACAGTAATGTATAGTTGTAAGCCCTGTGGGCACCAATATATTAGAATACAGGATAATAATTAATTTTCATATAAATGAGCCTCGGTCATTAAGAAAATTTAATTATATTCAGTTTTATCTATTTAAGGAAACAGGCATGACCATGATAAGTTTTAGAAGTTTTAATCTAAAATGGACTAAATGTCTTGGTGTTTGTATAGAATTGAGCCTTTAACCATCTGGAAGACTCACTTGTTCAGAATGACTTGTTCTTCAGGATTCCAGAGCAGGAACTGCCAGATGAAACAGAACAAGGTCCTCTCTGTCTTACCTACAGCCAAAATGTGTATATTCTTGTGTAGCTAGATTCATTCTTCTATGCCAGTCTTGTAGACACCTGAGCATCGGCTCCCCTGGGCTGATTACCCCTTCCCGTTCACCTGGGCTCACCATGCCTCCCCGTTGACCTGGGCTGATCACCCTTCCCCATTCACGTGGGCTGACCATGCCTCCCCGTTGACCTGAGCCGATCACCCTTCCCCATTCACGTGGGCTGACCATGCCTCCATGCTCGCCTGGGCTGCTTCCCTGTTTATCTGGGCTGGTGGTCCTGCCCTCTCTCTCTCTCTCTCTCTTTTTTTTTTAATTTTGCCTCAGTGGGCCTTTGTCTTGGAGCTGTGGTGGCATCAAGGAAGAACAAAAGCTCGTTTCTCATTTCTGACATTACGTTATGATGAAAATGGCAAGCTTGTCAGCTCGTCTCAGATGGTCACTCTAACCATGGGCCCTAGAAAAAATAAGAGTTTAGAATGAGATACAACCTTGACGAGCTGGAGATGTGGATGACTGATTCAGAGTTGAACGCAACACACTAAAACAAAACAAAACGAAAAACCCAACCCAAACCAAACAACATGCTTTGCAAATGGAAAAAGGAGGAAACTCATGTTCGAAGGTAATGGAAAATTTTAGGTCCAAAGAAGATGGCAAGTTAGAGAGTGGAGGGAACAACCAAAAAAATGACCTCGCCTGGTTCTGTGTGGATCATGTCGTTGGCATTTGCTACGCAGGAGAGGGAGGGGACCCACTTTCTTTGGTAATGTGCCGTCATTAGCATCTGGGTCTTAAACTTTATGGGCCTGGCTGGTCTGATTGCTTTATTAACTTATTTACGCACCCTCACCTCCCATTATCATCATTAGCTAGTTGCACAGATTTCCAGAATCTTGCCTGAGCCAGAGATATGGAGAACCCCGAGCAAAGCCACAGGCCTAATGGATGACCCATGTGCAATAGGGCTCCACAGGGCAGGGTGGAGGGTTGCTAACATTACAGACTCACAAAGGAAACCCTGCACTTCCTGTGAGGACTTGGTGGGGTGATGAAGGCCTCAGGGCTCCCTGGGCATCCTAGAATATGACCTGCAGGACAGCGGGGCCCCCTGGGAAATGGAGGTAGGGAGCCGTTGGTCATGGGACACTGTCCTCCCCAGCATGGGCTTATGGGTCTCGCTCAGGGAACCCTCCTTTCTCTGAGTATCTGTGTCTGTTTCCGGGCCCTCCCGTGGTCCTCCCTTCCTCCTGCTCCGTAGCGAGGTCAGCTCAGCTCCTTCTCGCTCCAGCCTCCCTTTGCCCCAGCGGGTCCAAACCTCCCAGCTGCCACCAAACTGTGGCCTCGTGGGCTCTACCTGCAGCTTCCTCATTTCCTCCCCCACCCCGATTCTTAGGGAAAACACGCAGGTGGCTCAATTTGTGTCACCCCAGTAGTCAGATGTCAGGGGTCCCTGCCTGTCTAAAGGTCGATGCCCATCCTTGCTGTCCTCGGTGAAGACGAGGTCTAATGGCGTTTCTACCAGATGGCTCTTTCAGCCGTGCTGGGGCCACCAAAGGCTGGAGAGTAGATTTCTAATTCCTACAAACGTGGACAAGAGTTGGAGAACGAGTCCTTCATTTTCGCTCCCAGTTCTCTCACTAACAGGCCAGGTGACAACGATGGCGTTTCTACCAGGTGGCTCTTTCAGATTTCTAATTCCTACAAACGTGGACAAGAGTTGGAGAACAAGTCCTTCATTTTCGCTCCCAGTTCTCTCACTAACAGGCCAGGTGACAACGATAGATACATCACATCCTCTCTCCACAGAGTGAGGGGCGTGAACAGATCATAATGCCACTGGCCACGTACCCGCCGTGGCTCCGAGTACCACACGCACATCCGTTGTTGACGCGCAGGGGAGAGGTGCATCACCAAATCCTATTACAGGTGGGAAAACGGGGCACAGAGCGGTGGAGCAACGTAACAGATGTCACCACTGAACTCGGTCAGTCCGGCTTCTGAATCCTCGCTTCTAATCATGCTCAGTTCACGCTGCCGCGTCAGCATCCCTCAGGCTGCAGGGGAAAGGGGGCCATGAGCCCAGTGACGCTGGGGTTCAGCGCTGTCTTCCAGGGCGGCGAGCATCCCGCAGGAATGTGGCTGCCCTTCGCCCGCGCCCTCTCTGAAGGGCATGAGAAATGCCAGCCTGTCAGCAGGTATCAACTCAAAAACTTCTCCCTCCGCTGAGTTCAAGGATTGTTTACCCAACGGGGCGGAAGAGGATTAGGCGATCCGTGGATGTGACATGTTCCGTTGGTTTGGGTGTGACCGGGTGCACTGCAGCTGTCGGAACAAATGCACTTCACGGGGAAACGGGGGTGACCAGGCCAGCCCGATGGCCCAGAGGCACACCTGGGGGCCCCAGGGTCCGTCGCTGAATTCTGAATTCAGAGTGAGGATAGGAATGTGACGGCCGTGGTGTCTGGCGACGGTTGCTGAGACAGGAAACACCAGGCAGGATCTGGCTGGGGCTGGCAAGCCCTGGGGACGCCCCTCACCAGACCTCAGCGCTCCGCTGGCCGGGAGCAAGGACACAGGAAGCGCCACTAATCCGGGGAGGCCTCCCCATCCCGCCTCCCTCTGCCGTGGCCTTTTCTCCTTCCGGTGTCACTTGGCCACAAAGGCTGCCCTGTGTGGCCCTTCGAGTGAGTTTTCATAAGTTGGGACATCAAACAACTAAACCCACGGGCCAACTGGCTGTGGCAACGCTGTGTGACCAGGCAAGCACACGCCCCCTCGCCACGCGGGCCTCGCGAGAAGCGCCATTGTGTTCTTGTCCCAGTGGGCGCAGCGGAGGGTGGGTCGGCCCGCCAGACCTGGCCACACGCCACTGACAGTTTCTGAGCCTTTAAAAGAGGAGCTCCCCCGAGCTGGTCCCCATTCCAGACCTGCGGCGGCACCATGACCCCTCCAGTGACACTGCTGCCTCTGCTCCTCCTGGGGGCCCTGGCCCAGCAAGAGTCGGACTGGACGTACACAGGTGAGCCCTCACTCGGGGGCCGCGGGTCGCCTTGTCACCCTCACCGTGAGGAAGGGAGCACCTGCCCCTTCCCGAGGGGCACGGCGAAGCCTGGCATTTCGCGGGTGCGAGGCCAGCCACCCCCGATGGTGTGCCATGCCGGGGCTGGGGTCTACCCGTCACAGGCTCCACGTCTTGGGGGTATACAGAGGACGCACTGGACTTAGACCTTGATTAAGGAAAGGAGGAGCTAGCTGTCCCCTCCGCAGGCCCGTGGCCCTTTCCGCCCACGCACCGCTCTGACTGCGAGGCCACCGCTCTCGTGGCCCGTGACAGCGGGTCACAGCCGCAGGCTCACAGTCGTGCGTGGGGCTGGCGAGCGCCTTCTTCTGAGCCATGTGTGATACCTGGTTTGAGCAGAACGTCTCGGCTTTCGGAGAACCCGGTGACCTTTACCTAGGCCCCGGGCTGCCACGGCATCGGGCCACTGCCACCGACCTGCTGACGCTCAGATCCCTATGTCACCGAAACTTGACTTTTCAGATGTGAGATTGGCGTTAAGCATGCGTTGCAGCCCGCGTGCGAGCCACAGGCAGGAAGGCCCCGTGGGAAGGCCACGTCGGGGGAGGGGGGTTCGCACGCAAAGCCGCCCTTCCGTGTGGCAGTGGAGAGAGCTCCTGCCTGCGCCCCCTCTTTGCTGAGCTGCACCGGGGGACGGGGTCCAGGGTGACAGGGTCCGGGAGGGTGCTCGTGTCTGCCGGCTGATGCGGGAGCCAGGAGTGCCTGCGGTGTGGGGGCCCTTGGCACAGTCCGCCTGGCCTCGGTCACGGGGGCAGTGTGCTCTCAGGGTGGCCCTATGTCCTGTCCAGTCAAAGGCAGCAGGATTACGGACGTCGCAGGGAGGCTCAGAAAGTCAGGCTTCGGGGAGCAGGACAGCTGACTCGGGCCGACGGGACCCACACGCAGTGGTGCGCGGCAGCCCTGGGCTTGTGCTTCACGCCCCCGCTGGCCCCGGTGTGAGGGGCAGGAGGAGAGGATGCAGCTGAGACCAGGAGGTGGGGCTCTGGAACGCCGCCAGGGTCCAGGAGAACTTGGGGGGTAGTAGCTACTGCAAGTGCCTTCCAGGGATCCTTCAGGAACCCCCGAGGCTGGCAGGGGCCTGGCCAAAGCCTTTTGACCCATGAAAGGACTGTGCTTGAGACCTTGGCCTTGGTCCTGGCCTCCGCCTCCAAGAAAGAACTGTTTAAAAATTGATTTGTATATTAAACAGAGACGAGAAGGGCAGAACTGACTTTCCTATTGGTTGCAAATCTAAGAAGCTGCATGAGTCCCAGATATGAGCATCTCTCTTAAAACAAGCTGTGCCCCGGGGAAGGAGAGCTTGGTTCCCCTGTCACAGGCGGGAGAGACCAGCACCCACAGCTGTCTGGGGGCCGAGTCACCCATTATAATGACTTGCTTTCATTAAAGTCGTTTTTTGATTAGTAAGAAAGATAAATTTCTTTACTTTAATATATATATATTTTTAACTCATCATTTGATAAGTTTTGAACCCGATGCTTCCTTTCTTGACCTAAATCCGTAGGTATAGGTGCCCAGGTGGCCTTTACCATACTGGGAACTGACTGAAAAGGGGCCGGAGCTAGAACACAGGTGGGAGGTCCAGCCGCAGCAGGTGGGAGCTGTGTTACCGTTGGGGGCTGGGAAGGGAAGGAGCTAAACGCCCCTGAGGGCCACACCCAAGGAGCCCCCAGTACATTTATCAGCTGACAATCACCCCAAGGGAAAACTAAAACGATACACCAAAGACTTCTATCGCTTTCAGAGCACGTCATGTTCCCAGAGCCAGTGGTTACAATGGTGCAGGTCGGGGTGAGCATGCAAGGCCAGACACCAGGGTCCGTGCCTTCGATTCGGATGCCCCTCCTGCCTCCTTCTGAGGCCCCGCTTCTGCTTCCCAGACGGCAGGCCTCTGGCCTTGAGCCTGGCATCCCGCCTGGCCCCGCTGGGCAGGCCTCCATCCTGAGCGCACTGCTCGCAGAGAGTGCCCCCAGGCACCCCCTCCAGCTGCGTCCCCTTGGCTCTCTCCTGTCTCAGATGGGCCGCTAGATGAAGCGCACTGGTCCGAAGAGTACCCGCCTGCGCGGGGAAGAGACAGTCGCCTATCAACCTGCAGGCGAGGAAGATACGGTACAACCCCTCGCGGAAGGGCCTGCGCCTGACTGGCTACCAGGCCCAGGAATGCAAGTTCGACATGACCAATGTTGGCCACACAGGTAAGGGATGAGTCAGAGGCTCTAACCAGAGGTGGCTGGCGGAGGAGCCAGAGTTCAGCCTGGGGGCCGGAGGCCGCCAATGTGACGCTCAACAGGTGTGCAGCCCTGGAAACCCAGAAGCTCTGGCAAAGGTGCCCGGCCTCTGTCCCCAGACTCCATCCTTGGTCCTCACTGCCTCTCCCAAGCTCACTCTGACCCTACCGGCGGTGGGAAAGTCCTCTGGCAGAGCTGCAGCGCTGAGAAGCCGCTTGGCCCACCTGCCTGTTCTCTCTGGCCCTGGTCCGACTTTCTGTTTTCTCCGCTGAGTGATGAGCCCCAAGTACCTGACCTGTAGGCCCAGTATTTCTCAGAGGTCTGAAAGAAGCTCTTGTTTTCTGTTCTGTCCTAGAAAGGGGGTGAAAGTCAGATAAGAAAAGCTGGGTCTTGGGGAACCCCACATCAGAAGCCTGGACTGGAAAATGAGAAAATCCATGCTTTATGTTTGCAGAACTTCCTGGAGGCTGGAAGTCTATTCCTCTGGGTCCCCGGCCCGCCCCTCAGCATATCAAACATATTAGAAAGCACTCACACTTCACGTTACTTTTTTTTTTTAATGTATTTTGGGAAAAAAAATGTTTTTTGCATTTTATTTTATTATGCGAGTATACAGTACATTGGTTAGACATTTGGGAAATTTTTAAAAAAAAAATTAGCTTTTGAGGTTATTTGGCCACTCTTTATAATTGGCTATATGTTTTCAGCAAACTCCAAGCACATTCAGGAATTTTACGAAAGAAAATAAAAATAATCTACACATTTGTAAATTTGCAAATGAAATTTGCATGAATACTAAGTTTAACAATAAGGTCGACAGGATGTAATTAAACATTTATTACTTTCGATTTTGCAAGGTCCTTTTTTATATTTTAGAACCAAAGATATAAATATATCTTTACATATTTCCGTTTTGTATTATTATATATATTAACAGATTTGATTTTTTAGAGCAGTTTTGGGTTTGGAGAAAAATTGATTGGAAAGTACAGAAATCTCTCAAATGCCTCCTGCCCACTACGCACGTGAGTTAGCCCATTATGAACATCACTCATCGGGATGGAACTTTATTTACTTACTTTTTTAACCAAGAATGAACCTCCACTGACACATCATCATCGCCCGAAGTCCATGGTTTCCTTTAGGATTCGCTCTTGGCGTTGTACATCCTATGGGTTGGACAAAGGCATAAGGAGCTGTATTCATCACTGGAATGCCACGTACGGTGTTTTTACTGCCCTGATTGTCCTCTGAGCTCTCCCTCCACCCCAGCCCCTGGCAACCGCTGGTCTTTTTACTGTGTCCATAGCTTTGCCCTTTCTGGAATGTCTCAGTCAGTGGACTCGTACAGTACACAACCTTCTCAGATTGGCAACGTACACTCAGTGATGTGCCTTTAAGATTCCGCCCTGTCTGTTCTTGGCTTGATAGCTCATTTCTTTTTAGTGCGGGGTGGACCGCAGTTTACTTGTTTATCACCTACCGAAGGACATCTTGGCTGCTTCCAAGTTTTGACAATTATAAATAAAACCACTGTCAACATTCATATGCAGATTTTTGTGTGGACATAAATTTTCAACTTCATTGGGTCAAATACCAAGGATTTTGAATCGTACAGTCAGAGTATGTTTAATTTTATAAGAAACTGTCAAACCATCTTCCAACGTGGCCGTACCATTTTGCATTCCCACCCGCAGTGTAAGAGTTCCTGGTGCGCCCCAGCCTCTCCAGCGTTTGGTATCGCCAGTGTTCCTGATCTGGGCCATTTTAATCGGTGTGTAGGGGCGTCTCATTGTTGTTTTAATTTCCCTGATGACACACGATGTAGAGCATCTTTTCACATGTTTATTTGCCATCTGTGTGTCTTCTTTGATGAAGTGCCTGTAAGGTCTCTGGCCCATTTTCAAATTGGGTTGTTCGTTCTGTGATTGTTGAATTTTAAGAGTTCATTGTATATTCTGGGTAACAGCCCTTTATCAGATGTGTGGTTTGCAAATATTTCCTTTCAGTCGGTGGCTTGTCTTCTCATTCTTTTGATACTGTCTTTTGCAGAACAGAGTGTTTAACTTTAATATAGTCTGTTTTATCAATTGTTTCTTCCATGAGTTGTGTCTGTGGTGTACCTAAAAAGGCATCGCCGTACCCCAGGCCATCTAGGTTTCCTCCTCTGTCATCTTGTAGAAATGTTATAGTTTTGCATTCTACACTTAGGTCCGTGCTCCACTTTGAGTTCCTTTCAGTGAAGGATGTAGGGTCGGTATCTACCTTTATCCTCTTGCACGTGGATATCCAGTTGTGCCAGCACCATTTGTTGAAGAGACTGCGTTGTGTTGCCTTTGCTCCTTTGTCAGAGATCCGTTGAGTATATTTACAGGGGTCTATTTCTAGGCTCTCTATTCCGTCCCACTGATCTATTTACCAGCACCACCGTGTCGATGATACTGTAGTTGGGTGGTATCAGTCCTCCGACTTCGTTCTTCTCCTTCAGCATTGTGTTAGCTATTCTGGATCTTTTGCCTCTTTAGAATTCTTTTGTTTAGGTCAACAAAATAACTTGCTGGGATTTTGATTGGGATTGCATTGACTCTACAGATCCAGTTGGGAAGGACTGACATCTTGACAATATTGAGCCTTGCTATCCAGGAACATGGAATGTCTCCATTTATTGAGCTATTTTTGATATCTTTCATCAGAGGTGTATAGTTTTCCTCATATAAATCTTGTACATATTTTGTTTGGTTTATACCTATGTATTTAATTTTGGGGGGTGCTGATGAAAATGGTATTATGTTTTTAATTTCAAATTCTACTTTATATTTTTATGTGCCCCGTTTTTATTGTTCGATTAAATGGACATAAAATTACATTTTAAGAAAAAGAAATTGAAAACATACTCAGGTATTGAAACAATACTCAGGTATGAAAAGTTTCTAAAGCTTATTCTCAATGTTTCTATCTTATTATAGACTAGTGCCAGTTGGTGGATGGACTGTTAGTATAGGTATTTTTAATTCTCCCAAACATATAAGCTCCAGAAAAACATAAAGGCCCGAGGTCCGGGCTTCTAGTGTTCAGTGAGAAAAACACTATTGTTCTCTCAATAGGTGCTATTGGCTCCCCTCGCTTTGCTCGTTTCCTTGAGAGGAGGGGCCATCTCTCGTTCTGTCCCAGTACCTGGCCCAGAGCCTGGCACAGGTGAGATGCATTCAAGGAGACAAGACCTGCGTTTGAAAGGACAGATCCCCAGAGAGGCACTCAGGAGTGACGCAGTCCTGAGCAGGTTTGGATCTTTGACGGCTGCAGCAGGCGGCTGGTTTCACTGTTTTGTTTTGTTTTGTTTTGTTTTTTGAAACTCTTATTTTGAAATAGTTTTAGACTAGAAAAATTGCGAAAACAGAACAGAGAATTCCCATATACTTTCCCCGCACTCCCCTAATACTAATATCTTTCCATCCTATAACCGTTCTACCCTGAAACAACACGGTTCGCTATGCCACAGACCTCGCGCGAACTTCATTACTTTCTCATTGATGTTCTTTTTCTGGTCCAGGATCTACCCTGAGGTCCTGCATCACGTTTTCCTTCCTATCTCCTCCGTCTCCTCCAGTCGGGGTCAGTTCCTCTCTTTCTTGGATGTTCACAACCTTGATTCCATGGTGTCACAACCTAGGAGGCTACACGGGGTGAGGGTTTTAACCACACGTGAGGAAGATAGTGACCTCACCTTGGCCTTATAAACGGTGCTCACTCTGGGTAGTAAAAGTCATCAAAATAGTCCCAAGAGGCCCTGCCTCCTATCCTATACTGTGGGCAAATTCTAAAGTGGCCAGAGGTGGAGACCGGAATTCTGGTTTCCACACCCATTGGCCATATCTTCTCAGGTCCTTGACCTGCCCCTTTGTGGTCCTGCCCTTTTTGTTCCGGGTGGGAAGGTGTGTGCTTTGGGAGAGGCACCTGCCCAGCCCAGCTTACTCAGTGCCCAGCCCCCATCACACGCTGTGTGTCAGGTGCCTCCCCTCGCTGGTGATCCTGCTCATGGCACTCGAAGCCAGTCTGCAGTGCCAGCCTGCCTGGGGGGGGGTGGGCAGGTGCCGAACCGGGAGGGCTGACTGGTCCACGCCGACCTGCAGCATCCCTTGCCCCTTGTCTTCTCTTCTAGTGATGATCAGCCTGCCCTCCTCCATGCACATGGTGGCGCCCGATGGCACCAAGTACATAGCCAAGCAGATGCACTTCCACTGGGGCGGCGCCTCCTCCGAGATGAGTGGCTCTGAGCACACCGTCGAAGGGATCAGATATGGGACAGAGGTACCTCGAGGACCCTGACTGGGTCCTCTGTCCTTCAAACCCTACAGTCCCTTTTCTTAGTCAAACAACGAAAAGACTTCGGGCAGTGGTGACAGCCACGTTGCCATGAGGTCGAGTGTAGCTTTTATGCCTTCATTGGTCACCTCTCTGTGCCGGGGGTTCAGGCAGGTGTCCCCGGAAGTCATAGCGAGGCAGGAGTTTACAGCTCATACGATGGGGAGTGTGTCTTTAGTTTCAGGGAGATTTCTATGCGTTAGATTTTCTGGGGTTCTTCTCTTGCTTCGATTTGTCCTTAGGGTGACCGTGGGTTTACAGTGGCCTCCTGGGGCAAAATGGCTCATGTCACCACCGAGACGTCAGGAGAGCCCACCAGCTTGTCTGCTTGGAGGGAGGTGGGGTCAGGGAAATGCTCTGGAATTGCCATCGTCCCAGAGGCCCCCTTGTGCTCTTTCCGGTTCGGAGACCTTTTCCAGTTTGGAGAACTTTCTCCCAATTTGGAGATCTCGCAGCTTAGATGGAGGGAGATGGAGGTGGGAGCTGTTTGTGTGGGATGGTCTGAGGCCTCAGGTGTGGCATCTTCGTTCTCCTCCTTTCCTGAAAACCTGAAACATTCGAAGTCTGCACGAACTGCCCTCACTTACCTTTTCTCCCCCACAGATGCACATCGTGCACTACAATTCTAAATACGACAGCTTCGACGAAGCCCAGTGTGCGCCGGATGGCTTGGCAGTGTTGGCAACCCTCATTGAGGTAGGCTGAAACTACGCATGCAGGGGTATAGCTTGGCATCCACACAGGCGTTAAATGTAGACGACGGTCTTCCTTCCTGTCCCTCCTCATTCGTTCCTGAGGTCACAATTCCAGAGAAGAACTAGGTCAGCTTCCCAAGAGGTGGAAAGTAAAAGGTGCGATCAACTTGAGAACCGGATGAACCTTAAACATGCTCCTCACCCTTCACCCAGATTCATCAGCAGAGGGTGTAAATCTAAAGGGCTTCGGGAGTTTGAGCATAACCTCTGCTAAAAGCATTGGCTGACCACAAAGCAATGCTGACCCCAGTTTTGGCCCCTAGGAATCCAGGCTAAAAAATAAAAACAATATTCAATAACTAAGCAGAGACAGATACACTTAGATAAAGAGAAAGAAAGGCCGTGTGATGATGGAGGCAGAGATTAGAGCTGCTACCCACAGAGCAGCAAGGATTGCTTGCAACAACCAGAAGCTGGGAATAGGCAAAGAAAGATCTGTCCTGGAGCCTTCAGAGGGAGGATGGCCCTGACGACATCTTCGGTTGGACTTCCAGCCTCCAGAATTATGAGAGAAGAAATTTCTGTTGTTTTAAGAAAAGCAACAAATAAATAGATTGAGTAGAGCTGAGACATCGGCTGCTACACACTGCTGTGGAGCACATCCTACAGATTACTAGACAGACAGACAGACAGACAGACACACCCAGGGCAAATATCAAAAATCGTAATTCAGATTTGCTACCATATACTACCTACAATGTCCCATTTTCAACAAAAAGTTGGGCTTGCAAAGAAATAGGAAAGTGTGATCCATATTTAGGAGAATAAAAGCAGTCAATAGAAACTGACTCTGAGTGGACGCAGAGTGATTTCAGACAGTACTTTCAACTATCATGAATATGTTCAAAGGATTAAAAGAAACTATCTTCGAAGAATTAAAGGAAAATATGATGACAACGATCCAAAAAGGGAGCTTCCTTCCTGTCCCTCCTTATATTGAGAGAAATGGAAACTATAAGAATGCACAAAATAGAAAGGCTAGAGCTGAAAAGTATAATAGACAAAATGAAAAATTCTGCTCAAAGCAGATTTGAGGCAACATAAGAGAGAATCAGTGTATTTAAAGATATATCAAATAAATTCTTCAATCTGAAGAACAAAGAAAAAAGACTGAACAAAAATGAACATAGCCTTAGAGACTCATGGGGACAAGATCACATATCCCAACACATAAGTAATGGGAGTCCCAGAAGGAGAGGAGAGAGAAAGTGGCAGAAAAAATGTTGAAGAAACAATGGCCAAAAATTTTCCAAATTTGATGAAAAATGTTAATTTACTGGTTCAAGAAACTCAACGAACTCCATGTTTGATAAACATCTAGACATGTCAAAGTCGAATTGCTAACAGTATCAAGAGAAAAAGAATTCATTTTATATACAAAGTGACAGTATGATTCATGGCTGACTTCTCATTAAAAAGTCATCAGAAGGTGGAGGAATGGCCATCAACCGGGAAGCCGACGTCCAACGAAACCACCCTCCAAAAACGAGGTGAAATAAAGACGTTCCCAGATAGACAAAAACTGAGGAAATCGCTATCAAATCTTTCTTATAAGAAATATTTAATGAAATCCTGGCTGAAAGGAGATGACACCAGGGAGTAACTCAGATCCACAGAAAGAACTGAAGCGTGCCAGAAATGGTGAATATATGGGTAAATACGAAAGACTGGACACATATTTTTTTTGCTCAAAAAAAATCCATAAGATTGCTTAAAACAATAATAATACCATTATTGGGTTTATACTATATGTAGATGTCATTATATATGACAAAGATAGAAGAAAAGATAGGGAAGAAAATAGAGCTATATTAGAGCAAAGTCGCTGATTTTACTGGGATTAAGTTAGTACCAACCCAACATCAATTGCGATAAGCTGTGTATTATAGCTACTGGAGCAACCACTAAGAAAATAACTCAACGTGGTTAACCCCGTGCACTACGAGTGTTTGTTTAACATGAAAGGTGCAACAGAGGGACGAAAGACAGACACGCACACATTCGGGAAACAAATGACAAATGGCAGTTATAAACCCGAGAAATCTGAGTTCGTACGCGATGGGAGGAGAACTGGATCCACACCGCTCACTGGAGGGGACGTTGACAATAGACCGTTTTCACCGAAAGCAACTTCTCTGACTTTTGAAAGGTCGACAAATAAATAGATAGACAGACAGACAGACAGACAGACAGACAGAGATAGATAGATAGATAGATAGATAAATTAAAAGTGACCAGGCAGTGGGTGGAATTGGAGCAGTTTTGCTTTGGACACCTGCTCTCCTCCTCCCAGCCAGGTCTTGACAGGGTCACTGGGGATATTTTAACAGTGGCTTTTGGCCATTCCCTGAGCATGTCACTGATCACCAAGAAGCTGCCCAAACGCTTCAGACTGTGTCTGCCTGGAAGAGACTGGTGAGCCCAGGCAGCCGGGAGCGAAGAATAGCCAGATAGCCCGCTCAGCACAACTGGGACATGGATAGTGACCTCCTTCTAGCCCTTGTGGCTCTGCCCAACCTCTCAGAACATCAGACAGATGGTTCATGGGGACAGTGCCAGGGGTCTCTTCCCCAGTTGACTTAACTGCTTGGTGTTTCTCCTGCAGGTCAACGATTATGCTGAAAACACTTATTTCAGCAACTTTATTTCTCACTTGGAAGACGTCAAGTATCCAGGTAAGGAGGGAAGGAGAATGAGTGTGAGCGTAATGTGGGGACAGAAGGTGCAGGCGAGGTGGCACTGGTGGGGAGGGTGGCAGGGAAGCCCGTTAGGGGAGCGCATCCCTCTGTGCGCGGTGTCCTGTCCCAGCGGCTCCTGCTCTTGGCTCAGGCCTCGAACACCTCCGAGAAACCTGATCATAAACGCTACCTGTTGATTGCCACGATTGGAACTTCAGGATGGTCAGAGTCCCATTAACGAGGGATACCCTCACTTACGTGACTGTCGCCTTGGGCCCCAGCTGGCATGATGATCCTGGTCCCTGGAGAGAGAGATCCTCCTTGGCTTCAAGCTGAGACGACTCTCAAGAGTGAAGCCCCCATCATCATGTCTGGACGCAGACACGCGGGGTTGGGGCTGGTCTCCCTGCCCTCTGCCGCGTTCCTGTCAGAGCGACTGTCAGCTCCCACAGTCAACCCTTGACCTTGAGCAGCACCCGGGTCAGCCTTGAGGCCTTGGTTTTGTGCATCCCACTTTGGCCTCATCGCCCAGACTCCAGCCCCCTGACTTCTGTCTTTACCCGCTTCCCCAATGCTCCTGACCTCTAATGCGTGGGCCTCCACGTTCTCTCTACCAGTCAGGCCTCGTGCCCTTCACCTCTCCTTACTTCGCTTAGGTTCCACACGCCCACCAGCCATCGTGCTGACACGCCCAGACAAACACCCTCCACGGTCTCACCCTGCAGAGCCCCAGACCATCTCCCACCTGCTCAGAGCCTGTAGCCAAATGGCTGGATGTGGCTAGACAGAAACATGGACATCTAACTGATATTTTTATTCGTAGCTACGAATGTCCATAAGTACTAATGCTGCCTGGAAATCCTGAAATACTCCTCTGGGTGTCTGCTTTTCCCCTCTCCAAAATTATTCCTTAACATTTTCCCCTCTTTCCTGAGGCCCCTCTGCCCTGGCCTCAGCTTCTCCCTTAGAGGGGATGCCTTGCTTCCCACTTCATCGAGAAGGAACTCACTCAGCTTCTGAACATGCCTGCGCCTGACCAAACTCCACGTCCCCTCCTCTGTCGCGATGGAGGAAAAGTCCTTCTCCCTGCGAGTGCCGACCCCGCCCCTTCTCATCCTCCGGCCTTTCCTCCTGCATCACTGATTTCTTACTCTTCATTGGATCTTGCCACTTAGCACACAAGTCTGCTCTAATATCTCCCCCCTCAACACACACACACACACACACACACACACACACACACACACACACAGAAGTATCTCTTGGCCCCCTCGTTCCCCCTGCTTCTCCAAGTTGCTTTGATAGTCTCATGCTGAGCTCAGGGGCCCAGCAGCACTGATGTGAATGAAAAAGCCCTCCAGGTGCAGCGCTGGGTGCAGGTGCTGTGGGGCGTGTGGGACACCCTGCGTCAGTCCCTCTCCTGCCCCCTACCTGTGGCTGAGCTTGGTTCCCAGTGGGCGTGGCAAGAAGAGTTTCAGACCGGATGCCTGAGCCTAGGCCCCCGCTTGGTTCTGATTCTGCCTGTCTTATCTCTGTACCCACGTCTAAATGAGCCCAAATCAAGGAACGCTGTTCTTTCTTTGAGGGCACTTACCCAGAAGCCCGCAGGAGTCATAATTAGTTTGTTTCACTTACCATAAGACGTATCCTCAGCCTGACAGTGACAATGATGAGATGCCAGTCACACTCACAAGTACTTCCCTGTGTGCTGGGTCAACGTATTTTACAAACCGCTCCCCTGTCCCCTCGTGGCAACCCTGCTGATTATTCCCATTTCACAGATGAGGAAGGAGCCTCAGAGGAGAGTGTCTGGCCAGCCACGCAGTGGGAGGGTGTGGTACCTGAGCAGGTCTCTCCCCAAAGTCTTCACTCTCACCCCCCACCCCAGGGAGCGGCAAACTGGGGGATATTTCCCAACAATCGGCTGCCTGTTCTGCTTCAGTCAGCAGAGCTGAATGTGGTGAGGCCGAGACTGAGCTGTTTTCTCGAGGGGCAGCAGCTGCTCCTAACATCCTTTTACCTCTTGTTCCCTCTGTTAGGACAAACGACAGTTCTGAAAACCCTTGACCTTCAGGACATGCTGCCCTCAAACCTTCACGACCACTACAGCTACAAGGGGTCAATGTCATCTCCTCCCTGTACCGAGAACGTGCACTGGTTTGTGCTGGCAGAGTCCGTCAAGCTCTCCAGGGCACAGGTAATGAATGCATATGGTGTCACTTCACCGAAGCGCCCCCTTTGGACTTCCTGGTTGATGAGAGCACTCCCCCACACCTCACCTCGTGCTGACCGACACCTGGGCTCCTGCGGTGTCTTCCACGTGCACGGCTGCTGTGCCTCACCTGTGCTGTTGTGGGCGATCTCACGAGAGCTGCGGCAGGGATGGGCAAACAGACATCAGGGACCCGAGGAACCATTGCTGATGTGGCAAAAGGGCCGGAACTCCAGGCCAGAGGAGAAGAGTGGCACGGCGAAGTCACATGCCCGTTGAGCGCTGCTCTTGTTGGCCCTGCCGAGGCCCTCAACACACAAAACCCTGTCCTCGTGCAGCTCACATTCGAACTTCATAAACGGACGTATGCAAGGAGGGTGGCTTCACAGTTAGGTCTTTACGTGCTAAAATACCTGTTGCCCTTTGAGGAGATGAGCTGTATCTATCATCTTTTGTCCTCCAGCATAGTATGGGTACATAATACATTAATATTTGTTGAGCTAGACAAAGCGGGGGTCCCCAACTCCCGGGCTGTGGACCGGTGCTGGTCTGTGGCCTGTCAGGCACCGGGCCGCACAGCAGGAGGTGAGTGGCAGGCCAGCGAGCGAAGCTTCATGAACGAAGCTTCATCTGCATCTGCAGCCACTCCCCAGCGCCAGCATCCCTGCCTCAGCTCCGCCTCAGGTCATCAGGTGTTAGATTCTCATAGGCGCACTGGTCCCTGGTGCCAAACAGGTTGGGGACCACTGAGATAAATGACAAATGTAGTGAGGTTGCAAAGCAAAGCTGACATTTACTTGTGGGTGATATTCTTCTTCAGAAACAAATATTTCTTTTTCTTAAATGTTTCATTTTCCTACTCCAGGAAAAGGTGGAAAGCCCCCTAGTCAAGAATATATACACAGAGAAATGTTTGAACTAAGTTGGAAGTGCCCCCAGATACCTAGCAGAAGCAAATGTAAATTATCTCTGGAAAAATGCACCTTAAATCCAGATAGCGAAAAATTTCCACAAGTCAAGTTATCTGAAATAGGCTCAATTTTTAAAAAATTACAAAATATACAAGGGAAAAGACACTATGAGTAAACATCGACAGAATCAGACCTACAAAGATTTCAGATGGCAAACTTATCAATTAATATAAAATAAGAATGTTCAATATGTATAAAATGTATAATATGTATAATTAAACATATTTAGTATATTTAATACGTATAAGAGCTTTACAAATGAGAAAAGAATAAATAAAGTATAAAAATGACCACGTAGACTTGGAAAAAGACCCACATAGAATTTCTAGAAATGAGAAGATAGTAACTGAAATTAACAACTCGGTAGATGAGTTTAATAGCATGTTAGATACAGTTCAAAAAAGAGTTGGTCGACTGGAAAACAGAGCTGAGAAAATTATCTAAAATGCAGCACAAAGAGAAAAAGAGATGGAAATATAAAAAGGAAGTAAAGAGACATAGAGAATATAGTGGAAAGGTTCAACAAATGTCTAATTGAAATTCTGGGGGAAGAGAGGTAGCATAGAGAAGAGGTACAATTTGAGAAATATTGGCTGACAATTTTCCAGAAGAGTTGAAAGATACCCAGTCATATATATATTGTAAGCCCAAGGAGTCAATGTAAATTAAAGATAAAAATCCACAGTAAACACATCACAGTGAAACCACAAAACATCAAAGACAAAGAAAAGATTCAAAAATCAGCCAGAGGAGGAAAAGAAATGCTCATGAAAAGAGTGCTGGTAGACAGAAAGCTGATTCAACATAGCAACAATGAAAGTCAGAAAGCAATGGAATCATATTTTCAAAGCACCGAGAGAAATGAATAGTTGATCTAGAATTGTGCATGGAGCAAAAATTTCTTTCAAGGATGTAGACAAAATACAAATATTTTCAGAAAAAAATGAAAATTGAGCTTGCTACTTGACATATCTCTGTTTACTTCCTTCTTTCCTTTCTGCTCATAGAAAAAGATTAAATGAGAGTTTTGGAAGAATAAATAGAAGAATGAATGGATGAATAAATGCATGCCATGAAATGTGCTGTGCCTGGCACATAGCACCCAGAACCTCCTCAGGATTTGTGATCTCACAGCTAAATCCAAGATCTAGTTCAATTTCTAATGAAACCTTTTAAAACCACCCAGTGCCTCTCCCTCTCCATAATTCACTTCATGTTGCCTGCAGGTTTCAAAGCTGGAGAACTCCCTGCTGGATGGCCAAAACAATACCCTCCAGAATAATTACCGCCACACCCAGCCCCTAAACAACAGGGTGGTGGAAGCCAACTTCAATAATCACCCTAATCAGCGGCGTAGGTAAGATCGACTCCTGTTTATTCTTCAGAATCTGTTGATTCCTGGTTTCTTCTTCTTTCTCTGGGTAAATCCATCTCTTCTGGCAATAGAAAGAGAGGGGAGGCATCTAACTAGCAGGAGGCTCAGCTGGACCAACCTGAACAGGGCTTGGGTGATGGCGATGACGCGTTTCCCCAGTCCTGGCAGTGATGTCATTGAGTAGAACAGAGGGGCCATCGAGGATGGGTGACTATATGATATATTACCTACCTGGTCTTGGCCAAAAATAATAGGAGAAACGAGATGTCAGCATTCGGAAAAAGAGATGCTCTGATGCTCCTCTCAGAGTGTAGGCTAAAGTTAACCTCGTTTAATCCAATTCAAATTAGTTCCTGCACATCTTCGTCTTGGTCTGTACTACAAGCCCACCCCCAACTCTGGTACATTCCGTCAAGGTGTAGCTAACCAGACCATGTGTCCTTTACTACATTTTTGGGGGGATCGAGCCCGGACACCAGGGCACTGGAAGTAAGTATAAGCAGTCCAGCTTCCCCTGGAATCACGAACCCGTTGGGTCAGGTTCCAACTGAGTTCTTAGCTCACCTCATTTCTGTGGTTGCAAGGATGTAAATATTCTGTAGTTTCCTCATCTTTATTTTTTGCCTGCTTCTTCGTCAAGTTGTAGTGAACCATTCCCTGAATTTATTGTCTTTCCAATATATTTCTATTAACCATCCTTGACACCCCCCTCATAACAAGATAAAGGCCCCTTTGTGCTTTCTCCCCATCTTCCCTGGGTCATTGATTGTTTTCCCTTGCATCATTTTCTCCTCCAAAACAATACTAAGAGAGAAAAATGATACCAGTTATAATTATCATTGCCCCATATACTATATATGATATTAACAGTAACAATTTCTTTTTTTCAAAGGGCAAATTTCTGATTAAAACAGCGGAAACTATCATCCATGAAAAGGAAGTAAGAAGAGATATGAGTTAGACACACTGATGGAAATCGATTGAAATAGAAATTTAAGGGCTAATTATCCTCCCGTCCAATCATGCATGTTGATCTTTCTAAATAATAAGCCAGCCTAAACGTCTCTGTAACGTTTAGATGCAATAAATTACTTTGGAAAGTCATCATTTAAGAATTTCTCTTTTCTATTCCTTTGTACCACTTCAAATAACCCTTTCTTGCCCTACCCCAAGGGACACAGGTGGTGGGACAGAGACCGATCAAGGTGGGAGGTATTTTCAGGACCGAGAGGAAGAAAAAAGCAGTATTAATCAGCTTAAAGCATGAGCTAGTACAGGAAGAGACGACCTTCCCCTGAGCCCACACCCTGCCCTGTATCTGGAAAATCCTGTGTGTCCAGCTGCGGTTTGATTAATTGAGACAAGGTTGAGAAGTACCCAGCAGAATGGCCATTATTTGTATCGGTCGGTTACACGTGCCCTTCATCGAGGCCCCATCCTGAACCCACCCTTCACCTGCCTCTTCACCTGTGATGGAGCGCACCTTCATTCTGCTGAATTCCTGGATCTCCCGTCATTCCTACCTTTGTTCTTCTGTGTTGTTATTCAGCATGTCCAAAGCACTTTCACGTCTGACTTCATCCACCCCTCAAGGTGATTCTCAATGAAGCAGCATGATCCCCAGTTTACAGACAAAGAAACCAAGAGTCAGGGAGGCCAGCTGACTTGCCTAAGATCTCCCAGGCAGCAGACAACAAGGCCAGGGTTTGAACCCTGGTCTTCTGTATCCCAGTTCCTTGGACTACAAAGGCCTTCCTTTTCACTTATTCAGCAAGCTTCATAAAGCACCTGCTGCGTGCCAGACATGGGGCTAAGGACTGGGGTATAGAGATGGGTGTAGAGCTCAAGTCCAGCAAGCAGCACAGACATTTAAATAACCAATTGCCCAACCATGGGGAGAACAACTGTTTAAAACCTCCACCGAGCGGCTGGTGCTTGGCCTGGGTTTGGAAGGCTGTGAAGTGCACCTGGTGAGCCAGGTGCGGGAGGGGCGGGGGTGCTGCAGGCCGATGGCGCCTGTCGATGGGAAGTGAGAGTAGCTCGGAGGGGCAGAGGGCCGGGTTCGAGGCAGATGGCAGGGGACGAAGCGGGGAGAGTAGGCATGGCGGATGAGGCGTCACTGGCACCCCGTGCCACTAAAGGGATTTCGTCCTGTGGGTGCCAGGCACCTACTGCAGGGTTCTCAGCTTGGGAACGACATGAAGACACGACAGGATTCACTCTTTTAAACAGAAATGAGTGTCTGTGATGAACTGGAGATGAAATTGTGACTGATTCAGCTATGAGCTTAGCTTCCTGAGGGGCAAGAGATGCTACAAATAAGTAAACGAAGATGTAAGCAAACAGGATTACATGTGCCTGCAGGTACTTGAAAACAAAGGGAAAATAAACCAAAATTAATTATAATGGTTACCGAGAGTGGGCAGGCAGGGGAAAGAGGGGAGCATGAAGCTGGACGATGGATTTTTCTGGATACACCTTGTTTGGTAGTTTTGGCTTTTGGACCTCGGGTTTTACATAGTTATAAAACAAAATTAAATTTAATAGATTATTTTAAAATCCCTACACCTTAAGTTAACTTAAAATATAAAACCATAGTAAAGCAATTAAACATTGTACATTGAGTTGGTGGCATAAACGCAGGAGAATTTTTCCAAGTTATTTTAAACACCGTGTATTTATTTTCATACCTAGTGGGGTCGTACCCTAAGGACAAGAAGATCTGCCAAAAGTTCCTACACAGTACTCAGGAATCTTGTTGGGAAGAATACTGACTCCGTTGTTACGAAGCTCTGTGTGTGTGTGTGCGTGTGCGTCATGCGTCATTGCTATACATCGCACAAATGATGACATGTCTGTCCTTAGTGGAAACCTGAGAAGGAGATCCAAATATAAAACCAAAGTGGCGAAGTAAAAACCCAGTAATCATAAGCTCGAATAGGAAAAATCAGCATGCGTTTATAGCTTCTTTTCCCCCTTTCTAAGAAGCGTGCATTTCCAGCTCGGTTCACCTTCCAGGGGGAGAGACAGCAGGGACCCTGCAGCGCTGAACGCCACATGCTGAGACAGGGGTCTCGCGACACTGCTTCCCACTCTGAGGAACCGAGAGTCCTTGGAGGAAGTGACTGACACCGGATCTGGGGCGAGGATATACAAGAGGAGCTTGGGATAGCTTTTTAGGCCAGAAAACAAGAAATCCAGGATGACTGGAGTCACGCCTAAAAGACACAGTGACGGTCCCTGAAGCGGCTCGTGGGACAACTGGAAGGCTCACTGCAACGAATTGAAATATATCAAAGATAGGGAAATACATGAGTTCGTAACAGCACTAAAAAAAATAAATAAATAAAAGAAAGAAAACGCATTGGTCAAGTTTTGGGCTTGCTAGGGATCTGTAAAGTGGCAAATCGAGGGAGAGAATCAAGTATCTGCCCTGCCTGTCCCGTTCGAATTGTATTTCGGAGGAATCTCATAGTCGGTTGTATTCGTTTCGTGTGGCTGCTGTAGCAAATGTCCAAAAACTATGTGGTGTAGGAAAACAGAAATGTATTTTTTTCACAGTTCTGTATTTTTTTCATATAATGTTCGTCATTGAAGTTAGGGCTCACTCAGATAAGCCAGGACAATCTCACCTCAAAATCCTGAAGGACATCCGCAAAGATCCTTTTTCTAAATAAGGTCACACTCACAGTTTCTGGGTGGGCATACCTTTTGGGGAGGCTGCCTTTCAACTCACCCTAGCTGGTGACTGAAAGTTCTTGGAGCAATTCCAGCTAGTGAATTCAAACGGAATCACTTGGCGGCCTCAGTGAAATCACGGACTCAGGCGGTGGTCACTCTTGGTTTCTAACACCAGCGGACAGAAGGTTGATCTGTATGATGGGTGGATTAGGCTGACGACCTGTAGAAATACTGACTGGTTAATATCTCTCCATGTGGCACAAGATGACATTTTGTGCCTCTCAGGGTACACAGCACAGCCACTGAAGACCAGTTGCAGAAGAAAAATTTGTTGGAACCCAAATCCAATTACGCTTTTAGCTATAATGAGAAGTTTCCAGGAAATTCAGGGGCTAGAAGAAGAAGATATAAGCTCCATGAGGAGGTTTTTTTTTTTTCTTTCCACAATATACTCTGGGTGCCAAAGAAGAGTATCCGGCATATACAGGTACTCAATGAAAATGTGCCGAATGAATGAAACCAGGCCATATAAAGAAATCCCAAAAAATCAATAAGAAGAGGACTAGCAACCTGAGAGAAAAAATCATAAGAAGGAATGAACAGACAGGAGAGGAAGTGGGAATGATAAAAAAAAAAATACATCTCATCTTGAGCCTCGCAGCAGTGCCATGAAGTGGGGACTCTGATCCCCAGATTAGAAGTAGGGAAACTGAGGCCCAGAGTTTCTCGGGGATAGAACTGGGATTTGAGCTCCGGGCCGGGATGCCAAGTGTCCCCACTGCCGTGCGATCCTCCCTTTGGGGAGGGCAGGGGCTCCCGCCAGTGTGACAAAGGGGCTCTAATGGAGTCATTGCCTTAGCGTTTACAAAACAGCGATGAGCAGAGAACACCTGAGCTTCTGCCTTGGGCAAACCACTGTCCCCTGCACTTGTCACAGACCTGTGAGGACACCTATGCCAGAACTCACGGCTCACAGGCGCCTTAGCACCAAGAGTGGCTCTCACAAAGGGCTGAGGCTTAGGGTGAGCCTGCGGGAGGCTGCTGTCTGTCAGGATGGGGTGGGGGACAGTGAGGAAGCCGCTCCTGAGGCTGTAACACAGCGAACGCTGTGCCGGGCAGGCTCCCCGCTCCTAGAGGTCACAGTGGGTGGCGGAGACAAGAGCACCTGCTTCCTCAGGTGAGCTGTGAGCGTGTGGGGGTCAGGGACCAGCGAGGCTGGCCGGCACAGAAGCGGAAGGTGGGGAGGTCAGGGCAGGTGTGGTGGCAGGAGCGAGTCAAGGGCCTGAAGCCGGCATTGTCCGTGTGGAGAGGTGTTTGCAGCTGCCCAGTACTGGCCACCCTGCCCGCCCCTGCCCAGCTTGGAGATTTGGCCTCCGCCACTGTCCAGGGGTCCTTGGGGGAGCAGGGGGCAGTCATCCTGCTGGAGACCCCTTGGGGACAGCGGAAGGGAGAAGGAGAGGGTCCCCCTGCTGGGGGACGAGGAAGACGGCCACCCAGGGAGATGACCAAGAAGGTGACCGTCTAACTTGCAACACCTGAGGGTAAAAAAAGTTCTATTAAAGTTTTAAAACTCTTTAGTAAATATTAGCCCATTATGCTTGCTCGGTTTGTAGTAGCAGAAAGTTGTAAATTTTATAAATGTCTAACCGTGGAGTATTAGTTTAGAGATGAGGTTGGCATGAAATGTGTGTGTGTGCGTGTGTGTATACAAAGAAATCTGAATCGTTCCACACTAAGGATTTAAATAATCGAGTGGCTTAGATTATGACCTTTTCCTCCCTGATGAACAAGCATTGCTTCTGTAATAAGGGGGAAATATATATATATATATATAATCAAACGAAAGAATGAAGGAAGAAAATTTAGAATCTTCTAGCATTTTTAATTTTTGGCTTGTTTTGCAGTCCATTGTACTAGTTCTGTTTTACTTTTATTGAAGAGTTGAAGATGATTTCTACGGAAGCTGTAAACACCACGATTGTGTTATTACTTACTGTTAATTTATGATTACAACTTTTCGCTACTCCAAACACAGCGTAAGGCAGAAATCTGGCTGAATTTGGCTTAAAAACGAAAACAAGCAAACAGGAACACCCAGGAGGAAACTGAGAGGACTCCAGGTGACATAAAGTTTGGGTCAAGGTTACTTCCCTAAGGTTGGCATCGTGGACACCTTTCTCACCGAATTCCTGAGTTGATTTTGTTTTCCAAAAGTTTTTCCCGTGAGCTTCAGAGGGCAGAGGGCCCCAGCCTTTCCCGGTGAGGGCTGGAAGATTCTGCTCTTCGAACAGCTACAAAAACAGCTTCATGCCGTCAGCATCAGCAGGAAGAAGGTCACTGGGCTTCCGCCCCCTAAGGGCAAGACCCTGCCTCTCGGAGCAGAAACTGGGAAGCCCCTTCAGTTGGCCCTGGAACGTCCATGTTCCTATCTTGGTGTCTATGAGTCCATGGTGCTTGAGAAAAGGTTTGAGAAACAAAATATCCCTCAGAAACAGCCCGCTGGCTGTTCCATGGGGCTCTTAGTAGGTGTTCTTTCACGAGTGCCGGAAATTTTCCAGAAGGCCTTCTGTGTTGGTGCCATTTTGTGAAAAACTAAAGCGGAGAAGGTTTTGCACAGGACAGAGTAGAGGCCAGGCAGACCGCAGGGTTTGTCGGGAAGGTGCTGCCCTCCCGTGGTGACACTGAGGATGGCAGGGCCTGTGTCCTGGGACCTCAGATCTAGTCTACCTCTTCCCGCTTTCCGTATAGGCTAACTGAGGTACACAGAACGACCTATAAAGGTCTTGTGGTAAGTTACAGACATATCAGGGACAGATGTCACAGCGTGTGCCCCTTGCCTGGTCTTTCTCACACAGTAGGCTATGGTCCCTTTGCCTCCGTGTCTGCTAGCACCTTCATGCCTGGGCGACAGGTGCCCAAACCTTCCTATCCACCCTCTTGTCACCAGGGGACGAAATCTGACCCCCCCCTCCAGCTGAAAGGACAGGCTGGTTATTCAGATGTCCCTCTGAAGCCAGCTGGCATCTTGAGTGCCAAGGTCACGCAGAGGTGGCCACCAGGCCTGGCCCTGGCAACCCTGAACCTCGCACAAGCGGCCACGGGGGAGCAGAGAGCAAGTCCTCCCAGGGACAGCTGCTGTCCAGAGGGGAAGGAGGCAGGTGCTGGCGAGAAGCAGAGACCTCTGGGCCTCAGGGCGTTGGGGTCGGCATGGCTGAGGGGGGCGGGCGATGACAGTGGGTGACCGCTGGACCAAGTTGTACTTCCGGTCCTTGGCTCCCTCAGAAAGTCCCCCTGGCCTGGATAGAGTGGAGTCGGTGGCATTTTTGCTCTTCACAGACGCACATCCCCCAACTAAGGCAGGACACACCTTATACTTTGAGCCTCAGCGCCACCGGGGAGGCTGCAGCCCAGGGAGCCGGCCACGGTGTGAGACACAGCCCCTGAGGGCGGATGGGAACTCAGCCCCCAGTCCTGTGTTCCCACCACTTCCTCATCGGCCCCTGGGAACCCCGGGGCTGGCCTTGGGAACGGGTCAGCAAGAGACAGTTTTCATGTGAATTTTTCGGGGTGCAGCCAAGCAGCCTGAAGTCCATCAAGGAAGACCCCTGGGCTGAGTTTTAGGGTGTTGGGGCCCCTGCATCGTCCAAGCGTGTGGCAAACGCCCCAGTGGCTTGCTCCGGATCCCCCCTTTGGCCCTAACAGTAAACGGGCTCCCGTGGGTGGGGGCTGAATGACAGCCCCGCACCGCTCCCGGGAGGGCGGCACCGGCGTTGGCCCCCACCCCTTCAGTGGAGACATGAGAAACACTCGCTGGTCCATCGTCCTCAGAGGTGGACCGAGGTGGGCAAACAGCCGTCGCTCAGCCCTATGTCAAAAAGGGGCCGCCAGCCCTTGCCAGGAGCAGAAGGACCCGACATCCACGACATCCACGACATCCACAACTTCCACGGGGCGCGGGGTGGGGGGGTGAGGGGAGGTGCCGAGGCAGTGCCCCGCCCCCCACACGCAAGCATGGGGGTCACGTGAGCTGCTCGCCCTGCTGCTCCCTCTGGACCTGGCGGGCTCTGCCTCACCCTTCAGGAGGCGGAACCCCACCCGTGAGGTGGGGGACACTGGATGCGCACGCAGGAATGAGGGACGGAGGCGCGGGGAGTTACGCGGAGCCAGATCGGGAAGCCAGGTCTCCCGCTCCGGCCAGGGGTCCTTCCGCTACGTCCCCACGTCACGGGCACGCACGGAGCTCCCGTCAGACACTGACCATCGGCGGTTACAAATCCTGTATGGTCAACAAGCCTCTCTTTGAAAAGGAAAACGCTACAGGGAAAGGTCATGTGATATCGTTATTTAAATCCTGGTGTGAATTAAATGGCACAAGCATTTGATTTAATTAAGGGGCCCAATAAATATTTGCAGAGGAAAGAGACCCCTGCCTAGAGTGGGCCCCTGGAGGGAATGTCTTCAGTCCCAGGGACAACGGGAACACAGTCCGGCCAGGGAAGGGAGGCGGGAAGGAAGGCTGACCGCTCAGACCTGGAGGAAGGTGGGCCCGGCGCTCAGAGCACCAGCTGGCCCTTCTCCAGACGGACAGCTCGACTCACATTGGCTGCGTGTTAAAAGAACATAAAAATAAAATGAACAAAAACTAACCCTCCTCCCCCAAAAGAAACAAACAAACGAACACCTAACTAAAAACCCACTGGCACCTCCTGGCGGCTGAGAGAGGAGAAAACACAAAAGTATTTTGGGGGCAACTGTAGATATTTGAATATGGCAGGAATATTAGATGATATTTAGGGATTATCTAAAGATTCTGTATGTAAAACTAAGGTATTATATAAAAACATGACTTTATTTTTAAAATGTAAGATATGTAGGGGTGAAATGTCATGATGTCTTTGATTTATTATTAAATATTTTGGCGAAGAAGGGGAGGAGAGGAAATATGGGAGATTTTTAAGCTTTTCCTAAAGAACTGGGACTGGGACACGTCTAAGAGTTTGAGGAGACTGGCCTCTTTCCAGCCCCGAGAATGAGGAGGGGACCACGACAGGTGGGGACGGGGACAAGAGGTGGGGCCTGGGGCCCTCGGAGTTGGTCACGTTCCGTCCCCTCACAAGGACCTGAAGTCGGGAAAACCATCAGGAGCGCTGTCTCCTCTCCACTCCTGTTTCCAGCCTGTCCCTCTCAGAGACCAAAGCGCACGAACCCCGCCCCCCTGGGACCCCGGGGAGGGCCGGGCGCCAGCACCCACCAGGCTGCGCAGGCGCAGCCCGCCAGCCGCACCCCAGGGAGGTTGTCCAGCTCAATGCCTTTTCCACCGGGAGGTCCCGTCAGGACGATGGGAGTGAAGGCGAGGACGTTGCTGACCAGTGGGGCTCCCCTAGGCTCGGGCCGGGAACTGAAGGTGGCTGAGAGGGCCGTACCTCTCTGGACATGAAAAACACAGCTAACTGCGTGACAAAGGGACACGTGATGCTGAGCCTGTCCTGACAGAGGTGCCGAGAAGGTGTCTGGGACAAATGCAAAGAGGACCAAGGGCCAAGCCCCAAGGAGGAAGCTTTGGGACCAAAGCAGGAAGGACGTTTTATGGGACGCGGCTGCCCGCGGCAGGATGGCCAACACCCAGCACGCGGCACTTCCTGCGGCCACCGTGCCGAGCGCTTTGCGAGGCGAGTGCGTTTGGGTTTCGGGTCGCAGATCAGGGCAAGCAGTTCCTTGGGAAGTGGAGGGAACCGTCCGGTCCTGGAGAAACGGGCCGGGGAGGAGAAAGGTGTGCTGAGAGGCCAGCCACTGACAGGCACCTATGGCTTTAATCCCAAAAGTTATCCACTGAACAAGAACGACACAGACCCACCCCACGCGAGGGGCGAGGGAACCGGGGCGTCTACACAGCACCTCCATTGGCTCGGGAGCAGGTGGCTGCAGGACGGTCACTCCCCACCTCTCTGGCCTGGGCTCTCCGAACGCCTTCAGGTGAAGGGAGGGAGGGCGGACGCAGAGCACGCGGGAGGGTGTCTGCCCACACGCATGGACACGTTAATGCTCTCAGCAGTCCTACAGGCCGACACGTGTACTGTTATCATCGTCATTTACAGACTGGGAAATGAGACAGAGAAGCAGCTTACCAAAGTGCAGAGCCAGGATGCTAAGCCAGGCATCCTGGCTCCAGGGTCCGTGCTAAAATGGGCAGTGACGAGCTGCTCGTCAGTGGAAACATTCAAGTAGAGGCCTGTTGGAATGTCCAACAGGAACTCCTACAGGGGACAGGGACTAAGAGACTGCCGAGTTCCTTTTCAGAGGAAATCCACGATATTACGAAGAGGCCGGGGGACATCACTGAAACACTAGTCAGGCAGCCAAGCTAAGAGACTGATCCAGATGATGGCAGGGGACGGGTGCTTAAAGAACCCCTGCTGAGTAGGTGTCACCAGCCCTGAGGCCCCTCCTCTCCCCACTCTGCCCCCTCCCACTCGGCCTCGGGGACGGGGACGCTCCGGGCTACCAGATTGCACAGGACAAGGGTGGCTCCGCTGGCACTCGGGCTCAGGGTCCCCATCTGCGAAATGACGGAGGTGATGAGACCCATCTCTAAGGTTCCTCGCTGCCCAAGGTCTGTGACTGTGGGTCTGGGCAAGGAGGCCGGGCCTGGGCTTCTGGAACAGCCCAGTCATTCCTGGTAGAACTGAGAACAGCACAGTCTGAATTACAAAAAGCCTGAGTCATGGCACAATTCCAGCATATGGAATGCTTTCTTCATCCAAGTGCACGACATACGGCAAATGAATTGTTACTCAAGTATCTAGAAGAGGTTATCGGTCCTGCTCTAATAAAGAACTAATTTTCAACCGCCAGTATCTTCTTCTATGCATGAAAACTGAATTGCTCCAGTTCTTTCAAAGTTAGTTTTCCACCACACACCCACAAATTGCCAACCTTGGCACATCAAGTGCAAGTGTAACTGTGAATTGCAGAAGGTGAGGTGTGGCCAGATGGTGCCCTGCCCAGGACCTGGGCTCACTCCCTTCCTTCCAGTGAACCTCGAACCTCGACCTGGGCATCTCTCCTTATCTGTGGAGTCACGTCTGTGAGGCACCTGGGCTCAGGCATAAAGATTAGTGAGCTCCCGTAAGCCAAAGTACAGAGAGCTGCTGTTTATTCTCAAAGAGGACACAAGACAGGACCACGTGGAGTGACTCAGCCTGAACCCTAAACCTCAGAACAACAACAATGATGTGGCCACGCAGTGACAGGCTGCAGCCGTCACACCTTGGAGCCGCGGGTCACCTGACCACAGATTAAGCCCAATCGCCAAGCATTTATCGGACACCTGCTAGAAGTGCTGACGAGGCACTCAGCGAAGGACCATCAAGAACTTTGACCAAAGGCTGTCCCACCTGCATGGGGTCGATGATGGAGGGACTGCCATTCCCGTGCAAGTGGCGAGGGAAGAAACCCCAAGAAATCCAGGGACTTGCTTAAGGGCACAACATCTATGGCAAAGCAGGGACTAGACCTCAGGCTTCCTGATTTTCAAGGTCACATCACCCCCCCACACACACACACACGTACACACACGTACACACTATGTGCACAACCACCAAGAGACAGTGCGGTTTACTCATGTAAAATTTTATTAATAATTTATTTGAAATGTATGACATGACATTTTGATATATGTCCACGCCCATGATATCAGCATCACGATGAAGATAATAAACATTTCCATCATTTCAAAAGCTTCCCCCGGGGAACTGCTGATTCATTTTCTGTCACTACAGATTAATTTTCATTTTCTACATTTCTATGTAATTACAATAATACGGTATGTATTTTTTTTTGTCTGGTTTGTTTCGTTGAGCAGAATTCCCTTGAGACTCATGCATCGCCAGGCCACAGCTCTGTACTGCTGAGTGGCAGTCCACTGGGTGGGCAGTCCACAGCGCGTTCATTTATTCCCCTAGAGACGCTCTTTCACACCGTGTCCATTACTAATACACCTGCCGTGAACATGTGCGGGCGAGCCTGTTTGCAGACGTGTGCTTTAATTCCTTCGGGTGAAATTCAATTTCTAAGAGCAGAATGCTGGATCATAGGGCAGAAGTTTGGCGCTTTAGGGGACCGGTGAGCCAGTTTTGAAAGCGGCTGTGCCACTTCCCCCTCCCACCAGAAGTGTCCCGGAGATCTGGTTTCTCCACGTCCCGGTCAGTGCTAGAGGTGGTCGTCTCTTCCATTTCGGGCATTCTCACGGGTACAGAGTGGTATCGCCTCGTGGTTTGCCTGTGCATTTTCCTAATTCTTAATAACAGTAAGCCCCTTTTCGTGTGCTTATTTACCATTATGTGTCTTCTTTGGTGAAGTACATATTCAAATCTTCTGCCCATGTTTGAAACGTTCTGAGAGTTCTTTATACGTCATACATTTCTACATCTGGACCCACGTGCCCTTCTCAGACGTGACCTGCAGACGCAGGACCCACACGTCACGGGTCAGAGGCGCACACACGTGCCAGTCTGTGCCTTTTAATTCTCGCAACAATGTCTTACGAAGAGCACAAGCTCTTCATTTTGTCAAAGTCCAATTTATCAATATTTTTTTTAACAGACTGTGCTATTGCCTATATTCTAGTCTAGAAGTTTTATAGTTTAAGGTTTGAATTTATGCCTGTGATCTATTTTCATTTTGGTATGCAAGGTAAAGTATGGATAAAAGTTCATTTTTTTTTTTTCACAGATGGATATAATTACCCCCAGCGCATGTGTTGGAAACACTATCCTGTCACCTTTCGTCAGTTGCCCCTGTATGTGCGGATTTATTTCTAGATTCTTTATCATGTCCCATTGATTTATCTGTTATGCCATACTGTTTTGAGAACTGTAGCTTTATAATCAGTCTTGACATTAGGTAATATTAATCCCCTGACTTCGTCTTTCTCAAAGTTGTTTTGGTTATTCTAGGTTCTTTGCACTTCTGCATAAATTGTAAAATTGGCTTGTCAATTTCTATACCGCCTCATAACCCACACACACACAAAAAAACTTGCTGGAATTTTGATAGTAATTGTGTTGAATCACAGAGACATTTGGGAGGGGGGCACGTTCAGCCAAACTTGCAGTCCTAGGGTAAGTCCCACTTGGTCAGGATGTATTATTATCCTCTTAACACATCATTATCTCCCATCTGCTAAAATTTGGTTAATAATTTTTGTATCTATGTTCATGAGGGTATTGACCTGTAGTTTTCTCGTAATGTCTTTAGTTTAGTTTTGGAATCAGATTAATGATGGCTTTATAGGGTAAGTTGAGAAGTATCCCTTCTTCTTTAATAATCTGGAACAATTTTGTGTCAGATTGGCTTTTTCTTCCTTAAATGTTTGGTAGAATTCACCATAAGTCCATTTGGGTCTGAAGTTTTCTTTGTGGGAAGGTCTTTTACTATAAATTCAATTTCTTTAGTTGATGTAGGACTATACGGGCTATCTATTTCTTCTTGAGTGAGTTTTGGTACTCTGTATCTTTCAATATAGTGCTGTCCTGTTTCCAAGGCAGATATTAACTGACAAATCCAGGGAGGGGTCTTCTAAACGATCCCAAGAACACTCTTACCTCTCTTGCCTGACTGCCCCAGGGGACTGTGATGCGGACAGGGATATGTGCTACCCACAGCCACAGAGTGAGAGAAAGCCTCCCCTCTCCCCCCACCGGAAGGAGATAGAAGCCAGTGCTTTAGCCTCTGGTTCCTTTTATTGTCAAACCAGCACACGAATCAGGACTTGGGTCTCCATATCCATCGCCAAAACTGAGAAGTTTTATTTTATGGCAGTGTGTGCACATGTCACTGGAGTGTTGCAGCTAGTGTCGCTGGAGGATCGGGGGTGCCCATCAGTGCCCGGGTACCTGCACGCCCTCCCGCCGCACCTCTCCCAGAGGTCAGCACCGGAAGCTAATGTGTCTCAACTGAATCAGGGACTAAAGTTTTCAAAGTCTCCCAGCTGCCACTGGGCCACAGGAGTCTCAGAGCTGTGACCCTCCCTTGAGACCTGGGCAGCAAGTCTCTTTCTCAGAGAAGGAAGCCTAGATGTGGCCTCTGGGGACATGCAGAGCCTTTAAAAGGAAGTTTCCGGGGCAGGCAGAGGGCTCGTGAGGCCCAACATCTGGGATTGCTTCTTTCTTCTCTAGAACTTCCACTCGTTTCTCTTGGCAAAAATTTGGTTTATCTCCACAAATGTTCGGCCCTTGGTCTCAGGAATCACCACGCAGACATAGATAGCGGTGAGGAGGCAGATCCCGCAAAGATGATGAAACTGTAGGCCCCAATGCCTCCTAGGCCGGGAGACAAGAAACCAGGAAGAAACAGAGGAAGAAAAAATGACGGGACAGTTCTGGGGACGCTTCGTGCGTCACAAATGAGTTTCTTGTTGCCAGTCTTACTTTTACTCCCAGAGGAGTGAGACAGCTAGAAAACTGTGTCCTGCCCACTTGTCAAAAAGGACTCAGAGCCTTAGAGTCTGCTCAGCAACAGTGACCTTGGTGTGGGGAAGTTGGAGGTGACGTGCACAGCTCCAGAGACAGCCGGGGCGGGGGAGATGGCAAGGGCACCTGCTCCCTCACCCTGGCTCCAGCTGGTTTTCTGCTGCCTTTGAACTGGGCAGACCAGGACCCTTCTCGTCTTAGGGGGTGGGAACTGGCACAGTCAGGGTTTGGCGCCACGTGTGTATGTGGGCCTCGAATGTGTCTGCGAGTCGCCCCCTTGCAGAACGAGCGGGAGTTCTTAGCAGACAGGCGCGAACCACGGCTTATTTCCCGGAGCCCCTTCCGCCTCAGAGTGGAGCGGGTGTGAGGCAAGGGGCTGCCCTGCGCCTGCTTCCCACCGGCAGCCCCGCTCACCTGGATGGAAGGGAACGTGAAGCCCACGATGAAGTTGGTGACCCAGTGCACAACTCCGTCCACCATGAAGGCGGCCGGCCGGGAGGACTGCAGGAAGATCTCAGTCCTCACCACGGAGGGGACGGGACCTCGAGGGCAGAGAGCACAGGGCGGATGGAGTGGAGGGCGCCGGCCCCAACCCCAGACCCCTCCGAGCGCAGCCTGACTGCGGCGCGGGCTGTCCCTTAGTAAATGTTTTTGAATGAATGTGAACTGGAATGGCCTCCCAAGAAGAGGTAAACCGAGCCCGGCATGCCAGTGGGTGGGGTGTGCACGGGAAGAGAGGAAAGGGAAAGCGCACATCAGAGCAGCACAAGGTCAAGGACAGCCACCACCCGCGGAAGCCCGGCGAAGCTTCCCCGGGCTGGCGGGGCGTGTGGGCACTCACTGGGCCCGGTGGAGTGTCCCGCGATGTAGGCGAAGACGCAGATGATGCTGAGGTAGGACAGCTCAGGCACCCTGCTCTGTGGGGAGAGGAAGGGCTGTCTGTGCCCTGCAGGCTGGGGACCTCTGAGCTTCGAGGCCTCGAGCCCCGCAGCACTGAGTCCACCTGCGCTCCCGCCTTCCCACCACAGGTGGGAGCCACACCTGGGTCTCCCAGCATCTACGTGGCCTCGAGGCTCTGTGGGCAAGAGGAGGACAACGACGCAAGGCCTGCCGTCCAGCACCCGGGGCTGCAGGGGCCTCCACGGCCTGGCCTCGGGGGAGGGGAACGCCCCGGGCGGAGTCTGTGCTATTTATCTGTTCTCCGCCCATCACCAATATCAACCCCCTTCGTCATCGCGATGCCCTCGGAGGAGGTGGTGTTGTCTCGACCTTACAGAGGGGGGACTCAGAGCACAGAAAGCCTGAGCGCAGACCGTGAGACGCGTGGTCCCTCAGGGGTCCAGCAAGGCCAGCCAATCAGCTGGGGCCTGGACTCTACGCAGCTGAATCTTCCAGAAGCCACAGGGCCAGGAGAGCTGGCAGACCGCCCCTGCTCCCTGCAGCCAGGGCCACGGCTGGCACGAAACCAGGCGCAGGGACTCCAGCCAGACCACCTACGGGGCGGCTGTTTCGGGGCGGCGGCGCCCACGCGGTGCTGGCGGCCGAGCAGGTGGCCGCGCGCCGCCCGCGCGCGACCGCGGAGGAGGACAGCCGCGGCGACGCTGGCGACGGGGCAGGAAGCCCGCGGAGGCCTCTCAGCAGGGAAGAGACAGGCTCTGGCTCACATGTCAGCGGAGACAACTGCGGAGGCGGGGCGGGGCGCACGCGCAGGTTGGGGTCTCGTTCGGTACTGGAAGCGCAGGCGCCGTCCCGGGCTGGGCCGTGCGCGCGCAGGGCCGGCGGGCCTGGCCACGGGCGGACCGAGGCGGGAAGACCAAGGGACGCCCCGAGGTCTTCCGGTCGCAACTCACACCCACCCCTGCGGATCACGTCTCGTTTTATCTACTTCATGTCACTTGCCTAAAGTCCCTGAAATGTTCTGCTAAGAACTTGGATTAGTTTCAACATAACACCTCATCTGCCCCTCCCCGACCCTGGCCCGCCCCCTGTTCACAGGCAGCGGGCGCTGGGCTGGGAGGGAGGAGGAAGCCATCACGGAGGGGACGGCATAGAAAGGCGGGCAGAGACGCCGCCTCCGAATTACAGAGTAACCTCTTCGCCTGTTCCTGTCCCCATGAGCGAGTGAGTTTCCCAACTCTACAGCTCTCAGGGAAGAGGGTTTCTGTCGGCTGGAGCAGTTAGTACAAAGCCACAGGGGCAAAGCAGCAGCCGAGGATGTGCGAAATGCTGGTCGCCTTCAGAGTAGTTCATGTCATGGCCATCCTACGCGCGTTCGAAATTTTCGCAGAACACCAGTGACAAGTACATGCCGAGAGGATCACAAGCTAAACGGATGTCTTTCTTGCATGGGAGGCCTCCTCGCGTTTCAGGCCTGCTCTTCCCAGTTACTTCGCAGCCTCTCTCATGACTGTTTATTCTCCCAATTCATTCTGCTCAGGCCTCCAAGACGTTTTTACTAGTAAGAGATCGACGTACGTCCTACACGTGGCAGGATGTCAAGATGAGGGCTCCGCCCCATTTTGTAACCTGAGGGGTTACTTCACCAACACGCTTACAAACGAGACCAAGCTCATCTGCTGGAGTGTCACGTGCCTCCCTCACGTCCCTTCCTCACCATCTAGTTTGCCTGTGTGTTGTCCCTACTTCAGTGAAGGCTGAGTTCCTCTTTCTCTTCTCACATTTGGGCCACGGTCACTGGTTTATTCTTTCGTCCACGCCAGCTCTGTTCTCATTTCCTTCTGCTTCTGGGCTGGAGTGACTTCCCATCTTCCGTCTCTTAAATCTACGCTAGTTTGTTGCTGGTGGGGATTTTTTAGTGCAGTTGCCTCTAAGCATATATTGAAAGACGTGTTTTACTGTAAATTCTCAATCTTCCTTTCCGTTATGGGTAGGGCCTCATATGTAGTTGTTTACGTGCACACCTGTGCGTAGGTGAGCGCCCAGGGGACCAGCCATTCCAAAGTACTTGGGGGAAGGGGTGTGGAGTCGGACACGGCCGAGAGCCACCCTGGCCCATGGGTGCTGGTTCTGTTGCAGGGACCTCCCACCCCACTGCGGGCTCGGGGTCCCTGCCCCCCACCTCCAGTCTCCTGGGCCGGGAAATGAAAGGAGGCCAGACCTGGAAGAGGAGCGCCAGCGTCAGCGTGAGGCAGGCCGAGCCGCAGATGCCGAAGCCGACCAGCAGGAGCCGCCGTCTCCCCAGCCACTCCACGGTGACAGCCTGCGGGACGGGAGGCGGGTGAGGACCCTCAGCAACCAGGGAGGGCGCCCAGCATTTGTGGGCCTGGTGCCGCCACCCCCTCCCCTGGGCCTTCCCTGAGTGTCCTCTCTCACCTCCGCTGCCTCCCACGTGGAATGCGGGCCGCTTGTGAGTCTGAGTTCATGCCACCAGAATCTAGACCACGGCCCTTCCTGTCATCTGCAGACCCCAGTATGTCCGCGACCTGCACCTGCCCCTGCCCCACCCCACTGTAATGACCACGTTTTCTTGTCTCTGTGTTTGATGCTTTGACACCTGGGGCTCCTGCCGCCCTCTGGAGAGACGGTCCCTACCACGGTCAGCCAGTTTCTAGAGATAACAAGTCGCCTGTGAGCTCGCCTTTGATGTGACACTGACCCGCCCAAAGCCCACACCTTCCCCAACCCCTCTGTGGGGCTCTCACACTCAGGGCCACTGTCCCCTGCCCTAATCACCCAGGGCAGGGACCGGACAGTTAGGGGTAGCCCCAGGGCTGAAGCCGTTCCAACCAGCCAGTCCTGAGCCCGCGCACCCTGCCTCGCCTGTCCCGTTCCACGAAAATCACAACGAAGGCCCTCTCTCATGTCCACTCCCTCGCCACCCCTCACCACCCCTCCTCCTCGTGCCCCTCGCCACCCCTCACCACCCCTCCTCCTCATGTCCCCCCCCCCTCGCCACCCCTCACCACCCCTCTGGCTGGCTCTGGCACTTCTCTGCATGGCCCTGTGTGACGTGGCCTGCCCCTCCCTCCTCTCACAGTTTGGAACTGTGAGCTACAAACTATCTTTTCAAATGCAACCACCTACCGATATGTTGGCCTCGTCTGTCACACACGAATTACAATACAACCTACACGTTCAAGTAGCCCCCTCCACCACCTGCCCTTGCAGCTCACACAGTGGCCATCGGAATCTGGCCTCCCCTCGTGGGGTCCCCCTCCCCCCACACACTTCCTTTTCCACTTCTGGGACGTGCGCGTTTTTCTCAGCGGTACAGTCTCAAATATTCCGGACTCAGGCCACACTCCTTCTGGCTAGCATTCCTCCCTCGCATCCGGTCCGAAGACCAGTTCCAGTTCCACTGCACCCTACCGCCACCACCACCACCGGCATCACACGGAGGGCCAGCGCAGTGCCAGGCCTTCCGGCCCCTCGGTGCACGTCGCCTCCGATCCTCCCCGCAGCCCTAGGGATGGAGAGTGACGCTGCCATGCGGCACGGCCCACCGGGCCACCCCAGGTCTGCGCGTGGTCAGCGAGGTGAGGCCAAGTTCACCCGCTGTGCCTGGCACCCAGACGCTGATCCTCCAGGGAGAGAGGAGGCTCCAGGGAAGATGATGGGACAGAGGGGCCCAGTGATGGCGATGTACGCTGGAGGAGGAGGGCTCCGAGGATGGGGACAGGTCACCCCAAGGAGGGGCGGAGACCTGGGTGGGGTGGGGGGCCTCCCTCCTCCCCCAGCCCTCCTTGCTGTTTCCCTTCGCGTCTCGCCCTCTGACCCTGCTAAGTCCTCTGAAAGTCGACGGGGGCTTAAACCGGCTCTGGGACAATACAAATAAGTCATAAATAACTTTCGAAAACATCTTTAACCTTACAGGTGACTCAAGAAGTTGGAATAAAGACAAACAAACAAACAAACACATAAAGAGCAAGAGAACTATTGGCCAAGTTCTGGAGAAAAGACCGTCGCAGTCGCCTGACCTTGTCCATGCACAGCACACCTTTCGGGTTCACCTTCGTAAAGCACGAGGGCTTTGGACTTTAAACGTGCCGTTCCGTAACGGCGCCTACGCCGGCACGCCAGCATCGCCATCACTGTTGTAAGGAGTCTGGTCAAGGCCACGCAAGCGGGAAGCGTGTACACAATCAGAAGTCCGTGTCCCCCAGCGACCCAGGACCAGTGCCCCTGGTGCCTCTCGGTGGACTCTGGGGCTCCCGTCCGCCCCCCGCCCCGGAAAGGCCGTCCCAGGTTGCTCACCGAGATGCTGGTCATCACGATGTTGACCACGCCGGCGCCCACCGTCACGTACTGGGAGTGGGCGGCCGACACGCCGCGGCAGTGTAGATGGTGTCTGCGTAGTAGTTGATCTAAAACGGAAGCCAGGGCCGTGAGGAGGGGCCCGAGGCTTAGGCTTCCGGCTTAACGCTCCTGACTCCACAACGGTCCTGAGACCCCAGGCGGCCCTCCCGGACAGGACGGAGGCAGCCCTGCGGGCAGGCCAGGTCATTATCCCTTGTCCCCTGAGACCAAGCTCTGCATCTGTAGAACGGGAGCTGGATTGGAAGACTGAGGCTGGTCCCTCTGTCGCATCATGAGTCTATGATCTCGGGCCCCACAGAATGACACCTTGTCTCTCATTCTGTGCCGAGCTAACCCCAAGCTCAGCGTCTCTCACGGCCCAGCGCCAACGATGTGGACGCAAACAGCCTTCTGAAAGCCACACAGGCTGCTGCCCATTCACTGGCCCCTGTCAGGGCTGTCTACCCTTCCCAACGTCACTTGTCAAACACCTGTGAGGCCCTGACGGCCCGATCCACCTCTTCCTGACACTCTGCTTGAGCACCAACTGGATTACCCATCCGACCACAGCTGTTTCTGGAAGCAATCCCCCACACTCCCGCTCCGTTTCTTTTCAGATCTCTGTCCCTTCCTCCATGCCACTGACAGATCCAGTTACAGCCAAAGTGGCACATTCACAGAAAGCGATGCCACCAACAGTCACGGCTGAGTGAGTCCAAGGCGGCTTCTGCCCCAAGCTAAGTCCACTAACTGCCCTCCCAGGGACCCGACATTGGTTCCAGGAGGTCTCCAGCGCCTCTCAGCCAGCTGGTCCCTTGCAGAGAGAGGAAAGGACTATCGGCAGGGGGCATTTTCTCTTGGGGACTGGGAAGTAAAGAAAAGGTAGCAAGAGAACAGTGAGGCCGGCAGGAGGGGAGGCGGAGTCGGGGTGGGAAAACCTCCCTGCTGCCCTTGGGACCCTGGTCCCTGCTTCCAGGCTGCGTCCCTGGCCTTTTGGTGGTCAAGCTGCTTCTGCAATTTAGTCTGGTTCTGTTTCTTCCCAGGATGCCTTGTTCCTTGCAAACAACAACGTGCTGTGTGACAGGGTGTGACTGCCCGGCGCCCCGTGGCTCGCCCCGTGGCTCGCCCCAGCTGCCGAGGCGAGAGCATCTGCTAGCTTTCACTCTCATTCTCTTGGATGCAGAACTCAGCTTTGCACACTTTGAATTTTTCAATAACACGCACACTACAGCACGAATGTGAATGCCATCCGCAATAATTCGGTCGACATTTGTTGGGTCTAATGAAACCCAGCGGCTTCCAAGAGGACCGGAGTCCTGGGCGAGAACCCTGCGGGGATACCTCAGCAGCCCTGTGGCTGGCCTAATCCCTCCTCCCCGGCCGGGCCCACGGGCGCCCCCTCACGGCCCGCCTACCGCATTGATCCCAGAAAACTGCTGACCGGCCATGAGCACAATTATGGAGATGAGCTGCCACCGCAGAGGCCGGAAGGTGAAGAGGTTGAGCACGGACAGGCGGCCCTCGGCCCTCTCCGCCTGGTCCTCCACGCGCATTTCTTCTATCTCGTCCTCCACATCACCCTGGCTCCTCAGTTTTTTCAGGGCTGCCGGGAACAGAGGGCCCCATTTCATCGTCGATGGAGCTGACCCATCGGGAAGCAGGGGACAGCGCCCCACTCACTCAGCCCACTCTGGCCACAGGCTGTTTTCCCAGTGCCGAATGCTCACTGACTCCAGCTAGGTCCCCGACACTGTGATGGTGTCCCTAACCACAACCATACCCCACCCCGGTCAGTCTCAACTCTCAACACCCACCAGCCACGATGCTGACTCTGACCTTGGCCGTGTTCTCCACCGGACCACACCCCAGACAGAGCTGCCCTGGACGCCTCGGCATCAGCCTCCGCGCTGTGCTGTCCTGTTGGCACCTGCACCTTGGAGTGCCTCTCCCCATCCTGTCACCCACCCATTGTCTGCTTTGGGCACTATGGGGGACATCGTGGCAGGCATGGGTGTCAGCAGGGACGTGACAGGGTTCCGGCAGAGTAGCCCATGTCCCCAGTACCTCGTCGAGCTGTGTCTTCGTCTCTTTTCTGAATCAGCGTGTAGCGCGGGCTCTCGGGAAGAAGGGCAGAGAGAGGAGCTGCAGTAGCGCGGGGACCCCCGTGAGTGCCAGGAGCACGGGCCAGCCTGGAGGGACCAACACTAGGCATGTGACACTGCCCGTCAGTGATCCCGGGAGCCCTGGGCACCCTCCAGCTGACCTTCCCCATGTCCTGACTCTCTCCTCTTACAAGGTCACTTGCCCACAGCACTGTAGCCCTTGCTGAGAGCCAAGAACAGCAGGGACCTTGTCCTCACCAAGATGTGGCTGCCCAGGACCCACCCACACAGGGGTTCCACTTTTAAAAATGGAGAAAATAACTATAATTTTTAAATGATATGTTATTAATTACTTTTGCAGGAAGAACACTGCTCTTCCTAGAACAGTAGGTAATTTAAAAGTGTGGCCCCCAAAAAGTAAAAATAAAAAAAAGTGCGACCCTAGAAAAAAATGAGTTTTCATGGCTGGAAATGACATCATCTCTACCTCACTAGAGCCTGGGTCGGGGCTGGAGATGGACCCAGCACTGAGGCTGTGTGACCTCCTTCGGGAAGGTGTGGGTTAAGCAGGCGGTGCTGAGGTTCAGAAACCCTGCCGGCTGTGCTGGGCACTGGACGAGTTCTTTAACATCTCTAAGCCTCAGTCCTCTCATCGATAAAATAAAGAGGATGAGATGACTGGGGTGATGACGATACAGTGCCACGCAGAGTACTGAGGGCTGAACGAGCCAGCACGCGCCAGGCTTCGGTGCCGGGTGGCTGTGGGCAGCTGCCGGCCAGCGCGGCTGCCGTGCGGGTCCCTCTCCTCGATTAGAGGGACTGATGTTCAGCCGGGCTGGGGTGGCCTGGCAATTGTTAGTACCAGTGGCCTTTCACCGCGCACCCGCTGGGTTCCGAGTCCCTTCGAGGTACTGAGGGGAGCGCAAAGGCACAGATTTTGTGTAATTTGAAAATGTTTACAAAAAACACCCCAAAACAAACCCCACTGCACCCGCTCTGCCAGGTGACAGTTCTACTTTTCTCTCCCCTAAACCTTCGCCCACCCGCCCGCTCTCCGGCAACAGCCTTGCCTGTTTCGTTGAGAAAGTAGAAGCAACCCGGAGAGGACGGTTCCGCCCGCCGCGCCCACCCACGTGACAGCGACCGCTGCGCGCTGACAAACCCTCTCCTCTCCGGCCCATTTCCCCTTCCGGCCACCCCCCAACTTCTCTCCTTCCCTTTATGGCAAATCTCCCAAGAGCTGTGTGTGCTTCTTGTCCCTGCATCTTCCCCATCCATTTCTAAACACAATTTGTCCCCATCACTCATCAAAGCTGTGCTCGTCAAGGTCACCCATGTCCACCAAGACACACATTACCCAACCCAAAGATCGCCCCTCGGCCTCAACGAACTCGATCTGCCAGGAACACAGGTGCAGCCGGGCGAACGGCTGGACCCGGCACCCGTGGCCGCCATGTACCCTCTTCCCCTTTGACCTCAGGACGCTGCCGGTACCTGTAGGGTTGCCCAGAATGGCTTGCAGGCTGAAGATCTGGGCTAGGAAGACTCCCATGATGACAAAAACCTCGGTCATTGTTCCCAGCGTGCCCCTAAGGTTCTTGGGAGCCAACTCCCCCAGGTACATGGGAAGGGCACTGTAGGCGATGCCTGGGTCCAGAAAACAAAAATCAAGGGAGGAGAAAAGCAGTGCCAGCCTCCTGTGACCCGGGCCCCTGAGACTTAATTCAGTGCCATCTCACAATCCCTGAGTTTCTCCACGGCATCAGCGCCACGGACAGGCGGCCCGCACAGCCCTCGCCTCCCCCCAGCGAGCTGGAAATGTGGGCCGTGCAGTTTGCACTTGATGAGGAAACCCTTCCAGAATCCTCAGACCCCCAGGACACACTGGCAGGGTGTGATGAGGATGTCCTCTCCTTCCTAGCTGCAGTGGGGTCACCCGTTACAGAAAGAAGTGTGTCCCTGAGTAGTGGGACTTAAAGACAACTCTTTTGCTTTGCCTTATTTGCTGATTTTTCTAAAGCACAATTACTTATATCACTTTTTTTTTTTTTTTTGGAATGGAAGTCACCACTACAGTTAAGAACTCTGGCACCCCTACATTCTACATCGCTTCTGCCTGAAGCCTTCATCCTCGGGTACACTGGACATTCACCTTGGAAGATACCTTGTAAAGCCTTATCGGTTATTTATCCTTCAAGATAAAAGCGTGGTTTTAAGAAAATGTGTTTTTAATTAAATTGGGGTAACATTAATTAACATTATGTAATTTATAATACCAGATCTTTATACTCTACTCTGCACTCATCACCCACAAGTGTGTTTCTAAAGACGCTTTCCTGATAAAAGATTTCGTTAAGTAAGGAGAGGGGGAGAGAGTATGAGTCCTGCCAGGGCCTGGGATCAGAGGCAAGAGGATGCCTCAGAAGAGTAATGAGCTGGGCAGAGCAAGGCAGATCCTCATAACCCCCGCTTCCAGCCTTGGCCTGCCGGGGCAGCTTCAGACCTTCCCCCTACTGGCGACCCTGGGACTGGGCTTGGGGCTTCAGCTGTCGCTCCAGGTACCTGCACAGATCCCCAGCATGAATCGAGAAAAGATGATCAGCTCGTAAGCCTTGGCCACTTTGCTGACTCCCATCAGGATGGCAGGGACGATGGAGAAGATGTTGTTGATCAGCAGGGTTCCCTTTCTGCAAAGACAGCAGAGGGCAGGGGGCAGGGGACGAGGCTGCAGAAGTTCTCCTGACCCCAGCTCCTATTCTCCAGGCGGCCGTGACAGAGGTGCGGGAAAGTGCCCGAGAAGGCTGACAGCTGGGAAGAACAGGAAAGCAAGGACCGATGGACAGAAGTCCCAGGAAGGAAAGTAGGGTGTCAGTAGGAGTGGGGTGGGGTGTGGGAACATGTTTGGCAATTGGAGCTGACTGGGAACTGTAGGGAAGGAAAAAGAATGGGCTGCGCCCGCAGCTGGGGAGCCTCCTGTCACTGGCAGAACACGACCAGCAGAGCGGCGGACTACTCAGCAGCAGGATGCACACAGAGACTAGGCTAGAGGAAGCTGGTGGGAACGCTGACGAGGGCTTTCCCACACAGGTGGGACGCAGAGCTGGGCCAGATGATCTCCTCGATTCCTTCCAAGAGTGAAACCCCAGAGGCAGGGAGTGTCTGAGAAACGGACAGGATCCACCCCAGTGGCTCCCTCGGCACCCTCCCCATGCCCTTCGGCTTGGGTTTTGCCAAGAGAGAAAACAGCAGTGGATCAGGGAGGGAGAGCCCCAGTTGTGGGGTGGCTGCTGGCCACAGCACTCTGGTTTCCCCATACCCCGCCGCATTCGAGGGGGTTGGTGCTCTGATTGCCGGGAGTGGTAGAGGCAGCAGGGGAGGGGGTGGGTGTCTTTAAACAGAAATCCAGAAACCCCTCCTGCAGGGGGTTCATAGAGTGCTCCGAAAACCCTCTGCTGGGCGGCGCTGGACGACCGAGATGTGCAAACCGGTCTTCTCAGGCCCCTGTCCTCTCCTCGGGAGGCTGTGCCCCTGAGAGAGCTGCCACCAGAGCCCAGTCTCTGAGAGCAAAGGGTCAGCCAGCCCTAAAGCCCGAGGGGAACAAACAGCCCACATGTGCCTCGACCTCCCCCAGCCCTTCCTGCCGACCAGGAAGCCACAGCTTAGCTCAGGGCTGTCTGGAAACCCCTGGGATAAAGCTGGCCTCACTGTACCAGCCAGTCTAGGGTCCCCATCTGAAAGAATGAGGGTGTTGATGAGACCGTCTCTGAGGTCTCAAGGTCTGTGACTGTGGGTCCGGGCAAGGAGGCCGGGCCTGGGCTTCTGGAACAGCCCAGTCATTCCTGGTAGAGCTGAGAACAGCACAGTCTGAATTACAAAAAGCCTGAGTCATGGCACAATTCCAGCATATGGAATGCTTTCTTCATCCAAGTGCACGACATACGGCAAATGAATTGTTACTCAAGTATCTGGAGAGAGGTTATCGGTCCTGCTCTAATAAAGAATTAATTTTCAACCGCCAGTATCTTCTTCCATGCATGAAAACTGAATTGCTCTTCTTTCAAAGTTAGTTTTCCACACACACCCACAAATTGCCAACCTTGGCACATCAAGTGCAAGTGTAACTGTGAATTGCAGAAGGTGAGGTGTGGCCAGATGGAATTCCCTGGTGCCCTGCCCAGGACCTGGGCTCACTCCCTTCCTTCAGTGAACCTCGAACCTCGACCTGGGCATCTCTCCTTATCTGTGGAGTCACGTCTGTGAGGCAACCTGGGCTCAGGCATAAAGATTAGTGAGTTCCTGTAAGCCAAAGTACAGAGAGCTGCTGTTTATTCTCAAAAAAGGACACAAGACAGGACCACGTGGAGTGACTCAGCCTGAACCCTAAACCTCAGAACAACAACAATGATGTGGCCATGCAGTGACAGGCTGCAGCCGTCACACCTTGGAGCCGCGGGTCACCTGACCACAGATTAAGCCCAATCGCCAAGCATTTATCGGACACCCTTCGCTGACGAGGCACTCAGCGAAGGACCATCAAGAAATTTGATCAATTTTGAGGCAACTATAAGCACAGCATCTGGGATTGCTTGCTGAATCTTAACAGGTGGCCCCGAGGGGCAGAGGCTTGGGCTAAATTTGGCCTGCAGCTGAACCCCTCTCAGGACTGTGCCACTGGACACCTACTTCACAAATCCACACTAATAAGACTGGAGACTTAGGAGCTTTGCTTAGTACATAGAAACAGACATGAAAGGCAGCCAAAATGGGAAGACAAAGAAGCAGAAACCATATGAGAGAACAGAACAGAGATCCAGATATAATGGAGTCAAGTAATCTAACAGATGCAGAGTTCAAAACACTGGTTATAAAGATGCTCAATGAACTTTTGGGAATGTAGATAAATTCAGTGAGAACTTCAACAAAGAGATAAAAAACATAAAAATGGAAATGGAAATTATAAAAGGGAACCAGTCTGAAATGAAGAACATTATCTGAGATGAGAAGTATATTAAATGGAATAAACAAAGGAATAAACAAAGTGAATAAAGAAAAGGATCAAATGCCCTATCTAGAGGACAGGAAAGCCAAGGACACTCAATCAGAATGGCAAGAAAAAGATGCCAAGACTATAAAAAAATTTAAGGAGCATATGGGACACTATTAAGGGTCCAAATATCCATCTGATTGGTGTACTGAAGAAAATCAAGATGTTGAACAGCTGTTTGAAGAAATAATGATGGAAAACTTCCCTAACCTGGTGAAGGAAATGGACATAAAACCCCAGGAAGCTCAGAGAATTCCAAAAATCAGGGATCCAAAGAGGCCCACACCAAGACATCATAATTAAAATGCCAAAGGTTAAATACAAAGAAAGAATATTAAAAGCAGCAAGAGAAAACAGATAGTTACCTATAAGGGAAACCCATAAGACTGGCAGCTGATTTCTCAAAAGAAACTATGCAGGACAGAAGGGCTTGGCAAAAATATTTGACAGGATGAAGACCCAGGATCTACAAGAAGAATACTTTATCCAGCAAAGCTATCATTTAGAGTTGAAAAGATAAAAGAGCTTCCCAGACAAAAATAAGCTAAAGGAATTTATCACCACCAAGCCAGTATTACAGGAAATGTTGAGGACTTCTTTAAGAAGAAAAAACATGTATCAAAAACAGGAATAAAGAATGGTAACAACTACATTCCTATCAATAAGTACCTCAAATGGAAAAGAATTAAGTGCTCCAACTAAAAGATAGAGTGGCTGAATGGATAAGAAAACAAGACCCCTACATATGCTGCCTACAAGAGACTCACTTCAGATTAAAAGACACACACGACTAAAAGGAAGGGGATGGAAAAAGATATTGCTTGATGGACCTAGAAGGTATTTAGTCAGAAGATAAACACTATATGATTTCACTTATATGCAGAATCTAAGGAATAAAAAGAACAAACTAATCAAAACAGACTCACAAAATAGTGGACAATTTGGTGACAGACAGAGGGGAGGGGGTTTGGGGGCTGGGAGAAGGGGTGAAGGTTAAAGAAGTACAAATTAGTAGCTGATGGATGGTCACAGGGATGGGGAGCATGGCATAGGGAATGCAGTTAGCATTAATGTTGGCTAGGTGGAGGGTCAGGGGAGGGGGAGCAATTGGGGGATCATTTTATGAACTATATAGCTGTCTAACCAATGTACTGTTACTTGAAACTAATTAAAATAGATAAATTTGATTAAAAAACTCTGATCAAAGGGTGTCCCACCTGCATGGAGTTGGTGATGGAGGGACTGCCATTCTTGTGCAAGTGACAAGGAAAGAAATCCCAAGAAATCCAGGTACTTGCTTAAGGGCACAATGTCTATGGCAAAATGGGGACTAGACCTCAGGCCACCTGATTTTCAAGGTCGCATCAACCCCCCACAACCACCAAGAGACAGTGTGGTTTACTAATGTGAATTTTAAGTGAAAACAGCACACACTTCCTGTTTACCTGCCACATTTGTCAACCAGCAGACCAACTATCTGTGATCCCAACAAGCCGCCCAGAGGAAACATGGATACGGTGCAGGACCACAGGAGCAGCAAGACCTTCTCATCCATGAACGTTCCATGTCGCTCAAAGTAGGTGTCATTATAAAATGACTTCAGGACCTGAAAAAATATTGCCCCATCAGCAGCTAAAAATATTGTGCAGCTCACGAGAGATGATGAGGTAATGTTCTCAGTTGTCTTTTGTCATTGTACTGAAGGATTTTTCTGCCATTCTCCTAGAACACAATTGATTCTCTGCTGTTTCCTGAGAATAAAAAAGCCTACTGTACGATGGGGTGAGATGAGGAACCAAACTACACAAAAAGTTGTTAAAAATTCACCCTGCAGGGCCTTACTCTGCAAGAGGCAAGATAAATATTGTGAACCGATTGTGCGACTTTGGGCAAATTATATTACCTCTGTAAGCTTTAGTTTCTTCATTGGTTATAGAAACAATATATATCAAATAGAGAACTTGTAAGTATTCAATGTGATACAGTGTTGGTACATTGCTTTACCGAGAAAAGATGTCCCATTGATGGTAATAACTACAAGCATATTAACATGTGCCATGAGCAACTACAGTAGTACCTTCTCTAAAGCAGATGTTGAATAAAGTGTAGCTATAAACTGATGATGCTGATGTTAAAAGTACAGCAGACCTTACGTATCCAAATGAACGGTAACAATGAGGCCTGTCCTTGCTCTTTCAGGGACTTTTTCCCTGTAGTTGTCCCTTGTCTGTCTTGCATCACTGGTCGATCCCTCTTTATTGCATTTTCTTCCTTAATATACAAACATGACTCTAGCCCTATAAAAAGCTAACGTGACCCCCTCATCTCCCCTCACTAAACTGACTGCACTTCTTACTCTCCTGTGCAGCAACACTGCAAAAAGCAGTCGGTCCTTGCTGTCACTACTCCATCCCACTCATTCTCCCTTGAACCATTGCCTCCAGCTCTCACCTCAGCGGCTCTGGTCAAGGGCACTCATGCCCTCCATGAGGTCAAAACTAACTGGTTAGTTTTCAGTCCTCTTCTTGACTCATCAGAGGGCACTCACTGCCCCCTGTCCTGATTCATGTCTTTTTACCAAGCCTTGGGGACCCTCTCCCCTCAGGTTTGTCCCTGCCTGATATGGACTCCTTCTCTTTTCCCTTTGGTTCCCCCAACGCCAATCCCACTCCCTAAATGCCCCAGAGTTCAGTCTTTCAGTCCATCCTCTTTGCTCTCTGCAAGTGGTCTTCTCGGGGGAAGGGCAGTGGGACTAAGGCCCAAAGCAATTGGGCAGTGAATCTAGGTACTCCCCACCCCCACCCCATGTCCTGATGTTCCTCAAAAGAATGACACCTCAGGGAGAAACAACCCTAGTCATCCCCTGCTCACCAGAGGCGGGTATCCAAGGGAATACTTAGGGAGAAGAGTGGCTTCCAGAAAGAAGATGGCGACTTCTGGAAGGAAGAGGGAAACTTCCGGAAGGAAGATGGCGGCCCCCACGGAGGAAAATGGTGGCGGTCTCTCAGTCTCCAGTCCCTTGTACCTACCTTGTGCGGCGTGTTGACCACAGCGATGTTGTAGCCGTACTGGAATGCCGAGCCAAACGCTGCGCTCAGTGTCGCCAAAATCAGCGTGGGCTGGATCTTCTGTGGAAGATAAGGTCTACGGTCAGGGCCCCCCGCTGGAACTTAAGACCTCCGGAAGTGGCCCCTGCGTGGCTGGGCCGGAAGTAAGGGACCCAGGCCACACCCAGAGAAGGCGGAGATGGTAGCTGGCTGGGGAGGCGGCCAAAGCTGAGGGTGAGGCTCTCTTGGCTCTGAAACGTGTTGAGAGGGCAATGTAAGGAGCGTGATGGCATCGTTTCTTGTTCCTCCATCACGTTCATTCCTTGAAGATATTATATCTGAGCATCTGAGCATGTGCCTGGCTCTGCGTGAGGTAAGGAGGTGCTTTGGAAAAGGTCCACTATCATGTGCCCTTGTGGAGCTTACATTCTAATAAGGGGAGGCCAAAAAACGAACAAAACAAACAAACAAACAAACAAACAAACCCAGATATGAGAATTCCAAATAACAATAATGCTTTGAGCACAAAAAAGGGTTAGAAGTTTAGAAGTCAGTTAGAAAAGAAGAGTCACGTGTAGTAGGGTGGACAGAGAAGGCCTCTCTGAGGAGGCGCCTTCCAGCTGAGCCCTGCCTGGAATAGCCAGAGCAGCCTGGGAGCATCTAGGGGTGGAACGTTCCAGGTGGAGGGAGCAGCAGAGGCCCTGAGCATGCAAGAAGCTTGTCTTTCACTCGGGACAAGCTCTCAGGAAAACCAAGGCAACTGTGCTTCCATGGCTACCACAGCCCCCAAAACAGCTCAGGGGAATGGCCCCGGAGCCAGTCTGAGAAGGGCATAGCAGAATTGGGACAAGGTCTGTGGCTCCCAGGACCTGGTTCAGAGTCATGGCCCTGGACCAGCTCCCACTCTTCTGCTGGCTTTTAACTGTACCCTTGACCCCCGCACCCACCACCAGCCGCCTGACTGCCAACAGCCTTCAGACATCTTCATCAGTGAGCCAGCCTAATAGAGAAGGATATATGCAGGATTCAGCCACCCTCCGGGCTGGGGAACAGGACAGGGGTAGGGGTTGGAGGGAGGGTGGCCTCTCCAACGTCATCCAGTCTCCCACACTTCATTGGAGCTGGACTCAGCCTCCCTCTTGCGTGTCTGAGCTGTGATGCCTGAGAAGGCTGATTGCCCTCCACTGATCCTCCAGGGCTGGCGATTCCCCCCCTCCCACCCCACCTTTGCAGTAAAGGCAGGGGCAGTTCTGTCCTCTCCTGGCTAGGAACATTTCAGGAGCCTTCCACTCCCTCCACAGCGCCCCACTCCTGGTGGGAAAGAGACAGTGACAGTGATAATTTTGTAGATTTTGCACTTACCCCATTCCTGGGTGGGGTGGGCATCTCCATCCTGTTCAGGTGAGAAGTGTGTTCTGCCTCCCAAGTGACACCGGGCCCTGCGTGGTGCTGATCACCTCTCCCAGAACCAGATCTCTCTACCCCTGGGTCTGCGTGATTTATTACCTTTTGGCCTCTGGACCCTGTCGACTTTCCCCAGGAACACGTTTTCCTTGGATGTGATGATAAGATAAGTTTCCCACACAGCATGGGTTTTGTCTTTGCTTCCACCAAGCCCCAAACCAGAAGCTCCCCAATTGCACCAAGGAGGGGGAAAGACAATGCCTGCCATTGGTCCCTAGAAACCCAGGGGGGAGACCTGGAAACCCAGTGGGGCCGAATTGCCTAGATCTAGGAGGGTTCTCCTGTGTTAGTTCTCTGTCTGTGCTTCGTCTTATGAATTTGGAGTAATGTCCCTTTGCGGGGGAAGAGCAAATGAAATCCTTTTAAAGAAATACAAGTGAATTATTTCTAATTATACTTACTGGTATTAAGTAAGTCAGTAAAATATTGAACAAAGGTGCTCATTTCAGAATTATCGTTATCGGTGAAAAATAAAGTAGGGAATGATTGAATAAATCATGATAAATCAACTGGTTGGAATGCCAGGCTGCCATTTCAAGGGATAATTATGAAAATTATAAAAGAATGGGGAAACATGTTAGGAATATTATGCTAAGTGACCAAAGCAAAGTACACTGGGGTGCCTGGGAAAAACGTACTGGCATGTGGACAGTAGCGGGCGGCACACCACAGGGGGAAGCGAGCGCCTGGGCCTTAGATCTGTCTCCTCCCGGTTTGCTTGTGGCAGTTGAGGTGTTCTCTAAAGTGCTGTGTTTTTTCTGCTGTGCCCTTCGCTTCGTCTGAGGCCTGGCTAGCAGAGATGTTAGGTATTAGGAAAGGAAGAGTCTTCGGACTCTGTAGCTCTGTCACATAAGAATGGGCCCTGGGCTGGGACACTTCCTGACCGAGGCAGAAAGAGCCCTCACAGCTCGTGCTGAACTGATCACCTTGTGAGGGACTATCTTTCCTTTTTCAGGCTCAGGGTGCTCCTGTGTTCTGATTAAACAGCATATAGCCGTGACCTTTAGACACGCCCCATGCACCCCATGGGGGAGGAGTTGGGGTACAGCCGCACTGCCCTCCACAGCCACAGAGTCGGGTGGAAGGGGAGGACGTTGCGAGGGGCTGGATTTTGTGCACGTTCTTTCTCTTCTCTTGTTGTAGCGGAAGTAGATGCTGCACTGCTTGATGCTGGTGTGCGAACTGTCTGTCCTCAGTGACCTTGACTCATGCATGTCTCTCCCCTAGGTGGCACTAACCTGCCTGCCAACCTTGGCTGCAGAGCCTGGCCACGTAGTGAACAGTGAAATATTAACGTTCATACTTCTACCAACAGTCTGTTCAAGGCCGTCTAGGCTTTCTCTGTCATGCTCCTCAGAATTCTTCCAGCCTCTTCCATCGCCCAACGCCAAAGCTTCTTCAATAATTTGAGGTGTTTGTCACCGCTCCCCCAATTCCCAGAACCAAGGTCTGCATGAGTTTCCTGTGACTGCTGTAACAAATTACCAAAAACTTGGTGGCTTAAACCAACTCACATTTATTACCTCATAATTCTGGAGATCGTAAATGCGACCCAGGTTTCACTGGGCTAACGCCAAGGTGTCAGCAGAGCAGTGTTCCTTTCTGGTGGCCCCAGGGTAGAATCTGTTTTCTTGCCTTTGCCAGCTTCCGGAAGCCACCTGCATGACTTGCCCACAAGCCCTTCCATAACAAAAATGGCAAGAGTTGCTGCCCTCCTGTTCCTGAAACCTCTCTCCTGTGGTTAAGTGACATCAGGATGGAGGGCAATGTAATGAGGTTTCCATAAAGAAAAATTTATTCAATTTAAAGGGCTGAAATTCTGTGATTGCATTCTTTGTGTATAGTAAAATGCCCTGTTAAAAACTTGCCTATTTCTCATTATGATAGTAGTTGGGATTATGTATGTATGTATGTATGTATGTATGTATGTATGTATGTATGTATGTTTTAGTGTCTTTGCGACATTAAAAGTAGGCAGCCCAATGTTAGATCACCCAGTTTTGGCTTGTGAAATCCAGAAATGTGGAAACCACTTGCGAAAGCTGCTTTCCAAATGCCTAATCGGGTTACGGATGTTTCATCCTGGGGCTGGCAATGTCTCCCCAGTTTTGCTCGTCCCTACAGCAGCTCAGCCTCATGCTGTTCTGCCTTCACCACTTCCAGTCCTCCCCGCCAAGACTCATCCATTCAAACAAAACATTCCCTGAGCCTCTGCTGGCTGCTGGCCCCTGTTAACAGCACAGTGGACACAGCAGTGAACAAATACGGTCTGTAGCTTCTCCTCATCTCCAACTCTCTCACTTGCTAACTGCCCTGACCTTGACTGGCCTTGATCAGCATCCAAGGTACCTCCCATCTCCTGACATTTTCCAATTCTCCCAGAGCATCGTTTCTCCTCCATCTTCACTAATCTTTTTAGCCAGTGTGGCCCCCAATGGTCTCCAAACCTTTTCCACTGCATCTTCTATCGGTATTAAAAATTCGAACACAAACCTCCAGTAGATGCATATTTATTGTTTAAGTTATATACACGTACATGTTATGTGATACAACACACACTCAAAAAGGAACTATGAAGGGAGAAGGAAAACTAAAGATAAATGTAGGTTCTAGTGTTTTTTCTCTGCCCTCACCTTAGCCGTCTCCCTTTCAACCCTCATTTTCCTCAAACTTGCTCTCCTTGAGGTTGCTGAGTCATCAAGTCTGACGGACAGGTCCTTTTCCAGTCCCAGAAAATGGCAGAGCTGGCGGCTCAGTCTTTTTTGGTGTCTCCTGTATCCCTTGTTTGATAGAGTCCCACCTCCCACCTGCTATCTTCTTAATCTGTGCTTCAGGGCAATCTTAGCAAACTGGGGGCTTTAATCTGCTCAGAGAGCTTGTGGAAAGGATCTGATCTTCTCCAGGGCAGCTGGAATGGCTCTAAATTGGGGATCAGATTAGGACACTGGCTCTAGTCAGCCAGTGGCTTCCCATTCCATTCAGAATAAAATCCCCAATCCTCCCAGTGACCCAGTATACCTTCTTCCTGCCCCCATCCCTTCCTGCCGCGGCTCCACGGGCCTCTCGTCATCCCTGGAACCTTGGCCTAGCCCTGTGTCACTTCATGATACTCGACCCTACTGTTCTGTTATCTTTGTGTAGATTCTCTCTGCCTCCCCGTTCCTCATACAGGGGGGCCTTCTTCCGCCTCCCTAGATGGAGGAGAAAGAGCAGCACCCCACCTCATGCTGTTCCATTTCTCTTTATTACACCTCTCACTCCACGACATGGTTTTCTCCGGTGCCTGGAACACACCTAGGTGCTCAGCAAATGTGTGTGGTTTTCCCTAAATCTATATTCCCGCTCCCCGGGCTCCGGAGCCACGCGGCCAACTTCCATCTAAGAGAGGAGGCATGTGAGGAATGCAAAGAAAGGGCCTTACAGAAATGACCGACTCAACTGGTCATAGATTAACCGCATCCTGTAGATCTCTGAATGGCCTTCTGGAAACTTGTCACACCTACACAAGAGATCTGTAAATAGATAGGACTGGTGGTGGTCCGGGAATTCCTTCCCCCTTGCAGCACCCCCTCCCATCCTGAGTCAAGAGGTGCACATAGAACCTCAGACAAAGGAATCACGCATCCCTTGCATAGACGTCACAGGGGTATACAAGCTGTAAGAAATCTAACCAAGAAGAGCTCGTGCTTTGGTGTACTTAAAGTCTCATGCACTCTGCCGCATTAAATTCTTCCTCTGACAAAGTTGTCTGAGCATCCAGTTTCTTCATGGGTGTCGCTTCCTGCAACACTTCTAGCCAACTTCTGTGTGTCTCGTGAGCTCTTCCATCTCAACACATCCAAAGACTTTGTTATCTTCTCTTCAGACCTGCCGCTCAGCTCCCCAAACCATTCTCCGCTGGCCCCCAGCAGGGCTTCCGGAAGCTGCACCTGAGATGATCCAGTGGTCCCTCTGAATACCTGGGCTCGACCACTCTTGGCTTTGCAGGGCCCTCGTTATTTCCTATCAACTGGTCTCCCTACTCAAGTTCCAACCAGTTTTTGTTACTGCCGTGACACTCTCTGAAACCCAGTGATCTCACAAAAACTCATCTTGAGGAACAAAGTCAGACTCAGTTTGGCTCAGAAAGACCCACGGGTTATAGGTCAGCCTCCCATGCCTTTCTAGCTTCACCTTCAGACCAAACCATCTGGCGTTCCCCTAAACGGCGCTGCGTCTCTGTGCTATCCTCTCACCCGGAACATACACCCTTCACTTTCCTACTGCATCTTCTCCACCTGGAGAAACCCTTGTTGTCTTTCGTAATTGCACATCTTCCTTCCATGCAACCATAGCAGGCCCATACTTTTCTCTTCTTGTTGAGTTTTACTAACCCATGTAAGTACCGGTATCTGTAAATATTTCCATCGGTGTCAATAGTAAGCTGAACATGAGTTCATACCAGTATCTCCAACTCTCATCTATTAGCACATGGATCATTCTAGACTCCCTCTCTTGGCTTATCTGTAATTTCCTGCGGCAACAATGAGATGCTTCTCACCATCTGCCATCCACTTACCTGATTGTTTGATCTCGGCATACATGTATAGCACAGGTCTTCACTGTGTTTTACCTGTGGGTTTATTTGTCCTCAAGATCAATGTTCATTCCAAAGCACTTAAAAATAACTAAGTACCTAATACACGCCAGTCATTGATGTAAACAGTGTCAACACATCATTTAATTCTCATAACCAGCCATGCGAGACATTTCTTACTAGTGCCATTGTACAGAACAGGAAACTGAGGTCCCAAAAAGTCAAATTAAGTTGCCCAGTTGCGCAATTCCTCAGTGGCGGAGCCAAGGTCGACCTCAGGGAGTAAAGCCCCTGAGTCGTGAACTCTACAGCCTCCCTGTGTACAAGGTGTTGCAGGTAATAAGAGCTAAATTAATAACGCCGGTCCCTTGACTTCTAGACATTACTGCTCCCCAGAGTTGAGAGCCTCCATCTTTGGCTGTTTTTGTGTGCCCTGCCCCCCCACGCACACACACACTGCAGATCCATGCTGAAGGTCAGGGATGGTTCAACCCCGTCACTGTGCTATTTGTGTCGTTTGTCTATAAGACAAATAACTCACGACTCTGAGTTATTTAATTCATCATTCTACTCCCACACAAGCTGCTCCCAATCCCACCCCTGTCCTGCCTGGCCCCTGGCCTCTTTCCCCCTAGATCCCAGAAAATTTCATTTCTAGCCGGAGGCCTTTCAGCAGGTGGTCCCTTCGCTTTCACACCCCGAAGTTTTCTCCACCTTTTTGTACACACCCTCTTCACACACACGGGTCTCTGAGGAAAGCCTCTGGCTCGCGTTACGTGGGGTGCATTCCTCCCCCCTCCCCCTCCTGCCTTCAGGGCCCCTCGATGTTCACCACGTACCGGAGACACGCAAAGACTTGCCCAATCTTAAATTTTTAAAAATCACAACTTTGCAACGACTTCATCTCTCACTTCTCCCCTTCTTTCAAAAACATTGTCTGACACCGGAGCACAGACAGCCTGCTCAAGGAGCAGGAGATGCCTCCCCCCGACCCCGACCTGCTCCCAGACAAGAAGCACACCTTGCTGAAAAGCGATCACAATCATTTTATTGAGTATACAGAGGCAATGTCATTGTCCTCTAACAATATAATTTAGGACTAATAATCTGACTCGGTTAAAGTTTCCACAGGGGACTGTTCCCCAGCTTCCTAGACCTCATTACTTGTGATATCACACTTCTCAAGAGTGGTGATTCTGGAGATGGATCTGAGAAGAAGAATTTCTCTCTGATCGCATGCCAGCGGCCCCCAGAAGACCAGGGGGATTGGAGAAGAGTTTGTTTCTCTGGCCAAATTTGATTCCTTTCTTTTCGTCACCATAGTAATGATTTTTGTTATAAAAGCTGGTGTTACCAGAAGCCACACAATGGCCAACCCAGCATGGTAGAGGGGCAGCTGCTCGCTGTGACTCCGGGTTGGTGACGGGTCAGTCTGGAGAAAGACAGCCTGGCTTTGTGAGCTGCACAGAAGCCCGTCGGGAAGTCCCAGCGGGGCCTGCATCCACCTTGGACTTGTCCAAGTTCTGGATTCTTATAGACAACTATGAGGAAAAAGCCCGAGAGCTCCACACAGAGCTACTGAACAGGCTCCTCCTCTTGAGTTACTGCTCCAGAGCGGAGGGCGGGAAGTCCGTTAGTTCCTCTTTTTCTGGGTGCACCTCTGACACCTTATTCATCCTGGCAAAAATCTGATTGATCTCCATGAATGTCTTGGACTTGGTCTCGGGGACAATCAGGAAGGTGTAGATGGTGGTGAGCAGACATATCACGGCGAAGATGATGAAGCTGTAAGGCCCGAGGCCCACCTGAGGGAAGGGGAGCCAGGTTCACTCTCTCGCGAAGAGGTTCGCACCTTACCACTTGAGGATTTTGTGACTCCAGGGCCCCCGCGGACACACTTACTTGAATGAAGGGGAAGACCAGCCCACGGTGAAGTTAGAGAGCCAGTGCACGCTGCCCCCACCATGTAGGCAGACGACCGGAGGACTGCAAGAAGACCTCCGTGATGAACAGCGCGGGGATGGGACCTCGGGAGAGGGAGAGGCGGAGCTGTTTGCCCTGAAGGCGGAGCGAGGCCGCCAGGGCTCCTGGAGCCCCTGCTGTGGGCAGGGTGCCCTAGGCGTGTGGTGCAGCAGGGGAGTGACAGCCGCCAGGACTCCTGGCCTTGCGGAGAAGCAGTGTGAGAAGGCCAAAAGCAGGAGTTAAGCCAATAAGTGACATCCCGTGTTGTCCCTGAAAGGGACCTGGGGACCACCTGTAAGGCTCCAGCGCCGGTCCCAGAGGGCAGCGTGTTCCAACCCACACAGGCGCTTTACCGTGTTTTTTGCTCTAAGTATGCTCTGCCCAGACCCCGTTGAGAGGGAGCTGAGCCTCCCCGGGCCTCCCTGGGGAGCTCGAGCCAGCAGTGTCTGTGGCTGATGGTGCAGGACAGGGGGCAGCGAAAGCACAAAAGCAGCTTGGGGTACATACTGGGCCCAAGGGCATGTCCTATGACGTAGGAGATGACACACGCGATGCTGAGGTAAGGCATCCACGATATTGTGTCCTGCGGGGAGAAAACAATTGGATCCCACCCGGCAGAGTGGGGCAGCCTGGGCCAGGGACCGTCAGGAACCTTGGTCCCCAGAGGGCCAGCCACTCTGCCGGGTTAGGGAGGGTGGCACCTGGCTCCTCCTCCAACAGGCGATGCCACCTGATGCCCCTGGAAGATCGGCGGGAAGTGGGCAGTGGGCGACAGGGGTGGGGGGCGCGCATGGTCCCCCTCGGTTCCTCCCCTCACCTGCAGAGCCAGAGCGGCTGTCAGCACGCAGCAGGCAGTGAAGCAGATGGAGAAGCCCAGGAGGATGAGGAACCGCCTGCCCAGGAGCTCCACCACGAACACCTGGCGGGGAGGGCGAAGGAAGAGCGGGGCTTAGGAGCTCCCGGCCTTGCCAGCGACCGGCGGTCCAGCCCCGCCTGTGCCCGGAGCTGCCGTCTCAGGAATTGCCCCGCCGGTCCCACAGGGCCGCTTCTGAAGGGGCAACTCGTGAGGACAGCCCATGCGTCGTGCACCCCCAGGGGTGTGCCCGCGAGTGGCCAGCGGGCCACGGCCTTGCTCAGTCCAGAGGCCCATTTGCTCCTGTCACGCTGTGCACCTGGCACAGGGAGTGGCTTCCAGGGTGATGGAGAGCCACAGCACACGGCGGACGCTATGGGACTGGGACGGGGTAGGAGGGGCCCTCCATCTTCACAGGGCCATCGACTGCCTCCCACAGGAGACAAGCTGCCACCTGAGCAGTGCCCGAGGTGACACATGAAGGGACCGAGGGGCGTGTCGCCACCTTAGATCCAGGCTCCTTGTCTGGGGAGCACCTCCACTCTCAAGATGCTCAGCGCCCCAGGATACTCACGGCCAAGACTGTCACCACCATGTTGATGGCCCCTGTGCCCACCGTCACGTACTGCACGTCGTGGGTGTTCACCCCAGCGCTCACGTAGATCTGGTCTGCGTAGTAGTAGATCTGGAAGGCAACCCCAGAGGCTGGTGGGCTCGGCCAGGCCACAGCTGGGCCCCTGCCCGCGGCTGCCCCCGGGGCCGCGCCTTACCGCATTCACTCCCGACAGCTGCTGGCCGCCCATGAGGATGATGACGGAGATGACCTGCCAGCGCAGGGACCTCATCTGGAACAGCTTCACCACGGAGATGAAGCCCGCGGCCTTCTCGGCCTCGTCCTCCTGCCGGATCTCCTCCATCTCCCCGTCCACGTCCTCCCAGCCGCGCAGCCGCTGCAGCGCTGCGGGACGGGAGCAGTCGGGCGTCCGAGGGTGGCCGCAGCGTCCCCAGAGCACAGGCGCTGCGGCCCTGTCCCTTTTTGCTCCTCCCACAGCGGAGCCTCACCTTTCTTGGCAGAGGCCGAGTCTTTCTTCTGAATGAGCAGGTACCTGGGGCTCTCGGGGAAGAAGGGCAGCAGCAGGAGCTGCACGGCGGCCGGGATCCCAGTCACGCCCAGGAGAATCGGCCAGCCTGCAAGGACGCCGGCGGCTCACATGAGGCCTGGCTCCGGGGCCACCTCTCGGAGAGGCCCAGCCCAGCCAGAGTCCCACCTCTCGCCCCTTCCGGCCCCCGCGGTGCCCAGCCGGACACTCTGTCCCATTTCCCCGGCTGGTTTTCTCTGGAGCTGGAACACAGGCTCTGCGGGGACAGGGCCTTTGTCCTTCCCTGTGTCCTCAGTGCCTAGGACGGCGCCTCCTGAACAGCGCACAGGCAGCAAATACTTACTGAATGGGCGGTGATGAATAACCACTGCCCATCCGCCAGGTGGACAAAGTGACGAATTCTGACGCCACCAAGTGCTGGTGAGAATGTGGGCAAACGGGAAGTCTCCACACTCATCGTGTGGACTTGGGGCATCTTTAGAGGACAGTGTGGCAGAAGCTGGTGATGCTGGACACCCTGACACACTCCGACCCAGCGGTCCTGCCCAGGTATGTGCCCGGGCTGCCAGGACACCCAAACTAGAATGGTCAGAGCAGCCCTGAGTCTAGAACGATCCCCAGAAGCAGTGCAAGTGTCCGTGGTGATAGAATGAGTCATAAGTCATGGCGGGTTCACAAACTGGAATTCTGCACTGCGCTGGAAATAAAGCCCCATTGCTCAAGAAAGCCAGTGCCATGCAGCGTTAAGTTCAGCTCCTGCCCTGCCCGCCACTGTGCAGGCTGGACCATCATCTTCACAACCTCCTGCCGTCCCTTGATCTGAACTCGGGGCCCGGCTAATCCTGGGTCCTGCTTCCTCACCCTGCGTGGCCTGCGGCACCGACCCTCCAGCTTGGGCCCCCGCTCTCGATCCTACACTGAAACCCTCTCGGAGACCTTGAACTGCCAAATCCAGGTGCGGCCAGATCCCGACCCCCCACTTTTTTGCAGTCTTTGCACTGTGACTACCACTTCCTTCTAGAGGCTTCTCTGACGTTGTTCTCCCTGCCTCCTTCCCTCCCTCGTTCTTCGAACAGCTGTCATGGACTGGGAATTGTGCTGGAGAGTCTCAGACGACTCAGACTGGGCCCTGCCGTCCACACATCTGTCCAGAGGAAGGGCGCCGCTGGAGGAAGATCTCGATAGAGGGTGGGCGGGGAGAAATGACGTCCACCATGACACGTGCAGTTCCCTGAATGCACCCTCCTCTTCTCCACCCTCTGCCCACGTCCGGAACACCAGTCCTGCTCCCCACAAGTGCGGGCCGTCTCTGAGGTTCCCGCCCGCACACCCCAGGCTGGAAGGTGGGAAGGGACGGTGGTTAAACACGGACCTAGGCCTGGGCTGCCCGGGTCTGTGTCCCAGTGAAACCTTGAACATGTTACCCAATCGCTCTCTGCCTCAGGGTCCACATCTGTAACGTGGGTGTCCTGACAGCACGTGCCTGCCTCATAGGGTCGTGTGGAAGATTCAGCTGATTAACACACGAGACCAGGTGCCTGGCCTGCAGCAAGCAAGTCTGTGTGTTCTGACTGGTGTTGCTACTGGCAATCTCCCTTCCGAGGTTCGAGACCCAAGACAAGCAAAGGGGAGGTCGTGGAAAACAGTGACAGTTATGAGTTCCTGTGCACCTACTATGTGCCAGACCCTGGGCTCTTTGGGAAGCGGATGAGGTTCTGGAGTCAGGATCTGGGTGACAGGTGTCACCCATAGGGGCCAGGTCGAATGACTCTTTCCTGGTCTGTGGAATGGGGTAACACGGAGCCTCTGTTGCTGGGAGACTCAAGTGAAGTGGTGCTGGGGAAACTAAGTGCAAAGCCTGGCACACTGGTGGCCGTCATTCCTGTGCCCCAGGCACCTGTATGGACAGGCGCCGTCAGGCCAAGAGAAAGTTAGACAACGGCACTTCCTGATCACTCAAAGCCACCTCATCCGTGTTGTAAGAAGGACTAGAAAATGTCAGCTGATCCGTCACCACCCACATGGGGGGGGGGCGGTCAGGGCAGGTGGGGGCCTGTCAGGACAGCCAGCCGCTTAGAGAGAAAAGACCAGAACATAGAAACGTCCAGCAGAGCAGAGGGAGGGGCTGGGGGCCCGGAGGCGGCCCGAGTTTACCTTTCTCATTTGCAAGGAGATTCCGAAGGCCGAAGATCTGGGCCACGAGGATCCCGACCGTGATGAAGAGCTGGGGCACCACTCCCAGGGCCCCTCTCAGGTTCTTTGGGGCCAGCTCCCCTAAGTACATGGGGACGACGTTGGAAGACAGACCTGGGAGGAGGTGACATGGTCAGGAAATGCTCGCTGGCACGGACACGCTGTGTCTTCAAATACATCTATTTGGATCACATTAGTTGGGCTGAAACTTTCTCAAAACTGCAGGAGTATGCAAACACTTCTTTGAATTCTTAGTCCTTTAAACTTTAAGGAAAGGGAAAATAGTCTGACAAAGAAGTTCATGGACAGGAGCCATTGCTTCTTGACTGGTGCCACCTGGGGACACAGGCCAGCCTGCCTTCAGGCCTTCCCTCCTAAGTGGCTTGATCTCAGGGAAGAAAAGCCCAGGTGCGGTCCACACACTCCCCTCCCTTGGTCCTTGCGGGGAATCTGTGAGTGAAAGGCCGAGGACCCCTGCCCACCCCTGACCTTCTGAAGCAGTATATTATGTAATAAACTGAGGCATAGATACCTTCAAAGATAGTGAAGCACAAGCTATATTTATCAATAAGCATTAAAAACAAATCTGTATCATGGAATAATTGCTATCTGGGATTTATGTAATGCTTGGAGCACTTCTAAATCCCCAACACTTAAACTTTTAAGTTTTCCCATCTGACTGACAGACATCTGATCCCCTTAAGAAAAGGTGGAATTAATTTTACAGGCTCGGAACTTTTTGCACATTTGTGACTCCATTCAATCATCCTCGAAGCCCAATGAGAGGCTGGGAATCTCGGAGGAAGGTGAGGGGTTGTTAGCAGGCCCAGTGTCACACAGCTACCCCCGCATCAGGCTGAGGCTCAGGAAGACAGGGGGTCTGAGCGCAAGGCTCCGGCCACAGAAAGACCCAGAGGAAGCGGAGGTGACCCAGAGGTCCGGTGAGTGGAGGTCAGAGCGGCTGGTAACGGGAGGGTATTTAATAACACTGAGACAGGCGGAACGGAAGGGCAAAGGGCACGTATTCAAACTGCGCATTTCTGCCCAAGGATATTTCTGCCCAAGGTATTTCTGCTTAGTATTTAAAAGCACCTGGCCAGAGGAAGTGGTAATGAACATCACTGTTAATACAGATTCTTTCTGATTCTCAGAGCAGAAAGGCTCAGTCTTTAGGACACCCTTAGGTGCTGGGGGTGGGGCACCCTGCAGGTCCAGGGCCCAAAAAGCTGGGGAGGAAGCAGAGCCCTTCGGGTACAGGCCCCATGGCCACCATGCAGGCCTTGGTGGCTGCATCTTATTGGCAAGGACTTTTGACTTTGGTTAAAACAACACTGAAGAGTGAAACGTCAGGCGGTTCGTGGAGAGATGGGGTTCCCCTCATGTTGGCTGGAAAGCAGTCTCTATTTTGTTCTTAGAATAACCCCAGCTGGCCTGTTCTGACAGCAGGGTCAGAGAAAATAGCTTTTCAAATTAAAGTTCTTTCAGCAAAAGCGTTCAGCGTTCTCACCAAGAAGGTGACTAAGAGCCAGCCAGCAAAGTCCGAGTCGTATTTATCTCTCACCCCGTTTGTCAGAATCGTTTGTAAGACGTCTGAGGAGCTTGATTACACACTTTCCTGACATGTTCAGGAGATGTGGGCGAGAATTCACTGCCCGTGGGTTACGTTTGGGCTGGCGTTCTCCATATATGATCTGGGGACCCGGGGAGTTTCTGACACCTTTTCAGGGGGGTCTGTGAGATCAGAGCTATTTTCAGAGCAGTACCGAGACGTGATTTGCATTCTCGTTCTCTCATCAGCACACAGTAGGGTTTTCTGGAGGCTGCTTGCGACCAGCAGAACACAGAGGCGCGTTTGAGACTCGGAGGTCCTCTGTGAAGCCAGACACTAAAGACATTTGCAAAAACGTAAAGCGATGCTACCTTCCTCACTAAAGGCTTCGCTTTAGAAAATATAGTTATTTTTGTAAAGACATGTAATGGGCTTATTATTGCTGTTTTGAAGTGAGTTAATACCTTTCTTGGTTGCAATTTCTAATATGGTAAATATGGATCGATAGAACCCATATGAGCAACAGCTCTTTGGAGCCTTCAGTCATTTTAAGAGCATAAGGCGTCCTGAGGCCCCGAAGTTTGAGAACCGCTGACTTAAAGTGATGCTTAAGAGCAAAGGTTGGGACTTCTAGCTGTGATCCGATATCTACTGGACCCTAACGTTTCGCTGTCAGAACCAGCTCTGAATTGCGGGATGGTCAATAGAAACGTGGCTGCCCCTTTAGGAGTCGTGCTCTTCATAAAGCGGAGCCCCCTGCAGGGGAAGCGAAGGCTGGCACAGGGCCAGGGGCAGGGACCTGGCGGGGGGCTCTCAGGGAAGGGGGACACGGAGGGGGTTCGCCAGTGGGCCCGCCGGTCACTCTCTCTCTCCTCTTCAGGAGTCTCGCTTTCCTCCTTGGTGACAGCCCTGCCGTCCCTCACCTTTCCTCCTAACGCTAGTCTCCCCGACGTCTCCCCCGCTGCCAGTTAACTTCAGCCAAGGGGTTTGCTGACATCCGGCCAAAGAATCTGTTTGTCCCCGTGTTTGGAAGGAGAAACTGAGAGTCACTCGGCAGCTCCGGGGCCCGGCGAGGCGGCCCGGCGACACGCCTGGGGCGGCGTTTCTGGGGGCCGTCACCCTCGGTGCGCACCCCGCAGGTGGGTGCGTGACCCCAGGTCAGGGTGCCTCCTTACTCTGCGCCCGGCGCCTCGCTCGCCCTGACCGGCCCCGGGAAATACTGCCTAAAATAAAGCCGACCTGACGGAAGGAAGGCCGCAGCAGGGCTCAACCCACGTCTCCAGGCCGAAGCAACTCTGGGGGAGTTTCCTATAAACGCTGGGGTACAAAGTTCAGCCTGAGCAGCGCGGCTTGGCGGGTTTGCAAAGCAGCTCCAGGGCTTACGAGAGCCGAGAGACCTCGGCGGGCCCTGGCCTCCTCCGCGGGTGGGTGTTGAAGGAAGGAGTGAAGTGGAAACTGGCAAGGCCTTTGGAAACTTCAAGTTCCCCTATAAAAATTGAGAGGTCGCTATCATCAACTCCTTCCCGGCAGAGGGGTCGTAAATTAGATCGCTTCTCAAGGCTGTTTTGACCTTGACCCACAGTAAAAACCATAGAAATACATTTTACATTGCACCCGGTTCTCACGTACGTACACAGATAAATAAGTGAAACAAAAGTTTCAAAAGACAGCCCTTATCTTTACTGCATGTGACACCGTTTCTTTTGAAAAAGAATATGATGCTAAACTGACGTCGCCACCCGCTAACTGGTCCCAATCTGCAGTTTAGAAAACATGGGATAAAGGACTGGATCGGAAGGATCCTTCACATCTCAGATTCTGTACTTCCGTTTGTCAAAGAACAGCTTTCTTCCCAGGAAACAAGACAAGGAAGATCTGCCTGTTGTCCCCACGCGACACCAGCACAGGGACCCGAGCGTCATTCCTGGAGGTGGCAGAGGAACAGTTTGGATCTGTGCTGCGGGGACCCCAGGTGGATTCGCATCCCGGCACCTGTCCTCCCTCCTCCCGGGTTTTCTAAGTCCCAGAATGGCAGCGCAGTGAGGCACCGTTTACCTGCACATATTCCCACCAAAAGTCTGGACAGAATTATCATCTCAAACGACTTGGCAGCTTCGCTGGATCCCATCAAGATGGCGGGCACAATGGAAAAGATGTTGTTCAGCAGCAAAGTCCCTTTTCTGCAGAGGACAAAATATCAGCTAGTTTGGTCTGAGGATTCACGCATTTGCTTGGCAAACGTTCCCCGCGTGTCTACTTGGGGACAGAACACAGGAACACAGGAAAAGGTCTTTGCAATCATACGCTGACAAACTAACACGATGTTAGCGTCACCTTGAAACCCAAATCGGGTAAGGGCACTAGCAAACAAGTATGGGCAAACCTCACTTAACGTAGATGCTGAAGTCCTAAGTGAAATCGTAGCTGATTGAATTTTATAGTGCATACAAAAAGCATTCAACGTTAAAAACACCATGTTAAAGGTTATAGTGGAGAAAAATATAAGACAGTCAATTGAAGCAGCAAAGAAGTCAATGAAATTTGATACATGTTATGATTTAAAAAAAAAACTTTAACAAACTATAGAGCGGACCTATGTAAGCTGATAAAAGTGATATCTCCTAAAAATCTATGACATCACATTTAATTTAACTTAAAAAGCATTCCCTTTTAAGTCACGAACAAGACGGGAGGTGGACTTGAGCCCTGCGAAGCCTGAAAAACGTCAAAGGAAAACTTCTCTAAAGAGGCCCTCATACCGGAATCCCCAGGAGGCCCCAGGAGGCCCCGTAGTGGTGGCACAAACCACCAGATGCGAGAAGCTGCACATATACACAGCACAGCTTCGACAATAGGATTAGATAGAGGCTATAAGATGTTTTGAACGATTGGTGTCATAAAATAAGGAACCAAATTAATACTAAAGAAAGAACAAGAAACTTTATAAAATAAGAAGTCTCCAAAACAATGGCCAAAAAAAAAGATTTTAAAAACAAATGGATAGAACTGATTAAAATGAAAAATATAGTCATGGAAGTAAAAAACTTAGAGGGTAAATTATAGCTGCTGAGAGAATTAATGAATGGAAAGACCTGGGGATACGGCAGAGAAAGCAAGAGAGAAGAAGAGGGAGAAGGAGGAGGAGGAGGAGGAGGAGGGGGAGGGGGAGGGGGAGGGGAGGGGAAGGGGAGGGGAGGAGGGGGAGGGGGAGAGGGAGGAGGGGGAGGAGGGGGAGGAGGAGGAGGAGGAGAAGGAGGAGGAGAAGAAGAAGAAGAAGAAGAAAGATTAAAACATGGAGGATTATAATATAACATTCACAAGCGTCAAAAGGTAGAAGCAACCCGATGGCCACCGATGGAAGAAGGGGTAAAACCCAATATGGTATATTTTACAGCAGAATGTCACTCAGCCTTAAAAAGGAAAGACACTCTGACACTTGCTAAAACATGGATGCACCTTGAGGTCATTATGCTAAGTGAGATAACCTAGTCCCAAAGGGACAAATCTTGTATAATTCCACTCATGGGAGCCTAGAAGCAGTCAAACTCCCAGAGACAGTCGAATGGCGTTGCCAGGGGCCGGGGGCGAGGGGAGTTGGGGAGTTAGTGTTTAACGTGGGTACAGTGTCAGTTTCACAAGATGAAAAGTTAAAGAAATGGACGATGGTGACAGCTGCCCAACAATGTAAAATGTACTTAATGCCAATAACCTATACACTTAAAAAAAAATGGTTAAAATGGGACATTTCATGTTATCTATATTTTACCACGATTTTTTGAAAATAATTTTTTAAAGAAGTCAGTAGTGCAACAGCAACAAGATCAAGCCCTTGAATTCCAGAAGAAAGAACACGGCAAACGGAGAAGGGATCGCTGTGGAAATGATGGCTGAAAACGTTCCGGTGGCAAAGACATGAAATGTCAGACAAGAAACCCAGGCCAATAACTTCGCTCTTGCTTGCTCACGAAGGGGCAGTTCAACGGTGTAGGTTTTCCTCAAGCTGTAAACTCAAAGCCATGCCGAGCGGACTCTTTTTTGTCGGGGATTTTAAGAAACCGATGTCAACATTTACACAGAAGAGTAAAGGAACATGAGTAACTAAGACACATTTAAGAACGGTCAACTTTTCACGAGGAAAAAAAAAAATGAGCTTTCTCTCACCACCCACCATATACAAAATAAAATTCCAGATCTATCTGGGAAAAACGACATGGTAAAATTACTTTTTAAATCATCGAATGCTTTCCTTAAGGATTCCAGGAAGGGAAGGCTGTCTTAAGACACAAAAAAGCAAAACCCATAAATTTGACCACTTGAACAATGAAAAATGTTGTATAAAAATTAAAAAGTGCAGTGTGCAGGTGATTTGCACGTGGTCAGAAGCGAAAGTTCCCCCAGCTGTGTACTCTTGGATGAAGCTATAGCATCTGTGCCTTGTTTCCCAAGTTTTGAAAAGGGGGTGGGACTCAAGGGTTAGAGGAATTAATAACCCTAAAAGCACTCAGGATAGAGCCTGGCATATAGGAACCCATGAACCAATTTTAGTTGCTATTATTGTTTAAGGAACACCTACGAATTTTTAAGAAAACCGGAAACAACTGAATAGTATTTATCATATTCTCAAGCAGACAGTTGAACAAGCAACTGTCGGCTCCATCTGTGGACCAAACCACAAGTCCTTCACGCAAGAAGCGTCCTGCAGATCCGACTGTGACTCTACTGACGTCCTGCTCCCCGGAGGGCCCACAGGGAAACCTGGGGGTTCAACGCTAACCTCCCGAGAAGACCTGAGGATCTCAGATCAGACCAGAGGTTGTGTGTTTCTGTTCTCAGACTCTTTTTGAAAAACACTGGAGAGGAAACAAGATCTGGGTTGTGGCCTTACCATGACTCCTGAGCTATCTAAATCTGTGGCTGAAAACGGGACTCGACCCCTCCCAGACTTCCTGTGCTCCTTGGAGAGGTTGAGAGAGGAACTCTTAGATGCTCCTTATAACGAGGCTGTCTCTCGTGTCCCAGGAATTGACCCGAGGAGAGGGCTGTCTTAAGGATCTCCTTCGGAATTGAATACAGAATTCCCAATGCTTGTAGGTTAGGAGCAAAGATAGAAGCTCTGCCCTTGGCATTCGCTATTCGACCCTCAGGAGAGTCGCCCTGGGACCACACAGTTTCACATGGACGCGCCCGAGAGTCTCTGTCATTTCAGAGGTTTATGGATAGGAATTTAAATCGGGATGAATTTTGCATATTACTTGTCTAGAGATAAAAGAAAAAAAGGTAGTTTATTTATGCTCATTGAGAAAGCAGGGTTCATGAACACTGTGCTACGATCTATCTTGGGACGTCTTGGCCACGCCATCTGGTGCTTGACTCTTATAAAGGACAACAACAACAACAACAACAACAACAACAACAACAACAACTTGTTTGGTAAACAAACAAAAAAAATGAAAATAAAACACAAAACCTTCAAGGCAAAATTGCTGAGACGGAGAGAATGAGTCCTGATCTCTGAGGTGGCTCTGGCCTTCCTGTGTCTACCCCAGAGCCTTGGGACCCGCCACCCCCACTTCCGGCCCTAACATCTTGCCTAAATCTCCAGATACTTGGTCAATGTCTAGTCTCTTTAAAATCACATGAGAAAACAGAAATCATCACAGTGGTTATTGCGTACTTTTACGATGGGGATTTCAGCGTTAGGCTTAGGTTTTAAAGTCTGATGGCAGTCTACAAGTTTCGCGGAGCTGAAAATTCTCCTTCCCTTACCTGCCCAGTTTAGTCACCAAGACGCCGACCATGAGGGATCCGATAAAGCCTCCGAAGGGGAACATGGACACAGAAATAGACCACAGCAGTGTCAAGGAAAAGTCGCTCAGGTATGTGCTGCTTCTGTCGTAGTAGGTCTCATTGTAGAATGCTTTCATGACCTGGAAGACAAAACAGAACAGAACGCCAAAGTAGTGTGACCTGGTTTGCAGAAAGGGCAACAGAAGTTGTTGGGCCAACACGGGGATCACCTGGGCACAGAGATGCCGATGTTATTGAGTGGGAGAAAGGGAGGAAGGACAAAGCTGTCTTCACAGCAGTTAGCAGGAGGCACACTGGGGAGGGCAGCGAGGCCGAGGATGGGCAACCCCCCAGATCTTTCTAACAGCAGGAGGAATGACTCCGCTCTCCCAGTCCGTTGGGTGATCCCTGCCCCTCCAGGCTCCTCCGTAGATGGCGAGGCTGCAGAAGATCAGAGGCCAGCCCACCGGGTGTCCAGCCAGGCCTGGGGAGCTGGTTCAGCCCCATGGCCCTGCGCCTGCCAGTCCCCTTGGGCCTGCGCTGTGTCTCATGGGTGTTTCCCTGTCCCTTCGCTTGAGGGCCATCGTGTGCCCTCCATGTGTGCATAGTCCCACCCTGGCGGCCACGCCTAGGCCTGGGCTGCCCCAAACCCGCCTCCCCATTTCCTGGGGGCTGCGTCTCACTCACCACAGTGACTTACCTCGGAAGGGGAGTTAACAACAGCCACGTTGTACCCATACTGGAAGGAAGACCCGAAGGCGGCTATCAGCGTTGCCAGGGCAAGCACAAGTGTCAGCCTCTGTGGGACAAGGGATCATGGCTTAGGCCAGGGAGCAACCAGGGTCCTGAATTTACTCCAAAATCTTGTAGAAAGAATGGGCTAGAACCTGAAGGTCCACAGTCTGTCTGCCACTTGCTGTCCTGAAACCTGCCCGCTTCCCCCAGTCACGGCACTTAGGGCCAGGTAATTCTTTGTGATGGGGCTGTCCTTGTATGCATTGTAGGGACAGCCCTTCACCATCTGGGACAACCCAAATGTCTCCAGACATTGCTAAATGACTCCCGAGGTGGGTGGGACATCGCCCCCAGCTGAGAACCATGGGGTCAGAGAGACTGTCAGTCACTCCAGCACTCCACCTGACGTCTGAATGGCCTTGTGACGGGCAGGCAGCAAATGTGCTCAAGCATCGCCTTAAACACAAACGGCTCTAAACACCAAAGAGGAAAAAAGGTGAAAAATTTTAATTATTTAGGGCCACGGATTAATTTCCCGCGCCCCTCGACTTTGCTGCGGCCGGCAGAAGGCACAGTGAGAAACTAATTAAGTGTAGATTTCCAGGGACTCAAAACACACACATTTCTATGGTAACACCCGCCTTTTGACGCATGAGGAAACCGAAAATTCACTTAAAATGATCTTTCACGACAAGAGGGAATTCAATAGCAAAGTCATGAAAAGTGGGAGAAAAATAAAAGTCAAAAGAGCTTTGCTCTTAGAATCTGTAGATCTCGGTCTGGATCCGCCCACTGCCACTCTCTGGCTTAATTGCTATGATCTTCAGAGTGACTGCAAGGACGGATTATAAACGCGTCCAGCCTCGGAGGGAGCCCGCTGCCTGGGGTGGGCCTGAGTGCGACTCTCCGACCCGTGGCTCGAGCACCTTCATTCACGTCCACCCTGCTGCAGGGACACGCGCCCCTCCAGTGGCAAGCTGAGGTGCTCCTGTGTTCCTCTAGGCAGTGTTCCATCTCATCTAAAGAGGACCTCTCTAGAGAACAAGTGAGGAGCAGGACCGGTGGAGAAATAGCAGGCACGTGGCCGTGGGGCCCCTGGGGGACAGAGGACTTGGCTAAACCCCGGAGAGCAAGAGCTGGCCTGCAAGGGGGCCTGGCCGAGAGCAAAGCCACAAGCCAGGCTGCACCTCCTGCTCCCTCCACTGAAGGAATCAACTGGTTAATTGGACAGCAGGTTTCTGGTCGGGAAGAGAAGAGCCTTGGGCAAGGCGGCCTAGCTGGCAGCAGCAGGCTCCCAGTCCTCAGCAATCACCATCCACGGGCGGGCAGGGGACGAAGTGGGTGGGGGGCGGGCAATGTGCCCAGGAGGGAAGGTGGGTTCCAAGGCTGCTGCCACATGGCCCTGTATTTTCTAAAGGCAGGGGGTGTGCAAGTAGGCACACACCCCACACCCTGCACCCCCTAAGATACAGGACATGCAGACTTAGCTCACCTCCCCCCACCCCGAAGTGCTCCTGATATCCAGCCAGCCAGCCGCAGCCAGCGTAGTGAGTTCCCACTGCGAGCCAGCCATTGTTCTAGGTCCTGGGCCCACAGCGCGGATCAAAAAACAAAGATCCCTCCCGTACAGCTGTTCTATTGCTTGATTCTGTGGAAGCAAGGAAGACAAGAAGGGAGGGAGGAGGAAAAAAGAAAGTGTGATAAAAATATCCTCTTTTCTATTTCTCTTCCCAGTAAATGATTAACTATAAATGCATCAGGCTTCATTCATACTGCCAGGTGCAACTCCTGACCACTCGCTCTCTGCTTTGATGGGTCCTAAGGTTTGAAGTCCTCATTAAAGCTCAGCTGGAGAGCTGGCTGGCGCCCCAGCCGCTCGTGGCCCAGACTGGGGGGCGGGCACCTCCAGGCACCACGAACAGACAGCTCCCTGGCCCCTTTTATGAGATCCCAGCGAAAACGATCAGTTAGTTGCATAGAGCACACGATTCGGCTCCTCTGTCTTGGTTTCCTCCTGGACTCCAAGCCACAGGCACATTCTAGGGACCCCCTAGGAGCCAGGGCTCACCCTTTGTGGAAATAGCAAAGATATTCCGAGTAGGTTCTCACTGACCTTGCTGGTCCAAACGTCTTCATTCATTAGGGAAATATTTATTGACAACTGACTATGGTCTGGGTACCACATTAGTCTGGTGAGCACAAACAGCTGCCCTTAAAAAGATTATGGTCCAAAGGGGAAGACAGGCATTCTAAAAATTACATAATAATTTGATAATTAAACTATAACTATAGTAAGTTCTACAAAGGAAAACCACAGAAGTGGTTAAAAAGGGAAGTCGGGAAAGTGACCGACAGAGAATGGGGACTTAGGTAAGGGACGTGGGTGTGTCAGGGGAAGAATGCCAGCCTTGAGGACCGTTGAGGAAGTAAAATCAAAGGACTTGGTACCCCATGAGGAAAATGCAAGTCAAACCGCAATGAGATTCCACTTCTCACTACCAGCATGGTTAAAATCAATAAGACACATAATAATAAGTGCTGGCAAAGATGTGGAGAAAATTGGCACTTTCTTGCATTGCTGGTGAGAATGTAAAATGGTGCAGCCACTCTGGAGAGTCTGGTAGTTTCTCACCAAGTTAAACACAGAGTAACCACATGACCCAGCGATTCTATTCCTAGCTCTACACCCAAGAGAAATGAAAACACATTCACACAAATTTGGACATGAATGTTCATAGCAGCACTATTCATAATAGCCAAAAAGTGAGAACAACCCAAATGTCCATCAACTGGTGAATGGAAACACAAAATATGTTCTATCCACACGATGGAATATTATTTACCCATGAAAAGGAATGAAGCAGTGATATGTGTCACAATGTGGACGAACCTTGAAAACATGCTAAGTGAAAGAAACCAATCACAAAAGGCCACCTGTTGCCTGATTACATCCACGTGAACTGCCCAGAACAGGCAAATCCACCACAGAGACACAAGATAAATTAGTGGCTGCCCAGGGCTGAGGGGAAAAGAGGAGGAAATGGGGGGAAATGTGGAGTGACTGGAAGTGGGTACAGTTTCTTTCGGGGGTGATAAAAATGTTCTAAAGTTGATTGTGGTGGTGGTTGCACAATTCTGTGAATATACATTGAACTACATACTTTAAAAGAATTATATGTTATAGTCTCAGTAAGTGTACTGTGTAGAAAATGGCACGCAAAAGCAAGCCAGGGCGTGAGCTTTTTTCTTTTCCATTTTCCTTCCTTCCTTCCTTCCTTCCTTCCTTCCTTCCTTCCTTCCTTCCTTCCTTCCCACCCCTTCCCTTCCCTTCCTTTCTTCCTTTTTTTCTTTTTTTTGATTTGGTACTGGGGGAGAGAAAGAGGCCAACGAGGACATCACGGTCTCCTCCTACCAACTTTAAAATGACAAGTGGCCCAGTGGCCTAGAGACATAAGTGGGAGGGGGCTCTCCTCAGAGGCCAAGGGCAGCTGTGATGCTGAGCTGTGCTTTTGGGAGAAAGAAGAAACCACATGCCTCATGCCCACGGCAAATTGGCTTCCTGTTTTTCATAATGCTGAAAACATTGAGACTTTAGTGAAATAACCATCTTCGGAGCTGGCAACCTGCCAGGATGTGATTCAGGACACTGGGAAGAGAGCCCCACCCAAACCATCTCCCTTAGGAATTCGTCTCCACATTCCATTTCCACCATCAGAGAGACACTCTCTTTGTAAGACTTTCCTTGTTGGGAACATCCAGCCAGAAGGTAAATATCCCTGGACATGTGAGTTCTTATGAATTACCAACACTTTAAGTCACTTTATCACACTACGGAACCCAGACCCTGAGGTCTAAGAGGAAGGGGAGAGAGGAGGGAGAAACGTCAGAACAGCTCAGAGCTGGAGGTGCCCTGTGTTATCGTGGGGGTGGGGGCGGGCAGGGCGCCCTGGCTCTCGGGCTGCTGGCTGTGTGGCATTGGGCCAATCTCTGAACTTCTCTGTGTCTCGGTTCCTTCACCTGCAAAACGCGGACGATGACACTACCCTTTTCACAGGGCTGATGTGAAGAATAAATGAGTTCATATGTAAAAACCGCTTACAGCCGGGTTTGCTATCGTTATCAATTATTAACAACGAAGACCCAGAGGGAAAGTTACTTGCTCAGCGGCACTGAACTAGCTGATGGCAGGGGCAGGCCACCCAAAAAAGCATGTGTTTTCATTTTCCAGGGCTCTCTTTTTTCTAATGCATTTTAGTTCTTTTCTTTAGGGCCAAGAGTCTTTCCTGGCAGAAAGTCCTTGGTGCACATCAGTCAAATTCTTTTCTCTCTACATATGAGGACTCCAAAGGCCAGTGAGGCCAGAGTCACACAGCCACCAGGGGACAGAGAGTCCGCGGGCCGCAGCAGCCCCTGGGAGCCCAGCCCCACTTCCTGCAGCCTTCACCAGCCCTTCCACTTCTTCTTGGTTCCCAAATCCTCCCTCAGCTTCGATTAATGATTTGCAGACTCTTACAAGTGGTCGCCAGCAGAATAGTTTTGTTTAGATGTCTCCCAGGACGCCCAACATGCCCAGCACATCCAGCACGTGCCCACAGGGGCAGGGTCTGCCCTCAGGAGGCAGAAAGGGGAAGCCTGGCTCTCCCTGGGCACTGTAAGGTTCCTTTTCTGGAGAATTGAGGGGGCAGAGAGCTGTGGTCAGCTGTGTGTAACCATTTAAATTATTTCCTTCAAAATGTATTGCTCATTTTCAGACATCACCACATAGGGCACGTCCATGCTTCTGAAGCCACACCTTGGGGGCACAGCTAGGCAGTGCGTTCCTTTGGAGAGGAGGCACAGACCAGATCAGAACCTCCCCTGACCCCCCAAAACCCCTAAGTTCCTGTTACCTCCTAGTCCCTTTTTATAAAATAGAGGGAATAACACTGGACTTGTCTAACACTTCCTTAGTGGTGAAAGTCAAACAAGATAATCCAGGTGCAAGTACTTAGAAATCTCTAAACCAGCGGTCCCCAACCTTTTGGACACCAGGGACCAGTTCTCCTATGAGGATCTAATGCCTGAGGATCCGAGGAGGGGCTGAGGCAGTGATGCTGGTGCTGGGAAGCGGCTGCAGATACAGATGAAGCTTCACTTTCACCCGCCACTCACCTCCTGCTGTGCGGCCCAGTTCCTCACAGGCCCTGGACTTGGTCCACTATCCCGGGGTTGGGGACCCCTGCTCTAATGCAGTGATCCTCCTTGGGGCCAGAGTACTACTGACAGCTAGTGAGGAGAGACCAGGGATGCTGCTAAACATCCTGCAACACACAGCCCGCCGCCCCCCCCCCCGCCATAGCCCTGCTCTAAAGAATGCTCAAGAAGCAAGAACATTTATGAGGAATGTGCTACGTGCCAGGTAATTTACATGCATCATCTCATTTAATTGTTCCAGCAGCACTGTCAGATGGTATGGTCATTATACCCATGTGCCAGGCGTTACACCAAAACGCAGGCACAGGGCAGTTAAATGATTTGCCCAAACTCGCTCTGAATCTGTGAGCCACAGAGCATGCTCCCAACCTGCCTATGACAAGGGTCTCACGTCCATAACTGAAGAAATATAATTTACACAAATATGTACTTCTTCCCCCATAAATCTAAGCAGATGCTGTTGTGATGAATAGAACACAAATTTCTGGAAAGTGTTAATAAATTCATATCATCTTTCTGTCTCTATGCATTTTCCTCAATCAAGGGATTCTATTCTAAAAGGAGAATGGCAGGTTCAGAAAAATCTTGCGTCTCTAAAAAAAAGGGTGTTTCATCATCTAAAATATAGAGAATCTCTGTTACAGATTTAAATTATATTTGAATCTTGCACTATCTTTTCTGAGTCTAAGTACTTTTCCTACTAGCTTTGCTATGTTACTTGCTGAAAAGGTTAATTAAAATACTCTGAAACCAAAATCAAAACTAATCAAAAAACATCTCACAAGCAATGTCTAAGGATTTTGTTGCTGGTTTTCAGAATCCCTTCACCTCAATCTCTTTCTTTCTTTTTTTCTTTTTTTCTTTTTTACGACCACAGCACCTGGTCTTCCTAGGTGGTCTCCCATCCAAGTACTAACCAGGCCCAACCCTGCTTAGCTTCATAAGATCAGACGGGATGGGGCCTGTTCAGGGTGGCATGGCCGTAGACTCAATCTCTTTCGATGAAGGAAATTGGAACAATTTAAACCTTTGAGTCTCTTCAGTTTGGTAACAGGTATTTTTAAAGGCTGGTCCCGTAGAATGATTCCCAAAGAATCTCTAAATCTAGATCTCTCTCAATGTCTCCTCTCTCCAGTCCCCGTAAAAGCCCAGCTGCCGGCTGAACTCCGAGGGGCAGGTGACAGAGCTCCTAAGAACGCCCCCTCCACCCCCCCCTCCCCCCCCCCACCCTCCCGCCCGGCCTCAGCCATGCTGCGGGGGCCCTGGCCGGGGGCTGCTCCGTGCCCCCGCCCTGGGCAGTACTTACCCCTTCCCTCTTGACCGGACCCTCTTGCTCCATCTTTGCACTGGAAAGATGTGCTGCTCACGTCCTTTCAGCCAAAATAACACAAGCCCTGGATGGAGAGAGGAGACATCCCCACTGCACTTTGGCCGCGCCAAGTAACAACCAATCGCATTTTTACAGCCAGTCTAAGGCAGAATAACCCTTTCAGGCACCCAGAGGTTTGTCATTCTTTCACTTCTTCTTTCAAATTAGATGTCTAGGGCTTAGCTCCTAAATGAGCACCTCCCTCGGGCTGCAGGCACAGCGCCTTCCTGATGGGGACAGTGTGTGACATTTTCTTGTTGCGAAAGCTCCCCACCGGTCAGGCTTGTGGTGAGTGACGAGAAGGGTTATTTCTGTCACAAACACATGAAAAGCAACAGCTGCACCGACCCTACATCTTACCAGGCACTAGGGGGGCAAGAGATAGGGTCACCAGAGGCTTCTAAGAAGTCGTCCTGGCCAGGAAATCTAGAGCCGAGTCTCCACTGGAGAGTCAGCTCTTGCCCAAATGACTGCACACCACTTTCTTGGAGCATTTCTTATTGTCCTTTTTAAGGAACTCAGAGTGGCCCACGGGTGCTATTTTCCGTGTAATTACCATTACTGCAAAAACAATAAATATTTCAAATCCTTTTATCTGCAGGGCAAGGAGAGTGAGTCGCGGCTGGCTGCTGGCCTGGCTCCTCCATGCGTGGCCAGGGGGCTGCCAGACTCCTGTGCCGGGCACGTGTTCCCCTGCCATGGGGCGTGTGAGGTCAAGTGGCCAAAGTCCAGAACAAAGTCCCACAAGGTCTACGGACTTTCATCCTCACAGGACATGGTCCTTGTCTTATTTGCTGAGGCACGACTCCAGCAACTTTAGCCATTTCTTCCCCCTTCACCTTCAAGTAAACACATACCTGGGGAGCCACTGGGTGGCGGGCGCTGTCCCTGGCCTCAGCCGCAAACCTGGGGAGTGTGCCCAGGCGCCACTGTGTGGGAGGCTGTGAGGAGGGTGACAGGGGAGGGCCCGCGGGGGTGTGTGTGTGTGTGTTGGGGGTGTGGCCCCCGGGTGTGTGTGTGTGTTTTGGGGGTGTGGCCCCCGGAGTGTGTGTGTGTTGGGGGCGTCCTGGTGTCCCCACTCACAAGGGGAGACCGACTATTCCCTCTCACTGATTTTTTTTCCTTCAGTGGCACAGCCCGATTACCACGATTTCCAACTAAGGTTGGCAAGACCAGATGTCTCCAATTATGTCAGAGTTATGAAAAATTCTCCGAAGAAAATGCACTTTAGTTGGAAAGGAAAAAAATCAGCTACAGGGAAGGGAAAGGTACACGTTGTGCAAACGAAAGGAAATGTCAAAAGTTTGCAAAAGTCAGGCGCGAGGGAGATCAGCGGATCCGCTTCCTTGCCTGCGTGCCTTCGGGCCAGCGGGGACCTGAAGGCGGGTTCGTGAGTTCCTGACGGCGGAGGCCACAGCCCGCCCCTGCCTCGACGTCCCCGGCCGGGGCGTGGGGGAGGGGACGCTGGCCCAGGCCCACCCGCGGCGGGCCGGGGCGGTGAGGGCCGCAGTACCTGGCTCCTGCCCTGCCCGTCCCAGGACATCGCAGGCACAGCCGTGTCGTGCCGTGTCGTGCCGCGTCGCGCCGTGTCGTCACCAACGCCTGGGCCGCGGCGGCGGGACCTCGGCGCGAGGAGGGGGCGGCGGGGGCGCAGCCATGCCCGCCCCCCAGCCGCCCCCAGCCGCCCCCAGCCGCCGAGGCGTGTGTCCCGCCCGCTCGGGGCCTGTCCGCGCCTGCGTCCTCTTTCGGGCTCAGGACCCTCGGCCCCGGGCAGGACGGAGCGGCCACCAGCCCCTCGGCAGGGGCCGCCGTGAGGCCTGGCCGAGGCCCGTGGGCTCCGGGGACCGGGGCTCAGACTGGGGAACGGCGGGGGGAGCGGCCCGCGGGTCGGAGGGGGCGTGGGGCGGGCTGGCCCCATCGGGGTCTTCCCAGGCCCCCGCCTCGGGCGGCCTGACATGGGCGACCCGGCTCTCCCACCGTGAGTGGTCCTTGTGCTTTTCTGAACTTTCATTTACTTACCCCCCGCGTGAGCTGGGGGCAGGCGTCCTGCTGCCGGGCCGCGCCCTCCCCACCCTGCCCTCTCTCTGTCCAGCCGGCTCCAGCTGGGAACCTGCCAACTGAAACCTATTTTTGCCTTAGGGTTTTAAATGACAACGATAAACAACGGTGATTGGCCCAGGAACTTTTTGTGTAATCGCAGAGAGCAGGCGCCCGTATGTCACATGTTAAATATTTCCAAGAAATATTTCTGTTTTGACAGGACTTCTGATGAGAGAGACCATGAATCACTCTGAAAGTCGCAGGGCTACGTGGATGCTCACGCGGCCTTCCTGGCGCTGGCCTCTCCACCTTCCACAGGGCTGGAGTCATGGCAGAGAAATCAGAGTAGGATTTTACCATTGAAGGAGAAAAGGATCCAAAACGAATTTATTTTCCCCTTCCTCAGAGGGCCTCGCGTTAGACTTGCCGGGGCTCCTTGCTCACCAAGGATTCTGACATGAGTGTTTAGGTCCCAGACCTTCGTTCGTAAATCATTATTACAATTTATTAATATTTATTACATTATAAAATGTAAGTACGTTAGCACACGTTTTCTGAGCTCTACTGCCCTACGACAAGGGGGTACAACAGAAGCAAAAATAACCATTTTTGCCTTGGCCTCCTGCAGCTTAGTCCCTAGTTGAGGAAACAGAATTTAGTCAAATAAACACATTGATGAATTTATAACGATAGAAGGGCTCTAAAGTTGGGGGTTGGGAGCTTCCCTAAAAAAGTGAGCTTGAGCTAAGATGGGAAGGAAGAGTGAAAAGAGGTCACCCAGGCAAAGGGGCACGGCGATGGGGTGGTGGGGAGCCTTCGGGACAGGGAGCCGTACACGCCAAGGCCCTGTGGCAGAGGGGTGTCATACCTTCAAGAGGTTGCAGGTCATTGTGGCTCAGGAGCCCAGAACAGAGAAGGAGGGAGGAGGGGGAGGGAGGTGGGGAGGTGGGCGGGGTGGGGCCAGGTTTAGCGCTTGTGGACCATGTTAGTAAGGAGCTTGATTTTTGTTCTAGCAGCAGAGAGAAGGCACTGAGAGTTCTGGGGAGTGATCAGATTTGTGTTTTTAAAAGTTCGCTCTGCCTGGAGGGTACAAGAGACCAGTGGATTAGGGGGGAAGGAAAGGGAGTAGGTATCTCTCTGCCACACAGCAGATGAAAGATGATGGTGACCTAGACCAGCATGTGACGAGGTTAGAGAAGTAAATACACTTGAGAGATATTTAGGTTGTAAAACTGACGACCTTGGTAATGGACAGGATGAGGAGAGGGGACATAAGAGAATTTCCACATTACTGTTAGAATAAAAAAACAAAAAAATGATCTTTTGGAAAATGAAGCTTTTCAGAATTAAAAAAAAAAAGTTTACGTGGGGAATTTAAGCAGGCTATGAAATATTGAATTAGCACACACAGCAGGCTGCAAATCCCTGGCCTGTTCTAAAACAGACGGTGATACCAAACTCCAGGTTACTGCTGGTCTCACCTCTGCTACGAATGTTTGGGGATTTCGAAGTTTTGCCGAAAACTTCTGTGGCTCCCCCGACCCATCCTCAGATTCGTTTACTCAGTCCCTCTTTATTAGGAGCAGAACTTCGGCAGGACCTACAATGCCCGAAATAAAGACGACACCTCCCTACGGCCCTTGAGTCGGCACGGACAAATGACACATTTCCGTCTCATGCAGCGTACGTACAGGTGTCCTGTGAAAGCTTCCAGGAGCCTTGCTCTCTTCTTTGTCCCTTCTTCCATCCTGCTCCTTGGAATGTGGGTGCCACCAGCTTGGACCATGAGGTTGAAGCCACATGGGGACAGGGCAACAAGATGGAAGGAGCTCGGGTCCGTCACCCTGTGGAATTCCGGCACCTGGCCACCCGCCCAGACTTAACGTGAACTACTCCTCCATTTCCTTTTCTGTCACTTGCAGCTGCATCTAATTCTCATTGATGTAACCATCGAATTGTGCCTGAGAGTCTGTTAAGACAGAACAGGAAGGAACTCGAACCCTTGAAGAATCTGTGAACACGTTTTCATATACTTCTATGGCTCACATCGGATTTTAAATTTTGAGGAAACGGCTCTCCACTGGAAGTGAACGGCCGAGACCCGTGTCTCAAAGGAGAAAGCGTGAATCCCTGAGCCGATGGGCAAGTATCAGTGGAGGTTTACCCGGGCTGCTGTTTTCAGCAGGAAGCACTTGCCTTTGTTTACGTTCTAATTAAAAAGTTGCACAGGATCCGAGTGGTCTGCCCCAACTTATTTTTTCCTTAAGCTCTGTTATTTTTAAGTGACACATGGTAGAATATGGGGTGCTTTAGGAACATACGTATCGCATTAGAGCAGAAACGCCTGCATGTACTTCGGGAGGCACAAAATGAAGCTGATAGCGAGGTGTGGGGTGTCTGTGCCTTGCTGGATAGGAGGGAGGGAGGAAACGGAGCTCTGGGTCATCCTCATGCCAGGGTTAGATAAGGAAGCCGTGACTAACAGGTCCTGGCGGGGATCCAACTACAGCCCTCCCTGGGGAGGTGGCGGGTGTGTGTGTGGGGGGTGGGGTCCAGCTGGTTACACGAGACTTCCCAAGTCCAATCCCAGTGCCCAGGCAGGCCAACCACACCCCACCAGGCCTGACACCTGACTGTCAGAACCCAAGTGTTCATGCCATGTGGGTAGAAGGAGGATGGAGAAAAAGTGACTGACCCAAGTTAACCTTCTTGCTTCATAGGCCAGTTCTGTGCTCTGCCACTCCAGAATCCAGCCCAAGATCCTGTCACATGCCCCCAAAGCAGCAAGGCTGCTGGACACACTCTGACACACCTGGTGAGTAAACCTGAGAAAAACACTGCAAGATTCTTATGCTTTCTTAACGAGAACAGAATTTGACCTCGCTTATCAGAATGCACCTGCACAAAAGGGCATGTCTCCTGGGAATCATGGACAAAGAGCATGAAAGCCAGGGCTTCGCGAGGCTCCTCAGGGACCCAAGTGGCTTCTCTTGGTTATACGTTACTCTGGGTCACAACTCTTTTCTTTTTCTAACTGTGGTAAAACACACACACACACACACACACACACACACACACACACCAAAACTGACCATTTTTAAGTGAAGAGTTCAGCAGCGTTGAGTATATTCACGTCATGCAATCGATGCCCAGAACTTTCTCATCTTGCAGAACTAAGGCTCTGTAAACAACTGCCCGTTTCTCCCCCACCACCTGGCACCCTCCATTCTACTTTTTGTGTCTATGAATCTGACTAGTCTAGGGAATGCAGTATCTGTCTTTTTATGACTGACATTTCACTTAGCATAATGTCCTCGAGTTTCATCCACGTCGTAGCAAGGACATGGAGAGAATGGAAGGAACCCTTGTGCTTTTCTGGTGGCAACGTAGAATGGCGCCGCTGCTGTGGAAAACGCGTTTGGTTCCTCAAAAAAGGTAAACAGACAATCACTACATGACCCAGCAATTCTATGCCGGGACATATGCCCCGGAGAATGGAAACAGGCATGCAGACGGACACGTGGGTGCGTGTATTCACAGCAGCACTAGTCACAACAGCCAGACGGTGGAAGAAGCCCGCACGTCCATCAGCGGACGAATGGATAAACACATCGTGACGTATGCACATGATGGATTGTGCAGCTACAAAAAGGATGAAGTACTGACACCTGCTACACCATCCTCCAAAGCATATGCTCAGAGAAAGAAGCTAGGCACACAAAGGTCACACCGTCCGCGTCTACCTATGCAAGAAATCCAGAACAGAGACAGAAAGCGCATTGGTGGGTCACCAGCCAGGGTGGTGGGGGTGGGGAGGGGCTACTGGTGGGGTGGGGAGGGAGAGCGACTGCTTAATGGGCATAGGTTTTCCTTCAAGGGTGACACAAATGTTTTGGAACTAGATGGAGTTGGTGGTTATACAACATGCTGAATGTACTAAATGCCACTGAACTGTGTACCTTGAAAAGGTAATGTTATCTACGTGACGCTCACCTTACTAAAAGGAAGGAAATCGACACCCAAATACTCGGACACGCCACGCGGCCGCATGTCTGCTTCCAGCTCGGCGTTTCGTGACCTCGCATGAATAGCATTAAAAGATTAAGTTTCCCAAACAGGTAAAAATTATACCCCAAAAACGAGCGTGTTAAAGATTTTATTTCACTCGTTATCGAGGGTCCGAGGCAGATGTTCTAACTGATTCGAAAGCCAGCCTGAAGAGCAGACACATCTATAGCCCAGGGGGGTTGAGGCGAGTTTACAAAGGGATCTGAACGGGAGGGAGCGAAGTCAACTGAACCTCCCCAGATGGGATTCGCTTGCATGTCTATAGGTAAGGATTTCTGCATTAGCATCAGTCAACTGGAATTTACATAACTGGACACTCAGAGGCAGTAGGGGGCAGAGCCCCGGATGAGCGGAAGTGTGCTGTATAGGCCACGCAGGCCTCGCGCGGTTCCCACGCCTTGCCCTACAGTCGTTAGAAATCGGCCTTAGAGGGAGCACGGCAGATGTCAGCAAAGGCTGGACACCAACACCCCCCACCTTCCTCCCCCGTCGGGCTATCGTGGAACATTCCCCGGGCCCCCACGGCACCTAGCACTCCCCGCCGCCCCTGGACCGGAGAGCGCACTGGGATTTCCAACCTGGGATCCCAGAAACATGTTATGCAGATAACCTTCCCCGGGGCTCCGCAGGGGCCCCCCAGACGTGAGCGCCAACCCACGCTCTTCAAGTCCCCGGGACTGGAGTTCCTCCAGGCCTCCAGTCTGCCCAACCGGCGGCAGCCACATCGGCCTGGGACCTTGTTAGAAATGCAGATTCTCAAGCCCCACCCCTGACCTGCTCATTTGGAACGTGTATTTTAACCAGAAGCCCAGGTGCTTCCAGCTCTCCCCGAAAAGTCTGAGCAGCACTGCTCTTTGCTTTTCCCGAATGTGGCATCAAGGACTCCTCCCAGTACACCCAGCGGTGCGGGCAGACTCACCCCCATCCAGGCACGTCCCCAGGCCTCTCCTCCCAGCTCATGTGGCCAGGCACGTCCCCAGGCCTCTCCTCCCAGCTCATGCGGCCAGGCACATCCCCGGGCCTCTCTCTTCCCAGCTCATGCGGCCAGGCACGTCCCCAGGCCTCTCCTCCCAGCTCATGCGGGAACTGGTTGGCTAACCTCAGGAAGCACTCAGCACTCGCCTCTCACCATCTGCTTCTCCCTGTGGTGGTGGGGTGAGAGGCAGGCAGAAGACAAATGCTGGCTGCAGGGAGGTCTTCTCTGCTGGTGCGTGAGGAGCTCCTCCTGCAGTGGGGCCAGGCAAATCCAGGTATTCATTGTCTAGGAGAAGCAAAGCTCCAGGAAGGATTAGAGGGAGGGAGGTCTGCTTCCTCCTCTGGTATTAGGATCAGGAGACATTCCCAATATGCTTGCTAAACAGAGATTGCCCGACAAGAATTAAAACTCTTCCTTCACCAAAGACTGTCTGCTGAGGCTGGGCCTGGGGCCACTGGAAACAGAGGAACCAGCTCTGTGGGGCAGGGAGCTGAATCTTCAATGTCACTTAGATCAAGAAAGGCTAACATAATACTGGCTGCTGGGGTTTACATAACTCTGAGTTGTACTAAGCATCTGGTCTCATATCAGTCTCATTATCCCCATTTTAGATAAAACCAAGGCTAAGAGAGCTCACAATTATTTGCCCAGAGTGACATAATTATAAATGGCGGAGCCTCACAAACCTGGTTCTTGGGCTTATCTCTTTCTCCCGATATCTTTCCTCGGACAAGCCTGTCTGCCACACGTGGCTTGATGGAGACATGGCTGCCTTCAGCAACATCCCTTTACTCTTCTCAGGAGATTCTGGCCCAGAAAGATACAAGTGTCAAGTAACTTTATTGTTCATGCTGAGAACGTCCTGGAAACACTTGTAAACCAAACTTAATTTCGGACTGTAATAAAGAATAAAAAAGCATTTATTGGAGCAAAAAGAGCTATAGCCCAGGAGACACCGCCTCAGGTAACATCTCAAACTGTGTTGCTCTGAGACAAAGGGGTGGCCATCTTTTACAAAGTTCCCACCCTAGTTCCCAAATTTATGGAAACGAGGCTTCCAAAGTGTGCAGTTCTGATTGGTTGACTTAGATGCAAACAAGAAGATTAAAACAGGGCTTCCTGTATCAGACAACATAAATGAGCAGGGCATGGTGTGGGAAGCCGAGAGTTCAGGCTGTGGTTCTTCCCTGGTGCACAGAGTACGTGAGAAGCCCCTTTAGCAAATGGCCACAAGACTCATTTATAAAATTTGGGCCCTTGGTTGACCATGGGGAGTCCATCTCAGCAGATAAATTCCTTCTCTGGGTTCGTACACTCACAGCTCTTTATTAGAAAGCATCAAGTGACATTTCACACTCAAGACTCTGATCTGTGAAAAAAAAACCCCACAAAATTCAACAGAGTAAATGTGAAAATTGAATTAGCTTTATTAAGTGATTCATGAAGGCAGCATCTAGACGGGCACTCCAAGGGCTGCACAAAATGGAACCGTTTTACAGGAAGTAGAGTGGGGCAAGGGCACATCGATAAGAGAAAAAGGATTATTTGGGGGCCAGGACATCATGGCGGAAGGGAACAGGAAGGGTTTTTATCATGTAGGTTACCTCTTCTTTCTATGGGGTATGGAGAGGGCCCACGTGACATGACTTTACTGGTGCTGGACCAGAAAATTCCAGACGAGTTGATTAAGATTATGTGTCTGGGAGAGGCTGAAACTGCAATTAGATCAGTTTTAAGTTTACAGCAAAACTGAGGGCAAGGTACAGGGATTTCCCATGTGCCCCCTGCCCCCCCACACATCGCCTCTCCCGTCATCAACATCCCCCATAAGAGTGGTACATTTGTCACGTAGGATGAAGCTACACGGACACATCTGTTAAACAAAAAAAATCTTTCCAAGGCTGAAAGCTTTTTTAAAGAAAGGGTTTACTGAGCCACAGGCGAGCCAGAAAAAGACCAGGTCCTGGGGCGGGCGATCCAACCTCCCAGCAGCAGGGCCGGAGGGCGAAGGCAGGCGTGTCCGCTGTGCTGGAGTTGACGGGCTCTTCTCCACATTGTTTTGGGGAAGAAAGATGTAAGCTGCGTTGAAAGAATTTACAGAGGCTCCAAATAAAGGGGAGTGGGAAAAAGTGGAGCGGGGGCAGTTTTATGATAGGTGCGGAGTCTGTAAATCCGTAAGGAAAAAAGATTTACTACTTTTGGTTGGTGACAGAGAGTAGTCCTCAAAGTTCATGGATGTGCAGAATGCAGTGGTGTCCCGTGATTGGCTACCAGAGGCCTGGAGGTTGAATCAAAACTTCCCCATACATTCAGGAATGTGAGGGGTCTTTCGTTAGCGGGCCCACAGCCATGCACCGGTCAACTACCCTGTATCTCTTCTGCTGCTGTAATTCGGGACAGCTCAGGACTTTCCTGTTGTTAATCATCATCACCCAGAGTCCACAGTTCACATTCGGGTTCACCCTCAGTGCCAGGCGTTCTCTGGGTTTGGACAAATGCGCTTTGACAAGTAGCCCTCGTTATAGTATCGCACGAAATGGGTTCCTCGCCCCCCAAATCCCCTATACTTTAACCTCTGGCAACCACTGATTTTTTACCGTGTGCATAGTTTTGCCTTTTCCAGAACGTCAGGTAGCTGGAACCATAAAGCATACGGCGTTTTCAGGTTGGCCTGCACTTAGCCATACGCATTTAAGGTTCCTCCATGTCTTTTCGTGAGTTGACAGTCCATTTCCGTCGTCTGGATGGACCACCGTTTATGCATCCATTCATCTACTCAAGGACAACTTGACAGCTTCTAAGTTTTGGCAATCATGAATAAAGCCGCTACAAACATCCTCGTGCAGGTTTTTGTGTGGACATAGTTTTCAAGTTCAGGTAAATATCAAGCAGTGTGTGTGGTGGATCGTGGAGTAAGAGCATACTTAGTTTTGTAAGAAACGGTCAGACCACCTTCCAAAGTGGCGGGACCACTGAGCATCCCCACCAGCAATGGGTGAATCCTGCTGCTCCGTGTCCTCACCAGCTTCCGGTGTCTCGCTGTTGTTTTAACTTGCAGAGCATTTTTTCCCCTGTTTTATTGAGAAATAATTGACATCTATCACTGTGTAAGTTTAAGGTGTGTAGTATGATGGTTCGATTTACATATATTGTGAATTACCACAAAAAGTTTAGTGAACATTCATCATCTCACGTAGATACACCGATGTGTCTTTTGCCAAAATTTTCTTCCAGTCTGTGGCTTGTCTTCTCCTTTTCTTGAAAATGTATTTCTTAACTTCAGAATATCCAGAAAGTGGAACAAATAAACAAGCAGCACTTTTGGGAGCAAAGTTCCCAGGAAGTAGCAGTTAAAGAAACAGTTTGGAGGTGGGCCGCAGGGGCTGCGCACGAAGCCGGGCAGCCGGCTCTGTGCCTGCCCACTGGGAAGCCTGTGGGCCACACGGCGGTGGGTCACGGCACTCTATGATAAGAGGATGCAGGAAGGACGACAGGGTCAAAGGCTGAGCGCTGAGTGCGTGTCACGCTCGTGAGAGTTTAGCCCTGAGCTGTGGGTCTGGGAACTAGGACTAAGACCTTGTTGATCCTCATATGGGACAGTGCTGGGAATCTGTATCCTAAAGCCCCCAACCCCCACACCTGTGATCCCATCAGGCAAACTCAGGAGAAACGATTCCAGCAGGGCCTCTTAACTAGACTACATCTGCCCACAGAGAAGGCTCTGGAGAGGCCCCCACAGCACAGGACGGTCTCAGCCACCTCACCTCACCTCCCCACATCACGGACGTTATCAAACACGCAAAAAGAAAAATTATTCTTTTATTTAATTTAAAATAGCAGGACTTTGGCCCAACCTAGACGGTCAGGGTTTTCGTTACAATTTTGCACGTGCAAGAAAACCTCACGCGATGTTATTGCGCCACCACGGGACCTTTGTACAACCATTTTTTTTCCTAGTCATGGACATATGAGACGGTCTGTTTGCACCCTCGGCCACAGCCAAATAATAATCTTTATTAAAAAACAAAACCAAACAAGAACAATTCAGAAGCACAAAGAGGCAGAAAGAACCTGGTAAACCTGATTTAAACGGCAAGGGCCGGAGAGGGCTCTGCGCTGAGAACACGCTGTAATGAGCCCGTAGCACCTGTCCGGGCTGAGGTCACACTGAGGATGAGGGTGGGTAAACATTAACAGCATGGACACGGGAGGACGTGTGAGAGGAACACGCCACTGTCTGGCTCTGATCAGAAGCAAGAGCCCCTCCTGGGCCTGCAGGATGTGACTTCATTCCCACCCAGCTTGGAACTCCACCCCAGCCCGCCAGAGGCAATGTTGCTGTTTTCTTTCCAGGCTGGGCCCTGGCCTTAGGCCCAGGCACTGGGACAAGCCCCTCTCCCGCCCACTCGGTGTCCACCCCTGGTAAGAACACATTCACCCAGCTGCAGAAGCGGGCTGGGCCGCAGAGAAGGCCACGAGATGAAAATCCCCGGGTGTGACCGTTGGGAGGTTCTTACACAGCAGACAGATGGCACAGCACTGGCCTCTAACAAGCGGAATGAGACCGAGGGAGCCCTGGGCGCCCGGAGAGGCTGTCCGCTGAGCCCCTGGCGCCCTCTGCTGGCTTTTCCTGGTTCCTGGCTCGGCTGTCTGAGCCAAGGACAGGCCTTTTTCTAGCATCGTTCCTCCGTGGCCCATATTCAACCTCAGCTGTGAATTGTTTGCTTTTTTGAAGCTTCCTGAATGTCTGCTCCCCTCCAGAAGCTTGCGTGAGGGTCTTGACCAGCTAAGTGCCTGTGACCTGCTGAACCATCTCTAGGGGAACCCAGAAGTCCCCTCACACAGGCCACTTCTGCTAGGAGGCTGCCGTACTGACATGTGGTTTTCTGCAGGGCAGCCCAGAGCTTTCTTTGACCCCTAAGGGGATGTTCACCTCTCACTTTCATAAAGAAAACTTTTTTCTTTTTTAATAAAGGAAACCAAAAATGAGCGTTTTAGACCTAGTTCTGTAGATGACTTCTTCCGAATTCTCTGAAAACAGGACCTGCAGTCTGGTGTGGCCTTGGTTTAATCCAGAACCTTCTCACAGGCTCGCGAAAGCATTTCGGGCTTGCGGAGTTCTCGTGGAGCCCGAGGCAGGGCCACCTGCTGGGTCCAGGTGTCCTTTCCCTCTCAGAGGCTCCCCAGTGACCTTCACACGTCCCACTCCCAGCCAACGGCTTCTGTGGCTTCACAGAGAAACTGTTTCCTGAGTCAGAGGAACTTGTCGGTGGGAGGGCCACAGAGGACAAGGGCAGATGCTTATTTGAAATCCTTTTTCTGTTAAATGCAAGTAATCACCCAGTGACACCCAGTCCCCCAACCAACTGCCACACCTTCACCTTCAGAGAGGACTCAGTACTTGGACCATTCACGAACCCGCTGGTCCCCTTTCCTATGAAAACCAAACTAAAAAGTGAATCAGCCGGACCCGCTCCCAGCTCACCCCCGTTTCAGTCTTCACAGGAACGGACCCGAGACACTGGGCGTCGGTAGGGCGTCCCCACGGTGGCCTTCCCTCACCCTTGTACTGAGGGAGTGACGCTGGGTGTGAAGCGACTGAGGGAGACAGGAGTCTGGATTCGGGCCTGTGCTTGAACCCCAAACTCAATCTGCACCAAGGCCTGGCAACCCACGGCAAGGCCCGGGGAGGTCCCAGGAGGCTGGCCGCCCTGAGCAGCTGTGTTGGGCTGTGCTGCTGGCAGTCCCCAGGAAACCCCGAGACAACCTTCGACCTGGTAAGTAACTAATTGCCTCTTCTGTTGACCAGCAAAGTCCCCGGGAAGAGCCAGGCGGTATGGGGAACCTCATCGCCCCTACCAACCAGGAATCTGCTCCATGATATCTCGGTGGGGCGCCTCTCTTGTACCCATCCCCCCTTTTATTTAGGATGGGTACACAGCAGACTTATTCCCCATAGTTTTCCTACAGATGTGGGTCCCACAAATTGTAAACAGTGGTGTGTGGTCAAGAAGCCAATGACCCCTGGACCACAGGGCGACCTGGCAGTGATCGTGGACCACAGGTCTCCCCGAACCCTACTGCCGGCCCTCACGCAGACAGACACCCCAAGCAGCAGGATGTGGGGTGCAGACATGCCGCGTGAGGGTCTAGGAGGTAGAGCAGCTGAGGGTGTGGCCGCCCCCACCCTTTCTGCCGGGGTCGAGAGCTTCAAGGGCAGAAGGCTTTCGGGCTCGGAAGTCCCTCCTATTCCCTGTGGCCACCTGTCCAAGGGGGCTGCGCCCACGCACGGAACTAGGGCCGGCAGCGCTCAGGTGCTTGGAAGTTCACGGGGTGTCCAGCCAGGTCCCTGAGAGTCCCCAGTCGAGGAGGTCGTGGCGGGCCTGGGTGGCCAGCCGGCCCGGCTCTCCGCAGGGGGCTGGGAGGGCGGCAGCAGCAGAGCGCGAGGAGCCGCGTGCGGACCACACGCGTGCAGAGCACGAACATGACGCAGTTGGCGCCTCCTTGAAACGTGTTCCCGATGCCCTGCCGTGGAGCAGAGAGACGAGTGAGCGCCGGGGCGCAAGGCGGCCGCTGGAGCGCGGCGGGCCCCAGAACCGAGTCCTCCGCCCCTCGGCGCTGGTCGCCGAGCCCCGATGCGGGGGCCTTTGGCAGAGCTCTGGGCAGGTCCTCACCTGCAGACCGGTCAGCTCCCCTGGGGGCTGCTCGCCCGCCGCTGGACAGCACCTCGACACCCCCGGCCAGCCACACTGCCCTTGCGCTCCCTCTCCGACGCTCCCTGCCTCGGGCAGGAAGGGAGACGCAGGGCGCGAGGCCCCGGCAGCCCGGCGCTGGCCAGGGCGCGAGCCCAGCCCGGGCACTGGCCGGCGCATCGGGACAGGCCCATGCTGGCGGGCGGGGGGAGGGCACTCACGTGCAGAACGACCAGCACCGGTGCCTGCACCGCCGGCGAGCCGCAGAGCGTCAGGACAAACCGCACGGTGCTCCAGACCCGGAGGCAGATGAAGATGAGCGGGATGAGGACCAGCTTCTTATCCACCATGGAGCTGTGGTGCTGGAGCCGGTGCGCCTCGGAGAGGATGGGCCGGTACTCGGAGAGCGCCTCGTGCTGCGCGGGACCAGAGCGGACTGAGCGGGTGTGGCCGTCCCCTCCCAAGGCCCCGGGGCCGCCCGCCACTCCCCCTCCCCCTCCGCCACAGGGCCGCCCGACCCCTCCCAACGCCCAGCCCACGGGCGGCCCGCCTTCCCAGGGACCCAGCCTCGCGAGCTGGAAGCGGGGAGGCGTGCGCTGCCTCCCGCCGGCTGCCACCTCCAGCCCCGGGCCTCCCCGGAACTTCCATCCGCTGCCCGTGCCGCACCGCCACACGGGTGTCCAAGGCACAGCTGAACACGCGACCCCCGGTCGCGGCCCCCAAGCCCACTGCGCGCTCCCCGCCGCAGCTGACGGACAACTGGGAGTGGTCTTCAATTCCTCTTTGTGCCACAGCTGACACCCCATCCACAGGCAAGTGCTGTGGGCTCTACCATCAAGGGACCCAGAATCTGGAATGTTCCGTCCCCCGCCACCACCACCAGTGTGGTCCAAGCACCATCCCAGCTTCTCCTGACTGGTCTCCCCTCTCACACCTTCCTTACACTGTCCCCCACCCGGGCTAGCTCTGGCCTCATCCCTACTGCTTCTAGCCACACAGGTCTTCTTACTTTTCCCCAGATGTGCCGGGCACACCCCACCGAAGGGCTTCGCCCAAGCCATTCCCTCCTGCAGAATGCGTTGCCCCACCCATGGACATGGCCCACCCCCTCACCTCCTCCGGTCTGTGCCCCAGTGTGCCTTCTGGACAAGGCCCGCCCTGACCACCCCAGAGCCAGCTCTTTGCCTCCGCTGGGTTTTCACAGCCTTATCATCCTCCCTCCCAACATCAGTCCCCCTTGTTTATCAGGCGCATTGTAGATGATCACCCGCCCCCCTCCCGGCTCCACCCATAGGAGGGGCTCACAGGAGGGGCTCCGCCCCCAATCCCCCCCCCGCCCCCCGCCCCCAAGAAAGAAGAGGGGACAGCACCAGCTCCGGCTTCCCTGTCCCCAAGGAATGCAAGTGAGAGGAAGGGGGAGGTTCCACTTCCAGATCGAGACTGAATTTATAAAAATAGCCCAAACTGCTCCTAACAAAAATGCATTTTTGAGCCCGGTCCTGTGTTAGGGACGTGGAAGGCCCACCTGAGGGGAGGAGACGCACACCCTGGCATCTGCGGGCACCCGAGGGGCTGTGACTCACCTGCTCAGGGCACCTGCCTCCTCCCCCGGGGCCTTCAGCAGCCCCTTCCTTCCAGAACCGGGTGCAGCGGCGAACCAGCCAGGGCCGCCGGTCTGAACCTCTCTAGAGCAAAGCTTGCTCCGGCGCCTTTATTTTTAGCTCTCCTCCCTGCTAGAGGCAGGGAATGACTCGCACTCCATCGCCTCCCGCCTGCTGTTCTTCCATTTTTCTGGGAACGCTTTGGGAGCGGAGGACCCTTTCTCACACACAGGGCCAGGCCCCGCCTGCTCAAGACAGACACAAATGGGCAGCCCCAGGGAGGGGTCCTGGGCAGAGCTGGTGGAGCTCTGGGAGTCCTCATTGGGGGGCCTGGAACCCTCCTAGGGCAGTGGAAATGAAGAAGGGGTGAGAAGGGCACTTCTACCCAGGCAGGACACCGACTCCAAGGCCACAGGAAGACAAAGAGGATTCCAGAGCAGCTGGTAGGGCTGGCTGGCGTCTCTCCAGCTGAGCCAGGAGGGGTGGCAGGGAGGGCGAGAGTCAGGTCCGTTTCCGCGTAAGGAGAGAACCAGAACTCTTGACTCAGATGGGAGTACAGGGTGGAGGTCAGGTGTCACCAACAGCCACCAGGAACACCCCACAAACTCGGAAATGGCTGCTGAGCCAACTCCGCCTGGGAAGACGGGGGCACGCTGTGCTGCCCTTGCAAGCCCAGGGCGCTGCCCCAGTGACCCCGCAGGGCGAGCGCGGAAGTCTGTGTCTGGGGTTTCTTGTGACCCTGTCTTGCCACTCTGGCTGGCTGCTTGCCACGTTTGTCTTTTATCTCGGCTACTTGCACTTCCGCCTCTCAAGGGAGGGCAGGACGCCGTCTGAGTTCTCATTAGCAACGCCCACTGCCGACAGCACTTTTGCATATAGTAGATGCTCAGGAAAAACGTGCTGAGTGAACGGCGGAGCGGACCACCAGATGGGTTGATCTGAGGCTTTTTTGGGCAGCGGTTTGCCTGTGGCTAGGAGGACGCCCACACTTTACACCTGCAGAACCAATAGTTAAAGACAAGGGACAACTGGGCCAGGTTGTCAGAGAAAAACTATCCTTTTCTAGAATTTCCGGCCAGCCTAAGTGGTCAGAAGTCTCTGAGACTCCTGGCCATCTGGCCCAGCCACTGATTTATGCAAAGTCTACCATTTATGCCCTGATTCTAACCGACAAGGACGATGAGGTGAGTTCTTCGCATCACTGACGAGAGACGCCATGGCCACCCCTCCCAGTACCACTCTTACTTGGAAACCGCTCACCTTTCACCCCGATTCCCCTGGAGGTTGGGCCACCAGAGCGGCCTGTCCAGGAGGGGGCAGTAGAGGGCTGTGGCTGAGCACACAGGCTGGGTGCTGGGAGAGCCTGGGGAGCCCCCAGGTCCTCACCCACAAACGCGGGGTCACAGGACGAGTCAGCCGGGCAGACAGCCCACGGTGCATGCAGCTCAGTGCAGGGCGAACCCTCTGCCCCTCCGGCCGCTCTGTCCCCTACGGTGGCTGACCCCAACGCCAGGACGTGGGCAAGCGTGCATTGGGCACCACAACCATGCGGCGCTCTGGGCAGGGGTTGGGGCGTGGGGCGAGGCGGGGGGAGGTGGTGAGGGGGATGGGAGGGGGAGGGGGGAGGTGGTGGGGGTGCCTCTCGAGGGCCAGCCGGGCACCTACCGCCCTGTTTATGTGCTTCCTGATGAGCAGGTAGAGCACCGGCAGCGTGACATAGGCCAGCAGCTCCCACAGCTTCCCGGTCAGCAGCATCCACAGCACGCGGTCCTCGGCCGCCAGGTCGATCCAGCACCAGCCCACGGACACGTCTGAGGCGTCGTAGCCGATCTTCTTCAGGGTGACAGCTGCCACAGTGATGGCCAGCGGAACCCCCCAGCTGAGGGACGAGGTACCAATGCCGCAGAGGTCAGGCCCCGCCCAGCCAGCAAGGGCGAAGCGGCAGAGGTTCTTCCTTTAGGAGAACCACACTGCCCCCAGCGCCCTGAAGAAGAGGGGGCGGGAGGCTCTAACCCCCACCCCAGCCTGCTCTGCCTGAGCCCGCCACGCCCACCCCGATGCAGCACAGCCAGCGCCCCTCGTCAGCCCGGGTGCACGTGCCGGTGGCTTGGGGTTGCCTGGGCAGGGAGTTCCCGGGTCCTGGGTACCTGCAGCAGGATCTGGAAGGGGGCTGCGGCTTTGGGTGGATACACGGCCGAGGCCCTGAGGCCTCCTTGCTCTCTGGGAAGGGGGCATAAAGCTCAGGCCAAGCCCTTCCCAGGGCAGTGAGGCGCTCATGATTCTAGAGCTTAATTACTAACCCCCGAGCCCTGAGGCCCTTTCCAGTGTCCCTGCAAAGCATCTTAGATGGGTCGGGAGACGCACAGACGCCACCCGGCCGCACAGCAGGGCAGCAGAGGGCTGACCACCACGCCACAGGCGGGTCCACATCTCAGATTGCCCCCACCTGGCCTCAATGCATCAGCGTTTTTGTCCGCAAAGCGGGGCTGACAGCAAGGCCTACAGCACAGTATGGGAGTAAGTCATTATGGAAATAAATTAGCATAGTAACTAGCATAGTAAGTCCCCTGCACAGGACAGGATGTGTCAGTGCTTAAGACCCCCTGCAGTGCGGGCGACAGGAATGAGTGAGGCCCGCGCTTTCTGCCCCCAGGAACTGGACACCTGGGTCCGTGTCCTGGGTCAGTCACCGGGACAATGAGCAATATCTAAACAGGGCATCGTCATCCGTAAATGTTTGGTTCAGAAGTTGGTTATGTTTTGAGAGCTTTGTGTGAGGAATATCGGCTCTTTCTGGAAGTTGAAGAACAAAGACGAGATCAGCCACTCGTTGCCGGAGGAAGCTGGGAGAAGCGCTGTGTGTCCCTAAGTTTCGAACGCGCAGGGCTGCGGAGGACGCAGGGAGGGGGCGGCGTGACGTGGCGAACGTCGACTCCCTGCCTGGGAAGGACTCACAGTGCAGACAGTTTCAGAACAGCCTGCCCCTCTCCCCTCACCGGCCTCTGCCACAAGGGGTGTCACCTGCGTCCGCTCCGCTGACCGTGAGGAGGCAGGAAGTAGCATGTCCTCCCAGAAGTCATGGAGCTGCACAGAAGGGGCAAAACCCCACAAAACTTAAAGGGTTATGAGAAGGTACCCAGTTATACCCAGTAGGTTGTCCATGTTCAATATTTCTTCTAAGCAAAGTTATTTATCTGGTAAGTTCATGCAGATTAGTGTAAAACTGTTTTGTCGTAAGAAAGGGGTGACCGCTTTAGAACTCATGCCATCCTGAGACTTTAGGACAACACGTCACAGCTGTGAGCCCATGAGGGTGAGGGCCGTGTTGGTTCACTATTCTGTCATCGGGTAGGGGCAAAACTAGGGCTTGCTGAATGGATGGATGAATGAATGAATGAATGAATGAATGAACAAACGAACTTTGAGCCAAGTGACTGAGGCAGCTTTCCCCAACTCACTCCTTAAATATTCACTGCCAGCACATTATTGAAAAGGAAGTAAAAGGCTTTAAAATGCTCAAACTGCAACGCTGATATTATGTGTCTTGTTTCTCATCACATTATGGTCTACAGAGCTCCTCCAAGGGATTCTGGGAAGGGAAAAGCAGTGTGTGTCAGGACGGTCGTTGCTCCTGTCCCCTTGCTCAGCATCTCTGACGACCCTTCCAGGAGACCTGGGGCCCACACGGTGACAGACCACATTCTGTGACTCTCGGTGTGTTCTCCTAACGCTATGAAGTGATGCGTTTCCTCGGTGTTACTGGGCACACTCAGCCAGGGCTGAGTCTGTGCTGGGAGCAGCCAGAGAAGACCAGAGAAGCAGAGGGCTGCGGAAGGGTTAAGAATGTGGGCTGATCCATTAGAGTCGCTGTTTGAACTTGAGCCCAGGTGGAAGCTACTTTGGGGCCAGAAGCTGTCCTGGGAGGTATTTAAGTGGGAGGTGATGAGAAGCAGTGAAATCAGGGAGCGGTAGGAATGGAGTGGGAGGGACTGTCCACCATCCAGCAAAGCAGGTGTGACCAGACGCACAGCATGGACACGGGTGGCCCTGGTGTGCTGGTAACGGCTAACGATGGGCTCTCTAGAAAAACGTACTTGTATGCACACGTGTCCGTACGCCCATACAAACTTATTATACATTTCACTGAAATAAAAGGTGTGAAGCAGAATTTATAAGGAATAACATACAAACGTCCTTACTGTAAATTCCGTGTGACTGACCGAATCTCACAGGATATTTTTGTTGATTCTCACCAAACTCCGGTACCAGCAGCCACTCTACGGCTGCAACTAGCAAAGGAAGGTAGTTCTGAGACGGAATGAAATTGGTTGAAATTTTCATTTTCCTTAACGAGTGAGAGGAAAGTGAAATAAGGAAGCCCTAAGGGACAAGACGAATGCCCCCAGCTTCACTGGTTTGACAGTGACGTGAGCAACTTCTTTGTGGGATCAGGTAACAGTGGAGGAGTGGAGAAGTGTTTCCTCTTTTTCCTGCTCTGTGATCCTGCCTCCTCCCGTCACCTCCCCTGAAACATCAGCTTCCTGCCTGCCCCAATGTGGCTGCCACCTCTGCTTACATTCAAAGACAAGTAACACTTTCAAGTTTAATTCTTACCATTAACATAGCAGCCATCATTTTTTAAAGTCCAGATCAGCGGCCCAGCAAACTATGGTCCTCAGGTCAAATCTGGGCCAAGGTCTGTTTTTTTTTAAATAAAGTTTTATTGCAACACAGCCACACTCATCTGTTTACGTACTACCTGTGGCAGAGATCAGGTATTGCAACTGAGATCACACAGCCTGTGACGCTGAAAAGCCTGCTGACCTCTCCTGTACGCAACCAACAAAACAAGAAATCGAGCCCTGACTGGTGAGGCTTGACAATTTCCGCAGCATGAACATCCCCACCAGAGCCGTTTCAAGCCTCCGGCCCCGTGGATGGGAACAGAGCATGGTGGCACACCGCCACACAGGTCTCCACCACGTGCCTACAATGGCCCCAAACAGCCTCAGGTGCACGAGCAGAGAAAAACGCAGGAAAACAATTAGGGGCGTACTGAGTTTTGAGTATTTGTATGACTTGTTTTTTAAAATATAATTTACTTACTTGTAAGTTTGTAATTTTTCAAAAACGGTTGTATTTAACAATCAGCTCAGAAAATGCCCTAAAGTTTAACAATCAGGTCTGACTACCTGGTTGCACAACATAGGCTGGACAGAGGATGCAAAGGACAGGGAGCTGAAGACGCCCCAGGTTCTGGACCTACAGAGTCAGGAGAAAGTCCGTATTTCTGACAACCTCAGATAAGCCCAGCCATTCCCGGTGTGGACCTGGAAGGCACTCCTTAAAGACACGCGTGACATAATTCCTGCTGTGCAGAAACGTACACTTCCAATTTCTGACGCGTACCACCTAACAGTTTTTAATCCCTCCCCCAAAAAGAACTCATCAACCAAAACATGAACAAAACCAGAACGGGCAATGTAGCTTCACAAGAGCACGTGAGAAAAAGACCAAAGGCTTTCGTTGATTTTGACCTAGAAACTTGCGTGGTCAGAGAGGTCACTCTGCGCCCAGATGTGGGCGGTTCAGAACGGCCAGTGAACTGTCCTGGCTCTGTGCGGACACACCTGTGACCCACACTCTACACCTGTGACGTTGGCACCAGAGCCAGGCCCGTAAGGAGAAGCTGGGCCTTGCGCTGCCCTCAGATGTTTAAAGACACTTGATAAGGTCCTGTCAGTGCAAAAGGGGCCAGAGAATAGGCAGGTGTCCCACCCAATCCTAAACCCGACGGAAGCCACAGGGCCACACGCAAGGGGAGACTCTAAAGCTGAGGAGAAGCAGGGCTGGGGGTAACCGGGAGCCTGAAGACCTCTCTTTGAGCAGAGCCCCCCACTTGGAGGGCCACCTGCAGCTGCTCCCAGTCGGGCCCAGGCCTCAGGCCTCACTGATGTTTGCCTGGAAACTGAGGTCACAGTCTGCGTCAGCTTCCTCCCCCGCAGAGGCTGTCGTGGGCTGAGTTGTGTCCCCCCAACCTCGGTCCATATGCTGACGTCCTAAGCCCCAGTGCCTGGGAGGTAAATGTCTTTGTAATCAGGGTCTTTAAAGAGGTGATTAAGGTAAAATGAGATCACTAGGGAGGCATCTAATCCAGTATGACCGGTGTCCTTAAGAGGAGAGGAGGACACAGACACACCCAGAGGGACTATGGCGTGAGAACACGGGGTCTAGACAGCCGTCTGCAGCCAGGGAGAGTGGCTTCAGAGGAAACCAGCCCTGCTGACCTCCGATCTCAGACTTCCAGCCTCCAGGACTGTGGGAGAATCCATTTCTGTTGTCTAAGCCGCCTTGTATTTGGTGTTTCGTTAGGGAAGCTCCGGGATGCCAATGCGGGGGCCCCTACAAACATCGGGGGACACAGGCTGCGGCAATGGTCACATCCCAGACCCTAGGGACCCTAACCCAGAGGGGAAGGGCCGAGCCGGGCGGGGGCCCCTCAGCGAGCTGAGGGGAGGGCAGGCTGACCAGAGGCACTCAGACCCATCAAGAGGAGCTCGGCGCAGCTGGGAACTGGGGTCCTTTTTGTTTTCAAGCTTCCCCTAGCGAAGAGGAACTAGAAGAACCACAGGATGAGCCAGGGGGCGAGGGAGCCTCCCCGAGCCCCTGCCATCGGTCAGATGACCGCAGCAGGCATCTGTTCCCAGAAGAACAGCGCTCTGGGCTTCACCCACCTCCTCCCCAAACCTCCCTGACATGGCAGTGGGGAACACCGTGGTGACGGGGAGACGCTTCCCCTTTACACGCAAATGGGAACACCCTCCCGCAAGCAGGGAGCAAGACAGCACAGCTTCCACCCTTGGGCTCCTGCACTTATCCATCACTCCCAACCCCACCCTTCCTACAGATCTTTGGGGTGGGGGAGGGGAGAGGTAGGCTAAGAAGGAAACAAAGGGGTCTTCTCCCCCTTCTGTGGGCAGACGGCAGAGCATGGTCTCTGTGACGTGGGGGCTGCGGAAAGCTCTGAATGCTAATGTAACTCATAAAACCTTTTAAGAGCAAACAGATCAGGCCACAGAGCACCGATTAAGAAGGTTCGGGGGAGCAGAATGGAGCAGGCCCCGGGCAACGCTGGTGACAGGGATCACAAGGCCCTCGGCGGCTGCCTGTGGGTTTCTTTCTGGAACAATGGGCACTTGTTAAGTTTGTGGCAGAAAGGAAGGATGTGGGAGAAGCTCAGGGAGTCAGCCGCTGGCCAGTCCCCCGGGAGGTCGCTCTGCAGCGCTGGCTGCAGAGGGGGGAGGGGCGTTCAAAGAAACTTTCAAACTCGCCCCCTGAACCACCTTCTGCAGCCCAGGTTCTGCTGGGCACCGCAGAGCCGTCCTGCTCTGTTCAGAGATGCTTCCTGCCCACCTGGGTCCCAGCCAAGGTAAGGACCGGCAGGTCGGGCCGGCCCTAGCGGAAGGGGCAGGGGCAGCCACTGCCCACGGACACACAGACAGTGGGGAGAACCACCACCCGGCAGCGCCCTCGGGAAATTTGGGGGGGGGACAGAGCAACAAACAAAGCCAGTCCAACTCTTATTATTTTGGGGAGCACAGACCGATGTGGGGTGCTGTCCATGCAGCCACTGCATCCATCCCTCACTGCCTGCCTGGGTTCCTGTCACTGGGCCCCCACAGTGAGCCAGTTTCCAATCACAGAGCTTAGTGGGCCTTCCCTTTCAGGCCCATGGGTCACCTTTTCTCTGCATTAGAACTTCCTGCTCCTCAGCAGGGGTGTTCATGCTGAACTTGGGGTGTCACAGACCCCTTCCTCTTCTAGAACCCCCAAGCAAACTCGAGAGGGTGGGTGAGCACGTGGGCCAGGGGCACAGGACCTGTCCCTGCCGGAGGTCATGCCCTCACCCACTCCCACCTCGGTGCAGCAGGAAGAGATCTAAGACCGCTGGAGGCGACCAGCTTGGCCGGGATGCCTGCTTTTGACCTGGTGAGGTGAGGCACCCCCGGCCAGACGGACCTTCCCCCTGGCTCACAGGACTACGAGCTTGGGCACAGCAGCGGCCCAAGGGTGTGCAGGTAGAGGGGCGCTCACTGACCCTGCTCAGGCTTTGCTCAGAAAGAGCCCACCACTTTGGAGGGAGGTGCAAACAACAGCTTTTGAAAGACAGGTCACCTTTTGCAGGGGCACAGGGATGGCTTTGGGCCAGCTCGGCTTATCTTATGGGAAGGAAACTGACCCCACTCACAGCAGCTCTAGGCCTGAGCTTCTAGCACGTTCTCAGGTGAGGACTGTCAGCTGATGGCCACAGAAGCATATCCACCTGATTGTAAAATGCGGGCATCTGTATCATGCTTCCTCAACAGCTACGACACAGCAGAGGGACTTCTAATACACTGAATATTCTCGCGCGACCTTAAAAACGCAAGCACCACCTGGAAATTCACTTCAGAAAATTGTCAGACCCAAATGATGCTCAAGTCTTGGGTGAGAGTCTGAGGAGTAACAGGACATTTACCTCAACAAGATCTTTATCAATTACAAAAGGAAAAACAGTGAGCGCAGTGGAGAAGGGGCAGATAACACCCCAGCCCAGCGATCCCAGTTAACGCCCCCAGGGATGGAACAGCTCGAAGCTGCCAGGGAGGAAGCGATGAGAACATGAAGAACACGAAGAACACGCTCCTGGGAGCTTCCCGCCCACAGCACAGAATCCGGGTCCACGTGTGAGGAAGCGCCAGACAGCTCAAGCAGAGGGACATACTGAAAAATAATGGCCGGTCCTCTTCAAAACCATTAACGCCAGGAAACACCAAGAGAGGAGGGAGAACTCTAAATTGAAGAAGAGACTGAAGACCAAGCCGACACATAAAGCCAATATTCCTTTGCCGTTGGGGACATTATTACCAGACTGACAAATCTCAAAGAAGTCCACGATCAGATAACAGCACTGCTCCCTGATCATTTCCTATTTCCGGAAGGTCTATGTGGTTCCTTAAGATACTGCCCTTGTCTTGTGGAAATACACGCTAGTGGATTCAGGAGCTCAGGGCATCTAGTCTGAAACTTACTCTTAAATGGTTCTGGAAAAAATAACTGGAGAGGATAAAGGTAACATGGTAAAATGTTAATAATCGGGGAAAAATCCGGAAAGTTAAAAACATTGTCAAATTATACGTCAGTTTTCAAAATTATTGTCAAGGCCAAGAGAAAAGATGGAGCCATAGAAGGAAGACTGACCTTGGAGTTCTAACCCTGAGCCTCCAGCTGTGTGGCCTGGGGAGGGTCTCACCAACTCTGATGGGAGGGTCAGCACCTGCCATTCCCTCACTGGTGATGATGACGAGCTAAGGTATGGGACAGCACTTGGCAAGTGCTCAGGAGCCAGACATAGCTCGCGATGGAGCACATTTCCCTGAGGACGGCATCTACGCCACCCTCCGGGCAGACGCTTCCAGCAGCCGGAGTGTGGGCAGGCTCCTCTCCCGCTGCCTGCTGTACAGCTGTCCACGGCTGCATTGTTTTATAGACGGCTTTTGTTACTCAACCTTGTATCATACCATTAAAAAAAAAATGACATGTAGAGTTGACAGCCAGTGTTTAATGGCTGCGTAACACTTCCGGTGGGGCTGTCGTCTCTAACTGACTGTTCCCCTATTCTGTGGACATTGAGGTGGCTTTCAAACTCACACGGTGATAAGAGTGCCTCTCAGACTCCTTTGCACACACAGCTTTGCGTGCATTTTGGATAATCTCCTTAGACTAGGTCTCTATGAATAGGATTATAGGATCAAGGGGTATGAACCAAATACCTTCCACCTGGATAAATTGCCAATTTACATTGCCAATAATAATGTAGAAAAATACCAGTTTGACTGGTACTTATTATGTTCGTATTCTGCCTATTTTTGTTTCTTAATGAGAAAATGGTACCTTAATGTAATAACTTGTATTGTTTTGAGTATTAATGGGGCTAAACTTTTCCCCATATATATTTACCAACTGTTTTTACTATTTTGTACGAATGGGGCCTTTGTCCACTTAACAAGATATTTGTATTTTTTTTTTAAAAAAGTTCATAAAAACTCTTAACAGAATAGAGATATCAGCCTTTGGTGCTGTCATATTTTAAAATACTTTCCAAGACTAGAAGGTTTGAAGAAGCGGACTGAGTTTCAGCTGTCTGAAATGGTTAACAAGCGGATGACCGGCTAGCCTCCCTATGAAGATGAGAGTTCTCACACCGGCAGGTGCTTCAGCAACATTAAACTGATTCTCCAAAGAAAGATGGTGAGAACTCCTTAGTAAGGTCATTAGCTACACAGCCTGAGAGGACCTAGGTCGATAAAATGAACCCATTAGACAGGTTTTGCCAATTCTCTTAGTCTAGCAATGCCTAAGTTAACTTCTGAAAGGGAATAAACTGTCAAAGTCCCTTTCTAGCTTGGACACAGGTATTTTCTTCTCTTCTTTTCTGTTAAGAAGCAGGTGGATCACATTCAACAGACAAGATGAACAATTCACATCTTTTTTAATGGCCAGAAGGGGACACACAGACTTTCATAGGGCTTCCCTGAACATCACAGAGCCACACCCCCCCACACCCCAGAAGTGAACAGAAAGAGCTCCCAACTCAGATTTCCCAGGAGAGTCATCTGTTGCATAGGAGCTGTACCAGGTTTACCTTTAGCACTTAAAAAATATATTGTATTCAATATTTTTAAAAAGGAGAGTAAGGGAAGAGATTCTTGCAAAGAAAGTCTTGGGCTCGTCCTCAAGTACACATGAACTCTGCTGTACACGCTGCCCACACCAACCAGTCTGCCAAGGACTGGGTCTCTGAAGGGACACAAAGGTCAGGTGGGAAGCTGGGAGGGGAGGCAGGGGCCGCTGCACCTCCTGTGGGTCTCTGCGCTGTTTGAATGGCTCCCTGCAAATTTGATTTGAAGAGCTGAGAAGCAGGCCACTTAGTTTCCCAGGGACCAGTGGGCCTCCAACCAACAGCTCTGGGAAGAGGTCAAGTGACTCCTGCAGGCTTGTGACACCCAGGTGACCTGTCTCTACCGAAGTGCTGACTGTCCTCAGCCTTTGGAAAGCAGCCTTTAACAGACAGGACCTATAATTAGGGCAGCATTTGGTGCTCTTATCTGAGGAGAAAGAGGAAATGTGCCCTATAAGACTCCTGCCTCTGTTCAACACAGGAAAGCACCAGATGTTTGAATATTGAAATTACATCAGGAAGGGGCCAACTTTTCTCTACAGCTGCAGGTTACTCGATTCAATGCTTCAACGCCAGGCCAGGCCAGGCCAAGGCTTTGGTTTCCCTTTTTCTCAGAGACTCCGGGCAGCTGGTGGCCCTCTTCCAGCCCAGCCTCTGCCACTGACCTCGACCTCAGAGTTGCTCAACTCTATAAAACCAAGATCATCTAGAACAGAGATAACAAGAGACGGAGACCTGAGGTCTAGAGATGAACAAGGAAAGTCAAGGAGACAGTCTTTTGTAAATTTTACAGCTGAGGCACGGCCTTTGGCAGAGGGCAGGATGGACTGGCAGGCTGAGTGTGGCTGAATGCACCCACCGTGGCGTGGATGCGGGTGGTGGCACAGGATTGGGAGCTGCCTGGCTCTCCAGCCTGGGACAGCCACCTAACTCACCTCCCAGCCTGGGAAACAGGCACTTCTCGCCATGTGCAGCAGAGATGGCCAGAACACAGTGGAGCAGGAGGTGAAGGGCCCAGAGTGTCCTCACCAGCTCTCTGAGTGCCCGTAAGTCCCCGGGGTCAGGAGCTAGGGCCAGCTCTGGACCTCCACCCTCCACGGGCCTGAGCTGAGGCTCCCACCTCGCTGAGGCTCCAGCCCGGGGCGAGCGCAAAGGGGCGTCGTCTGCGGTGATACTCAGGACAGATCCACCTCTTGGGCAAGCCTGACATCGTCCCACTGGTTCAGGACTGCCCTGGGGCGTGAGCAGACACTGCCCGCCGGGCTGTCCAGCCATGGGTCCGACCAAAAAGTGGGTCCCGGAGGGACGCAAGGGCCAAGGGAACGGCAGGCAGGGACCAGGTGGGAGTCGGGACGGGGATGGGGCGGGGAGTCAAGGGAAAGCAGTGCTGCGGCCACCCACCTGACGACGTGGAAGGCCCAGAGCAGGTGGCCGGCCCGGGGTCCGCGCGTTGCGCGGACGATGCTGAGGTACAAGTAGAGGGCGATGGCCACGGTCCAGAAGAAGGAGCTGGTGTTGGCGAAGGTTGAGAGGGCGCCCTGCAGCACGCAGTCCCACGAGGGGCCCGTGAAGTCCTGCAGCACCCCGTAGAAGTAGGAGGCGGCCGAGAGCAGGTCCGCCAGCGACAGGAAGAGCAGCAGGCGCCGCGCTCGGCTGCGCAGGTCCGGCCACAGGGCGTGCGTGGCCACCAGCAGCCCCGAGCCGAGCGCGGAGAGCACGCACGACAGCAGCACCACCGCGCGTTCCGACGGCACCAGCTCGGTGGGCGGTGCGGGCGGCGGCATGGCCGGGCGGGGACAGGGCCGGGGCCCGAGCGCGGGCGCCGCGAGGACACAGGTCGAGCCGCCAGTGCGGCCGCCGCTGCCGCCGATGACTGGGCACCGACGCGCCCGCGACTCTCGTCCCTGACCCTCCCGGCCACCGCGGGACTCGGGCCCGCACCCCGCCCCTGCCCCTCGGGCCGGGTCCATGCCCCGCCCACGCCCTGACACCCCGCCCTGCGCCCTCTGCGCCCCACCCCGTGGCCCCGTCCCGGCCTCGGCTCCGGGCCCCGCCCGGCCCTGACTCCGCCCCGGCCCCGCCCCGGCCCCGCCCCGAGCCTCGCGTTGGCCCGCCAGTCACGCCCCGCGCCCTCCGCTTCAGCCCGGTGGCCGTGTCCAGGCTTCGGCTCCGGGCCTCGCCCCTGCGCCCCACTCCTGCGCCCCACTCCTGCGCCCACACCTCGGCCTCGTGACCCACACGTCAAGTCCGCGGTCCTTGTCCGGGATTCTGACGCCCTCCCCCACCAAGGGCTTCATCTACTCTTGCCAGACGGCTAGAACATCTTGTCCGGAGAGCCAAGGGCTTGCATTTGGGGGGCTAATATTACCTTCCTTCCTTCCAGCCAGCGTATGTGCGTGTGTGCGTGTGGGGTGGGGAATGAAGGCATTCTTTCCAATGGTAACAAAGCCAACTCTAGATCTGTGATCCTTTTCCTTCAAGCAGTGGTACAGAATTGTTCACAGGACGGTGACAGTTACTTTGGGAAGGGGGTGCTTACAATTTTTCTTTCAGTGAGCACACGATTTTTTAAAATTCGGCTTATTAGGTGTAATTTTAAAAAAACAGTTTCAATTAAGTGGGTTTTTTCTTTTTTTATAATTTCACATTTTAAATTGAGACATAATTTACATACCATAAAATTGGCCCTTTTAAGTGTACAACTCAATGTTTTTTAGTATGTACACAAGTTTGCATAACCCTTATCATTATCTAATTACACAACTTTTCCGTCACCCCCCCCCCCAAAAAAAAACCCATTTGGGTCATTATCCATTTCTCCCTTCCTGCAGCTCTTGGTAACCATTAGTCTATCTTCCGTGTCCATGGATTTGCCTGTTACGGACAGTTCATCAGGACACAATCAGATAAAAGGTGGTCTTTTGTGACTGGCTTCTTTCTTTTTTATTTTCAAGGTTCTTCTACACAGTAGCATGTATCAGAACTTCTTTTATTTTCAGGGGCAAATAATATGCCATTGTTTGGATGTACCACCTTTGTTTTTCCATTCATCGGTTGATGGACATTGGGGTTGTTCCCACTCTTTGGCTATTATGAAGAATGCTACTGTGAGCATTCATTAACACATTTTTGTGGGGACATATGTTGTCAATTCTCTTGGGCATAAACCTAGGCGTGGAATTGCTGGGTCATGTGGTGACCCTATGTTTAACTTTGTGTGGAACTGCCATGCTGCTTCTCCACATTCTCCTTTGGTATTACTACAGCATGTACGAAGGTTCCAGTTTCTCCACATTCTCCTAACACTTGATTATCCATGTTTCTGATTCTAGCCATCTCAATGGTGTCTCACTGTAGTTTTGATTTTTTAAAAATTTTTTTGTGTGGTTTTGATTTGCATTTCTCTAATAATAATACGGAACATCTTTTCATGTGCTTATTGGCTATTTGCATATCCTCTAGAGAAATGTCCATTCAATTCCTTTGCCTATTTTTTAATTGAGTTTGTCCTTTTGTTGTTGAGGTGTAAGAGTTCTTTATATGTTCTCGTACTAGAATCTTACCAGATATATCATTTACAAAAGTTTTCTCCCATTCTGTGGGTTTTCTTTTTACTTTTTTGATAATGCACTTTGAAGCATCGAAGTTTTTATCTTGATGTCCAGATTACCTACCTTTTTCCTTTCATTGCTGTGCTTTGGGTATCACCTCTTAGAAACCTGTTGCCTAATCCAAGCTCATGATCTACACCTGTTATTTTTCTCGCCAGCACCACGCTGTTTTAATGACTAGCATTTCAGTAAGTTTTGAAATCAGGAAATGAGTCCTCCAACTTTAGTTAGTTTGTTTGTTTTTTCAATATTGTTTTGGCTGTTTGGAGCCAATCGCAATTCCAAATCAGTTTGAGGATCAGCTTTTCAATTTCTGCAAAAAACAAAAAAGCTCGCTGGAATTTTTTTTCCTCTCTTTGATTCCTCCCACCACTTCCACCCTGACCTGGGATGTTGACCTCTCTCCTTAAGAAGTGGATTTCTGAAGGCGGGGCATCTCCTCCCACACACCACCCCAGGGCCTGGCACACCCAAGGTATGATCCATGGCTCCACCTGGGGTGCAAACCCAGGAGCTTCTATGTGCAAAGCAGACGTGCTAACCACTACACTATGGAGCCACCCTGTCTGCTGGCATTTTTGACAGAGATTGTGCTGTATCTGTATGTAAATTGGGGAAATAATATCTTAATAATATTAAATCTTCTTATCCGTGCATATGAGATATTTCCATTTATTTAGGTTGTCCTTAATTTTTCAATGATGTTTCATAGTTTTCAGTTTACATTAGATTTGATTTTGCATTTGAGTCATAAAAGGCAAAGATTATCATAGACATAGATTATCTTTTTTAATCTAACTTTAAAAATCATTGCGTTATGAAATATACATACTGCGAAGTGCCTAAAATACGAATGTATAATTTAATAAATAATTATAAGGTAAATACCCATGCAGAGCAAGAAAATAACATTACTGGCACACCAGAAGCCTCTCCTCAAAACTCTTTCTTCCTCCTCATTCTCTTGCTTTTTTTTTAACCATTCATGAGCATCCCTAAAAAAAAAAATACTACTGTTTGCCTGTCATTGAACTGTATATCAATGGAACCATACTCTACATTCTCTTTTATGTCTTCCATTTTTCGCTCAATATTATTTTTGTGGGATTCATCCACATTCTTGCATGAAGTTGCCATTCATTCATTTTCTTTGCTGCATAGTATTCCATTGTATAAATAACATGTTCGTCTATTCTATGTTTTTGAAGATTTGGGTCATTTCCAGGTTTGGGCTATTGCACTCCATGCTGAAATGAGCACACATTCTTTCTTAATCAGGAAAATAGTTACTAAAAACAATTCTCAGAGATTTGACCAAGCACGTTCGTGGAATTTGCCCTGCAGAGAGCTAATGAAACAGCTGCTTCCCTTCTTGGTCACCTCAGAAGCCACTTGCCTCTTCCTGAGAGGACCCCAGACCGTAAACAGACCCCAGCTGAGAGCGCTGTTAGTGAGGACTCTCAGCTTTTTACTGGCGTGAATAGTTTCAAGCTTGGGTTGTGCAACCAGTACTGGGCTTTGGCACGTGGCTGGGCAAGAGCCTGGAATGAACTTTCTCCCCTGGGATCACAGTCATTGAATCTTTAGGGTGTTTGGGAGAGAAGGAGGGACAGGAGAGCTCTCTGGCAAGCTCCTCTGTTAACCAATCAAGCCTCACTCTATCTTTTCTGCTTTATTGTGATGAAAACACGTTGTCCACCTTCCCAGGTGAGTGGCTGTCTATTTTATAGGCAAGTTTGGTCAGGAGATGGCTTGGTTTTCTTTGCACTGGAAAATGACATTCAAAGAACTTGGCATACTTTCCATTAGTAGGGGAAAATGGGAAAGACATGCAATGATATAGCTTCAAATTGCTCAGGATAAGGTTAAGCTAACTTTCCACAGTCCTAGCTCACTGATGTTGCTCAGATGGGTCCCAGAATTAAGCGGTGGGTAAGAATCCCGACTGCTCAGTTGCCAGGCAATCTTAAGCCACCTAGTGTGGCTTAAGCCACCGAAGGGAGCCAATGACATTTGACTCCCAGGCTGTCAACAGGGTTCCTGAGCTCTGCTTCTCCTGTCCCAAGAGCTGCTAGTCCTTCAGGGGGACCCGACCAAGAAGAGCAGACGCAGAGAAGCCCCCGACTCCGAGCTGCCTCTGACAGTGCCCATCCCGTATGGAATGCAAGGTCCCATCAGCCCCATCTTTTACTTCTGGTCTCTTTGTACTCCCTCACCCTCCTTCTCCTTGAGTGAATTGGTAAAAAACTCAGATGGATTCTTGTGACCCTGAGTTGTTTCTCTTGCGTCCATGCCAAGCCAGCTGGCAATTGTCTGCTGCTCCATGTCCAATGTCCAAAGAGGCCACATCCAAGGTCGAGACGCATTGTTACAGCTCCTGTGCACCCCACTTATCTGGCCGCAGATCTAGGGCTCAGGCCCAGAGAGGCCCCACAGGCGTAGCCGGTGGCCTGGGAGCAGATCACTCTGGTTTGCTTTTTCCTCCTCTCTCCCGACCCTGGAAACTGGCACAAGATTCTCCTCTCTGACAACAGCAAAAGGGGCAACCGTTTGGAGCCTCTAAATCGAATAATTTTCTGAGCTCAATTCTACCCTGCGTAACAAGCCACATACGTGATTCTTAAAACCAGAACAGGAGAGGGACTTTCCTCAGGAGGTTGTAGCAGTGTGGGTGGGCCGCCTGTCTCATTTCCCGTTTGGAGGTGAGCATGGCGTGTCTTGCCCTTTCCTACCCGGTATCGTGACAAGCAAAGGCCGTGGAAGAGGAACCCCACTCCATCCTCCCCCACCTCCAGCATCCCCAGAGGAGGCTGTGCAAACCCTGGGCATGCTGAGGTGACCATCAGGACACACAGATGAAAGACCAGGACAAGCCTGGCCAGCCATGTTTCTGAAGTCAGGGGCCTCCTGTTCAAGGGGCTCTGTCTGGTGGGCGTGACTTCCTACAGGATAAGCCCTCGGGTCTCAGTGGGATGGATGTGTTTAAACTCTTTTCCATCACCTCGGCCTTTCCCTGCTCCACCCCGAACTCTGAAGGCTTTGTCCCCCACCTTGCTGTGCACATACCCCAAAGATGCTGGCTCTGATGGGCTCTTACGCGCCACTGGCTCCCAGGGCGGTGCGGCCCTGCCTCTCCCAGCTGCCTGGGTCAATGAAAGAAAGGCTAAACCACTAAAGGGAAAGACTGTTGCCCTCTGTACCTCCGCTCGGGGACTCACGTTGCAGGTAGGATTGGCTTAAAGGAGGCTACTGGCACCAGGAAGAGGCCTTATAGTACAGTGGAAGAGCCAGGTTCCGCTCCCACGCCTCTGTTCCGACCACATGTGGTACCAGAATTCTGAAGGGCCCCCCCACTCAAGATCCCTGTCCCCTCGGTGTTTAATCAACACTAATCTAGGTGCTGCAGCGAGGGGATTTTTGAAGACGTCATTAAAGGACCTGTTACGGGCTGAATGTTTGTGTCATTCTCCACTCCCTCCCCTCCTCACCCACTCTATATGTGTCGAAGCCCTTCCCTTCAATGTGAAGGCATGAGGAGGCAGGGCCTTGGGGAGTCTTCGGGTTAGATGAGGTCATGAGGATGAAGCCCTTATGATGGGACTGATGCCTTTACGAGAAGAAGAAGAGACACCAGAGCTTCCTCTCTCTCTGCCATGTGAGGACACAGTGAGAAGGTGGCTGGCTGTCTATAAGCCAGGAAACAGGATCTTTCCGGGAACCTTGACTTTGGACTTCCAGCCTCTAGAACTGTGAGAAATCAATGTCTGCACTGGATGCTGGCCAGTCTACAGTATTTTGGTATAGCAGGCGAAGCTGAGTAAGTCAGGGCCCATGTCAGTGGATGTTAAGAAACATAGATTAGCCTGGTTAGCCTGGCCCAATCAGGAGAACCCTCTAAATGCAGAAAGTGTCCTTTGGTCAGCAGCAGAAGAGGAAGTCAGAGAGAACTGAAGAGCAAGGGTGATTCTGTGCTAGGGGATTTGGCATGAGGATCTGGCCTCTTGTTGCAATATTGTGGGGGCCTATGACTGTAGGAAGAAAATGAGGGTGGCTGGCAGGAGATGAGAATGACCCGAATCCTGCCAGCCACCTGAATGAGTTGAGGATGCCACCGGCCAACACGTGCAGTGTGGGACCCTGAGCTGAAGGTCCAGATGAGCATGACAGGCTTCTGGGGACTGTGAGATAATAGATGGATATTGTTTCGTAAGCAGCCAAGTGTATGAAATTAGTTACACAGCGATAGGAGACTACCAAATTCCACTTCGTGGCCTGAAAGGGGCCACTTCACCTTTCCAGGCCTCTCGTGCCTCATCCAGAATATAAGGACAGAAGATGCACAAGGTCGCTCTGAATGAAGGGCTTGTTGGGCTTGTAGGCAGAGCCCTGGACTCTTTCTGGCCAGAAGACCAAAAATCGCTAAGTATGCCACCTTGAACAAGTTACTTCGCTTAGTCTCGGTTTCCTCATCTCTAAAACGGAGCCAAGAGCAGTTATTTCCTTGATAGTTGAGTAGTAGCTGGGCACATGGCCACCCAGCCATAGACTACATTTCCCAGAGCCTCTTGCAGCTTAGTGTGGCCATGTGCCTAAGGCTTCACCAAGGAAACGTGAGTGAGGCACATGGGCTGCCTCCAGGGCCTTATGCATGCCCTCCAGCTCCTGCCCCTTCCAATGTCTGGAAGACTGAAGCCACACGGCTTCAACGTCCTGACAAGGAACACGACCTATGGGATGGTGGAGAAAGAAGACAGAAAGGACCCAGGCCCCTGAATGGCGGGTCATGCCGAATCACCCACTAACATGGCATGCTTGTCTTTGGTGGTGGACGTGGAGAACATTCTGAGATGTCCTAAATTATATTACAGCAGGCCAGAAGGTAGAAGAACAAGAAGGGGTTAATCAGTTAAAAACCACTGACAGCTAACAAGATTGCTCACATTCCTGAGTGTATGTTGGAACATTTAATTAACTTCCAGGTGACTATTTCCGCGATTATCGAAAAGAGACTAGCCAGGCGCCATCGAAGCCCAGAAACCTCCCCTCCTTGTTTACACACGAATTTTCAGGACTGTGCCTACCACAACCAAAGCAAACACTTCTTCTCATGGACTCTGCACAAACCCCGCTCCAGCTTCTCCCACCCCGTTTATCTGTATCCAGTGTAAATTCTTCAAAACAACGTACGCCGTTCTCTCCCAACCTGATGTGTAAAAACGCCCGCCAACTTCAGGATGTTGGACGTGCTGCTTTTTCTACCTGGCGCTGCTGCCGGTGGCTGAAACTCCGTGCCCCAGGGCCTGGTCCCTTTTTCCTTGCTTGCCATGGCCCAATAAACCCTTTCTATTAAAAAGACTTTCAGCCATGGAAGTTAAAATTTCCTTTAATGCAGTTGTGTGAGGGACAAATAAACATCTGTTTCCTCGGTGCCATTGGATATCGGGGCTCTTCGTTACAGCCACCTGGTCTCCACCTTAACCAATATAAGCGCCCTGTGAAGACTTGGAGGTGCCATGTAAGCAGCAGTCCGGGGGGCGCTTTTCGCCCAGGGTTTTGTTTTGTAAAATGGAGCTCTTCTTCAAATGTCAAGTGGTTTGTTAGCGCTTAGAAGCAAACGCAGTCACGAGCCCCATAGTGATGCTACGGGGAACGATGGGACCACACATATGAGGGCGGTCCCATCGGATGATAATGGAGCTGAGAAATTCCCGGGGACCAGTGAGTCACGGCTGACGCACAAGGCGTCGTCCACATGTCTGCTGTGCTGCCCGTCGTACAAAAGCATAGCATATACAATTACATACAGTCCATAACGCTCGGCGGAGGCCATAAACACTGTGCTCCTGGTGCTCGTGTTTGCTACGCTATGCCTTTAATCATTATTTTAGAGTGTGCTCTTCCTACTCATTAAAAAAAGCTTGCTGTAAGGCGCTACGCCACGTTATATGGCAGCAGCCTCATGCACCTTGTGTTTACTGCCTGTCTGGATTGCATCATTTCTCCAGCGCTTGATTTAATCTCGTGTTTTATACATTTAGCGTAGCCTAAGTGTACACCATTTGTAAAGTGGCCTGTAATCGTGGCCAGTCATGTCCCAGGCCTGCATAGTCACTCCCCACTCACTCGCTCAGCCAGAGCAACTTCCGGTCCTGCCAGCTCCATTCATGGTGAGTGCCCTACGCAATGTGCCATTTTTAATCTTTTATCCCGTATTTTTACTTTTCCATGTTTAGATGTGATTAGATACACACATACCATTATGTTACAGTTGCCGCAGTGACGAGGGGGTGGGGGCATGAGTCACTGTGACCACAGAGATGTCTTTAAGCAATAGCTCTTTTATTTTTTCTTGTGGTAAAATATATATATATAACATAGGAAATTGCCATTTTGACTGTTTTTCAGTATACGATTCAGTGGTATTCACAAGATTGTGTAACTATCGCCACTATTTCCAAAAATTTTCATCACTCCCAACAGAAACTCTGTACGCTAAGCCGTAACGCCCATTGCCTCCTCTCCGGCCCCTGCAACCACTGCCCTACTTCTGTCTCTGTGGACTTGCCTATTCTGGACATCTGACTTTGCTGGGACCAGACAACGGGTAGTCTTTTGTGTCTGGCTCAGTTCACTTACCATAATGTCTTCAGCATGAATGGCACTTCATTTCCTGTTATGGCCAACTAACATTCCACTGTACGGATATTTTGCTTCTCCATTCATCTGCTGGTAGACACCTGTGTCGTTGCCACCTTGTGGCTACTGTGCCTAAGCGGTGACTCCTAACAAAGGCTGGGAGAGGAAGTGAAAGGCAATGGGCACCCTCCTTCCCAGAAGCCCTCAGAATCTTCCAGAGGATGTAAAATTTCTTTTGCATTATACAAAGGGGCCCAGGGCTAAACCAGGTTGACAATGCTGGCTTTAAAGCAAATGAGGTTAAAAGAAAGCTTTCAGTAAGAAGAATTACATGTCAATTACGCAGGAACCATTGTTATATATCACCTAATATATTCGATAGGAACATGTGGCCGAAATTCTGAGTGTGCAGCATCTAGTCTCTGTGTTGTTTATCATCGGTTTCTCTGTAGAACTCACTCTCGGTGACGACAGGGACCCGGTCTGCACGGTGCACGGTGTCTGTCACACAGCAGGCCTTTGGCCAATGTTTGTGAGATGAAGGATGGACACAAGGAGCAGCCAGACGACAGCCACCTGGGCCCCTCTGCGGGCAGCACAGTGGGCCCCAGCTGCCCCTCTAAGGCAGGCCTCTTACCCAGAGGGCAACCAGGTGTATCTATCTGTTCTCGCCAGCTTCCCACAGGAATCTAGCAGTTTCTTTCCTTATGACGGTGAGCAACAAGTCCTGGAGTTCTTTTTGGCAGCACCTGTGACTGTCAACAATAGTCTCGCAGACACCTGCCTGTCACGTTGCAGGTTCCTCACAGTGTCACCCACGCTCATCACTGCGTGCGCGTGCAGGCCTCGTTACGCCGGATGCTGCTGGAACTATTTCACGTGTTGGTAAGTTGCACACGGACTACTCTATAACAAACTGGGTTTCACCCGCTATTTCGGTAATTATAGTAGACCGTAATTGTTCCGCTTTGTCAAGTCCCCTTTATCCTTGGGGTCCACAGGCATCGCCAGCCTGGCGGAGGGGTCCGTGGCATAACCGAGGTTAAGAACCTGCTCCCAGGGCTTGCCTTGCTTGCCCCTCTACACACTGTCCTGATCTCAGATGCACACCCTGACTCCCTGGAGATCACGACCCGCGTGTGCACAGTGCCACCTGCTCACCACCAGGAGGCGCTGCTCCCCTCAGGTCAGAGAAAGCTGGGGGCCAGCTGAGGGCTTCCTACCCCCACTTCCTCCTGGCATCAGAACCTTCTGGGAGCTTTCTCCTCTTCTCTCTCTCTTTCCTTTCAAACTTTGTTACAGGAAAAAAAAAAAAAAAAAGCACATGAGCCTCCAGGTAGCCATCGGCCAGCGTCAATGATGATGGCACACGACCGATCACGTTTTATCTGCGCCCTGCCTGGGGAACCTTCTAAGCGCTCCGATGCCTGGGCGCCACCCCAGACCGGGGGGTCGGAGTCTTGCGGCTCGCAAAGCTCCCAGACATTTGGGAACCGCCGTGATGAACCTGGCACACGTCGGGTGACCGAGTACTAGTCTCCGGACATCACTCCCGGCTCTCAAGACCCTGACCTCTGACTCCTGCCTGCCCGAAGGTCTTTCCCCGTCGCTGAGCCAAACCGGCCTGTTCACTCACTTCCTCTTGCTCAGGCCGGCGGGACTTGGGGAGCAGCCGGCTCCAGCCCTCGGTACAGTCATGCTTCCTGTGTCTCTCCGAAAGCCGGCGTGAAGCAGCCATGCCTCCCGCCCTTGAGCAACCACCCACCCACAGCCACATGCAGCGTGGCCGAGTTTCACGGGGCCTCTTCCTCCACCGGGCAGCAAACCTGGAGTAGGCCATTTCTCGGCTTCTCAGACTGGGAAGATGTTGTCAAGCTAGTAACACTTGAAGTGTCCAGAAACCTCCCTGTGATGGGCTGAATTGTGCCCCCCCCCAAAAAAAAATAGAAAAATTCATATGTTGACATCCTGACCCCCAGTACCTCAAAAGGTAACTGTATTTGGAGACAGGGTCTTTCAGAAGTAATTAAGTTAAAACGAGGTCACTAGGCTGGGCCCTACTCTAACCTGACTGAGGTCCTTGTAGAAGGGGGAAACTTGGACACAGAGAAGTAGAGAGACGACTAAGTGAGGACACAAGGTGAAGGTGGCTGCCCACACGCCAAGGAGAGAGCCTCGGAAGGCCCTCGACCTCAGACTTTGGCCTCGAGCACCTTGAGTTTGTGCGGTCTGCCCCCCAATGCACACAGCGCACAACGCCAGCAGAACCCCTTCCTGAGTTCCGACGAACCACAATCTCCGACGACCGCCAGAGGCAGCCCCGCACGGAGGAGCCGGTTCTCCGCGTGGGTTCCCCGGCAGCCCTGGGCTCAGCTGGAGGGACCAGTCTGGCTCCACTCACCCCGACCTTCTGGGTTAGTTGATTGCCATCTTTCACAGGAGGCGACACGCCCTCATCCCATACCGGTCATCAGTTTTGCTGTGGGACAGCGGAGACTGGTGACCTGCAGCCGAAGGCCTATCTACGGGAGGCTGTTAGGCAGAAGCAGCTGCACGATTCACGGGGCCCCGGGTGCAAAATGAAAATGTTGATCAAAAACCATCACAAATTCCAGCTGGGCAACTGCCCCAGCACAAGCTCTGCTGGGCACAGAATCCCGCTAAGCACCGAAGGGGCTGCACGCGCCATGCAGCCGGCCCTGCTGTGAGGGAGCAGCAGGGGAGGGGCGACATGGCCAGGGTCCAGGCACGGTCACTTGGCCAGAAGCCACAGACTTATAACGGGGCCTCGAATCGGTCACCTGTCCCCTTCGAGCGGAGTCTCGTGGAAGCTTCCAGACCATGACATGGGGGAGTGGGTTTCTATGCTGTCCCCGCATTGCAAACAGTTGCATCTCTTCCTTCTCATCTGGATTTTATGTTTCAGGAGTGACTCTTGATAAGAAAAAGACAACTCTGCGAAGTTACTCGTTTTAGAGACAGGATGATCCGTGATGTCTGTGTGTATGAAAATCAGACGAAGACATGATGTTTTGCTGTGGAATTGGTACCATAGGCAGGATCCTGGGGGCAGGGGGTGTGGTTCCAGCCCGAACAACCGCCACAGAAACACCTCAGCTGCAGAGTGCTTCTCGGCTTAAGAGAAAAGGGGCTGCAGAGAGCCCATCTTCCTCCCCCTCCATGGGAGGCGTTTGTGAGGTTCGAGCAGATGGACGCTGGTGAACTCAACCGAAAGGACATCTGTGGGAAAATAAGGCAGCTGCTGGGATGGCGGGACACTAAGGCAGGGACGGGAACCATGAGCAGGCGGGACCCAGGTGGCCAGAGCGACAGGATCCCAATCTGAAGGCACGCAGTGGGACCAATGAACTTCAAGCAAGCTTCACGAACTGCGCCTCAAGTCACTGTGAGTCACACTGGCCAGAGGAGGGCAGCGCCTTGTTGGAAGCCCTCATACAGCATCTGGTGGGGTGCGTGCGTCCCCCAAGGACCAGGCAGGTGCTGCTAGGAGGGGATGCTGGGCAGCTAAGACACCCACCCCATGCCCACTAGTCCTTGGGCACTGTGGTAGCAATGCACAAATGCCTGCAGGGCACAGACCAGGTGCTGAATCAGTACTTCTGTTCTGACTGCATTCTTTACCAATTTTAACTGCTGGTCCTGAGAGGCCCAGAAGAGTGTCAAAGGCCATTTCCTTTTTTTTTCCCCCTTAAACACATAACAGCTACGATTTGATTATTTTGTACATTTGCAAACACAAGCTTTGAAAACAGAAAAGTAAGAATTGGGGTTTAAATTTTTCGGGGAATCACAATCGAATTGCCTCAGTTCTCATCTGTGCCTCGGTTTCTGATCTGGAAAATGGGACTGTTATTACAATGAGCTCTCCCTCATGTAAGATTTGGAGAAGGGGGAATTCAGAGTTCTGTAGGGTTCCCTCTGCCATCCAGCTGAACACGGGGGCAAAATGATCCAGAGCCCGTTTGTCAAGAGACCTTAATTACTGACCCGCCTCAGAGGCATGGTGTGATGCTCCATCTAAAGAAAGTGCATTTTTTAAGGGCACTGGGTGCCTAGATGTGTTCAAATATAAAGACACACACACACGTGTTTTTAATAACCTTTTTATTTTGGAATGATTTCCGTTTCTTTTAATGTTAACACCTTACATAGCCAAGACACATTTGTCAAAACTAACGAAGTAACGTTGACACATTACTTTTAACTAAACTAAAGACCTTTTTTGGGTTTTACCAGTTTTCCCACTCATGTCTTTTTTCTGTCCCAGGATCCAATCCTGCGTACCACACAGCATTTAGTCAAACATAAATAAATACGTTTTAACTTTTTACTTTGAAATATAGATTTACAGGAAATTGCAAAAAAAAAAAAAAAGGGAAAGAAAAAGAAAGAAGTAGAGAGAGAGCCCGTGCACCTTGCACTCAGTTTCCCCCAGTGCTAACATCTTGTGTAACTACAGAATCATACCGAAACCGGAAACCAACAGTATAATCTGCAGAGCTTGTTAAATATACATGCAAATATATATATATATATACACACACACACACATATATATCTATATATACATAAATATATCTATATATACATATATCTATCTATCTATATATATATATATATATATATTTTTTAGGCGAGGCAACCTCGGTTGACTTCACAGATTGCAAGGACCTTGTCAGCTTACAATCTCTTATTTTTATTTTTTACGCCTACAGCACCTGGTCTTCCTAGGTGGTCTCCCTTCCACGTACTAACCAGGCCCGACCCTGCTTAGCTTCCGAGATCAGATGGGATCGAGCTAGTTCAGGATGGCATGGCCGCAGACCATGCATATAAATTTTAATCAAATATTTTAAAACCCCACTTGGCCTCTCAGTCAAGAAGATTTCTATCCCTCAGAACATAAAATTTGCATCTCCATCTGCCTTCAAACTCAAATCCAACCCTGAAGTTCTTGATCCTTCTCTCCAACCCATCAGCTATTGACTAACACCCCTTAAAAGCAGAACTGCACTCTGCCACGGGTCTGGATAGCCTCAAAGTACTGGACCTTGAACTTCCCAAATTCATAGCCGTGTGTGTGTGTGTGTGTGTGTGTGTGTGTGTGTGTGTGTGTGTGTGAGAGAGGGGGGGGGAGGAGCCCCACTTTGTCTCACTCCCATGGACCCAACACTGCTTTTCCTGTCTCCTAGGAGTTCTAGAAAGATAAAGAGCTACATATGTATCCAAGTACATTTCTTCTACTCCTGTCAGATCTAAAGATGACAGAATGTATCCTATATATCTGCTCTAACGATGACAGAAGTAAATCAAATTGCCACAAAGACATCGGTTTCATCAAAGACCAGAACTGAAGCAGACTGCTGTTCCTGTCGTTTTTTATCCAGGATGGTCTACAGGTGAACTCTACCTGAGACGGGCCATTTTCGTTGTTTCTATGGCATCATGCGAAGCAAAGAGAGATAGGAAAAGAGATTACTTGCCATTGATTTTACCTGAACTCAAAGTAATAGTTCATTTAGATCATAATCCTAGAGTGTGGTCCCTTTAATTTAAAATTTAAAATTGCAGGACCCTGAATCAACTGGTGGTTGGGAGCAGACATTCCGCTGTCTGAAACTGGGAAAAATGTAAAGACTTCGGCTCAGAAGTCATCCCAAAAGCTGCCTGGGTCAAAGCTCCCGTGAGGGATGGGGAGGGTTGGTCAGCTGCCACCGGCATTCCAGGCATGCCTCGGCCACACTTCGGCCCACACCCAGCTCCAGGCCTGGGCGTGGTCACCCCAATGTGCATTGCTAAGGGACCCTCTCTGCCCTGGGGCTTTGAGAAACAGAACAATTCCCACAGGCATCCCATTTGCACTAGAGGGCCTGCCAGCCCGTTTTGCTCCCCAGCATCGACTGCCTTAGCCTGGAGGAGGGCCTCTCAGATGAGTGTGCCCAGGCCAAGGTCAGACTCTGAATCCCCGAAAACTGCTCCCAGGGCCCTTCTGACTTTCACGCGTGGTTGAGATGGAAACAGGCTCCTGTCCCCTCTGTAGCTGGGATGCACTGAGATGGAAAAGACAGAGCAAAGGATGGGGTCCGGCAGGTAGGCGGGAACACAGGAGGTGCCCTGGTCAGTGGCGGGATGGGGGGCAGCGGGGGCATGTCGAGGCTGGGGGTCGGGGGGAGGTCACAGCAGGTGCTGTCCTTGGCTTTCATCAAGGTATTGGAGGCCCCATCACCTCACCAACCCTGGAGGCTTGATGTAGTCAGCAGGGCAGAGGAGGAAGCCAGAGCACTAAACTTTGGCTCACCTCTTGGATTCAGATGAATTTCCGTAAGCACTACAGGACCACGGGGACCAAGAACCGGAGTGCACACGGCTCAGGGCCAGCGGCACGGGGTCCCAGCAGGACAAAGGCGAGGACTAAGGCAGGCTCAGGGAGCTGTGCCCAAGCTCAGGGCCCACTAATGGGTGTGCCTGGCGGTCCGAGACCTGGAGAAGCCCCCACTGTGCCTTCGTTTTCCATCCTCTGGTTGTCATGGCAATCCAGCTGGCCTCACAGTTCACCTGCCGAAGCTGGCATCTGCAGGTGGAGCTGGTGGGACGCAGACAACTGACCTCTTCTCGTCCGCGCTCCCTGGGAGGAACCATCCTCATCCTTGGAGGAGCCACAACCACCACCATCTTCTGGTTCCCGGCACCTCCGGGCTGGGCTTCAGCTGAAAGGAAGGAAACACTCTCCCCAAGGCAGACACACCGCCCAGCGCCCAGGCGAGCGCATCCTTCACACGTAATGACTGCGTGTGGAATTCATCTCAAGGGAGAAGGAGAATGGATGTGAGTTGGCTTTCAAGGCACTCTGCAAAGCAGGTCCACCGGGCAGTGACGGCACCTGGGCCCACGTCCCGGGGCATGAGCCAGAGGCTGGAGGACCCACTCTCCGCCCAGACCGCTCTGCGTGGGTTCAATCCCTGTCCCCCCCCCCTCAAGCGCGCCCTTAGCTGCCTTCGTCGCCCTGCTTTCCTCTCTGCGAGACGGGAATTACCGACTCTTGCTCACGAGAGAACACGTACAACAGGGCTTCTCACGTTGTCACTGCTCCATGAGCACGGGCTACTGTCACCTCTCCGTGCGCGCCCCGCCCCGCCGGAGGCCGCCCAGGCTGCCTTTTTCCTCCGACACCCGTGGGCGGTGCTCCAGCGCCCCACGCTTGCTCCCCCAGCAGCTCCGCCAGCCAACACGGCAGAGCTTCGGCATCCGGGGCCTTGCGCCGGCTCCTCCCCTCGGGCCCCACAACGTGCAGCACTTCTAGGGCAGTATACTTGCTGATTGCTTCCTTCACTATTGCTCACAACAACCAGCTAAGACACTGCCAAAGAAACACTCACAGCTGGCCCTGGCGGAGTCTCGGGGGGGGGGGGCAGGCCTCCCTGGGACCTGTGGGTAAGAAGGAAATCTGGGGGGGAAGAGAGGACGGAGGAGAGAACTGAGGCCAGCAGCAGGTCCCCACAGGGCTGGCCCACCCTGGGCTGACAAGGAGGAGAAAGCGAGTCAGCACTTCCCTGGAAGAGAAAACGTTAGAAGGTGACAGTCATTTAAACGGCCACGTGGGCACGTGGAAGGAAGCAGTAAGGAGCACCGACTGCTCCCCCATCCCGGGCACCCTCAGAGCGTGCATCCGTCAGAAGTCCTGCGGAGAAACAGAACCGGAAGGAGACAGAGTTAACTCAACGACACGGCTCGTGACGGGGGCTGCGAGGTCAGCCGGGCAGGCTGGAGACTCAGGCAGGAGCTGACGCCGCGGTCCACAGGTGGCAACCCTTCCCCAGGGAGACCCCAGCTTTGCCCTAAAGGCCTGCAACTGATTGGACGAGGCCACCCACATGATGGAGAATCATCTTTACCTGAGGTGCAATATCTGCAAACCGCCTTCACCGTGGCACCCAGATTTGTGTCTGGCTCAACACTGGGCACCTCAGCCTGGCCAAGTGGACACCGCAGACTGACCCCCACAGAGGCTGCTTATGGATCTGGAGACCGACTGCTTCGGATGCTGCCCGCTGAGGGAAATTCCCTCTCCCAGGCAGGCGTGGGGACATGCAGGGGTGTTTTCGGGAGTGTCGGTGTGGTCTCTGCCTCAGCACGGGAGGTCCCAGAACCTGAGTTCCAGGCAGCGCGGTGCGGATGCGAGCGGCTCGTGAGGCCTTCCGTCACTCAGCAGGGCGCAGGACACAGGCTCGTCCTGTCTTGGCTACGAAATGTCCAGTGGGAACTGATGGGAGTTCACGCTTACCTTTGACCTCTGCCCCCAAAAGGTGACCCTGCGATGCTCTGCCTCAAAGCTGAGCCCGGCTGGACTCGGATTATTATTTTTTAGTGTGGGGCAAAATGTCTCTAATAGGTCCAATTTGATCCCTAATGTAAACTCCTTTATCAAGCCCCAGAATGCTGGTTCTCAGCCTCGCTGTGCTAGAATCACCCGGCAGCTTAGAAAATGCAGTTCCACGCCAGGGCCTCTGACCCCGCAGGTCCACAGTGGGGCTTCCGCGGGCGCTTTCTGCAGTGGCCACGTCCTCAAGCGCAGGGACAAGCAGAAAGGGGCCCGACGACCCGAGGCCCGGGCCGGCCCAGGTGGAGAACCCGTGAACAGCGAACACCGAGGCCGGCGTCCCCGGCAGAGACAGGCACGCGGGAACGAGGCGGCAGTGACCTGCGCTCACGGCTGCGTCCCCCGCCGTGGCGCCGCTGCTGCACACGGCAGAAGGGTCTGTGCATTCCCCAGGGACGGGGCGCGTCCTGCACCCCCGCTGAGGTCCCGCGCAAGCACTAACAGGGTGTGGGAAGGACGAAGTCCAGGGACATGGCAGGTCCTCGATCCAGCCCACCCTCTGGCTCAGAGACAGTTCCGAAGGAAAAGACGGCTCAGAAGCAAGACCGGATGCACCTTCTGCTGCCCAGCAGAACCCTTTTTCTGAATCGAGGCAGTAACACGGTGACTGCATGTGAAAGCTGTTCCCCAGGCACCAGGATGGATCACCCAGGCCCAGAGACAACACTCTCTGCAGCCAGAGAGGCGAGGCCCCGACCTTACGCAAAGACAAATGATCACTCAGCACATAACATCTGACCACATTCCCCGAAATGCGAAACGGCAAGTCAGGCTGCCCTGGGAAGTCCCACCTGCGTCAGAGTGGGGGGGTCTCGCTCCAGAACGTCTGCTCGTTTCTGCGAGGTGAGCGACTGCTGTGGGCACGCGGGGGCGTGAGGGCCCGGAGCTGGGATCAGAGCGCCCCACTTCTCACAGGGCCCGTGAGCCCCAGGCCCGCGGTGTCCTGCTGCGGAGCTGACGCTGCTGGTCCTGGGAGCCGGGGACGTGAGAGGAGCAGAAGTCATTGTGGTGAGTCTAAAGTTCCTATGCTTAAGTTTTACACACTAAAGAAAAAGCGGCTTCGGGTAACGAGGCTCTTAGACGCTGTGATTCTTGGGAAGGCAGGGGCCCCCTCCAGCTGGGAGACGTGCAGGGCGCTCGGGAAGCCCCACGTCCCGCCTTCGGAAAGCACGAATGTTCCCTGCGTGCACCACCGCCTACCGACTGAACACCTACGATGTGCCGACACCAAGCTGGGTGCTGAGGACCCAACGGGGAGGACGCGGACGTCCTGGGCCTTGGGGGATCCAGAGAGAGAGAGAGATGGGCAGGAACTCACGGACATGCGAAATCATGGCTGTGAGCAGCACTGACCCACGAGACGAAGCGGCTCTGAAGTGCCCGGCCCGATGGAAGGAGCCCGGCAGCTGCCGAGAGCCAGTCCCGGTTTGGCATCGCAGACGCCCCGCCAGGCGTCGCAGCGGCCCGGGGGTGCCGAACGCTGGCCGTAGAAGTCCTCTCGCATTTCGCCATGACGGTCGAAAGCTGGAAGGACTTGCTCTGCCCTCGCCTCGATCTCATCCGGAAAACCTGGCCCCAGGGTGGTGACGGTGGCTCAGAGGAGCTTCTGAGACCCGTCCAGATCTGTAGGTAACTCCGTCCGCGTTGGCACCAGGACAGGCAGAAACCTGCCTTCAGAATGGGGGTCCCAGGGATGGGGCCCAAAAAGACTGGGGTGTTTTCAGCCTCAAAAATTACATCCGGTCCATGTCTGCTGACATCAGCGTCCCCTGAGCAGCGGCCACCTCTCGCATACCCCGCACGTTTCAGGAGCCACCTGTGCCACTCTGAAGAAAAGAAAACACTCCAGCAAGTTCTTGGTAGGTGAGGTTGGTGCATGCCTGTCTCTCTGCTGATCCCACAGTGTCCCTGGGCAAATGGCAGGCACGCTTGCTGGCTCTTGGGCGCTGCTAGCCAGAGCCTGTTGCTCGGGCCTTTGCGGAGTTGGAAAACTTGTTCATCTAACGCTTCTTAACATTTAGAGCTCTTATGCTTTCCTTTTCTAATTCTTAGGGATGGCACCTTGAGCAGCCAACTCTGGGAGGCAGCAGGCTCATTAAGAGGGAGAAAACCCACCCGCCTGGGTGCTTAAGAAAGCCTCTCAGGGCTCAGAGGCAACACCGTGACCGTCTGAAACGGCCCTTGCATTAAGAGGGGTGTGTGTGTGTGTGTGTGTGTACACACACACAAAGAACAGACAACATGAGAATAGGAAAATAAAAAAATAAAAAGAATTTAAAAATTAAAAAAAGAATTATTTTAAGAGAGAGTTATTGTATCACCCATAAATCAGTTATAAATATGAATAAGTTTCCATTTTCTGGTGCAGCAGATGCCGTTGGCTGCCTGCCCCCAATCCATGCACCTCTCCTCCGTTCACAGGCCCCAAAGTGGTTCAGGTAGAGCACCCCCTCTCCGCGGTCACAGGCCTCATGGATTCTACTTCGGTAACCCCGTCCCTTCCAGCGATTGGCTGGGGCTGGCCGCGGGGCACGAGTCTGGCCAATGAGATGTGTGGGAAAGTCAGCAGGGCCTTGGGAAAGGCTCCCTCGCTCACGGTGAGAGACCCAGGAAGAGCTGGGTGGGGGGCTCGCAGCGACGAAGCCAGCAGGCAGAGGATGCAGAGCAGGAACGTGGAGAGGAGGTGACGCCTCGACGTGGCCGAGCCGCTGGACGTAAACTGTCACAGCGTTTATGCTCTGATTACTCCAGTCGTTTTGAGTGGAGTTGCCCCCTACTTGTAGAGAAAAGAATCCTAACTGATATATCGTGTAATCTAAGCAATTTGGGCACCACCAATTACCTTGACATTTTCTTTAAAAAGCAAACCATGTAACAGAAAACAAGGTCTCTGTCACAGCAGAAACAGCTCCCCTGTCCTCTCCCTGCAACGCGCACCATGCGAGGGGACTTTCAGGCCGCGGTGGCACCTGCCGGCAGCCTTTCGCTTCCGGGTCACATCTGGGTGATGGCAGCAGACAGGAGAGAGCACAGGCTGCCGACAGCCGGACGGTAAATACGCTTTCGACAAGGTCAAAGAGGCCAGGACCAGGCCTCGTTGCGGGGGAAGGGGTCCCGGGTTGGTTCTTCGGCCTGGGCCCCGTCCCTTCCCCTTCTCAGGCCGGAAATGCCCGGACGACGGGTCAGGGAATATTCGCTGGCGAAGTATCGGGAGTGGAGACCCTGGAGCCTGGGCTTTCGCAAGTCGGGTCTTCTTAACAGGAAAGGCGATTTCAGAACCTCAAACAGTTTCACCACGAAACCCAGCCCAAGGGGCTGGAACGTCGATTTGCGTTTTGGAAGAAGCCCGGCAACCCCATGTTTCTCTGAGGAGGGACCAAGGGTGCTGCCGGGACAAAGCCACCCCCACCCCGCCCCTCCTCAGGGAGAAGGCAAACAGCTCCCCGGCCATGGCAAAGCCTTTCCTGGGGGCCACGTTCAGTCACCAAAAAAAAAATCTCACTCTTTCTGGGCCTCGCCTTCCCAATTAGCCATGAGGCATCTAGGCCCTGTAAGAAACCTTCTTTTCAGAACCAAAGACCAGACAACCAGAAAGGCTTCTCTACTGTCAAGGCCAAGTTTCCTACACAAAACACCACACCTTCTCCAGAAAAACTCATGATTTCCCGAAGGCCTGCTTCTCCAGTTCTAAGTGCCGTGCCCCGAAATCCATGGCCAAAGAAACCGGCAAAAAAAAAAGAGAAAAGGTGAGTTACCTGCTCCGTGGGGTGAGGGAGGGCAAGGCGTGGACCCCAGCCGTGGTCCCGCGGCTGGCTCCACCTGTCCGACCTGTCGGCCTTGCTGCCGCCTCCGGGCCTGGCATGGCTGCGGGGACAGGGCTCGCTGCCAGGCCCACTCACCTGTGGACAGGTGCCAGCTCACAGGTCCCTTCCCCTCTCTTCCCACCCCGTGACCGGCCCGCCCTTCCCAGCCCCAGCTAACCAGACCCTGGAACTTCGCTCCTGGGTCATGTGGACGCTACACTTACAGCTGGTGGAGAGAAAGAACGAAAGGGAGGAGGCAGGGGGAGGGGGAGGGAAAACCCGGCGCCAGTACCGCCGACGGGCCCCTCGGTGATGGTCAGGGGGTGTGGCCAGGGAGGACCAGGAGCCGAGGCGAGGCCGGCAGGGTGACATCCAGGTCCCATCCAGGGCTGCTCTCTCCCTGGGTGGCTATCTGGGAGGCAGCTTGGCTCCAGCAGTCAGCAGACTGGTACTGCGGACGCTGGGATCCGGAAGGCTCAGAGCCCGGCCAGGAGCCGGCGCAGGTAAAAGCAGGGAGAACAGACGCAGGGAGCAAAGGGGAGTCCCCAGGGCCCCCAAAACTGCTCTGAGCACAGAGACCCCCCCCATCCTCTTGTCCTCGGTCCTTCAATAAGATCGTCAAGTGCCTGGGGTCCTGACTGTCGCGTGAGCAGAGGTCCTGTCGGGATGCTAACGGGCACAGCTCGCGGGGCTGGTGGCACTGGGCCCGGCAGCATCGCCGCCTTCTCTTGCCAGCCAGGACCCAGAGTCCTCAGCAGCCACATCCAGCTCGTCTTCCCTTTTCGCTCTCCAGCCCCGATGCCCGTCGGGCAGTCGGTTGTGAGCCTGGGAGCTCGTAGCCGTCTGAGTGCGAGGTCACTGACGGGCCTGGCGGGTGGGCTGGGCCCTCTGTGCAGGCTCAATCCTCTGCTTCAGAGGTGGCCCATGAAGCGGAGCCACTGGGAGCCACTGCAGAACAGAAAGAGTGACACTAGAGGGAGCCATGGGCACCCCGAGATCTTTTGATAACGGGGGTTTCTGTGTGCAAAGCAGATGCTGAGACCTGCGCGCCCTACGAGAAAACCAGAGCCCGCTTCCCGCTTCCCGAAGGAGACAGGGAAGCGGGACGGGGGTTCAGACCACCCCACCCTCTTTCTCCGGTTACAGCCTCGCTCACCACAGTGCTCACCTAGGCGGCTGGAAGAAGGCTGCCTGGGACTGGACGGGCGGGACGGGCGTGGCCTCAGATCTCAGGGTTGGGTCAGTCGCTTTGTGAAGCCCCATCTCCAAGCCCACGGCTCTCTCTGTGACCCCGGAGGGGCCGGCCAACAGCCTGGGTATCGCTCAGGGAACCCGAAGCACAGGCAAGACCCGACCTCACCTCACGACCCGACCTCGGGAGGGTCCACCCTGGGCCCTGACTCCTCCTCCGGCTCCCAAACAGCCAGTCCGCTGCCCTCCCCCTCCCCCCCCCCCCAGTCCCAGGTCAGAGGCCTGAAGAAAACCCCCAAGCCCTGGCCGACTCCAGCCGGCCCTGGCCCTTAGATCACCAGCTGGTCGCCAGGCTAAGACTGAACCTAAGGGGAGAAAAACGCTGGGCACTTCCAGAAACTGAACTGCAAAGGCCTCACGACAGTCGGCAGGCAGCAGGGGCCCTTTAAATTACTGAGGGATGAATTCACCAGATGGAGCCAGAAGAGAAGTCGAGGGCTTCTGCCTCCGATTTAGTAGGCAAGAACTTTTTGAATTTACGTACGAAGTCCCATGATAAGTCATTTGGGATCCCCCGAAGTGGGGAGGCTGCTTGTGGTCAGAGCTGGGTGAGTCAAACAAACAAATGAGCCGATGAGGTCAGCTTGCTGGAGACAGAACAAAGGAAACCACCCAGGCGAGAGGTGGCTGGCGATGTGGAAGCGGTGGCCCCTGGAAGCCCACTTCTGAGCCCCGAATCCAGTGCTTCTCAGTAAAGGGCGATCTTGTCCCTCAGGGGACACGCGGCAATGTCCGGAGACATTTTTGGTTGTCACGGCTGGGGCTGGGGGGTGGGGTGCTACTGGCACCCAGTGGGTAGAGGCCAGGGGTGCTGCCGAACATCTCAGAGTGCACAGGTCAGCCCCCTGCCATGGATGACTACCCCGCCCCAATGTCAACGCTGCCACTGAGGAACGGTCATAATACAATGAAAAAATATTTTCTGTTCTTTAAAAGTCCTGGGCTAATGGTCACCTTTAGTCACTGGACATGTCCCTCAGTCCAGAGGGACACTGGTGGGGACACCTCTTACCTGTGGTGAGGCGAGGTGAGAATGGGGTCAGTAGCTTTGGAGGGGCCTCTGGGACCAGACCCCCGCCGCTTGGGGGAGCTGCCCGGGGTTCAAGTCCTCAGAACTTAGCCCCCGCTGTCAGCTTTGAAGACAGTGATGACGCTCTCACCCTCACGGCAGACACCTCACCTGCAGCAGGTGCTTCCAGGCGGCAGTGACCTTTCACATACTTTGTCTCGCCTGAATAAATAAAAGCCGCGCCCATAAAAGCGGTCTTTCTGCGTTCCTGACCTGCCTGACCAGTGGAATATACAGAGGTGTCACGTCCAAGTGCGTGGGGTGGCGGGGGTGGGGAGGGGTGATGGGGAAGGGAGAGCACGTGTCCGCCTTCACGTCACACACAGGCGAGGAAGCTGAGAGATGACCCAGCCCCCAGCCAGACTCCCCCCCCACCCCCCACCCCCCCCGTCCCCAACACCCTGACTGCCAGACACACGCTGAGCGCTGAGCGTAGGGACACCTGAGTAACAGGCCTCCCGGCGCCCGAGGCTCTGGAAACCTAAGAGCACGTCCCACTCCTGAGCTCTCCCTGGCCTGCCACGAGGCTCAGCAAACAGTCCACAGAAACCAGGGCGGGCCGGGTGGAGGGGAAGGAAACACGTCCGGGGCCCGCAGTGGCCATGCCACCGCTGCGGGGCTGCCGGGGACGCAGGCGGGGGACGGGCCCGCCTGTCAGCTTCATCCACCTCTGGGTTGTTCGAGTGTTGTTACTAATTTTACAATTTTAAAAGGACGTTTTAAAAAAAAGCAGGAATGAGGGCAGACTATGTCGTGCCATGCCCACTGCCTGGGAACACAGCTCACCTGCCCAGGAAACTCACTGTGCAGTCTGGCACAGATCAGGGTTCCCAGACCCCAACAACTGCCCCGGCGAGACTCTGCAGAGGCCAGAGGGAAAGGGTGCAGGTGACGGGACAGAGAGCCCCCTCTCCAGCTAACCCTGGGAAACGAAAGAGACCAGCACCAGGCCAGGCGCCCATGTAGGAGAGAGGCTGCGGGCCCGACACCCCCATGTCTCCTGTCCACAGCCCCGAGCAGGTGAGGGTCCCCTCAGACCGTGACAAGGTGAACCCGAAGTTCACGATAAGGAAGAAAGTCATGCGTGGCTAAAATGCACCTCACCACTCCCGCCCAGCCTGCAATGAGAACGAGGCACAGCCTCCCAGAGCTGCCATGCCGGCCACCGCTGCACCCCACTTCCCAACCCTCAGAACCCCCGATCCGGTTTGCCAAGCCTGGTGCTTGGCGCTGTCGCTGCTACTAAAAACTTACTTCTCTCCCCGATGAGCGCTCCAGGCTCCCCTCCGCTGGCTCTGCTCCCTACGGCCTCCTGAAACACTCACACGAAAGTGTCCCCAAGACCTTCCGCCTCCCCATATTCCCCTGTCCTACCAGAGGAGCCTAGACACCCAGAGACAGGGCTGCAGCTGGCTGGACAGGGGCTGACCTGGAACCGAGCTGGGACACCTCACGTGCTCTGACATCGTCAAGGCATCTGCTGTCATTAACGTCAACTGCGAGAGCAGAAATGCAACGTTTGGCCATAACAATGTTACATTGTAACAATACAGTATGTATTGTAAACCGCTGTGAAGAAAAAACGGATAAGCTGGTAAAATGACAATCACCTCTGTGCAGCAGCGGGGCTGCCCCACGCAACAGGGAAGTGGCTGCCGGCAGCCCAGCCTGGGGGCCTGGCATCCAAGAAGGCTGCCAGCTCTGGGGGTGGCGAACCGGTGATCTGGGACACAGGATGGAAGAGAGTGAAAGAGGCACAGAAGCCAAGCAGACCCAGCACAGGAGCTGGCACTGGGCAGCGCACTGATGGGGGCCCTCCTTCCTGCCCTCCCAAGGGAAGGGCCCGAGGAAGCACATGGGGACCCACTGCCTGGTTGGTCAGCTCCAGGCTGGCCCGAGAGAAATGACGAAGGAAGAATGTCTGTGGACCCTCAAGTGCTGTCCCTTCTGCTCCTGTCCCCACGTACTTTCCACCTCCACAGTCAAGGATGCGACACCTTTAGACCTTGCCCGACTCTGGTTCACGGAGCAAACCTGCCCTCAGCAGTACGCCAGACACCTGGACACGCACACTGGTCGGCTGAGCGGGAGCCTCGTCCTGTTCAGGGGATTTTTGCATTTGAGGGTCGTGTCGATTTGCTGTCTGGCTTAATTTTCAGCCACAAACCAGCTCGTTGAAAAAGACAGGGTAGGCGTGGCCGTGGGAGATTTTTTCTGGGATCACAGACCAGGGCCTTCTGCCCACTCAGGTGCTGGCTCTCCCTGCTTCTGGGCCTTGGGCATCCTCCAGGCCATAGTCAGACCTCCCTTCCTGGGAGAAAGCACACTACACCCCAGCTGTGGGCTCCCAGTGCCCACCTCGAGCATCGCCCCATCCGTCTGTCACTTGACCCTCACCACACCAGACACAGGGTGAGCTTCCTGTCTGTATTTAGCACCTGGCACAGGAGACAGCACAGGCAGATGTCAATAAAGGTCTGCTGAAGGAGAAGAAATGGATGGAGGCAGAAGGCAGGCAGGCAGGGCCGCAGGCTAGCTCGCATTCAGAGTCGGAACTCCAGGCTCACACCCACCGATAGTCTAGTCACCTGCCTCAGTGGCAGGGGTACCGTCTGTGCGAAAGGACGTACAGCACAGGTGAGGCAGCAGGTGGGAAAGGGTTTTAAAAACTACAAATGTAAGAAGTTATGCTTGTGATTTAGACTGTCTCTGAGCACACTTCGCTTCTAAGTGACCAGTGATTGGGACTTTTCATAAGTTCATTTGTAAGCTGGGTATGTGGAACAGGGCGTACCACACCCCAACATAATCGTAAGGTCCCCGGCTCATGCTCAGAGCAGACCTGAGACACCTGGAAACACCTGCTGGTGGAAGGCAGGGCCACACCTCACTTCACTCCTGGGGGTACCCGGACACGCAGTGAATGAGTGAAAGGATGAATACAGCAGTGCAGCAGCAATAACAAGTGGCCCCACTATGCGCCAGGCACTGTCCTAAAGCCGTTAGCTGCATTACTGAAAAGCGACCCCTCCCCAAAGGCTATCCGCGTCAAACCCCCCAAACCTACGAATGTGACCGTATTTGGAAAAACGTGTCTTTGCAGATATGATTAAAACTCTTGAGATGAGATCGTCCTGAATCATCTGGGTGCATCCCAAATCCAGCGACAAGTGTCCTTCAGGAGAGCTGAGAGACAGAAGAGACAGAGACACAGAGACGGTGATGTGAAGACAGAGGCAGAAACTGGCGTGAGGCAGCCCTGAGCCCAGGGGTGTCGGGGGTGCCAGGGGTGCCAGGGCGGCCACGAGCAGTGGGCAGAGGCCGGAAGGGTGCTCCCCCCAGCCGCCCAGTCTGTGCCGACATGTTACAGCAGCCACAGGAAACCGATAAACTCCTGGAGTCACCAATGTACTCAAACAACTGCAACAAAAAGGGGGCGCGGGTTTGGGGGGACAGCGGTCCTTGAGGAAGGGAGAAGCAAGAATGAGGCCTGTGAGCAGCCTGACTCCCACGGTCCTGTCCTTCCTCAGGACGAACCGTGCCCCCCAATACGGTGTTCTGAGAATATTCTCATATTCTGTTCATCTAGACTCTCCTTGGATAAACACAACACCCCAACTTTATAGGTAGCTGTAATTCAAAGTAAATGACATGACTAATAACGAAAAGCAATAAATCAAAGCAATGCTTTGTTTTCAAATGACACCTCTTCCTTTACTGTGACACTGGGTGGGGCAGGCTTGCCCGTGAGATCACTGATGAATTAACTTGTCCCTGACACACAGTGCTAACCTGACATCGGGCTGGGGGTCTCTGGCCCTATAGTAATTTAGAAGCAGCAACTCAAAAGGCAGGAAGAGGTGTGCTGAAATCAGATTCACTGACAGAACCAAGGCGAGACCAGGAAGGGGCAGGGAACGAGGGAAGGAATGGCGATGCTGTAAGACACCCCCCCACACACACACTGCAAGGCCCTGTGCTTTGAGGCTGGGGCCTTTGGGCCCCTGTTGCACACCATCCGGCATAGCCGCGAACAGCCATGAGCGGGCGGAGTGATCACATGACTCAGCAGGAAAAGGTGAATCGTGTTTGTTCTTTTCAAGCCGCATGCTGTTTCCGTGCGTGCCGGTCCGCTCAGTGAACTCCAGGGTGGTCCCCCCCCACGGGAAGGAAGCTGCCCATGGTGTCCCCAGCGGAGGGTATCCCACCCTCTCATCTCTGTTAACTCTGCCTGATGCGGTAGGGGACGTGGCCACCTCTGTGTCAGCGCCGGGCACAAAACACAGAAGGCGCGTTCCACGCCTGCCCAACACGGGCACGAATGAGTAAAGGAATAGATTTACAACATGGATGAACTTGAGGGTTCTGATACATGTCTGAAGTCCTCCCTGGGCTCTCCCTTCTCTCTCGGCTGGCTCCGCCTCCAGCTTCTGGGGCTCCGTTTCTCTTCCATAAACTGCTAGGACCATTTAACCCTGGCAACGGCCATGACGGTATCAGTGCCCCGGAGGGCAGGTCCTTGCAATCCAGGGGATCAGGAAAAAAAAGTAAGAAATGCTGTGTCCTTAATTTTTTTTTTTAAGGTTTAAACCGTTGACATGACAAGACACTACAACGATACAAGGGCCACAAAGAGAATTAGAAACTGTGGTGGGCAGGCCCTGCCGTGGCCCCGAGGACGGTGGCCTCCCAGTGCGCGCGCCCTCATGCAGTCCCTCCCCTCGAGAGTGGGCGGGGCCTGTCTTGCCCTCACGCCCAGGACACAGCCCAGCAGGGAAGGAGGCCGATGTCACTGGCGCTACAGCAGTTCTCGAAGCGCCTTCGCACCATCCCGGTCCCCGTGTGGCACCTTGCAGACCTCCTCCATCACGGCTGTGGCAGACTGACTCGGAGTCACACTATGCGCCTTCGAGCCCTGGCTCTGCCACGACCACACTTGTGCCCGGCCCTGTGACCCCCTGGGCCTCATCCTCATCTATAAGATGGACAAGGTGGTAGCTTCCTCACAGCGTCGTTACGAGGATGCAATAAGGTAACGGCCCTATCCCACGGCGACCGCTCAGTGAATGTTTGCTATTTACGTGTTATTTATTACCTTCCGTCGGCCGAGCTGGACCGTTGAATCCGTGTGGGCAGCGGCGGTCTGTCTCGCCCCCTGTTCCACAGCCTTGACCCTGACAAGGAGGGAGAAGTATCTGTCAACGGATGACCTGCCTCATGAGATTCCCCTAGCACTCTGTGGGGTAGGCAGCACAGGGATTATTTATTCCGAGATAAGAAAACGGCGTGGAGAGATGTTAAGTTCTTGCCCAGGAAGTGAGGGGTAAAACAAGGACCATCTCGCTCCCAGTGTTCTTTCTATTTCTCCACTACGGCCTTAAATAACAACTTCTACCGAAGTCATTTTGACATATATTTGAGGATAAACATAAGAGTTAGTTAGCCTCCAGTACAGTAATTAGGTGTCAAAGGCGACGACTCCTGGAAATGAGCAGAATTAGTACACAGTCCAAGCTCCTGTTTCTGGAGCATTAGGGAGAAGGTGCGATTCTCTGGGAATGAGAGGCGGGGACGTGTTTGGTTTTTTGTTTTTTTTTTTTAATTCGGTGTGGAATGCTGTGGTTTATGAGTGGCTCTAAGGGAATGAAAGTTTTGAAGTAGTTTGGGGTTAAATGGCTTTCGAGGGGACAGGACAATCCTCGGCGGGCGCCAAAGTGGGGGTTCTGGAGCGCCATCGGTCCCCCACTGCAGGCTCAGTCTGGAATACAACTTTGGGCCTGTCCCACCTCCTCCGCTGCCTTAAGGCTCTGCCCAGATCGGGAGGTGGGCAGTCGGGGCAGAGAGCTGGCTGGGTGGTGCCCAGAAAATCTAAATTCAACACAGCACCCTCCCCCCCCCCCATCCAAGCTGTTCCTCAGAAGGTTATCAAGAATGTTTGCCTGTCTCTCAGGCTGGAGGTGAGGGTTTTGAGTTATCCGCTTGGGTTTGGGCGGATAACTCCGAGAACCACCCCCTGGAGGAGGCGTTGTACTGGTCAGTGGCGGACCACAGGGTCCAGGATTTTAAGCTTGTTTCACCCCGTCACTGGCGGTGGGCTTCAGAACAAAGGGGGTTATAGTGACAGCAGTCATGTCCACTTTCAAGCCCACTTTAATTCATTCTGGTGGGAGATGAATTGACAGCCTCAGAACATGTTTGACGTCAGGGTTAGGAATCAATATGGCTCAAGTCAGCTAACACCCCTCCCCCCATAAGGACACCTCTGCCCTGTCCTCCCCTGCTCCCCCTCCCGCCATGAGGCCTGGAGGAGGGGGAGGGCGGGGTGGGTAGGTTCCATGACTAGATTGGTAGACAGGGGCTCCATGTGTGGGAGCCCTGCCCCCCACCATGCACTGGGGTCAGTCACCAGCTGCCCATGGGGAGAGTGGGGGGCAGGGTGACCCTTTTTTGCATCCACCCAAGGCATTTCACTACATTTACATATCTGCAATATTAGTTAACAACAACGACATAAAAAGACAGCAACAATTTTTAGGAAGTGAAAGACAGGGATATTTGCAATGCAAACATCAAACAAACAAAAAACTCCAGAAGCCTCACTAGATGATACCAGCGAGGGGAAGGTTCTCCTGAGTATTAAACACCTGTGAAAGCCAGGCTTCCTCACCGATGACACCCAGGAGCTGCCGCCGCAGCCTGCTCCACACTTTATGTGCATTTTCTAATTTATTGTATACGCTGACTCTATGAAGTGGGTCCTAACACGAGCCCAGTTTTACAGATGACAACCCAAACCCGGGAAGGTGAGTCACAGCTGCAGAGTCATGCAGCTCGTGACAGAGACGGGTCCTTGACTCGATGCCAAGTGCTCAGTGGACGCTGAGGGCCCCAGTGGGGAACTGAGGTGCCTTTGAATGGAGAAAAAAAGGTCCCTACTCACCGATGGGCCCTGGCAGCTAGCAGCCTATCGCCTACAGCCAGGCCCAAATGGGAGGGGACAGCCCACCGACCTTCGACCTTCGTTCCTAAGGACTCTTCAGTCACTCAAGGTGAGATTTACAGGGGCCCCTGACCGACCACACAGCAGTGGCCCGCATCGCACACCCTAAAAGAAAAAGACGCCACTTCTGTCGGTGCTGGAGTCAGTCCTCTCGTCCTCACAGTGTGACGGGCGCGGGTGTTCCTGCCCGCCCCGTCCTAACACGAGAGATGCTGCGACCCCTGGGTGGAGGCCACAGGTACAAACCCGGCACACACCGCTGGAGGGCCGCGGTGCGACTGGGCCCGCATCGCGCCCCGAGGAGGTGAGTCCCCGGCCGCACTGCCCCACAGAGACCTGAGAACGTACCGCCATGTGCCACCCCGGGGCTGCTTAACTCTCCAGGGTGGCTGGCAGGGGCGGGCCTGGTTTGCTTGGGGTCACCCAATATCTGAGAGGGTGAAGGGCAGGGAATGAACATGAGGCCTCCAGGGCAGCCTCTCTTACTGTCTCCCCACTGCCCCTGCCCTCCGGCCCCTAGCAGGACTTGGCCATCCCCCTCTGCCACTCCCCCTTCACAAAAACCCTCCGCCCAGGCCGACTCCACCTGGAACGGACTGCTCAACAGGCCTCGCGCATTCCAAATTTCGCTGATAATGCCATTCCCTTCGATGCACCTTCCCTTCCTCCCGGCGGCGCCAGATTCCCGCCTGCCCTCCCAGGCTCAGAGCAAATCCCACTTCCCACGAAATGCCCTGCCTCTCCCCAGCACCGGGAGCCCCCGAGATTCAGGACACTTACTATATTGTTACATTCCCCAGTTGGCCATTAGACGCTCAGCACTGCCCAGCAGTCCTACATTTCATGCACGCATGCATCCGCCCATCCATCCGCCCATCCGTCCATCCATCCATCCACCCGACCCATATTTAGCAGGCACCTGCCACGTGCCAGGCGCTGTTCTGTCACGTCCCTTGTCCATTCTCCCTCCCATTCTCCAAGATGACTACTTCCCACCTTCTGCTCCACCACCACCCCTCGGCAATCTCACCAGGTCTGGTGGCATCAGACACCATCTTAGGCACAGGGACCCCCTGCCCTGGCCTCTCTCCTACGCTCCGAGTTCCAACACCCAATACAACTCCACTGGCGAGTCTACCAGGCAATGTGCTATCGCCAGATCGAACTCCAGCTCCCCCGCTGCGGCCTGCTCCTCCCAGCTCTCCCCGCTCCGTACATGATTCACTCATCTGTGCAAGCCACAGGCTTCGCAGGCATCTTTGTCTCGCTCTCTTTTTTTAACCCCCCACCCCCACCCCGCCCCATGTCCATCCAGCAGCAAACTGTTGGCTCAGCCTCCAAAACCTATCGCCTGTGTCCTCTCTGCGCTGCGTTCCAGTCCAAGCCGCTGTGGCTTCTAGCTGGACCGAGGAACAGCCTCCAGAGGGTCCCCTGCCGCCAGCCTCCAGAGGGTCCCCCTGCCGCCAGCCTCCAGAGGTCCCCCTGCCGCCACTCTGAGCTCTGGACCTTCTCCATCGCGCTACCAGAGCGATCATTCGAAAACCTAAGATCACAGAGGTGCAGCTCAAGACCTGCAAAGGCCACTAAACACTGCGTGGAGATTTCCATGCTAAGTCCTCAGGGCCGACAAAGCCCTCCGTGCCCTGGACCCTGCCTGACTCCCCGCTGCCCGGGGGAGCACCAAACCCAGGTCTGCGTTTGCTGGTCTTTCTGCTGAAAGTCCTCCCCTCCCCTTAATGAGATACCCCCCCCCATCAAAATAACCCTCCCTCCCTGGCACGCTTCCCTCTCCTACCCCTTTACAGCACGTCCCACAACCTAACATTGTTTTAAGTACTATTTTGTTCATTTATCACCTATTTTCTCCACCAGAAGACCAGCTTCACAAAACCAAGGCGGTGCCTGTTTGGTTCACCGGTGTAGTCTCAATGATGAAACGATGCCGGTACAGTAAAGAGTCAATAAATATTTGTTGAAAGATTGAATGAATGAGTCCTATCTAGTTATTTTCTTATTAGATATGATCTGATCGCCTCGAACCCGAGGCTGAGCAGCCCATAACCAGAGGCAGCATCCTGTTCATTCTTTCATCTTCTTACCCCTCCTAGTCCAGGGGCCAGTTACAAGGGCAGGCTCAGGGCTGGGAAGGGCAGTCAGGTGACACGATCAATGGGAAGTGCTGCCTGGCCCGCGGTGATGGGAAGGACCCGGAGGCAGGTCTGGGTTTAGCATTATTGATTTGCAATGTGTGCCAAGGGCATGGGGTGAGGAGTTAAAGTACAGTCCAGGGACCCTTGAGGCCGGAGAGAAAGCTGACTGGCAGGGCAGAGCAGGCCAGTCCTGGCCAGTTTTCAGGTTTGGGAATCTCAAGAGATAGGTCACTAACCCATCCGGCAGCCAGGGTCCCTGCAGATGCTGCCCCATCAGCTCTCAGCCCCTGGGTAGCCTCTCAAAAGGAGCGCAGGCAAGTACAGGAGCCTCCCTGCCTGCTCAGCCCACCTGCTCGGCCACTGTGCACAGGGCTTGAGGCTCATGCGGGACACGGAGGCTCAGAAGAACGGCCATTGTTCCCAGAGCTCTCAGACCTGGGGGCAGAAGCGGGACTGGCCCCACGTGCTCACAGTGGCCATCCCCCTCTTGACGTGACTCTCGGCATCTGCTGAAGAGCCCCACAGGCACTCTTCCAGGAAGCCCAGCTAGGCCTTGCTGCGGGAGACAAGCACGGATGTGTGGATGCACCAGGAGGGCCCGGGCGCTGGGCTTTCTGGGCAGCCACGCTGTCGCCTTGCTCCCTCCACCCCACCAGGCACAGAAACGGTGGAAGCACCAGAACGTGTGCTCCATACCTGCTACCTGGCCACATCCACCTCACTTGGAGGGGTCTTCCCCACTGCCGCCTGCGGATGCCGGCCATGAGCCTAGACTAGGAGCAGCGCCCTCCCTCGGTCTCCACCCTGACCTGCAGCTCCCAGGGGGACACTGCTCCAGCCGCGGAAGTGGGGGGGGGGGTAGCACTCCTGTTCACCTTGGGGACAGGAAAACTGAAACCCCTTCCTGTGCCTCTGTAAAAGACGAGTTGACGGACTTGCAATCTTCAAGCACCCCACTTTAGTGACCCAAGCACTGTTCACATCCCTTGTGATTTTTTCTGGGGAGCTGGTCTCAACGCCCCCATGCTCAGGAGGTCCAGGCATTTGCTCCGTTCCCACATGGGTGAGCAGCGGCAGTAAAACCAGAGCCCCATCCCCGCTCCTAGGCCAGTGAGCCCTCCTGCACCCAAGACGGAGAGTGAGGAAGAAAGAAATATCCAGCCCTGCAAAACCCAGGAAAGGAATCCTCTCTTTCCGGAGGCTATAAAATCAAAGAGCATTTTGTTGCCTCTTGGAAATTCTTCCCTTTACGACTCGGAGGCCACACAATCCAACAGGGTTTCCATCATCATCATTATAATAATAATAATAATAATAATTTAATTATTATTATTATTAAAGTCCTCGTCTAGTTCCGGCCTCCTCCTTCATGAACTTCCGCGCGGACTAAGCACACGAGCGCACGAGCGTTTACCTGCGCTCGCCCTTGGACGCGGCGAGCGGGTCGCGTGGGCCTCCAGCCGCCTGCTCCCCGGGGCTCCGCGGCGAGGCTCCCGCGATGCCCGGCCCTGCGCGGTCGCCGAGGGACGAGCCCGGCTCTGAACAAGCCCAGGCAAGCCCAGGCGGAGCCCGCTTCTGGGTCCTCCCTCCTGCGCGCGCCGCCCGGCCCCGGGGCGGGAGACGCGTCCCTGCGGCCCGAGCTCTCGGGAGTGGGTGCGCCGCACTCGGACCGGGCGCCGACACCGCCTCCACCTGGAAAGGGACGGGGCCCGGGTGGGGGCCGGAGGGGCGGGATCGGGGCAGGGGGCGCTGCGGGCGCCGGGGCCCGTCGGGGGATGGGGCGCGCGCTCGGCCTGGGGGCGGGTGCCCCGCGCGCGGGCCGGCCCCGGGCGCCTCGGCTGCGCTCCCCTGGCCTCCGCCCGCTGCGGGGTCCCCGGACGGGCCTCCCGGGGCCGATGTCTCGGGCTCCACAGACATCGCGACCCTTCCGGGGGGTCACTCGCCGGGTGAGGGAGGCGTCCCGGGTCTGGACCTGTCGTCCCTGCGACATGGCAAGCCCGGGGAGCTGGAAGGTCCCACGCAGCCCTGGACTCCAAGAGTCGGGAAAGGACTTCTGGGGCTAGGAACCGGCGCCCCGCCCCTATTCACCGCGCCCCCGAGTTCCGGCGCTGTGGGCCACTGGGGTGACAAGACTTGGCGCGTCCTGGGGCACAGGAGGCGGGCGGGGGCACGGGACGGGGGAGGGGATCGGCTCGGCTGGGGGCCGGATGCAGCCCCCACCCCACCATCCGTAAAGGTTCCCCGAGACACGAAGGCGGACGCAGGCCCGGAGTCCCAGCGCCGCGGGGAGGCGCCGGGGCAGACCGCGAGGTGCGCGCCCCTGATTTCTCGCGTTCCCTCCCACACGGTCCTGGGCGTGGGCCGGACGCCCTCGGGGGTCGGAGGAAAGGCCATAAAGAGCCCCTCCGCTGTGGGGAAGGGGCTCCCCAGCCACTGGCCTGCATGGATCCTCCCGGTAAGACAAGGTCCCGACCTCAGGGCCCTTGCAGGGACAAGCTGCCCCACGGCCCGCCACGCCCAGGTTGAAGGGGACGGGAGTCCCCCGGGCCTCCCTCTGCCCTGGAGGTTGCTGCAGGATAGAAATCGCTTCCCCAGAAGCAAACCCTCCTCAGAGACTCACTCTCTCCCAAAATTGCTTGTCTCCGCGTGATGCAGCCTCGTGCAGCGACACGACTGAAGGGCGACGGTGTCCTTGGCCTCGGAGGCAGCAGCTCCCTGAAGCGAGTGCGGGAGACCCATGGAGACGCATGGTCCCGCACTGGGAGAAAAGGGCCCTGCTGTGGGGCGGGGAGAGGGGGGATCTGGGGGGGGTGGCACATTTGGGCACACTGGAGGGAGCAGGTGGAGGCCAGGTGCGAGCCACCCCACTGAGGGCTGAGGATCGGAGACGCACAGGGCTGAGTCTGCGTGGGGTCCGTGTCTCCCTGACTTTTCCAGGGCTTCTAGGACAGAAAAGGAGAAGCCCAGGAGCCAGCGAGAAGGCTGGGGTGCTGGCGGATGGCTGCAGGTTGGCCTACCTCTCCCGGTACCAGCAGTGCAGGGCAAGGGACGATTGCATGGGGTAGATGGGATGAGGAAGGCCCCCCATATCCTCAAAGACTCCCCGTGGAGGCAGCACACGGTGATGGAAGGGAAAGGGGGTTCTAACCCGGACACACTGTGTGACCTCGGCGACAATAATAACAGCTAGCTTACTCTGTGTGCCCAGTGTGCCAGGGGTCATCCTATCCCCCCCCCCCCGCAAGGTAATCTCATCCATTCTCAAAACAGTTCTGAGAGACAGGGACCGGCACCGTCCCATTTACAGGCGAGGAAGCTGAGGACCAGGAAGGGAAAAGCCACAAGGAGAGTGGGGTGGGACCAGGACCCAGCCCACGCCTTCCGGACCCCGAGCTTCGCTCCTTAAGCACCTGCCATCCTGCCTCACGTTAGCAAATAGTGTAGCCTCAGCAAGCCTTGGTGTGTACAGACAGTGGTATAGATTCAACGAATGTTGCGGAATGAATGAATGAATGAATGAATGAACGAACGAGCGGAATCCCGCCCCTCGGGGCAAGGGGAAGGGCTGAGCACAGCGGGCATCGTCAGGCATCCAGTGGCTCGCCCGAGGAACCTCTGGAGGAACCTCTGGAGGCCCCGAGGAGGAGCGTTAGTAGTTGTCTGCTGCATGCACGTGACAGACGCCTGCCCGAGCGCGTCCCCATCAGCGAGCCCCTGCGCCCTGGCCCATTCGTGTTTTCCTTTCAGAGCCACCACAATGCCTCGACCTGGGCCGCTAACGAATGAATGAAGACGCTCTGGAGGCACCCCTCCCTGGCAACCAGAGAAGTGAAGTAACCAGATTCCTACCCACTTTCCCATCCAGAGAGGCCAAAACATAGCCAGGTCCCCCCCTTTTTCTAACGCCTCTTTCTCTATATTCCGAAATCCGCTTTACTTCTCCCCAGCCCCCCCCCCCAGGCACAAGGACACGAAGTCCATCTGCATGTCCTCTAGGACCCATCTAGCGCCTGGATAGATACACACAGCCCTAACTTGCAAGCAAAGGGGGGCTATGGAGAGAGGGGGCTACGCAAGTAGTTTCAGTGAACTTCAGCTTGCACCCCACACACCCGTCCCCGGACGCAGCTGCGCCACAGGGCTCCTCAGAGCCCTGCAGTCTTGCTCCCCAGCCAGCCTGGGATTAATCTCGTCCAAAAATGTGAGTTAAAAAAGGATAACGAAGTCCTGGCATCGGATCATGGTGCATATACTAAAACCCACTAAATTGTGCCCTTTTTAAGTGGTGAAAATTATCATGTGTAAGGTATATCTCAGCAGGAAAAAAGGAGCCACCATTTTCCTTACTGACTAAAGTACGTGGCCTGAACCCAGCAGGTCCCTGAAAGCCTAACCTGGTTGTAGGTGAAAGAGGGTCAAGCATCTTTTCGTGGTGGCCAGGTTTCCCCTAACTGCCACCACAAGGGCAGCCTCTCATTTAGTCGGGAGACGGGATGACAGGGACACAGGGCCCGAGACTGGAGCCTAAAGAAGAAGAGAGGGGTCCATGGGAGAGGCTTTCTTCATCATAATATCAGAGGATCACTCGATGGGGAGATGGTGGGCCAGGGTGTGTGTGTGTGTGTGTGTGTGTGTGTGTGTGTGTGTGATGTGTGCATGTGGCAGTGCTCGGGGAAGCCCCCCTAGCACTTACAAAGCGCTTGTGTCACCAAGCACAATTTTCAAGGCCCCATCTCTGAATAAGGAAGCACAGCTTGACTTGCCGGGTTGGTGAAGAAATCACCCCCAGATTAAAAATAACATAAATGTAAGAAGTCGGAACGCTATACAAAGGGAAGGATTGCTTTGAACTGCCTACTCATTGCTGTGCTGACTGGGCGTTTTAGCTAAACATAGCTTTATGATTCTGTTTATTTTCCTGAAGTCGCTCTTTGGCTTACGCATCAAATCAACCTTTTTCCTAATTGAGGACAGAGAGGGTCAACTTATTCCTAGGAGATGTTTATCTACGGATCGATTGATCGATCGATAGATATTCAGTATGTACACATAACATATATAATTTAGCTGCATTTATCAAGTCTATATTATATACATTACGTACTGTTACATGTTCTGCAGACTTGATGTTGTTTGATCCTCCATGAACCTTCTGGTATGATGCCCATTTAGCAGGCGATAAACAGTCCCAAAGAGGCTTCAGTCTACGTCCTTGTCTAAAGCCACACAGCTTATGAGGACAGACCTGGGGTTTGGGCCTCTGCAGAATCCCAAAGGCGGGGCAGTTAGCCTCAGAACACAGGGCCACTGTTCGACCAAGGTACCGGCCCAGGGGGAAATCCCTCCATCCCTATTGGAATGAAAACTCCCCAACCTTGAGTCCAGAGAAGTGAGACTTGCCCAGATTTGTTTGCTGCCTGCAGCTTTTGTAAATACATGTAACTAGTACCTCCCATTTCTCAGCTCAAAGAGGAAAATAGGGCCAGTTTCCTTTTAATATCCAAACTGACAATGGCCCCAGCTCATATCCTAAAGATCGTGGGCGGCAGCAGCTCAACCCCAAGGCTCCTGTCCTGGGTACTGTCCCCACTGCCCCTTCAGAGGACACCTGAGGCGGTCAGGTGGCTGGCCTGCTGTTTTCCCAGGTGCAGTGGGGTGGAGTGATGGAGGAAGATGCCCTCCTCTCTCAGACAGGGCCAACCCACGACCCTCGATGGCACAGCTGTTTCCTCATAGGACGCTTGCCAACCCACATATTGGATCATTCAACAAACACATCAGGGGGTCTCTCTTGGCCAGGCTTGGGCCCCAGTGCTGTGCTTTGTTGAAGCCTCATAATAACCTTAAGCTTTTAGTGCCCCATCTTACAGATGAAGAAGCTAAGGCACGGACAGGTTAGGTAACTTATCCAAAGTCATGCTGCTAGTGAGTAGCAGAGCTGGGATGTGAGCCTGGGTGGTCCGTCTCCAGAGTCTGCTGTCAGCCTCGGTATATGCTACGGCGGCCCCCTGGGTACCAGGGCGCTCAGGTCACCTGCTTTTCTAGGAGTTCCTAGTCCTTGGGGTTGGCTTCAGATGACTCGATCCTCAGACACCTCGCCCTTTGAGGTGTGTTCCTTCCTGTCAGCTGACTTCACTGGGGCCACCGCAGCCCATTCCAGATAGCTCAAAGGTCTGTGATGCCACCCTGTCCCCAAGGCTTATTGACCCCATTGCAAGTTTCAAAATACCTTCTCGATAATCTTCATGCTCCACTGCGGGGGGTAGGGGGCACAGCTCTACCTGGCCACGGCCCTTCCTCAGTCTTGTCCTGTCCCCAGAACCAGTGTCAAAATGACCCTTGAGTGATTCTTCCCAGGGTCAAGAAGGACTACTTCAAGACTGTGCCATGACCCCATTGCCAGAAACAGAGGCGGCCCACAACTTTTCTCTCGTTAAACAAAAAGTTACATTCTGCCTCATTGTTACATTTTGCCCCACAAAAAGTTACATTTTGCCCACAAAAATATATGATAATGTGTATATTATATAATCTATATGATGCATGTCATTATGCATTATATATACTTCATTTTACATATATCATGTATTGCTCCAGATTGATGGTTCTTAACTCTTTGGGGTCACATAATCCTTGGAGAATCTGACGCAAGCTATTAACCTTTCCCAAGAAACCTCCTCCAACAACTCACATCACACAAAATTTCACTCACAATTTCAAAAGATTCCTTGACTGCCTCTTCCCACGCCCCAACCCCCAACAAATTTAAAAGGTTCAAATCAGCAGCGCTAATGGTGGGAAAGTCTGGCGTCTGCTGTCCCTTACGGTAACCACTGGCCACATGTGACTACTGGAATTTATTAGCTAAATGAACTGTAAGAGTCAGTTCCTTCCTCATTGCAGTAACGCGTGTGGCTAGTGGCTACCGTACTTGACAACGCAGCCCAAAGTCTGTCCCGAGCGAGGCCAGAGCAAGCCTCACACGCCTCCTCGCTGTCACTGAGGGGCCTTATGAGAAAGAACCCTAGGACACGGCTCCCTGCACACTATGCTCACTCTAAGGAGTCCTCGACCCCGGACTACGGACAGGTACCGGTCCTCGGCCTGTTAGGAACCAGGCCGCACAGCACGAGGTGAGCAGCGGGCGAGTGAGCGAAGCTTCATCTGTGTCTGCAGCCGCTCCCCAGCACCAGCATCACCGCCTCAGCTCCGCCTCGGACCCTCAGGCCTTAGATTCTCATAGCAGCACCTGGTGCCAAGAAGGTTGAGGACCACTGGGCTAAGACACTGTTCAGTCCGTGAAGCATAACAGGTATGGAAAGGGGAGTCTCCATGACAATCCACTTTTGATGCCCTGGATCCCCAGATGCAACACAGTAAAGAGATTCTGCTTTGATCACCAAATTGTCCTTTAAATTAGTTGAGGACTGAAGGTTTTTTCAATATCAACACGGCATCAAAGAGCAATCTATTTAGAATGAGGTCTGATCACATCGCTCCTCTGCTCAAAACCTTCTTCCAGTGGCCCCTCACCTCACTCAGAGTCGAAGCCAAAGTCCCTTCTGCGGCCTGAAGGGCTCAAATGAACCAGCCCCCCCGCTGGCTCTTGCCCTCATTTCTCTCCACTCTTTCCTGCTGACTCTGTTCCCGCCGCTTCAGCCTGGCTGCTCTTGGAATGCACCAAGGAGTCGTCTCCCCCTCCCTGAGAACCAGACTAGGGCACTGGGGGACAACATTGACTACCTTTCATCTCCACCACCATCATTACCAACAGGCAGTGAGAACCAGGTCTGTAACAACGAAGGCCGGTTCCATCCTGGACCCCCAGGAAGACGCTGGAAGGAATGGTACTAAGGAGGATCTTAGGCCCAGGATTACAATACCTATTTCTAATAGCCAAGAGAAACAACAATTCTCTCTAATTCAGCAAATATTAACAGAAGCACATTATTGCTGATAACCACAGATAACCACGCTATTCTATTGATTAATCGGAAAGAACAGAAAGGAACAGTAACCCCGTGTCGGCAGGAAATGTGGACATTCTGCAGGGGAGAGAGTCGTCCGCTGAAGGGTGGGTCGAAGAGAATTCCGCGTCTGGGCCTTGAGGTCGCAGGGCGGGCAGAGCTGAGGACAGGGGGGACCCTTGTGAAACAGGACGGGTGTTGAAGAGACACGGTCATGGGTGGAATGGGTGCCTGCCCACAGCATCCCCTCGAAAGGACGGCCAAGGTCAACAGAGAACACCGGAAAGAAAGGCCCCCGATCCCAGACACAGAAATGCTCCCGACAGGCAGACGACAAGGACGACGCTTACGAATGACACCAGCCACCGTCCTCAGTGGAACCCCTTGTTCTCTTCCCGGACACACCAGCGCTCGTCTTCAATCTTTTGGGCAGATACTACCAAGCTACGTATTTGTAGTCTTCGCCCCTTTCCCCGTCGTTAGCCACGGACCGGCATCACCCACGTATTTCTATACATAGGAAGAACGCTTAGCACAGCCCTCAGACAACCGAGCAAGTGCCCGTCGGGTTCCCGCCCGGAAGAGGCAAAGGGCACTCACAGGGCTCCTTTGCTGGAGCCACGTCTGTCCTCCATGCCTGGAAGGGTCGCCTTGGGAGAGCAGCCGCTTTTGGCCTCCGGAGACCTAGAGAAGCAAAGAGACACAGCAGTTATGCAAACCAAACCTATTCCAGGGCCAGGTGAGCAGGGAGGCGACCTACAGGTACCCGGCCGTCTGCTCAGGTATCCCTCCCAGCCTTCTCTCCGCAGGGCGATTTTGCCGTTAGGAACCTGTCCTTTGAGTTAAGGCGTTGCATTCCCCCAGGAGATGCCAGACAGGGCTTGTCCCTTTGTACACGGGTATCCCAACAGAGTTTGCAAACTTCTAAGGTAGGAGAGACAGGTCGGACACAACACAAATGGCGTCAGGCCGCCAGGCCGAGCAGAAGTGCTATATGTACAGGCTCCTTGGTGACTTGGGGTCCCTATGGGGAAGCTTGGGAGGTCGGTGGTGTGAAGGCTGTGGGTGCGCATCAAAGACAAGCTGGGCTCAGTTCACAGTTTTATCACGAGCCTGCCCTACCTTTCCCCTTCTGTTGAGAAGAAAACCCAAATTTGTACTTTGGGAATCAAACCACTTATGCCTGGTCCTCTGTTGTGAAATAAGCACAGTGCGGACACAGAAGGGAGCGGGGTGTCTCCCAGGCCTTGGACGGACTATTTCCAACGCTCAGGCTATCAGGCAAGGTGACCTTCAGACCACAAGGGGCAGTGCCTTGCACCTGGCAGGACCTTTCAGAGGACGTGAGACCCCCGGGCCAATGCCACCTCTTAGGGACCTGGGGATTTACAAAATGAGGACATGTCCAAACAGGGTTAGAGACAAGCACATTGGAGTTTTCACAACAGAAGTCTTTTAGCGTGCGCGCACACACACAAACCCAACTACGAGAGAATTGGGCGACTTACTAGAAACGATCTTAAAAAACCTGAAGGCCCCTTGGGCACACAAAGCTCGGGCCGAAAGCCTCACCCCTGGCAGATGGGCATCTTGAGAAAGCAAGCGACAGGCCCTGCAGTGCGAGCCCAAGGACCAAGACTAGACAGGTCAAGTCGCCAGGCTTCTAAACTCTAGTGGCCTAGCACACTGGCAAATGTCCGAGTGGCCACACTTGACCAGCTTCCAGGAGGGAGGAGGGAAGGACAGAACGGGAGCTGTCGACTTTATCACTTTGCCACCCCATTGTCATACAGTGAACTGCTGTTGAGTGTAAAGGCAGGGCCATACCTTATACTATGTGACCCGGTTCTGATGTCACTGGGTGCCCAATAAATATTTGTTGGGTTGAACCAAATTACCAGGAAGGTGCTATCAAGAATTCTTTGGGAGCCATAATAATTTTTCAATCCCAGAGAGTCAAAAAGCTATGTGTTGCCTCTTGGTCCCATCTGAAGTGGCCCTAGTCATATCTCTCAGCTAACTTTATCCATCCCTGTCAAGTCAACCTAAAGACCACCTACATCTTAACCAGGGGTCTGGCAGGTCTCCTGCTCTGTGGCAATGACACCCACAAGCACGTGCTGTGTCCACATTAACACAACACGGCCTAACCTGGAGAATTAAGAAATGAGCACCTGGGTATGATAACATCTAACCTATAAGCTATATTTTATTGTAGGGAAGAGAGGCAATCTCTTCACGATGTAGGCACTTGGGCTGTCTTTTAGATAATCACAGTAATCTGTCTCCGAGTAGCTAAAGGTCAGGAGCAGGCAGCATGTTAGGTTCCGGGGTATTCAGACTGGTTTTACCCGTAACACCGAATTGGTGAAAGAGGGAACTCAGTGAGCACAAAAGCGAGTGGAGACTCTGACTAGAAACCCCCAAACAAGGACAGGAAAACAGAGCATCAAGGGAGAGGCTGATGGGGAAAGAATGAGACCAAACTCTGTGGCCGACCCACGTGGACTGCCGTCTGGGTTTGCTACTGTTGTCCTGTTACGTTTCCCAAGCCAGGAGCGGGCACGAGGCCCAAGCCGAAACCCATGGGCAGCCTGGAGACCTCGCAAATGGACCAGGGCGCTCAGTTAGTGTAGCGTTGCTGGTGGGCTGTTTCATCTGTCCTTTGCCACCCATCAAAGACGGTCAGCCTGCCTGGGAATGTGGCTAAGCATCGTAAGATGACGGTAGTTGTCTAACTACCCAGCCTGTGCTAAGAAACAATAACGGCAAAAGCCACAGCACCCCTCCGCAGTGTGTTCCACCAGCGCCTTGTGAGAGTCCCAGGTGACATGTGGGATGACCTGGGAGGTGACACGGATCCTGAAGGGTGGAGAGACTTCTAAGTAAAATTTCTGTGTTTATTAGTCAAAACAAAATCCTGGTAAGCTCTTCTGCCTAAATGCATGGGGTCATATAAAACTAAACACCCGCTTCCAAAACCCACCTTGCCCTGCAGTGACCAGCTGGATTTCCTTCCCATGTCCTCAGAAGCCCTCTGCTGGAAGAAGCCTGAATTACAACACTAATGTCCTGACAGGGAGCCACCAGGCTCAAGGGGCACGATTTCCCAGAATCGAAAGGGAGGAACGATAAAAGAAGCCTCATGCTCCCCACCTCCCCATGGGAATTGTAAACGGGGGGGGGGGGGGGGGGGGGGGGGTGCTAAGGACCTGCCCGACAGCAGCTCTCAGTTCCCAGAGCAGCGCCACCTGGTGTCCTGTAAGTATTGTCCACAGTTCTCAGGACCCCAGGTCTGTGTCACCTCTCAGTCCCCAATTTCCTTACCTTGTCCTATTTCACCGGAGTCAGGGTGCCTGATGGGTCCAGCACTGATGGCTTCATCCTTGTCCCACGTGCCAGGTCGGTCCACGGCCCAGGGACTCCCAGGTCTGCTCCAAGCTTCCCAGGTCCTTGGGCAAACTGGTTTCGTCTTTGGACCTCACTGTCCTTCTCTCTGAGCGTGAGGCTGGAGCCCGATGATGGCTCAGTTTCTGTCCTCCGTGGGTTCGAAGTTCACGGGCAGGAGAGGGGAGACGGGCTCTGCTCCCTCGTCAGATCTGCAGGGGATGTGAACCGCTGAGCTGCTGCTGACTCTGCCCTGGGTGAAAAGCGACAGTGGTCAGCGGGGCAGTGCATGGGTCGGGGTCTGGCCCTGGGGCCCTAGGGTACCCGCAGCATGCTCACGCCTTTACCCGCTGTCCCTTCCCCGACCCCCGAGTTCCTGGGACTCCTCGTCTTCGGGATTCTGGGCACTGTGGCCTTACCGGGTGAGCACCACCAGGGTCCCGAGGCCAGCTGACAACCAGGCCCACCACTCGTTCTCCTGGCCCTCGCTTTTTCCTTAGACATTTGTCCCTGCAGGAGCTATGGGGCTGGCCAGCTGGCACTGCCCGGAGGGTACAGGTGGTGCCCTGGAGAGCCGCCTCTCCCCACGTCCTTGGAGAGAAGACACAGCTGCAATGCTGTGTCTGTCTGGGGCTCAGCAAAAGGGCTCCTGGTGCCAGTTTTGGGGCAGCCACAGTCCTGGGCAAGCCCCAAAGACTGATGACATCAGCTCTGAGCAGGGGCCCTGCCATCTCCGCCCCCTCTCCCATTTCCGTCCCCATCCCAGGCCAGCCTCTGAGGGAAGGGAGCCTCTGAGCGGCAGACACTCCCACGAGTGAGGGGAAGAAGCAGCCGCCAGGGCCCCGTCTCCCCGCAGAAGTCCAGGGTCCCAGACAGCGGGAGGCACCGGTCTCTGAGCTGTCACAACCGTGAACAGCCCCAGGAGGGCAAGCTCACGTGCACAGCGTGACATCACTTCCCATCTAGCTGGGAGACGAGGCTTTTGCCAGGAACAGGCCCCTGGGGACAAGTGGGACAGCATCTTCCCGAGGCTGGCATAAAGGAAGACCTGCACCAAAGGCTCTATCCTGGGCCGAAGGTGCTGTCTGGGCGCCCTGGGACCGTCCCCTGTCCCCGGGCCCCCGGCTCCTGCCACCTAAAGCCCTCACATCATTCAGGAGGGTCAGCAGCTACAGGACCCCCCCCCCCACACCACACACACACACACACACACACACACACACACACACACACACACACACACACACACACACACACTGCTGACTCCGCATCCCTCTGCAGTGAGGCCCGACTCCCTCTATCCCCGACTCCATGACATGGGGAAACGCCGTCTTCCTACCCGCCCTGCCCCGTCTCCACGGGCTGTCCCAGCCATCCTCGGGGGAGCATTCTAGAACAAGGTCCAAGGAGGTCCCTCCGCCCTACCCAGGGGGGTGCCTGAGACGGGAGCCCCTTCCTCACCCGCCAGCTGGAAAGGCTGCCTCGTGTTCCAAGCCGGCGCCCGTCCGGGGTGCGGAGTCGGAGGGCCGCAGCCGGGCCCCGGACACGGCCCCTCCACGCATCGCAACGTCCGCGCCGCAACGGCCGCGCCGCCTAAGCCGGGGCCGAGCGTCCGCTCTTCCACGGAGATCTCCGCACGTCACGCCGCACACCTGCGTGTTGCCGAAGCGCCTGCGGGGACGGCCACTGCGGAGCGCAAGCCCCCGGCGCCCTGTCGCCCAGGAAGAGTGGTGGAAATGAAAGCAGAGCCTCGCTCCCTGCACCAGTGGGGCCTGGGTCCGGTCTTGGCGCTGTGGCAGCCGCTGGGAGGGGCCCCTGGACAGGCCCAAGCAGGGGTGCCGGGGTGCCGGGGTGCCGGGGTGCAGGGGTGCGGGGTGCCAGGGTGCAGGGGTGTAGGGGTGCCGGAGTGCAGGGGTGTAGGGGTGCGGGGGTGCAGGGGTGTGGGGTGTAAGGGCGCAGGGATGCAGGGGTGCCGGGGTGCAGGGGTGCAGGGGTGTAAGGGCGCAGGGATGCAGGGGTGCCGGGGTGCAGGGGCGCAGGGGTGCAGGGGTGCCGGGGTGCAGGGATGTAAGGGCTCAGGGTTGCAGGGGCGCAGGGGTGCGGGGGTGCCGGGGTGCAGGGCCTCCGCACGGTCGGACGCTGCGGCCCTGCAGCAGCCGCTGCTGCTGACTTGGCCGGCGCAGCGGCCGGCGGGGAGGGCGGGGAAAGGCCTGCAGCAGCCCGGGCCGGACTCTCTGCGCAAGGAGACCCGGAGGCCCAGCAGCGAGGGCTGCGCCGGCCACGGCTGGGGCAGCTGACCGGGTGGGAGAGGAGAGAGCTGGAGAAGCCCTGAGTCAGCATGGTGCATTGCGAGGAGTCCCTGGGCCAAGACACACACGCCCTGGACCGGCCCCTCCAGGCACAGCCCCCACCCAGCTCAGGGACCCGCTCCAGCCTCGTTTTCCCCCTCAGCAGTGACCGGACTCTAACCCTCCCTGCCCTGAGTCCTCTGGGGGATGCACAGGTAGAGAATTCTTTTTAAAGACCAGACAGGGCCCACATCACCCCCTAAATGTTCCTGTGGGGTCACATTCAGGCCATGGGGATCTGCCCCCCACCCCGGGGCTGGTAGGGGGAGAGTCTTGCCCTGACGCCTGCCCTCCCGCAGCCCCACAACTAGTGAGTCCTACGTGGGGCGCCTGGGCTTTGTGATGGTCATCGCCAGTCACGCTGGATTCTCTCCCTGACAAAACCTGGGAAACGCAGCGCCTCTCGGGCCGGGACAGCTCCCCCCTCGCCAGCTCCTCAGCAGCTGGCCTCCCTGTTGTGCCCCCGAGATGAGGGCACCCAGGGACCAGCAGGAGCTGAGGCCCTCCCGCACCTGTCTGTCCCTGAGGGTCTGGCGTCACCCTGGCTGCTTTGACCCCGACTGCCTTGATGTGGTCACTTTGGCCCGGACGGTGCCGCCTGGGGGAAGGAGGTCTCTTGCCATGAAAGGCCTGCAGAGTCCCTCACTTAGCTCAGACCGGCAGCGTGTGCAGGTCATCGGGGAGCCCCAGAGCAGTCAGACCTCCCACAGGGGACCAGGCATTAGTGGGCACGGGAGGCTAAGGGCCAACGGCAGCACTGGCTTTGTAGGCATTGACAAGAGGCCTATCTCTCGGCTGGTTCTAGATATAAAGGGATTAATTCCAGGTATAAAGGATGCTCTTTTGTCATCCAGGCTGGGCAGGGAGGCACCGAATAGGGGAGGAGTTAGCTTGGGCATGCCAGCTTCATTCCCTCACTCCCCAGGGTGGAGAGGCCAGACACCTCTATCCCCTTGATGAGGAAAAACTCATCATTTGTCCAAATGGCACATCCTAGCAGCTTCTGGGAGTGGGGGTGGGGTGCATCTGTCTGATGCACAAATGAGGCTCCATCTTCAGCCCCACACAACGCTGACCTCAAAAGACCCCAGTGTGTAGGATCCCAGCGACTCATCTGGGTGCATTGGGCTCGAAGGTTTCACGTTTCAGGACATTCGTCTAGAAATATAAGGTTGCTGCGTATCACTCAAGGGGTTCTGCAAACACACAGATGGTGAGCAGAGGCCAAAGATGGCTTTAAATATACAGGGAGTGTATAAGAAGTGAGTAGAGCCAGCCAGAGGGCTATGAGGGACGGAATGGGGGTTTTGGAAGTAGAGACATAGAAGGCACTCCTGGTCTGGGGGAGGGAGGCCGCCCCCACCTGCAGAGTGCTTTTCCAGTCCACGTAATCATGCGATCTAAGGCCTGCACCACGTTCTGAGGGTGCGTGTCCCCAAAGACAGAGGGCTCAGTCTGGTCGGAGTACCTCTCGTGCCCCGGGGGGCTGCCTTGCTTTAGGGCAGGTGGGGTTTTCTGCGGATGAGCCTTCAAGCCTGGCTCCTGTCTACAGCAAGACCCTCAGCACAAGGCAGCGGCCCTCGGACATCATGACACGTTGCCAGCCTCGGTCCGCTCACTGTTTCCGGGGCTTGCCTGGGTAATTTACACCTGAGCGACTGGAGATGATTTATTGTGAGACCTAAAGTTTTTTTTTTCGTAAAAAAAACAAAATTCCCCCAAACCCCAAACTCCCTTTTCACTTCAGGAGGAATTTCAAGGAGCTCAGCCCTTCCAGCACCTGAGACCACCTGGGCAGATGCCACCGCTGGTCCTGCAGGACGTGGCCCCCGGGACAGACCCTGGTCCTGCACCGCACGTCTGGGGATCCCACCCCAGCCGTGCCAGCCTCGGAGCTCCTCCCACTGGCCCCTACTGAAGCAGCGACTGGCTTCCTGCCTGTCCTTTGACTGGATGGGGAGGAATCTGGCCCCAGAGACCGGAGCTCAGGAGCCTAGAGCTGCTCGTGCATGTCCCCAGAAAGAGCCCCTACCGCCGTGTGCTCGCTGCGTCTTCTGTGCAGCCTCCAGCTAGATGAGTCTCTGACAGAGCCCCCACAAGTGCCTGGCACCCCGCACATCATCATTCACCGCCTCCTGCTAACACAGAAGGGAATTCATCCCTTCTCGAATGCTGCAGCCTCCTTCCCTGCGGTCGGTCGCAAGTCATTGTTTTGAGTTTCCCTCCAAAGCTCATCTCAGTAAACCCAAAAGACTTAAAAAGCTCCACCCCCGATTAATAAGGCAGTGAAGGCTGCATCTGTGTCCCCAGCGTACCAGCCAGGCTGGCAAGACCACAGTAGAGAGCCACCGAATTCTCCAGCCCGGTTCCACACGGCTCAGAGAGCCAGTCAGCCTGACGCAAACGCACGCACCGAGGCAAAGACTCAGCTTGAACTCGTCGGTCCGTCCGTCCGTAAGTCTGTGGGGTCCCCGGCCCCAAGCTGGCGGGAGCGAAACCAACCCAAAGTAAGGTCCTGATGGTGCTTTGAATTTTGCCGGGGGCTGAGTGCTCCCCAGTCCGAGGTACCCAACAGGCTGACCCACGAGTGGGTGTCCCTTCTTCCTGCTCCCTCCTCCCGCTGCTAGTGCTGCTGCTGATGCTGGTCTGCAGTCACTTGAAGGAGAAAGATTTCGCAGTACGGCATTCTTAAAGCTGCAGTGCCCACATTCTCCTTCACATCCCCGGTGTCACGGACACCCGCTCACTTACCGGGTTTTTTTTGCAGAGGGTGGGTGGGCGAGGAGATGGAGGACAGGGGGCTTGGAGAAGCCAGGCGGGTGGGAAGCAGAGGCTCGGGCTCCAGCAAGGGGGAAGAGGAGAGGCTGCCTGCAACGTGGTAGCCTCTGCGGTTAACCAGGTTGCTGGGACCGCAGCAGGACCGCAGTGGAGGAGAACTATCTTTTATTATTATTTTTTCATCATAAAACCCCCACCAAAAATTTCCTCCACAAACTTATACTCTTGTAGCTCGACTGAGAACACAAGGGGCAAACCAACGTGAGAAAGAAACCCATCAGAGATAACAATAATCTGCTCAGCATTTTAAAATTATTTTGGAAAAATTGTCTCCTGTGAGCAACTGACTCAGCTCTCCCCACACCGTGCGGCTGGAAAGCCAGGCAGGGAAGGACCTGGGTGAAGTTCAGGGAGCCCAGAGTTCCTGCAAAGTGCAGGGAGCCGGCTACACCTTCCCGGCCGGGGAAGCTTTTTAAAACCCCAGGGAAAAGGGATCTTTCCGCCGGCTGCCCTAAGGAGTCATAAAATGAGCGGATCCAGCCTCGGGAACCCAGACACCCATTCCTGAAGTTACCTTTCTCCTCTGCTCAGCGGAGGTCCTGCCCGGGTGCCGGCAAGTTGCAGACGGCTGCTGGGGAGGGAGGACCCGAAATAAGAAGTGTCAGCTGGTCCCTGCACCGAAATGATGCCGGGACTGGCGCTGCAGGCGGCGGGATGGTCTCTCCCCTCCCCCCCCCTTGACTTAAACCTCTGACACTGCAAGATGCCCGCTCCAACTGAGACACATCTCCCAAGAACCTCCTCCTCCCTCCCACACTTCCTCACTACCAGGTCCATGGCTTTGCTCCACCCCCCCCCCCCCCCGCCGCATCGGTTCACCTAAGATGCTTTCTTGCAAAAAAAAAAAAAAAAAAAGAGACCTGGACTGCAGAATTCTTAATTCCTTCCTTTCTGGACCACATTTTTGGAGAAGGTGTGACTTGTTCAGAAGTTTGAGAATGACAGCCCGATGATGCCCAGGAAGGGACGGCAATGAGTGACAGTCAAGTCCACACCACATTTAGTGGGAGAGGTAGACTCAGGGTGAAGAGGATAGGAAAATTCCTCTCCGTCTGCCGGCAAATTCGCGACAGCTTGGGAAATCTCCCTGTTTTGCTTTCCTTCAAGAAAACCCCATTGACAAAATGTGCCTGCATACGAGATAGCCACGAAGTGTAAATTTTATCCTGACGTTGTCTGTGAGTCTTAAAGTTTTTGTTCTGCCTCCGTATGAGTTAATATCACTGAAGACGGAGACAGGAATTTCATTGGGGAAATTCCAGGAGATAGAAGCACTTTAAATGCAGATACGGTTAAAATAGTGCATCCTCATATAATCACGAGAAATAATGCAGTCCAGATAAACCGAGAAATAGAAGAGGGCGAGGAGAGAAGTAGGTTTCCCAGATTTTGAATTTGAGATGCACTCGGAGCCTGAGAAAGGACAGAAAAGGAGAGAGGGTGTGTGGGGTGGGGGGGGTGGGGGGCAACGAAGACTCCTACATAAATGGTTCAGAAGGACCAATTGCATCAATTCCACGTACATCTCAGTACTGAAGTGAGACTGCTATGTGACTTGTTTCAAACAGACCGGGAGGAAGGGCTCTGCTGCCTGCGTCCTGTCTGGGACAGGCGCTGCCACGCTGCTGCAGTGCACCACGGCCATCGGGGCCACCGCACCGCGCCAGCCGCCCGCACCCGCCCGCCTCACTCGGGCGTTGGCAGACGGGGAGGCCTGGCTGCACGGCTGTGCCGGCCGGCAGGGCCAAGGCCAGCTCCGGTCAGGCCGGCGTTCCCCTCCTCCGTGCTGCACGCTGCGGGCGGTGGCCACAGACCCGTGGAGCGTCACAGTGGAAGGGACCACAGAGGGCGTGCAGCCCGATCCTCCATTTCTCAGATGGGAAAACGGAGACCCAAGAAATGGCAGGGCCGCACCTGGCCGGTAAGAAACACAGCCAGGGTGAGCATTTGGGTCTTCAGAGTCTTCGTCCTGCCGTCTCTCTGTACTTGTCATCACCCCTGTTCGATGAGCCCTCTGCCCCTGCCACGTCCTCACGTGACCTTGAGCATGACTCTCTGCTCTGCTATGTTGTCTCTCCTCCAGAGACGATATGCAGACTTCGGCCAAGGAATTTCAACTCTCTGAAAGCAGGAAAAATACCAGGCAGGGTTCTGGTCGGCAGAGGCAAGAGAGCAGACCCAAGGCTCAGGCCTCTCCAACGCGGAGACCCGGGCTCGCACGCTGGCGGCTTAAAACAACAGGAGCGTGTCGCCTCGCAATTCTGGAGGCCGAGAGCCTGACCCCGAGGTGTCGGCAGGGCTGGTTCCGTCTGGGGCCCCGGGGAGGACGCCACGCCTCCTGCCTGGCTTCCAGGGGCTGCGGCCCTCAGAGTCTTCTCATCTGCAGGTGCATCACTCCCACCGACTCCCTCTTCCTCCCCTTTCTTTCGTCTCTTCTCTCATAAGGGCATTTGTCAGTGGCTTTAGGGCCCACCCTCATCCAGCATGATCTCATCTCAGGATTCTGCAAAGACCCTTACATCTGCAAAGGCCCTTTTTCCAAACACGGTCACAGATTCCAGACACACCTTTTGGAGGGGTAGGGGTGGGGGTGAGGGGGCAATCCTTCCACGCCCTGCATTGTCCAATGCAAGTTTTCAGTTGAAAACCAGCCGCAGTGGACTGTGACGGCCGCCCATCCCGGCTCAACCTCCGCGGGCTGCGGCACGGCCCCTGTGGGTGGAAGTTAAGAGCTGCGTCCTCTTTCTCAGTGCCTTGCTTGTGTTGGCTTCTCAAATTCTTACAACGACCCTTTGAGGCAGGTGCGGCATTACCGCCTCCGTTTCACAGTCCAGGAAACTAAGGCACGGAGAGGTTTAGGTCCCCGCGGCTACGGGGCAGGACGCAGGCCATCTGGCCTGGGACTGGGGCTCTTCGCCGTGCTTCCGCTCCATTGGTGCTGGCCAGCAGATCCTCCTCCCTCCCAGCTTGACAGCATTGATTTTTCTATCCAACCCACATCTCCGACTTGCTTCTCCTACAGATATTTCTTGGGCGTTTTTGACGTGTGCTCTGTGCTGATCTAACTTCGGTGTCGTCCTTGAAACACACCGGAGGGAATCAGGAGAGTTAATTGTGCAGATAAGCGCACAAGGTCACCCCGAGAGTGAGGCGAGATCTCAGTGCACATCCAACTTTGTCGCCGGGGCGATGAACGAAACACCTGCTGGTCAATCACGGACGGGAAGCAAACGCCCATTTTTAAATCAGTAAGAAAGAAGCTACTGAGGAACAACGACGGTCTTTTGCGACTGCTCCCGTTTGGGGTCCTTGCGTTTTACCTGCTCTTCCCAGGCCGTTTTAACAACTCTGGTGCTTCTTTCTCTTTTCTACGAAAACAAGTGCTAAACGTTAGATTGCTTCTTGGTCCTAAAATCCTCGTAGCTTTGGCATGCAAATGACCCTGTCAACCTAGACCTTGACAAATCCTGCGTGCAAGCCTCGTCCCTCCTGGCCTCGTGGATCCCCACACGCCAGGGCGGAAGGCAGATACCGTGCCCGTGTTTTCTCATTGGCGGCCTTATGTGGGGTTAATATGCGATAATTGCACTGTCTCTTATGCTCAGTAGCAGCTGTAGAAAACTAGGTTAGACCGAGGGAAAGTGTTCTGTCTGGAAGTTGTTCTCAAATATTACTCTCGAGTCGGGCTCAGGATCAGACAGAGCTCCTAAGGGAAGGGCCAGGGGATAAGCTCTCGATGGCCATCTGACTCAGTCCCTGACCTTTAGATAGCAAAACATCTGGGTCAGGACAGAGAATGTTCAATACATTGTGGTGGCTTTTCTTTCCGGACTAGTAAATCCTCCTGTGATGAATTCCATGTGTTTGGCGTTTTCTCTACCAACACAAAGCCACCGTCGCCGGGGGGGTCCAAGGGGGCAGGCTTTCGTCTTCAACGGAAGTTAAAGGCTTTTCCTGCCCTGAATCTCCTGCATCATTTACGTCGATAACTGCATCGTGCTGAGTTCCTCCTGCTTTGAGCAATGCCATGTGAGGGCACAGAGATGACAAGCCAAATGCGTTTTATAATTAGTAAGAACCTTTCCACCCAAAACAGTCACATTGTTTCTTTCTTCCTGTTTTCATCCTTGGCTACGGGACGGCAATCTCCTACCCTCTCAATCTGCCTCTCAGTATATTAAAACAGAACCGTAAATACTCAGATATCAGATCTGCCAGCTTACACATGTACCCTGCGGGGTTTCTCTCTTGTTCGTTAAACAAAAATGTTTATTGGCGCCTACTATGTGCAGAGCCCTGGAGAGATACAAATTCCCTCCGCACTGGAATAGAGGTGAGCTTACACCCCATAGATCGTTCCTGCGTCTCTGTAAAATGCTGAGGTTCATTGGCTTAAACTGAGATTCTTCCCAAGGGTGTCTGTCTGTGTTTAACAGACGAACGAAGACACTAACTGCAAAGGGATGACAGAGGCACCTTCAGGTACCGGCTGCCAGGTGAAAATGTTCTCAGTGCAAGGAAACCTGCCTGGGGTCTTTGAAAGGACCACCCTGGCTGTGCCGCATCTCTGGGTCTGTGCCCAAATGTCCCCCTATCGGAATCCTTCCTTTTTTCAGAATGGCACCACCTCCTCACTCTTTCATTGGCTTTAGTTCTCTCCTGGGCAGGTATGTTAGCATCTGACATCGCACGCTTATCTGTTGGTTTGTTATTATTTGTCTCCCCGTGGTACAGCACAACTTCCCACAGAGCAGAGAAGTTGGCTATTTTGTTCACTGCTGCGTCCCCCGGCACCAGCACACAGTAGGGCTCCATAAATAGTTTAAAGTGAGTGAATGAATGAATGAACAAACGTATCTCCTTTTTTTTTTTCTTTCGGCACTCAATGGAATCCTTCTCAATTGCAGGCAAACCTATGCCCTCCGCTGCTTAGGGACTTGTAATTTCCCCTAGGTGACCGGCTGGCTTCCCACAGCCCACAGGGCAGCTCCGTTGATCTGTCTCTAAGTTGTGGAAGTCATACCTGCCGTACCTGCCGTTTCCAGCAGGTCAGGTAGGGGGAAGGGCTGGCTGAGCAGGCACCCTCTGCACTGTGCGCCCTTCAGAGACGCCCCGCACCTTAGAATGCAATGCAAACACCTTCCCAAGGCCCAGAAGGCTGTGGGGTCCGGCCTTGCTCCCACCCCACAGCTTCCCCAGGCCACTCTTTCCTTCCTGCTCAGCCCCAGCAGTGGTGGCCTCCTGGGGGTCTTCGAAAGGTCCCTTACAGTTCCCTCTCCCTGGAAGGCCCTCCCCCCACCCCCTCACCTGCGCTAGAGCTCTTTCACCGGTCCCTGGAGCAGCTCTTGTCTCTGCGTCCCTCCCCCGTTCCCAGACAGTCCCCCAGAGCCGGCATTCGTGCTGCCTGCCATTCTCCGGTTCATCCATCCACTTCTGTCTCTGTCTCCTCAGACGAGGACCCCACGTCAACACAGGCAACGACAGCGATACCTGGCACGTAAAGGGACGCATGACCGCTCCCAGGCGCTCGGCTTCCCGCTGTCCCCCCGCGGCCTCTGCTTTCACGCCCGTGTTGTTGCGCTCAGGTCACCGTCACCAAGGACCACAGAGGAGGTGGTGTAAACAAGAGAAATTTGTTTTCTCACAGTTCTGGAGGCTGGAAGGCCGAGACCGAGGTGTCTCCAGGGCTGGTTTCTCCCGAGGCCTCTCGGCTTGTCTCGTCGTCTCCTGTGACCTCACGCGGTTGTCCCTGTGACCTCACGTGGTCGTCCCTCTGTGTGTGTCTGTGTCCGACCTCCTGTTCTCATAAGGACACCAGTCATGATGGATTAGGACCCCCCCAGTGACCTTGTTTTAACTTAGTCACGTCTTTAAAGGCCCTGTCTCCAAATAGGGTCACATGCTGAGGTCCTGGGGGTTAGGGCTTCAGCATATGAATTTAGGGGGACCTGACAACACCCGCGCCACCCCAGCCCTCGTCAGCTGACTTGCGTGCACCCTCTCAGTGGCCTCTGACCTCAGCCCCTCCCCTCAGCACCCCGGGATGCTCACATTTTCTCCTTGGATCTTTGTCTTTCCAGCTCCCGTCGTCCCTTATGGCCCTCGCACGGCTCCGCCCCGTGTGCCGAGTGCTCACTGAGGGCCCCGCGCAGCCCCGGAACCCTCCTCCCCACCCCGCCCCCCATTTCCCACGCTGACACTCACGCAGCCCACCAGACAGCGCTACTGCCTGCGTGTGGCTTAGGCGGGACCCGAGCTCAAACGTGGGAGAGTTGCTCGAGTTGCTTGAGGGCACAGAGCTGATGGTGGGGGGCCCGATGGACGCCCCGACGTCCAGCCTCAGGACGCGTGCGCTAACACTGTGGTTGCCCACAGAATCCCAGGGGGGGGACAGGCAGGCGCCCGAGCACCAGGCAGCGCGATCGTAGTCTGACAGGCAAAGAAGAAACGTTCGGAAGAGCAGGGTAAGAACTAGAAGCATGGCAGCCGGAGTCCAGCTCACCTGCGAGCCGGGAGCCCCGCCTGCCTCAATTCCACCCCCACCCCACACCTCTGTACACCTGGTCACAGGTAACGGCAGGAAAGAGGCCGTTCAGTTAGGGCTAGTGGAGTTAGCAAAATGAAAATACAGGGTCTCAGTCAAATTTGAATTTCAGATAAACAGCAAATTACTTCTTAGAATCGCTATGTCCATGCAATATTCTATACATGCTTTTGCTAAAATATTATTTGTTGCTTCTCTGAAATTCAAATTTCCTGGGTGTCCTATATTTTTTCTAGCATCCCTGTGTTTCATTACATGCTTGGTTTAAAAAGGCAGAGAGAGTATCAGTGTGTTCCAGAGGGATTTCCTTCTAAAATGGGCAAAATAGAAAGATTGGTGTTTAAGTGACCCTTTAAAACGGATGTAACAGGTGAGAACTATGGAAGTGACCTAAGCTATAAATAGACTTGCACAAAAACAGAAGTTTCTCTTTCACATAGAAAGAAAATTCCAGAGGCCGAAGGTCTGGGATGCCATGGTGACTCCACAGTATCACTAGGGGACCTGGGGTCCCTCTCGCTTTCTCTTCTGTCATTCTTAGCATGCGAATTCCAATCCCATAGCAGCCTCATGAACTAAGAGAGTCGCTGGAGCCCCAGCTGTCACATCACCCTTCCAGGCAATAAGCTAGGAGCGACCGGAGGAAGACTATGAAAAGAGCACATGCCCCCATCTACCCACTTTTCATAAATTCTGGCAACTTTTGCTTATGTCTCATTGACCAGAACTTAGTCACGTGGCCATAGTTAGCTGCAAGAGACGCTCAGAAATGTAGTGTTATAACTATGTGCATCGCCGCATTGAATAAAATCAAGAGTCAGTTAACAGAAGGGGAAGTAAATAGACTCGATAGAATGCTACGCTGTCTTTCCCGGTGTATTAGAACACCTGGCTTTTTCTACAGGAGGGTGTTAAGGGCTCACTTTTTACAATAGAGGCAATTTTAATGTGCCTGCTGTTTTGTTTTATAAATTTTACTTGTTAGAGTTCTAAGCCACCAAGGGCACAATTTAATATAATAGAAGAGTAATAAAATAAAGCAGCAGATTGATTTTTTTTTTTACATCTAAGATCTAATTAAAAAGAACATTTTAAAGGGGAAGAGTAAACTCCTTGAAGAATAAATTCCTGGTCTCTGCGGAGCTCCCCACTTCCTCCTTAGATGGTCACTCAGTTCCAGCCCTGCCTACATCCTAGGTGCCAGGTGTGGTTCAGGACCAGGGATGAAACGGCGGGCGAGGGGTGTCCGCCAAGGGGTGCTTGCTCGTGGAGGTGACAGGTGTGTGTGGCGTGGCCTGAGTTGGTGCCTGAGTCCCCTCCTGATCAGGATGGGTGAGGAGGAGACCGCATCACCAAGGATGGGAGGCCCTGGAGAAACTCTTTAGATTCCTGACGAAACTTGGCCGACACAGGAGGATTCGGGTTCACTGCCGCTCCCTCCGTGGGGCCACAAAGACCTTCACGAGCTGGCAAAGTGCTCCCCAGTGACTCGTGTTTGGGGACAATTGTCTGGGCCTCCTGGAGTGACTCAGTGGTTCCCATGGGTCCCTTGAGTTCTGCTGAGAATATTTCTCCTTTTCGATTTAGCATCGAACTCTTAAAAGATGAAAAGAAAACCCTTCCTTGCTTCACCCTCAATCTTTTTGTCATTTAATGAGATGTTCAAATGGGGCGTGGACTCTGTGTCAGGTGCGAGCCCGTCTTTAGAGGCCACCATTCCCGATTCTAAGGTGCGGTGTGACCGACGGGACACACAGGCCAAGGAAGGGTTAAGTGACCGTTTCTCATCCACTAGCTCAGTAACTACTTTGAGGAAGAAAAAAGACGCAGCACGTTTGAGATGAGGGAAAGAGCGTGGCCCAGGGGTCAATGTCTTGTGAGTGTCGTCCCCACGTGGAAGCGGCGGAGCTTGCTTCCCCTTACCTCCCTCTGACTGAAAGGACCTTTAAGGAGAGAATTCAGCAGGCAGGCACATGCCCCCCGGAGCCAGGGACACCATGGCCTGGGGTGCAAACTCCACCAGGGAAACCTGAAGGTCGGGAGAGGTCGCCTGGCTAAAGTGGCTCCTGGCAGTGACATTTGCTCCCTGATAGTCAGTCCCAGGTGGGAGCCTCTGGGGACCAGGTGTGGCTCTGGGAGAGTCTTAGATCTTCCCAGCAGACAGCCCGGAGGGGGAAGGACACTGGGACAAAGAGTCTCATCTCCAGGGGCTGAGGGTGGAATTAAAAATAACCAAGGACCAGCCTGAGAGGTGTTTTCACTAGAATGGAACGAACAGCAGGTGTGACCTCTTCTTTGTTGAAGGAGAGGCTGAAGTGTCTGTCCCTCCTGCGATAAACTTTAAGGAAGCGGCGAGGCCAGCCCAAGACCTCCCCGTCCAGGTCCACCTCACCTGCACCCTTCTTGTGTCTTCTTCCTGCCCCACTGCAATCCTGGGGACAGCTAGAAAGGGAGGGGTACACCGCAGAAAACCACGGGGCTGGGGCAGGGGGCAGCTCGCTGTAACTTTGGGGTTCTGACGATCATGCGGGACTAGACTTTTGAAATCCCGGCGGGAGAGAGAGGGCAGGGAAGTCAGATTCCACCCCAGGGTGGAGAGAGCACATTCCAGCAGGTCTGCACCAGCAGTGGGAGACGATGAAGCCGTTTTCTTCCGCACCCAGAGAGTCCCGCTTGTCCAACAGCCACACGCACAAAAGCTTTAAAAATATGTCAGGGTTAATTTCTCAACTGCGGGAGGCGCGATTGACACATGCCTTAATTAGGGTTCCATTTACACTTCCTATCTCACCTCTAAATACCTGTCTCTCTGTGCTGCTAGTTCTTAGGGCTGCACTCATTAGTGCTCTATTTGTAATTCAGATTTCTTCAAGTTCCCCGGGACCCTCACTCTAATGTTACTCGATGTCCTGGAACTCAGTACAGATAGACTCATTTGGGGGCCTTGTCTATGTGGTGCTTAATTCTAAAAGAGTTAGGGACATCACTGTTACCTTACCTGGTTGCACGGATTCTGGGAACAAAGTGTTTCAGAGCCCTTGGCACATGTTTGTATTCACACACCTTTTGTTTTGGAAGAGGGACTCGTGTACTCAACATTCTCCCATACTGGACTGGTCCGCAAGGCAAAGGGTCTGACTTACGCCAACACACAGCGAGTTACCCCTCACGATAGCTGGACGAGTGGGGTCGAGGCATCGAGATGGAAATGGGAGAAGTGGGGACAAGATCCGGACCTGGGCCGGGTTTTTGCTGCCTGGACATTGGCTGCTGTCGCAGCTCTGACAAGGCGTCAAGTCAGCCTTGGGGGCACGCCTCTGTGTGTGTCCCGCACCCCATGCAAAGGTAAAGGACGACCGGCTTGTCCTAACCCCAGGGTGCAGGGGAGACAGACAGCCCTTCTGGGTCAGCTGATACTACGCAAGCCCTACTCCTCCCCGCTGCTCACCCACGGATGCTGCCCTGATGTGACTTCCCCTTCCTTTTCAGTGATTTTTTTTATTGTCATAAAGGACATGTAATAAAATCTACCACTGTAATCGTTTTTAAGTGTTCAATGCTGAGTGCCCATCACCGCATCCATCTCCAGAACTTAGTTCATCTTTCCATCAGAAGCTCTGTCCCCATTGATCCCGACCCCCATTTCCCCCTCGCCCTGCCCCGGCACCCACCATTCTACTTTTGGTCCCTCTGCATGTGCCTACCTGAGGTATCCCATGTAAACAGAATCATGTAACAGTTGGCCCGTAGTGTCTGGCTTCTTAGCACAGTGTTTTCGAGGTTCGCCCGTGTGGTCGCATGCTTCAGAATTTCCTTCCCTTTTGATGGCTGAGTACTATTTCATTGTGTGGATAGACCACATTTCGTTTATCTATCATCTGTTGACTGATACTGGGTTTTTTTTCCTTTTTGACTGTGGTGAATAATGCTTGTGAAGGCTGGTATCTGAGCTTCAGCTTCCAGTCCTTTGGGGCATAAACCTAGAAATGGAATTGCTGGGTCACATAGGACTTCTACATTTAACTTTTTGAAGCACCTCGAAACTGTTTTCCACAGCAGCTACACTGTTTTATATTCCCACAAGCAGTGCATGAGGATTCTGATTTCTCCACATCTTTGCCAACACTCACCTTCTCTCTCTTTTTTTTTTTGTTTGTTTGATTATAGCCCTCCTGGCGGGTGTGAAGTGGTGTGTCATTGTGGTTTTGACTTGCTTTTTCCTAATGCCTAACAATGTTGAGCATCTTGTCATGTGCTTATTGGCCATTTGTATAGCCTCTTTGGGGGAAAAAATTGTCTGTTCAAGTCCTTCGCCCATTTTTTGAATTGTCTTGTTTGTTTTTTTGTCGTTGTTGAGTTGTAGGAGTTTTTTCTATATTATAGATATTAATCCTTTATCAAACATGTGGTTTTCAAATATTTTCTCCTGTTCCATGGGTTGTCTGTTCACTCTCTTGGTCCTTTGATGCATAACCAAATATGACTTTTGCATATATAAATAAATAACTGACCTGACAAAAATACGTCAGTGACAATTACGCTATATTAATTAATTCACTCATTTAACCACCGTGTATGTATTATGGAGAGTCTTGTGCTGGGTGCCAGGGAAGGATTTATGTTCTTAAGATATAGTAGCCACCAGACAGCTCACCCTCAAAGCGTCTATAGTCTAGGTGATAAGACACCCAAATCAGAGAGGCTGAATAACCATAACAATGGATGTTTGCAGGTGCCGTATGATCATTTCGAACATGTGAATTCCAGTCGATGGGATCAGGATGCTCCAGCACCAGGGCAGGGGGTCTGGGAAACTCACATACTTCCTTCGCTACCCACCCCAAACCACGCGGTCAAATTCCTCACCGGCAAACAATGTTTCCATTCTCACGGGGGTGCTGTGTGACATCTAAATTAGCAAGAACTCGAGAATATTAACTTTAGGTGCTGTAACAACCACAGCTCATCTAGCCCCTTACCGGGTCAGGGTTGTATTCTGGGGTGAGAGCGTCTTTGCTTGGGACAGATGTAAATACATCACCGGCCCTTCAAATCACAGAAAACGTTTTTACTGAGCACTTATTTTACGCTATAGGTTCTGTTTTCTCAATCTTAATCTTACGATAATAATAGTTAATAATAACAGTTATTTACTGCTATATATAATTGAATTTAATGAAATCAGATCTTACAAAACAAAAACGTTAAACGGCAAGTATTTACGTGCTCAAGAGTCTTTATTTTTTAAAAGCTTCGCCTGAAATGCCTGGGAAGAGGTTTTCTAACACAGATAAGATGGGTTTATAGAAGCGGCAAATCCTGGGCTACGGCGGCAGAGACCCTCAGCACAGCAGCGTCCTGGGCCTTGGGCAGGTCAAAGCCAGTCAGAAATCGTGGTTCCTGAACTGAACGTGAGTCCACGGGGAAAACCTGATTTCTGAATGGTTAGTATGACTTTCGCATTACACGCTGCTTTTTAGAAACGTTTCTGTTATCTAAGGCAAGGCATTTCATTGGCCAACTCTCCCTACTTGAAGCTGGGCTCCCCCACGAGGGTGTAAGTTCCCCGAGGGTAGCCATGTCTCCTGGCCTCCTGACACTTGCTTTGAGAGTGAGGGGACCCGCTCACTTAGGCCACAAGCCTAGGCCGTGTCCTCGATTCTTCCCCCTCCCTCGTCACCTACATCCAACCCATCAGCAAACCCCATCGATTTCCGTCCCGAGCCTCTCCCTACAGAATGCAGGCGCCTCCTGTGTGTTAACCATGAGTTCCTCCTGCTTGACACCTGGAGTCTGGCTGACCCTGCAGCACATGCCCCTCCCAGGGCCAGCCACTTCCTAGAGACAGTAAGTGATTGGCCCTGGGTGCACATACAAGCCACCCCATCCAGAACCCACATACCAGCCAACCACCCCCTCTACGGGGTTCTCACACTCAGGGCCACTGTCCCCTGCCCTAATCACCCAGGGCAAGGACCAGATAGTTAGGGGGCAGCCCCTGGGCCCCAGAGCTGAAGCCGGTCCAACCAGCCAGTCCCAAGCCCGTGCACCCTGCCTCACCTGTCCCTTCCCTGTGAAAACCACAACAAAGGCCCTCAGTGTTTCCCCAGCTCCTCCTGCCCTCTGACCACCCCTGCTGCTTCCTGTGTGGCCGTGTGGGCGGCGTGGCCTGCCACTCCCTTTAGGGGCTGCCACACACTGTCTTTGCGATGGCGGTCATCTCCTGGTCAGTCAGCCTGGCCATGCCTGGATGATAATGACATTGACATTGTCAAACACCCTGGAGTTGAGCCCCTTGCCTGTCTGGACCCTTCGATAACCCCCACCCACTCGGCGTGCCTCTCCTCTGGGCCCGTGGCCCGGGAGCCCTGGCACGTTTTCAAAACGAAAACCGATTGTGCGTGTCTCTTTCACTTAAAGTTCCCTGGAACCTTTCACTACACATCCCTCGCCACGTCCCTTGGCCCCATGTGTCTAGCAGCTGCTACGACCGTTCTTGGGGCACCTCTTGCTCGGTCCTCCAGCCACACAGGCATCCTTTCGACCCCTCAGAGACACCACGCTAGTCCTGCCTCAGGGCCTTTGCACATGCTGTTCCCGCTGCCGGAACACTCTTTTCCCAGCTTTGTATGACTGGCCTCCCTCCCCCGCTCTGGTCTCAGTCAAATGCCACCCCTTGGAGAGGCCTTCCTTAATTATACGGGCTGACATCCTCTTCCATGTTTACCCTGTTTTATTGTCTTCGTTGCACTTGTCACTCTGTAACCCTTTTTTGTCTGTTCACAGTCCATCTCCCCAGATGCACCCCTTGGGGTAGAACGGAAGCTCCTTGTAAACAAGAGCCCGTTCCCCGCGTCGCCTGAGTCTGCGGAGCCTAGCGAGCAGCACTGGGGGAGTGAACGCAGGGTCCCTTGCCTGTCTTTCCAAGGCTGCACCGGGGAAGAGTGGCAGGGGCTGGTGAGTACAGACCTGTCCCCCGCTGTGGCCCTGCAGCCACTGAGGGAGGAGCTGCTGGCTCACCAGAGGCTCCCCGACTCCTGGCCCAGACCTGCAGCGTCAGGGCTGGGAGAGGCAGACAGGGACCACTTCCCGGAGAAGCCAAGGGGAAGCGGCTTCTGTCTTGTGAGGTCCTGCTGACCATCACATTTCTCCTGCAAGGGTGCCCCGTCCTTCCCCAGACCCCAGGCTCATCTGTCGCCTGCTCCAGAAGCTGGGCTGTCCCCAGGCTGCGTCTCCACTTGGCCCGAAGCATGCGCTGCAGGTTTTGCTGGTGCAGAGACGGCTGGGGTGGCTGCCAGCACTTTTATCCTTCCATTTCATCTGCCAGCCAAGAGCTTTCCCCTGCTTTTTTGCCTCTTCAAGCTTAAGGCAAGAGACGTTGACCTTGAGTGCAGGTGCCTCTTGCTTCATTACCCAGGGTCCCCTGCCCTGGTTTGCATTCAGGCCAGCAGCTGCCCAGACGTCTCTCCTTTACCCGCGACCCCGCCCTCAGGCAGCCTCGAAACAAAATCTGGGATCTTCCCCTCTGAGATCTGGCTCAGGCAGCACCAGTGCTGCTACGTCTCCCCTTGTCCCCAAGGGCACCGATGCACCTCTTCAGACTGTGGCGAAGTGGCCACTTGGAGAAAACATTCCCAGAGTCGCTCACGGCCATGTGAGAGGGAATGGGACTGCAGCACCTGACCGTGGTAGCCCCGGCTCCTCACCTTGCACCATGTCCATCTGACAAACATTTTTGAGGGTCTGTTATTCGCCGGACATTGGTCAGCTGGGGTCTGTCTCATGAGACCGGGGGAGGACTTCGGTCACCTCCACATTGCAGAGCTATCCAAGCAGACAACTATGTGACAGTTCAACAAAGCATCCTGGGACAACTGGATATTTACACATAAGAGAATGAAGTTGAACCCACTACCTCTCAAAAATGAACTCAAACTGGATCAAAAGTCTAAATGTAAGAGCTAAAAAACTACTGAACTCTCAGAAGAAAACGCCAGCATACATTTTCATGACATTGAATTAGGCAAAGCCTTTTTAGCTGGGACACCAAAAACACAAGCAACAGAAGGAAAAATAGATAAGTTGGACATCAACAGAATCAAAAACCATTATGCTTCGAAGGACACCATCAAGAAAGTGAAAAGACAGCCCACAGAACAGGAGAAAACTTTTGCCAACCACATATCTGGGAAGGGGCTTGCATCTAGAATACAGAAGGAATTCTAGCAAGTCAATAATAGAAAGATGAGCCAACTGAAAAATGGGAAAAGGATCTGACTAGGTTTTTCCAAAGAAGATTTCCTAATGGCCAATAAGCACACGAAAAGATGCTCAGGGTCATGAGGCATCAGGGAAATCCAAATAAAAACCACAGTTAGATCCCTCTTCACACACGTGAGGATGGCTAGAATCAAAAAGTCTGACGATAACAAGTGTTGGTAAGGACACAGAGAAACAGGAACCCTTGGATGTTGGCGGGAACGTCAAATGTTCAGCCACTGGGACACAGTCTGGCAGTTCCTCGAAAACTTAAATACGGAGTCACCGCATGACCCAGCTGTTCCGCTCCTTGGAATGAAAACCTGTCCACGCGTGTTCATAGCAGCATCGTTTGTGATCATCCCAACGTGGAACCAACCCAAATATCCATGAACTAATGAATGTGGTACATCCGTACACGCAACTATGAGGAAGGAAGCATTGATTCACGCTATGACATGGATGGCCTTTGAAGGCAGTATGTAGATATGTCGATATGTGTCTATATAACATGCATGTACACAAAAGGCCACATACTGTGTAATTCCATGTCTATGAAAAATCTGGAATAGGCAAATGCCCAGAGACAGAAAGTAGATTGGTGGTCTGGGCTGAGAGAGTAGGGGAGACGTGGGGTGGGAGTGACTGCTAACAAGTACGGGGTTGACTGTTGGGTGATGAAGCAATGTTCTGCACTGATTGTGGTGAAGGTTGTATAACTCTGTGACTATACTAAAAACCAATACATTGTATACTTTAAATGGGTGAATTGTACAGTATACGAATTAGATCTCGGTAAAGCTGTTATAAAAAAAAAATCATGTGATAAAGATGCTGGACAATCCAGAAAGTTTGAGAATCTGCAAACTTACAGGTTTTGGTGGGCAGAATAAGGACTCTCTGAAGATGGCCAGGCCCTAATGGCCAGAACCTGCAAGCATGTCACCCTACATGACAAAAGGGACTTTTGCTGACTAAAGGTATGGACTCTGAGATGAGGAGATTATCCTGGATTAGAGGAGTGTGCCCAATCTCATTACAGGAGTCCGTGAAAGCCGGGCCCTTTCCCAGCCGGGGCAGAGAGATGAAGCTGAAAAAAGAAGGAGAGACTCAAAGCACTTGACCTTCTGTTGAAGATGGAAGTTGGGGGCCACAAGCCAGGGAATGTGGTGGCCTCTGGAAGCTGGGAATGGCCCTCTGCTGACAGCCTGCAAGGCAGCAGGGATCTTAGTCCAAAATCGCCAGGAACCGAATTTTGCCAACACCCAACTGAGCAAGAAAAGGGCTCCCCAGAAAGGAACACAGCCCTGCAATTCTTCAGTTTTAGCCCAGTAAGGCCTGTGGGGGGACTTCTGACCTACAGGGCTGTAGGATAATACAACTGTGTTATTTAAGTCAGGGGTCCCCAACCCCTGGGATACGGACTGGTACTGGCCCGTGGCCTGTTAGGAACCGGGCCGCACAGCAGAAGGTGAGCAGTGGGTGGGTGAGTGAAGCTTCGTCCGTATCTGCAGCCGCCCCCAGCGCGGGCATCACCGCCTCAGCTCCGCCTCAGTCATCAGGCATTAGATTCTCATAGGAGCCCCGGTCCCCGGTCCCCGGTGCCACAAAGGTTGAAGACTGCTAGGTTAAGCCACAATTGTTACAGTAGCAATAGAAAACCAATGCAGTAGCGACTTTATGTAGACTTCACGAAGCCAGTCTTTAAAAACATAGAGAGCTGAGCTTTATCCTGGCTGGAGAGGGAACGATCTGCTCATGGCTGAAAATCCGCGACACCTGTTCTCCCCCTCTCCACTCCCTGCGAAAAGCAGACCGCAGGAGCCGAGCTGCCATAGTGAGTGGTGCCCGAAAATAGAAACTGCAACGCGATTTTATTTCTAACTCCACAGACATGTCTTGTGAGTCATTCATCACTGTGGGTCTCACTTTCCATGTCTGTGAAGCAGGCTGTGTTACCCCTGACTTCTGCCTACCCTGCAGTTTGGGAAGACAGACAAACATGGCTCAGAGAGCTCCTGGTGGTCCTCCTCAACAGACACAGCTCAGGGCGCGGGACCCCCGGGGGGCACCACTCCTGACTCTGGCTTCCTTCAGAGGGTTTTGGGCACACCGGGTTCCTAGTGACAAGGCCTGTGGTGTCTGCTGTTGGCTCAGAAATGAGAAAAGCTTCAGGTCAGCAACTGTGCCGAAGCCAAACGCCAGGCCCCAACGGACAAGGGCCGAGCGTTCTGTTTTTCGGGGGGCAAGACTCTCACACCTGGATGAGACCCAACTGTCTGTGTGACGGAAAGAAAGCAAAGCAGTGATCCAGATAAGACGAGAAGGTAGAGTCGGGAGGAGACTGAGACGAGCATGAAGGCAAGAGAGGAGGACAGAACAAGTGGAAACGCCTCCGTGACGTGTGGGAGAAGAAACATCATCGGGGGCGGGGGGAGGGGCGGGGCGGAGCAGTTGTGACACCCTGTGTCCCTCCTCACACCCAGCCCGCCAACACCTAAGTGAGCACAGACATTTTCTTGGTAAGCTGGTTACGACTGACATGACCGGCTTTGGGAACTTTTTAAAGATGGCCTTCAAGGGACCTGAAGATCACCCTTGTGGTGGCCTAGAGATCTGGGAAGCATCCCCTCTGCTCATCTCAGCCTCGGGGCACCTGCTTTCTCCCACCTGTGCCTCCCTGGGCCTTGGTTGACACGGTTGTGTGGGTGCACGGTGCACCCAGGGGTAGGGAACCTGGGACAGGCTCCAACAGGAGTCCTGGCCTCACCCCATCCGGTCGGGCTGGCCCCTGCCCAGACCGTCCTGCCCATTTGCAGTTGTGGGGGCAGGCCGGTGGGCACCTGGCTCCTTGACCCTCTGCACAGGTCCCACCCAGGACGGCTCCAATCCTTCCTCAGTTCCAGTAGCCCACTATAGGCCCCCAGATGGCTCTGGCCTCGGCTCCCCAGCCTTCCTAGAACCCTCTTGCCCAACTTCCTGTGTGGTAATCACGCCTGTTACCACCACTTGGTCTTGCTGGCCACTGCCAAGTTCCCTCTGCTAGTTCCCGACCCTCTACTCTGCTGGAACCTTCAAGAGACAAAAAGCTGCTACAAGCTTTTTCTCTGGTTCAGAATCCCCTTCTGGGGTGGCCCAGCGTTCTTCCGCGGAGATGGCCGTGCATTCTCCTGTGTCTCCTGTATCTGGGGTGGGAGGAAGGCGGGTCTAGAGAAGGGACTGAGTAGGGATGGGTGATGTGCACCCAGTGAGTAGTCCTCCGTGGTCTGGCTGGCCAGCGCAGCACTTGTCTCTACCGTGATTAAGCTGAGGTCACTTAGGGTCTGCTGAGAAGCAGGAAGGAGCTGCTGTCTCTCTAGCAGCTGGGGCCCCACTGGGGGCACTGACAGCACCATAGGGAGGAAAGTGGGCAGGAGGTTGCCAGGCAACCTTATGATAAGGACGTGTGGGGTAGAGGACTGACACCCCATCCACTGAATGCTGAGAGAGGCAGCTGACGGGGTGTCACCCCACGCACAGGGCCGATTCTCACTGGCTTGCTAATAAAGCCACTCGGGGGCCACCTACCATTTACAGAGTATTTGTCACGGGCCACATAACCCCTGAGGCGGGTTCTTGCATTGTCCCCACAGTACAGATGAAGAAACCGAGTCTCAGGTCACTGCCTTCAAGGTCACACACGTGGCAGCAGAGACAGGAAGCCAGGTGGTGGCGGCATGGCCATCGCGTGCTCGCCGACCCCTAAATCACTGCCTCCCGACCTTGAAAATGCGATGCACCAAGACGCTCTGTCCCATGGACTGAGAAGAGCGAGGCCTGGCGCGGTCAGGCGGCCTGTCCAGGGCCCTGAGCTTGTGCCGGACCCTGGGGAGAAGCCAGCAACCAGGCTCCCAGACGTCTGCACGGCACGACCACTTCCCGCGGACACTCCTGTGTCTCGGAAGGCGGTCCCTACGATGCACGCAGAACCCAGGGCAGGACAGCAGGGCTGCAGGTGGGAGGGGGACAAGCCACTCGCCGCCCATTTCCCTCCGAAGTCCCGCGGATCCACAGGACCCAAGGCATCTTTCGGGAGGCTCCGCCTCCTCCAGCACCCCAGACCCGCAGCCCCGAGCCAGGGGGCGTGGTCTGGCCCGCGCCTCCGCTGCCGCCTCCGCCTCCGCCGCGCGCCCCGGGCTCGGCGCCCCCTGCGCGCGCGCTCCCTTCGCCGGGGGACCGCCCGTGCGCGCGCCGGGGCCGCCGCGCTCCTGGGCCGGGAGAGGGCGGCGAGCGGGGCTTGGCCTGGCGCCCTCGCTGCTCGCCGCCCGCAGCTACGCAGGCGAAACCCGAGCGCGCGTCGGGCGCGGGCCCGCGTGACGCGCACCTGTCGGGGCGCGCCGCGCCCGCCGAAGAGGATGCGCGGGGCCCCGGCCCGAGCCGGGCCCGCCGCGCCGCTCCCCGCGCCGCCCCCGACGCTTCCTGGAGAAGCCGCCGGCCGACGGGCCAGACGAAGTAAGCTGCCTTCCCCGCTTTCTCTTCGGCCCCTCCGGCCGCAGGCGTCCCTTACGCCCGGACGCCGGCTGCGCGCGCGCGCGCGCGCGCGCGTCCCGAACCGCAGATCGGTGGGTCGCGCCGCCTGCCCGGGAGGCGGGCCACGCGCGGCCGTGACCTCCTAGGGCATGTTGTTGGGAAGAGTCACCTTTGCCACCATTCGCCCGCCTGCCGCTGCTCCGAACTGGGCGGGGCCCGAGCTTGCCAAAATTCCCCTCCCACTCTCCCTCGGCAAAATAAACTAGCTGTTCTTGTCCCCCGCGGCAGATTCCTGGGCGTAGGTTCTGTTCGGTGGCAGTTCGGCAGGAGGCAGCCAGGCCCCGGCGATGCTAGTCTAGAGGGCCCAGCGGCCTCCCTTACCAGCCCTTGGACTCCAATGAGGGCAGGGACTCGGGGCTTTTTTTCGTGAAACTTCACGTTTCAATCAGGCTTCCCAGTACACACATCCAATCACTGGTTTTCCAGAAGTAAAGCTACCCGGAGCTCTGAAAAACCAGCTGGCTCAAGCCTGAAAGTTTTGCCAGAAATAAGAACTTCTGGAAAAGTCATAAGCCAGAATTCCTCCCCCGCTGCCCCCTCCTCCCCAGGCCCATGGCTCATGAAAGGTAGCAGAAGAGAGAAAACTGGTGTGGAGTGGACATATTTTTAGTTATGTTCTGCGTTTTCTGCAGCGATAGATGGCTGATAGAATGTTGACCTCATGAGGCTGATTTTTTGGTAAGTTTTGGGAGCACTTGAGATAAAAATGCTCAGCGTTTGGCATGGACAGAGCTCATTTTGCAGACAGCGTGTGTGTGTGTGTGTGTGTGTGTGTGTGTGTGTGTGTAACTGTTTCTTTGAGGGACCTGACTGCTCAACAGTTAACCACTCTAGGCAAACATTTAAGTCATTTGTATCCAAAGACTGGAGTTTACTACTTTCTTTTTACAGTCAGATGGTTTTAGGTCATTTAAAAGGGAAACAGTTAAATCTGTGGGCAAAGAGGAAAACCAAGAGGCACTCTGGACATCTGTGGCCCTGCCACTGCTCACTTTATTGATGGAATTTGAACAAGACAGATGTCGTTGCTTGTTGCCACTTCACCTGCAGTCTGTCAGCAGGCCCTCACTGGGGCGGAGCAGGAAGTCTGGTTTTGCTTTTTGCTGCCCAGAGTTGGGGGCCAGGTGGCTGTTGGTCTGGGGGAGCTCTCACCACCATTGCCTCCCGGAGTATTTTCACAGCCATGATCTGGATTTTCTCCGCCAGGGGTTAAAAGGAGGGGACATCCCTATTATACAGCTGGAGAAAAGGTCCTGAGCAGTTAAGCAAAAGGCCTAGGGCTTCAGAGTTAGAGGCTTACTCTCCTGCATCCTTTGGGCTAGATTATAAACCCCTCAAGGGCTGAGGTGGGGATTTTTTTGAACCATCGCAGCATCATAGCTCTTTGATTTTTCATCACTGTGGCAGGAAGGTCAGGAAGCAGCCGATGAGCTCGCTGATCCTTGGCAGTTTTTCTGGTGTGGGGTGGTTCGTTGGTTTTGCAGCAGTTCCAAGAAGCTAGGAAGAAAAGTCCCTTTACTCATGATGCTATTGGTTTCGTAATGATTGACGCTAACACTTCTTGGGTGCTTACTGTATGGCCAGCATCGTTCCAAATGCTTAGTATGGATTGTCTCATTTTGCGCTTCTCATCAACTTATTTCCCCACTCTGTGGTTGAGGTGCAGAGAGGTCAAATAATTCACTTAAGGTCACACAGCTACTGTGTGGCAGAGCAAGGCTTTGCACCCAACATTCACACACCTAACGAGTTCTCCAGAAACTGCCCACCCATCTCGGCCTTCCAGGTTTTAACAAAGCAACTCAGACTTAAACAATGTTTTTGTGACGTCAAAAGGAAGGAGAGTGAATCACTGTTAGGCAAAGTGGGCTGAGGCCATTCATGGCAGTTAGTGTCAGGGCAAGGCGACCTCAGGGGGCAGCCCTGCCGACCGGCCTCGGTGGCTTCTGTGAGGGAAAGAGCCTGTAGCTCCAGTCTGCTGGGGGGCAGAACCGTGTCCACGCTGAGGCAGCGTGATGCATCTTGCCCTTCGGGGTTGCGGTCACACGTTTTACAGGTAGGAAGAAGGTGAGCGCTAGAGCCGGGCCACCTGTATTCAGATCCCATTACCTTCAGTAAGTCATTTTACCTCTCTTCGCCTTCGTTTGCTCTCCGCTCGTTCTGATAAGGGGGACAGTGCTAGTACCTGCCTTAGAGATTGTGGTATGGCGCATGCCAGGCTCTTAGCCTTGCATTTGACATATAATTAAATACTCTAGAAATAGCTCTTTTTTAATCCTGTTGTTACAAGGGGTAAGCTGCTGCCAGTGTGTACTGTGTCACAGTACTTGAATCACCGTTAGAGATTTGTTTCTTTGTGCCATCATCCCAGGGCAGAGAGCTCAGACACAGGTGACAGCGGTCTTGTGCAAATGGGACTTATTTGTTCATTCAGCAGATATTTATAGTGCATCATCTGTGTGCCAGGCCCTATTTTGGGTTCTGCAGTGAACAAAACACAAAACCCCTCACTGGCACTGACGTTCTTGAGGGAGGGGTGACAGACAATAAACAAAATAAATATCACACACAGTATATTAGAAAGTCATACATACTAAGGAGAGAAGTAAAGCAGTGGACGAGATGCGGGTGAGAGGGTTACAGTCTTACGTAGTCAGCTGAGAAAGCCTCGCTGAGAAGGTGACATTTCAGCCAAGCATTGAAGTTAGTGAGAGGGTGAAGCACATTGACGTCTGCAGCGAAAAGCAGGTCAGACAGAGAGAACAGCACGTACAAAGGCCCTGAGGCAGGAGTGTCTGGGACCTATGGAGGGCAGAGAAGCGGGAGAAGAGATCAAAGAGGTAATGCATGGGAGGCCAGCATGTGTCGGCCTTGCAGGCCACCGGACAGAAAAAAATGACATGATCCGACCAAGGCTATAAAAAGATCCCTGTGACTGCCGTGATCAGGCAAAGAAAAGCGGGAGGCCCGTTGGGTGGTTCCATCAGTAATCCAGACAGAGGTGGCAGTGGCCAGGACCACAGTGGAGTGGCAGGAGATGGTGAGAAGCGGGTGCAGCACGTAAATCTTGAAGATGGAAACCGTGGGATTTGCTGACAGCTCAGATGACCCCAAGGTTTCTGGCCTGAGCACCTAGTTTCCTTTCACTGGGAATGGAGAAATCTGCGCTTGGAGCACATTTGGAGATAAGTCAGTTCAATTCCGAACGTGGAGTCTTGTGGACATCCAGCTAATGGTGTCAGAGTGGGAGCTGATTGTATGAGTGAGGAGTTTAAGTCCTTACTGGAAATTAAGACTTGGCCTGAAGGCAGTTGTGTGCTGGTAAATATTTAACAACTGACTCAGCTGAGGGGGCGGGGGTGGGGGTGGGGTGGGGAACCTGGTTTGTAGCATTAGCTGTGTAAATACTCCAGTGCTGGCCAGTTTCAAACACACGGTTACAGAATATCTTCACCTTACAGACACAATAGATGTACATAATGTCAAGAGCATAGGTAATAGTAAAATGTAGTAAAATAACTAGGAAGTCATGAGTTTGGAGTATTTATTGCCTTCGGTTTTTATATCATTTGGTGATAGATTTGTATAATTCAGTTATTAATGGCTATGGTTAACAACCGCTTGAAAAATTCCTGATTAGCAGCCGAGTCTTGTGTGCAGGTACGAGGTGGCTCCCGGACACTGTTGGGCTCATTGGGACCTTAGATTGGCACCTAAAGAGGTGAAGGGAATAGGATTCTCTGGGATTATGGAGGAAAATAGGACCTGGAGCCGAGCTTGCTGCTTTTGTCCCCAGTCTGGCCCTGAGGAGAGGGAAGGCAGCTGGCAGGCCATTGATGAGGGTTTGTCTTGCACCGCACAGGTACATGTGGCCCAGATAGGCCCCAACGTGAAGGGAAGAGTACAGGAAAAACACTTGCGTCAGAGATTCTAGGTGGGACCGGCTTGCCTCCTTGTACTTGAGCTGAAAACGATCTTTAGTTTGAATGCTTGTTTCACTCCTACACGTTCTTTTCAAAATTCCAGACTCATGGGCTGTGATTTGAAGCACACCTCCCTCCTTCCTGGAGCAGGGCCCCCCGCTGCCACTGACCTTTACCTCCAGCCATTCTCCTGCCCTGGGGCTGCTGGGAACAGAGGCGCCGCGGGGAGCTACTTCCTCCTGGGGTTTACCAGAAACCGCCCTGCCCCCCACCCTCCCCGAGCGCCAGCCGAGCTGGGTCTGTGCTGGACGCAGGCAGGCACGGCTGCGTGAGTGCCCTCATCGCTGCCTCTTGTCCTTGGGCAGCAACAAAGACTGGAACCCCACTTCTGACCCAGACCCTCTGGCTGGCCAGTGTTCACAGCTCTGGGGATGTTAGCAGAGCTGTACTTTAAAAGGTGAGTCCCCCAGGATGCCTCATAGGAACCCCTCAGTCTGGAGTTGGGGGGCAGTGAGGGGTGCCTGGACCCGGGGCATGTGCCCCGCTGCTGCGATGAGCCTGTCCGAAGGACGTCCACCGCACCTCCCGGGAGGATGCCCCTGTGGCACCACACTGCCTCGTGTAGTATGTTTTTGGCAAGTGTCTTGTGTAATAATTGTTAAATGAAATCGCATCCTCCACGCACTTGAGCTATAGCCTAACCTCTAAATGACACTCAGTTCTCAGCTCATTGCTTCCTATTTTAGTCCAGGGCTTCCCGGCCTTGCTGCATTGCTGTAAAGCTCTAAGCACTTAACTGCCCTTCCAGAAAGATGGCCGGCCTCTCTCTGATAATAGATGATCATCTCCTGTCCTGGAACAACACAGGCCTTAGGGGCAGTGAAGTCTGGTATTGATCCTTGAGCTCAGTCTCTTCATTTCGCAGATGAGGAAACTGAGGCCCGGCCAGGGTCAGTGGCTTGTTCAAGGTTACGTGGCCGAGAATCACCACGTTTTCCAATTCACCATCTAGGACCGTCCGTCTTGTCCCAGAGCTGCGCAAACTCGTCGCTAAGGGTTTTCTTATTAACGAATTAAAAGCCGAAGAGAGCCCTAGCAGGACCGCGGCTGGAGTGCCACGTCCACGCATTTGGGCTCCCCTTCCGTCTGTAATTTTAGAAGGTTTATTCCACAGCCTGTCGCTCTCAGAGCAGGCAAGGGGGCGGGAGGACGCGCCTCAGAGAAGCGCCCAGAAGCAGAGCCTTGCAGCGGCAGAGAGAGGCTCCGCCCCCAGGGGGTGCGGGGCAGCCATCTGGTCCCCCAGTTTTCGGATGAGGAAAAGGGGGCGCACACGGACTGGGGGACTCAGTTAGGTCATACGGCTGGGCGGTGGCCTTGAGCCCAGGTCCTCTGACCCAGACGCCACCTTCCGTTTGCACAGCGACTGAGGCTCGGGTTTGGCGGCGTGACCCTGGCCTCGCCGGCAGCTCTCTCGTCTGTGCGGTGGGCACCATCTCCTTCAGAAGACGGTTTTGAGGAAAGGTGGAGACAGCGCGTGTCCCTCTGCACACGCGCCCCCCGTGGCGAGCGTCGGGCTCTCTCGGTAGTTAGCCACCGGTTCGGGCAGGGGGATGGGCAGATTAAACCATTGAGGCTGTTTCGAAATGCCCGCATTTGGACCTGCTGAACACAGAGTGCACGGCCTTGGTGAAGGGAGCAGGAGGCAGGCGTGTGTGGGTGTTGGTGCTGACGCCCCCTTCGACGAGAGCCGCAGCTCCGGCCTCAGTGCTCAGCGTTCCAGAGTCTGCCAGCACCTCGGGCCCCTCCCCGGACCCTCCGCGTCAGGATCTGTGCTTGGTAAAGCTCCCCCGGAGATTCAGATGCACATTAACGTTTGAGAAACACCGTTAAGGTTAAAAACAGGTGAGTAAAACACTCACACGGACACACGCACACGTACCGGTTCAGGAACTACAGAGCAAGCAACCCTGTCGCAATGACTGATCTCGCTGATCTGTACTTGTTTGGGGGACACAAGCCAGAGATAAGGGAGGCTGACCCGGGAACCGGGAACAGGGCTGGGCAGGGGGGACTGCGGCCGGGCCTCTGAGTCAGAACAGGGTTAAACGGAGGGCTGGGGGTTGGTTCAGGCCAGGCAGCCGGGCGTGCGTGTGCGTGCGTCACGGCCTTCTGCAGTCCTCCGGGGTGGAGTGGCCCTCAGGGCTTTCTCACCTGCCCATCCGGGCGCTCCGAGCTCCTGGAGCGCCTCTGCTCCTTCCTACCAGGCGCCCGGAGCCCCAGCCGGACGCCCCGGCTGGGATCTCTGCTCTGCCGCATGCCAGCTGGCGCCATCTCCCCCTGCAGGCTGCTCTCTGGGCCTCAGATTTCTCACTGCCTGCCTGACCTTGCAGCGTTTCCTCTCCTCCAGACCCGGGCGTTTGAGAAGAGACGCGTGAAGGGCCAGGGACGAGAACTGGGAGGCAGGAGGAGAAAGCGGGATGGGCGAGCGGTCACTGGGGAGTTGGGGCTGAGGGCACGTGAAGGACGCGGGGGAGGGGAAGGCCAGGAGGCCGCGCGGGGCCCCTCGGTTCCCCAGCGCAGGCTGCATAAGGGAAATGTCCGGTGTCCCGTAGGTCTCGGTACAAACACCGCTGTGGGGTCGTCGTCTTGGTTCGGCCACTAACTGGTGCCACCTCGGGGTGGATCTCGAGAGAGAGGAGGAGGAGACAAAGGGAAAAGCGAAGGAAGGATGGGGGGCCTGACGCCAGAGCCAGGAGGCAGCTCTGGTCCCTCTGTGTGGCGGACGATGTAGGGCCGTGGGAATGTCAGCCGGCCAGGTTGGCGGGGCCTGTGTAAGTCCTTGCGGTTTCTCTAAACCTCAGTTCTCTCTGTGGAACCAGATTACAGCCGCATTGTTGAGGGTTTTGTTAATCCTCTACCTGCCAATTAACAGGTGCTGCTCAGTGATCGCAGCTCCTTCGTTGCTGCCCCAGGCCGAGCCCCATCCCCCCATCTCTTTCTGAGAGCCACATGGCTGGCCAAGGTTACTGTCCTCCTCACTTCCTCCACCTTTCCCCCAAGCACTGGCCTTGCTGGGAAATCGGAGGACTGGGGAGAGCCGAGGAGTAAGAATCAAGCACATTAAGCCTTACAGCCTCGGTCAGAACAGAAGGCCAGAGACAGCCAATCCGCGGGTGCGTCTGTGCAGGTGCGAAGCCTCCCGCCTTTCGGACACGTCAGCTGCTTCAGATGAGGCTGAAAACCAGCCCAGATGTTGGGCCCGCCTTGGGGAGGCCGCGGCATGCAAGTGCTATGTGGTCAGCTCAGGAGCTGGGGAGCCTGGTGCCCGCCCGGCACCCCCGATTTCTCCCCCGGGACCTTCACCTCCCTGAGCCTCAGCTGTTCTGTCTGCAGTAGGGCGACTGTACCAGTACCCCCTCCGCGGGTTCTCCTCGGGGTTCCGGTCCACCTTCGGTGAGAGCTAACACAGACATCTACCAAGTTCAGTGTTCACGGCTCTGGTTAACAGCCCATTGTGATAGCTGCCACTCATGTGGTGCTTAGTTGGTTGGAGGCGCTGTCCTAAGCACATTGTAAATACCTACTCATCTTATCTTTATAATGGCCCTGCGCCGTAGGCAGCAGCGTTACCCCCATTTCAGAGGAGGAAACCGAGGTACAGAGGGGTGTTATAATTGTCCAAGCTACGGGGCTGAGCTGGGATCCGAACTCGGTGAGTCGGTGCCAGAGTCTGTATCTTTAATCACTGTGCTGTAGCAATCGCGAGCCGTCCTTTTGTGCTTGGGGCCCAGCGGACATGGGAGAAGCAAGGAGAGACGTGAGGGGAGGTGAGCGTACCTTCTCACCGTGCCAGCGCCATTCCTGAGCCGCCCCGACGGCCCGGGCTGCCTGTGCTCAGGCGCGACCCTGGCCTGGGCTGTACAGCGGACAGCTCCAATCCCGTGGCAAGCCCTGTGGGCCTCCCTTGTGGCTTGTGCCGCCTTCCTGCGCTCCTGCAGCAAAATGGGCCACCTCTTGCAGGTGGGCTACCACCTCCCTGGGCATAGTCCTTGTTTACAAAGCAGGATCCCTGCCCCCTGGCTTCTTGGCACAGAAGCAAGCTACCGAGGAGGGCGGGGGAGCTGTGGGACTGTAACATCTTCCTGAGAAACAGTGCGGTTGTGTCTTGCCAGGCAGGAAGTGTTTGATAGCCCAGAAGCGTGTTTACCCCCCACATCACAGCCACCTGAGCCGTGCCTGATCCTTCCTTGTTCCTTGTCTGTCTTTCCCAGGCACCCCAGGCACCTGGGCTTCAGGAAGATGCTCGCCGTGGCAACGTGTGTGGCCCTTCTGGGCTGCCTGCAGGCCCAGGAGCTCCAGGGCCACGTCTCCATAATCCTGCTGGGAGCAACTGGGGACCTGGCCAGAAAATACTTATGGCAGGGACTGTTCCAGCTGTACCTGGATGAGGCGGGGAAGGGCCACAGTTTCAGCTTCCACGGGGCCGCCCTGACGACCACCAAGCAGGGCCAAGAGTTCATGGCCAAGGTCCTGGAGTCCCTGTCCTGCCCCGAGGATGTGGCCCCCAGCCGCTGTGCTGAGCTGAAGGACCAGTTCCGGCGGCTGAGCCAGTACCGCCAGCTGAAGACGCAGGGGGACTACGTGGCTCTGAGCGAGGACGTCGAGGCCCTGGTGCGGCAGAGGGCCGCCGGGAGGCGGGCCGGCTCTTCTACTTCTCCGTGCCGCCCTTCGCCTACGCCGACATCGCCCGCAACATCAACAGCACCTGTCGCCCCGGCCCGGGCGCCTGGCTGCGGGTCGTCCTGAGAAACCCTTCGGCCACGACTTCCTCTCGGCCCAGCAGCTGGCCACGGAGCTGGGGAGTTTTTTCCAGGAGGAGGAGATGTACCGGGTGGACCATTACCTGGGCAAGCAGGTGAGCTTCAGCTCGGAGCCTGCCAGGATCGGCGTGCGCTGGGCCTAGGTAGACAGGGAGACCCCCTGGCCGGGGCCACACGGCTCACTGTGGCGTCAGGCCTGAGGGCACATGAAATCCGAGCTCCTGTGGCCGGTTCGAGGGCGGGCACGAGGCGCAAGGGAGGAGGGCAGGGCCGTGAGCCGCAGCGACCGGACCACGTGGCCCTTGTCCACCTGCCCAGCCGCTTGGGCCCTCGTGTGTCCCGTCCTCTTTGTTTCCCAGCCTGGGTGTCTCCACCTTGTCCTGCATCCCTCCAGAGACGGCCACAGGGCCCTGGGGTCTGGACCCAGCTTCTGTTTGGGTAGCCGTGGGCATCAGAACGAACCGCTCTGTTCCACATCCCTCTGCCTTTTCTTCAGTATCTTTTTCTTCCCGAGTTCTGTTCTGAGCCCAAAGGCTGGTGACGAGGTCTTAACACTGAGCAGGGGCCCAGGCTCCACACTGCTCAGCCAAGCCCTGGGTCAGAGCCATCGCTCCCCCCTCCCACCCCCCGCTGTTTGGAGCCGCAGTACTCCCAAAGAGTGGTCCTTAGACCAGAGCCTGTCCTGGTGAGGAGTTCACTTGTTCACAGAGAAAATGAAAAAAAAAAAATTGAATGTGTTTGATTTGAAGCTTTTCTTGCTTCATTTTTGGTGCTGTAATATCTTTCTTTTATTAAAAGTCGATGGTAATAGAAGATAGATCAGCTTAGATATTTTCCTTCTTGGCAAAAGAAAAAGCGGGTAACCCCGTGGGGTCCCTTAAAAGCCCTGAGTCCTTCCTGGGCTGCGAAGCCTTGACGTCCCGGGGCCGTGGCCTCAGGGAGCGCCTTCTCGGGGCGTCTTGTCTTCTCGGAGTGGGGCTCTTCTGGGAGTGGGGCCTCCCTGTGAGGCCTGAGGAGAGCCCGCAGCACTGCCCGTCTCCGCCCTGCCAGGCCGTGGCTCAGATCCTGCCTTTCCGAGACCAGAACCGCAAGGCCCTGGATGGACTCTGGAACCGGCACCACGTGGCACGCGTGGAGATCGTCCTGAAAGAGACGGTGGACGCGGAAGGTGCGTGAGCTGAGCGGGCACCCGGCGCCCCCTCGCCCCGCCTCGCCCTCCCCCTGCCCTGAACCCTGGTGAGGCCTCTGCAGGAGGGGCTGCGGGTCAGCCCAGCCCCCGGGGCTTCCCAGGGAGGGCTCTGCGGGTGTGGGGCCCCCCTCCCGGGGGCGTGCTCACCCCCGGGTGCCTGCGGGCAAACCTGACCTCTCGGCTGCCCTTAGGGGCCCGCGGTCTAGTTCAGTGAACTTGGCTCAGGCGCCAACACAGCCCGCACAGCGGGAGCTGCCAGACCTGAGCCTGCGTGTCACGCGGGTGTGACGGAGACTGTGAGGCTGTGCGGGGTCCCTCAGACTTCCATGCTTGCACAGGGGCATCGTCTGCCCAGACAGCTTCTCCTCGCCATCTCCCCGCTTCCGATCTCCCTCGTCCTTGGTCCTCAGCTCAGTGCCGCTTGCCGGGGCGGCGGGGGGTGGGGGCGCCTCTGCCGAGCCTCTTGACCAGGCCTCCTGCCCTTTGGCCAGGGCGCCAGGCATTCCAGTCTCGTACCTGTCCAGTCTGCCCCCAGCGGACGGTGGCGTCCAGGCTGTCTCTGCTCTGACCCCCAGCACACGCCTCGGAAGGGCTGAGTAGATGGCAGAGGAACAGTGTTGACCTGGGAGTTGGGAGACCTGTGTCTTAGGCCCGCTCCTGCCTTCACCTGGGTCACCTCGGCGCATCACTTACACATCTGTGAGATGAGCATGTTGTGTAGATGACGCACCTGAGGCCCCTTTGAGCTCTGGCATCCGTGATTTCATCAGGATTTTTTTTTTTTTTTTGAGCATCGACTGCATATGTTTAAAGCATCAGAGCATCAGCTCTTACCCAAATGAATAAAAGCTATTCTTATCGTACCTGAATGGGGCGGGTGCTGACAGATGGGTTTGTTGGCGTGCCCAAGGTCGCATGGTGGTCCTGGGGCAGGCGGTCTGGCTCTAGCACCAGGCTCTGGACTGGACATCCAGCTCACCCTGCACCTGCTTCTGCAGCCAGGACAGGAGGGTCCCCCACGGTGTGTGCTGGGGGTGGAGGGGGACCCCAGCCCAGGCCCCTGGGGCCTGGGAACCGGGAGATCCGCCTCGCTCCCTTTTTCTTTTTCTTCCTCCTCTTTTTCTTTCTCTTTCCCTCAGTCCTCTCTTCCTTTCTTTTCCCTTCATCTCTGGATGTATATTTGGTGCTAGAAGCTTTGTGTTGATGCCCAGAGGCGTGAGACGCAGCCCCTGTCCCCTGATACCTCACAGCTTCACTGGGGCAGAGGATACGTGGGGACAGACCTGAAGTGAATGTTGTGGGTGGGGGTGCTACTGTCCTTGAGAGACGCTGGGTCCTCCAGTCTGGAACCCTGTCAGAAGAGTCCCATCCCCACACTGGGCCGAGGGTCTCGGGAGCCTCCCCGGCCCTCCCAGATTTCCCCTCCTGTCCTCAGCGAGGACTCAGGCTGTGGGTCCCTCTTGTCCTGAGTGCGGCTGCATGAGGGTGGCCCTCGCCTTTGCTTCGGGCCTGGCACCGAGCGCGGGAGGCAGAGCAGACGGTGCCGCTGCCACACCTGCTGTGGGGGCGGGCACCTCGCTCCGCCGGACACGGCCTCACTGGCAGGGCTGGCCCAGGACACTTCCCTCCCCTACCCCGTCCCTGTCCCCGTTTCCAGCAGCTCCTTCCTCTGTCCACCCTGGTTGGGAAGAGCCGTGATATCTGTGGGTACCAGCTGGCACCGTTGCCTTGTTTCTTCCGGCCCGCTGCACCCCGTTTCCTCTGGTCTCTGGTGTCCTTGTGGGTTTCTTCACAGCATCGCTGTGCAGCCTGGGGCTAGGCGCAGTGCAGCAAAGGGACTTTGAGATTTTGGAGAAAGGCAAACAGAAGGCAGGACGGAGAGGCAGGGGCCTGGGCAGATCTTCAGTCTGGGGCAGGGGCTGGGGGTGGGGTGGGGGTGTCTCAGGTTTGAACAGCAGCCCCAAAGCAGAATCCCAGCGGAGGGCGCTGTGGGACCAAAGCACAGGCCCAGCTGTCTGTGGGGTGCGGTTCTGAGGGGCGGGTCTCACTGCTGCTCGGGGACACCGTGTCTTCAGCCGAGAGGCAAAGAGAGACGCAGGGCAGGGCAGGCAGCCAGGGACCCACTGACCCCAAGGGGTTCACAGCTAGTAAGGGTGCGTCGGGGGGCTGGCTCAGCCTACAGTCCCTGTCAGGGGTGACCAGCAGGACTGCAGCTGTCCTGGGGGTCGGGTCCCCCTGGGCAGCCTGCTTACTTGCCCATTGCATATTCAGGCCCAGAGCAGTGTGTAACAGGGTGACTTCTCGCTCATCCCCACAGCGAGTGGGGCCTTGGACATGAGTGTGCACTCCCCGCCCAACCAGAAGGACAAGGCTTCGTCACTTCCCAAGGAAGTGGCCCAAGCAGTGATCCCTGCTGTCCCCTCCGTGTCCGGCTTTGGAGCCCGTCCCTCAGGGGCCACTGCTGTCGACTCCAGTTCAGGCTGGAGAGAGGACGGGGCTGTGGACCCTGCCGCCCCCCCACCCCCATCGTGGCCAGCTGGCCCTGTGCCCAGCACCTCAGGGCCCCGCTTGCCTGCCCCCTGGTTGGGGTGGGAAGCAGGCAGGAGGAAGGACTGGAGGTCGCTGTGCCTGGTGCAGTGGGACCGAGGTGGCCAGGAAGGTCCCGAGGCAGGATGCAGAGCCCAGCATTCTGACTGTTCAGCCCAAGGGCCACAGCCGGCCTTCCCCCGCCCCCAGCCCCTTCCCCAGGCCGGCAGGTGCTGCCCCCAGCTTCCTCCTCCCCGCTCACGGTCCTAGCTGTCCCCTCTGATTCTTTTACAGGGAGGCACTAGGGTGGCCTGGTCCCTAGTGCCTGGTCTCGCCACCCCGAGCACTGGAAAGGGCAGGGACTGCAAGCCGGGCATAGGAAATGGCGCTTTCCTGGCCCCAGCTACTGTGGGCCCAGAGAAGGGGACTTGGGAGCTGCAAGGTCGTTAGCATGTCCCCCACCGGCACTCACACTGTCCCAGGCGCGGAGGCCCTTCCCCAGCCCCCTCCCTCCACGGCTGCGTGAGTGCTGGTTTGCTCTGTTTCTGCCGCAGCCTCTGGCCCAGAGGAGTTTGCTGCAGAGTCGAGGCTGCTGCATAGGCAGGAGGGAGAGAGAGGGACTTGGGAGGAGGAAGGGAAGAGGAAGTCCTTCCTCCGGCCAGGCCCAGCTCCCCCTCCGTCTCATTTGGATGTCCCCTGGGGAGTCCCCACCCAGTGAGCCCCTGAGAGTCACAGGAACCGGGGTGCCCAGGCCGGGGTCTCCTGAAATGGCACCATGGGCCATACAAAGAGTGACCTTGGCTGGGCTACTTACTCCTGGGAGATGACCCCTGTTGGCCTTCGTCGTGGCCGCTGGGAAAAGCTCTCTGGAAAGGAGGGCTGAGTGACTGACAGACTGAAGTTCGGCTTGGGGGGCCCCTGTGCCGACATGGGGGGGCGGGGGGCGTGATGCAGGCTCACTTCTGCAGGCTGGAGGGACCGGCCAGTGCCTCTCACCAAGGGACCGAGGCCACAGGGTCCTCCCAGGTGCACACCAGCTGTCCTGCCCTCACCAGGCGTGCCAGCAGGGGCTGGGAGCTCGCTCAGCAGGGCGGCCCCCTTACTGCCCGCGGGGCAGGGCTGTGGCTAGGTGAGCTCAGGGCTCAGGGCAGCTGCCAGGCTCCCTGACCAGAGCCGGCCAGCAGCCCCTTCTCCCTTTTTATGTTTAGTGGTCCCGGAAGGTATCGGTAGGCATCGCAGCTGGCTTTTTTTTTTTTTTTTTTAAATCTGTGTTTTTACTAGGAAAATTCAGTCTCCCACAGTGTGGAGGCAAAGGAGAGGGGGCGTTTGGTCCCAGTTCTGAAAGCCGTGGTTTCCGGTACCGTCTCTCTGACTTAATGACAATAACCCCGCTCACTCACTCAGGGTTGTTTTGAGGATTAAATCAGATAATGTACACGGAAATCCTCCGCACGTGGAAACACTCTTCCCTTCCGAGATGCCAAGGACAGGAAGCGGCTGGGGGCTCTGTCGCCCTGGGCTCCACATGACACCTGGGACCCGTGCTGGGTTATATAGAAGCCCGCAGCTGGTCTGATAGTCTTTTGTGACCATTTCTCACCAAACATCACCCGCCTCTTTCTCTCTCGCTTACAGGTGTAAATTTTCACGTATTGACAATCCGCATAATCTAGCCCTTGCGGCAGCTCTGTATTTCTGTTCAGTTCTGTTTGCGCCACCAAACATGCATTGTTCTATGATTAGGCATTTTGGTTGCTTCCAGTTTTCGCTATTTCAAATAGTACTTTGTGAGCTTTCTAAAAAAATCGCGACATAATTCACGGGCCATAAAGTTTACCCCTTTAAAGTGTACGATTCAGAAGTTTTTGACATAGTCACACATTCTTGCAACCGCTATCTAATTCTAGAGCATCTACGAGTATTACAATGTGGTTTTCCTTTCAGCGGACTTCTAAAATGGAATTACCGGGCCAGAGGGTAAAGGCCACTCGATAGCTGTTATTGCATCTCGTTGGACTTCTTTTGCCTCTGTGGCACAATCCCACGAGGTTTCGAGAGGCAGCACGACTGAGGGGGTCTCCCCTGCTTGTGACCTCCGACACGCTCGGGACCGAGACAGGCTGCAGCCAAGTAAATGCAGGAGGGCCTTTCTTCCAGTCGTTCATCCTGGTTGTGCTTTTTTTCCTATCCTTGTTCATACATTGATGGCGTTTAACCCTCAGCTTTCAGCCTAGGAGAGGATGCTAAGTGTCAGTATAGATCATTTTCAAAAACACAAAACAAAACAAAACAAAACAGTCCACAATAACTGGTAATAACTAGAAAAAAAAAAACCCAAAACCCAAAGTTCTCGTTGGGTGTCATCAGGAGGGCTAGCCCCTGACCTCGAGCTTGGCTACATGGCCTCCTGCCGGGAGGTGCCTGGCTCAGTTCTGGTCACTACACTTATTAAGCTCTGAAAAGACAGAGGTAGCCGAGGAAGGATCAAAGTCCACAAATCTGTGGGCTGAGCTAAACACGGCGCACCCCCTGAAGCTTGAAATTAAGGAATAAAGGAAGCTCTCTTTTACACAGCGGGCAGTAAACCTAAGAAATGCATTCTCCCCACGGACTGAGTGAGGATAAAAATAGGAAAAGAGCCACTTTGGGATTTGCTAAACTAATGAATAGTAAAAGCAGATAACAGGGCTTTTAAGGACTCTGCTTTGTTCTCGGCATCAAAACTTCACCTGTTCTCAAAGCTCTGGCTTTCTCTTTATGCTCTGATGTCGACTGTGATTCATTGATTCCAAGGCGCATCGTTCTCATATTTGAACCGCTCTGAAGCTGGGCTTCCCATTGATGGGGCGACATAGTTGACCTGGCAGGCCGTTTCTTCCTCAGGTTATAAAACAGCGATGTTTTCACCACTGACGGCGTCTTGATGCGATAAAGCCCAGCATGGCTCCAGCTTCATGGCCTCTCCAAGCCCCATCTTGCCCCTCCCACGACCTTTTTGATATTATCGCTGGACGTCACATCTCCACTTCACGGGCAGAAGATTTAGAACTGAAACCATCCGTGCGTTGCTCTCATGAAATACCAGCTCCTGTTTCTAACTTCTTTATTTCTAAATGAGTTGCCCACCTGGCAGCCCTTGTAACAACAAAAATTCTAGCCAGTGTTTGTCAGGGCTGCCTGTGTGCCAGGCACTGTTCCAAGCCCCGTATGTGTGTTACCTCGTTAATCCTCACAGCAGCCCTACAGGGAGGTACTGTGACAATTCCCCTTTTATACATGTGATAGAGTCACTCGCCTGGGGTCACAGGACTAAGAGATGGCAGCCAGAGCAGGTACCCAGGCAGCCTGGCTCCGGAGACCACACCCCAGATCACGACTCTGAACTGCCTTTCTCCTGCCCAGCCCCCCACCACACAGCTTTCACCCACCCACTGAATAGGTCTCTGCATTTCACTGTTGCTTTGATCTGGCCCTTGTTACTTCCTTTGACTGTAGCAAATGCTGCCTGGTTGGTCCCATTACCCAGCCCCTCCTGGAGGGCGCAGCTCTCAGATCCGAGGCAGCATAATCTTCCCTCAGCACCTCTTTCGTGTCTCCAAATTCCCTGCTCTAACACTTAAAAAAAGGGGGGGGGAGATTATTGAGACACAATCACGTATCACACAATTCACCCATTTAAAGAATAATACAATTCTGAGGGTTTTACTATGTTCATAGAGTTGTGTATCCATCACACAACTGATTTTAAAATATTCGCCCCATCCCCAAAGGGGCCCTGTGCCCCTTAGTGGCATCCTCTAATCCCACCATCCCCCAAGCCATTCATCTACTTCCTGTCTCTATGGATGTGCCTCTTCTGGATGTTTTATATAAATGGAATCATATGATTGGTGGCCTTTTGTGTTCAGCTTATTTCATTTAGCCTGATGTTCTCAAGGTTCATCCAGTTATAGTGTCTGGGCTATCCTTTTTCATGGCTGAGTAATATTCCATTCCATAGATAGACCACATTTTATCCGTCCGTTGATGCACATCTGGTTTGTTGCTCTCTTTCGGCCACTGGGAATCATGTGGCTCTGAGTGTTCTGCACGGGTTTTTGTGTGGCTGTGTTTTCATTTCTCTCTGGTGCACGTGGAGTGGAACCGCTCTTAACTCTGCGTAACTGACTGAGGTCAAGAACTGTTAATAGCCCCTCAGACTCCCCCGCCTAGTTTCCCATCTGTGCTCGATTTCTGCCCTTCAGAATCCAGGCCTCCTGTCTGCTCCCTCCCGTTCCCCTTCCAGAACCTGAGCAGCCAAGCTCCGTCCGGCGTCAGGGTGTTCGCTCTCAGAATGCTCTCTCCCTTGCTTTGTGTAGGGCCGGCTCTTCCGGTCTGAGAGGGGCCTTCCTGTGACTCTTTATGACAATCTCCGTCTATCATTTCTTGGTTGACTGGCTTTGTTCTCCTTCCCATCTGCCTTCCCTGTAAGCAGAGGGCAGGGACCCTGTCTGTGTCCTCAGTGCGGGCACATTGTGTGGCATGTGAGTGGCAGCCGTCAGCCCTGTTTAATGGCAGGACGCAGCAGACACAGAGACTCGGAAGTCCCACCTCAGTCGTGGCCGTCAGGACCCCAGAGCCCTGGCCCTCCCCGCCGTGCTGCTGCGTGCTCAGCGCCGCCCCTGCTGGCTGGAGCGCAGGCCGGACCCTCTGCTGGGACCGGGGCCTTCCCCTCGCCCTTCTGGGAGACCCGCTGGAGGGCGGGTGGCTCCGAGCAGCCCTCCCTCCTGCTGCTGCCGCGGTTTGCGCCTCGTAAATCATTTCTGCACTGGGGAATGAGGATGCAGACAGGCTGCGCGGGTGCGGGGTGGGGTCTCCGCACACCCGGGGAAGCTGGACGTGGTGCCTGCCCTTCACGCCCCCCTCCCCGCCCCTCCTCCCACACAGGTCGCACCAGCTTCTACGAGGAGTACGGCGTCATCCGCGACGTGCTGCAGAACCACCTGACGGAGGTGCTCACCCTGGTGGCCATGGAGCTGCCCTACAACGCGAGCAGCGCGGAGGCCGTGCTGCGGCACAAGCTCCAGGCCTTCGGCGCGCTGCGGGGCCTCCGGAGAGCCAGCGCCGTGCTGGGCCAGTACCGGGCTTACGGCGCGCAGGTGCGCAGAGAGCTGCACAAGCCCGACAGCTTCCACAGCCTGACGCCGACCTTCGCAGGTGGGCGCCCCCGCCCCCGGCCGGAAGCAGCTTCCAAGCCCCCCTTCCTCCGGTGCCCTTGGGTTTGGGTTGGAAGGGACTTGACGGGGATTTTCACAAAGGCTGTCAGTGGCAAGGGAGACGCTCGCCCGCCTGCCTCTCCGGCCCTCCACCAGCTTAGAGTAGTAGGTTGCCCACGGGCGCTCTCTAGGTGACAGACACACCCCCGGGGCGGTCTCAGTCCAGCCCAAGGCCGCAGGTCCTTCCCGGGCTCGCCAAGAGGCTCAGGCCTGGCTCCCACCCTCGTGGAGCTTATGTCCAGCTCCCCGGTGAGGCTCCACGCCTGCCGGGCCACAGCCCGAGGCACCTCCGGCAGGCAAGCACCCCTCCGCTCGGGCAGGGGCGCCCCGGAGCATCCTCTGGACCGCTCCGCAGGCTCGGAGCTTCCTGGGAGAGGGCTGGCTCCCCCAGACTGCAGGTCCTGACCGCACAGCGAGAGCAGCAGCTGTCGATCGGGCGCCTCCTGTGTGCCCCGCGCTTGACGCCCCTCATCTCATTTAGCCCTCACGCACACACCCACGGGACAGGTATGGTGATCACCCCTTTTACAGGGCGGATGTGTGAGGCTCCGTGACATTGCAGAAACTTGCCCAGGTCCGGCAGAGATGGTTCATGGGACACCAGGCTCAGAACTCAAGTCAGGAGAGCACTCCCCGTCTGGCCCTTCCCCCATCCCGGGTCCCCCACCCCCAGTGGGCTCCTGGCCTGCGCACCACTGCCCTGCTGGCCCAGCTGCAGGCACGTCCTGGGGCCCCCCACAGCAGGCAGGCTCTCCCGGCCTCACCCCCACCGTGACACTTCCCTTAGAGGCTCTGGGCGGGAGACTCACAGCCCAGCTCTCCTTCTGGGGGGACTGTCACTCTGAAAGAGGCAGGTGTCTGAGATGGCCCCAAAGCTCCTCTTCCAGCACTGCTGGGAGAGAAGGTGATGGAGGGGTGAAGGGTGGGGTGCAGAGAGCAAGGCCGGGCGTTCCGAGGCCGCGGGGTGCCCAGAGGATGGGCTCAGAGAGGAGGGCTGACCGGCAGGGAGGTAGGAAGGGGGAGGAAGACACGTGGGCCAGGAGGGCCCTGGCGGTCTGCGCTGGGGCGTCACCTCTGCTGTCCCTCTGTCGTCCAGGCATCCTCGTCCACGTGGACAACCCTCGCTGGGAGGGCGTCCCTTTCATCCTGATGTCCGGCAAAGCCCTGGATGAGAGAGTGGGCTATGTTCGGATCTTGTTCAAGAACCGGGCGTTTTGTGCCCAGAGCGAGAAGGACTGGGTCACGGCCCAGAGCCCGTGCCTGCCTCAGCAGATCATCTTCTACATCGGCCACGGCGAGCTGGGCACCCCCGCCGTGCTGGTCAGCCGGAGCCTGTTCAAGCCCACCCTGCCCTCCAAGAGCTGGAAGGAGGTGGAGGACCGGCCAGGGCTCCGCCTCTTCGGCCGCCCTCTGTCCGATTACTACGCCTATAGCCCCGTGAAGGAGCGGGACGCCTACTCCACCCTCATATCACACATCTTCCACGGCCGAAAGGATTCCTTCGTCACCACGGAGAACCTGCTAGCCTCCTGGGCCTTCTGGACCCCCTTGCTGGACAGCCTGGCCCGTGAGGTCCCCCGCCTCTACCCAGGAGGAGCCGAGAACGGACAGCTGTTGGACTTTGAGTTCACAGGCAGCCAGCTGACCTTCTGCCAGCAGCAGGTGGAGCAGCTGGTGCCGGGCCCGGGTTCGGCTCCGATGCCCAGGGACTTCCAGGTTCTCAGGGCCACGTACCGAGAGAGCCCGCTGGTCGCGGCCTGGCCCGAGGAGCTGCTCGCCAAGCTGGCCAGCGACATCGAGGCCGCGGCGGTGCAGGCGGTGCGGCGCTTCGGCCGGTTCCACCTGGCGCTCTCAGGCGGCTCGAGCCCCATAGGCCTGTTCCAGCAGCTGGCCACGGGGCACTACAGCTTCCCCTGGGCCCACACGCACCTGTGGCTGGTGGACGAGCGCTGTGTCCCGCTCTGGGACCCCGAGTCCAACTTCCAGGGCCTGCAGACCCACCTGCTGCAGCACGTCAGGGTGCCCCACTACAACGTCCACCCCATGCCCGTGCACCTGCACCAGCGGCTCTGTGCCGAGCAGGACCAGGGCGCCCAGGCCTACGCCGAGCAGATCTCAGCCCTGGTGACCAACAGCAGCTTCGACCTGGTGCTGCTGGGAATGGGCCCCGACGGGCACACGGCCTCGCTCTTCCCACAGTCGCCCGCAGGCCTGGACGGCGAGCAGCTGGTGGTGCTGACCGAGAGCCCCTCCAAGCCGCACCATCGCATGAGCCTCAGCCTGCCCCTCATCAACCGTGCCAGGAAGGTGGCGGTCCTGGTCATGGGCAGGTTGAAGCGCGAGATCACCATGCTGGTGAGCCGCGTGGGCCACGAGCCCAAGAAGTGGCCCATCTCAGGGGTCCTGCCTGGTGCTGGCCGGCTGGTTTGGTACATGGACTATGAGGCGTTTCTGGGCTGATGGTGCCTCTGTCCTCTGCTCACTCCAATGCTGTCTCTCACCTGTCCTCACCCCTCCCCTCCTAGCCCCGCCACCTGCCCGGGTGCCCTGGCTCTCTGGAGTCTGATGCTCGGAGAGGCCCCGCCCCACTCCCTGTGACAGTCGCCACCCAGTTGTGGTGGACAGACGCAGAAACAAGGAAGAAATGGAGTCTCTGCTCATGGACGCTTCAAATCCAAGTCAGGAGAGAGACATCCACCTAAGAAAAGGACCCACAGCAGTTACACATTCATATCAACCAGCACAAAACAAGGCAGTATGAAGCCCCCAACTTGAGCAAGAGGAATGAAATGGCGTGAACTAATCAGGGGAGACATCCTGGAGGAGGTGGTCCTTGAACGCGTTCCTGTGGAGAAGAGCATGGGAGGTAGAGAGAAGGGAGCACCGGCATCCAAGCAGGTGCAGGGCCCGTGTGAAGCAGGGCGCTGGGGACTGTCCAGGTGCTCGGGCCTCTGCAGCCCCTCCTTCCTGTTCTCCTTTTCCTGAGCCTCTGATGTCGGCCTGCTGACCTGTCCTCTGTGTCGCTGCCTCCACCTGGTCTGTGCCTCTGGTTCCTTTCGCTTAGGTCCCTGCTGTGGAGGGGTCTTCCCATCCCCTCTCTGTTCCTTGGCTGGCTGCCTTGCAGACTCTCCATTTATAGGCAGACAGAAGATGATGCCAGTGACACACCAGCAAATGCGAGGGTGTTACAGTTACGCTTCCGGAAATCTTGCGACTGCCGTTTGGTGCCTTTCCTCAGTGGATGGCCTAGCTATGCACTGGTTCCCAGCCCCGCAGGGAAGACTCCTCACCCCGCCACCCCCACTTCACCAGCCAGCCCCTCCGTGAGACACACTGGCCATAATCAGGCTTTTCCAGCGATCCCCTGTGTAAGGGGATCCCTTACACCTCAGGGGACTTCCCGGTGACTGTGTCCACTCTCAGTATCCCCTCTTGTCTCGCCAGGAAAGATCCAGTCAAATCTTTTCTCTGACGGTGACAGCTCATTTGGGGGGAGTGGTATGGCATCAAGCGATCTAGGCCACCCGGATGCTCTGACCTGACCAGACCAAAGCCAGGCCTCCTTGGTGGGGGCGGCCTCAGCTCACAGGCAGCAGGGGCTGCCCAGGACCTCCTTGGGGACTCGGCAGATTCACAGCACCCGGGGACGGGGAGCAGGCTGTGACCCGGCCACCTGTCACATACTACCTCCGGGCAGCACCCAGCCTGCCAGCGTCCTGTCTGCTGGTCCCTCCCGCCACCTCTCACTTCACCACTGATGCACTGCTGAAGACTTGGGCGGCAAATCAGTAGCTTCTCCTTAAGAACAGACTGGGTGTTCTACTCTTGCAAAGCGTGAGCCAGCACTACCTGTTTTTCTGAAACCCCCAAGGTCGGGGTGTAAGGGAGGAAGGGTGCTCTGAAATGCTTTTTTAAAAAATCAAAAATCTCAGGACATTTTTTATTTCAGTTTCCCACCTAGCCATGCCCACCAGCTCTGACCGTAAAGGAAGAAGATGGATTTTTCTGTGTCACGTCACGTGGGGCAGATACATGCTGTCAGGCAGATACAAAGTGTCAGTGCCACACACAGGACTTTCCTGAGGAGGCGCTTCCCAACATCTCTGTCTCTGCTCTCGCTTGTTTACACTTCCTTCAAGGCTGCCGACCTAACGGAACTCTTTGCTTTCATTAGAAATGGCTGCCCGAGCCAGGGGCGCTCCTTGTGAAAAGGCACTCTAGTGACAATTCTGCTTCCCCCGGCCTCCAACGACCCGGTCCAGAGAGGACATCTCTCTTTATGCAGAGGGCCAACCCTGGCAGACCAGAACCACCGAGCGGGGTGCGGGAGTCGCCTCCCTCTCTGGGGGTCCGCGTTTTAACTTGCTCTAGAGATGCCGGTGGTGGCTGGTGCTCAGGAGTGGACCGGCGCAGGTGGCTGCAGTTCGGATGCCGCCTCTGGCCACGGGGGGCGCGCTCGCACCATCCCTGCCTTGGGACCTCACCGTGTTGCCTTTGCATGTTGTATCCGCCTCCCTGGGGCCTTGGCCTGAGCACCCCACCAGCTGTTCTTTGCGACCTTCTTCCTCTGTGGTTGCAACATCGGATCGAAAGGGACCTCCACATGCCCGAGTCTTGTTCCAGCACAAAGGGTAAGCTGGCTCCTGATGTCACGATTTCTGAATAATAGTGAGTCACTGCGGGCCTGAGCCTGGAATGTCCTGTTCTTAGAGGAGTGCCTTGCATCCAAACGCACCCCTTCTCTGTGGAAAGTGTGCATATGGGGGTAGGGGTCGGGGCAAAAAATACCAAAGGCTTCCCTTCCAGGATCAAGTGCTGTCTTAAAGTCACGCCGGGAAGTCCAGCGGGAGACGGCGCCCACAGTCCTGCTTCTGCCCACACCCCTTCCCCTTTTCCCCACTGCCCTGTGCCAGGAAGGAGAGATGCTCAGAGGCCGGCCACCGAGGCTGGGGGTTTCCAAGTGTTCTGGACTGTGATGCACAGCGAGAAACACACTTGATGTCACGAGACATGCAGAGACCTGTCGCGGGCACAAGTGTCGTAAAGGAATGTCTCCCCTGAGAACGTGGGGTACCCTCTAGTTTCTATTTTTCATTTTTAAAAAAACGTTGCTTTTAATCTGCTGCATCGAGTTGGATACATAGGTTTTAAAAATGCCTCTGGGATCCAGCTTTACCCAGTTGCATCAGCCGAGGACCCCGAGTCTTGAGAGGGAACACAGGTGCCCGGCTCCCACAGGGACGCTGGTGAGCACATTGGGACCGGAACCCCAGCTTTCCGATCCTGCAGCCCTGCACGCACCAGCTCCCCCAGCACAGGGAGCCTGCTGGGGCCAGCACAGAGCTGCTTCTGCCCCGCCCCCCCGGGGTGGGATGCTTGGGGAGGCTTCCTCCATCACCGGGTGGAGGGGGAGGGGGAAGGGGGGAGGGAGGACACAGGGGCTGAAGCAACTCTGATCTGAAGCATGAGCTGCGGGAACAGTTTTGACGTCGGGGCCGATAAGGACCAGGCCGGACACTGCACGTTTCACACGAGGTGGCCTTGATTCTCAGCAGTGCTGTGGGGCTGGTGGAGGGATCCTCGCTTACTGACGATTTTGAAACTGAAACTGAAGTTGTCCAGTGACAACGGGCCAGGTGTGAACCCGGGGTCTTCAGGAGTCCAGATGGGTGTCCCCAGCCCCCCTCCCCCCACCACGGTGCCACCTCCTTCCCAGGACCCCTGGGTGCTCAGTGCGCGCGGGGTAGCTCTCAGTCCTCTAAAAGGCAGGAGGGCCCCTCCTTCGGGAGGCTTTGTCAACTTCGCATTTCCAGAGCAAGCATTATCACCACCAGTCAACGGGAAGGACCGGGGGACTTTCCAGGCTGTTGTAAGCTGGATTCCGATTTCGATCTGGGAGCGTGTTTTCTGCTAACCACAAGTTAAAACAGTCTCGTCTTGTTGATCCCCCTGCTCCCTGCTCCTCTGCAGACAATGCTCCCTTCCCCCCTGGGGTGCCCGGTGGAGCAGCGTAGCCACAGCCTTCTGCCAGTGGACTGGTCCTCCAGAGCACTCCCTCGAGGGGCCACGGGCTGGGAGCTCCCTCCTCTCCCAGGAAGAGAGCCCAGGACGGGAGCCTGGGACAGTGACAGAGAAAGAGAGGAGCGTCCATAAAATCTTAAGGGGCACTTTTCTACAAGTTGGTTTTCATAAAAAAAAAAAAAATTTTTTATTTTTTTTAACACAAATACAGGCAGCTTCACGGAAGCAGCCTCTGCCTCAGCCTTGCCCGGCTCATTTTCATCTCAAGCGCACAGGGCCTTGCAGACCTCGGCTCACCAGCACAGAGGCTGCCTCCTGGCAGTGGTTGGTGTCAGAAAATGCATGAGTCATGGCAAAGGCCGGTGGCGACACGCCGGGGTGGGCATGGCGGCAGGCCGCCGCAATCGCACCCGCCCACCCTGCAAAGGACAGACCGCGAGGGGGCGGGGGCTTTGAGAGGGCTTCTGCCTCCCAATGTCCCGCTGCTACGCGGCCCAGGAGGGCTGCCCGCCCGCCCGCAGCTGCTCTGCCGGGGGCCACAGATCTCAGGCCACAGCCAGCCGTGCAGGAAGGGGGAGGGGGGCGCCAGAGGTGCTGCTGGCTTTGTTCAGGTGACGTTTCCATGAGGAACGGGGCCCTTCAGCCTCATCAGCGTCTGGCAGCCGACCAGAGCCCGAGAGCCAGGACAGCACTGGCTAAGAGCAGCCCTGTCGGGCCGTCCAGGCCTCGGGGCTCAGCCTGGACGTTGGAGCTGAGTGCGGGTTCCTTCCCCACCGTCCTGCGGGCGGGCGCGTGCCGTCTGCCGCCCTCCTTCGTCGCTGGCTGGGAGGGTGGGAGTCACCGTGGGTGCGTTATTGGCCTCGCCGCGTCTACCTGTGGAGTCCCCGTGTGAAGCGCAGAGCCCGCTTCCTGCCTGTTCTAGAGCAGACCCCGCGTCCCGTGCCGATCAGCCTCCCCACGCAGCACATCTTCGCGGGAGAAGCTGGTGGGAGCCCCCCGTCGGCAGGTGACCTGGGGACATGTGCGGACGTCTTCTGGAAACACCCGGGGACCCTTCTCCAGGGGCGCCCGGCCGCGCCTCTGTCCGCAGTGGGAGCTGGGGCGTGAGTGAGGGTTCCTGCACTCTCAGCTGCGCAAGGTCCCTGCTCACGGACGCCGGGGGCTGCACAAGAAAGCAGCAGGTGGCTGCGGAGGCATTTCTGAAGTTGTGGCGGGGGGGGGGAGCGGGGGCGGTGACCCCGTCGATGAAGCCCCCTTGCCAGGCTCTTTGGGGAGGGCCTCTGTCTGCGGGAGGGCGTTCGTTTGAAAGCCTTGCCTTGCCCTGGGTGCCCGAAAGGAAGTCCCTGCATCCTCTCCGCCGTTTTTCACCCAGTAGATCTGAATGGGTGGTAGTTGGCCTTGAAGTGGAGGTAGGAACAGAGCTGCACAAACTCGTCGCTGTGGGTCCTTAGGGGCACCCCACGGAGGCGTAGAAGGGTAGATCGTGAGACGTCGTGGGGTGCGTTAGGGGACGGGACCCTGGACTGCCTGGCACCCACGGGCCCAGTCTGCGTCCACGTCACCGTGCGACCTGGTCCGTCCCCTCCCCCCGGTTCTGCACTGAGCCGCGGGGTGAGAGCAGACACCGGCAGGGCCTCCGCCGGCCCGAGGGCTGTCACGGCCTGTGCCTTGTCTCCCGCTGGGAAGGCCAGTGGGTACCGTGCCTAGAGGCTGTTGCTGCAGGACACTTAAGTGGGGGTGCCCGGGTGTGTGCTCCCATCACACGCGTCCCCGTGGTCTCTCTCCCGTGCTTGGAAGCGCGGCGCTGGCCTTCCGTCGGGAGAAGAGGGGCGGAGAAACTCCCTTCTCGGGGGGCCGTCCGTTCCCTTGCGTGACACGGAGACCGAGGACATGCCGACCCCCTCTGCCCCGCGGCAAGAATGTGCCACGCGCCTCTGCAGAGAGGGAAACTGCCCCCGGCTTTTATGGAAACACCAAGCGCTTAAGGACGCCGCGGACAACGAGACACACTCAGAGTTTCTAAAATGACTGTGTGCGTCGAATGTGACTTTTGTTAAACAATAAAATGGTGTTGCCGAGGTCCGCGCCTTCGTGCTCTCTCTGGGAGACGGCGTGTGAGGGGCTGTGGACGGCGTCATCGTGCTGCGCGCTCTCGGGGCCGGGGGGGGTGGGGGACGGTAGAGCGAGTCCCGGGCAGAGGACCTCGTCACGTACCCTGTGGGTCCGGCTCGTCTGGGCGAACCGGCCGCATGCCATCGCGCGAGGGTCCACGGGCCTCCTGGGAGACACAGCGGTGGGCACGGTGACCCACCCCATAGCTCCCCCGCAGCCTGAGCACAAGCGTCCCCCAACCTTCCTGGCAGCCCCGGGATGGGGAGGATGTCGCCCGAAGGGTGTGCCCTACGGCATCGGAGAGGGAGATACCTCGGGGAGTGTCCGGCAGCAGCGGTGCCAAGGGCTGTGGTCGGTCTTCCCATGGCCTGTGCCTGCTGCTCATCCCCGGGGCCGTGTCCCAGGAATAATAGGGCAATGGGGCAGTCAAGCAGAATTGCAGAGCCCCTGGGGGTCCAGGGGCCAGAGCACCATGCACATCCAGAAGCGGCGGGAGCCCCAGGGACCAAGAGGCACAGGTGACAGACACGCGGCCAGGCCCATGGGCACTGTGACGGCTGTGGTCCCCGTCCTTGATCGTGCCTCGGCCTGGGAAGCACATGGGGAGCGTCCCTCATAGGAGAGGTCGCCAGGGGCTGAGGCAAATCGGTGTTGGTTAATCTGTGGCGATGGCCAATGGCCATGCTGTCCTTATAGAAACGTAGCGAGGGGGCCCACTGCCTCCCAAGACTGGACACTGTGAGGGCCAGCTGATGACCGTGCAGGCTGCGCCGGAGGGTCACTGGTACCCGTTCCCCCTTTGGGGAGCCTCCCTGTACTTTTGTGTGTGGGGTGGGGGAGGTGTCCTGGTCAGTTAGGACATCCAGTCGCAGTGATTGGTTTGGGGGCCAAGCCAGTCAGAGCAGAGTGGATCCAAGGTTATGGATGGGAGCAACTCCATTTCTCTGGTCTCAAACCCAAGGGCCTGTCAACCTGGAGCCACCAGCAACGATTTCAGCCCCACCGGGAGCCCGAAACGAGGCCACCTGCGGAGAACAAAGCCCACGGATAGCACGGGCTGGAGCCTGGAGCCGTCCCCAGGCCCAGACGCTGCCTGCCGACCGCGCGACCGTTCCCGCGCAGGCGCCGGGACTGGTTAAAACCGAGCTGTGGTTCGAGACAGAACACTCAGGAGGTGTTGGAGCTGGGGGCGAGGCTGGGTGTTTCGGAAACCCCGCAGAAGTCCTGCACTGACCCCGTCAGAAGGGCGGATCTCTGGGCTGGGGCCGGAGTGTCCCGAGTCTCGTGTGGTGACTCCAGCGTTGGTCCAGCACTGCACAGCTCCGGCTGTCCTTAGTGCTTCATTTGCTCCGTTTTCCCAATTGATCAGAGTTTTGAAAAACAGGGACAGATATCTACCAAGGGAGGCAGAGGGTCGTGAAAAATAAAAGGAGTCCTCGGCGGGCAAGCTTGCCAGCCTACATGTCTTCTCCAGTGTCCGCCCCCAGGTCTGCAGACACACAGCCAGAGCCCAGGAGGGGGCGGGCTTGCCTTCCCAGCTGCCAGCAGCAGGGGACAGGCGGGGACAGTGTGGCTGCGTGCGGCTGGATGCCCTCTGTTCTCCCCGACGCCCCACGCCTGCGCGGCCGGACGGAGACGCAGAGCCTCTCCACATGCCTTACTCAGGTTTGTTTCTGGGACTGAGCTCCGTGCCCTGCAGAAAATGTGTGAGAGAATGACCGAAGGGCACTAATGACAGCGAGGCAAGCGCAGTCCGCCTCGGGGATTGTCCGGTGACATCGGCCACAGGTCGCCTGGACACCTGCCGTGCCCCTCCTCCCGAAAGAGGCTCCGAGCAGGGCTGTTAACTTGGCAACGCAGGGAGGCCAGCCCAGCAGGGACCGGGGGGGGTGGGGTGGGGGTGAGTCACAAAGAGAGGCTCTGGAGGGTCTGCTAGCCGCACCCGAGGTGGCCGCACAGGGCCCCCATCCCAGTCCCTGGGCAAGGAAGAGACGACGGGAGCCTGGAGCGCGAGGCCCCGCGGGTGCGGTCAGCTGGGCTCCTCCGAGCCGGGGCGGATGGGACAGGCTGCCCGCGCGGAGGACCAGGCGGCCACGGAGCCCGGCGTCCGTCATCGGGCATCGTCTCTGGGGGAGGCTGCACCGCCTGCATGCGCAGCGGGCCAGGCGGGGGGCCCGCACTCTGGTCACGAGCGGGACGGGGGTCCTGACAGAGGAGGGCCTAACTGGTAGCATAAAGCTCATGCTACCAGTTAGGCCCTCCCTGCCGTGCCATAAGCTCTTAAGAATGATTTTGTTGCGGTATGATTGACGTACATTGTTTTCAGGTATGCAACGTCATGATTGGATACTGGCATACGCTGTGAAACGATCACCACACTAGGTCTGGTTGCCATCCATCACCTTGCATAGCTATGAAATTTCTTTTCCTTTGTTTCTTGCGAATGACCAGATTTAAGCTTTACTCTTAGCAACTAACTAAGATGCAATACAGAATTACTAACTAGTCACCTGTGTATTCACAATGCTGCATAGTACGTCCCTGTGACTTATTTGTTTTATAACCGGAGCTTTGTACCTTTTAACCCTCCAAGCCTGTGTGTCCCCTTTGGCAACCACCCACCTGTTCTCTGTGTCTATGAGCTTGTTTTTTTGTTCTTCAGATTCCACAGACAAGCCAGAGCGTGCAGCCTAACTTCCTTCACTCCGCATAACGCCCTCGAGGTCCCCCCGTGTTGTCCCAAAGGGCGGCTTCCTTTCTAATGGCCGGACAGCGTTCTGGCTGGCCTTGCACACGCAGGCGCTTCCCCTTATCTGCAGGGTTTCGTTATTCGGGGCCAACCCCGGTCTGAAAATAGTGAATGGAAAATTCCAGAAATAAACGCTTCGTAAGCTTCCGATGGCGTGCCATGCTGAGGGACGCGATGGAGCCCCCCGCCGGCCTGCTCTCCCTCCTGGGGCGCACGTCATCGCTTCGGCCACGCGGAGCCATGTCCACACCGCGGACGCTACGGTCCCCTCGCTCACGGTGCGTGTGTCCGGGTCACCCTTCTTCTTCTGCTTCATAACAAAAGCTCAAGGCAGTGGTGGTGGCCGTCCGGATACGCCCGAGAAGCCGTACGATGCGCTTCCGTCGGGTGAAACGCCGTGCACAGTCACAGTGCATGTGGGAAAAACACAGTATCCGTACGTTTTCGGTGCTTCCATGGCCTCAGGCACCCACTGGAGGTCTTTGGATAAGGAGGGACGGCTGTACCACCTCTGCTTTATCCCTCACCTGTCGATGGAGACCTAGGTTGCCTCCGTATCTTGGCTGCTGGTCAGTGATGCTACATCGGACATGGGGGTGCGTGTGTCTCTTTGCATTAGTATTTTCGTTTTCCTCGGATAAATACCCAGAGGTGGAGTTGCTGGATCGATATGATAGTTCTATTTTAATTTTTTTTTTTTTGTGAAGCCTCCACACCGTTTTCCATAGTGGCTGCACCAATTTACATTCCCACCAACGGTGCACAAGTGTTCCCTTTTCCCCACATCCTCACCAGCACTCGTGACTTCTCGTCTTGGTCACAACCATGCTAACGGATGTGAGGTGCTATCTCACTGCGGTTTTAACGTGCGTTTCCCCGGCGATTAGTGATGTTGAGCATTTTTCATGCCGGTTGGCCATCTTTGTGTCTTCTTTGGAAAAATGTCTATTCAGATCCTCTGCCCGTTTTTTAGCTGGATTCTTTTTTCTGTTAAGTGGCATGAATTCTCTATATAGTTTGGACATTAACCCCTTGTCGGATATATGATTTGCAAACCCTTTATCCCATTCAGTAGATGGTTGCCTTTTCGTTTTGTTGATGGCTTCCTTTGCTGTGCAGAAGCTTCTTAACTCGATATAATCCCACGTATTTATTTCTGCTTTTGTTGCCTTCGCTTTTGGTCTCAGATCCAAGAAATCATTGCCCAAAATCAATGTCATGAACCTGTTTCTCCCAGGAGTTTTTATGGTTACACGTCTGCATTTTGAGTTCATTTTAGTTGGGGGATAAAATAGGAGACAAGTTGTATTCTTTTGCATGTGGCTGTTCAGTTTCCTGAAGAGACTGTCCTATCCCTATTGCATAGTCTGGCCCTTTTTGTCATAAATTGATTGACCGTACGTGTGTGGGTTTGAATGGCCAAGCTGGGGTTTGCTTCTCGGCCCCCTATTTTGTTCCATTGATCTATATGTGCCTGTTTTTATGCCAATATCACACCAAACTGATTGCTACAGCTTTGTTATACAGTTTGAAATCAGGGACCGTGATGCCTCCAGCTTCGTTATCCTTTCCTGCGAATGCGTTTATTTTTTTAACTGAAAAAAAAAAGAGAGAAAAGTATGGGAAAATCACAAAGAGAAATACTAATCCATGCCAATTACCTCCACCCAGCATTAATTACTTTAAGGTCTTTTAATATTACGTTTTTAGAGAAAAAAATAGTTTTGTAAAAATAATGCATTCTTGTGATAAGTGAATTCAAAAAAGTACCAAAAAGCACACAAATTAGGTGAACATCTTTCAAGACATAGATACAAATAGAAGAGAGAAAGATATGTTTTAAAAATGGATCCTTCTCTTGAAGCTCATTTTAATTTTCATTTTAATGGTACATGAATAATTTTATTGGAACCTGAAGGAATTGCTGAACTTCAAATAACAATTTGTCACACAATAAATAATATTTCCCAAAAGATCTCTTTAATGTTAGAAATGTATACAGACATCAGGAGGCTGGAGTCCTTAGCATTTTTATTTTTTATTTTTTAACACGATTTTTGTGAAAACCATGCGGGGCTATTGACAGGTGTAGATGTCAGCTCCTACCTACCCAGCTTCCCTCCACCTGTCCCCAACTCTGGATTTGGGGAGGTAGGTTACTCTTATCTTGTTATCGTTCAGGGTCTAGGCTGGTTTCTCTCCCGTTGGCTGGCTGGCTGTTCGATTTCGCCTCCTGTGGGCTCCTCACCAGGCTGCCTCCCACTTCTCCCGATGCCCACACACGCCCTCTCCTGGGGGGGAAGATGGAGCGTTGACTGCACCTCTGTCTCTCACATGTGCATGCTGCCTCTCTGTGCCTCTCGCATCGAGACTGGGGCTCCGCTGGGTGCTGGAGGCTTCCGTCCGTCCACCTGCTCTGTGGATGGGCAGGCTGACCACACAGCCCTGCACGGCCCAGCCTCGGGGGGCCGGGCCTGGATCCTGAGCAGGTGCTGGTTCGGAGTCCTCTCTGTTCCCGTCCAGGGGGCCCGCAGGGGTCCTCATGGAGCTTGTACCCCTTGTTCCCGTGAATCCTCCATCTCTCCTTGGTCTGAGGTTTACCCATTTACCTCCAAGAAGTCTCTCATCCTCAAGGGAGAGCTTAGAAGACATAAGAGGAGCCCGGAAAAGCAATCGAACAGGAGAGAGAGGAGTGAAGCATGGGTCAGCCCGGGTCACACGCGGCATAGGAAGAACGCCACCCACTCACCGTGACAGAGAAGTGGGAAGAAGCCGCGGTGGGCTGCAGGCCAGGATGCCAGGCCCCGACGTCCTCTCTCAAGATGTCCTGAGCTCCTGGTTCTGCACTTTGGATTTCCAAGCCCCGTGTCACTTTGTCCCTGAATTGTGGCTGCCACTTGCTATTTTCACCGGGACGCCTCTGGTTGACGGAAACCCGACTCAGACCAGGTCGGAAAGAAACGATGGCGGCAGCTTCAGCACCGCCGGACTTGAGGGCGGCGGGCGGCGCCACCGGGAAGCCAAGCTCCGCTCCCCTTTCCAAAGGGTCGTCAGATTTATCAAACCAATCTGCAGGCCGCCCCGTTAAATCTGAGTCTCAGATAAAAAACCAAAATGCAATTGAAGTGGAAGTATGCCCCATGCAACACTGGGGACACACTTAGACTAAGACATCGTTGGCGGTTTATTTGAAATTCAGATTTACCTGAGTGTCCCGTGTCTAGTCTGGTGACCTTACTGTGTGTCGCTGGCCCCATTCCTGCCTCGTGTAGATAGTAAGGGAATGTGGATGCCCACAGCTCCCAGCCTCTGCATGGCCCAGGAAGCCAGAGGAGGAGAGGGCATCGGGCTCCTGGCTCTGCCCGGGACACCTTGGGAGGATTCTGTTGGGTCCGGCATGGGGCGCTGTGGTGGCAGCATCAGGAGGGGCCTGGAGAGCCCTGTTGCCACCCATCCTCCCCAGGAGCCTCCCCTCCCTCCAGTTCCTGGCTTTGAACAGTTGAGATTGTCTCAGTCTTTGTCAAGTATGGAGTCCACGCAGCTTCAAGGCAAATGCTCCCCCTTTACTAATCAGATCCCTGCCGGGAGCCCTCCTCCTGGGGTCGGGGCGAGGGGCGGTTGTCCGTCCCTGGGGTATTGCACCAACTCAGTGGGTCTCTCCCCAAAGCAGAAGATGCTGGCCCCGGACCCGCGTGGATCCACCACGCAGGTCGAACACACGTACAGAGAGCTTTAGCCTTTTCTCGCAGTGCCTACCGGTCCTCAGAACGCAGGGCGGTCTCGTTAATAGAAATAACACGTTTAGCAGTTGTTATTCCGTGTTCCAGAGAGGGCAACATCCTCCCAAAGGTTTTTCCGATCACCGAGTTATCCCAGAAGCAAGTCCTCCCCCGAGAATCCCAAAGCGAGAGTAGTGTTTACAACCAGAGTTTCGCAGGCCGTCTGCTCCGACGCCCACCGGGGTTAGAGAGCGAAGTTAGAAAGAGACAGGAGGGGACGCGCCCACGAAGTGACTTCGCGCTCTCAAAAATAAACCTGGACGGTAGTGCTTTCCTTGGCTCCCCCACAGCAAACTGCTAAAATTACTCTTAGTGCCTCAAAAAAGAATCCCAGGCCTCCACCGCCTCTCTGTCCTTCGCTATGTCTGAGTCCTTGCAAATGTTCTGACTTAACGTGTGGCCCTGGAGGGCGGTTGTACTATCCTGAAATGCCGTGTAAGGACTGGGCCGGTGGAGGTCACAGGTGACCCCTGCCCACCTCTTGAATTTGAGCCACATTCCGAGCCTGCTGGAGCAAGCCTGAGCAGCTGCGGCCGCTGCCCCCTCCCCTGGTCACCGGAAGCAGGAAGCACCCTGGGCTGAGGCCTCAGGTGACAGGGAAGCCGCTGTGGGCCGGGGTCTGGCTGCAGCCCCCTCTGTGAGGCCATGTGTGCGCAGGCTGCCCCTGGACACCGCTGTCCTCTGCCCTCACTTTGGGCGGCATCTTGGTGGAGACTTTCCTGAGAAAGAATGCTCCTGGGACTCGCAGCTGGCTTTCTCATCCCTGGAAAGGGCTCCTTCGTTGCTGTTCCCTCCGCCCTCTGTCCTCCCCGCAGCAGCCTCCTTCCCGCCCCCGCCACAGACCCCAAATTCCCTGAGCAGCGCCCTTCGGGGATGTCCCCAGCCCAGCAGACTGGCCCCTGGGCCTCTCCCCGGGGCCATCTGTTCAGGACCCTGGGCCCGGAGGAAGGTGTTTGTGTGGCAGTGGGGAGTATGGCACGTCGGGGCAGGAAGGAGCCCAAAGTGTGTCCCCGAGTGTCCCCCAGGTCTAGAGCAGCTGAATGGCAGGTACCCCAGAGTGGTACCCGGGGCCTGCCCGCTGCCTGGGAGGCTGAGGACACATCCGTGCTCGGGCGACCTCCGTGCACCAGGCTTTACGATGACCTCACCCGTCCACCTCAACACGTGCTCAACCATGTCTGAGCTGGAGGGGAGGAGGCCCACCACAGGCCCCGACCCCCGGGGCCCAGAGTCTGCTGGGGGGGTGGCAACTGTGGCCTCAAACTTCCCAGTGCCCCCTTCCTCCCTCCCTGGTGATGGTTCCCAGCCCCGGCCATGAGGAGGGCAGCTGTCATCGGGACCCCTCCCTGGACACGGAGAGATCGGGCAGACAGGGTGACACGGCAGGGCTTGCTCCCCTCCCCACCCTGCCCCTGCCCCGCCCTGGGCCCCGGGAGGCGGGTCCGCGTGATGCTCCTGCGGCTGCCTGGGCCGGTCGGGTCCATCCATGGGACCAGATGAGGTGGGTCATTTATCATCCCAGGTGCGAGGGGTCTGCCCGGGCCGGCCGTGTCCTCAAAGCTGGGCACGGCGCTTGTGCAGCCAGACCTCCATGCGTGTCTCTCCCTTGGGGTTCCAGCCCCTCCTGCCGGCTCCTCGGGGTCCTGTCCGCATGGCCGCTCCCACTTGCAGAGGGGCTCCTGCCCAGAGCGATTTCCTTTCAGACCCGAGGCCCATCCAAACAGCCAGTGCTGCTCCACGGGGTCCGTGGCACTGTCTCCACCCCTCGCTCAGGATGCTGGGCGCAGGGGTGCGCGGTCCCTCCTGTCCTTGGTCTTCCCGGGACACCTGGGAGGAGGCAGAGGGTCGCGAGGTCGAGTTGGGCTCTGATTCAGAAATACCGAGGCTCCAATCCTGCAGCTCGGGTTCCCTTCCGTTCGGTGGATGGAAAACCCCGCTTTCTGGGGAGGAATTGAGTGTGGCCCCCTTCAGCGACCCCTGGCACGACGCCCTGACGGCCAGAGACACGGGCCACAGCAAAGGGGGGTGGGGGGACCTGCGTCCACGCGCCAAGCCCTTCCCCTGACGGCTGCAGGTCTCCCGTGCACCAGGGGCTCTGTCTTCACACGGGACGGGCACCCCGACTAGGCGTGGTCCCCGCTGCTGCCCGCATGTGCTGAGAGAGTTCGGGGCCAGGACAGCCGGGCTCCGTCGGCCTGCGGGCCACGGACAAGGCGTTTGCTGGCGGATTCCACGTTACGACACATGTTGCCCTGAGCACCAGCTGCGGGGGCACCGTGCTTGGCACAGGGGAAACGGGCCGGACAGAGGAGGGCACTGCCCGGGGCTCCCAGTCCGGCCAGGAAAGAGCAAGGACCCAGGTGGTCGCAGGCTGGCTGTGAGCCATGGGGGCGCCCTGTGGGGGCGCCTGCCCCCACTGCGGGGCATCGCAGATGCTCAGTGGGAGCAGCCCTGAGGAACCCCTGTGGTGGGACATGGGGCCAGCCCCGGGGTCTCTGGGCCTCCGACCCGCCTTCTCCGAGGATGTGCTGGAGCCGCCGCTCTCCGGTTCTGGCGGCTGTGATGGGGTGCAAACCCCCAACGCGTCTCCAGCCTGCAAAATGCTCCTACGTAGTGACCTGGGAGCCCTTTGAAGGCTCAGGACTTCTCCGAGGGCTCTCTTCACCGTCAGGACCGTGGCCATGGAGGCAGAGTCACCAGCAGAGCTGTCCACCCAGGAGGCCCGCCCTGGGCCGGCCCCTCAGCCCTCTCCTCTGCGCAGGCTTTGTCCCTGTGCCCCATCTCTGAGCACTTGCACCATCCACCTCCCCCGGCCAGAGACCCCTGAGGGGAGGCAGGCTCCATTCTGGACCTTTGCTGTTGTCCCTGTGTTCTTCCCAGCTGCCCTGGGAGACAGAGGTGACCCCCCCCCACACACACACACACACGCTGCAGAATGACCCGAAGCACCGGCCCTGCTGGGCACAGAGACACAGGTTGACAGTCCTGCAGATGGCCCTGGCTTCAGGCATCTGCTGCCGAGTGTCTCCCAGATGCGACTTCCAGACAGAGCTCAACCCACTCCTGGTGCGTGCCAGCTACCTGGGTGGTCTGGCATTGGAATGAAATCCAGAGGCCGGAAGGAGCCCGGGTTCAAATGGCCACCAATTTCCTGAATGTTCCTTCTGGAGCTCCAGGCAAACCCACTGGTTGAGTGGGGAAAAAAACAGACCCCTCACTTAAAACCAGATGTCAGCATCTGTCCTGAACCAGCCCAGGGAGACGAAAGCCCCTGCCCCCCACTCCTCCCCGGTTACCCTGCAGACGGTCTGCCACCGCCGTCCACACAGCCCACAAGGGAGAGCCTGGGCAGAGGAAGCAACGTCCTAGCTAAACTGGGTTTTGACTTGTTTTTTTTGTTTGTTTTTTTGTTTTTGTTTTTTTTTTCTTTAAATAGAAAGGAAATTCAGCTCACTCCATCCTGGTCCTCCTCCTTCTGGGTTCCGAGTGGGCACCTTGGGGACCTCACCCAGGCTCAGCCTCCCAACACAGAGCGGATGCAGTGCCCACAGGGATGGAGCAAGGACAGCGTGGGGGAGGGGGGATCCCTCCCTCCTGGGGGAGGCTGGGAGGGACCGACTGGCATTTGGCCGACCCAGGATCCCAGAGCACCACTCGTCCAGGCACACTAGGCATCTCTGTGGCACGTGGGAAGCAGAAGATGAGGGTGACCAGACAACCCATAGAGTGAGAAGTGGGGCTTATGACCTCACCTTCCCCTAGATCCTCCACCGGCCTGTGCCGACAGGGGGCAGTGGCTGGGGCAGGAGCTGTCCCTCTGGGTCGGGTGCCAGAGCTCTGAGCTCTGCCTGGGAGGAGAGGCCACTGGGCCTGACGGCCCTGCTCCCGCAGCTTGGTCTTCAGGCACATGGGGAGCAGCTCACCCAGAGTTCCTGCAACGGGGGACTAGCTTGGCCTGAGCCCCCATCATGCAGCGGAACCAGAGAGACACCCTGCGCCCTGATGGGAGCCGTCCCCAAGACAGATCGTTAAGGGGAGAGAAGCAAGAGGGGACAGCCCTGTGTGGCATGTGGCGTGTGGCCCCATGTCAGGGAGCACAGACAGGAAGCTGGCCAGAGGGTGGCCTCTGCGGAGGACACTGGGGACCCTCTGGTACTGTCCGAAGCTCCTTTTCTTGATTTGATTTTTTTTTTTCATTTTGGACATTACCTTAATATCTAAAATCTGAGACGCGACATCGAATGATGGTTAAGGTGCTGACTTTCAACCAGATTCCCTGGCTTCGAGTCCAGGCTCTGCCTCTCGCTAGTGGTACAACGTGAACACATTATTTATAACTCTTTCTCGTAAAACCCGTGATCCTGCTATTCTTCCCTCCTTCGCCTCTCCTCTGCACATGACTGCCTAAGGGCAGCAGATCACCTTCTGACTCCCCGTAATAACTGACAAGACGTTCCTCTCATCGGTGCAGATTTTTCACGATTTACTGATGGTTCTTATTTAAAAGGTGAAAGTGGTAAACACTGTGCTGGTTATGCCATGGTAACTCCTTTTGAAGTCATCGAGTCAACACCCCCACCCTGGGTTACTTCCTCAGAACAGGTTTGTACAGACCAGAGTTCATTCTCTCTCTGTCTCTGTCTCTGTCTCTCTCTCTTTAAATCAAACCAACGCTGACCAGGTTTCCAATATTGCTTTTCCTTTTGTGGGATCCATCGTTGGGTATTTCTAGTCAATGTTTCAGGTTGTCATCTTGGGGAGCACTCTGTTGGACCATGACAGAGGTCGTCGGCTCCTCTGTGGGCAGCGTTTTTGATATAAACACCAGCGAGGTGAAACCAAAACATTTACACAGAAAGCTGGTTTGCGTCTGGGGTCACCCAGGACTTTGGGATGCTGTGGAAACAGCGTGATTTTCTTACCTCTAATGGGGAAACAATTTAAACAGCTCTTGTATCCAAAATGCGTTAGACACCGTATTCTTGCCAGCCACCTGAGCTATCATTAAGATCCCTGGACACTCCAAACCTGACTCTATAGGGGCCAAAGGAAACCACCTCGCTGATATCTCCATTGAAATAACTATTGGTTAGATTTAAAAGAGAGAGAACTCTGATTTGGCCAAATAACAAACAAGACCTACCAGAGATTCTAAGATTCCCACACCTTACCACCGTACGTGCATTAAACCATTGGGTCTACTGACAAATGATGGCATTTATGAACCAATATTGGTGGGGAAATATTAATAAGGTGGGAAAAGTGCCCTACCTCGCTTATCCCACGTGTCCAAAACACAGCCCAGGGAGAGCTGTTCCACTTTAATTTGCCTGATAAGCCCTCGAGATTTGGCAAACGGATGTCGTACAGCTCCGCCCATCTCAGGGATGTAAATATGTTTTGGCCATGGTCTGTATGTATTCACACTGGACTGAAGCCTCCCTTTGCAGACAGCCCACTGCCTTGTCTGTGGCTAAAATTCTGTTAGAAAAGACCATCCCCCCTTGGGGAACCCCTCTCGAACTCCACAGCGATGGGGAACCCATTTTACCGGTCGGGTGTTTTGATGAGTTTGTATCGGTGGCCGGTTTTGCATCTCACCACCTTTACCATCCCCAACCCTCAGGTGTCGTGGGACTCACCAATGGCATTATTAAAACTCATTTGGCAAAGTCGGTGGGAACCCCGCGGGGACCCTGGATGACGGCGCTGCCCCTTACTCTTCCCAATCTTAGGTCTCTCCCCCGTCCCCACTTCCATCGTTGGCTGTGCTGAACAGGAAAGAGAATGTCCCTCTTATCCCCGCCTCGGGACGCATCACGGCTGGGCTTTTTTGAGATCATTTGCAAGATGTCCCATGCCCTTGGCTGCTGCGTCTGTCCATCCACAGTTGACAAAGGGAGACCAAGTTCAATACTGTAAGGGCCTGGTTGTTTCTACTGAAAACCGCCCGCGTAGGCAGAGCACTCTTCATAGCTCCTTGGGAGACGGAGACAACAAACACCTCCCTCTGCAACCTGGGAATTCTGTCTCCTGGAAAGGCACCTCCAGAAGGACCCCCTGCGCCTCGTGCTGCTGGTGAGTTTAATGTCATTCAGGTATTGTCAACGTCATTCAGGTATTGTCGACTAAGCCTTGTACCACCCAGCTCCAGGGAGCGGCCTCTTGGATTCACACGTCACGCCATCCGGTGACTCGAAACTGAAGGTGCCCACGCATCGAAGCCGGAGGCACCCGAAGGACACAGCCTTCCCCAGATGACCGGGTCAGGCCCGTGCACCTGTCCTTACTGTTGCTTCTTGATCTCCCCTTCTTTCTGGGAAGAACAGCGACCTCGTCCACATATCCCGATCCAGTGCGTGTTGGGGGAGCCTCTGCCCTTGATGGGGTGTCTTCAGAAGCCTCGGTCTGCCCGACGCAGTAATCACCCCTCAGTTCACCCTGGAGGTAATTTTGCTGGGATTCCAAATGCCGCTATATGTTTAATTGTCCATCTTACAAAGTTGGGGTACTCAGTCCACTGACGCTCGTTACTTGCAGGCGGGATGCAGGCCTGGCTGCATCTTTACATGTGGAGGTTTTGATAATGACCTTCGAGCCTGGGCACCTCATTGCCTTGACGGCTGGAGAGCGAAAGGTCTGTGCGCCCTGGCTGTATTCACTGTCCTTTTCTCTCTTCATAAAGCAGAGGCCTCTCCTTGTTGCACCCCGTTAAATCCCTAGAACCACCTGAGAGGAGAACTCCTGGGAGGCGTGCGTGACGCTGGGCTTGCGTTCTTCCAGGGACAGCCTTCCTTCTGCGCCAACGAACGAAGAATCAGAAATCTCCCCCTAACACCAGGAGACTTGCCGGACTCCAACACAGCGTCAGCTTGGCCACCTTCACTTGACTCATTGGCTAAAATAGTTCTGCACAATCACAAAGCTCCGGATTATCTACTTCCTGAAAAAGGAGGTGCCTGTGCGATGAGCCAACGTCCCCTGCTGCACATGGACAAACACCTCTGGAGAAGGAGAAACCCAGTCGCAAACAATTAGGGAACAAACACGCTGGCGACAACCATCTTTTGATCTGTGCAGCTGGTTACCTTCAGGTCCAGGCGTCTGGTTTAGAACCACCATACAGACTAAGCTTGTTAAGGTTTCTATTTTTGCCCTGTATACGTGTTAAGCTCTGTGCCTGCTGGTTGTCGAATGTGGCCTCGAGCAGTTCCCGGTCTGTGCTCCTTCCCTTTGGTGTGGCACACAACACCCAGGGAAGCTCTTTCCTGGTACTAAGGGATACGTCTGGAAAAACCTTCCCCATCATAAAATATAACAATCCTAGTACCTACCTCATAGGAGGGGTGTATGAGATGATACATAGAAAACACAGAGCACAGTGCATAGGAAGCATTCAATAAATGTTAGCTTTTACCAGAGGAGACAGGGGTTAAGGGGAGATCGAAGAGGGTAAAGGGAATCAAATATATGGTGGTGGAAGGAGACCAGACTCTGGATGGTGAGCACATGATGCAACATACAGATGTTGTATTATAGAATTGTACACTTAAAACATATAATCTTATTAACCAATTTTAGACCAACAATTAAAATATTAAAAAGTTTGCTTTAAAATTATATAGTGTATAAGATTATACACACATGCATATAATCATCCTATAGGTTTGGATGTGTTAATGTTTTGTTCTTCCAACCTGATCTGCCCTGGAGAGAAATATCCAGGATATCCTAGAGGAGAAAAAAGCCCACCCAGAAGCGTCATCACAAATTCCCAGCCCGAATGTGCCGGGCTTTGTCAAAAGGGTGGAAGGGCTGATACTCCAGGCTCTTGGAGATATTTTTCCAAGAGTGAGGCAGAGTGGGAGTTAAGCCATCCTCACTCTCCGTATTGACCCCTCGTGGGGTCAAGGCTAACTTTAGAAGTGCCCAGTACAGAATGTGGCATATGGCTGACTCCCAGGACATGCTTACTGAATGAAGGAGGCAGCTGACCTCCTGGCTGGGGAAATGGTGCGTCCTGAAATGAAGATGAAGCAGAGAGGCTGGACCTGTGAGTTTGGACTCAGTTTCAAAGTATCTCTCTAGCAGCAAAATATGGTGGGGTACAGGAAAGAGAAATGAGTCCCTGACTATTGGCGGTCTCTGATCCGTCATTTGAGACACAAGGCTGACCTTTCTAGAATCTTTATATAGAAAGGGTCTTAAAGTTTGAACTGAGGCCACTAAATACAGGTCTCTGTCTAAAGAAAAATAGGCTATAGAGCCAATCTATATAAAATGATTCTTCCTTATCGCTTGTTACTATTTGAAATGATCTCATTTACTATTTATTGTCTATCTCTTCCACTTAAATGGAAATTCTCTAAATTCAGGGGCCTGGCCCATTTTGTTTATTACTCACCCTGCAGCATGCAGATAGTGCTGTTCAATATTTATTCACTCAATTCCTCAACAGAAAATAAGTAAATAATAAATACTGAAGGACCAAATGAATAAATACTTGGAGAAGTGCTTTGCTGTATTATTTTAATGGCATTTTAAAGATGGCATTTGAAGATGTCCCATGGGAGTGGGGTGGGGAAAGACACTGAAAGACTGTTGAAAATGTCTGATGAATAGCTAAGACAGGCATCAAGATCACAGCCTGCTCGCTTTTATTTCACTGGAAGTGTTTTTGAAGAGCTTTGCAATAGTTATTGTCACAGCCCAAGGTCATCTCAGTATTAATGTCTCCTCGAGGTTATAGTAACTTTCCTGAAGCCTGATTATCACCCTGTGTCTCATTTAAAGCCTCCGAAACTTTGCATTACCCATGTTTCTTCTGGTAACAGTGTCTGATAGAGCTACACTGCAATATCACATTTTGCCAGCAGGTGTCACTGTCCAATATGTGATCTTGTGTGAAACAGAAGTTTAAGGCCAGGAGTCTATGAAATAAATCAATGCACTAATTCATGAATGCCGTAAGATCAAAGTTCTGTAAGATTAGGTCCAATCTACTTCAGTTTCACACCATGAGATAAGTACATCTTATGTTTGGGATGCAAATGGGCGTAAGTTTTGTGAATATGCTTCAGTGTTCCTCCTGTTTCGGTGGGTCTTGCCCCACTTCTGTGGACCCCATGCTTTTCATGAAACCTCTTTTTATTATTGTCAGTGATACTGTCTAAAATATGTCTATTACCTCAAAATTCCTCCAAATCTTCTGATTTCATTCTAACACTCTCCCTGCACATGTTATGCTCAATTAGTATTCATTGAGTGATTGCTCCCACCCCAAATCCTGGGAAACTATTCTGCAGATGAGGAAGCTGAGTCTCAGAGAGGTTAAGTAACTTGCTCGAGGTCACACAGCTGGTGAATGGCTCAGCTGGGGTGTGTAGCTTGTCTAGGACTAAATCCCTTGCCTGTTCTCTCCAATCAGCAAAGGGACACAGAGAAGGTGGAGCCCTCATGCTTATGGGGGCGGTTATATTCTAGAGGCCCAGAGGGCGTCCAGGACATCACTGCAGACTTCTCATCATCAGAAAAAGCAGCCAATGCTCATTTGCTATCTAATGAGTTCTCCCTGTCACTTTCCTGAGACAGATTAGAGACATGAGCAAATTGTACTGACGCAAGTGATGAAATGTGTGTGGAGGTGGGGTGTGGGGAAGCTTGGGGTGGGAGTTGTACCACCAAGAGCCCGGAGCCATCCACCTCCCTATTCACCCTTGGGGAACACAGATATTTGGTTTAATACTTGAATCAGTCTTCAAATTCCTGGGTGGTGTTTATCAGCTGATGTCATGGTATTGCAAGATTATGTATCTTTTTTAACAAACAATAGTATCAGCACTGATATGATGAGCATACACCCCTTTCACACAAGTTGGCCTCCAGACTGCTCAGCACTGCTCCAGGCCATAACCCAGTTTCTGCTCCATGACCAGCTTCCCAGCATCATCTGCCCCCGGCTCTTGGAGGAGAGGAAGGCTCACTCCCCAGGATTTCTCTGGAAAATTTAGGTCAGCAGGATCTAATTACCTGAGTAGATCAAAGCTGAGATTTCAAGATAAATGCTGCAGGAGGGTGGGGCGGGAATGCTGACTTCTAATTAGGACCTGTGAGGGGCCTCCACATCGAAGGTGGGCCCTGCCCCCAAATGACCAGATCCTGCCACCTGAATTGTATGCATGCCATCTGCCCCAGTCTCCCCTGGAAGGTGTCCTCCAGGATAAAAGGCGAGGCCACCCTTCAAGAGGATAGCACCTGGCGAGGGACGCGTACTCCCTACATGACGCATCAACCAAGGCTACTCCTCCACGGGAGAGAAAGGAAGTACAGAGGTGGCTGTCCTTTCTCAGGACTACACTCTAGTAACCCGGAAAGACCCTCTGTCACCTCCATGTTTTCACAGTTCTCCCCAGCATCATAACACCTTGGAGCAAGGGACAGTTCTCAGATTGCACGGTGGCTGAAAGGAGCCATGTGCTCTTTGAAACTCCAAGCTCCCCTGGGTTGCTGGCAGTGGCTGTCCCGACTAGTCTGCTTCGACATTCCTAGACAGTCTGACCTGGGAGTGTCAAATGATTGGCCAGAATGCCCAGTCAGGCCCACCCTGCCCATGGCAGCCTGTTGAGCTGTGTTTTTAACATTCAAAACAAACCAAAACTGATTTTCAGCCCAGTGAGGGGAGGAGACACTGAATTTTGGAAGCTATTAGAGTCCAGCTGGGCTCTAAGTTCTGCTAGGACAGAGCCTCTGGGCACTTACCTCGTCCTCATCTCTGCAATGAGTCCTGCCCTTACAGGTTCTGGCAAAGATGAAACCACATTATTATAACAGCTTCTCCAATAATGCTAATTCCGCATTCCCCCCCCCCATGGACACTACACACAGTGAGGGGTGGAGGAATGTAAGCCTCTGTTCTTAAATCAGCTATTTCTTCGAAGCTTCCCACTTCTGTAGTGCCAGCGCTGCTGTGTTGAGGGAAGGGGGAGAAGTCGTCAGGGGTGGGAATCTTCCAGGCCATCGTCCGATCATTCATTCATTCATTCATTCAACAATCATGCATGGAGTGCGGCCTGCTGTACACCTGGAACCACCAGGCCCTGGGATGCCGAGGTACCTGGGCCCTGCCTAGGGTCTGAGAGTCTTGAGACCTCGGTCCCTGTGGGTGCCGCCACGGAAAGGCGCGCGCGTGTGCGGTGGGGGGGGGGAGCTCTAGCAGGGCGGGGGAGGCCCTGGACTCCCTGCCAGCCCAGGATCTCCTCTCCTGTGCCCTAGAATTACGGAACTTTAAGCTGCTGGGAATTTCAGATGAGGCAAGCAAGGCCTTGCTCCGAGGTTATTGCAATAACCCCACCCTCCCCAGAGATCGTAAAAATTATTATTAGTAAGCCACCCTCCCCGCGGGGGTCCTGGCACTGCCGTGGCCCTTCGGGTGTTGCAACGCGGGCCTCCGGCCCAGCGGAGGCCGCCCGGAGTTGTCCAAAGACGCCTCAGAATGAACCGACGCTTGGGCGCCGCCCCGCACGCTCGCACGGACGCGGCCTCGCGCGCCCCGGCGGCCTCCGGGTGGGGCCGGGATCGGGCGGCTGCAGGGGGCGGCGGCGGCGCGCTGGGCACGTGGGGCGCTGCCCCCCGCCTGGCTGCCCGGCGCTGGGGGCCCTGAGCCCGATGCCGTCGCGGCCGCACACGGCTGTCCACGCCCCGGGGCCCGGGGGCGGGGCCTGGCCCGGGGCGGGGCCAGGCAGGGGCGGGGCCTAGGGGCGGGGCTGGAGGGCGGGGCGAGGGCGGGGCCGGGCCTGGCCAAAGCCAGGGCGGGGGCGGCGGCCAGGGCCAGGGCAAGGAGGGGGCGGGGAAGACTGGGCCGGCCCCGCCCCCGGCGCTTTTCTCGTTTTTTTCACTTTAAAGCCTTGGGTCGCTTTTCCTTCTTTCCGCAGAAGTCGCGCTCGGCAGCCCGGCGCTCGCAGCAGGAACCAGGCTCCAGGCGCTGGCGCCGGGGCCGCGGGGAGGAGGCGACTTCGCTCCCTGCGGCGGGCGCGGCCCGGGCGCCCTGCGCCTCTCGGCCCGGAGAGCAGGCGGCGGCGGCGGCGGCGGCCTCCCCGGAGCGGTAGGCAGGGCCGGGAGCGGGGACCGGGTGGCCGCGGGGATCGCGGTACTTGGGGTCTGAGTGGGTGGGCGCGGAGCCGGGCGCCGGGGACCCGGTGGGGGTCCCGACGGGGGACTGCAGGGGACGCGGGGAGTGCAGCGCCCCGCGGTGGCTCCGGGGAGCCTCTTGGCGCCGCGGGTCCGGGAGAAGGGGGCCGGGCGCCGCCCAGCGCCGCTGCCGGTGCTGCAGCTGCGGGCGCGGGCGGGTCGCCGCGGTCCTGCGTCCCACCTGCGGAGGCGAGCCGGGGCGGGCGGCCCGGCGGCCGCGGCCGCCGCTGCTCCTGGGGTGCAGCCTCGGCGGCTGCAGACCCGGGGAAAGGGCCTGGGGTGCGCGGCGGCGCCCGCCAACTTCGAGGTGCCCGGGTGCCCCATAGCCCCCGCGACAGTCCCCGCGACCAGGCGGGGGCGCCGACTTGCCCCCCTCCCCGCGCTGCGAAGTTAGTTTCGCTTTTCCGGCCGGCGGGGCCAGCATCTTCAGCGCGGCGGGACCGGACCCCTCGGGGCTCCCCGCCAGGCCCGCAGCGCTTTCCCGCGGGAGTCCGTGGGGCGACACCCTGGCGGCGCCACCCTCCCCGCCGCCCCGGAGCAGCTGCGGCTTCTCCCGGCAACCAGGGGAGAGTCGCGTGTTATGGCAGGAAATCGATGAACACTGAACAACCAGAGCAGCCTGTGTCCGCCCGTGTAACTGTGCGATGGTCACCCGCTCCCGAGGTGCGTGTGGGGACTTGGTAATTGTCCTGTTCAAATTCAAGGCAAAGGCTCCTCTGAATGCTAAGGCCTGCTTGGCCGCGTGGGAGATTGCAAGGTGTGTGTTGTGTGTGTCTCCTATGTTGTCTGAGTGACTGTGACTGTCTCTGTGAGCCCACCTGTGTGGGCGTGCCTATGTGTGGATAAGTGTGTAAATGTGTGTATCTATGTGTGAGTGTGTCTGAGCTGTGACTGTTTCTCTGTGTGCCCCTGTGAGGGCATGCTTGTCTCTGAGTGCATCTGTGTGAGTGAATGTGTATGCATCTGTTTGAGTGTGTCTGTCTGAGTGTGTGTCTGTGAGTGTGTGTTTCAGAGTGAATCTTGCTGTGTCTCTGCATCTGTGTGAGTGTGTCTGAGTGTGTTTTAAAGTGCATCTGTGTGTGTGTGTCTGAGTGCATCTGTGTGAGCCCATGCCGGTGTGGAGTGAATGTGTGTCTGTGAGTGAGTGTGTGTGCCCTCCGTGGCCACTTGGCAGGGGGGCCGCTGGCTCCTGACTTCGGTCTCTTGCTTCTGGAGTGGGCTGTGCTGGACCCCGTGCCCTGGATGTGGGCGCCCCGCTGGTGCCGGCCGAGGACGGGGCCGACGCTCTCCTCCTCTCTCTTTTTTTCTGAGGATGAACTGTATGGTTTGGGGGTGAGTTGGCAGGGGCTGCTTCCTGAGTGAGTAATATTTAATTAAACGCTCCAGCCGGTAGCATCAGAAACTGGTCATGAGTTGAGTTTTAACAGGTGTTGATGGTAAAAAGCGCCATCCCGGTGACTAAGGTTTGGTGTCCCTGGAAGAATTCTGTCCTGTGGTAGGAGAGGGAAGGGAGCCCAGACCTCATCCCTGGTTGTGGGGTGTGAGAACAGCTGGCAAGGAAGGGGGCGGGCTGTCCCCCCCATCCCTTCCTGCCGTTTCCACGCTGGGTGGCAGGAAGTGCTGGATGAGGCATGAGGGGCATCGGCAGGCTTCTCCCCCTTGAGGAATGGAGCCGCACATGGGAAGCCCTGTCTCATTTACGGAGTATCTATTAGGCAGCTCTTCCTTTCCCAGCTGAGGCCCAGAGAGGGTGGCTGACTTGCCCAGATTGCACAGCTAGGGCCATGGACCGAATGTGCAGAATCCTTGCTGTTGTCGTTGGTTCCTGTCCCCAGAGCTGAGGTCATGGGCCAGGCACTTCATGTCTCCCCAGCTGTAAAGTGATGGGCTGGATTAGATCATTTTAAGCACTTCCTTGTTTCTTACTGCTTTTTCTTCTGCAGGGAGCGTTTTACCCAGTAGATGGAGAGAGAGAGAGAGAGAGAGAGAGAGAGAGAGAGAGAGAGAGAGAGAGAGAGAGAGGAGAGAGAGAGAGAGAGAGAGAGAGAGAGAGAGAGAGAGAGAGAGAGAAGGGAGGGAGGAGGGAGGGAGGGAGGAGAGAGGGAAGGAACATGCACATGGAAGGTGTGGAGCAGCCTAATGCAATAACTTTACAAATCTTCCTTTTCTGTCCCAGGGAAGCACAGAGGTAATAAGAGCAGTGGCACATTGGCTACAGTGCCTCTGACAGCCATGAGCAGGGACAGACCTGGCTTCAGGGAGCCTGAGGCTCTGAGAAGAATCGGTGTGTTCTGGGTCTTTATACTCTTAGGAAGGAGAGGTCCTACCAGGGGCCACAGGTGATGTCACTTGGGAGCTGGGAGAGGCTGCGTTCCTTGGGCTTCTCCAGCAAGGCTGAGACCACCCTTCAGTGGCCTCCCCATGGCTGCCTTGTGAAACTCCAATGTCCCCTGGGGAATCAGCAGAGATATTTAATTTCTCCAGCAAAAAAAAGAGGCATCAGGTGGGGGGCCAGCTGGTGGAGGCCAGCACTGTCCCCTGCTCACCAAGGACAGTGCTGTACTCCTTGCACTGTGCCTGGCCCCTCACACCTACCCCCCTCCAAGGTAGAGACTTGCCTGCTGATGGATTTTCACACTGAACCAAACCTCCGATCCTTACAGTGTTTATGAGTCTAAGAATTTCACATCAATCTTCCCAAGAAATAGTTTGTGGCTGCTGAGCGTGTATCAGTTTATCTTTTTGCTCCTGAAAATTTTGAGAATGAGCATCTTTATCAGACAAACGCATAGGGCAGGTATAGGTGTTCCTCAGCCTGCAGAGGGATACATAATCCTGTCCTTTCTCTGCACGCCTGACCGACAAAACCCAGACTTGAAGGGACTTTCATTTTGGACTTTCAGCTTAGTGGTCTCCCTTTTCCCAGTTATCTGATAGCATCCATTCTGATCCAGGAGTAAAAGTCTCACTCACAGCCAGATGCCAGGCACTGTGCTGTTAAGCACTTCATGAATAAAACCTTGTTGGAGGAGGAGGAGAGGAGGAGGAAGAGGAGGAGGTAATGATAATTATGATGATGATGATGTTATAGTGTGTGCTGGTACCAGGCTCTGATCTGAATCCTTGACACATTAACCCTCGTCCTATTCCCAAGAACCCCGGGCAGCAGGCAGGTTCTCCCGCCATCCAGCTTCTGCTGAGGCTGGAATGGCCATGTGACTTGGCCAAGGTCTCACCACTACTGAGTGGTGGAGCAAAACTCTCACCCCGATTCTGGCACCCAAACTCTTAACCGGTGCCATACCCCCTCCATCGCCTTAGCCTTTTCTCCAAGGAGCATACAGTTTTTTAAATGAAATTATTATTATGGAAAATTTCAAACATGCACTCAAGTTGAAAGAAGAGCATAAGGTCCCCTCACCAGCCTCAAGTGTCAACACACAGTGCATACACACCCGTGCACACGTTCGTACTGGATTATCCTGAAGCCAGTCTCAGAGGTGGGCTGTGACTCCCCTGGACGGTGAGGCAGGATAAGCATACCCTTCCCGACATGGAGCAGAGAGCAACTTCCTGGCCGTGACCAGGGAAAGACAGCTCATTGGGGGTTTATCTTGTTGTCCCCAACTCCTCACCCGAGAGCCTTTGAAAGCTTCTTACTTGTTTTGTTTTAAAAGTTCTGTTCATTGCCCAATATTAGACATAACTGGGTCCACCAGTCATGAGACAAACCACGCCAACAGCAGGTTCAGGGTCCTGGGCCTCTCAGGAGGGAACTCTTTAAGGCACAACCCGCTCTGTCCCCCAGGGAGGCCGGGCCTTGTGCAATACAGACATGGGGATTTGAGTCAGGGCTGGACCGCAGGGGATGTGGAAATGGTTTGTCACAAGCTCTGGACCTGATCGACCTAAACCCAAGCTTAACTGTCTTGAATTCATGCGGGCTATGGGTGAAGAAGTGTGGGAGCCTCTGCCACCCCCAGGAGTATCTGCCACCCACAGGTGCCTCTGGGAAAATGCGGGATGCAGTGGGTGATCTGGGCCAAGACGAAGGGCATGTGGGATGTAAATGCCACACTGGGGAGGAATCTAGGATCTACCTGGTGACAAGGTCTGGACAGCCGCACCAGCTGTGACAGACTGCTTGTGGCCACACACAGCTGCCGGCTCTGCTTGTGGGCGTCCGATTGGTCAAAATGTTTCCTCGTGTTGTGTTGCACGTGTTTCCTGCCAGTCGGACAGAGGCTGGCAGCGTCTTCAAGGTGGGATCAGCAGGTTTGGTAACCGGCTGGACTTGGGCGTGAAGAGGGGTGACGGACTGCAGATGTCCGTGAGATTCTCCACTAGTTTGGGGTCATAGCGGATGATGACCCTATAGCGAGGGGTCGGGACAGGGGGCCCGGAAGGGCCTTGAACCCGCCCCACGTGGAAATGGTTCATGCAGTGTGTCTAGACGGCAGCTAGACCTGGGGCGAGAGAGAGAGAGAGAGAGAGAGAGAGAGAGAGAGAGAGAGAGAGAGAGCTGGGCTGGAGGCAGACACTTTGGAGCCTTCATCCTAAGGAGGTGGAGGCCGTCGCAGGAGAGCGTGTGGCAGGAGAGGAGGCGTGCCCAGGGCGTGGAACCCCCAGTCCCGGCCTTTTCATCCAGACCCGGAGAAGAGACCCTGGTACTGGCGTCGTCCTCAACGTGTGCCCTGCCAGGGCCCACCTGCTGCGGGGGAGTACACGTCTGATGAGGCTGGCAGGCTCTGGGGTCTCCCCCGGGGGCAGCAGGGTGCCCAAGAGCCGTCTGGGAAGGCTCTCTGGTTCAGGGGTTTTATAGTTCTCTCTCTCTTTTTTAAATCATGGTAAAATACACATAACCTGAAATTCACCATCTTACCCATTTTTAAGTACGATCACAGGTCGCGCGATCACCCATCCCCAGAACTCTCTTCATCCCGAAAGACTGAAACTCTTGACACCGGTTCCCCTCTGTCTGGCCCCCGGCGATCGCTGTCCATTCTGCTTTCTGGCTCTATGAATTGGACTGCTCAGGGTCCCTCAGATGAGCGGCCTCCTCAGGATTGTCCGTCTGTGACTGGCTCATCTCCCCGAGCGCAACGCCCTCAAGGTTCAGCCGCGTTACGGCATGTGTCAGTGCCCTGCCTTTTGAAGGCTGAGTGACAGTCCGTTGTGTGGACCTGCCACATCTTGCTTATCCATTCCTGCATCGATGGACGCGCGCCCTCTGGTTTTTTACTGCACTCCCTGAGTTAGAGGCTCCAGGGAGAGGCCTCGTCATGTGCTTTTGGGGTGCTCGTGGGCATGAAGGGGGGGACTTCTTGGGATCCTGCCCTGCCCTGATCTGACTGGCTCAGCCTCACAGGCCACTGCCGCTCCGGCCGCTCGGAGATGAGCCGCGGCTGCTTGTGGGAGCCGGTGGGGGGTCAGGGAGGCAGGGTCTCAGGGAAAGGAGCCGAGGACTGTGGCTTCGCATGGTCCCTGAGCCCCAGGGTTGCTGTCGGGGTGAGAGGAGAGGCCGTTCGAGCCACAGTCCAGCCTCATTGCCAGGTGAACACACCGGCTGTCCACTTCCTCACTTGCCCCACACTTCTGGGTCTTTCCGGCAGCCCCCAGAGGTCACCGCCCTAGCCGCCTGCACTCAGCACTTTTGGTCTGCACCCCCTCCTGCTTCCGCTGAGCCTCCTGCTCAGTGTCCCCCACAGACCCTCCCCCACCCCCTCCGCCCCTCCCCTCACCCCTCCCTGTCCACCCACCTGGCGGAAGCCCCGCCCTATACGTTTCATGCTGATAAGTCCAGCACCTTCCTCCCTGATGGCCTGCAAGCCCTCCTCTCCTCGGCTTTTAAAAACCTTTTAAAAACCGAGCTCCTCCGGTCTCCCCTCCTCCCAGACCTGCTTGCTCCTGTGGTGTTCTCGGCGCCAGAAGCCCTGCCTCCACCTCCACCCGGTGACCCAAGCCAGACACACACTCACCCCCTCGAGGCACCAGGGGCAGCTGGCTGTTGTCGCACAGGACTGTGGGCTCCAGGGCGCAGGACCAGGACACGTGGATCTTGTTCCTCACTGCATGCCTACTGTGTGATGCACACAGCAGGTTCCTACCGGATACCCATTGGGCAAGCGAGTGCAGGCAAGGCCGGCGACTTGGTGGCTCTGAGCAGGGCTTGCAGACATCGAGACCTGGGCTCGGAGGCAGCGCTGGCACTTCCTGGCTGGGTGGCCCGGTTACAAGCCTCCCTTCATAGCCTTGGCCTGCCTGACCCATCGTGTGTGGCATGGCTGTCCCCTCGCGGGCCGGCTGTGGGGTTTCAGGGAGGTGATGTGCATCAGCGCCGGTTCAGTGGTCGGCCTGCGGCATGGCTGGCGGGTGTGCTGTCGCCCCTCGGACTCTCCCTCACAGGACCTGAGTGCCAGGTTTTCATTTCACAGACCAGAATGTCCCCCGTGCCCCATGCGAGGTCGAGAAGTCCAGCGTGGGCCTCCTCTCGTGAGCTGTTATCGGGCTACTTGTCATTCATTGTTTCGTCAAACGTTTATGGAACGCCTATTGTATGCATTCATCTGCTGGGGCCGGGGATGCAGAGGATGGAGAAGGGGGTCTCGCCCCATCTCTGTCTCGTGGGAGAGACAGGCCTGTGTCCCGTGGTGGCGGTGCCCAGGGCGTTATAGGGATGGTGATAGGGAGAAGGCGGGGGGAGCGAGGTGGGTGGGCGCTCCTGGTGGAGGGGTGGCATGTGGCAGGTGAGCATGGGCCAGTGTGTAGCCGGAGCAGGGCTGAGTGAGGCCACAGGCAAGAGGAGGCCAGTGGACGGGCCTACGGAGAGGGCGGGGGACGTGGGGGCGTCCCAGCGGGGTGAGCTCTGACCTGGACATCTCGGGGCAGTGGCTGAGGGCCTCTGGGGCGGTCATTCCTTCCCGTAGACGGCCTTCTCCTTCTGAGCCGCTGTCCCTGGGCCTTTCCCGTGGCGGAGGCTGCTTCCCGCAGCAGTTACTCGATGCATCCTCACGATAATGATAAGTAGCCAGGTTTGGACCCCGGGGAGCACGCTGGCCACAGCAGAGTTGGGGCGTACGCATGAGAGCGAACCCGTTCTCTGGCAGGATTTGGACATTATGGGGCTGCGGAGAAACAGAAGTGGCCCCGGGTCTGTGGGGAAACGGTGGCGCCCCAGCAGAAATGGGATCGGCGGCTCGGTGGAGACTCAGCTCCAGGAGGCCTCCTCACACTCCCCATGTGCCGACGCGCCCTGCGGCGCTGGCTACTGCGTGTGGTGTTTTTAACACACTGGAGGTGGAGTCCGTAACGTCCCATGAACCGTTGAAAGTGAACAGTCCAGGGGCGTTTAGTACCGTCAGGCGCCGCGCCCGCGGATTCAACCCACCACGGACTGAGAGGGTTGGACAAAGGGCTGCGCCGTTGCTGACGAGGCCTGCGGAGTGGGGCCGGCAGCGGTCCCGTCTGCACTGACCACTCCAGGCCTGTTTGCCTCGTCATTATTCCCTGAGCAGCGCGGCATGGCAGCTGTTCACACAGCACTTACGTGGTACGGGGCATCGCACACAGTCTAGAGACGGGCGGGAGCGTGCGGGAGCGTGCGTGTGGGTTACATGCCAGGCCAGCACCGTACCGTTTCACCTAAGGGACTTCAGCAGCCGTGGACTTTGGAACCAGTCCCCTGCAGATACAGAGGGACGACTGGACGTTCACAACCACCTAGTTCCAAAACATTCTCATCACCCCCAGGGGAACCCTGGAAACCCCAGGCACACTCAGCCGCCACTCTGCTCGCCCCTTCCCCAGCCCCTGCCAACCACCAACCCGCTTTCTGTCTCGTGGGTTTGCCCGCTCTGGGCATTTCTTGCGAATGTCCCTGTGACCTGCCGCGCGTGGCTTCTGGCTACTTACGTGAGGCGTGACAGGTCGCAGTGTTTCCCGCGAGGATGCTGGGTTTCCCTTCCTGCTCAGGTGGGGGCCGCCGGCCTCTCTGCCTGTCGCCACAGGAGACCCAGCTCTGTCCTCTTGCCGTCAGTGGTCTTTTTCGCTGTTTTTCATTTTTTTTCCAGCAATCTTTGGAAATGCGCACATGGCGATGTCAGCTCCCTTTTTGAAGCCCATCAACAGTGACCGTTGCTCTTAGGGCAAATTCTGTGAGGTGGCCTTCAGGGCCTGGCCTTGTCCCAGGCTTGCTTCGTGCGAGACCCTCCCATCCCATCTCTAGCACGGATGCCACAGGTGTCCCTGCATGGACCAGCTCTGAGGTTGGGGGTCTGTAACTGGTGGAGCCGCATCTCCCCCGGGCCATGCAGGAGTGAGGGCTGTTTGCAGGATTATCTCTGACGGTGTGGGAACTTGGTGCCACTTTCAAGTCTTACTGGCCTGTCTGGGACCAGGGCTTAAGCTCTGGGCTGCCATGCTCTCTTCTCTTTTCCCCTCAGTATTATCTGGGACCTGCCAGGCCCTGAAGTGGGGGGACCACCTCTCTCTCATTTGAGCTATGACTGGTGGCTTCCTGCCAGTCTCTGGGGTGGTGTTGCCATGACCGATGTCGACCAGCGGTCGGTCATGCCATTTGCTCTCGTCCGCCCTCGCCTGGGTCATCAGCACTCTATCAGTGGGTCCAGGCAGGGGGGGTGCCCCAGAGCCATGGTGCCATGACTGCGGGCCGGGGGACAGTTGGTAGAAAGGAGACGGGTGAGTGGTCCCAGGCGCGGGGGAAGACCTGAGCTGTCCCCACCTGAGGGAACGCTGGTCCTTGCGTCGTTGGGGCCCCCGACAACTTTTTCCTCCCTTTTCCGTTCCAGTCTCGGGCCGGTGTTTAGCTTAGTGTCGACTCCCTCTGCTCTGAGTGTGATTCCGCCAGGAACAGTCTTAACCGCTGTTGAATGCCTACCGCGTGCCGGGCACCGCCCTTGCCGCTGTCGGTGGCTTTCTGGTCCTTCAAACTACCCTTGAGTTGGCCGTTACCTCCCTGTTTCCGGAGGAGGAAAGTGAGCTCCAGAGCCATTTTCTCAGTGGCCGGAGGTGACACGGCGACGTGGGTGATGTGACATTGGCCTGATGCCACAGCCTGTGTCCTTTCCACCGTGACTGTCGAACACACCAGCGCCCATTACTGAGCACCTGCTGTTTACCAGGCGTGGTGCTGGAGGTGCGTGAAGCCGCCTAGGGCCTTGGGAATCTGTGATAGAGCAGATGGCAGCGGCAGGTGGGTGCAGGAAGCATCAGCTCACGGCCAGGTGTGCTGGGTGGAGCTGGAGGGTCTCGCGTGACCCCAGGGAGCCTCATGGGACCCTGAGATTAACTGTGGTCCAGAGGATGGCGGTTTCTGTGTGGAGCCGGGGCCTCGTGGCAGGTTCTTGGCTAGGTGCCTCCATGGATTTCTGGGGGATGAGCCCTGGATAGATCAGGAAGACCTGGGAATCACAGCCTCGCTCCTTAGTCACCCTGGGATGGGAGGTGTGGGGGGCCCGGAGGGGCTACGCTGCTCCGAAGGTCGTCTCCGTTTGGGGAGTTTTCAGGAGCTGTAAGAAAAGGTTGCCTGGTGCCACACAGGTGTGAAGTGTGTTCTAATTACGCATAAATTATGACCTGAAGGTTATACATAAACATCAGGATCCCTTTACAAAAGCTTCCCATCTTCGGAGAGATGGGATGTTCGGAAAGACAGGGTTCCCCCTCTCCTTCCCGTTCTGTCCTATCGGGCCGATGTTGTACGGTTTTGTATGCACAGCTCCCTTTCTCCCCCCCGTCTGGTGCCCTCCAAGGTCCCCAGAAAGCCCGTCTTCCTCACCACCGTGTCACACTGGGGGGTGTCTAGACAGCTCAGGGCAGAGGTTTTTGGCTTTTTTTTTTTTTTAATTCCTTCATCGTTGTGCCAGTACTCCGTGAATGCCCGCTCTGTCTGGGCCGTCATGGGGCCTGCGCTGCGACGCCCAGACAGCGGCGACCCAGGAGGCCACGTCTGAGCTGAGTCCTGAAGCACGGCTGGGGTCCCCCCCCACCCCAGGGGTGTCTCACCACCACTGAGGTTTTGCTTTGCTGTAGTGTTTACGTGTGTGTGTGTGTGTGTGTGTGTGTGTGTGTGTGTGTCTTAATGGAAATTTTTGAGCACATGCAAGAGCAGAGACAGGTATGGTGAGCCCCCACCTTCGTCACCCCGCACAACGGGTACCACCCACCGGTCGTCTAGGTGATGCCTCCTTCTGGAAAGATCAGGCTCAGGGATGACATCGAAGTCCCAGGATGGGTCTGTGGGGCTCTCGTGCTTTGGGGGTTTAAAACCGTAGTCTGGTCCCCTGGGCAGCTCCGACCAGGGGCGCCGAGCTTCCCGGGAATGGCAGCTTGCCAAGCCGGGCCGGGCGCTGTCCCAGTCCTCGGGAAGAACAGGCATATGGATGCTACGTCCCCGGGTCCCCACTTTCCCATGAGCCTCAGGGCTGTCACCCCAGAGTGACAGAGGAAGGCAGGCCATCTGAAGCCAAGCACTCCAACTTCGATTTTTTTAATTTGAAGGGGGTAGGGTTCTGTACAAGGCTTAATTTCTAGGGAAAATCATTTAAACTGCTGAAAATAAGTTTGGGGGCCACTCTCCTAGAGGCAGACTGGGGGTCATCTCCTCACACCCCCTCCTGCCTCTGCCCTCTCCCCAAAACACTTCAGTAACTGGCAGGAATAAAGGTCAAAACCAGGTGAACGGGCAGCACCGGGGTGGTTCTGCTGCAGCTTCGGACGTCCAGGTGTGACCCGGCTTTACCCACCAGGTTTCGGGGTTCGGGGTGCGATCTCTGTTTTCCTCCTGGCGAGGTGGGTTTGGAGCATCCATGGGGAATTTTCTGCTAGTGCAGATAAAATAGCTGTTTTTAGACAAAGGAGGCGCGTGGGGCTCGCGTCCTCTCCTGAAGCCAGCGTGTCGGGAGGCACTGAGACGGGGCAGCCCTCACGATGACGATGACGCGTGTCTGCGCTGGTGTAACCTCTCCCCCGGTTGTTTACAAGACAAAGCAGGCAGCGCCCGACGCCCCTGGGTGCTGGAGCAGGCGGAGGATGTCTCGTGGAGGCTCAGAGCGCATGCGGCAGGAGCTAAGGCAGGTTCCTTTCGGGCAGTCTCGTCAAGGTGTGATGCGCACGTCACCCACTGCACGTGGCCCCGTGGATGGTCTGTAGTAACTGTACAGGTCCGGCAGCCGGCATCGCCGTCCTGGAAATCATTGCTTCCGGGCACTTAAGCATCCTGTGCCGTGCGGCGGGCACCGGGGCCGGCCCCGCGGCTTCCCCCGTCCCGAAGTGCTGGTAGCGACCCAGGCGAGTGGAGCTTCCTTGGGGAGCGGCTCACGAGCTGCATCTCGTGAGGACTGGACCGTCCTGTGCCTTGTCGCCACGCTGCAGCAGCATGGTCTGGGGAAGCACTTGTCGAAGGCAGCCCAGGTGGAGGGTGTAAGGTCGAGGTGACCAGTGACAGCACGTGCCGATGGTCCCAAGCCCGGCCCAAGGCTGTTGGGTCCGCGGCATGGACCACCTCCTCCTCCTGGCCTAGACCAGTCCGCTTCGTGTTCACCGAGCACTCACTATGTGCCAGGCGCGTTACTCATCGGCTCGTCTGTTGCTCCCAGGAGCCCTGGCGCGTGGCATTTTTTATGCCTATTTTACAGCTGGGAAAACGAAAGCTCAAAGTGAAGTGACTGGTCTGGGATCGGACCGCCTGGAAGTCGAGCTGGACGCAGACCCAGCCGGTGCTCTGAATCACTGCCCCACACGGCCTCTGGGTGCGACGAGGCTCCCCACCCGGAGCGGGCCAGGCGTGGGTCGCTGAGATACTGCACAGTGTCGGTTCTGTGACACAGGCCTGCCTCGGTGCTGCGGGCGTGCCCCTGCTGTGTCTGGTGGCCGGCCCTCCGCGGGCGCTCAGAGTCGAAGGAATGAACGACGGAAGTGTCATTGGAGAGAAGTGGAGAGTCCGCAGCTTGTATTTTTCCTTTCAGGCGTGACCAAGACAACGTGAAAATACCCACCAATGTCCCCTTGATATTTCCAGCATCTCTGCTGGGCTGTGAGTAGTTCTGACCACGTGCTTCCCCGGGTACCTCCCCATCCCCATTAAGGAAAACAGCCAGCTGGGGAAGCTGGGGGCTCCCCATTCTGTGAGCAGCCGGGCCCTCCCAATGGGCCCGCCTGTCAGCATCTGGACTCCCACGGCCCACCGCCTTCTGCGTGTCCGGCACGGGGGCCCAGAGAGGGAAGCCCTCTTCCGCTTCACACGCCCAAGGCGAGGAGGGGAAGTTAGAGAACCGAAGGGCAGGACCCCCGACTCACGCTTCTGCTCTTCGTCCCGCAAGTCAGGTCGAGAATGTCAGAAAACTGCTGTCTCGCCGCGCGTCTCCCCGGCCTAGACCCGGGCGTAGCTCTTCTCACCTCGTCTTGTTTTCCTCCAAGAAAAATCAGCCTTAAGCGTCAGACTTTCATTACCTTCCCGAGGGACACTTCCTGTGGCTCTTTCAGATGAAAAGTGCCTAATACCGTGCTCCGTGAATAAAAGTGGGGTTTCCAACTGGGCCACGAACTCAGATGCCCCCAGGGGCGGGAAGGAGGTGCCAGTGGGCAGCTGGTGGGGGGCGATAGGGCAGGGGGAGGACTGTGGCGAAGTGGGCCGCGTGCGTCCTCCGTAAGCGTGGGCCTCTCACCCAGGAGTGGAGTCCAGGGCACTGCACTGTCCATTTCCTTTTCCCCTAAGAGAAGCCGGGAATCCAGATTTTTAAAAAAATGTTGACAAATAACTTAGTGGCTTGTTTGTTTGTTTTAAAACAACCAGCACAGAATGAAACGTCTGTGCCTTCCCCGTAGCGACGAGAAGGGCAAGGCGTCACATAGCTTGGGACTCGGTGCTAGGACTAGACCTGACCTGCTGGTGCCTGGCCTGGCCCACTTCCCACCTCGCCACGCCGTGTGCTGGGGAAGGCAGCAGGGCTGGGAACGGACAGCCGATCCCTGGAGGGACAGAGCCGTAGGACAATGTCACCCACCCGTCTCGAAAGTCAGCCTAATGGCTGCCTGTTGGGTGCCAGGCACAAAGCGCTTCGTGCAGGTGTCTCTGGTGATCCTGACGAGGCGTCCGGTAACCTCCGAGACTCAGAGAGGTTCAGCCCGCTGCATGGGGTGGGATCTGAACGCAGGTGGGATCCCTGAGCCAGAGCGAGTGCCTGCGGGGTGTCGCGATGGAGATGCACATTTCACCCTCGGCCCGGTGCGGGCGAGCTGGCCCTCGGGACGACCGGTGCCCTTCCGTCCTGACCCACGCCTGGGGATCACCTGCAGCCTGGCGGGGAGGCTGGGGCCACCCCGCTCTCCTTCTGGATGGGAGACCTCAAGAGCACGGCCGCTCCACCTGCAGAGGCTCTGCTCCTCTGCTCACAGTTCGCTGACTAATTCTCTTTGCAAACGGTTCAGTTTCACTTGACTGAGTTTCCAGTAACTACGTGGGTGGATTTGTTTCATTTAAGGGGAAAACAAAACATGGAGGGGGTTTTCTTTCCCAAGACGAGGACCCGCCAGTTATGGGCTTTGGTGCGTGCGGCTCCGGGCATCCCAGCCCCACTCTGCAGCCAGCTGGCCTCTTAGCAGGCAGGCTCCGAGGTGGAAATCGCTTAGTCATTTACAGGCGGGGACCAGGTGCGGGAGGTCAGGGAGGTGCGGCAGCTCCCAGGTCCTGCAGTGGGCACCGTAGCCCTGAGCTCTTCCCCACTCAGCGCTGCTAGCACGGTGGGGGAGGAGGAGCTCTGGGGAGAGGAAGGTGCCCAGCGAGACAGCTAGCCTCACCCTCCCTGGGCTCACTCACCTCCCAAGGGACCTGGTCTGGGACGGAGACACTTCCCACTGGCTAGGCTGCCCGCTTCAGGTGAGTCGGAGACGGGGGTGGGGGTGGGGGTGCTATACATGTTAGACTCTGCTGGGGAGGGGATGAGAGGCAGCCACAGGGGACAGGGAGGGGTGTGTGTGTGTGTGCGTGTGTGTGTGATCTCACACAGGCGCCACCTGGTAATGTCCGCATGCTGCTTTGGGTGGGTGCTGTCCAAGCAGGGCAGATTCTGGTGTTGGCGCTGGGCAGGGTCCTGCAGCCGCTGTGAGGCATGACCACGTTAGCTGCCAGACGGTTGTGGCAAAGGGGCCGACGGACAGAGGGGACCCCCTAGGGGGCTAGGGGCAGTCTCCACCAACAGGCCCGGGAGTGTGTGGGTGTCTTAGAGCCTGCATGCGCCACACGGCCTCAGAGTCCAGCTGGTGGTCTGTTTTGTGACTTCTCTGGAAGAGGCCACCCCGGAAGCCATGTTTAGTCTCGGCGTGGCAGCTGGAGCAGTTATGGGCCTGGCTGGGGAGGTGGATGGAGGTGGCTGGGGTCTTGCTCTGATACCCCCGTCCCTGTGACCTGGGCCTCGGTATCCCATCTGCGAAATGGGGGTGGGTAAGACTGCCTCACGCATGGAATGACTTGACGTGTGAACTGGTCCCTCCCGTAACTGGGACCCAAGGCTGAGACGGAGGCGGGGCCTCACCTCCCACGCGCCCGCCTGCTCCGAGGAGGGAGCGTGCCTTAGAATTTATAGTCCTTAATCCTGGCCTTTGAGAGCTCATGCTTTCTGGAAGGGAAGAGGGCAACTATACAGTTAACTCCAAACGGTGTCCTTTTAGGCAGACGGGGATAGAAGCAAGGAGAGACGATCGGAGTTCTGGAGGATTTCGATGAGGATCAGGGTTCACGCTCAGCAGGTGAATCCAGGAAGGCTTCCTGAAAGAAGTGACACTGAAGCTGGACCTTGGGATGCATAAGAACGGGAGGGGAGGGGGAGTTGGAAAGAGACCTATTACTGCAAAACCGCGTAGACGGCACCTGGTGTGTGGGAAGCACTTAGTAGAGATTGTCATAAAAATCAGTGTGACTCTGGGATTATCAGTTTAGGTATCTGGCACTAGGGTGTGTGCGTGTGTGTGTGTGTGTGTGTGTGTGTGTGTGTGTGTGAGTGAGAGAGAGAAAGAGAGAGAGAGAGAGAGAGAGAGAGGGATTTTCAGGCCGCCAGGTGGGAAAAGACACCTTCAGTGTTGTATGCGACTGATCTCCTGCAGTGAGGGGACCTGTCTGGTTTTTTTCCCACCCTGCAGTCCTGTGGGCTCCTGGGTGGGGCTTCTCATTCTTCTTTGACCTTCCATTTATTCCACATGTTTGCAAGGGCCTCTGTGTGCCTAGCCGTGTCCTGCTCTGGTGGCCTCCTGGGGCACGCAGACGGGAAATGAGGACACAGGCAGACGCCTAAGGGGAGTCCCAGCCCCCGTCATTGCTAGATTGGGTTTGTAAGCCCGTGCCATCCTGGAACTTCCTGGTGCCCTGGCTGGGTACCAGGGTCCGAGCAGCGTCCCCCGGGAATCGGGGATGTGGGGTGGACAGTCAGGCTCTCTGACGGGCCAGGCAGGAACCACAGGAAGCAGCTGCATTCACTCTCCCTTTCTGGGCAGGTTGGAGACACATGGCATTTGTTCTGGGACGCTTCAGCCTGGGGAGGGACGGCATTTCCTGTGGCCTGGCGAGGGAGGGGCCGTGGGGTCTGGGCTGACAGTGGCCTAGGGACGAAGGTGGGCCTGGGCACCCAGAGACCTGGGACGCACGCCTGGCTCCTCGGCCGCCTGCGAGGAGCCACGGTGTAGCCTCCCCCAGTCTGGTCTGCGCTGGCCCTTCTGTCCATGCTCTGGCCTCTGCCTCTCTGCTTCCTCCCCCTGGCAGTGTGGGCCGTGCCGGAGGCCCAGCATCCCCAGGCTGCTGGGGGCCCGGGCGGCAGGGAACGAGGGCCGCGTTCTACTTTGTCTCCAAGGCCAACCCTGCCTCCTCTCAGGCTTCTAGCATTCTGGGAAGACCATGAGTTTTAATTTTGACCTGGATCCCAGACAATTACTCGGCGTCTTGGAGCCTCAGTTTCCACATCTGTAAAGCTGGACGTGAGATGCGTCTTGCAGGGACAGGAGGAGAGCCTGGCGGAGGGATGAGGCAGACCTGGGGGCCCGGCTGCTGCACCCCGTCCTCAGACCCGGGGCCACTTCTGTTCCTCTCTGACGTCGAGGTGAGGGGGGCTGTGTCGGGTCAGCGGCTTGGCGAGGCGTAGCTGACCTTGAGTCGGGGGAGGCTTTCCCATGGAACAGCCCCCGTGTCCACCCAGCGCGGGGAGTGGGGACCCAGAGGGGCAGTTGGATTGGGCTGGCAGGGGTAATGGCTTCACGTGGCTTTGAAGTGGCTGGTGTGGTGTGGGTGCGGGGAGGGGTGCCATTGTTGGGGCCGCCCCGCAAAGGGTGCCGCTTCGTAGCACTCTCCAGGCTGGTGGTTGGAGACAGGGCGGCCTGCTTCCAGTGAGCTCTTCAGTCCACATCCGCTGGTCTTTCGGTGGGAAGCTGCTTCCCCACCCTTCCTGTCCCCAAACAGCCAGCCCCAGACCTCCTGGGAGAACCGTAGCTGGGCCTGGGCCTGGGGTCGGAGGCAGGACGCTCCTCAGAAGGGAGGAGGGGACCATCCCTCCTTTCAGGCCCGTAGGGTCCAGCGACTTCCGTTGTGGCAGACAGACTTACCCGCTCAGGACGGGGCCAGCGTCCCCTGCCCAGGACTCCCGATGTCCAGGTCAGTGTCTGCTTTTTGCTGTGTCTGGGTCCCCCACCCCAGCTTTGCTTTCTCTTTGCCTCCCTCTGAAATTCGCATAGCAGAACTTCCGTCTGCAGATAATTGCTGAGCGCCCACTGTGTGCCAGCCTCATTCTGAGCCAGGGGGTTGCAGCAGGAACAAGAGAGGCTGGAGGGTGACAATGAACCATTGTTGTCTTTTGGCAGGACTGCCCTCTGCATGGCAGGTGCGACTCTGTCTTTCTACCTGCAACACCTCCTCTCTCCCTACCCCAGCCAGACGGCTGTAACCTCTCACCTTGCCCTTCCCAGATGGGTGCACCTGCGGGGTGTCCCTGCCCCCGTTGGATTGGAAGGTCCTGGAGAGCCTGTTGCCAGGGCGTGTTACGCACAGTGGGTCTGCTCAGTGCTTCTCAGTTATTCCTTCGTACTCGGGGGAAGCGTGCACCCAACCCTTCTTTTGGCAAGTATTTCAGACCCTGGAGCAGGAGAGACAGACTCCCCATACGTCACTGCGGGAGCTGGCGACAGGGAGCTGGGGCTGGTCCCCCTGCTCAGTGCCCAGCCTTGTAGGGGATCCGGGAGGCTCTGTGGGAGTCCAGGGGTGTGTGTGCGTGCGTGTGCATGCGTGTGTGCGTGCATGTGTGTGTGTGCGTGTGTGATGGCAGTCGCTGAAATAGCCTCCAGGGCAGAGACCTTGGTTATTACTGTCAGGTCCTTGTGCCCACCTAGCACAGTGGCTGAGACTCGCTCAGTGGGAACTGATTGAATGAATGAATGAATGAATGAATGAGTTGGCCAATCTCTTCATTGACAGTAGAAAAATTAGCATTTTTGATCCAATCAGCTATACTCCGTGGCCGTCTGTTGACTGTCCGCTTAGCTCAGCAGTCCCTGAGCCTAGGACAGTGCCTGGCGCACAGTGGGACTGAATCGGCCTGTTGATTTTCAGCCATCACCTTATCCCGACTTTAGGCCTGACTGCACCCCCGGGTGGCTGCCCCCTATTCCGGCTGATCAGGACCTCCCTTGTGAAAGTGGCCCGGAGGTTGGGCTCTGTGTTTCCTGTTTCCTTGTGGGGGGCTTTTTGTTGAAGTCACTGGTGCTTAAGAGGCCACACCTCCCATTGTGGCCAGTTTTAATGAGATGGGATTAGGAGAAAGGTTGGGGTGACCCAGAGGGGTCACCCCCAGGCTCCAGTGGAAGAATTTTCGGAACCCTTTTAAAATAGGCATCTTGCTTCTCCCTCGGCTCCAATCCCACCTCTGAATTCCTGAGTGTCCGCCCACTCCCCAGGCCAAGGCAGTGGGACTGACTGGCTGGAAAAGGCAACAGTGTAATTACCAGGTGCTGGAAATAGTCCCGTTTCCCTTTGAACCCTCTCCTCCTGTGGCTCCCTCCCCCGCAAGCTGACCAAAGCTCTTAAACCTTAGTTTAGTCTGCAGAGCCATCCCAGGGGGGGCCTAAACATCTGCATTCCTTGGGCTCCGCCGGTTCTTTTGAGTGTCGAGTTTCTGGGTTAGGGTTGCATGGGGGGCGAAGCCAGCACTCTTTACAAAGAAAGCGTGTGTGTGTGTGTGTGTGTGTGTGTGTGTGTGTGTGTGTGTGGTGGAACTCCAGATGTCCCGATGGCCCTGGGTGGCCTGCAAGCACCAGGGCCCGTTCTTGGGAGAGAGCAGACCCTGTGCCAGGGTACCTGCACCTGCCCCGACCTGTTCGTCATCATCTTGGTACCCGGCGAAGAGGTGTTTGAGCGGCCCAGCTCTTCAGACCTTTAGTGAACACTTACTATTCAGCCAAACACGGGTCAGAAAGCCATTCGAGAAGCTCGTGAGCCAGCGAGGGAAGCGGACGCGGGCAGCTCGTTAATGCTTTATCTCCTCACGTCTCAGACCCACGGAGAGGAAGGTCACGGTTTTGTAACGAGCTGCCCCGTTTGTGGCTGTCACGTGCCGTTGACTCCGGGGCCAGCCTGACTGCAGCGGCGACATGACGATGGGAATCTCGCTGAGTTACGGGAGGCGGGGTGGTTGGCATCGGACCGGCTGGGGCATCGCCCAGCGCGCGGAGAGGTTTGTCTCGGGGGCAGTTAAGGGGCAGAGTGGGGTTGGAGAGCGCAAGTTCAGGGCCAGCGGGTGCCGCTGACCAAGCGCCCGCGCAGGCGGCCCCCTTCTGGGCTCTGACTGCGCCGTGTGCTCACCGCGGCCTCTCGCCCGGGGGTGGCAGCCACGGCGTGTCTGTCGGTCACAGACGGGCAGAAGCGGTCCCAGGTAGCGCACTGCTGGGAACAGCCCTGGACAGGGGTTTCAACACCCGCGCTTTCTGAGCTCCGATCCCGAAAGGGTCTCAACTGGCCGTTTATTAACGACCTCAGTCGTCCCTGGCGCCCGAGCTCCTTCTTCTCTGTCTCGAACCCATCTCTGCAGCTTCTCTTCAACAAGCACTCAGTGTGTATGTACCAGGTGCTGGGATGTGTGTGCACTGGCATCCTCTCACACTCAAACCGTCCCTGTGGGACGGATACGATTATCGCCCTCGTTTTGCACGTGGAGAAACTGAGACTCAGGAAATCTCAGGTCATGGCCGGGAAAGGTCAGAGCTGGGCTTCGAACCCAGGGCCACCAGCTCCAAAGCCCTCACCTTGAGGATGGGTGCCTATGAATAAGGCCCAGGGTGACGAGCGCTCCGCAGCCTTGCAAGGGTCGGTGTAACTGCTGGGGACAGGTGTGGTTACGGGTCCGTGCTGAAGACTGGGGAGGCCAGGGCCACCTCTGGCTCCACCATAGCTGAAAATTGGCAGAATTTTCTGGAGCGTCAGAAGAACGATTGCAAGGTAGCAGGTGGCGGTGCATGCCCGGTCCTGCTCCAGCCGCCTGACAGTCAGTCCCCGGGAGGCAGGCGCCCGTGGGGGGGAGGCCGCCATGGGGGGAGCACTGTACTGGACCATCAGACACCTCAGCCCCACCCCGGCCCCCCCTCCTTTGTTGTCTGGCTGTGTCAGACGTCTGGCCTTGCAGGGAGGTTCCTGAACGGGCCTTGGGAAGAGGTCACTCCCTTCCCGTGCCGCCGGCGCTGACCCACATGTGACCTTCCCTGTGGTGACAGTGTCTGGCCGTCACTCTTTGATGCTGGCTATGGAGGGGCAGTGAGTGTCTGGGAGCAGAGTGGCCACCCCTCCCCTGCTCTGGCCTTCGAGGACCGGGCCACCCCGGCAGCGCCTGCCCAGTGCTCCTGCTGGCTGCCCCTCCTCCCTTCTGCCATCTTGGAACCAGGGAAGCCACACTCTGACCCTCCGTCTGAGCATCTGACCTTTTCTGCTCCGTGGGACACACCGATTCCTGCTGGGCCAGAGCCGAGGGGACTGGAGGCTGGACTTGGCCCCTCTCCGGCTCCCTAGCCCCTCTGCGTGGGGCTCCGCAGTGCGTGTTCCTTCCACAGAGTTGCTGGGGGTTTTCCATTCCTCCCCTGTCTGGCTTGGGGAGCTGCCCCTCGGGCCTGTTGGCGGTGATCACAGAAGATGCCATGTAGCCCAGGCGCCAAGGCTGACCCTGAAGGTCCAGGCTGGGACACCGCAGGTGCCCAGAAGCCAGGGCTGGGCCACGTTGCGCCTGGCCCGGGCCCGGAGCCCTGTCTGCAATGGAGGGCTGAGTCAGGGCTCCATCTATAGCCTTCGTGGAATCCTGCTATGCACAAAGCAGAGCGGGAGAGCGCCAGACTCGTCCTCCTCCAAGGAGTGGCTTCTTCCTCACGCCTGGCTGCCCGGTGTCTTCGGGTGCAGGAGCCCACGCTGGGCAAGGTCTGGGGAAGTGGCCTCTGCAGCAGGCTCTTGCCAGACCACGCCATGCCCACCCCCACCCCCATCCCCCTATCCCACCCCCGACATCCCCCGGCGGGGCTTCCAGGACCCTGGGAGGTTTCTGCTGTGACGCTCACAGGCAGGGGCCGGGCCACACGGGGCCGTGGGACTGTGGGACCGTGGGCCTCTTCCCTCCCTCCCTCTCAGACCCTGCCTCCGGAGCCACTAGGAAGTTCGGGGGGACTTCTCCTAGAGGAGGGAGAACCAGGATACAGAGCCCAAATTGGGGGTCACATGCAGGTTGTACACCAGCTCCCATGGCCGCCTGGAATTGAGCTTCGGTTCCTTTCTGGGGCATCCTGGTTCCTCCATCTGGTCACGTTTCCTGTTTTTTTTTTTTTTTTTTCCTATTTCTTTTTTCCTAAATTTTTTAAGCCGTATCTTTTTCGTGTGCCCAAGTAGGGGACCAGATAGATCCCTGATGAATGTGCACACGTTCCCTTGATGCGTGTGATGCTGCACGTGCTGGCATGGGCTCCAGGCGGGCCGCACTTGGCTCTTCTTGTCCCCGCAGGCGGGCGCATAGTAGGGCTCACCACGATCCACTGCATCGGTGAATTGTGTCTTAACGTAGCCGTCAGCACCTCCTCTACCGCAGGTTCCACTGTGATTCCATCACTCGATGCGTAGTAGGTCCTCAGCCTTTGGTGGGGAACGCGGGTTGCGTTCAGTGCCGGGTGCATGTCCCCTGCTGTCCTCTGTGGCGTCGTCTCTTTGCGTCCAGCCTCCGAAAGGCCAGCCGGAGGGGCTTGGGTCCTGGACGCTGTGTACCCAACAAGGAGGCCAGCCAGTGTGGATAGGGCAAAGTCAAGACAAAGGCCTGGTTGTGCCCTCAGAGAAACCCCAAACCTGGATTTCCCTGTGGCCAAAACTGCCAGCACCCAGCCCACCTCGCTCCCATAAAGGGAACTTTGTGTGTGGCTCCGGGCGGGAGCGGGAGGCACCCAGACTCTCCCTGGGAATGGGCCTGTCCACCTCAGGGCCATAGCTTGCTGCAGTGATAACTCCTGTGACCTCTCAGATAGAGCGGACACCAGGCCAGACGGTCGTGTTTGGGACACGTCTGCGCTCCGTGTCTCGGGGCCAGCATTGTCCAATCCAAACCAGACACATTGTTTCTTGGAAAACCGAGTGGGTGGGGGCAGCAGGGGCAGAGCTGTTATGGGAGGCACCTCGTGATCGGGTCTGTGCCGGGCAGGCAGTGGGAGGGTGGCGGGAGCCCTGTCTGGAAGCACAGCCCCCCGCCAGCTGCCACCCCCTGAATGGAGGGCTTGTGTGGACGCTCCAAGCCGAGACCCAAGGGCTCAGCACAGAGTGGCTGATGGAGCCGCCTCTGCTCCCACTGCTGACTCGGGGTTTTCCAGGAAAGAGCGGCCAGCGCCGGCGGAGGGAAGGGCCGGCGCCCCCGCTCTCTGGGTACCGGCCGGCCCCACACAGCTGGGGATGCGTGGGAGTGTGCTCCCGCCACGCTTGAGGACTGAGTTTTCAAGGAACGGGGGGCCTGGAGGGCAGAGCTGGGGCCGAGGAGGAGGATTCCAGAGCAGGTCGGGGGCCGGCAGAGGGTCGCCTGGGCACCATTCAGGAAGGCGGTGGGGGAGGGCAGGCCCGAGGCCCGGCTTCCAGGGGGCAGGCATTTCCGGGAAGGGTGGCAGTGGGGGAGGCGGCTTCATGGGGTGGAAAGAGCCCCTCAGCCCTTCAACAGGTATTCAACGAGTAGCTCCTGTGTGCCAGACACTGTTCCAGGCCCCTCATGGAGCACGTGTTCTTGGAGGGGACATGTCTTAAGCAGATGACCAAGTGGACATCATGGAAAGTGCCATGGAGGAGAGCTGAGTAGGGTGCTGGGGACAGAGAACAGTCGCCATTGAAAATATGGTAGCTGGGAAAAGGGATGAGGCATCTTTTGAGAGGAGGCCTGATGCAAGTGAGGTTCTAGCCCTTGGCCCAGTGTACCTGGTACCAGGCAGAGGGCTGGGGAAGTGCAAAGGTCCTGGGGCCGGAGGTTGGCATGTGCTGGGAATGGCCAGAAGGCCAGTAAGACAGGACAGAGTGGGGGAGGGGAGAGGATCAGGCCAGTACAGGAGGCCGGGCTGTGAGGGCGTGTGGGCCACTGTGCGACACCTGCTTTTCACCGAGTGGAACCATCGGGAAGTCCAGGCAGAGGGATTCAGTGCTTGGCCGGGAGGGACAGCGAGGTGCTGAGGGTGAGCAAAGGCTGCCCATGGCCCGGGGCTGGGTTCGGGACCGGCTGCAGGTAGGACCAGCGGGGTTTGCCCCTTGGCGGGCCTCCGTTCCCGCCCAAGGCTCGTACCGGATGCGCGTGGATGGAGCACATGTCCCTGTGAGGCAGGGTGCGCCCTCCTCCTTCCGGAGCTGTTTATCTGGCACCTACTGGGTGCCAGGCTCGGGGCTGGGTGCAAGAGCAACCTGGCCCCTGTCTTCCAGTGGGGAGACACAGGTCAGATGAGCAGTCACAGCGTGTTTCCCCACGGACTGAGGGGCGGGGCTTCGCTGAGGGTCAGGCGAGTGAGTGGACAGCACACGCGGGCGCTGAGAGGATGCACAGGCATCTGAATGACGCTGGGGAGGGGTCAGGAAGGCTGCCCAGAAGAAACCTGAGTCTGGGGTCAAAGTCTTCATGGCGAAAAGCCTGATAAGAAAGTCAGGACATTCCACGGAAGAAACAGCACGAGCAAAAGAGTGAGGTCTTTTAAAAAGCTTGGCTATGAATCAGGTAGGACTTTGCCAGTTGTAAGGGACAGAAAACGTAGTCCAGACAACCTCCAACAAAAAGGGGCTGGCTTGCTGAGCTGTGAGCAGCTAAAAAGTCGAGGGGTTTCAGGCACGGCTGGCTCCAGAGGCTCCAGTCTCGGCATCGCCAATTGCCTGTCCATCTGAGCATCTGCTTTTCTTCTTTTTGGCCTCATTCTCAGAAGGTCATTAAAGCAGAAGTCCCCAGGTTGCCTCTGACTGGCCGGCACACTCACTGCCACCGGAGTGGGAGGTGCCCTGATGCAGCGGACCCCTGGAGCTGGGGCCGAGTGAGACCACAGTCCAAGGGTGGGGGGAGGGGGTCCTCTGAGCCAGAACGAGGGGCATCGCCAGAGCGAGAGGTGCCAGGTGCCCACCCTAACTCGTTAGGGACCCCGTGCGTATTGCCATCCCCTGGTTGTGTGTGTCCCGGCAGGGAGGGTGGCGGCTGGTAGGAAGGGGGTGGGGAACCAGGTCATAAAACAGGTTCACATATAAGAGTTTGACCATTGTTCCTGAGGAGGCCCGTGCCTGGCACATAGTAGGTTTTCAGTAGGCTTGCCAAGGTGACCTGTACATTTATTTCATGGACGGCCACCAGATGAGTTTGGGCAGGCAGCATCGGATGAGCGTTGAAGAGGGTTCTGTGGGCTGGGCTGGAGGCCAGTGGTGGGGAGGGGGGCCTCTGGTCAGGACCCCAGGAGGGCTCAGCACAGAGCCCGCACCGGGGCTTCCCATCCTGCTTCCTTCCTTCTCATGCTCCTCGATGCCCCTCTTCGTATGGACCCGTCTGGACAAATTTGGGTGGCGGATCGAAGCCTGTCATTAGCCTCACCCCGGCATCCTCTCAGCCTGTCTTATCCAGAGAGCTGTTTCGTTCACTTCCCTCTTTTCGCTGCCGGCTAAGGTCCGGCGGAGGAGCAGGGTGTGTTGTCTAGAAGCAGCCCGTTGCCTGGGGAGGCTGCCTTTTCACTCGGGTGGCCCCGCTTCCTGGGCCGGCACCAAGCTTCCCACGGTCGAATTGTTTTTTTCTCTGTGAAAACTTGAGGGAGCATGAATTTGGGTCCCCTCGTCTGCCCTGACTCATGTCAGGAGCAGAGGAGATGCTACAGGAAGTCTGGGGTCTGTGAGGCCAGAGTAACCTGCACCCCCTGGGCTCCATGTGTCCCCAGGCACGCGGCTGGGCCGGCCGCTGGCATTGGAGGGGTCAGGGGGAATGTTCTCCGGGGGGCTGAATTTGTTCTCCCCTTTGTTGGTCGGCCGGGCCTTGGGTGCTCATGAGATGTTTTGGGTAACGAAGCATCACCCCAAGGGACCGCCAGAGAAGGCCCAGGTCAGTGCCAGCACTGCCCATGTCACTTTTCGGAGCCTGTCTCCCTAACCCATGCCTGGGGGCCACCAGACTTGATCTTGTGGAAGTACTCAGAGCCGCCTGAAGTGCCCACAGAAAGTCAGCGGTGGTGTCCGAGTGGTCACCCCAAACCATCTCCTGAACAGTGGCTGAAGGCCACCGAAGGCCGAGAGGGTGAGATGACACCTCGCTTCTCCTGGGGTCATTGACCGCCTATGGTCCAGTGTTCTTCCTGAGCACGTGCTGCCTGGGAGGGCAGGAGGGAGGGCTGGAGGGCCCAGTGCAGGAACTGGGGGCAGTCTGAGAACCCCTTGAAGGGGGCCGCTGGGCAGAGGCACCCTGGCTCGCCAGCCCCGTTGTCTGCCGTCCTCCGTCCCACTCGGCTCACATAAGCGGTCAAGCCGTCGACCGTCCAAGGGGCTTTCCTCGTTACTGCACTTTTAACCTGTGTTGGTTTAATTTGAAAGATGTCTTGCCTCTGAGTCAAAACACAGAAATCCCCTTGCATGGCCTGGCGTTTGCCGCTGGGGAGACGCTGGCACCTCCTCTGGGGCGGGGGGGGGGGGTCCCTAATCCTTCCCTTCCTGCCTGCAGCCAGGTGGGTGAGGCTCCTGGGTCCGGAGACCCCGCCTCCCTCACCTGGGGAGTCTTCTGGGGCAGCTCAGGGTGGGTGTCAGGACCCCTGAGGGTGGCCGCCCTTAAGACCGCTCTCCAGGGTGTGGGATGAACTTCATAGCTTTATTTTGATTTTTATCTCCTTCTGTTTAATTTCTTTTTTTTTTTTTTTTGGTGTGTTTCATAATGTACATCATCTGTCGATACAGAGGTATATGACTATAATGGAGGCACAAAATAGGTCTTTTGGGGATATGTGCTTAAAGGTTTGCTAATTGGGCGCATAACCCCAAAAGGCTGCTAGTTGTGTAAATGAGGCTGTGGTTGGTGAAGGGAGGGGACGTCGCTGGGGGTCCAGGGAAGGTGGAGGGTCGGAGGGCAGTGAGGTGCAGGGGGAAGGAGGGTGTGGGTGTGGGGTGGGCCAATAGCTGATCTTGGTACTCCCCAGTGCTTTGGGCACTGTGTGTCATCAGGTGCATGTGGTCACAGGGCCCTAGGCCTGGTGGCAGAGGGTCTGGGAGGCGTTTTGGGGAGAGGTTTGACCCTTGTTTCTTAGTGGTCAACACCATTTCCTAAGGTTTACAACAAAGGGTCAGCTAACTACAGGGCCGGAGAGTAAATATTTAGACCTCTGTTGCAAAACACCTGCCTCTGCTGTTGGAGCAAGCGCGGGGGAATGCCGGGGACAGTGTATGAACAAAAGGTCAGGGCTGCATGCCAGGAAAACTTTGCAAAGACAGATCCGTGGGCCATATTGGCTTATGGATCATCTTTGCCAACTCCTGGTCTAGAACCAGAGGACGGGCCCCACGGGGCTCCGAGCCAGCCAGGATTACCCACCAAGAAGCAAGTCCCCGACCTTGGACTCGTGAGTCGTCAGTTAGACCTGCACTTAGGGGACCTGGGGGCACAGTGTGGACCCCGCAGAGCGTTTTCACAGCTGGAACAGGTCAACAGCCCCCTTACCTCACAGTGTAGGGCACCCAACTCTGCAGCACACCTTCATATCTCTTAAGAGCCAGGTCCGCAGGACTCGGGAGGGAGCCACGGCCCTGCTCATCACAGAATCACGCCGAGCAGCAGAGCCGAGAGTCAGAGGCCCTCGGAACTAGTGTCCCGTGGGATGTTGTGGGACAATGTGCTGGAAAGAAGAATGTCCCCTTTCTTCAAGCGTGGGAGCCACTAGAGTTAAGCAAAACCTGCCAAGCTTCTGTCCTGCAGGACTTCTCAGAGCCTTTACATGCTAATGGGTTTTTGACTCTCTGGAGAGGGTGTTTCCCCCAAACTCAGGTGCTGTCAGGTGCTTAGAATCTGTACTTTGAGGAAGAGCTGATCTCCTTGGACGCTCTGTTTTCTAGACGTGCAAACTGAATGCCCAGAGAAGCCGAATGTCATGCTCAGGGACACAGAGGCTGCTGACAGTGTCAGATAATCGCTGAGTTCCTCCTTCCTGACCCACTTGGCAGACCCACAGTTATGGTGCCCCCGCCCCAATCTTGTCCCGATAGGGAGTCACACACAGGTAGGGGTGTCCCAGACTGTGCTTCTGGTCACAGTAAGTGTGTCCCTTTCATCCCAGGGATGTACTGCACCCTTTGATCCTTTTCCTCCATCTGGGTTTCTTAGCCACAGCACTGTGGACATTCTGGCAGAATGATTTTTTGAGGTGGGAGCATTTAGCAGCATCTGGGCCTCCACCCATGAGATGCTAGTAGCACCCCACCCTCATTTAGGACCACCTAAAAATGTCCCCAGGCCTGAGCGAATGTCCCTTGGGGGTAAAATCACCGGCAGAGAACCACGGCTCTATCTTCAGCCAATAGGTGTGCAGCCTGCATTTGCTGGAATTGGCCGGTGGTGGAAAGGTTTTCCCTAGCTCTGGCGGAGTGTAGGGGCGATCCCTGGGAGACACGGGGTTGTGGGGGAGCAGGTTGCTGGAAGACTCCTGAAGGTATGAAATAGAACGGGGGGAAGGCGGGTGGTTCGGTTCCAGGTTAGGGCCAGGTGCCCTCACCTGAGGAGTTCGGCAGGGGACGCAGTGGAGAGTGACGTGAAGGTGAGATCCGAGCGGGGGCGGGGCGGGGGGGTGTGCGTGTCATGGGGCAGAGGGGCAGAGGCCTTCACACCAGGGCAGAAGGGAGCGACCTTGCAGGCGGGGCTTCCGGAAAGGGGCGGGGCTTCGGAAAGGCGATGTGGGATGGGGGCGGAACAGGTGCAGGGCACTCGGGGGCGCAGAGTGTTGGGGAAGGTGAGCCCGACAACCAACCAGAAGTCAGTGCTGAGACCAGGAGCCCTCCAAGGCCTCGGCCGGGAGGACTGAGGGCTTGGGCGGACGTGTGCGGTGGGAGGGACGTGGGAAATTCTGTGGGTCGTGTCGCTTCACAGACATTTCATTCTTGAAACTTTGATGCTAGGAAGCTTTTGGAGTCTTTTCCGGGGCCAATTCCCAGAGGCCAGGGATGAAAAGTCCCCTGGGCGACAGACAGCTGGTTCAGAGTGCCCCCCGTTTGTGCAGAGAGGAAGAGAAGCCGGACAGTCTGCCGGGGTCTCATACCACCATGCTCGGTGCACAGGGCGTCCTTTGTCGCCGAAAGTGAAACAACCGTGGAGTCTAAGTTAAGGCAGGAGGCAAACACAGGTTTTGTCTCAAAGTCCAACATGAGGTCTTGGAAAGGAAAGGGACTTCACTCTTGTGGTTGGTTAGTTAGTTAGTTAGTAAAGGTGATGTGGATCTTACAGGGGGTTCCAGAAGGTCTGCATGGTTCTGTGGTGACGGCCTTCCAGGTGGGTGGGTGGGACGACTAGCGTGGGCACATATGTGAGTCTAATGAGGGGACGGAAGTAGCTGTTAGCGTTGGAGAAAGCCTTTTCTGTGACAAAGTGGGCGGAGGTCAGTGTGGGAACAGCCTTTAGGGCCCGTCTCAGAAGTTTAGACTCCTCTGATGGGCAGGAGGAAGCCACTGACGGCGTCAGAGCCGAAACGTCACGGGGGAAGTCATGCATGTGTAAAGGAGAATGCATGCACACGTTATGGGGGCTTTTTTCACAAGATGCTCCCAAGAGATGCACTCGATGTGAATCAGCAATGTTAACAGCTGTCAGTTCTGCGTGGAAAAAAGGTGGGGTTTGCTGCCGTCAGCCTTTGTGCTTTTCTATAGGTATTTTTTTTCCACAGTGAAAACAGCTTTATTGTTCTTCCTGATTATAGTACACACACACTGTGAAGAAACTGAATTATGCATGATTTGTAAATACAAGGAAGTACAGATCACTTGCAAGCTGGGGTGCCTCTCTTGGCATTCTGACACTTGGCCATGTGATGTTGATAACATGCATACATTCGTAGCGTCACAGGCACACTTTGGGGGGTCTATTTTGTGTTTGCCCAAGGCCTCTCCTCCTTCCTTCCCCCACTCCCCACTCCCATTCCAAACTGATGTTAACCTGGAGTGTGTCTTTCTGTCCTTTTTCTTTTTTTTTTTTTTTTGATTGTGGTCACACACACACAGAACAAAATCTACCATCTGCCTCAGTCATTTTGAACTGCTGTGACAGAATGCCATAGACAAGGTGGCTTCAACAGGAAGCACTGATTTCTCACAGTTCTGAACCTTGAAAGTCCAAGATCAAGGTGCGGACAGCTCCGGTGTCTGGCGAGAGCCCACTTCCTGCTTTGCGTCTCACGGGATATCGCATGGCAGAGAGGGAGCGAGAGATCATCTCTCTAGCGTTTCTTCCCGTAAGGCCACCAATCCCGTTATGAGGGCTCCCATCTCCTCACACTGTCACGTTGGGCGTCAGGGTTTCAACGTATGGGTTTGGGGAGGACACGGACGTTCCGTTCATAACGCATCTTAACCATTTCTAAGTGTGCAGCTCGGTGGCGGTGCGAACCGTCTCGATGCCAGGCAGCCACCGCCACCACCTGTCTCCCTAACGCTTTTCATCTTGTAAAACTGAAACTCTGTCCCCGTTCAAATATAACTTCTCCATTCCTACCCCCTTACCCAGCCCCTGGCAACCACCATCCTCCTCTCTGTCCCTACGAATCTGATTATTCTTGGCAGCTCACACAAGCGGAATCGTACACTATTTGTCTTTTTGTGACTGGCTTTTTTCACTTAGCATGTGTCTACGTGTCCTTCCTTTTAAAGGCTGAGTAGTATTCCATTGCATCACGTGGGTGGCTTCCACCTTTTGGCTGTCGTGGACAAATGTGTTTGGGACCCCGCTTTTAAATCTTTGGGGGAGATACCCAGACGTGGACTTTCCAGGTCCTATGATGATTCTATTTTCGGTTTTTTGAGGGTCTCTGTGCTGCTTTTCCACAGCTGCCGCACCCTTTAACGTCCCCACCAGCAGGCACCAGGAGGCAGTTTCTCCACACCCTCACCAATATCTGTTACTTCCTTGTTTTTTCGTTTTTTTAACATAAACCTTTTATTGAAGGTTAATGTACCCCAAATGGTTCCATACCTGCCTGCCCAGACACACATATGTCTGCACCTTTGGGGACAGCGTTACTTTATTGAAAATGGGCTCGCCTCTCCTGTTCCACCCGCTCTCCCCGCTGAATACCCGTGGCGATGCCCCGGGCTCCAGCGTGGTCCTCTGCCTTGTTTTCTAAATTGCCGTGGCGTGCTTCACAGCGCAGGTGTGCCGGAGTTGTCCACCTGATCAGTCTTCCGCCGATGGCAACACATTTAATTCGCAGTGGCCGAAAGCGGCCGCGACGCCGTGCTGCACACCTGCGCAGACACCCTTAGTGCACGTGCTTCCGTTCCCGCCGGCCCGAGCCCCTGGAGTGGAGTTGCTGGGTTGCTTGCCAGCGTGTTTCCCCAACCTGCACCGACTCAGGTACCAGCCGTGGGGGCGCACGCTTCCTCCCCTGCCCGCCCGCAGTCGGCCCGACCTCCGAACCGGCTGTGTGGAAATCTGGGAGATGCAAGTGACAGCCTGTGATTACTGGATTTTGTGTTTCTCTGTTTACCAGGGAGGTGGGCCATCTTTTTGTTTATTTGCTTTCCTTCTGAGTTGCCTGTTCGAGGCCCTTGGCCATTGGACTATTGGGCAATAAAAGAACCAGAGCAAATGCGATAAACTGTTGACAGCTGTTCGTTTTAGGTGTTGAAAATATGAGTCACTTGTGTGCATTTTTGAGTTGGTGTTTTCTCATTTTAAATACTATCTAAATGAGAGTGTTTTGGGAAGATTGGTTGGGGTCAGAGGATGCTGGGGGCAGGGAGGCCAGTTCGGAGACTTTTGCAGTGATAATGACTTGAACAGTGAGAAGGGGGACAGATTTGGGCAAACATAGATAATTTATACCATTTAGTGATAACGTGAGAATCCAAGAAGAGAAGAATCCAGGAAGATGAGGGGTTTGAATCCGGGTGACTGACCAGGAGGATGATGCAGAATTTGCAGAGATGTAGAGCCTGGGAGGGGGCTGCATTTGAGTCTCTGCGGGGGGCTGTGTGTGAGTGGGGGCAGGGTTTCTATAAGAATGATGCTGTTGGGTGGCCGTGTCACGGGAAGATGCTCCCTGGAGCCACAAGAGCAGAGGAGCCCATGGAGGGAGGGTCCCACAAGACCGTCTGGGTTTAAGGGGCAGGAGGAAGAACTGGCAAAGGAGATGGGGGTGGGAGCCTTGCAGAGCAAGCAGTAAACCCTCATGGAAAACAGTGTTTCAAGGTCAAGGACGGTCAGGATTTTCAAACTCAGTTGGGAGTAGAGCAGATGCTTTTTTAGGCTGCTCAATTTATCGACGAGGCAGTTATGACCTTGGAAGAGCACTTACCCTAAAGTGGTTTGGGCCTGAAGCCGGCTTGCCGGGCTCTGCAGCCTGAGCGTGTGGAGGGTGACGGAGGCCACAGGAAGTGTGGGCGGCTGCAGGAGAGGGTGTCGGGTCCACAGGGCGGTCTTGGCACCTGGGGCTCTGTGGCACCCTGCCTGGGTTTCAGAGCTCTTCACCGGCGAGTGTGGGTTGAGCTGCCCCCGTGCGTCATGCTAGGCACCAGTCGCCTCCGCTGTTCAAGACGGGCCTGGCAGGTTCATGGCCGTGGGGGACTCCACCAGAAGCTGCCTTTTTCCTGAGAACCTCGAGGACCTCAGTGTACCCTGTGCAGTGTCTCTTCCCGGAGCAGCCCCGAGGGACCCATAGAGACATGAGTCATTTCCTGGACAGCAACCTGTCCCAGCTTCTTAGCCATTTTGGGCTTGGCCTTTCAAAAATGTATCTTCTTTTTCAAGTCCACTTCTATTTCCTGCCAGTTCTGTCTCCTTGTCAGGTTTGCGAAGCACCTGCAGGACGAAACGGCAGGCGAGGAGCCGAGCAGGTGACCCGGAAGCAGCCTACGAATAGTCAAGTCTCCTCTTTCTTATTCCCAATGAGAGGAAGGGAGGTTGGCAAAGAGGCCTAAGGATGCCATTAGTCAAGTCAGTGGTGACCTTCTACCTCTGCTCAGGCCGACCGCCCTCTCCAGCCTGGCTCCTAGGGAAAACAGCCCCCCGTGTGGATGGCCTGGGCTGTTGGCTGGCTTAGAGATGCAGATGGGGCCTGGCCAGGGACGGCTGGCCACACACCTTAGCATCGTTTAGCACGTGTTCCAGCGACACCCGGGTAGAGGGAACCCTCTTTCATCACTTCATTTTTCTGTGCCTCCGGGTTTTCTTCCTTATTTTCATATAAAACGGAGCATTTTTCAATTGTGGTTAAAATATCCATGAAGCTTACCATTTTAACCATTGTGAAGAGTACGGTTCGGTGGCACGAGGCACACTCACGCTGTCATGCAGCCACCGCCACCGTCTGTCTCCAGAACGCTTTCGTCTTCCCAGACTGACACTCGGTCGCCATGAAGCACGCACCCCCCCCCCCCGCCCCAGGCCCTGGCAACTCCCTTCCACTCCCGTCGGTGCCTCCCTGAGTGGAATCATGCACTGGTTGTCCTTTTGGGCCTGGCTTATTTCACGGAGCACGACGTCCTCCGGGTTCATCCACGTGTCATTTTCCTTCTTTTTGAAGGCTGAGTAATATTCCATTGTATGGATACACCACATAGTGCTCATCCATTCATCTGTCATTGAACACCTGGGCGGCTCCCACCTTTCGGCGACTCTGAGCAATGCTGTGCTGTCGGAGACCCCACTTCTAATTTTCTGGCGTATGTACCTAAAAGTGGGATTGCTGGATCGTAGGGTAGTTCTGTGTTTAAATTTTTTGAGGATTTGCCACCGTATCCACCATCGCAGCCGCACTGCCTTACAAAAGGCAGCATTTCTGTCGGGTGACCCATGTGCTTTTCAGGAGAGTGGTGGCCCTCTGATTCTGCGGTCAGTGGCTGGAAGATGATTTTTGGAGTTGAGATCCGACCACCCGAGCATCACATATCAGTAATAATGACAGCCACTGCCTAATGCATCAATAACTCATAAAGGGCAAGGTGCCCCCACGTGTCCCAGCGTACCAAGGGTCGTGTAAGCATCCAGTGTTGTTTGGGGACCCCCTATGTGTTGGGACGTGTTGGCCTCTGTCTCTTCATCATTGCCTGTGAGTCTCTCAGCATGCTTGCAGAGTAGGTATTTATTATCCTCGTTTTCATGGGTGAAAAATTAGCAATGGGCTCTCAAGCTGTTGGCTCAAAACGGTGTTTGTCGGGTTGTCAACCCACTTCTCATTTTCTGTGTACCTAAAGGGAATTTTTAAATTCTGTCCTGGTTTGTAGCCTACTCCCCAAAGAGAGAGAACGAGAGAATGGAGGAAGAAAGGAAGGACGGGAGGGAGGGAGGGAAGGAGGAGAGGAGAGGAGGGGAGGGGAGGGGAGGAAGGAAGGAAAAAAAAAGTTTTCCATGTTTTCCGACAGCATTCAAGAAAGCGTTCAGGGGAGCGGCAGGTAGAGGCCACCCCCTTGGCCAACCCCATCGGTCGCTGTGTTCCTTGCAGCCACTGCCCGTCACGGCACTTTTCAGTGGGCAGTGCGAGCACAGCTGCTCCGTGGACAGAAAGGACAGTAGCTCTCCATTTAGAGAGCTTTCTGGTTCCGTCCCGAAACCCAGGGGACTAATGAACTTGGGGAGGAGGCTTTCTGATCTGTCACCTCCCAGCTGGTCCCCGTGCCTAAGTCCTGACACCTTGTCATAGCATTCAAGGCCCTTGTCATCTGGCTCCAGACCGTCTCTCTCTCTCCCTCCCTCCCTCTCCCCCCCCCCTCTCTCTCTCTCACACACATAAATGCTCTAGGCATTCTAATCACTTGACCACCCTCCAGTTCCCAAATACCAGCTCTGATGGCAGGTGTCTGTCCCGCCTGCTTCTACCATTGGCTCACCCCTGTCATTGCCATCTCAGCCCCTGGTCAGGACCTCTCGAAGGGCACATCCCCACGAGTCCCACCCATCCGCCCATGCCCTGCCCGGCCCCCCTCCACCATCCCAGACACCCCACCCCGCAAGCCCCTGTCTCGCATCCTGTCTCTGCTCTAACTCTTCAACGACCTTCATCTCTCCTGGGGGGCTGTGACACCGGTGGCCTCAGTGTCCCCACCCAGCCCAGGCTGTGGGGCAGGCTGTCACGTCTGCTGAACAGATCACTTGTGGTTAAAAAAAAAAAAAGCAAGGCTGTGTCAAGAGGCTTTTTACTTTTTCCCGATGATTTACATTTTCCTTCACCGGGTGAGGGGAAAGACCACAAGGAGAAAGCCAATGTACGATTTTTTAAACAGAAAACAGCACCGAGTGACTTCTTCCCTAGCTGGGCTCCTGGCGGGTAAGCAGCAAGGGTTACCTCGAAGGGAGGAAGGGGGCTCCAGGAGGGTCTGGCGTCTTAGCCCAGTGATCCTTGGCCCCTCCGTTCCGAGATCGCGGTCCACACCTGAAACTCTGAAAGAGACAATGCTCCCATTGAGTCAAATTTGAGGCGGGTGGGGGGCTTTCTGGTAGTTCCTGTCTGGTCGTCCTTAAAACACTCCATTTTCGTTCCCAGTGTGTCACAGCCTGAGACTCTAACTCCTCGTATCAACTTCCACGGCTGAGAGCCCCTGAAGAACAGCGCTCTGTGCCTGGGGCGGGGTGGGGGACCAGAGTCGGCTCTGATTCTCAGGGGAGACCCCCCAGGTGCTGCTCCCCGGGGGGCGCCTCGCAGCTCTGGAGCCGCTGGCCTGCCTGCTCAGTGAGGCTGTCGGCTTGCTTCAACTTCAAGACCTCCCCAGCTTGGGGACAGGAAGCCGTCTGTGGGCAACAGGGCACAGCTGGGGTCGGACGGAGGTGTGCCCCACCTCCTGCCCTGCTCTGCAGCTCCGGCCATGAGAGCCAACCCCACTGCCTGTCTCAGGGAAGGGCCCCCTGCTCGGCAGCCGTCCTGTGGGCAGCTCCCACTCTGAGCTTCATCTGTGTCCTCCTGAGGGGGTGCTCCGGCCACTTGGGGCCCCAGCTGACATTTGCGGAGGCTATGGGGTCTCCACCCTCCTGCCTCGCATTCTGTCTGCTTCCTTTCCAGCCTCGTTCTCCGTCTCTCTCCGTCTCTCTCTGTCTCTGTCCCCATCGCCCGTGAGGCCCATGGAGCCGGGTGGGCTCTTCTAGCCCGAAACCAGCATGACTTCAGTAACCCTGGGAGAATAACCTGTGTGCCTTGTGGGGGGAGGCGGGTAATTCAAGAGGGCGGGACAGGGTTCCCGGTGGCTCCCCCTGTTTGTTGGACCTGCTGCTATATATATTTCCCTCCCAGGTCAGCAGTCGGTCCCCCAAGAAGTCTGGGATGGGGTGGGGATGCGGCCCTTGGCAGTGAGGGAGCAGGAAAGAGGGCGTGGCTGAATCAGTGTCTGGAAGACATGAGGGCTCAAGTTTAAACCCACAGTCGGGGAGGGCAGAAAAGCTCCTCCTATGTGTGCCCCTCCCCCACCTGGGGAGACCTGGGGACAGGGTGACCTGGGAGCCAAGGCCCCAGCTGTGGGGTGCTCCTGTGTGGGAGAGACCCTGCTTCCGGGTGGGGGGGAGGTGCACAGTGGCCTGGGGGTTCCAGCCGGGGATGAGTGCCCAGGCTGTGCCTGGAGCCCCCTGAGGACAGCCCTCCAGGGCAGGCCGCCCACCAGCCCCCACAGGGGCCCGATGAGCATGTGATCACTTGCCGATGACGAGTTGCATGGGGACAAGAAAGCTGGGCCGTGCTGGACGGGGGCCAAGGGGACGGTGGTGTCCGGAGTCGGCCCTGCAGGCCGGGTGGGGTCTGTGGGGACGGTACCTCCACCTCGGCCGGGCAGGGCCCATCTCGTTCTGAGAACTCGGCTTGGCGGCTGCCGAGGTGGGGGCCGTGTCCGCTGTGCTGCTGCGCCGGCCCGGCCTGCCCCGTCACGTCCAGCCTGGCTTTTCTGGGTTTCCCTGAGTGGGGTGGAGGGAGGGTCCCTGGGGTGGCACAGCAGCAGGAGGAGAATGGTTGCAAATGGCCTCGCATCTGGCCTGGCCTGGCCGCCCTCCTGGAGGGCTTTTGAAAACTGGCCGATTACCTTGTAATCTCCCCAGGGCAAGGAGCCAGGGCAGGGAGAAGCAGGAGCCGCTCCAGGGTTTGCTTTGCCTTCTGTGTTCCCCCGGCCAGTGGTAACCAAGGGCCGCTTCCCCTTGGTGACGGCGGAGCTCACTGCGGCCAGGGCTGACCAGCCCCAGCCAGGGAGCCTGGCCACCGGCAAGGAGGGCTCCCGGCTCCTGCGGGGCCGTTGTGCCCCCCTCTTGCTCCCCGCCGTCTGAGGACCCCGGGCTCCCCTTCCGGGCCTTCCCCAGGCACTGGCCTGGAACATTCCAGAATGCGAATCCTCCGGTGGGTGCCTTGGAGACCGTGATTTCGGGCAAAGCTGTGGACCTCAGCCACGAGGCTACTTGGGGCCATGAGTGACCTTCGTTCTAGATTCTGGTGAGGCCCAGGGTCCTGAGGTAACCCGGGAGGGAGATTTGGGTGGGGGGAGAAGGAGCCTCGGCCGTGGACCAGGGAAGGCGCCGTGGCTGAGAGGGCCAGATCTTGGATGGACGGGGTCCGGTCGGGCGGGGTCGTTCGCAGGGAAAGGAGTGGCCTGATGGCCCTTGTGGCCGTGAGGAACCATGAGGCTTCCTGGCAGTGGGAAGCCTGGCTCGGCTCGTTGGCAAATCGGCTGTTTGGAGGAGCAGAGAGAGCCAAGGACGGCTTCTGAGAGGCTGCAGCTGGACAGAGGCGCCCCACCCACTGTGAGCAGCGGAGGGGCCCGGACGTGGTGCGGCCGTCACCTTGGTCTCCCCAGACCCCAAGCGACCGAGGCCTTCTAGAAGGTCTGGGCCAGGGAAGCGACAGCCTGTTTTAGTCGCCCACTCTTGTGGGTCTGGCGGGAGGACGCGGCCCTGACGGGCTCTGCCCGTGACTCCTGTTGACCTTGTCGGCATCCAGGTTTGGTCCGTTAGGAGTCAGTTATGTTTCAGGACGGGCTTCCTGCAGAGGGATGGACACTCCTGTCTGCATGTTTCCTCCAGACCTCCACCTTGGCAAGGTCTCAGGCCACAGCCCCCCACCCACCTGGGCGGACACGCCACCTGGGCATCTGGCTACAGTGCCATTCCGAGGCAGTCAGCTGGGGAGCAGCCTGAGACTCTGCGTTTCCAACAAGCTCCCAGGCGCTGCCCGAGCTGGGTCCGGGGCCACCCTGGGCTAACTGGGTACAGGGCACGCAGGGTGACCGACCGCCTCTCAGGGAAGGAGTGGGACCGCTCTGTGTGCAGGATCTCATTCGCGTCTGGTTTTCCGTTCGGGGGCCTGGAGAGTGTGTGCTGTCAATCAAGAGAGGTGGGGCTGTGGGTGGGGGGCTGGGACACGGCGTGTGGGGACCGCCCGAGCTCCGCTGTCCGGCTTTCACACGGATCCCTTCCATCAGCCCAGCTGCCGATACGATTAGAGCTCGGTGATTCATTGCAGCGAGTTTCAAGGGAAGGCGTCGTGTTACGAAAACGCAGGTCCCAGCGGCTTGTTTTGCTGGCAGATCTGCTGCCTCAGCAGAAAAGAGGCGCTTCTGATATGGGAACGGAAATTTGGGACAGCGTTAGAAGCAGTGCGTGTGCCTGGAGGGAGAGGACCTGAGGCCCCCCTCCGGCTACGGAAACGCGCTGCCCGGGGCGGCCGCGGCACGCGGGGGCTGGGAGGGGTCCCCACACCTGGTCCGCGGTCTGGGCCGCCTGGGGCTGTGACGAGGCAGGCCTGCCTTGACGTTGAGGAGTGGGAGCCACGTCCTCCGCTCCCCGTTTTGCCCGTGAAGGTAGCGTGGTTTTGTTTTATGGAAAGTCACACTCACGGAGGAAACGTGTTTGTGAACACGGTCGTCGGAGGCAGCAGGGCAGCCCTGCCCAGGCGAGCCCGAGAAAGGTGCATTCGTAGCTCCCATGCGGGCCTAGGACGGGAGGCGGGACCTGGTCTGGCCCCAGTGGCCAGTCCTGGGCTGGCTTACATTTCCTGAGTGGACCTGACAAGTTTGCCGGACAAGCAGGTGCCTTCACTCTCGCTTCTTTCTCCCTGGGCCCTGGTTGTCATCCTGGACTGGCCCGTCAAATGGATATTGGGCCAGTTTCTCTTATTTCCACTTCTTTCTTCCTTTTGTGTTCTCCACTGTGATAAGTGGGACAGTCTCACCCCAAATCCAACTTACTTTCTCGAGAAACTTCTCTGGACATGTATGCCCCAGCCACCTGTCCTTGGAGAGCACAGAGGTGTGGCAGCCCCACCTCTCCCCACCCAGGACCCCACAGGCTCACCTGCGTCCTTATGGTTCAAGAACTGGATTTTTCCCCTCAGTGTATCCAATATGTGATTTGGTCTAGAGATGTCTACCAAACTCACAAGAGACTGATGTATAAACGCAGGTCATTGGTTCACACTCAGTGGGAGTAGCTTGGTCAGGATAGTGTGCTGAAGATTCGTGTTCGCCTCTGAAAGGAGCCAATGGGAGGCACAGAGCTAGAGCTCGGGAACCCGCGAGAAGCCCTTACACTTGTGCCTCAAGTTTCATAGCCCGATATCTCTGTTGGCGCCATGGGGGTAGATAGACCCGGAGTCCTCGGGCCCATGGACTAGGCCGCCATCTTCGTGGGCTCTGAGTCTGTGTCCTCACTCACTGTCACCTTTCTTAAGCAGCCCTTTCCTTAGACAGGTGTGACATCCCCGATGGGGTGGTAGCTGGTTTGGGGTACAAACTCTGGATCCTTCGGCTCCTGCCACCCCCAGCCCAAGGTGCATCCTTGCACTGACCTCCCCCAGCTGGTCGCCCTGCTTCCGCTCTGGCTGCCGGCAGCCTCCTCTCCATACAGCAGCCTAGAAGGGTTGTGTGGGACGGGAAGTCAGACCACGTCCTCTGCCTGTTCGAAGCCTTCTCTGCTGATTTCTTATCTCACTGGAGACAAAATCCAAACTGCTTCCTGGGGCCTCAAGGCCTGCTCTCTGCCAGCTCCCATCTGTCTCCTTCCACGGCTTCGCCCACCTCGGTGCCAGCCACATGGCCCTGTGCTCCCAGCATGCCCCTGTGCTCCCAGCATGCCTCTGTGCTCCTGCCTCGGGCATCCTGTACCCTCTGCCCAGAATGTTCTTCCCCCTGGTTAGTCACATGCTTCTCTCCCTCTTCATCCAGTTTCCAGTCGTATGTCACTGCGTCAGCAAAGACGTCCCTCAACACTTTCTGCCATCGCTTGCTTTGTCCTCGCTATGCGGCTTCGTTTTTCTTTGACACTGAACTGCGCGTTCATTCAATGCTCGCTTATCGAATCGAACACCTGTTATGTTCCAGGCACTGTTCTAGGCATTGGCGCTACCACCGTGAACACAACAGATAAAAACCTCTGCCCTGGAAGCTTGCGTTAACTGTTCCAATGATTGTCATCTGTCTCCCCCACTAGACTGCAGCTCCGGGACAGCAGCGAGGCCTACCTGTGTCGGATAACAGGTGCCTAATAAATATTCGTGGAACGAATTCCAGCCCTGAGGCCCCTGATTGGGACTTGGGTGTTTCCCAAATGCTCCTCAGGGGAGCATTTACAGACCCCTGCTGAGGTCGGATGGCTTCTGCAGGTGACGGCCCTGTCAATTTCGACCGTTCTTACTGGTTTCCGCTGAGGGAAGATGCCTGCTGGCAGCGTAGGCAGGCACTGTCCTACTTTGCTGAATGCCACCCAGTGTGGGCCCCGGTTTTGAGTCATCCAGCTTGTTGAGGTACTCGGGGACTGAGGAACAAAGAAGGGGTCTTAGGAAGCCCATCAGGGCTTAACGGGTGCTTGTGGGGTGGGTGAGTAAACTGCAGATTTATTAGGCACCTGCTACATGCACACAGGCCTTGAGCATGGTTATTCTGGGCCATCTCCATGTTTTATGTGCATGAACCTGGCCAGGAGGGGCTGTGGGAGTTGGTGGCACCTGGGTCAGTCCAGGTCTGTGAGTGACAGTCTTGGTGACAACACGGAAACTCAACCCATTAGGACAGGTTTCCCTGTGGCAGCAGGTCTAGTCAAGCTGTGCGTGAGCCTGGCCAATGCCCCATGCTGTAGCATGGTCACCGGCGGGCCGGGCCACCTCCCGCGCAGGGAGCGAGCGGGGTCTGCGGGGGCGAGGGCTTCCTGCTCTCGCCAAGCGGTTTGCCAATGTGGGGCAGCCTGGGGCTGTTGACCCGCTGCAAGAAAAAGCAGGACCTGAGGAATTCTAGCATGCCTCTCCTGCCTCCCCGCCTCCGCCGCCTCATCCTGCCTCGCTCCGGGAGTGGGGAGTGTGCGGCCCGGCGCGCTGCGTGACATCACTTCTTCCACGTCCTCGGACTGCGGTGCAGTGCGGTGCTCCTGCGTGCTGTGCGCCTGCGTGCTGTGTGCGTAGTGGGAGCGGGCGCGGAGGCGCAGGCGCACATTCCAGAGTCCTCCAGGGGAACACGAGCCACAGGTGCCGTCTGAAGGCGGCGGGGTTGCCAAACCACAGCTCTGCACTTTTTCTTCTGGAGGGAAGGGAAGCGGTGGGGGTGGGGAGTGGAGAGCGGGATTGCAGCAGCTCGCTCGGGAAGGTTCCCTCCCCACATATGAATATGGTTAGCCCTGTCCCTGCCTGTAACCCTGGCCCGCAGCCCGGCCCCGCCCGCCAGGTCTCAGCAAGCTCTGTGCTGCTCTATGCTCCGCAGCCCCTCCCCACAGCCCCCGCCAGCCAGGTGGATTTTGGAGAGGCGGACATTTTTCGTCCAGGTATGATATTTTATTTGTTGAGGTGAAATTCACATAATATAACGTGAACCTTTTATAAAGAGTACAATTCCATGGCATTTAGTGCATTCGCGGGGTTGTGTGACCACCACCAGCTACCTAGTTCCCAAAGGTTTTTATTGCGCCTGTTAGCAGTCATTCACCATGGACCCCGCGCCTGACTCCTGGCAACTACCAGTCTGCATCCTGCCTCCCACCAACCTGCGCCCCGTCTCCATGGGTTTACTGATTCTGGTTATTTCATGTGAATGGGATCATACAATACGTGACCTTCGATATTGGGCTGCTTTCACTCAGCTTTAAGTATTCGAGGTCCACGCACATGTGGCATGTATCAGTCCTTTCTTCCTTTTTATGCTGAATAATATTCTGTTGCATGTATATTCCACAATTCATTCATCCGTCATCCACTGATGGACGTTTAGGTTCCTCCATTTACGTTTTTTGCAACAACAATGAAAACAATAGTAAGGACATTTGAAAGAAAGGGAAACCCATAAGCTCATCACTCTAAACACAAAGACGTTGTCATTTTTCTGGGTTCCTTTTCCCACGTGCACCTGTATAATTTTTTTTCTAGAGTTTACTCTCAAGGCAAATACGGTTGGTCCTTCGTTACACGTTGTGAACCTTTTCCCTTGCCTCTGGTACAGCAATGCTTCCAGTTAGCATTTTTGATGGCCGTGCATACTCCACAGAGGCACCGGCAGGGAGACCACTTCCTGCCTCCTCGCCTTGTCCCCCATGTGGCCAGCAGGCACCCTGAGAACCTGACACCCAGAAGCTGCCACTTGCCTGGACGTTTGGGACTGATGTCCTCGCCACCTTTGGTCTTGCTAGGGCTCCTCCCTCGTGTAGTTGTCAGCCCAGGTGTTCAGGACTTTCCAGGTTGACAGGATCGGAGGAGGAAGGCCAGCAGCAGAGAAGAGGAAGTTCCTGCAGGCTTTTGTGGCTTCGAAAGTATGTTTAAGTCCTTTCTGCCTGTGAGGACCAGGGGTTTACCTCTGCCTTGGCATCCTGTGAGTTCCTGAAACTCCACACGGGGAGTGGTGATTAGGTTGCACTAGGGGACAGTGCCCAGTTCCTTTTAGAAGCCTTTCCAAGGTCATTGGCCATGGCCCATTCCAAGCCCAGTTGAGAAGGCTTCAGTCCACTAGCCGTGCAGAAGCTCTCAAGTGCTGTTGGCCTGCCGTGGTCAGTGTGAGCATCAAGAATCAGGTTGCCTCGACATTTGATTTCCTTCCACTAAAAATGGTCAGTGAGGTTGGGGGCGGGATGCTGCAGTCCACGATTTCGAGGGTGATGAGACAAGAGGTGACGGTGAACTGCATGAAAAGAAACTGCTCTAGGGCTGTCCTGCTATGGAGAAATTCTTAATGCCCCCCATGTGACCAGCATGACAGTTGAGCTACCTAGATGTCCATCTGTGCCAGGAAGTTACAAAAATTATGATAATGGAGTATTGCGCAGCCCGTAACATACAATTGAGGTAGGCGCTAACGTGTGATGACCCGGGAAAAGCAAGTGAGAATGTTCCGTGTGCCTTAAGTGGACCGTCCCCATATCTGTATTTGTAAACACACCAGAGTGGAAAGGGAGACACTTACTTTATACTTTATACATTTCCGGATTGAGGTTTTTATGAGCAGGTATGACATTTGAAATACTTCGAATTAGGATAGATGAGAAGTTTTAAAAATTGTGGTTCTCAAGCCAAGCCTGGCAATTCTTTTAATATGATTTGAGATTCCAGATGTCCATATAGAGGTCTCTTTAAACCACAATGTCCTAACCCCCGGAGGGCTCGTTGGAATGTGGCTGCTGGGCCCTACCCCAGACTTCTGATTTTGTGGGTCGGGTTGGGGCCGGAGCATGTACAACAGCTGATACCGATCTGCTGGTCTGGGGACCCCACTTTGAAAACCTCCCCTGTGACCCTAGTTATAAGAGAATGTCCCCACAGCCTCTTTCCCCTGCAGAAAGCTTATGTGACTTCTCTCTACCCCTGCTCTGGACCTCAGAGGTTATTTAATTTGGGGTTTTGGGGGTTGTGCATCCATAGGCAGCTTTGCTAGAGCTGTGGCCTCATGCTGGGCTCCCTGCCTCTCCATTGTCTCCCCTGCTTGGCTGAAGGATTCCTGCAGGTCTCACCACTCCCAAGACACCCCTCCAGGGTGGGCTCCTTGAGCCGCCCTGTGAGGTTTAACCCGCTCCTGCCTGGGCATTCGAGGTTCCATCTTTCTAGGTGTCCTCTAGGGTATTAAGCACCTATTATGTGTGTTCCGTGCTGCGTTGAGCACTTTGGCTACCCAATTCCACAGGGCCCCCTTCTGCCTCCTCTGACACCCACAGGTGGTTTGAGAGCATCGCCTGGGTCTGCCAGGGGATGAGTGGACCCCCCCTAACTCTTGCACCTCTCAAGTGGATCCTCCCAAGGCCTGTATCTCTCCCTTATCTCTCTCCCACTCCTCCTCCCTAGAGGGACATGGGGTGACCCAATGGACCATTCTCAGAGCTGACCTTTCCCAATTAGCACCTCCCCTTGGAAGAACCCAGAGTGTCATCTGCTTGCACTCAGACCTCCGGGCCCTGAAGCCTGGGCTGGGTCAGACTTCGTTTCTGGGGGGCCTCCCTGAGAGGGGCAAGTGGTGGACAGGCCTCCTCTCAGGCCAGCTGGCTCTGGAGTGAGCGCCAGGCCCCCTGAGAGCACCAAGTGTCCCCAAGGAGGCTCCTCTGGGGACCCACCTCTGGGAAGGTGAGCCTCACTTTTCCCAGAGCAGAGTGAGCTTGCCGGGCCACCCAGACTGCTGGGGCGGGGTGTGGGGTGGGGTTGCAGGCTTCTGCCCCAGCCAGGTAGGGGGGAGGAGGGACCAGCATCCCTGAGCCTTTCCTCTTAGGCTCCCCTGGGCTCTCCCCGGGAGGTGGCCAAGGCACTACCTTGCCTTCCCACCCCTTCCTGTGGGGCGCCCCAGCTCCTACGTGGACCTGTTCGGTGGATGCCCAACCCCAGGCGAGGCGACGTTGGGGGTCCACAGCCTAGACTTCAGTAGCACTGCCCCTCGAAGGCGCATCTGCCACCGTCTCGAAACACTTTCAGGAAGGTTACTGTGTGTCATTGTGTGTCTCTGAGGTCCCGCCAAGAGCAGGGCTTGTCGAAGTGGAGCCCAGGCTGTCGCTGTCACGACTCTGACCGGGCTGCAGCGGGACTCTGTTTTAACTGTTAGTCTCTGTATGAATGTAACGCCGGGCCCCAGGGCCAGGCTCCGCTGACTCGCGCCCTTTCTGAAAGTGCCGTGAGTAATCTGGGTCCTTCTGTGGGTGTTTACGGCAGGTGCATTTTTTGGTCTTTTGAGGTCAGAGGCTAGAGCTCTGGACCATGTGGGATTTTTCTCTCCAAAATCACTTGTTCGAACTTTCCAGAAGGGTCTGTAGATTCTAGGGGCAGGGGCTTTCTTTCGTATACCTGCTTGAGCGAGGACACAGCTTGTCTGGGCTTTCCCCAGCGTCTCTCTCCTCAAGTGGGCAGGGAGGGTGGCATTTGCCAGGAGTGTCGTGGCCGGGCTTGCAGAGGGCAGGCCTGAGCGCTCCTGCACCGAGGCGTGTTGGCAAACCCCGGCTCACAGGAGCCCGGACCCGTAATCAGCAGGCAGAGCCGGGGAGCCGCTCCGCATCCTACCATAATATCAGACCGCCCAGGGCATGCATCTCTTGCAAAATCCTGGGCTACAGCCACCAACGATGTGTGAGGCGGGGAGGCAGAGGGAGGGAGCTCATTTGATCATCAGGTGAAAGGAGGCTTTATAAATAGGTCACCTTGTTCCACAACCTGAATTTCATTCTCTCCCCATCTTGGGTCAAAACAATGATTTTACTGTTCAGGGGTCAGTCAGAGGCCCTGAGGGGGAACTGACTCCTCTGTGTGTCCCCTACCCCTATCCCAACCCTTTATCACCTGTCACCTTGGATGTGTCTCCACACAGAGTCCTTGCTCCTTCACTGAACTTTCTCTTAAACAATGAAACAAGAGAGTAATTTTGTAACTTTGACAATGAAACAAAAGTAACCTTTAGTAATGGTGGCGCTCTAAGGCCAATCCATCCCAAGGTAGAACTGCAGAGCTGTGGCTTTCATCGAAGGGACAGCATGGGAGTCTGGGCAGATGCTGAGGCTGCTGTCCCATCTGAGCCCAGCATGGACATTCTTGCCCCTCTCGGCACCACCTCCATACCAGGTCCTTGCTGAAGGCAGACGACTGTACGGCCACCGTGGCTGTGTTTCAGGTTTCCGGACAGAACTCTTGTTCATTTCTTGTTTGGGGCCAGCGGAGACAGAGAGCTACCCCAGTTCTACCGGGTAAATGAAACTGTATGACTTAGAAAGAGTGTAATCAGACGTCTTAGGAGAAATCATTGCTGTCCCCCTTTGGTGGTCCCCGAGCTCGAGCTGGGAATTTTGTCCCTGTGTTTTAAATGCCCTCCTGTGGACTGCGGATTCTCGCTGTGTATCTTGGCGGGTAAATTAAATGTGTATCCTGTGCTAGCTTTAAAGAAGTGACACGCATGGAGAGCCTTTGGAAATTGCTTTGGGGACAACACGTAGTGCATAAAATCAGTATTTTTTCAGCCCTTTACTCTTTTTCATGTGCTGAAAGATCATTATTTTCATTACAAAAGTAATGCGTGCATTTTTTTAAAAAAGGTTTCAATTCAGAAAGTGTTGAAAGTGAATGTGTCTCTCCTCCCGCCCTGCCCTCCAGGACGAGCCCCTGTGAAAGGTTTGGTGTTTATTCTTCTGGACCTCACCCTGCGCCTGCAAACAGACAGACGCACAGAGCATCTCTTTAAATTCTGTTCGTACAGAAATGCAATTGTGCTGTGCGCATTGTTCTCCAGTTTGCTTTTTTAAATATAACAGCATCACGTTTCATTTTACGTCAAGTCAGCACATCTGAGGGGCTGCCTCCTGGCTGGAGTTCATGGCTCGTGAGTGGCTTTGTCCACGTGTCCCTGCCCAGGCCTACAGGGTTTTGCAGACCCCGGAAGAGCGGCGGGTGGGCACTCGCTGGGTGTTTGACACCGGCGTGGCACCTGCGAGCTGAGAAGCGAATCGCAGTTTGGGGGTCTGTCCGTGTGTCTCGGACACACGCCCACACCTGTGTGGCCTTCGCCCCACATCCTCTCGTTTCCCCACCTTTTGTTTAACCCTGATCGTCCCACATTGTTTTTCCCCTCTCACTGACAGCACCTCTGCCAGCATCACTTTTCTCCGTGACTGGCACAGTGAAAGGAGTGGGTGTATCGAGCAGGCGTTCTCACCCATGGGTGCCCAGGAGACGCGGCTATGGGTGTGCCCGTTCCCTCCCCCTTCAGAGAGAGTTGCCTTAGGTCATCAGAGGCCCAGCCCAGGTCTGGGTCCCCCGCACAGTGAGCCGCAGGGATGCTTCTGACCCCTCCCCACCCTCTGGGGCTCAGCATCCGTCCTGGGCTTCATTCCCTGCGTATGGACCCGTTCCGGGGCCTGCCTGCCCCTCCACCCAGGGGGGCAGGGAGCCCACTGGTGCAGCCCAGGAAATTCGAGGGAAGATGGCATGTGAGGTTCTGCTCTTCCAGGGCTGTGGCCCCTGGCAGAGCCTCCATGATGGGAGCACTGGTCCCCGGGGCCCGAACCGGGATCACCTCAGTTGGCTTCTGCATCAGCATTGAGGAGGGGGCTTTGGGACACTCGTGGACTTAGAGCACCAGGATCTACCTGGAATTCCATCATGGGCAAGTGGCTCTGGTGGCTGCGGGGACACTGGGTGGGAGGCTTTTGCCCAGTAGAGGGTCTGAGAGGAATCCCGTTTTATAGTGAACCAGGAACTGGGTTTTGACTCAGCTAGGTGACACATTGTGGCATTGCTGGGGGTGGGTGGGGGTTCTTAGTCGGATGGAAGGGGTGCAACCAGGTCTAACCATAGGGCTTAGCAGAGTCTGTCCTGGTGGCAGAAGTCCCTCCCCCTTTGTCCCGGGGCTTTTGATCTCATTCACTCCATTGTAAGTAAATGCAAAATCTGGAAGGCTTGCCAAGCTTCTAGGGGGCGTGCCTCTGTGTGTGTGTGTGTGTGTGTGTGTGTGTGTGTGAGCGTGCGTGTGCGTGCCAGCATGTGGGGTCACCGTGTGCAGCACAGGTGTGCCTGCCTGGTGGCCGATTCCTGTTCCCTTCCGCTGTGTGGCCCCTGCCCACTCCCCGGGGCCTCCGGCGTCTGAGTGGGACCCCCACAACCATGCGCTTGGCCTGAGTACCAGGGACAGGTCCTCCCTCTTGGTCCCTGTGCCGAGCTTTGCTAGGGTGGGACGTGGTAGTGACCGGGAGGAGGGACCTCGCTGAGCTGTGACCGAGGAGCAGAGCGGGACGTGGAGCACGAGGAGCAAGGCCTTGAAAGCTCACCCAGCCTCCGCGACCCGCTCGCCGGCCTGGGGTCAGCGAGAAGGCGCACCGCACCGCACCGTGCTGCGGCCGGCTCGCCTGCCCCGGAGGGGCGGTGGCCGCCCACGTGGCACTTCCTGGGCGGAGCCGAGTCGCTTCCACTGCACGCAAGCCCACGCAGACGCAGGCTCTGCACTTAGATCTCGACCGCGGCGATGTGACTCACGCACTCCCGCGGCCCTGTAAAGAGTGTCCTGCCCTTGTACTCGTCCCACCCCCCTTGCATGGCTATTTTTTTTCCTTCAACCCTTTTTGATCTTTAATCTGATTGTACCTGTAGAAAAATACTGCTAGAAACTCCCAGCCCAGAATGACGGCCATCGGCCCACTGCCCGCCGAACAGCCCTGCAGTCAGCGCTCCTTTGCACATGTTAAGCACATGCATGTGCGTGGGGGGTGCATGCATGTATTCATATGTACACACACGTTCTCACTCCTAGTGAAAATACTCATCCTGCTGCATTTGAGGACATCGACAGCACCCACCCCCCGAGCGCATGAGGCCCCCGTCCCCACCGGAGCCCCGGCTCCTGCTGGCTTTCTCCCTTCTCCACCCCTTCTCCAGGCTGACGTTGGTCTTTGGGAAGCACCAGGTGCTGGAACCCTGTTTGTGACAGCCTGCCCTGCAGCCCCAGGGACCGAGGACAGTGGTAGCAGTGTCGTTTGGGGGATCAGGGGTCGGTGGGGCAGGAGGAGTACAAACCAGGAGTTCGTTCGACTAGAGGGGTGACCTGAGGCTGCCCTGCGGAGGAACAGGCAGGCCCAACTTTGGGGACACTGTGGCTGATGCGTGACGTGCTTTCCTTTCCGGGAAGGAGAATCCCCGCCACGGGAGTGACGGAGCCGCTGTCCCGGGCGCTGCCGGACTTGCATGCCTCCGTCCCGCCCGTTAGCCTGGATGCTGCGGCTGCCAGCGCCTGACGGGTGCACACACGTGTGTGCGTGCGCGTGTGTGTGTGTGCGTGCACATGCCTGGTGGGTAGGGGTGGCAGTAGCGGGGCCAGCTCTGTCTCCTGCTTCTCCCACTCCAGCCCTGCTGGGCAATCCTCAGACACGCCCTTCACACTCCTGGTGGCTTTGCTTTTTCCGGGTGGGGACGAGGGCTGGGTGCTCCCACCTTGTGGAGACTCACCAAGGACTCGCTGAGCCATCCCAGGCCCCGACTCTCCTGGGGCAACTCTAGGCCCCACATGGCCTGGGCATCTGCATTTGCCTCTTCACGGCAGGAAAGGAGGCTGTCCCCAGAGCCAGGGCCTGCCCTACTCCTCTCGTTTCTCCCCTGAAGTTTGGGGCCTGTTGGGGACTCCCTCCTTGGCCTGGTGTTAACAGGAGCTACACAGACCAAACCCGTACCTCTGTCACTCGGCTTCTGTGGGCAGTGTGACCCCTTCCCTACCGCCACCTCCCAGCTCCGTGTCCAGGTGTTTGGGCGGCAACGTCAGCAGTATTGCATGGGTTCAGAACAGGGGTCAGCAAACCACGGCTCTTGGACCAAACCCGGCCCCTTACAGAACAAGTTTGCCAACCTCTGGCTTAGCAGGGACCTTAAACTTGATCTGTTGTGGCTGAACATTCCAAGCACTTAGATTTTGGCCCACGGACAGCGTCCACCTGTAGAACCAGGTGCAGTGACCAAGAAGATGGGTAAACAATGATCTTTGTTCAGCGTATGAAGCATGGTCTCGAAAAGAAAAATAAAAGCAAAAACGAAAGCAGACAGCCCAGTTGCACCACGTCCTCTCTGGAACACAGTCTCAGCGGAGTCCTAGCTCGGAAGAGCTAAGGCAAGTCCGAGGAGGCGGGCCCAGCAGTCTTCTGGTGCGTGAGTTTCCCCAGGATCGGAAGCCCCAGGAGCATTGCAGGGCCAGCGAAGGAAAGCAAAGTGGGGAGGAGCCTGGGGTGAGTGCCCTGCGGGCGGCCGTGCCCGAGAAGGGGCTAGCGGAGCACCTGGGCCTCACGGAGAAGGGCAGACCACATTTAAAACCAGGGGGCAGGAGGAGGGTGGCTCAGTGGTGGCCAGATGGCTTCAGTGGCCTTGCATGGCAAGGAGACAGCTAGATGTGGACAGCAGGCAGGTGACGAGAAGGAAGTGTTGGCTTTAACCGTGGCCTGGACACAGGGTGGACACTGGCAGGCGACAGGTGAGTCAAGAGTGGCCTTAGAGTTGCCATGGCGATTACCCACCTAGGAGGTGATTTAGATGGCAGGATGTCCCAGGAGCCGAGACTGGGTGGCCCGTGTGCCCCGGCTAAGCCCTGGGGAGCCCCTGTTTAGGAGTCATCCTGCGATGCTGCAGGCACCTCGACCTGCCCTCCCCAACCTCTTTCCCCCAGGGGCTCCTTCTGCTCAAGCTCATGTGGTCCAGGTGCCAGAAAGGGCCCTCCTCCCCGAGGGTCCCCGGCACACGGGCCGGTGGGGTGGAGCTCAGCACGAGGGCCGTTCACGTGGCTTTGCTTGACAGCCAGACTCAGAGGCAGTGGAATCTCAGAGCAGCAAGAGCTCGTGGAGCCGACCTGGACAGACAGACGGCCCACCCCTGTGAGGTTTCAATGTCTCTTCTGATGGCTCGTTCTGAGGCCGGGTGGGCCTGGCTGCCCGGGGTCCCTTCCCACATCCGTCGTACATCTTCCTGCTGCAGCCGGCAGAGCACACCGTCCCGTGCTGCAGAGACGATGTGCCGGGAGCACCCTTAGCCTAGCTCAGGTTGGCCGACTGTGAACCGGCCCGCTCTTGTAAATAAAGTTTTGTTGGCGCTCAGCCACGCTCACTTATTTATGCACTGCCCGTGTCTGCTTTCGAGCCACAGAGCCTGACACTGTTACTATCTGGCCTGTACAGAAAAAGTTTGCTGCTCCCTCCCCAGCTCAGGTAGAGGCTGTGCGTGCGTGTGTGCGTGTGTGCGTGTGTGTGTGTGTGTGTGTGTGTGTGTGTGTAGGCCCAGTACACTGGCCTGAGAGCTCCCGCCCCCTCTCCCTTCCCCCCACCCCTTCCCCTCCTCCACCTCTGACTTACCCACTCCTCCCCGCCACCCTCCATCATGCTCCCCCTCCCACCTCTCTCCAAGCATTTTTTGTCGTGTGTTGGAAAGACTTGTCCCTCCCCCAGCCCCTCCTGCCCAGTGCTCCCCCACCCTACCCCCAGCCCCTCCTCACTTTTCCCACCTGTCCCCATGGGTGGGATGGGGTTGGGATCTTCCACGCCTTGAGATTCCCAAAGAGAGTCCTTCCCGCCGTGACAATGCAGCCGACAAAGGGCAGTGGCTGCTGTGCTCCCAGAAGCAGTGACATGCACTCTCAGGAAGTGCATTTTCTCGCCCTCCCAGAGAGCTGGCCTGTGTCCCCATCGGGCCCTGCCGAGGGGGGTGTCCAGACAGACGGGTCTGGTTGCTTCTGACTTTGAGACCTGCCTTGGGCCAGCCTTCCCCCAGCTCAGAAATCCGCCCGAATGGAGGTTGGGGAGGAGGAAACGGGAGGCCGCAGCGGCCCGGCCAGTTCTGTCGTTGCCAGGACCACAAGGCTCTCTCCCTGCCCCACACGCCCGGCAACCAGGCCCCAGAGTCATGGGGTACCCCTCGGCAGGGCCACGGGGGAGGCCCGGAGGCTTCAGTGGCTCTCAGGAGTCCATGGGATTGCCCTGGGCGATCCAGGCTGTGAGGTCATGATGCCCACAGAACTTTCCTGGACCAGAGCGGGTCCCCTGCTGTAGGGGACACATCAGCTCTGTCCCGGCTTTGCAAACGTTTGCCACAGGGGTCCCAGCCCGTCTCGGAAGGAATGACTGTGCCTCAGGGAGTGAGGGTGACAAACGTGACCTGGCTGCTGAGACAAGGGGTCCAAGGGCCAAGTGCATCACACGGGAACATGCCTTCTGCCCAGAGCCAGCCTCCAGGGGGCCTGAAGACACTGTCTCATGGGGTCTCTTCCCAGGAGAGGGAGGAAAGGGAGGCAGCTCTAGGTCGGCTGGGAGACTGGGGAGGCACCACCTCTGCACCTCCCTCCCTCTTGCTGGCCCTGGCCCCGCGGGGAGGACAGCTTTCCCTGTGGCCGCCCCTGCCCTCACCCGGCACTCTGCCCTTGCTTCCTCGGTGGGAAATGGTTGTGCCAATTCAAGGCGGGGGTTGGGGGGGTCCTGCAGCCCCCACCTGCTGCAACCTCTTCATCTTGGGCATCTCAGTGCTCCTTAGAGCAGGTGACCTGCATGACACTCCCAGCAGCCGGCACTGATGGCCTCTGGCCCAGGCCCCTTTGCAGACTCTTACTTAGGCCTCTTTAGCCAAGGCTCTGGCCTCCCTTGTGGCAGGCGTGGCGGGAGCCCAGAGGCCAGGCTGCGGGGACGCGACTGCGGTCAGCCTGTCCCGGCAAACCTCGTGCTCCTCGTGGGCGCCCTCCCTTCCCCCTGCACCCCTGCTCACCCGCCTCCTGTTTTTCTTTCCGTCCATCAGGCAGTTCTGACCGCTTCACCACGTGCACCCAGCCACCTTCCTTCCGAGTCCCGCCTGGGCCCGACGGGAAAGCTGCAGGAGAGGACCCGCGATTGATGCCTTAGCCTCGGGCGCCGGCGGCGAGCTGCAAAGGGGAGGCGAACATGGGTCAGAAGGTCACCGGAGGGATCAAGACCGTGGACATGCGGACCCCACGTACCGGCCTTGAAGCAGGAGCTCCAGGGCCTGGACTACTGCAAGCCCACCCGCCTGGACCTGCTGCTGGACATGCCCCCGTGCCCACGACGTCCAGCTGCTCCACTCCTGGAACAACAGTGACCGCTCGCTCAACGTCTTCGTGAAGGAGGACGACAAGCTATCTTCCACCGGCACCCGGTGGCCAGAGCACGGACGCCATCCGGGGCAAGGTCGGTACACGCGGGGGCTGCACGTGTGGCAGATCACGTGGGCCATGCGGCAGCGGGGCACGCACGCCGTGGTGGGCGTGGCGACGGCCGAGGCCCCGCTGCACTCCGTCGGCTACACCACCCTCGTGGGCAACAACCACGAGTCCTGGGGCTGGGACTTGGGGCGCAACCGGCTCTACCACGACGGCAAAACCAGCCGAGCAAAACGTACCCGGCTTTTCTGGAGCCGACGAGACCTTCATTGTCCCCGACTCCTTCCTGGTGGCCCTGGACATGGACGATGGGACCCTGAGCTTCATCGTGGACGGACAGTACATGGGAGTGGCGTTTCGGGGACTCAAGGGCAAAAAACTGTATCCTGTCGTGAGCGCCGTCTGGGGCCACTGCGAGATCCGCATGCGCTACCTGAACGGGCTTGACCGTAAGTGTCCTCCGCGCGGTCCCGGCGGCACGGTCCCGGGCTCCCTGCGTCCCTGGGGTCCTGGCTGCGCCTGGCCAGGGTTCACGCAGTCATTGGAATGAACATGTCGTTGAGTAGACACCCAGCATATTCAGATCCCCGGGGGGACGCTGGCCTGCCTCTGGCTAAATGAGTTCTGGCTGGAGTCAGGGAGCCCACACGGTGGATGATCGAGGGTGGACGGATGGATGGAGAGATGGGTGTCGGGCGGGTAGGTGGTGAATGAACGAATGAACAAGTGAACGGAGAGATGGGCTTGGAGTAGATGTGCTTTGTTTCCGGTTGACCTGCCTTCAGCTTTGCTCACATCCTAGCACAGTAGCCAGGGTGTCGCTGAGCTGGGGTCGGCGGCCTTGGGGGTGCTGGGTCCTCTCGCATAACGGAAAGCCGGCACCCTCCTTCAGTCATGAAGGCATAGGGTTTCTCTCTGGGTGCCGGAGGCTTCTGAGTGGGCTCGTCTGGGACACAGTTCCCCGAAAGGGGCTTGTCGGTCCTGGTGTGGGGAGGCCTTGGGAAGAAGCGGGTTGGAAGTAGACTGGGTCAGCGGCAGCGTCTGCCTGTCCCGAGGTGCAAAGCCGTGGCCTTTCTCAGCCCGTGGGTGAAAATAGCGTTCATGGGAAGGCACCGTCTGTGTTTGGGAATTGGAGGGCTTTCTGGCTGCCTGGCGGGAGCCCGTGTTGGTGGGAGGTCCTCCCCTGCGGCCGTCCACCCCATGTTTGGCCCTCACTCTTTCACGGGTTCTTTCTACCATCTGCAAATTCCACCTTGAAAAGGTGCCGGGCCAGAAGGCTTCACCACTAATATGCTGACCACCTTTGTGGGGCAGCTTTGGCCTGGCACCCCGAGAGCTAACCCTCCCCGCCAAAGGCCAGACTGTGGGGTGAGGCCCCTGCTGGGGTTCAGGAGCCCAGATGCTCACCCCAGATCTTGCAGTCTCCAAGCCTTCGGGGTCAAGGGGAGCGGAGAACGTACATGGCAGTGGGTTGTTGAGAACCGCCCCGTGAGCCAGACCCTGGACGGAGCTGGGAATCCCTGTGGCCCGAGCCCACCTCGGACACTCAGCGAATGATGAGGGTCCCCTCCCTCCCCATCAGACATCGCTTCTCGCCTCCCCCAGGCCTGGTCAGACACGGGTGGGCTCCGCTCTGCATGGCGTTGGCTTTGGGGTTCCAGAAGGGAGGACCGTGAGGGCAGTCAGCACCCTCAGCCGCACATGCGGAGGGCGGAGGAGGCGCCACGTGCTAGAGCCACCAGCCTCAGCCTGCTTGCTGACACCTGGGTTCTACATGAAGAGAGCATCTCGCATCCTGGACGGGTCACTCTGGCCGCTGTATGGAAATGGACAGTTAGGGAAGAGTGGTCACTGGGAGGCCAGGGAGGAGCTATGACAGCTGTCCAGCGGAGGGATGATGGGGGGTAGGGCCAGGGGGGGAAGTCAAATGTGAGGTGCTCACTCAGCACATCCTGGTGACTCTGCAAGTCTAGAGACAGGGTCTGGGACAGTGGTCAGTGGGGGCGTCACCCAGGGCTGGACGGTGTTTTAGAGTTGTGTGCCCTGGGTGAGATCACCGAGGGACTGAGGCTGAGCCCCAGGGTGCTTAGAGGTCAGGTGGACGAGGGGAAGAGGAGGCAGAGTGGCCATGGGGCCAGTGATGTCCTGCACACCAGGACAGGAAAGGACTTCGAGGAGGACAGAGGGATGGCAGGTCGAGTGTGCTGATGGCCAAGAATGGTCCATCAGCTCTGGCGACCAGGTGATCCCTGGTGACCGTGACGACGGTTGTCTGGGTGGGGCAGGATCTGAAGTCTGACGGGGCGGCTGGTTTAGAGGGGAGCAGGAAGGGTGGTGTGTCCACTTCCTGGGGCTGCTGGAGCAAATGACCTCTAGCGGGGTGGCTCAAAACGGCAGCAGCGTCCTCTCAGGGCTCTGGAGGCCGGAAGCCTGGCGGGGAGGCTCTGGCAGGGGCGGCTCCATCTGAGGGCTCCGGGGGGCGGGGGGGGGTGGAGGGTCCGCCCCGTGCTGCCTCCTGCCTCCCGCCGGTTGCCGGCAGTCCTTGGCTTAAAGATGTTCTCTGTCTTGCTCTTCTTACAAGGACACCAGCCGTTGGATTCAGGGCCACCCTACGACGATCTCATCTTAACTAAATTACATCTGTGACCCTATTGGAAATAGGGCCACATTCTGAGGTTCCAGATGGTCCTCAATTGGTGGGGGGAGGGCACCATTCTACCCTCCACAGATGTGGAGACAGTGACTATAGACCATTCCCGCAAGACCTGCCGCTCCGCCTGACAATGCCTAGGGGAAACAAATCTGCCCCATGGCTCAGATGGGGGGGTGCCGCCGGGCGAGGTCAAAGGGGGCCTAAGTCCTCTGCCTAGGAGGGTTTGCTTTACCTTCCGAGGCAGCTGAGGAAAGAGGAATGTCACAGCGAGTCCAGGTGTGGGGTCCGCCCAGGAAGCAGGGCGTAACAGGCGGGAACTCTGTCCGGGTCTGGCTAGATACACCTTGTCCACGTCAGGCCTGGGCTGGGCTCTGCTCTCAGTCTTGGAGGGGGTTCTGACCCGTGACTGCTCCTGGGGACATCTGGGAAGCCGACTGCACCCTTCTTCCCCACCCCACCGGACCCTGGCCACTAGGTCTTGACCGCAACGGAGAACAGCTGTGTGCAGAGCCAGTGAGCCAAGGTCACCCAGCCTGGGCGCCCCCTGGGTGCTGAGCGGGCGTTTGGTTCTCCCAGCCCGCCTTCCCCTGCACGCCAGGCAGACTCCCCTCCCCCCACCAGAGTCCCTTCCCTGTATGGGGCCAAAGGCCGGGAGTTATCAGCATGTCCCTGTGTGACCTCCCCCACATCCGGCCAGCTACGCCACAGGCCACCTGTTCTGACTCCTTCTCCTCCGGCCTCGAGACCTGGGGCTGAGGCTGCAAACCGAGGGGCTGCTGCGTCACCTGGATGTTTCCGGGGGATGGCGGGAGGGAATGGCCGTCGCCGTGGGGAGAAGGTGCCCCGCCTGTGCCCCAGGCCTGCCTGCCGCTCTCCCCGGAGATGCAGCAGGAAGAGGCCTATTTTCAGGCAGGTCGGGTCCTCACCCAAGGGAGAGAGTCTGTGACCCGTGAGTCCTCTCAGCCCTCACCGGGAGCAGGCATCTCCACTGAGGAAGCATTTTCCCTGCCGTCTGGAATTGTCAAATTCTCCTTTTTACGGCTCCCAGATAAGTTTGGTGCAGTTGTCACGATTGTGGGTTCAAGAAAGGCTCAGTCAGTTCTTTTCCTCGGGAGCCTTTCGGCTTGGGGACCTCCTCCTATGTCCGTCCAGGGCGCCTCACCTGAGGATGGCGCCTCCCCGCACCTGCATTCCAGCCGGGCTCTGGGCAGAGAGGCCACTCGAGGGGGGGGCGTTGTTCAAGACCCCATGCCCCATAAAAGGCTGGTCACACAGGGACAACAGACTCTCAGAGTTGGGGGCCAGGGGACCAAGGGTGCCTGCGTTGCCAAGCCAGGCGTTAGGCGTCCCTCCCCGGCCGGCAAAGACAAGGGGTTGGAGTTTTGCCGATTTTTCGTAAGAACTGCTTAATGTAAAGGGAACGGCACACGAATCCCAGGGTGGCCACACCCCCCACGACCCTCCAGAGTCTGTCCACGGAGCATTGGCACCGCCAGCGGCTGGCAGGAGGAAGCAGGAGGCCAGTCACAGGAGTGGTGACGGCGAGGGTGGGGACGTCGCGGAATCTGGGGCACTTCCTGCTGTGAGACACTGGTCCTTGCCTCACGGACCCGACGTTTCTTCTTCGTTCAGCTCACGAACTGGACACAGCACCGGGCTCCGGGGCCTGAGTCAGGCTGCAGCCTCTCAGAGAGCTCCGTGGGGCCACCGGCCAGGGCGCTGGAGCGTGCACGTTCAAAGAGGCCAGGCGATCGATCGTTTCTTCTAGAAAAGCCGGGTTGGCGCACGGACTCGACCAGTCCTCCACTTTCCGCTCCCATAAATAGCACCTGATTCACTTCCCGATTCCTGCTCTGCACGCTGGCTCCACCCCTCCCTCATTCATATAAACTATGTAAACGAGCTTGAGGAGGGGGGCCCCTCAGCTTCCTGGAGATGGCAGAGTGGCCCGAGTCATCCTTACGCTCTGCCTTCTTGGTCTGGCGACCTCCTCCATGGAATTTCAGGGGGCACCTAGCGTGGCGGATGGACTGGGATACAGGGCCTGCAGCCCCCGATCAGAAGTACTGAGGTGGGGCGAGGCCTCCTTGGGTCCTGTGAGTGACCAACCGAGACCCGGGGGCCAGACGTTTTCCGTGGCACGGCGCCCACGTCTGACTGTGCCTGGCGCGTGCGGCCTGCCGAGCCTCTGACGCGCAGCAGACCACGGCCCGTGCATCGCCATTCGGCTCCTACAGGATCGGCGGGAGGGAACCTGTCCGTGCACGCGAGGCCCCCACACGGGACGTCGGGGGGACTGGTCGCATTTTCGGCTCGTCACGCGTCACTGCAGCGGTCAGCGCCAGTCCTGCAGCCTTCTGGGAAGGTCTCACGTGTCCTGAGGACACGTCCCTTCTGGCTGCATGAACCCTCCCTAGCGGGTCGTCCAGTGTGGTCCAAAGACGGTCAGGCAGAGGCGGCTCCGCCACGCCACTCGGCTGCTCTCCGCGGGGGTGGAAGGGGTCGCCACTTTGGGTCAACCGCACAGTGTTACCGGAGCTGCCTCTTCGTGTTGGCGTAGAAAGAGCCGGACCTTAGAATTTAACGGACCGGGCGAATATCCACATCCTAACCCTCGGCTCTCAGACCTCGGACCCCGACTCCCCCTCCCCAAGCCCGTTTCCCCATCCGTAGGTTGGGGGCCACAGTCCCCACCAGGCATGGGGCAGGCACTCCACCAGCCACAGCTGTGAGGAGCTGTGACTTGAGCACCGAAACGGGGGTGCCAGACCCTGGCAGGTCTCTGCCGTTTAGAAACGTTTCTTCAGGAGGGCGTCCGTGAGTTGACCCGAAACCCGTTGGGCCGAGGGGGCCAGATGGCAGTGCCCTTGCAGCCCACCCTCCGCAGTCTGCCGGGCGCTCCGGATGCTTCCTCACAGCCTTCAGCCCCCAGGGGAAGCCCCCTCCGTCTCCCGGGGGCGCCGAGCCACATCCTCGAGGGAGGAGGGGCTGGGAATGGAGGAGAGTGCCTGAGTGGAGGAGAGGAAGCAGGGCGCCCCCCACGCCCCCCACCCCGGTCCCACAGAAGGGCTTCACCTTCAGGAGCTCAGCCGGACGGGACTTCGGGGTGTATCTGGTCTGACTTCTCACCTTACAATGGGGAAACCGAGGCCCAGGCAGATCTGCTGTGCAGAGCGGAGGTGAGGAGCCAGACCTGGCATCACCCCAGGGGATGCTTCCCGGGCGGGGAGACCCCAGCCGTGCGAGCGGGCAAGGGGAGAAATGTGCCCGGTGCCAGAACTTTCTGCAGAAGGCGCTGTCCTCGTCCACCCTTCTCCTGTGACGGGAGCAATCGGTCATTTGCGTTCTTGTAAAGCCTGAACTTTTACTACTAAGTGCGCTGCCAAGCCTGAGATGTGTCCTTTAAAAAAAAAAAAAAAAACAATGACAGATTTGTCGAGCGAGACGCCACATGCCTTGCGACTCAAGGTTTGGCGTCCGACTCAGCGGCCTCTGCCCCAGTCACAGCTGTGCAGCCATCACGACGACTGAGTCAGGAGAAAGTCGCACTCCGCACTCCCCCGGCACCCCGGCTGCAGGGTCGGGCCTTCGATAACGAGTTTTCCAATGTTACTTTTCATACCCCGAGGCACCGTCGTGAGTAGTGTTGGTGGCGTGGTCTCAGGGCAATGCCGGGGTTCTTCTCAGTCTGGGGGTCTGACCTCCGCTTCGCCCACAGAAGGCTTTTGGAGCCAGAGGGAGGCCGTGGGCAAAGCCACAGATCCGCTCGTCTCGGCGCCTTCCACGTCCGGAACGGCGTGGGGGTGACCCTGAGCGGCTCTAGGCGAGCTCACCTGGACCTGGTTTCAGGGAAGGGAGCAAGGAGACGCCTACCCCGGGAGGCAGGGTGAGCTGGGCCTCCGGGCCGTGGAGGGAAAGATGTCAAGACTCCTGGAACCGGGAGTTTATCTGAGCTGCGGCTGCGCGGAGCAGGGAGACGGGGCCTGGGGCCTCCGCAGAGACCAAGACACAGGCGCCCCGCAGGCTGCGGCTAGAAGCCCCTCTCACCCCAGGTGCTGAGCCCCCCCCCGCCGCGAGCTGGGCCCAGACTGCTCGGACCCGGATCCCAGCCCGTGGCCCTGCACGTCAGGCGCCCCCTCGGAACCCCCTCGGCACCCCTCGGCACCCCTCGGCACCCCCTCCGCTATAAAATAAAGATGAGAAGCAAACCTGTGAGCAGTTGCGTTGACACAGGATGATCTTTCTGGAACCTCGCGTGGGTCTGGCTCAGGTGCCTGCTGGGGCGAGCTGGCTGTGTGCCCCAGGCGACACTCACTGGAGGTTGCACCTTGTCCCGCGGGTGAGAGCAGGGACAGCCCGGCTTGGACCCCTCGCTTCGTCTCTCCCAGCAGCGCGACCCTGGGTGCCATGGACTCTCTCCGTCCATCAGTGTCCCCGTCTGGAGAACGGGGATGGTGACGGTGGTCTCTGCCTGTGACTATGACACCTCCGCCCCCCGCAAGGATTAAGTGCGTCAGCGTTGGCAGAGGGCTTACGCAGGTGCCTGGCCCCGAGTGGGTGCTCTGTGTCGTCTGTTCATAATTAATTTGAACTGCATAAGGATTTCATTCTCGACGGCCCGTGTATGGAAACCAGTATTAACGACGCCCTCGCTGCCGTTGGTATGGTTTGGTGTGGAACCATCCGGAGCCGTGCTAACCTGGTTCTCTCTCTCTCTCTCTCCTCCCGTGTCCGCAGCCGAGCCCCTGCCGCTCATGGACCTGTGCCGCCGCTCCGTGCGCCTGGCCCTGGGGAAGGAGCGGCTGGGGGAGATCCACACGCTGCCGCTGCCCGCCTCGCTCAAGGCCTACCTCCTCTACCAGTGACGCGCTGCCCCGGACGGCCAGCACCACGCACACCGCCTGGGGCCCGCTCACCGCGTCGCGGCCGCGGGAGGCAGGCCCCGCTCCCCGCCACGGTTCCCGGCTGCCTCGCGGGACACAGACGGGACAGCCCGGGACAGGGGCTCCGCCGTCCCCCTTCCCGACATCGGCGGGAGTGTCCTGCATGCCGCATCGCCGCCCCTCCTGGGGAAAGACACGGAATAAACGCTTAGGACACGCGGCGCTGAGCTGCGACCTGCTCCACCCCCGCCGCTGCCGGGCGGGGCCGCGGCACCCAGGACAGGTCCCAGGGGTGCGACGAGGTGCTTAGACGAGGAGCCGCGCCCCGGAGACGAAGCTCAGGACGTCAGAGGCGCCACGGCGGGAGCCGGGCACGGGAACACCCAGCAGCGGTCCCCGCGGCCGGCGCCCCCGTCCCCTGTATTTATTCGTTTAACAATAACAAAAGCCATTTATTTATTCCATTGAGAGAGGGACCTCGCTCCGGTCACCGCTCTGGAGTGTTCTGTTGCTTTTATTTCCCCGGCACGTGTGTGCCTCACCTGTCCTCACCGGGCCGTGTCTGCCCAGGACGGGGTGTCCCCACGTGGGCACAGCTGTCTTTGTTTGGGTCCTTTGACCCCACAGTGTTTCCTGGGGGACCCGCTCCGAGCTCCCGAGCAGGCCCCTCCGGGAGCACTAGCCTCACAGGGAGCGTCTGGGGGCTCACGGCTACGCGGCTGTGGCGGCTCCCACGTCTCCTCATCCTGCTTTACACCCGGGCTCCTCCGTCTTTGCACAAGGTTCTATTTCTTCAGTCTTCCATGGGTTTCAGGTGTGGGGTTTGGTCTTGCTTTTGGCTTCTTAACTGACATTTCCCACGTGCCTCTTCAGAAGCGCTGGCTCTCCAGGGGACCAACAGAATCCAGGCGGGAAGATGTGTGGGTGTCTTCTGCCCCCTGCCAAGCCAAGGGCAGGGCTGGCCAGGGGGAGACCAGCGCGAAGTCCACACGGGTCTCCACGTAGCACCCAGTTCATCACCACCCCCCAGAGCCAGAGGGGCAGGGCAAGGTGGGGCGGGGCAGGGTGATGAGCAGGCAAGGGGGAGCGCCCCCTCCCTGCCACGGCTCCCCCATGTAGCAGACCCCTGCTCCTGGCCACCACGGTTGCCATTTCTTTATCTTAGAGTCAACTTTTTCTCGGAGTCTGACTTCAGTTCGTTTCTGTACAGGTACAATAGATGACTTTATTTGTTTAAAATGTTTAATATATATGCACATATATTTGTCCGTAAGAATTATGTTTTCAACAGCTGCTGTAGGGTACCTTAAAAAAAAAAAAAAAAGTCTTCCAATGGAGTATATTTTTGAAAGCACAAAAGCTGTGCCAAGACTTGGTGAGGAATGTAAATCACCCCCTTATGATTGCGAGGTGGTGTGTGTGTGGTGTGTGTGTGTGTGTGTGTGTGTGTGTGTGTGTCAGGCGGGGGACCTTACCTGGAAGATTGTGGCGGATCCTCACTCCTGTTTCAGGGTGGGTCATGTTCCGATGAATGTTGCACACGAGATGAGAGAGTCTCACTTATAGTTCCAGCCTCTCTGCCTTGACCCAGCGCCTTCCGAAGACGCTGGATGACTCACCGGGCTCTTTCGTCATTCTCTGCACCTCCTGCACCCCCAGCTCCCCAGACCCTTCCCCCCACTCTCTTTTTCTCTCAGCCCAGAGCCCTGTGGCCTGTACAGTTTTGAAACTCCCATTCTATTTTATGATGGTTGATAATAGTCAGTAACCTAATAAAGGAAAGTTTATTAAAATACGAAGCCACTCTGAGTCCCTCTTTGTGCCTTGGGGGATGGGAAAGAGGCATGGCCGACCCCTCCTGGGTCCAGCCGGCTCCACTGCCCATGGTTTTCAGCAGACAATGAGGTGACCCCCCTGGCCCTATGGCAAAGGGTGCCAGCCAAGTCCCAGCTGAGGAGGTGGCTCCTGCCGGGCTGACCCTAGAATGTCCTCATCCCTTTTCACAAGTCCATGAGCCTGCAGCCCAGACTGAGGGACTTGCTGACCTCGTAGAAAGGATTCTGCACATCACTGAGAGCCTCGGGCTGGTTGGTGTGTTATAAAGCTTGAGCTGACAGTGGGCTTTTGGGAGCAGGCCATGAGCCCACGTGGGTGTCCCTGGAGTCCAGGCTCTGGGCACTTGGTGGAAGGAGCTGGTCCTTCATTCACCTTTGTATCCCCAGTGCTAAGCACAGGGATGCTGATGAGTCTTTGCCAGCTGCCGTGGGCAGGGTCCCCACACCCACCCACCCCCAGCAGAGAAGACAGGAAATTCTGGCTTATTTAGAGGATTGGTGAGTGATAAAGAGAACAGTCAAGAAATTTACTAGACATAATCACATGTCATGACTCGTTTCCAAAGAATTAACGAGAGTTCATTCAGCTCCCTGTGGGCATTTTTAATTCTAAAGGCACAGAAGGGTCTGGTGGTGCTGGGAAAACGGCCCTGGACCGAGGTCCCAAGACTCCTGGGACCCAAGTCCCATGTCACTTTCTCCGAGAGGTTCCTTCCTGGCCAGCCTTCCGCAGACCACCTGCATCCACATCACCTGGGAGGCGTTTGCGAAAAGGCGTGTTTGGGGGCCCTGCCGGAGAGGGACTGAATCGACGTTTCTGGGGCCAGACTCAGGAATCTGCTGTTTTCTCAGACTCCCCGAGTGACTTCGCCAGAGAGAGTCTGAAGACCACGGGGACTGTGTCAGCTCTTTCTCTCGAAAAGTTGCCGGGTAAAGGGAAATTCTTTCGGTGCGTCGGTGGGTTGGCCCGGCGACAAGCCCAGGGCCGCCGGCGTCAGACCTGGGTTCGAGTGCTGGCTCTGGCCCTCGCCAGCTGTGCGATCGCGGATGAGCCTCCACGCACGGCAGCCGCTCTCGCGCCCACCTCCTGGGGGGTAGCGAGAGGGAAACGAGGCTTGAGAACAGGCCGGCATCGCAGCGAGCGAGCGTGCACACAGAGGCTGTGAAAGCTCGGGCACGTCTTTCTGTTCTGGAAGATGGCAGTCCTGGGCTGAACCCGGCCTTTGAGCATGTACCACGCGCTCCAAAACCAACTTCCTGATAAATGTCCCTTCTTCCGGCGCACAGTCTCCAAAGATGACAGTGGGTGTTGGGAAAGAGACCCCTCGATGCGTCGTCCCCCAGACGCCGGTCAGAGGAAAGGGGCGGTCTGGGTTATTTTTAGGATGGAGTTCACGGTTGGGTTTGCTTTGAAGGGGGCGGCAGGGGGAGGAATGGGGTCGGGCGGTGAGGGTAGAGGGGTGTCGGAAGCACAGGGAGAATAATGGCTTTTGTGCGCCCGGGAGACTTCTGGGGGAGCAGGGTTTTCGTGTCGAAGGGAGCGGTCTTCATAAAACCATCTCGCAGACCAGCCATGTGGTTGCAATTAATACCCTGCCTTCAAGCAGGTAGCAGGCTCTCGGGCTTGGCTGTAGATGGGAAGGGCCCACCCCCCCCTCCTGCACACGGCTTCCCCCCCACCCCACCCCCTTCCTCCCGCTCCTCCTCGGTGAGATCAGGAATGTGGGCTTTACTGAACCATAAAGTATGCCGGGGGAGCCGGGGAGGGGGCCGAAGACAGAGCAATTAGTTCATGCTCCAGTCCAGACACCCAAGCATGGTTGGAGTCCAGCTGCAAGGAATATTTGAAATAAATGAGCTGCCCGGGGGCAGGCGTTTGCTGTGTTTTCTGTACGGGGCCATGGCAACCAGGGAGGAAGTCATGAGCTAGGGGCTGGGCTCTAGAATCAACAGATGATGTTCTGGCCCAGCGAGCCCAGAGGAAGCCGCTCACAGCTCTCCCGGGGCTTCTCAAGGCTCAGCTGCTGGCGGGCGGGACCGGCCGGACAGTCCTCCCAGTGTCCTCAGCGAGATCCTGTCCCAGCTTCGGACCTCTGTGTCCTCCACAGGGCTCTGGGTTTGGTTTTGTTTTTCTTTTCTTTTCTTTTCTTTTTTCTTTTCTTTTCTTTTCTTTCTTTTCTTTTCTTCTTCTTCTTCTTTCTTCTTCTTCTTCTTTCTTTCTTTCCCCTCTGGAACCTTTCTTCCTAGGCTGGGGAACAGTTGCTGTCGCTGTCACCGGTCCGATAATGACTTTCTTGGGCAGAGAGAATGTTCCCAGGGGAAAAGCCCAGGCGGAGGGCAGCTGGCTAGACGGAAGGTGGCATTGACCTTGCCCTGGGTCTACATCTTCCCACCCAGCCCAGCTGCCTCTTCCAGGGCTACTTTGTAGGCAGAAAAGGCAAAGGTCTCATCTGCCCCTTCCTGCCTCTTCCGAGTCTGGACCTTTCGGCCATCCCTAAAAACACGTGTTATAGAAGCACAGGTAACAAGACCTAGTTTGGGGGCCTGAACTTGAACTTCACAAGTACCTCCTGCCTCTGCGTCACCAGAGGACCTTGAGGGCAAAGCAAAATCCCAAAAGCTCTGATGCGGTGGTGGGGCCCGGGAATGTGCATCTGACACCAGTGTCTGATGCATCTGACACATCGCCCCGGGGGTCCCTGGAGCCCCCGGAATTATATGCAGAGTTGTACCTATGCAGACTCCTGCCCATTTGCCATTTCCCTTCAGAGAGACCTGCAGGGCCTGTGGCCCAGAGGAGCTTGGAGACCACTAACTAGCGTGGGAACCAGATCTACCCACGTGTGGTTTCAGGGCACGTGCGAAGGCCTGGAGCTCTAGGGCTACAAAACCAGCCTCTTCCCAGGCACTGGCGCGCTTGTCTTCGAGAGAATGAGCGAGGCCTTCCCCGAGGGGGCATGCAGGAGTGGAAGTGAGGGGGACTTCAGCCTTGGGCTCTTCCCTGACCCTCGGTCTCCCCAAGGACGCAAGCCGTGGGAAGCTCGGCCGGGAGCTGGCGACACCACGCAGGGCTCGGACCCACTTCCCAGGCACTGCCCAGCGGGCCGTCCACTCGGAGCGGCTCACAGGACCCAACCAGGGCCTTGTGCATCCCCAGGCACGTCCGTCCTGTCCCCCCACAGATGTCCCATTGCCCCTCCCACCTGCACCCCGAGTCTCACCTCCGGGAAGGTTTTTCACCCAGAACGCACGCGTGAAGTGCCTTTCCGATGACCTCTGTTAAGCAAAGCCGCTGTGGGGGTTGCTAGACCCCAGAGAGAACGAACTTCAGCCGGAAAGCAGAGAGCTTGCACTTTCCTGCTGCCCCCGACGCTGAGGCTGCCTGTCTGGGAGAAGGGCCCGGACACTGGCCTCACTTACCGCCCAGGATGGTGACTCCTAACGGGAGTCTCAGGACCCTTGCTGTCCCCTGCCCCCGCCGTGAAATGAGAGTTATCCACACCACCACCCCCCCCCGGGTCCCCTGAGACACCATATGCTTAAGGCTGGGCACGTCAGGGTGCATGGTTCAAGGCGTTCCTGCCTCACCCTTTTCCAGCTGACCCTTTTTAAAAATTGAGGTGAAACACATAATATTTTAAAGGGTGCACTTCAGCGGCGTTTCGTGCATTCACGATGTTGGGTAATCACCACCTCTACCATGTCCCCTAGCAGTCACTCCCCCTTTCCCCGTCCACCCCTGGGCAGCCACTCGTCTGCCTTCAGACCCTGCAGATTTGCCTGGACGGTTCCCGTAAGTGGATCATACATACACTACACGGCCCTTTGTGTCTGGCTCCTTTTACTTCCAATTAGCTCTTCATTCCCTGACACCCTCCCCCTTTGCTATTTCCCCCTCGTGGGGTTGCCGTGAGCAGCTGCACGTGGTCGGTAAAAGCCCTCGCATACCGCCCGGGGCGCCCAGAGATGCTCTTAAGGTTACCTAAGCCACCTGGTGGGTGAACCAGCCTTTCCTTAGAGGGCGCCTTGCAGGCAGAGCACCTGGGCCCTGGAGCCTCCAACCCTCTCCACAGACGCAAGGTCATTTTTCTGAAAACCAGCCTCGTCCTCAGGGCGGCAGAGCGTGGAGCAGCAGGAGCCATGTGAGGCGCTGCCCAGTCTCTCCGACTCCCCATTTCCACATGGTGTTAGTTTCCTGTGGCTGCCTTGATCGTGACTGCATACCGGGTGGCTGGCTACGACACACGGTCATGTTCTAACAGTTCCGAAGTCCAAACTCAAGCTGCGGACACAGCCACACTCCATCCAGAGGCTCCCGTGAGGGACTCTTCCCGCCTCCCCAGGTTCCGGTGGCTCCAGGGGCTCCTCGGCTTGTGGCCACGTCGCTCCAGCCTCTGCGTCCGCCATCACGTGGCCTGCTCCCCTCCGTGTCCCCCTGTCTGTCGTATCAGGACAACCGTCATTGCGTTAGGGCCCACCCGGCTTATTCAGGATGAGATCACCTCGAGATCCTCAACTCAGTGGCATCTGCTGAGGCCCGTTTTCCAAACAAGTTCACGGGAGTTCACGGGTTCTGGAGACGTGTCCGTCTGAGCGCCACCCTCCAACCCTCTCCACACATCTTCAGAACAGGCCTCACCTCAGTGCCCACGCCTAGGACGACCCAGAAATAATGCGGGTGGGAAAGAGCCCAGTGCCAGGCCTGTCATGGGCACCGCCAGAAAGACAAGGGTTCCCCGCGTCATCACCTCCCTCCCGCCCGCCCCGGCCCCGATGGCCAGCCCCACGAGGGCAGAGCTGGCCATTCTTCCGCAGAGTGGGCGCCCGGGCCACACGCGGGAGCCGCGGGGCCGGGCTCAGGCCCGCAGCGGGCGGGGAGAACCTGAAACGTGTCCGTGGACAGAGGACTCAGACTCTGGGTGTCCCTCTGGCCAGCAACTGCGCGCAGGCCCTGGGGTCTGGGAAGGCAGCAGGCGCTGCGCAGCGGTCATCGAAACCAGGCTGAGCCAGGAGCATGCTGTCGCCAGCGCCAAGGTCCCCGTGGAGCCTCGGTGCCCAGACGTCCCCTCCACCGTTCTCTGGGGCGGAGGGAGGTAGCTCTCGCATCCCCGTGGCTTCTCCAGCCGGGCCCACTCCGGGCTGGTCGGACCGATGGTAACAAGGAAATGGAATGTGAACCCCGGGCTATTTAAAGAGCGAGAGGGGCTGGAGGCGCGGCTGGGCCCGGGCCAGGCAGGGTGCCTCAGGTCGGCGCTGGCTCCTCCGTGCACATGGTTTGATTTACTGGAGGGCCGCGAGCGACTCCAGCTTCAGACAGAGAACTATTTGAAGCCGCTGCCAGATGTTGTGTCTGAGTTGGGCTTTTACAACTTGCTTACTGGTTAGCAGCCTGCCTCCCGCTGGAGTTCAGCTCGCCCCAGCGGGATCAGGGCCCTGGCGCCGGCCCACGGGCCTTTGCTCAGCGTCCTTGCCGCTCGCTCCCCCCGCTGCCCGAGCCTGTCCCCGTGTGGGAGCCCGATTTCCAAAGCATCCAGCCCTCCTGGGGTGGCAGCATGGCCCCGACTTCGGGGCGTCCTGCAGACACCCTCAGTCTGCGAAATGTTCTGGTTGCTGGGCCTTCTGGGACAGGCGGGGTCTAAACGAGCCCTGGGACCTCACAAACAGCTTCTCAGCGAGGCGCTCACTGGAGCGGGCCCTGCATGCCCGGGTTGTCCCCCGCGAGGCGGGGACAGGAACCTCTCCCTTTCCTCTCTGCAGTTCCATCCTGGTCCGATCCACTTATTTCACTTGGGCCACCTGATGCCAGCCTCTTTAAATGGAGCATGGAAGGCCACAGGGGACCAGGGCTGAGACCAGTTTATCCAGGGCATTCTGGAAGGTTCCCAAAGCTCTGGAAATCCTAGCGAACCAGGGAATTTCCAGGGAGGTACCAGCAGGACCAAACTTTGGGCCGAGGCCACGGTTCCCAGCCAGAGGCCAACCCCGTCGAGCAAGTGGCAACATCCCCAATGTGAGATGGTTGGGGTTCACAAAACTCGGGGTCCGGGGTGTTCCTCGGCCCCTCCCCCGCCGAGCAGGCCTGTGACTATGAGAAGCGTATGAATGGAGCATTCGCTTCCTGAGGCCACTCAGAATGACTTAGCCGTTTGCTCTGGAGCTAGTGGGTGACAGGGAAACGGCCGGAGGTGGGGGCGGGGCGGGCGGGGAGCCCGGAGGGAGGGGGCCCGTGTGCTTCGTCTGGTCGCGTGTGAAAGTGCACTGGTGTCCGTCCAGGATCCCGGACGCGCCAACGTGGACAGAGTGTTCAGTCCCCTCCTGAAAACACCAGAAACGCTTTGTCCACCAGGCAGGAAAACACCCTCCGCTCTCTGGCTCGCGATCAGGCTCTGAGACGCCGGGAGGGCCAGGCTGGGAGGAGCAGGGCCTGGACACCGGGGCTGGGGAGTGGCCCTCGGGGCCTGGGGACCAGGCCAGCCTGGGCTGCAAGGGGAGACCCCTGCCCCCCGCCGGCCCTTCCGGCGGCTGTGAGGGACCCGACTTTTCTGCACACCCGTCCCCGGCTCCCGCTCCCCTTTGTACTTCTGAAGCTCCCAGAGAACCAGAAAGAGAGAGAGCACAGCAGGGCGCCCTGGTCGTCCTCGGAGCACCGGGCTGTGGTGGTGGGATTCGGGAAGCTCCCTGGACAGTTCACGGCAGCCTGCAAAGAGGCCCAGGCAAGGGGATGGGGTGGGGGGAGGGATTTGGACTCAGCGCATCAGCCACTGACCATGTGACTAAGGACATTGCCTCTGGGAGCCTCAGTTTCCTCTTCTGTGAAATGGGAGGAATGACACCTTCCGGACAAGTTCGCGGTGTCCCAAAGATCAAACAAGGGCTGCTTGTGAGGCGACGCCTTGAAAAGTTGCAAAGCCTGTACACAGGCCCAAGGTCTCATTATTATAATGCCTATTTGTGGGGAAACCGGGGGAGATAAGCATCTTCGAGAGGCCTGCCCCTCCCTCGAGGCCTGTGGCTTCTCTTCACGCCTCCCGCAGCCATCCCCGGAAGCTGGGGACCCCCTCCGGGTACCTCCCACCCCTAGCTCCCCAGAAGGATGAGCTGAGGATGAGCTGAGGCTGCAGCCCAGCCCCAACACCCTGCGGAGGACAGGCTCTGGAGGTCATCCTGGCCACATGTGAGGGAGACAAGCACCCCTTTCCTGCAGGAGGCCCCGTGGGAGCGGAGAGAATAGGTTTCACAGCCTCCACTGTCCCATCTGGCAAACACGTCTTGACCCCTTGTCTGTGCCAGACACATGGGAACACCATGGATTCAGAAAACCAAGCTTCTGAGCAAGGGGCTCAGAGAGCGGGCACAGACCGACAGACCTGGTAGGCGGGATACAACAGGTGGTGACAGACTGTGTCTCTGAAAACCCCAGGTGATCAGGGCGGGGAAGCCCCAGCCAGGTTTTAAAGGGTGGATAGGAGTTTTCCAGGGGGAGGGAACTGAGCCCATTTGTGTAGATTCCTCTGCAAAGCAGGGATGATTGTAAGACCTGCCTCACGGAGCGGCTTCCTGCAAGGTGCTGGGAACGGTGTCTGGCACAGAGAGCGAGTGCCATTTACAGGTTGGTGCACACAGAGATGCTACCTACCGCTAGTGACGACGGCAATGCCGCCCAAGCGCACGGCCTCCCGCCTCCCCCGGGCGGCCTTCGAAGGAGTCTTAAACTCAGAGCTGGATCATTCGTCCTGCTGCGTACAGACGTCCTTCCTTCTCTGGCAGCTCCTGGTCCAGGCCCTGACTCCAAACTCCCTGGGGTGCTCCAGTGTCTGAACCCACCCGCAGCCTCACTCCTGAGGAGAGTCTGGGCCTACCTGTGTGGCTCCCTGAGTCCCACCCTTGGGTGTCTGCTTTGTCTGGGAGCAGTCACAGGGGCTGCTTGGCGCCCACTCAGCACAGTGCAGAGGGCCCTGGGGAGGCCCCTTCCGACCTACCCCTGGGGTACCCCTCAGGTGTTAGGGGGGTCAGCTCAGCGGTGCTGCTGCTGTTCCATATGACATGGTTGCGGGTACAGGGTCTTAGCACCCCCAGGTAAATCGAGGCTGCAGACAGGTGGACCGGGGCCGGGGCTGGCGAGAGACGAGGCTGGCAGCAAGGCAGCGCGGCTGGGGTGCCCGCCTCTCCCTGCAGGGCACTGGTACCCCCTTAACTAAGAGCGTGATAAGATCGCATCCTTTGGGAGTCTCCAAAATTTCACTCCAGGACGTGAGTCTGGATTTTCATGTCTGCCTCTCCCCATGTCCCTCTGGAAGCGTCTTGAAGACAAGGCCTGAATCACTGCCTGGATGTTTACTTGCTCAATCTGTATCTGTGGGTTGATAGAGCCAACGAATGGATGAATGGATGAACCAATGAATGAATGACTAAGGTGGTAAATGTGCGCCAGAACACGTGTCTCCTTGACCAGTCGGCAGAGTCCGGCTATCCCGTGAAACCCAGGGAACGGGGGTGACCGGCAATGGCTTCCATGCAGAGGGCAGGAGCCCGCGGAGAGGCCGGCTGGGCGCTGGTTGCCCTGGGGAGGTCAAGGTTTCCACAGACGGGATCTCAGCTGCTCCAGAAGGCCTGTTCCAGGCAAGGTGGCAGCTCCTGTGTCCCCCCCTGCCGCCCCGGTGCTGAGGGAGAGACCGCGTCTCCGCGGAGGGGCACCCCTGGGGCCACAGCACTCCTGGTTTTCTCTGAAAACATCCCATGTCCAAAACAAACAAGGACAACTGACCTAGCCGGGTTACCTTGGTCTTCCCGGCCCAGTGTTGTTCCCAGCTTATTTTTATGAGCTGTTTAATCTGCACGCTGTCTTCTGCTCTCAATAAATGGGACTGTGCATTCCAGGATGGCCTCGAATGATAACACCAGCTGTCTAGACAGAGGCCAGCCCACTGACAGTATCATAAATAAAAATAGCTTTGTGTTCCAGTCTCTCGCCAGGGCCCGGGGAGGGGTGAGCAGACGCCCCGCGGGCAAGCTGGGACAGAGCTCCCCTGTCTCCCCATCGGCCGCTGCCCCTGCCCCCAGACCCAGCCCCACACTCGGGGGCCCACGAGCCTGCCCTTGGGAGGGAGCAAGGGAGCTGGGCGTTCCTGGTGGGGCTCACGGGGCCCCAGTAAAGCACCCTCCCCCTCCTTGGCACTTGCCCCTCCACGTGGCCTGTAGTGGCTGCTGCAGCAGTGGACACCCAGGTGGCCTGCGGGGGCTTCAACTTTGAACTCCAAGGTCAACGCTCCAGCCCATGGTTCCTGGGCTCAAGACCAGGCTGGGAAGCTGCAGACCCAAGCCCAGAACCACTTGGGGTTAAACCGAGAAGAAAGGGGGCTCTCTCCACCCAGCACAGACCCCAAAGCTGTCCAGAGCTCGGCTCGGCCCAGGAAGTCGAGGCGCGCGATCAGGATTTTCAGCGGCTTACCCGCGCATTTCGCCATCCGTCTGCCCCGCGTGTCCCTCGCCTCCCCCACATTTATTCACTTATTTGGCTTCCGTGAGTCCCGTGAGCCTCCCGCCGGCCCTCAAGGAGCCCGGTGGGCGTGGGGGTTGGTCCGAGAGCAGCAGGCCAGAGGGACCTCAGGGTGTCCCCGGCACAGCTGCCGTGTGTGTGTGTGCACGCACACACATGCCAGGAGCGCGCAGGGGCCTCCCTCAGCGCGTCCGGGCCAGGCCATGTAAAGGGGCCCGCCCCGGCTCCCCACGCGCACAGGCCCCAAGCCTGGCATTAGTCCACACGCTCTCACAGGTGAGGCGCCCTTGTGCAGTCCACAGCCTGAACACCTGTACAAGGCAGTCCTCTGCCACCGCCCCTCCCTTCCACAGGCCCAGTGCAAGACGAAATCTTGAGAACGGAAAAGACTCCTGGTCAAATGAAGACTCCTTGGCCAGTGGGGTCTTTATTTTGGCCTCCAGTTGTGTCTGGGGGTGTCCTGGGGGTCAGTGGGTAAGTGGAAGATGGAGATTTCTACAGGATCAAGAGGCAGAGGCTTCGAGAGGGACCCTAGCCGCGGGTGCTGCATGTAAGAGCTCACCCTGTGAAGTGGGTGGAGTGTACTTTCCTTACAGGAACCTGGAGCCTCGACTTGCCCTTCAGACTCCTCGTCCCATGCTCCCGCCCATCCTGGAGGGAAGCCCTCCTCCTCCCCATCACCACCCCTCCCACGGGACTCCCTGATTTCCCTAAATCCCACCCCTCCATCCACACAGGGCAGGGCCCCTGGGAGCCTGGGAGCAGAGACAGAGGGAAATGGGGGCCACAGGTAGGAGGGGCAGGGCCAGTGCCATGGGATGTGTGCACCTGGGCCCTCCCCCGGCTTCCTGGGGCAACACCCAGGGGCGTGCGGGGTCTCTTCTGTGGGGTCTCTGCCAACTGATGGGATCCAAATGCAAGCAGCTCCGCTGTGGGGATGGGCCACCCTCCTTGCCCCTCTGGCTGCAGACGGCCCTGAGCCCTGCAGAGAGCCACCTCGGACAGACAGCCCTGACAGTCTCGGTCTTCAGGAAAGCGACTCACGCTCCTGAGAGGTTTTCCCTCCTCCCCTCCCCCTCCCCTCACACCCACAGCCTGCATGCAGCAAGATTTCTGTGCCAACCATGTGACAGTAATGACAACGTTATAAGGGGTGGGGAGGGGAGGTGCTTCCTGTTGCCCCGAGTCACTCCCACCTCAGTGACAGACTCTCTCTCACCTGACTAGGAGCCCCCCGCAGGCCTCGTCCTTCCCCGAGCAGAGAAAGGGGGACTGGAAAGCTCTGGGGTGAGACGAGAAGTCACCCACCCCGCTGACGGACGATCCTCACACTTACTAAGAGGCGGTGGGTGGGTCGGGGATGTGGCCCTCTGGGGCAAACAAAAGCAAGGGAGGTGACAGGCCATCATGCTTATTCTGCACCTAGGGAGGGGCCAGGGCGAGTGTGCACCTCACCAGGGGACGGATGGAGAAGACGATGTCCCCGCCAGCGGCTCCAGAGAGAGGATGCCAAGAACCACAGTGAGCGAGCCACACATCCTGTGTCTCGTCCCCCTCACCCGCCAATCCAGCTCACAAGAGGAGTTCAAACGGCAGGAGGGAAGAGTGTAAGAGAAGCCTCCAATTTTAAAATTGAAAGTGACTGAAAACCAGTGAGTCCAGGGCCAGGCAGGAACGGTTTGGCGGAGCACAGCGGAGGGCAAGTGACAAAGACCCCTCCTGGCCGTTCAATAATGAACCGGCTATGAAGCCCACAACTTAGTGACCAGGCCCCGGGCAGGGTGCTGGAAGGTTCTGCCTCAGCTCTCAAGCACTTGCATGAGGTGGGCTGTTTGTCCTCATTTTACAGAGAAAGAAACTGAGGCACCGACGGAGACAGCTTTGCCTGAAGTGGGAGTCAGAGCCACGAGGAGGCAGGGCCTGGGCTCAGATGGAGACTGCTCCGATTCTGAGCCGGCCGGTCCCCCCTCCCCGCCGCCTCCCCGTGTCCCACGCCGCCTGGCACTGAGTTGGTACAAAACATGTTTACTCAATGCATGACCCAGAGAAAACAGAACCCTCCCTGCCTGGCTCACAAGTCACATGTCACCCATCAGCCTCTCCACAAACATTTACTGAGGATGCTGAGGGCGGCAAGGACGGTATAGGACCGGCAGCCCGTCCTTTATGGTTGGGCACAGGGGACCAGAGAGGACACAAAGGAGACAGGGTAACCCAAGACCCACCGCAGAGCGCGACCCCGCCGCCAGCCCCGGAGTTGAGGCTTGGAGGCTGGGCTCCTGGATGCAGTGCCGGGGTGCTTGTCCGGTGTCTGTGGGCCTGGGCGACCTTTTCACATCCAACTCCCATACGGCCCTCCCTCTCCACAAAGGACCGGCCCCCTTTTTATAGCAAAGGAGACCGAGGCCCAGAGGGTGACAGGGCTGCTCCAAGGTCGCATGGCTAGGATGTGGCAGACAGGGCTCTGGCCTGCTCAGTCCCTACGTCGGAGCCTTTGCGGGGGCCGTGGGGGCATCAGCAAGGGCAGGCCGACGGGCAGCCCCGTCCCTCAGGAGGGTTATGGTGTCGGAGTCCTGGGACCAGGTGAGGTGTCCATCCGCATGCAGCACCCAAGTGCTTGACCGCCTCTCCCGACGGACTGCCCACTGCACGTTCCCAGACCTCTGGCCAGAGAGGACCCCGCGCTGAGGGTGGGGAAGCCCCGGTCCCACGTCTGCCTGTCCCCGCTGCTCCCCGGCAGCTGCAGGGACTGACAAACCTCCACACCCTCTTCCCCACCGCCCCGGAGCCACAGGCCCTGCCCTGTTCCAGAAATCTCAACAGGAACGTGATTCCCTCCGCGGAGCCACGGCACGGGCCCAATGTCTTCCCCGGGATTTCTGCAGCCGCCGCTGAGCAAACGCCCCGTTTCTCCTGGGAACCTGAAGCTGGGAGCACGAGATCCCGCTGGGCGCCAGCAGGGTGGGGGGGACGCGGAGCGGAGGCGGGAGGGTGCGCCCACCGCCCGGCGCCAGCACGTGCTCCCGCCTGCTGCCGAAGCCACGCGGAGCAGGATTTCCATCTCCTGCAGCGACAGGCGTCTGGAGAGACCCATGAGGTCAGGCCCCGCTCTGCCGTGTCCCCCCACCCCAAAGGACCCCTCTCAAGGCAGAGCAGGCTTGTCCTGGGGTCCCGACGGGAGGAGGGCACCACCCACGACAGGGCAGCACCACCCACGACAGGCAGACAGGGGTCTGAGGGCAGATTCTCTGTGCGCCTTCAGCAGGGCTCTGGGCAAGTCACTTAGCCACGTCGAGCCTGTCTCGGGGTCATGTAGGAACGACATGCACGGCGGACGGAAGACGGAGCGAAGTGCTCCCCGCTGGTGGCCGGACCCACCCGCACGCCAGCAGGAACCAGGTGGCACTCTCGGGGTCATTCGAGGCGGGGTTATTTACAAGGCGGGGTGTAGGGGAACCTTGGGGGAGAGAAGGAGGGTGCAAGAGCCCAGAGCCGGCACTTACAGAGCTGCTCCCCCCCGAGGTGGGACGGGGTGACGGTGGGAGGCGGCAACATGAGCCCAGAACGAGAGCGAGTGGTTCAGAGCGGGACACAGGGAGGGGAGCAGCGACCTCTGCTCAGGGGACCGACCGGTCCCCGAGGGCTTTGTGGTGCGTTTTGAACCATACCGGCCAAAATCCGCGCCCACCCGGAAGCTCAGAACGCAGCCTCATTTAATAGGTTAAGGGCCTCGAGATGAGAGCACCTGGGATTTAGGGTGGGGCCTCACGGGCACCTGACGACCTTGTGGGAAGAAGCGAGGATGGAGACGACGGTGCGAAGATGCAGGAAGCGATGGGAGAGATGCTGCCACCGGCCGGGGCGCTGCAACGCTGGAGGGGGCTGGGGGGGTCTCCCCGAGAGCCGTCAGCGTCGGCCGGCGGCCCCGCCGCCACCTTGATTTAATGACCTCCTGACCTGTGAGAGAACAAACACCTGTGGCCTTAAGCCACCCCCTCTGCGAGGTTTGTTATGGCAGCTCCAGGAAACTAACGAAGGCCTTGAAGGGAGAGAGCCAGGGGGAAGGAACACCCCGTCCCGCCTCTTCCCGCCTTCCGGCCCGCTGTGGGGGCTCCCCAATCAGACTGTGGGGGACAGAGGAGTTCCTGGTGGTCCACAGACTCAGGGCAGCCTGCAAGGCGGGAAGCGGGAGAGGGCGGAGGCCGCGTCTGGAGGGGCCCATCGAAGATCTGCGGCAATAGTTATTACTACAGTGACATCCCACCCGGGTCCCAAAGGGAGAGCCGTGGCTCTCGCGCCCCAGGGATGTGGCAGCCGAAGCGTCAGAGGAACTTGGTAGACCCCAGCCCCCCGGGGCACAGGGAGCCTGCTCCCGGGGTCTGATGCGATGATGATAGCAGCGACCTGTGTGCACGCGCTCTCTCTGCCCCTTATGACACGGGCACTTCCGGAGAGCCACCGCGAGCTTGCTTTCCCACGCCCCCAGGCCCTCTGCTCTAGGCCATCACGGAAGAAAACATCAGGAAAGAGGGTGTCCGTCTGCAGGAGGGCGTCCAGGGGCATCGAGTAGGGGCTCCCTGGGGAGGGTCGTGCTCTGTTTTCTTCCAGGCAATACAGTGATCCATGCAAGGCGTTCAAGCAGGGAGCACCCTCGGGTTTTCACAGAAAGTCTCCAAAAAATTTTTTTTCAAGAACGAGCGCCATGCTTTTATAACTACCTCCAACAAGCACTAAAACGACAAGGCAGGCCAAGGGTGGCCGGCAGGGCCCACACTGCTGGCTCTCCCTCCAGCCCTTTCCCTGCCCCCGAGAAGATGGACCTCAGTGTAAACGGCAGAGAGTGACGTTATTGTCGGACTCTGAGTTGCAAGGGACAGTAACCCGCCTCAGATGGAGGATCTAGTGGTTCACGTGTCAAAACTTCAGGGAGTTTGCTTGGGGCCTGACCGGGTCAGGAGGCACCTGGGACCCCACTCGCTCCCGGCAGGTCCTCACCCTGCAGGGAACAGATGGCCGCCAGCTGCTCCGGGCTTACGTGCATCCTCAGCCACCTCAGTGGAAAGAGTGATTGTCTCTTCCCCACGGTTTCAGCAGAAGTCCCAGAAAAGAGCCTTGTTGACTCCAGGCCACCTGCCTCGCAGCCCGGGAGATGCGCTGTTCTGTTTTTATTTTCCGGTCATCTGCTCTCCCCCTGGGCTGGGAGGGAGGGGGCCGGGGCGGCTCTACCCAAACATGAGGCAGGACCCAAAACGGGGAGGAGAGGTTCCCAGAGGAAGGTCCAGCAGGGGCCGGAAAAGGAGGCCAGACGGAGCAGGCAGGCCTCGCAGGGCGTCAGCATCCAGGGACTGCCACAAACTGGCTTCGCACCCCCACAGACTTATCATCTTACAGCTCTGGAGCCCGAGTCCTAAAGTCAGGGTGCCAGAGCTGTTCCTTCTGGAGGTTCCCAGAAAGAATCCCTTGCCTTGCCTTCTCCAGCGTCTAAAGGCTGCCTTCGTTCCCCGGCTCGTGGCCCCTTCCTCCACCTCACCTCTCTGTCCCTGTCTGTCTCTCTGTCCTGTCTGTCTGTCTCTCTCTCTCTCTCCCTCTCTCTCTCCTCCGGCCCCTCAAGCTGCTGTGCAGAATCCCATTGGCCGCATGGCTTAACCAACAGACACTTCTTGTCCGCAGGTGCGGAGGCTGCGAAGTCCACGCTCAAGTGCTGGTGGATTTAATTCCTGGGGAAAACCCTCCGTGTAGATGGGCTTGTAGATGGGTGGCCAGCTTCGCGTTTTCTTCACATGGCCTTTTCTCAGGGTGCGCACAAGGGGAGGGAAAGAGAGAGACAGAGAGACAGAGAAACAGCGAGACAGAGGAAGAACACACACATGTCGCCTCTCTAATGTCTCTTCTCAGAGCAACGGCAACCCTATCTGATCAGGGCCTCACCTCGTGACCTCTAAATTGGGTTCCCAGACCCAATTCTACCATGGGGGGGGTTCCCCCGCAGACAGCAACAAACAGGGTGTCTGAGAACGCAACCCAACCTTGACGTCATGTACCAGGAGATAGCATCAGTTCCACAGGTAAAGACTCAGCCCTACGAGACCGCCCTCCCCTCCCCCCACACACGCCAGACCCCAGACGTAACGCAGCCCACCTGTGCTTCCGACCAACCTGGAGGTTCCGCGACCCCCTCCGACTCAGAATGCCAGTCGCAAGTCCAGGTTGGCACCTGTACCTGTGTCCAACTGGTTATGAATCAGATGTTCCCATGACGGCTCCTTGCGACCGGTTAATTTGCAAGAGCGACTCGCAGAACTCGGAGAAGCGTGTCACTTACTAGATCGTTGGTTTATTGTTAAAGAACGGAACTCGGGAGCAGCCAGACAGAAGAGGTGCACTGGGCAAGGTGCGTGGGAAGGCGCTCGGCGTTTGCATGACGCTCCGGCTGGCCACGCTGCCCGCATCTCCACAGGTTCGCCAGACTGGGAGATCTCTAAAGCCTTGTCCTCTGGGGTCTTTATGGAGGCCTCGTTGCGTAGGCATGATTGATTAAGTCACTGGCCATCGGCAATGGATCCATCTTCAGGCCCCTCTCCCACCCCCAAAGGTCGCTGGTGGGACTGAAAGTTCCAACCCTCTCTGATCACGTGGTTGGTTGGTTGGGTTCCTTGGCAACCAGCCCCCATCCTTCCGTGCCTTCTAAAAGTTACCTCATGAAGCATAACAAAAGACACCTTTTTTTTACTCCCAATACTTAGGAAATTCCAAGAGTTCTGGAAGCTAAGAGCCAGGAATTCTGGAGGAAGACCAAATATACACGAGAACTATATTTTGGTCATCTGAATGACCAGAAACGTATTTCTTGTAAATCACAATATTGTTCCTCACTTAACCTTATTCACCTCCTTAGAGGCTCCATCCCCAAATATAGCCAAACTGGGAAGGAGTGGGGTGTGGTTTACAGGGACTTCAACATATAAATATCGGGGGACAAAAACATCATTCCATAACTGTCTCATTCTGACCCTCCTGTCTCTCTCTGGTAAGGGCCCTCGAGGTGGTACTGAGCCCTTCTGGATAATTCAGGATAATCCCCTCACCTCAAAGTCCTTAACCTGGTCCTGTCCATAAAGTCCCTTTTGCCATACAAGGCACCACAGTCATAGGTTCTGGGATTAGGACATAGACATCTCTGGGAAGCCATTATTCAGTGGACCGCGTCCCCTACGAGGATCTGCCTTTTCTCCATCCTAAGGTACTTATGTCCAAGACCTAACTCTTACCAGTGGCAAGTTATTCAGATCTGCCTAAAAGAACCATCTAGCCTGTTGAGCATGGTGGCCTGACCTCTGACCTATGCAAATGAAGCCCATGCTCCAAGGAGGGAGGAGCAGGGGCCCAGCGGCTGGTGAAAGCCAGGGGAATCTCTGTCCTGGCATGGCACTGCCCCCACGCCAGGAAGTGAAGAGGAACGTGAAACCAGGGAGAAGCATCCGCTGAGACACTGTCTCAGATTCACCTATGTGGGCTCTTGGGGAAGAATTCCGAGACCCAATAAAGAGCTTTAAGTTTTTATGAAAAAGGAGAAGAAGAAAAGGAAACGGTTTATGAGAAGAGAGGCGAAGAGGATTCCGAGAGGCACCCTGCCCTGAGTTGGCACCTGTGGGATTGACTCACACACCCAGCAGCAGCATCCTGGCGGCCTCTGCTCGGCTTGCGGGAGGCCTCGCGATGGCGTTTGTCCACAGGGACTGGGCCCTGCTGGACGGGTCCTGGAATGGTCTCAGCAACCCCCCTGCCCTGGAGGAGGAAGAAAAGGACAGTGTTGCCCAAGAGAGCGTCCCGCAGTGGCGAGTGCCCTGAGGCCTCGTGCTTGCTTCTGCCCACCTCAAGGGCCCCTCCCTCCAGGAGGCCGGAGCCTCCCGCAAACTCAGACGCAGTCACCAGGCTTGGGTCGGACCCCGGCCGTTTCTGTCCTCCAGGAGGCATAGGTCCTGGAGGGCCGGGGGCTGGAGACTGTCTCCTGGTCCCTGCAGCCTTGTCCCCTGCGATGGGTTCCAGAGCCCGGATCCCCCGTCCAGGCCTCCATGACACAGCAACTGCGGAGAGACCTCCCGACGCTTCAGCTCAGCCGGCCAGGCTGAGCGGCAGCCCCCGCTCAGGGCGCGTGAGCCGGCCACCGCGGCGGCCGCTCGGCTGGCACCGGGCCCCTGGCCAGGGCCAGCTGGCCACGCCCTGGGACAAACCAGGCTTTCCTGAGTGGAAGCAGGGTTCAGATCCCATGTACTCTGCAGGACCGAGGAACTCGCAGGCCATCCGGGTCCCACAGAAAAGGTGGGGAATTCTGGCTGGCGGCCGGGGAGGTTATGGAAGAGGATGCTGAGACGCTTCCAGGAGGCTCCTCCGCCCTCCTGAGTCACACGGGAACGTTGGAGACCAGGAGGCAGGTGGCCGGGGGAGGGCCAGGACCTTTGCCTCTGTTAGGATCACCAGTGGGGACAGGACAGGCGGCCTGGAGCCAGCGAGGGAAGAGGCTGGGAGCGGGGCACAGCTGTAGCCCGGGCCCAGACACCACTTCCTCTCCTCCACCCCACCCTCCTTTCCAGGGACGTGGCCCACTGAAGACCTCATTCTCTGGACTCGCTGTCGGTCCCGCCCACAAGGATGGGGGCCCGCCTCCCCCCCTTTTCTAGCTGAGGCCAGGACATCCCAGGCCTGGACTCACACCCTTCCCCCTCTCTGTCCCCAGCACCCAGCACCAAGCCGGGCATACAGCTGGTGCTTGATAAGTGACAGTTTCCGCTCCTCCTTAGCATCAGGGCGCAGTCTCTGCTTTGGCCCCTCAGGGTCACTCAGAAAGTAGTCACCGGCCAGCAGGAGCTGGGTCGCATGCCGCGGGACAGGTGCCCGAGGAACAGCCAGGATGGTACATACGGAGGGGACGAGGCCCACCCCACCCCACCCCACCCCGCCCCGCCCCAGGGAGGTGCTGATGTGGACCCTGCCTGGGCCTGCAACCTGGGGCCCCCCCAACCCCACTCCTGGGGAGCATCCCACTGTCACGCCAATTGACGGCTGCCTTTGGGCACCATCTTTGTTGGCCGCTCGGTGCTTTGAACAAGCAGAGCCACGTTTTGCCAGCGGCCAGGCCGGCAGCTCAGCCTACCTGCCGGGGGAGGCCCAGGTGGGGAGCCCTGTGAAATCCGCCCCCTGACCCCGGCCTCCACCGGGGAAGCCCGCTGCCTCTGGTGCGGACAAGGGCCGCAGAGCAGCCATCTTCCCAGAAAACACGCAGCCAGCCGCAGCCCTGCCGGAAGCCACTGTGCACCGTTGTTGGGGCTGGGACCATGGCCCTCTGCAAACCAGCACAGGCTTTAGATGAAGAAGGGGAGCCAGGAGAGCGCGGGGTGCCAAGCCAGCCTGGGCAGGACCCAGGGGAGGAAGCTCAGTGCCCGCTGCTCCCTCACACCCAGGGACTAGAGGTCGGACAGCTGGAGTCAGAAATTTCAAGTTGGGTCCTCTGCCATCCCAACCACGGGGACCTTCTCCAAGTGGAAACCTCCGATTCGGCTTGAACAGAGGTTGGCTGAGGAGCTGGGATCTGCCTGGTCCACCCGGCTGCAGAGGGCGAGGGCCAGGCCAGGCCAGCCTCCAGGGGCCGCGGGAGGAGGAGTCTGGCTTCGATATCTCTGGCCCCTGAAGGAGAAGGGTGAGCTCCTTCCTGCTGGAGCCGGGTGACCCGACAGGGTTCTACACCAACGGCTGAGCCTCCTCGCCAGCCACCCAACAAGTGTCCCCGAAGCACTCTCTGCGCCATGCCGTGGGTGGGTGCTGAGATGCGAGAAAGGCAGAACTCAGTCCCTACCCCAGAGGAATTCCTGGGCAGACAGCTTAAATCATGGCAGCCCGGTACGTCTGTCTACACAGATGCCCGCAGCCCGGAGGAGCAGCCTGCGAGTTACTTGGGATGGGCCCCCAGGCTGGGCCTTGCCGGGTGGGGAGCGGGCTGGGGCAGATTGGGGTGGGGGGCCTCACTCCTCCAACAGTCCCTTCCCAGGGCCCACGGCACGGGCCCCGGGAGGTGTGAGCTAGCGGCTGGTCCCGAACCACGGACCTGCGGCCGCACCTGCGGGGCCTGTCGCCCGGGGAAGTGACGGCCTGCGAGGCTCCTGCAGGTGGCAACCCTGGAGAGCACACAGGAAAGACTGTGCAAGTTTTACGGCCACTGAAGTCAGCTCGGGCCTGGGGAGGGCGCCGGCCACGCCAGCCGGTTCTAATTAAAGGACTGGGCTCCTTGCAGCGGCCTCGGGGCTGGGGCGACGCCGGGTTTGCAGAGGCCAGCACTGCTTTGCACGGCGTCTCCCAGCAACAGCGGCCACTCTGATGGGGGGGGCACCCCCGGTGTGGGTGAGAGCTGCAGCCAGCCTGGCCGAATGGCCTGCGGGTAGCCAGGCCTGGACCCCTAGCCTGGGCTGGAGCTGGGTCTCCACTCGTGTCCTCTTGAGGGGCGGCCCCTTCCCGGGCTGATCTTGGGGAGCACAGGTTCCTAATGGGCTGAGGGAAGACGGCCCTCCCCCAGCCCGGGGCAACGCTGCCAGGACCCAGAGGGAGCAAGGGCAGGGCCTGATGCCGGGTTTCATCTCACTGCCTTGGGCGAGCATCCTGCCACCATATCTGCACACACGCAGTAGGTGTTCCCCAAAAATGGACAAATAACTGGAACCCAGCATCTAGACAAAGCCCAGCACACAGTCGGCGCTCAAAAAATGTAGACTAAATAACCAAATTCAGCACTTAGAACTCTGCCTGGCATGCAGTAGGCGCTCGACAGGTGTCGAACGAATGGAAGAATGAAGTTCGCCTTCAGCACGGTGCAGCAAGCTGCAGAAGCAGGTGCCCTGTGGTGTTCGTCCCGTATCCACAGTGCCCGAGCCTGCCGGGGGCGGGGGTGACAGAGGGACACGGGCAGGCGGCTGCTCAGACAGCGCGAGTCTGGCCTTGGAGAGCTATTCCCGGCAGTTCCTCTGATTCACAGCTGTCCCAGAACAGTCATGGCTGTGTCAATAAATATCGGTGACTCTGAATGACCTCTCCGTCTCGCAGGGCTGGTTGGGCCTTCCTGCCCCTCCAAAGACCCAGTCCGGGCCCTTGTTATTCTAGCCAGCGTGTAAAGCCTTGCCAGTGAGAAAGGGCCCTGGAAACGAGTGACCCCATGAGCCGATAATCCAGGAAGCCTTCGCTGCGTCCTGGCTTTGCATTTTCACTTACCCAGTACTCCGCAGCCCTCCTGGGAATTCCTGAACCTGGGTGCGGAGGATTGGGTGACGCTGGAGGCTGAGACTCAGAAAGAGCCCAAAAGATGCTCGACTCCGACCCTGCCCTTCCTCCCACACCCCGCCTGTGTGCCTCTTGCTCCCTTCGTGCCCGCCAAGGACAGTGTCCCCTCTCAGACGGGCGCGGCACACCAGGCAGACGAGCCGCCCTTGCTGTCTTCACGGTTGTCACTGTCCAGGCTTAGGCTGAGTGAGAGTCCAAAGCATTTCCTCGGCTGCCATCTTTACGGGGCGACAGATTTTATCACGGAGGGGAGGAAGAGCTGTGAAGGATAAACACACAGGATCATGTTGTCTCCTCGGTTCGACTTTAACAAACACTGATGGGGTGCTTTCCACATGCCAGGGACTCTGGGGAGCTGGGGGACACGGCGAAGCCCGAGACAGGCTCAAGCGTGCCCTCAGAGAGCTGCAGGCCAGAGGCAAAGCAGACCGTGCGAGAAGCAGCCCCCACCCACCGTCCACCCCCAAGCAGGATTGGTCTGGGTGCTGCCTAAGGGATTCGGAAGACAAAACGGACATGCGACGGGACACCATGTGAAAATTCGTGGTTGGATCAGAATTAAAGCAAAATTCAGAAACAATGAAACTGTCTATTAGAACTTCACTTTTTTTTTTCTGAATTGGAAAACAGCGTTTGAATGCTGGAAAAACGTTTCCTCAACTGTTTTTGCATTCGTCACAAGGTAATGGCCAGAGACACAACTCACTTTCAAGGACGGCAGGTAACTTTAGGGACTAGAGGAGAATTAAATTATGCATTGCATATTATGGAACATTTCTGCACCGAAGTGAAATTCCTGGGTATGAAACTGGAATTTTGGTCACGCGGGAGACTGTCCTTGATCTCCGAGGGCGCTTGTTCAACGGTCCGGGAGTGAAGGGTCATCTCGTCTGCGATAGACTCGAATGATTAGGGGTTCGCCAAGGAGGCCAGCACTTGCAGGCTGCGCGGGAAGGAGCTACGTGAAGCAGGAAGACGGGACGCAGGACAGAGGGCGGCCTGGCAAAGGCATACACACGGGGACAGCAGCGTGAGAACGGGCCGGGGGCCAGGAGGCGTCCGGGGGCGGTGGCGGTGACTTCTCGGCCTGCCACGATGGCGGACGGTGGCAGGGCTGGAGTCGGGGCGGCGGGGGTGGAGAGACCCAGCAGATGTTCTGGAGGTAGAATTCACAAGGCTTGTAAGTGGGAAAAGGGTGCGGAAGGGTCCAGGGAACTCACGGTTGGTGGCCGGACACCCAGGAGAACGGAGGTGCCACTGTCAGAGCAGGGCCCTGGGGCGAAGGTCAGGTGTCCGAGTTTGGGGCTTGTGGAGCATCTCGGAGTCCCAAGGGTTTGAGACTGCCTCGGCTCAAATAACTGTGAAACCAAAACTCTGACCTCAGTAAGGCCAGACGGCAGGCCGGACACGGCAGGACAGACAGAGGGACATCTGGAACAGAAACCGTGTGGCTGTCCAGCTGGCGTTAGTTTTCCCCGGCCCCTCTCCGTCTGTGCGGAGGGCTGGGCGGGCTGTGATCACGACATCCTGGCCCCCACAGGGCCCTCGACGTGAGCCAGGGGTCCAGAGGCCACCTGTATCCCATCGCCGATCAGATGGGGTCTGATTTCCCAGAACTCGGTAGAAACGAAGCCACCCAGGACCCTTGTGTGAGTGCGGGCTCAGCTCACTTTTCTGGGCAGCTGGCCCACCTGGAGGGATTGCTGGAGAGAGAGGGCACTGGCCCAGGGGCCAGCTCAAGTAGGCACAGGTGGCCTGGAGTTGCAAACGTTGCAAGGGGTGTACGTGGGCCGAAAAGTGATTTGACGTCTATCTGGGATTCAGATTTACCTGGGCATCCTATTGTCACTCCCTACATCTGGCAGGGGTGCAGAGCGGGGTGGGGTGTCTAGCAGGAGAAGACACGGGAAGGGGGATGGGATAAAATGCTGCAGGAGAGTCACCTTTGGGCTCATCTACTGGCAGGTTGGTCCTGCTGAAGGGACTTCCTTTTAGCATCTGCTGGGTGGGGTGGGGTGGGGGTCTTGCAGGTGCTGAACCTCTCGCCTGGCTTATCCTCCCAGAAGTGATGCTTGTGCGGATTTTCAGATAGTTGAGACCCTTTCCTTCCCTCCCTCCAGAAGTTCAGGTGTGAGTTTCCTGTCTCCTGAGAGCTTTCACCCAATCAGCATTTGCTTCTGAACTTTGCTAATTAAGCAGTGACATGTGAGCTGGGCCTAGAGCTCACTATTCACAGTGGCCACTGTGACACTTCCTCCTGTCAAGCTCTGCTCGGGCTATCGCTACCCGCCACACACTGATTCCAGCCTGGCTCTCGCACTCAGGGTCTGCCCCTTCCACCTCAGACCCTCTTTCTCTTCACCCTTGCCCTTCTCCTGGGAGCCCTCCCAACGCCCCAGGCCCGTCCCGTGGCACCCTGTACATCCTCTATTGTAGCACTTTCTCACTCATTGTGATGTGCCTGGCTTTGAAGGGTCCTGGAAATCCTCTCCTGAAACACACACGCACTCACACAAAATCCCCATCTCAGAGAATATCCACACCCACCCACCCCAAGCCCATCTACAGACCCTCCAGATTGATGTCTCAATTCCCTAGTTACTTTACTGTCCCCCACTAGACGACAAGCTTAATGAAGGCCTGTCCGCCACTGCGGAGAAAGCCTGGAACATAGTATTTATCAAGAAGTTATCAGTAGAGACAAAAATAATCAATGAATACTTATCAAGAAGATAAATGAGCCTTATAAAGATGCTTTTTGAATGCTGTTGAAGGAACAAAAGAATCAGTACAAATGACCCGATGCCTAAAATTTTGCCCTCTAGGCTGGACTCACTCTGTGTGTGACCCGAGGTCCCCTCCACCCATAAAAGGCCATCTAGTCCCACATCCTGCTCAATTCAGGTTAACCTGGGGCTTCTGGACCATCTCCCAGTACGGGTGGGCACTGGAAACACCCAAACCAGATGCTCCCCGCTTAGGCTCTCGAATGCCTCACCGGTACCCAGGACACAGCCTATGGGTGCCACGTAGCCCCAAGGATACCCACCCAAGGCATCATCAAGGGCAGGGAGATAGGCTCTCGAGGTCATGATCATAAAAACAAGCCGTCGCCTCAGCTCGGCACGCACACCACCTTCCCACAGGGCTCTAGCTGCAGGGCTGTTGGCTGAGCTGCCATTGTTGGATGCTGTCTCTGTTAAGAAACCTCGCGTTCTATGCTTTGCTGGTAAATGTTTAACAACCGGCTCTCTGGGAGGACGTGTCCGCATAAACGCATGTACCTAAGTTTACTACAAATAAATGTTTGATTGCTATCCAACTCAGCGAAAAAAAGCTTGTCATTGCAGAGTAAACATCCTTCTGAACGAAGGTTGATTTATAATAATGAGTAAGGAAAAGTGAAACAATGAAAATGTCTACTAGAACTTCACTTTTTTCTTTCCTTTTTTTTTTTTTTCTGAATTGGAAAACAGCGTTTGAATGCTGGAAGAACGTTTCCTCAACTTTTTTTGCATTAGTCACAGTGTAATGGTCAGAGACACAACTCACTTTCAAGTTTAACCTGCACCATTAATATTTCCTCCATCTCTTTCTTATATCTAGACAATCCACGAAACAATAAAGCGAGCCCTGGCTAATAGTGCTTGCCAATTTCCATGGTGTAAACAATTCCATCATGGCTGATTTCAAGCTACCAGTGTGGCCTCTCTGAACGTGATGCTGGGAAGAGAGGCATAGCAGCCAACATGGTGTAGTATCTCCACCACGTAGACCCAGGAGAGAGACCACCGGAAGGGCACAGATAATAGTAAAATGTAATAATTAGAAAGTAATGACTCTGAGTATTTATTAGCGTTGCTTTCAATATAATTTATTTAATTGTAAGTTTGCAGAATTTAATTGTGAATAATGGCTATGTTTAACAACTGGCTCACAAAATTCCTGAAAATTGAACCTTTGCCTCTCGCGAGCTGGTACAAACTGGTTCCAACGTTCCCGTGGACCCCCGTCTCGTTCCCCTACGCCCTGTAGGATAGGTTTTACAACCCCTGCCATAGACCAGAAGCTGAGGCTCGGAGGCCGCAGGGCCAAGGCTGATGTCTGATGCCAGGATGATTTTAGACCTGCACCAGTCACCTGAGCTGGGCTGAGGCGAGAAAGAACCGAACCACAGGTGTGTTTGGGGCTTGTTGCTGTGTCACCAGTCAGTGAACACACGTCTCTCAGCCTGGTGTGGCCTCCAGGCATTGCGCCCCGGTGTGTAGAATCCACCAGAACAAAGTTACGACAGGAGGACTTCAGAAGAAGACAATGTGGTGGCAGATAACCCTTGGTCAGGACACCACCATAACGTGATACAGGAAAGAGCCAGCCATCCACCTCTAAAGGAGGGGCCAAATCCCTGTAACCCGAATGCTAAAACTCTCCAGCCAAAAGTAGTTCAAAATGTGGGCGTCGTGTGGAAGGGTGCCGTGTCGTCTGGGCATTGGAGGATGTTCAGCAGTATCCCTGGCCTCTGCCCGTTAGATGCCAGCAGCAACCCTTCCCAACCCCAGCTGTGACTGCCACGTGTCCTGGGGCAGGAAGGGGCACAAAGCACCCCATGTTGAGAACCATCGGGCTGAGGAAAAGAAGAGCAGGGAGGAGTCCGCTCAGAGCGGACCCTCTGAGGGCACAGACGGATGCATGGGCTACGTGTGCCCTGAGCCCCAGAGTTGCCCTTGGATGCTGGCTGAGTGACAAGGAGACCTGGCAAGTGCGGGAGAACCCAGGGAACTCTCAGAACACAAAGCTCCCAGCAAAACACACTCTGCCCGACTCGCCAGCCTTGAAGACTCAAGGCCCGGGCTTCTCTCAGAGCGTCCGCCGTAGGTATTTGTATGAGGGTGAGACCCGGAACCACGGGCCATCCCCTCATTCACTGTGCCTCTCTTTAATTGAACAGCTCTGGAGTCCACCGTGTGCCTGACATTGCCAGGTGCTGGGGGCACACAGGTGAGACAGGTGGCGATCCCGCTCCCTGTCCCCGTATCTATCTCCCCTGCTAGAACAAAAGCTCCAAGAAGGAAAGAATGTCGGGTTTTGCCCAGCCCACAGCAGGGGCTCAATATACACCTGTCAATGGAGGAATAGGAGATGGAAGTTTTAACCTGGCTGGGGGTAGGGGGACAGGTGCACAAACAGATAGTTATAAGGGCCGAGGAAAACTTCATGGACCTGACCTGAATGCCAGAGAATTGGCAAGAGCCCGCACAGCTAACAGTGCCAGGCAGAAGGCACAGCCTGGGTGAAGACAGGAAGGTGAGAGAGAGCATTGCTGGCTGCGTGCACTAGCTTCCCATTGCTACTGTACCGGATTACCACAAATTTAGTGGCTTCAAACAAATTTTGTGTAACAAATTACCACATATTTAGGGGAGGTCGGAAGTCTCACACTGCGTGTTTTGGGCTATATTGTGTCCCCCCTCCCCAAAATTCATACGTTGAAGCCCTAACCTCTACTGTGACTGGATTTGGAGAGGAGGCCTTTAAGGAGGTAATCAGGGTTAAATGAGATCAAAAGGGTAGAGCCCTGATCCAACAGGACAGGTGTCCTGATGAGAAGGGATGGAGACACCAGAGGGGCACCCCCCATACCCTCCCCCACACACGCATGCACAGAGAAAATGTCATATGAGGACACAGCAAAGACGCAGCCATCTGCAAGCCAGGAAGAGAAGCCTCATCAAGAAACAAATTTTCGGACACCTTGATCTTGGACTTCCAGTCTCCAGAGCTGTGAGAAATAAATTTCTGCTGTTTAAGCCTCCCAGCCTGTGGTATTTGGTTATGACAGGCCAAGCGGACCAACACTCTGGGCTCAAACCGAGCTGTCAGGAGGGCCGTGTTTCTTTTGGAGGCTCCAGGGGAGAATCGTGGCCTAGACTTTTCCAGCTTCCGGAGTCCACCTGCATTCCTTGGCTCTGGCCCTTCCTCAGTTCCCTCGGCCCTCTGCTCCCATTGTCCCAGCTGCTTCTCTGACTCTGACCTTCCTGCTTCCCTCTTATAAGGATCCTCGCGATTATTTGGGGCCCACCTAGATAACCCAGGATCACCTCCCCCTCTCAAGGTCTTTCATTGCATATGCAAAACTCTGTTCACCACGTAAGGTCAGATAGTCACAGGTGCTGAGGACGTAGACATTTTTGGAGGGCCATTGTCTGTCTACCACACTGAGTTCAGCCAAAGAGAAGCTTGTGTGTGTGTGAGTGTGGGCGTATGTTGGGGCTTGGGGGGCCATGAAGATGCAGAAAGAATCTGGGGTCAAGACCTTGTGTACCAGGCCTAGTTTTAAAAAATCAGCTGGAACTAGTTCCTCCTGAGTATTCCCTAGCCACTTCCAGCAGGGCGGGAGCAGCAGCAGTAACCCCTGTGGGCTTGTCTCGTACCTGGTGGTGCCAGAAACCCAATTCACACTAACTTAAGGGACAAGAAAACCTATTCGCTTTATCTGAAAACGCCACAGATGAGCCAGGTTCAGCTTCAGGTACATCAAGATCCAGGAGTTCAAATGACCTCGTCAGGCCTCCATCTTTTTCCACAGCTCTAAGACAAAGTCTTCTCTATGAGCAGAGAACAAAGGTCATTCTAAACTCTAAGCTTCTCAACCTTCCAGCTCAGCAGCCCCTAGAAAACAGAGCTTCTGCCCAACAACTCTGGCAAAAACAAAACAAAACAAAACAAATAAAGTACCTGGGAGGGTTCTGATTGGTCAGCTGGGGTCACGTGCCTATTCCTAAGCCAATCGCAGCAGTCAGAGGTGAGGACACTGATTGGCAGGCTCTGAGTCATGGGCCCACCCCTGAGGAGAGGAGGGAGAGGTCTTGGAAATATGGGGAACAGTCTCTCCACAGATGGGGGCAGTGCCTCCAAGGGAAGGGGCACCAGGCCTGCAGAAACGGCGGGGCTCCCTCAGGTGTGTGTCGGGCGGGGGAGTAGCTGGGTTTAGGCCCTTCACAGCTTTAGCTCCACAGTTATCCTTCCAGGGGATCCCCCTCCCCAGCCTCTGAAGATGTGAGTGGACATTTCTGTCCTTGAAATTAGGAGAGTCCAGCCATGGCATGGAGGGTGGTTCCAGCCCCCGGCTGCCCCCAAGGACGCTGCCTTCTCCTAGGCAAGGGGTCCTCTCATGGGTCACTGTGGTGTCCAAGGCCCCCTCATTCCATTTATCATTTAATATTATTTAACCACGATGTGTAAGTACAACCTCAATCTCTAAATGTCTGATGGATCGAAGGAAGTGTTGCTAAGACGGGTCCCTTGAACACCAACAGCCAGGCCCGGACACCAGGCAGGGTCTGCATAGCGACACCGTCCTCCCAGGCAGGGGAGGGTCTAAGATGTGAGACAGCAAGCCTCCTAGGCTGGGTGGGGGCTGAGCGACCAGATGACAGAGATGTCCTTTGGAAAAAAAAAAAAAAAAAAGCACATATTCTGCACCCAGTGGGCGCTTAGCAGATGCTTTTTGATGGATTTAGGCTGTTAGAGACTGGAACCAAAATCATTCTCAGCATCAAAAGATAATAATGTGACCATATCCTGTACTGCATCCCCTTGGGGCTGTTCTACAAAAATACCCTGCCATGTGCCTGGTACTGTGTCAGGCACTGGGGGGCAGTGCAGACTGGGTGCCTCGTGCTGCCCTCCCGCTCCTGCGCTGGTCCCCAGCCCAGCCTCCCCACCCTGTCCTCACCCTGACCCAGCGAGCAGGGCTTGGCCAGCAAGACCTGTTTTGCCTTCTAAGTGGAAACAGGCTGCTGCAAAGGAAGGTCGGCTCAGAGCAGAACCCGGTGACTCTTGATTCGGGTTCACCTCTGACCAAGACAGAAACACAGCTGTGGTTATCAGAAAGCTGCCGAGAGCCTGGGGTGGTGGTGGGGGCGGGTGGGGGCCCGAGAGCCTGGGGTGGTGGGGGCGGGGTGGGGGCCAGAAGGAAGAGGGGGACGGAGGACGCATGTTGGGGGAACGGAGAAGTTCTGAATCACAGGCTCTTATTCATGGGCACAGATGTGGCCACAGGATGGGAGGGGGTGAGGTGGGGAGGGGAAGTCCTCTGCCGAGGGTAGGCTGTGCAGAAGAGGGCTTCCTCATCACCCGCCCCCCCCATTTCCCCTTCCCCCAGAGAGCATGGCATTTTCTAGGAAGACAGAAAGCAGTGCTATCCCCTAGATCCAGAGTATGGAGACCGTCCCGGGCCTGGGAGGGGTAAGCTGGCATGGTCTGTGGGGGAAATGAGTCAACAGCCCTGTGGGGCCACCTGAATCTTGCTAGCAGATTCCCAGAGGGCTAGGGCGGTGGCCTTGGCAAAGCCATGGGGCAAATGTCCTCACCTAAGCGGGGTGAGGCAGGGCAGGACCCAACAGGCCCTGGCCCCACTAAACCTGCTTTTGATTGGCCACCCCATGGCATTGAGGTGGAACCCCCGCCCCCACAACCTGTGGCCAACAACTGCCAAGATCCCTGGGAGGTCAGGATTAATTAGCAAGTTGGTCGCTTAGGGGTCCCCAGCAAGGTGTGGAGGAAGGCCTGGCGGCTGGGGTCGGCCTGGGGTCAGCAGGTCAGCAGCCTGGTCCTGCAGTGGAGGGCAGCGGGCTCCCCTGGCCTGAGTCTGAGCGGAGAGCAGTTCTCACCCCAGGAGCCCAGGCCAGCGGCCTTATTCTTCCCACGGCCACAGGACACTTCCAGGGAACTGGGACCTCCTGGCCCGAGAGAACGCCTCCAAGATTCCTTGGGCTTTTTCTTCCCTAGTCAACCAAGTATCTATTTATAGGCATGGAAATATGCGTGGAGAAAGGACTGGAAGGAAATCCACGAAATGTTAACATGTTTTTCTTCTGTTCTTTATTGGTATTGTCTTATTAAAAAAAAAAAAAAAGTATGACTCTCCAGATAAGAAACAAGATATTTTTAAAGTATAATTAATCTGATATAAGTATTCCTGCTTGTCATAAAAAAGTGGAAAGGAGAAATTTGAAATCACCCATGGTCCCGTTAACCGTTAGCGTGTCGCTGTGTTGTCTTTCACGGTTTCTCCGAGGCAGACCTCGTGGATGCAGGGCTGTTTACAGAGCTATCACTGCTTTACATGATGACAAAACTTTTCTGTGACCACAAAGTCATCACGCAGCCCTCAGAGTGACATCTTTTAAACTGCCTAATATTTATGCTTCAGGTGATACTATTATTAGTTTCTAGTTCTTCACTATTATAAGTAACACTGTTGTGAACATCTTCACATGGAAAAGCCTTTTGTGTTTTTGAGATTTCCATCTTCAACCACATTCTCTAATTTCCAGATGTGGGATGACAGCGTCAACGGCTGCCACTCATGAAGCAACAGAGTGAACTTGAACCCAAGTCGGTCTCACTCCAAAGCCCCCATCTTTAATCCTAACGAGTAGCATTAAAAGAAAAACTGGCAACGAGACTTCGCTGGGCACAGGGCAGGGCTGGCCTCTCTCCCGCCTCCCACGTCCCCTCTCCCCGTCCCGCCCCCCACCAGCAGGGGTGTCCTCTGTGAGCCCAGACCTGGCCACACTCCACGGGATGCTACGGGGACAGATGAGAATCAACAGACTCCCCATGTGGCTGGGGAGCGAAGGGCTGGGCAGGGTGGGCCCCGAGGAACAAACCCCCGTATCACCCCGTACCACGGGTGGGACTGCTTCTCAGAGGCGAAGCTTCAGCTGCATCTTCAAAGATGGGCTGAGGAAGGCGCGGCCCAGGGCTGGGGCGCTGGGGCCCTCAGGTGGCAGCTGGGGCCCATGCAGAGAAACCCAGGAGGTGGAAAAGCAACAAGATGCCAGGTGGTGACGGTCACGTCAGCTCGGGGAAGGGGGCGCGTGCTCAGCCGCTCCCTCCCGCCCCTCTTCAGGTCTCCAGGCCTCTTCCACCACCCCCCACCCCCCCCCCCCCGCCACAGCCTCCCTCAGCCGCTGCCTCCCTCCACGCCCTCCCAGGTTCCCGTTTTTCTGTGGAGACCACAGCATCCTGTCCCGACCCGGGGAAGGCTGCCACGTCTACCGAGGGCCAGTGACTTCCTGTCACAGCCAGACTCTGCGGGGGCTCGTGTCTCCTGGCTGGCCCGGCCCCAGCAGGCAGAGAGCCCTGACACGCACACCCCGGCACTCCAGCACACTCACACTCACGCTGCCACTCGCACGTGTCTTGCACTCCTGCCTCCACGCACACTCACGCTGGCGTGCTTGCACGCCCTTGCACGCTGACTCACACACGCCCCGTGCCCTCACTCGCCCTCCCTCGCACACTCCCACTGGCCCACAACGCGGTGCCCTCACTCACCCCAGCCGGGAGTGGCACAAAGACAAACTGCCCAGCCAGGGACGGGCTGGCGGGCGAAGGGCCAAGGGCCTCACTGGAGGGGTAGCCGCCGGCGGAGGCCAGATGTGGGGGCCCCTGAGCACCGACTGCCCCCCGCGGCTGCAGTCCCTGCCTCCGCTCTCGCTCCCTTCCACAGAGACGGGACATTGTGCTGCTTAAAGGACACAGGCTGGGAGGAATGATCCGGGCCCAAATCCTGGTCCCGCCACTTGTTACTTCATGTGAGACTGGACTCTGAGCCTCAGTTTCCCTCTCTGCAGGAGTAGCACCTCCCTTACAGGAAGGTTGGGTGGTTAAATGGCATCATGCCTGCTAAGTGCTACGCAAGTCACACCGCTTGTAAATGCTTTGCAAACAGAAGAGTTTAAATGTCATCATTAGAACTCCCCAGCCTAGCCACCAGGATGGCTTCCGGGGCCCCAGCGGCTGAGTGACCTGCAGCTGCTCTCTGTACCCCACAGACACCGAAACCCAAAACCGGCAGGCTGAGGCCCTGCCCAGCTTCCTGCCAGTCACAGACACACCCAGACAGTGGCATCGCAGCCACCAAAAAGCAGACACTCATCCCCAAACTGGGGCAGCTCCACCCTCCCCGTCCTGGGACCCTTCGGGCCCTCCCACCTAACGGCCCTGGTCACTAACGCTCGTAACCGTTTTACGGCTCCCTCTGCTCTTTCTCTGCCGTTTACTCTGGTGCCCTTCCTCTCACCAGCCCTGGCTGGGGCGCATGCTCCCCGCTGCCCTCTCTCCAGCCTCAGAGCCCGTCTCTGCTCCATCTTTCCTGCTAAACTCACTTGCCTCCCGGTTCTCTCTGTCCACATCACAGCCCTGACCACTTCGCCACCTCACCTCCATCCCCTCCTCCCCTCCCCTGCCAGCCCACCAGTCTGGTCCATCTGGACACCCAGTCCGACCAAGCCAGCATGCCCGGAACCAGCAGACACTTCTGCCCAAGAGCGCCCTCCCCTGAGCGTGGTCTCTGCAGACTAGGGCTGGGGAAAGGGGCGATCCCGACGGGCGGTTCAGGGGACCAGACTGGGTGGGCCCAGGGTGGGCTGGGCACAGGAGCCCTAACTGTCCATCCTGCCCAGAAACCCAAATGGCTGTGGATCCCTGGTTGGCTCTGCACTCCCTCTCTGGGACCAGGTGGTCACCTGAGGGGCGTGTGGGGGCAGACTGCACTGCGGCCCCCTGCCTGTCCTGGACCAGTGCCCTGCCACCCTGAGAGTGGTGCCCACAGCCGGGATGGCATGAGCCATCATGCCTGCGCTCCTGCAGAGCCACGGGTTGACTTGGCCCACGGCAGTTGGGTGGCTCTGCCCCTCAGCAGCCTCCCCAGGACCTTCCTGGGTGCGGGTCGGGATCTGTGCCTTGACGGGACCCACCGTGCCACGACGCCCATGGGCGCGCTCACACGGTGCCAGGCATTGAAACGCATCTTGCCCAGGGTGCTCACCTGCTTGCTGGCGTGTGCTGAACTCAGGCCACAGTGAGAAAGACACATCCAATTTCTCTGCTCTGCACCCTGTACAGACAGGAAAGCCAGGCTTGGGGCTAGGCGGGCCTGAATTTGGAATTTGAGGCCTGGCAATGCCTCTTCTCAGCTCTGGGGGACCCGGGCAAGTCCCGTAACCTCTGTGAGAGCACCGGCTTCGTCGTCTGCACAGCGACGACGATCGGACCGCTCACCTCTAGGATGTGAAAATTAAATGAGCTGTGCTTGTTATCAAGCCGGGCACGGGGCCAGCGCTCCAGCACGCTCGCTCGTGGGAAAGCAGCAGCCACGGCTGTTGTCATCGCTGTCATTTCTCAGCTCCACCTGTGGCTAAGAAGTGGTGTTGTCCCAGGTGCGCCCCTAAGCAACCTGGTGGGGGTCAGAGGGGTGGCCAGAAGCCTCTGAGCCCTCGGCCAGGACTGAGCAGTGGACTGGAGCACTAGGCCCGACGTGGGCTCCCCGTTCCTTGTGGCCTGTAGTCTACCTGCTCCCAGACCCCCGAGACAGAACGGGAGAACGGAGTTGTATTGCATTACTTCTCAGAAGGGCACCAGGCAGAGCTCCGCTGGGTTGTCCCTTGGCTTTTGACAGAGTTGCTGTTCTACAAGGCCAGCTTTGTTGGGTGAGGGGTGATGAGAGAAAGAATGCCAACCTCCCTCCGCCTGGAGGATCCACTTCCAAGAGAAGGGTTTCCTCCCTCCCTCCCTCTCTCTACCTCCATCTTTCTTCCCTCTCTCCCTCCTCCCTCCTCCTTCCTCCCTTCTTTCCTCCTTCTTTCCTTCCTCCACTTTTCCTCCAAGAAATCCTAGGTGGCAAATGGGCGGGTGGATAAAAATCACGGTCCAGGTCGAAGCAGGAACCAGTGTCTCTCCTGAGGAAGGCACAGTCTGTTACCTGAAGGGACAAGTAGACTCCGGTCGGACAGAATAACCGAGGAACCCACTCTGATGGATGCAAAGCTGCCTGGAATAGATCTCAGAAAGGAATCTTCTAGGGTTTCCTCCCACCCTGAACTCCCAAGGGACACTGACCAGGCCAAGGCTGAAGCCACCGCAGAGCCAGTCCAGCCAGCACTCGGTGGTCCAGGAGAAGGGCCCAGCCCCTGCCCCGCCCCGCACCGCCAGTCCCATTCTGTGGAAAATGAAGGCCCTTCCTGAGCCTGCCGGCTTCTGCAAAGCCATTCCAGCAGCCTAGACCCATGATTTCTAGCTTGTTCAGCTCTTTTAAAACAACCCTTTCAAAGCAGCTCAGAAATGGGGGCTGTGGCTTGATTTGAGGTTAAACAAATAAGTGCCATTTATCCACCAACACTCTAGGAATGAAAGATTTCTTCAGGCAAATTCCCAAGCTGCACGCTCCAGACAAACTGCTGCCCCAAATTGCTGGGTCCCGGGCCAGTGTTCTCCGTCTCTGAGGATGTGTGGGCTGCTTTCGGCTGTGCTCTGCACAGAGCGCTAGGACCGGCGCTGGCGGAGTCGGCGGCCGGGCACACCGCCCCTTGGCTGTGTCAGCCTCCCACCCGGCGCCCACGGGGCCCTGGGAGCCCCTGGGCACTTCTGGGCCTGTCGGGGATGGCTCCGCTCCACCCCGGGGGCCTGGGCCAGACTGCTGGCTGCTTCAGGCAGACTGCTTTTCTTCCCATGTTTTGAGGGTAGGCAAGAATGAGAGAAAGGGGGTGTGGGGGACACATTCTCAAACAAATAAAAGTCCAGGGCACCAGACGGGAACGCTGAGCTCCTCGGAATGAAGGGTGCAGGAGCCACTCAGCAGAGACACGCTCCTTCCTCTTCACTCTCAGAGACATCGTCTTAACGCCCAAGCTGGAAATTTGGGCCAAGAGTCGTCAGATCGCTCTACTCTTGGAAACATCCTGCGGCAGAAACAATAAGCTCACCAACCATGCCATTTGCTCCCTTACATTTCCCAGCTGTGCCGCGTGACCCGTTTGGGCCAACGAAATGTGTGGTGCATGTCCTTGCCAGACAGAGGCAGCCAAAGTCCATTCTCTAGTCTCTCTCTCCTGGCCTCTGCGATTATGGCGGTGATCCAGATGGCGTGGTTACAAGATGGCAGTTTCTGTCCGCCTGGGTCCCTGAGTGAGTCCGTGGAGCAGAACTGCCTGCCGACCGGCTGGGACATAGAGCATGAGCAAGGAATAACCTTTCGTTGCGTTCCGCCACTGAGATCCAGGGTTGGTTGTTACTGCAGCATTACTTGGAGTGCCCTGACTAACTGAAGCTCCTGGAATACTATAGGATAGTCTACCATGTTGTCTGCTGAGAGAGATCAGCATGCAGGAGTTAGACAACAATACCCCCACGCCCAAAGGAGCGCTTCTGAGCTAACATTCAGGGGCCCACGGTTCCCCATCTCACCAAAGATTTAAGGAAACTCTCTGAGGCCTGGGCCTGGGTCTATGTCTTCCTTTCAATTTCTCTACAGAATTCAGTTGAATGCTACCATAAAGACGGTCCTCGCTCATATCCTAAGGCACTAAACAGGGCATAAAGCACTTTCGCTGGTGATCCCCCATGAGGCAAGTGAGATAGGCTCCATTCTTATTTTAAAGAGGAGAGCACTGAAGCTCAGAGGATTTAACGTCTTGCCGAGGTCACACAGCTAGCTGAAGAACTTGAACCTCGGTCTTGTGTCTCTTGGCACAATAACGGGATTTCTCAAAATGTAGTTCACAGACTCTGAGATGGGGCCCGGGAATCTGCATTTCCAAAGCTCCTCAGGCAACAGCTATGCTCATTAAGTGTGAGAACCCTCACACCGCACTGTGCCGCCTCCTTCATCAGACAAAGCCACCACCAGAATGGTGGGATCAGAGGGCTGCAGACAAGGACCCCCTCCCATCCAAAACAGCACATCCCCAGGCCAGACTGCTCTTTATCAGATTCTCCCCAAAGAGCTGTTTCTTTAGGTTAAAATACAACAATCTAGAAACGCCGGCAACCTGCTCATGAATTAACTCAGGTTGTTCCCAGCTAAAAACAACCACTTGTAAGAAATTACTCTGCAGAATCAGTCGAGTCAACCAAGAAAGTGCAAATCCAGCTGGAGGCTGCAGGGGGCGAAGGCCTGGACCACAAGAAGAGGCTGAGCATCATGGGGGTGGGGGTGGGATGGGGTCGGGGAGGCCTCGGAGGAGGATTAAAAAATGCAGCTGGGGCAGGTGGTTAAAACCTCACAACGAGAAAGAGTCAGAAAGTACTTGAGAAAATTCTCAACCCTTCTACTGACTACCTGTGGAAACTTGCAAAAGTTACTTCATCTCTCTGAACTTCAGTTTTCTCACCTGTGAAATGGAACCAATAACAGAACCTGCCCATAGTTGGACCGTTACAAGAATCAAACGCATTTGTGCATAACAGTTCACATTTATCGATCCCTTACCATATGCCAGTGGCCATTCTAAGTGTTTTATATATCTTAACTCATTTAATCATCCCTACTACCCTATGATGTAGTTTTTAATTTTACCCATTTTAGAAATGAGGAAACAGAGGCACAGAGAGGTGAAGTAACTGCCCAAGGCTGCAAGGCTCCTAAGTGTCACGACCAACATTTGAAGCTAGTTGTTCAGACTAAAGAGGCAACGACCCTATGGCTACACTGGGCCCTGGATGCCTCATCTTACAGGGAGGGATGCAGCTGGAGGAGGGCTACAGTGGAGCCCAATGAAAGCTGGGGCTCAGGGCGGGGGCCCCTACTGCCCAGGTCCAAATGCAAACTGAACAGTAGCCATAATAATTACTATCACTACTGAGCTAAGTAAGGAGTGAAGGAGCACTCTGCCCATTCCCCCTCCAACCCCAAGACACTAACTCTACTCCATACCCAGGAAGACACTGGGCGCTGCCTCCAGAGCCCAGAGAGGCCGTGATGGCTCCAGCCCTTTCTCCCAGTATCCCTACAACAGGCACCGACACAAATGCCAGCCCTCTTGCTCCACTGTCCAACTAGGGAGTTGTCTGGGATCAACAATTTGGTTGTTTGTTTTATCTCATTTGCTCTTTTAGTGCATCTCCTTTAAAAAAAATTTTTTTGTCAGTGTTGCAAGGAAAAAAGGGAACCAGCATTCACTGAGCAGTCACTATAGGCGACACTCCACACCAAGCATATCTATTTGTCTCATTGGGCCCTTGCAACTTTGTGAAATAGATATTATTATCTCCGTTTTACAGATGAGGAGACTGGGCCCAGAGAGGTTAAATATCTTGCAGCAAAGCAGTAGCATGGTGCCACTTCAAACCCTCGTCTCTTTGTACCCAAAGGCACTCACAAGAAGTGATGGCCAGCAGGGCTTTAAGATCCAGCCCCCGCAGATGAAACGCCCTGTTTCTCACTCATTCTTTCACGTGTTGGGTGCTTTTGAGAGGCTGCTCTCTGCCAGGCACTGGATGAGCAACTACAGCAACCTGGCCTCAGCTTCATTCTATTCAACAGGTATGCAGGTCCCTATTAACACTGTATTTAGAGAGACTTCGATAGCCCCCAGGTTCCATGAGGACCATCATACCCAGGACTGCTTCTCGGGGCTGGTGGGGATTCAGCCTCCTCCAGGGAGAATCCAAGCTCTGGGTGTTTCAGGAAATGTCTGACCTGCCAGGTTTCCGTGTGGCCGATCAGTTAGAGCTGAGGAAGGGGGGGGGGGCGCGGAGGGGAGGTTTCCCGTCAGCCCAGCTTTTGTCTCTCACATGAGCCCGAGACAGACAAACCACAACCACAGACTCGACCAGCTGTGGAAGCTTCGAACAGGAAACCCAGAACATCTGGTGCTCCACTTCCTGTGAAGGCTGTGCAAGTCTGGGTGTATGTGTGTGTCCGCCTGTGTGCATGTCTGTTCTCTCTCCCGCTGTTGTTTAGTGGGACACGGATACAGACAGGGTTAGAAACCACAGGCCTTGTGGTGACAGGGGAGCCAGACACCGCTCCCCAGCCGTTACAGTGCCTTGGCCCTCCTCAGGGACCCAGGATCTGATCCAATCTCACAGGCCACCCTCCAACACCTGGCGCATGTTTAGCTTCAAGTCACCACGCACTTGAATAAAGGGATTTTTTTCTCCTTTTGGATTTAGGTGGTTTTAGAGAAGCTTGTTTGGAGATGAAGTGGGAGGGTTCTGCTTAAATATAACTTGGCCTCAGCACACAGACGCACGAAAAGCAGCGTCTGGATGAAAGCTGTTTTTTAAAACAATTTGAGGAGAATCTGTGGATGACCTCTGAGGCTGGTCAGGGGGCTGTTTTCCCACTAGTGGTGTCCTCTATGGAAGGTCTCAGACAGACAGGGACCAAGAAGGGTTTCAAGAAATGTGAAGAAATGGAAAGAAAAGGCTCCCCAAACTGTAGCACGAGGTTTAACATTTAGGAGGCCAGCATTATTACGCTCATTTTACGAATAGTGAAATTGAGGCGCAGGGAGGGTTCATAACTTACCCAAGATTACTGGGCAAGTAAAGATCAGGGCCCAGAATCAAAATCAAATCAGATTCATAGCCTCATGCTCGATCCTAGATCACACTTCATTCTTTCAGTGAACAGTAATAATCTAAACTGTGCCTGGCCCACTGTTGTTGTTCAACAAATGTTTCTTGAATCAATCAATGAAATGAGCTATCATCGATGGCAGGAATTGTCATCATCACTGTAACCCCAGGGTTCAGCACAGTGCCCTGCAGGAGTAGGTGCTTCATAAGTTTCAGAACAGTGACAATTCATTTACCTGCAGGTCATGCATGTACTTAGCCTGGTCAACTATTTGGCTCTTGGCTAAAAATCTGAAAGCAGGTAGAAAGAACCACAAGCAATCAACAGAAGCCACAAATCCTTAAAAGTTTAAGTACTTGACTTAGATCACTCCTGCCCTCAGTCCAAATCTGGTCATCTTTACTACAAGCGATAACAAGTATGCTTGCTGATCTTAGAAGCATCGGTTTAGAAAGGAGATGATCTGATAGGGGAAGCTTGCTGGCAACAGCAATTTAGGAACTCAACCGGCATTTGCAGAGTGGTACGTGTCACTACGAATACAACGAGGAAATAGCCAGGAGAGGTAAGAGACAAAGTGGATGAACTGTCTAATTCTCAGACATCTGCCCTCAAAAAAGCACCGAGAAAGCCAGACGAACTGTAGCATCTCAAATAATTCTCTAGATAAGATTAAAAGGCGTGACAGCGAGGACAGAAAGACCTCACTGATGCTCACTCGCGACCTGGTGTTTAAGAGCAACTCACGGGCCAACCTGAGATAGCACATGCGCAGTGCCCGAGGCCGGGCTCGTTCTCATACCTGCGGGTCCGCGGGGCCCTCACGGCGGAGCCCTCGCTGCGAAGCCAGAGTGACGTCATGCAAGCGCCGCGGAGTGTGTGACGTCATCTAGCGCGCCTCGCGTGGTGCTGAAGCCTTGAGCTTGGCCTGGCAAAGGCGTTGCTGTGGAGACTGTGCGGCGAGCCCCGCCCCCGAAACGGGATTGGAGGAGAATTGATCAGCTGACGTCAGTGAAGTTTTGGAAGCGCGCGGGAAGGCCAGGGGGCCGCTGTCTGCACGGGTTCCCCGGACATCCCGGCTCCCTCGCTCTGTCCCGACCGAAGATTCCCAGGAACCCCAAAAGATAGAGCCAGAGCCCAAAATTCAATTTAAGAGGTTTTTTGACCTAAGATAGTAACTATCGGAAATGCCTCTGATCCAAGAAATGTAAAAATTCAAACTGCTCTAGATCAGGTTCCGCGTGATGCAGGAGGCCCCAGCAAGGCTTAACCTTAACTGCTTCTCTGTGCAAAACTATCCAAAGATTCCCTTCTCAGAGTAAAAGCTAAAGTTTTATCATTGCCAGCAACGTCCTGTCACCACCGGGCTCCTGAACCTCGCTGTGCCCTCTCTCTAAATTTTATTTTGACGCCCTTCCTTTACTCCAACCGCATAGATCGTTTGCCAGGCTGACTTGTGCTCTGGGACACGGAACTTAATTTTACCTCTAAAAGCAACTTGTCCTCAAATATCCCCAGGGATCCCTCACCTTCAAGGTATGACTCAAACATTCCTTACTCAAAAGGCTGCCTCTAACCTCCTGACTTTAAATTAGAAATCTGACTCCCCAATCCCTGTTCCCATTGGGCTCCATTACATTTGTCAACTTCTAATATACAGTGTAATGCATTTCTGTAACTTCTTTGATGTCCCTCTCCATTTGAAGGCAAGAATTGTGTCTCTTTTGTCATTGCTACATCCCCAGTTCCCAGATAGAAGGTGATAGGTGCTGTATTGTTGAGCGAATGGGCGTAATTAAAAATTGGAGGGTTAAGCAGTGGTTGAATGCAGAGCTTTTGTGGTTCGTGTTCCAGCCCCCCTTTGTCACTTGGCTGCTTTGTGACTGTTAGGGAAAAAAAACTTTCTGAGCCTCAATTTCCTCATTTTTAATGTCAGTGAAATAATACATCTACCTTTCATTTAATGATATGGAATACCTTCCTGTGTGATCAGCAAATACTGTGCCAATTGCTGGAGAAGTAATAGAGAACGTAAACGCACATGTTTCCTCATTCCACTGGAGCCTATATCCTGAGGAAGGATCCCAGACAATAGCCACATAGTCATCCAAATAACCGATTATTCACAAATTGTAATAAGTGTGATGGAGGAAAAGCAATTAGTGCTGAAGGGGGAAGGGGTGGGAAAGAGCTCCCTTGAGAGAATGACTCCTTAATTGTATTAGTCAGCGTGGGCTGCCATAACAAAATACCAGAAGCTAGGTGGCTTATACAACAGAAATTTATTTTCTCACAGTCCTGGAGGGAAGAAGTCAAGGTGTCGGTAAGTTTGGTTTCTCCTGGGCCCTCTCTCCTTGGCTTGTAGATGGCCACCTTCTCACGTGTGTTCACATGGGCTTCCCTCTGGTGACCTTCACCCCTGGTGTCCTACTCTCTTATACAGACATCAGTCAGATTGGATTAGAGGCCACCCTAATGCCCTCATTTTAATAATCACCTCGTTAAAGGCCCCATTTCCAAATATAGTTACATTTTGAGGTACTGGGGGTTGGGATCATGAATTTGGGAGGGAGGAGAGGAAAGCACAATTCGGTTTCATAGCATCAAGAACTGAAAGATGCTTCAGAAGGAGAGATGAGACCAGGGGAACCCTTCAGGCAGAAGGAAGAATACGTGTAGTAATCCTATGACTGGAAGGGAAGTGGCAAGTTAGACAGGGCCAGGTGGCCTGAGCTCAGAGTGGGTGGTCTTGGGAGGAGATATCCTGGGGGTTGGGCTGAGCAGCCCACGCAGGGCTTGGAGATCACCTAGGGCTATTGTTGGTCACATGATAAGACCTGTCTTCAGAGAAGATTATTCTGACTAGAAATGGGTTGGGAAAAGCCTAGATGCAGCTCCAGAGTTATGTGAGGCCTGCCTGGTAGACTGCATGGAGAGTGTCTTTCAGTTAGGGCTCAGGAGAGGGTTGACTAGGAGGATTTTTAGTGATGCCCACCTGATACAGTCTGTGGGAAGACTGAATGAAAAAGAGTCCAGAAAGGGATTTAATAAGCTGAAGTGATAAGTAAATGTCATTTGGAGATAATTTGGATCCCAATTTTGATTTAGCATTCAAAAGTAATAAATCTCCATATTTGGGGGTGCTGGATATAATTTAGACAGGTGTGATTTATCATTACAACTAAAAGTTTTACATGAAATTAATGCAAAAAAGGAGAGGTATAGATATAGCAGTTGAACACGTAGCCCATATGTCTGTCTGCCGGGAGCCAAAATACAATGGAAATGATCTGTCGAAAAGGAGCACTCGTCTGTATTTCTTTTCTTCATGTTCAGTAAAAGCTTCCCTTAGGTTTACCTTTGGGGAACTGATACACAGCAGGCGCTCATAAAAGATTGGGGATGAAGGAGATGGTCGTCCCCCATGAGCTCTCAGTAGGAGTGGTGCTGGGCAGGAGTGTTTCTCATTCCATTCCCAGAATCCAGTGTCAGGAAGTGGAAGCTGGTGTGCCCTCCTATCCACCTTCAACTCCAGTGGGGGACTCGACCCTTTGATGACTGAATGCAGCAGACTCCTTGCCTCTTCGCCTTGGGGGAACCACGTGAACATTTTCATCCCAGTGGCTGAAAGAACGATGACTATCTTCTTGGACACCCTGGACACCCATCTGCCAGTGATTGGGAGTGTACAAGGCAGCCCACCCTAATTTCCGACAGAATTAATTGTTAGAATCTGCTTCGTAATATTAGGCCACATGTATCTCTTGTAAGTCTTGGTCTGGACTTTGGAAGCTACACAGACCCTGATCCCTTCTCTTTATAGCATGAATCATTTGACAATAGCTGTATGGTACCCTTCCGAGGCCTCCAAGCCTTCTAGTCCCAAACCAAACACCCCACTCCAAAAATACTCCTAACAGTGCTTTTGTGAAAATCCTTTCACAGAAACCTTTTGTGTGCTTGTCTTTGGATATATTTCTATAAATAAAACTGCTGGAACACATGGTATATTTTATAGCTTTTGCTATATATTTCCAGCTTTCCCTCCAAAAAAGGAGATTTTGTTTATATGCCCACAAGTGGTTTACAAGAGAGCCTATTTCCCCACATTCTAGCCACCAAACATGGGGAATTTTCATTCTTTTAATCACTGCCAGTCTGATAGGAGAAACTGATTATCTCATGGTTGCTTTAATTTGCATTGTTATGATTACGGGTAAGGTTGGACTTGTTTCCCAGCTACATCCTATACTTTTGCAATCAAGTTCTGGAGCTAAATGCAGGATCTTACATGTATTCTAGTTAAATTTTATCTTGTTGGAGTCCACCAATCATTCTTTCCTGTTGAGATAATTTGGATCCCGATTCTGTAATTCTAACATATTGGCCTTCCCTCTCAGTCTCGTGTTATTTTCACAGTTGATAAGCAGTTATCTTTGGCTTTATCCAAGTTGTTGATAGAATGTTAAAGAGATTAGGGCCAAGGACAGAACTGTTTGGCATGCCATTGCAGAACGCCTTGGGACAACACTGTTCCATCTGCTGTTAGGATTACTCTTCAATATTTGGTAGGTGGAGCCTTTACCTGAGACACAGGGCCAGGCAGGGATTCCAGCCTTGACACTAATTAGCTATGTGGTCTTGGTCGAGTGGTATGCCTTAAACAAACACGGGCCACATGATTATCTAATGTTCCTTTGAGCCCTAGCAGCCCCTTTGTCACTATTTTGTCCATAAGGATTTCATTAAAAAAGCTGTCAAACTATTGTCCAAAGTCATCTCACTATGACAAAAGAAGCACACGCCTGAGTTACTAACCTGGTGAAAGACATTCCTTTGATAATCAACATTGACCTTTCAAATCACCCTTTCTAAATGCTGGTGAACCATTCCTTTGATCGTCCGCTCCAGAATTGTTTGCCCATGATCAAAACTAAGCTCAGTGGCATTCGGTTTATTCAATCCATTTTTTTTGTTGTTTAGTTTAAGACATTTGCCTCAATTCTCCACAATTCCTCAAAGAACCTGAGACATCGGAAGTGCTCAGTGCTCCCTGATGAAGCTGGTCAGCTGTCTGTCGCCTTGACTCAGCTTTCTTTCATATCATGAAGGAGCAGGTCCCTGAGCTGGCCTCCTCTCCTCCCAGCATGGACGGAGGGCCCAGGGCATCCAGAGGACAATCAATAAACAGCTGTGACAGCACAGAAAGGAAACTGGGTGAATGGCTTAGTTTAAGGGGAAAGGGGACCTTTGTGAGACCAACAAATGCCAACTGCTCTCGTCCTTAGCTGAAGAAATGGCCACACAGGCCCTGGTTATTCAGCCCCAGGCATATCGAAAAAAATAAGCATCCACAGAATCGTCCTCAAAAGAAATGATGACACACAATGGCACCTTTCTTTGACTGACTTCATTATCAGAAGTCAGACAAGACTATTCGAAGGAAGGAATAGGAAACATTATCCCATGTAACAGATAAAGACACTAAAAGAGGAATTAGGTGACTGCTTTAAGTGCCATAATATATCAGTCATAACTCCCGTCACTTGGCTTCTTGCCTCCATGACTGGAACGTAGCTGTCAATTTATACCTTGTAACTGTATCACTAAATTATGTACAGCGATGGTCATTCCCTGTTGTCTGTAACCATGATCATAAAAGGCTGATACTTAGTTCTTCTAGTGCCAGGCACTGTTCTAAGTGCTTTGCATGAATTAACCCTGGACTTCTCACAGTGAGCACCCCATGGGATAGGTGCTGTTTTTCACTCTGTTGTTTGTTGTTGTTTTTTTTTTTTTCAGGGAAGAGCGTTTACGTAACCTGCCCTGGGTCACAGATCTTGAACGGGGAAGAGAGCTGGACCCTGGCTGCATGTGTCCTGCTCAGCTGCCTTACAAGTAAATGAGGATAAAAGAGACACAGCTCTTGGAAATGACTTCTTCCAAAATTGTGAAACTGCGTCGCAAGCAGTGGTCTCAACAGCGATGGAGTAACGAACCAGTTCTTTCCCCTCCCAAAAGGAAGGAGGCGTGAGGGGCAAAAGGGAAGTCCGGGGCACCGACAACCTGTAACCCGGGGACACAGCCTCTGAGGTCTCCGAGAGGACTCCGTGAACCGACAGTGAGCGCGAGTCCGCCCACGAGGTAGGACACAAACACCCGGACCCAAGATCGCAACCAAGCCCGGATCATGGGACAACCCTGCTCTCCAAACCCGGTCTTCCAATAACAGGATCCCGAGGCCAAGTGCGGTAACTGCTGGCCCGGGCGGAGCGCTCCAGACCGAGCCAGGACCGAGCGCCAGTCGACGGCTTCCCAATATTGTCTTCCAGTTGCTAGACTACGCTGCTTTCCAGTACATTATTTGGAATATAAAAAGCTAAAATGTAAGTAAAGCATTTTCATACAAATAATTTCAACCGCAACAAGGCAATTGGCTTCTGATTGAGTTGGCAAGAGAAGGTAATGAACTCATTCCGATTGACATATTTAGAGTTTCTCTTGCCAAATCCAACTGGCAGCTTCATAATTGTGGAAACGTCCACGTTATTTCCACTCCACCAGGGTTAGGCCCGCTGGTATCTGATTCAATGTTTACTTCATGAATGAGGTCAGTTCCCAGCACAGCTGGGGTTTTGAGCAAAGGCATGAGTGCCGCTGGTCCGCGGACAGCAGCATCCCCACTCGAATCCGAACGGAGTTGGCAGGGCTGTAAACTCGCAGGGCGACCGTCTCACAGTTCGCCCAGGTCGGCCACTCTCGGCTGGCACTTTCCGGGGCCCGGCCCTCCCCCCCGCTCTGCTAACTAACACTCCTCCGCAGAAGCGGACGGAGCCCGGGCTGCAGCCTCAGCACGACAAGGGCACGTCCACGTTCCCCACGGCGCGGCGCTGGCTCTTCACTCCGGCTTGCCCCCTCGGTATTGCGACATCTCGCCCCGCAGGCGCTGCAGAACTGCCAGGAAACAGGGGAGGCCTTTGTTTTGTTTTTCTTTTTTTAATTATTTAGTCCAGGATGGCTCCACTGGCGTGGCCGGCGAGTGACTCAGAGTGCCTTGGAAGCCACCTCCAAAGGTAACTATGTCCCACAGGCCGACATGTCCTCTGGGCCAACTCCCGACTCTGGTGAAAACAAAAACACAAGCTCACAACCCTCACTTTCAGAACGCACATTTCTGGAGTAACGTGCTCGAGGTTCACGGAGGTTGCCGGGCAAGCTGAGGGCAGGAAGGCCAGGCGACACTCCACAGTGACAGTGACAGGGCTCGGCTCCGAACGACTGGAGAAGCAGCAAGGGGGCTGGGGCGTCATCGACCTGTTCGCCTGAGTCCCGTGGGAGTGGACGGCCGCCGTGACAGCGCGTGTGGCCGAGGGCGCCCGAACCTGCTCCCTGCCAGCTCTGGCCCCGACTCCCCCATCTCAGCGCGATAAAGTCACAGGAAGCCGGGGGATCGCAGGCCGGTTCGGACCTCAGCATAACGGTGGGCGTCACCTGCTCAAGCAGTTTTGCCTGACAAAATCTGGGGGCGAGGGTGGGAATGAATCTGGAGTGGGAACCGGTTTAAGAACAGGGCGGGGGGGACAGAGGCAGACTCAACAGGGAAGCTTCGCCTTTCTCAACGTTGACAAAGCCAAGCGTGTGCCAAACGCCATGTTCTCCTCTCCTGACCATGAGACCAGTGGCTGGGGACGCAGATGCAGGACTAAAACGACATGGACGAGACACCGTCCCACGTGTACGGGAGTGAAACAGAGGCCGTTTGAGGGTGAAGACTCCACTCTCTCCTGCCAAAAGGTCAACCCAGCTGACACAGGAGACCAGAATGTCTCTCCCCGCCTGAGGGTTGACATTCACGGAGGCTCCGAAGTTCAGGTCACTTCTCACATGCTTTCCCCAAGGGCACAACCTGTCTCAGGCCAAGATGCTAAGTCATCTCCCTGTTCCCGTTACCCCCACCAGTCACTTGTCGTCAGTTCGGTAGCCTGTTCGCTCCACCATGGTCACAGTCATATCATCTTCTAATCTGAATGATCTTTTCCCTCGACCATGCTGCTGGAAGTTTTAGAAGACGGGGCCCTCGACAAGGTTCACTCCTTCACCCTTCCCGGCCTTATCACCGGTGCTCTCTGCCCACTCGGCTGCCACTGCTCTGGCTGCCTGGCTGATGCTCGAATGCAGCAGATGCTCACCTACCTCAGGGCCTTGGCACATACTGATTCTTCTGCCTGCAACATTCTTTCCAGGTCAAGCACACGGCTCCCTCTCTCCCTTTTTTTAGGCTTTTGCCCACATGCCCAGTAATCAGTGAGACCTTCCCTACTACCCTCCAGCCCGGACCCTTCCACACATGTCCCCCTTCCTCATGTGACTCTCCCCGAGCTCAGATACCTGTCTGAGACAGCCACAGGACTCACTTCATCCTCATCTGCCTCCCCCATTGGAATGCCAGCTCCACAGGGCGGGGAATTTTGACTCTTTCGTCCACTGCCACAGGCCAGTGCCTGGAACAGGGCTCAGCGTACGCACTCCGCAAGCTCTATCGAGTGGCCTCTATGTGCCCGTCACTAGTCTAGGCACTGGATGTTTTTGCAAAAGTTTCTCTAGTGATTGAGGAATTGACTGTACTTTAAGGAACTAAGCTCTCTAAGCTGAAAGGAACCACGTCTCCATTGATTCCGCAGAGATTTGAAGAGTTGGGCAAACACTTTGCCTCTGTCCTTCCACTCTCTGTCCCTTTGATTTTGCTTTCCCAACAGATATGGGAAAGTGGGGTCACCCTGGAGGAAAGACAGAGCCTCCTCTGATTTAGGATCGCAGGTGTTCGCTCCACCAGGGCCAGCTAGTCCCGGCTTTTTACGCGCTCCCAGGAGGAATGCATCTGAAATGTTGTCATTCTCCTCCGGCCGTGAACAGGGCTGTTCAGCCGTGGGGGAGGCAGCTGCCCGAAGGCAGGCAGCCATTACCCAGGCTTTCCGGAGAGAGCTAGAAAGCTGATGCCCAAGCCATGGGGAAAGGGACGGGCTGCCTGCAGCCAACAGCCTGACTGGAAAGTCTGCGTAAGGGACACCTGGAGGAAGCGGGTGCCTCCATCGCCTCCCCCGCCCCACCGTCACCCCGTGTTTCTCAGCCCACCCGGGTGCTCCCCGACCTCCCACCCCAGGGCTGCGCCAAACCTGAGGCTCACCACATCTTTATAGTTTGAAAGCCCGCTGGTTGCTCCTGACAAATCAGAACTTCTTTTCTTTCATCTCCTTTGAAAAGCCTTTTGTGAGACTAGGAGTGACCCAGGCGTAACCTCTCTATTCCTGTCTGAAGGGAAAATGTTTCCAGATCAGAGCACAGTCGCCGGTGCCAAGACCAGGCACATGCGAACTCTCGATTACGCCCCCAAAACCCAGTCCCCGACGCGTGTGCCGGTCACGGTTTCAGACGCGAACCGTGAGCAGAGCAAAGAAATCGCGAATGAAGAGGTTTATTATTTCCCCTGTTACGTATTTTGAAACCGAAGGTTCCACATTTTTAAGGGTTCGATGTCATGAAATTCCCATGTATGACTGCATTTTGAAAAACAGTCATTGTGTGCGTGTGTGTGTGCGTGTGCGTGTGTGCGTTGGAATGTGAGAGGTTTTGCATGTAACTTAGAGAATCAACTCCTAACCTCGGAGTTTGAGAGGCGCAGACGGAACGGGCCACCGAGCTGCCACGGAGCCACGTGATGGGAACGCAGCCCCGGAACTGTCTGGAAGTTAAATGTTCGTCTTCTGGACCGACCTGGGACCTCCAAGTGCTGGCTGTTGTTATTCCAAGTGCCGTGTAAGCGGGTTTCTATGTAAAACTTCCGCCCCTGGTCCTTGGCTATTGCTCGTTTCCCAAAGGGTGCCCTCCGACCCTCGGGTTCTTTCCCACCGCCCCTCTTCCGCGTCGGTCTGGTTCGCCCCAACCCGCTGGCACGGAAGAAAGACATTCATAAGAGGGGCTGGGGAGTTTTGGTCTTTCACCTTGTTGCCTGAAACCAGGCTCAAGAGCAGCTGCCCTAGAAACAGTGCTGCGGGAGGGGGCGGGAGATGAGGAAGACAAAGATGCCCCTCTGGGTTCAAGAGAAGGCAGAGGCAGACGCTCAGTATTTGACGCCTTCACAGACGGCCCCAGTAAGGCCGTCGGACGTCCCTGGGGTCCCAGGGTGCCCGATCAAAATGAGCTCCAGATCTGTCCACCTCAGTTGCCCCTAGGGAGTGACAGTCGGAGGGTGGGTGGGGGTCACCTCATAAAGGAAAGAAAGAGAGTTTAGAAGGGGGGTGAGAAAGGATGGAGATGGGGAAATGGAGGGATATGCAGCAAAAGTCCTCTAAGGAAGAGATGGAGAACGAGGCTGGTGTCAGGAACCCAGCCCGTAGTTTTTATCATCGCCCGGGCCCCAAATCGTCCATGCCTCGATGGTGGAGTGAGAAGCAGTGAGGCTCAGAGAGCCAAGGGCTCAAAAAGACTGTGGATTTTGTTCCTGTATTTCCCCAGCTGTGTAAAACTCCCCACTGATCTTCAAAGGGTCCTTCTCCTCCTCCTCCCTCTTCCCTCCTCTACCTCTGGGCGGGGCCGGCATCAGAGAGATGGGAGCAGCTCAGAATGACAGGGGCTGGACGGAGAGGGTGCTGGAGCAGGGCCTGTGGTAGCAGCCAGCCTGGAACAAGGCAGCATTTGTGTACAGAAGCTTTGCAAGGAGTTTTCACAGATCCAGGGACATTGGACAGAGAAGAACAGAGAAATTCCAGAGATTTTTCATGTACAAGCGGATATTTCCTTTGAGAGTTTCTAGACTAAATAACACTCCTTGTGTCTAAGGGACGGTGTAGACTGCTGACCTGGCATGTTCTCTGCGTGCAGGGCGCACACGGGGAGCCCCGCGGCCGCCCAGAGGGGGCTGAGAGGGGAGCAAGGGGGAGCCGCCTGAGTAAATGTCTCCACTGGAAGAGTATGGGGCCGTTCTCCCTCCGCCTGTCACGACAGCCACTTTGAAAACGGAGGAACGAAATGGCTGGACTTCTGAGAATAACAATACCCGGGCCTCTATTCTATCCACTATTATATATATATATATATATATATATATATATTTTTTTTATATTATACTAGACTTCATTTTTTAGAGCAGCTTTAGGTTCACAGCGAAATCGAGTGGAAGGTACAGAGATCCCCCACACCGCCTGGACGCCCCCCCCAGCCTCCCCCGCCCATCCCCCACCAGATGGCACATTTGTCGATGAACCGGCACCGACACGTCCTCGTCACCCGACGTCCATACTTCACATCGCGGTTCGCGTTGTGGCGGGGGACATTCCATGGGCTTTGGCAAACGTGTAATGCCGAGCATCCGCCACTGTAGGATCATACAGGGCGGTTTCACGCCCTAAAAATCCTTTCCTGTATCCAGCCCTCCCGCCCCGCGCCCCTGGCAAGCACAGACCTTTTTCATGTCTCCGCCATTCTGCAATCCTACCGCATGCCGCCCTTCCAGACTGGCTCCCTTCACGTAGTGACATGCATTGAGCTTCTCCGTGTCTTCGCGTGGCTTGCTAGCTATCTCGTTTTGGGTGCGATAATATTCCATTGTCTGGATGTGGCCATTTTTACACGTATTTAAGAAGCCAGAGTTTTCGATGGAATGATATAATTTACCGATACCTAGCAATAATAAAATCTAGGATAAGATAAAAGCAACGCTTGGCTTAACTAGAACAACCTCTACCTCAAACCTATTCATATGAAGGTTACGGTTACCCTTCCAGTCGTAAGACTAAACCGAGGCACGGACAGACCCCCCGCCCCCGACAAGAAGTCAGTTGTTGGGGGAGATCCATAAAAAGGAGAGACCAATATCTCAGCCGTTTGTGCTAACGCAGATAAGAGCATAACGCACTGGCTACGTCTGTAATGTTTTAAGTTGATACATGTGGGGAGGAGGCAAACACCAGCCCCTCAGGTTGCCATGCAAAGGGAATTCCTTAGGCCACCACTCCTTGCCTCTCCCCCCACTCCCCACTTCCTCCTTCCCCCCCCCCGGGAGGAGGAGCCACTTTCTAAATGGGGAGGAACTGGACATGCTCAAGTATCCCCCCTCCCCCTCCCCTCTGGAATGGCCTGGCTGCGAGAGCCTGCTGGCCAGCTGGCCAGCTCTCCACCAGCCGGGGCAAGTCAGCACATCTGACTCAGGGGTGCAGCATTCGCCAGCCCACTTGCCCACAGACCTCGGCCACGTCCTACAGACGGCTGTATAAAAATTACGACCCTGGTCTCCCGAACTCCATTTTCTCGGAGTCCTGCATCTGCGTGGTGATCCTCAGGGAAGTGGGGAGGACACGCCTTCCCAAACCTCATAGGGTCATCATCAGGAGCTTTTAAAGGCTCTTGTCACATTATCAGCCAGATTCTTCCTGGTGCTGAAGTGTCACCCCTCAGGGAACTTCGAAGGGCAAGATGTAGTGAATTGAAGTAGTAACTTAACATTAAAAGCGCTGAACTAGCCTAAAAGCCAGCCTACTTTCGGGAAATCATTTGATCCCGTGGAGAAATCTAACCGAAACACTAATCTTAGACTAGCAATTCAACTACTTCCAGACTACACAGCAATTCTATCTAGAAGGGTCTACGTGGAACCAATTACAAACTAAGCTTCCCATGACAGAAAAACCAAGATCGAGGCTATTCCAGTGTTTTGTCAGGGCTCGCAAAGAATCCGCCTCTTCTGTCTAATGGTTTGACACACACTTTTATGCCTTGACACCAGGCATCTGTCCTGTCCCAGGACATCCAGGTAGGTCACTGTGTAACATCTGACTTTTCTTGAGCCAAGGTTGAAATGCCACCCTGACTTATAAACATCAACCGTGATGGTAAAAAAAAAAAAAAAGAAAAAAAGAAAGTATAATGTTTATGCATCTGGCTGCGTGGCAACTACCTTAAAAAGCAGAATGAGCCGCTCGAGAACAGAACCGAACTTGCCTATGTAGTGTCTCATCTACACAGCATTATTCAAGAGCGCCCATGAATAATCGATAATGTCGGGGAGGTTTTTGTAAGTGCAGTCGCCGTCTTGCTTGAGGTAGGCTGCTCGGTGAGACAGACACTAACTGGCGTCGTTAGGGTACGTTCCCTCCCCCCTTCCCCCTTCCCCTTTGCCCATCTCCACGCAGGCTGCACGGCCAACTGCGTCTGGCCCGGTTCTGCCAAGGGACCCGTGCATGGACCCGTCTGGAGATCCCTCTGGAAGAGGTTTTGCTCTTCTCCCATGAGAGACAAACAGGACGGGCGATGCCGCACCCCCTTTTCCTTGCCTTGACGGTGGGCGTGATTCCTGGAGCTGCCACAGCCACGGATGACCATGAGGTGACGACCAGCCCTCTGCAGCTGCTAGTAGCCTAGGGCACAAAGGTTACTCCAGCTGCCAACCTTCCCTCCCCTGGGCGTAACTATGGCAATAGCAGGACACTGGAAATGCCTGGAGCATCGCTAAACCGAAGGAGACAAGCCGTGCTGTTAAAACTAACCGCTGGCCCACGCGAAGGGCACGAGGTGTTAGAAACCGGCTCTGTTTCAATCCTGGCAGAGGTCCCGAGGCAGAGAAAAAACCCGTAGGTGCCAACTACTTCCGTGTTCCAAAGTGAGGCACTAGACCAGCTCTCCAAAGAGCCATCTCAGAACCTGTGACCGTCCACAGGTTGGAGGGTGACGATACGAAGAGGGGGAGATTGGAAATCAGACGAGTCCTTTGAAGAGAGCCGTTGGATGCTGGGGGCACTTCCCTTCTCCCCGCTCCCCAGGATGAGAGGAGGAGGCCTGGTGACAAGGACTTCAGAAGGACCTTCAGAGGTGACATACATACCCAGGAGCTTGGGGACAAGATGCGTGGTTTCCGTCACATGCCCGAGAAACCTTAACAGCAAGCAGCCGTAAAAGCCAGGACAAGGAGAGGCGGCCGCACAGTTGGGTACAGAGTCCCACCCACCTGGTGTTTGCTCCTGGACCAGACCCGGGCCATGGGAATGAGCTGGCCCCAGAGGGCTGCCAGGAGAGAGGGGCTGAACAAAGGTACCCACATGTCCTGGTCCCCTCAAGGGAACCACAGGTGAGAAGTCCCCCAGCTCATGGGGAGTCTCCAAGGAACCCCAAAGCCCCTCCCAGGAGAAAATGTCAGCTCCAGATGTTTTCCGTGGCCAAAGGAAGCATTGGCCGATTATGTGGGTGCCCGCCCCTCCCAGCCTTCACCCTCAAGGTGCTGAGGCAGCCCCATCAGTGGGAGGGAGAAGGGTAGACAGAAAATGTGAGGGAAACTTAGAGCAAGGGTTAATTTTATGTGTCAGCTTGACTGGGCCACAGGGTGCCTAGATATTGGGCCAGACATTTTCCCTGGTGTGTCTGAGGGGAGGGGGCGTTTGTGACCGAGATGAGCATTTGAGTCGTAGGCTCCCCAAGGGCGTGGACCTCCCCCCACCGCTAAAGGCCCGCATAGAACAGAAGGCTGAGTGAGGAGGAAGTCCCTCTCCACCCCACTTCCCAAGCTGAGACATGGTCTTCTCCTGCCCTTGGACTTGGACTCGGGCTGAAACTTACACCACTGGCCCTCTGGGTCTCCGCCTGCCGCCTGCAAACCTGGACTTCTCCCCGCCCTACAATCCTCGGAGGCCGATCCTTCATCGTAAGTGTAGGCATACTCCTATCAGTTCTGTTTCTCTGGAGAACCCAGCCTCGCAGAGGATGCTTCGAGAAGGGCCCCTCCCCCATTTCCCGCCACAGGCTTCTAGCTGGGAGCAGCCCAGCTGGGCAGGAAGAAGTTTAACTTCGATGAACCCTGTTGCACAGGGACCCTGCAGACTCGAAGTGACCAGAGCACTTGGTGTTTCACAGCACCGGGAGGTCCCACAGCTGTCAGAGATTTCACCAGGGGCGTGGGGGAGGGGGGCGGGGGTGCTGAGGAGAAACCAGGGAGTGTTGAATGGGCCCTGGAGGGTAAAAAGGGTTTCATCCCAGCGCACCCGCAAACCCTGTCCGCACCGCACCCGGTTTCACCAGCATGGCGCGTGACGGTGCGGTTGGAGTTTTTAGATAGAACCCGATTTATTTTCCCCAGGACCCTTCTCCCAAACGCTAAGCTCCCCGTAGAGCACAGTCCCACGCGGAAGATAGGCCTCCCGCTTTTCCAGTCGCGAAGGCAGCTTCCAGGAGCATGAACCACATGGTTCCTTTCTAAACGCGCTTGAAAAGCAACTCCTTTCCGGGCGGCGGCGTCATCCATCCTGCGAGGAGGATCCTGGAACCCTCAGGGCCGCGGCGAAACCGCGTTCCAAGCCGCGCCTCGGTCTCGGCGGGTGAGAGATGAGCTGGGTCTTTGCACCAGACAGTGTGTTGAAAACCAGCAGACCAGGAGTAGCCGACTTGTATCTGTCCCTGCCGCGTCCCCAGGACCGGGGGTTTCCGGCCACGTGGGAAGCGTTGCTGGCCGGGCCTGGAGGTGCGAGAAGAGGGAGGTTGGGCGGCCTTGGCTCCTTCACGCCCGCTGCCCTCATCTCGCCTGGTGTCTGGTCTTTCCAAGTTCTCCCGGCCCCCGTGCCAAGGCGGGCGAGACCCCGCCAGGATATTTATAGTGTTGGTACAGGACTGGGCAGCGAGTGGGAGCAGATGTTTTCTGATAGGGAGAAAGGAAGCTATTTATACCGGGAGTTGGATGAAAATTACCCAGAGGGGAGGCTGCAGCCATAGTTGACATTCCTGTCCTTCCCCGATGCTGGGGGACATTCTCCAGGTGCTCGTGAAAATAGTCTCACCCTCTCTGCCTAGACAGGTCAACCCGGCAAATGCTGACTGAGTGCCAGGTGCTGGGTGGGCACAGAGGCGAATAAGACGAGGTCTCTCCCCCTCTTTGTTACAGCCTAGGAGGGGAGACGTCGTGAAAACGGAGACGAGGACCCGGCCCACCCCTGCCAGCCGAGAGGCCATGGGAATGCCAGCAGGGTGGAGCCGACGGAGCTGCGGGGCCTGGGGCAGCCGCGCGGGGGAGGGGGGTGTGAGGGGGCAGGGGCGCAGAGGTCACAGGTGCCCACAAGGCCAGTGGGTGCTGACCGGTCCCGGAAGGATGGTAGGGAAGGTCCAGCTGAGATGCCATCAGGGCTGCGACCATGGAACTGGGGGTGGGGAGGCACCGCAGCCCGCCCGAGGCATTCTGGGAGCATCTGAGCAGACGTGGTCTGAGGCTAGGGGAGCTTCCTGAGGGTTTCTGAGGAGGGGGCTGCACCGGCAGCTGGGGCCAGGCTGTGAAGGGCCATTGTCCGTGATCCGGAACGTGCACTTCCACGCACTTGGCCTTCAGGCTGAGGAGCAGACAGAGCTTTCTAAGAAGAGAAGCAGCAGTTACTTCACGGAGTGATGGGAACTGTGGCTCTGTGAGCGAGATCCCCCTGTGGTTCCGCTCGCCGGAGCTGTATGGGAGTCGAGTCCTCTCTCTCTCCTTCACGGCCAGATCCCATGCCATGGCCCCCGTTGACTACAGTGTGCCTTACCGTCATTGACAAACACCATTGAATGATGTTTTTCTTTCACGGGAAAAAAAGCCTTACCCAGGGCACTGCAATTTGATGTTTAACTTCTCGCTCGCCAGGCAGCTGCACTCTCTATATAGAAAGACAGAGATGAAACATGTCTGTGTGGGCTGGGAGCAGACAGGACAGGAAAAAAGCTCTTCCAGATGACCTTATAAGGCGAGGATTAACACTCCTGGGCAAGTAGGTGGGTTTCAGAGATGCAGCTGATGGAGGTCAGACAGGAGGAGCTCATAGGTTGAGTGTCAGAGGGGTGGGGGGGGCAATGATAAAATGAGGAAGATAGAAAAGGAAGCCATCGAGGGGAAGGATAAAATACAAATGTTCAGGGGATGAGGAGCCGGACACCAGGAGGCACCCACCCGGGCTGAGCTGGTCTTATGAGCCGTGGACGAGAAGAGCCAGGCAGAACCAATGGCCCGGGCAGCAGAGAGAGATCTGGACCAGCAGACATGGACGGCTCTCAGCAGAGAGCCTTTCCATGGGCAGCCACCTCCCTCTCCAGTCCCAGGTGGGAACTGATTGGGAACTTGCTAAAAGTCCCAGCGTGTTCCTGACCCTTACGTGTTCGATTCGAATTCTTGGTTGCTTCTTGGGAAGCTTCAAAGGTTGTCAGCATCTCCAGACCTTCCCCCCTCCCGTGTCTATTTCTGCCCCATGTCCATCGGGCTTGCTCAGGGGTTAGTGGAGGAAGCTGGGAAAGGAGAGAGCTGGATGCTCCAAGGGTGAGGACGAGACAGTTTGGTGCAAGTGTCCTTGTGAAATGCGATGTCAAGTCCCACCAGAGGCCCAAGGCAGAGGAGGGAAGGTGTGTGAGAGAGAGAGTCCCCGGTCTTCAGGGCACGCTGCGACCTGAGGACATGGTCACAGACAAGCAGTGAAACAAGAAAACACTAGGACAAAGGCAGTGAGTTTTGACGAAGCCGAATCTATTCCATTTAAAGGCCACTCGCTGGTCATTTATTATGACATTCAGTCAGTCCACGGGAAGAGCCTTCTTTTAAAAAAATGATTAGAGTAGTTCATGGCTGTTGTCCTTAAAGTTTTTACTTGGCAAAATGAGAAGCTGGAAAGACTAAGTCCTTCCAATTAAAAAGGAGAAAAAGCGGCTGGCCCCTGGAAGCCATGAACCTGAAGGTCACCCGGGCCAAGCATGCACCTACCATCGCCCATTTGCCCACGGCACCCGCTGAGCGAGACGCCCGTGCGGGCAGGAAGGCCAAGGTGGAGAACAAGTTGTTCTGACCTTCCTCTGAGAACGAGGCAAGCGTCACGCGCTCGCTCACCTCCCCACCCCACCATCGCCTCATGAAACCTGCACTGTGAAAATGTCAAAGGGCAGTAACTTGCCCAGACCAGGCTGAGGGTCCCCGCGGGCACCGGGCCAGCCCGAACCGGGGCAGGGGTGGCCAGAACACAGGTCCCCAGGGGACAAAAGGCCAAGCTGACCCTTAGAGGCCCCCAAGAAACCAGAGATGCTTCTGAGATCTGGCACCCGCCCCCCAAGCAGTGACCTGGGGGCTGGGCAATTAAAATACAGAGATTGTGAGGCCTCCCTGTCCCGCCCCCGCGCCCCCTCCGAGCCCCCCCCCGCCCTCCCGCCCCCCACCCCACCCCCACCCCGCCTCGGGTCACAGGCTCCTGGAGCATGAGGGTGGGGGCTGGGCGGGGAAGCTGCCGGCACCATGGGCGATGTGGAGCTGGGTGCGGTCGGGAGCCTGTCGCTGGTGGGACCGGCCACGGGTGGGGAGGCTTGGCGAGACCGGCCAGCGGGGAACTTGGCGGCAGCACGGACCCACGCGCCAAGGCGGCGGGCGGCTCTAGGGTGCGGCTGCTGCGGTGCGAGGGCGAACCCTGCACCTGCCCGCGGACCTGGCGGACCGGGACCACGCCCGTTCGCAGCCCTGTGACCTGCGCGCACGGCGTGCACTCACACGGGCGCACGCGCACACCACTCACCCCCTGCGCCCTGGCTCGCCAGGCGGGAGAGTTGGAATCCGTGTCTGATGGGGGCGGGGGCGGGGTTGGCTTCACCCCTCACCCCCTCAGGACTCCCCGGCTGGCTCCCCCAAATATCCGAGCTGCTTTCGCTCCTGGGGCCCCGCGGACAGGGGAGCTGTGCGATGAAGGTCTGTCCCTGGACAACCCTCCCCAGTGCGCGCGGCACGTGGCCCACCCCCGCGTGGCTGAGGGCGTCTGTCGCGGCCTCCTTCCCATGATCGAGTCACCCAGAAGGAACAACGTCCTGCTGCAGCTCCTCGGCCCAGGTGGCTGCACCCGGATTAACAAACTGGGTCTGTTTGGACAGACTCGTTTGAGAGAAAGGCTTCGTTTTGTCAGACCTACTTTCTCAGAAGCTCTTTGCCACTTGAGGCCCCCAGTGGGACTGATGCTGTCGTTGGAAAAGGGGGACATCATTTTTCAGTCATAAAATGGAATGGAAACCAAGAAGGAAGCTCAGTTTGCGGGCTCCCGTTGTCGGTCCGTACAAAAGTTAGTTATTTCACCAAACGGCCGTTGTCAGGGCAACTGTGTTTGTTTCATGAAGTCGTCAGGCCACCCACGGGAAACCGGGATGCCTGCGGGTCGTGGGCAACCCCGCGGGCCTGCGAGGATCTGGAAGGCTCACCCACCCCTTGCTTGAGGTTTGAACTTCGGAAGCGGGACCGGGATAGCGGGAAAGGAGGAGTGTGGCGCCCTCTAGCGGGGGCGCGACACCGCGCCCCGAGTCGCCTTCCACCTGCCGTGCACCTAGGGCCTCCTTCTCCAGTTGCCCACCGGCTTCCCGTCTTCGTGCAAAAGGCGAGATTCAGAGCTTAGCGCGAGGCCTTGGACATCCGCGCCTGTGCGCAACACGGAGCTGATGTGGTTCCATCTTGGAAGAGCTCGTTTAGACTTTGGTCGGGTGGGGAGGGAGGTATTTATCCCAGTGAGAGACGCATAGACCGATGAGGGGCTGAGATCACAGGAAGCCAGCCGGCGGAAGGGGCTCAGGTCTTGTGGTCCCAAGACACTGCCCACAGTGAAGGAAGCCATAGCACACCCTGGCCGGCCATGGCGGCCGTGGCCTGGGGTTTTCCTCCGGGGTAAGGACTGGGCGGACATCAGGAAACCTCCAAGAACCAAGCATCCCCGTCCATCTGGGATAAAAGTACTTGTCCGATACGATTATAGAAAGTCCCAAAGAAGATTAGAAACAGATGCCACACACTTGTAAAAGGGCCTGGTGTTGGAACGACCCAATACCAGAGCTCGTCTTCTGGGTTAAGTGGAAGTTTATGAAAGGCCAAAGAAGATGGATCTGCCCTTTCCAGGCCCCGACCTGAAGCCTAGAGGAAGTGAGTTCTGGACACAGCCCCGATGCTGCGGGAGCCTCTCCAGGCTCAGAGCTACACGCCTGGTGTTTCCAGGCCCCAGACTGAGATCCCACCCAGGGCAAAGGACTTGATTCCATGACTAACATCTGTCTCTGTGTCACGCTGATAAGGGGCACTCTGGGTGTGAGCCCAGAGTCACTGAAGATCCGAAAGGAATTTCTCTCTCCGCCATATGCGTTATTCAGGGGGTGGGATCCTTCCAGCATTCTGAAATTCCTCAGAGAGATAGGCCACAGACTCCTGGAATTAGGCAAGTGGTTCTTGGACACACCCTGACACCTGGAGGCCGCTGTGCTCCCATCACCTGCAGAGGGTCCTCGAGGCTGGGCACGCCCAAAGGCCCAGCAGGGACCCTGAGAAAGAGTTCTGGAGATTCCTTCATGATGTCATTCATCCCGCTGGAGAAGATTTGAAGGTCGCATACTCTCTGGCCTTAACGCACTAAATTCTAGATAGTTTTTTTTTTCCCCCTAGAAGTAAAAGAACACAAACGATCAAACTCGAAAACTTCCTTGTATGTTCAATGGAGCAGAAAAGTCTGAGTTTTCTTAGGTTCAGAGCCTCAGCAGCGGTGTTGGGAGCGAGTCTGTCTCCCAGGTAGTGACATGGGCATTGAGGGAAGAGACTGAGCTGAGGGTTCCGTTCCCAGGTGTTCATCTGTGCAGTGCATACAGCTCTCACTCTGGGCACCTTTGTCGTATTGTTACTTTTGCGGCATGTAATTTTTACTGAGTTATAATTCACATACCATACGATACGCCCTTTTAAAGGATGTGATGCAATCTGGGTTCTTCGCAGACTCACGGAATCGCACATCCGTCACCATGGCCCGCATTGGAATGTTTTCGTATTCTAAAACAACCCCAAAGAGGAACCCCGCACCTTTCATTTATCATCTGCTATCCTCCCACACCCTCAGCCTGAGACCGTTACTAATCAGCCATCTCTGAATTTGTCTATTCTTGACATCTTCTATAAATGGAATTATACAATATTCTGTCCTTGGCATCTGCCTCTTTCACTTACCTTAAGGGTGTCAAGGTTCATCCATGTTGTCCCGTCTATCAGCACTTCCTTGTTTATATATATCTGAATAATTTTTTCATTCCGTGGCTACACCACATCTCATTTATCTATTCATCAATTTCTGGCTCTTTGGCTTGTTTCCACTTTTTGGCTGTTATAAAAAATGCTGCCATGAACATTCGTGAAGGCGATTTTGTTTACACATGTGTTTTCATTTCTCTTGGGCAGATTTCAGGGAGTGGAATTGCTGGATCATATGGAAACTCTAGATTTAACCTTCCCAGGAACTGCAGATGATGCTCCACCCCTATTCACTTCTCAGGGGTCCTAAGAATCGGTCAGTCGAATTTGACGAAACAATAGCAGCATCACCGATCTTTGCAAAAAGATTCTAAACAAGTAGTAGGGTTAAATGTCAATTCTAGCTAACCAGCTGCTTTGGTTAGATGACATTAATGATGATAACTAATAAAATCCCATTTGTTTTAACTTTTGTTGGGAAGTCTTCTAACTCAAATTGACACATGACGGTTGCATCCCTCAGGAGGAAGGGAACACGGAGGAGCGTTGCCCTTTCCTTGGCCGTCGGCACGCACAGTCCTCAGTGGTCAACCACCCATTCATGGACACTCATCAAAGGACAGGCGCACGTCGGCCCTCGGCTTAGGTACTCCAGATCCACAGGTGCCCAAGAGAGACACTGCGTCTGTCATGCACCAAGCGCTAGCACAGGAGACAGTCAGACGAAACTAACAAAATGATTGCTTTGTAGGTAACGGAGAGACTGAGGGAATCTCACAAACGCATTGGGGCTGCTTCAGACTGGATGAGCAGGTGATCGGGGAGCCCCTCCACGAGGAGATGCACTAACGCCGCAGTTTAAAACAACACTCATTCATTAGTTCGTGCTTCTGTAGGTCTGAAGTCTGGGTGGCCGTAGGCTCAGGGTCTCATATGGCCAAAATCAAGGTGTTGGCCAGGCTGGGGTCTTACCTGGAAGCTCTCAGAAAGAATTCTTTTCCAGGTTCTTTCCGGTTGCTCCCAGAATCCAGTTTCTTGCAGCTGTAGGACTGTCAGTCTGTTTGGGCTGCTACAACAGAAAATTGTAGACCGGGTAGTTTAAACAATAAATACTTATTTCCCACAGTTTTGGAGTCTGAGAAGTCCAAAATCAAGGCGCCGGCAGATTTGATGTCTGGTGAGAACCCGCTTCCGGGTTCATAGACGCCATCTCCCCCCGCGTCTTCACACGGGAGAAGGGGGACAGGGCTCTCCAGGGTCTCTTTCATAAGGGCACTCATCCCATTCATGGGGCCTCCAGCTCATCACCTCCCCAAGACCCCACCACCCCAAACACCATCACACGCAGGGTTAGTTTTCAACGTATGAGTTTGGGGGACACAAGCGTTCAGTCTACAGCAATGACCGAGGTCCCATCTTCTTGCTGGCCACTCGGGGCACCCACATTCCTTCTCACCTGGTCCTGCCACCTCCAAAGCAACAGTTCGGACCTTCTCACGCTCTGCATCCCCTTGACTTCCCCTTCCGCCACCAGCCAGAGAAAGCTCCGGCCATGCGAGACCCTGAGGGCTTGTGTCTTCCTAGCATGAGGTCAACAGTCTCGTAGGACATGACACAACCACAGGAGTGATGCCTCACCATCGTCCCAGGTTCGCAGGGCTGTCGGAAAGCAGGTGACGTGGGGGATGGGCCTGAGAGGCGGTGGGCAAGCGCGGACGAACCTCTCGACCCCGCGGGTCCCAGGAGACATCTGTGAATGGGATGGAGCTGGAAGGGTACCAGGCCCAGGACACTTGGAGGAGACTGCTTTCTCGAATTAAATTCCTGACCTCGTTTTTAAAAAATAGTTTGATTAAGATATAATGTATAACTGACGCGTGATGAAAAGCACATACCATTTGATCGTTTTTGATACACGTATACATCCATAAAAACATCTCCACCAGCCAGATAACGAACACATCCGCCACACCCCCCCGCCGCCCCCAGTTTCCCTTCTGCTCCCTCGGCCCCAGGCGACCACTGATCTGCTTTCTCTCACTGCAGATTAGCTTGCGTTTTCTGTTTTTACATAAATGCAATCACATGGTATAGTTACGGGATGAATTGTGTCCCTCCCACAATTCATATTTTGAAGTCCTGACCTCAGAATGTGACTGTATTTAGACATAGAGGCCGTTCAAGAGGTGATTAAGTTAAAATGAGATCCCTAGGGTGCGTCCTAAGCCAATATGTCTGGTGTCCTTATGAGAAGAGGAGACAGGACACAGACACACTCGGAGGCATGACCATGTGAAGCCACCAGTGAAGATCCATCTACAAGCTGAGGGGAGAGGCCTCCAGAGAAAGCAGACCTGCTGACGCCTTGATCCCCGACTTCCAGACTCCAAAACTATGAAAAAATAAATGTCCGTTGTTTAAGCCAGCCAGTCTGGGGCATTTTGTGATGGCAGCCCCAGAAAACTAATACCATTATGTCCTTTTTTTTTAACTTCTTTCATTAAAAAAACAAAAATTTAAATATATGTCTTTGTAAGAACGTATATTTTCTTTTCTTCTGGGTAAACATATAGGAGTAGCATGCCCGGGTCATATGACAGTTGAATACTCAACTTTTCTAAAAGCTGCCGAACTGTTTTCCAGAATGGTTGTACTAGCTGACATTTCCACCAGCGATACGTGGGAGCTCCAGTTGCTTCACATCTTTGCCAACACTTAGCATGGTCCATCTTTTTCATTCTAATCATTCTAATAGGTATATAGCAATATCTCACTGTGGTTTCAACTTGCCTTTCCTTAATGACTTAAGATTTTAGCATTTTCTTAGATGCTTATTGGCCGTCCAAAAAGAACATATAGGCTTATTAAATAAAACAAGCATTTGTCTGTTTGTTCAAATATTTGGCCCATTTTTAAGTGGGTTATGTTTTCTTATTATTAACATTTTAGAGTTCTTTATTTTTTTAATACAACTCCTTTATCAGATGCATGATTTGTAACTATTGTATAGCAGTCTGTGCTTTGTCTTCAGTCTCTTAACAATGTGTTTTTTAAAAAAAGTTTTTCATTTGAATTAAGTCCAATTTATATCAATTTGTTCTTTTATGAATATTGCTTTTGGTGCCATATTTAAGAAATCTTTGCCTAACCCAAGGTTACAAGGCTTTTCCCTATGTTTTCTTCTAAAAGTTTTATATTTTTAAGTCCGTTTGGGGTTAATATTTTTATATGGTGCAAGGTATGGATCAAGGATCTTTTGTTTTCTTTTTTTTTCGTTCTTTTTTTTTTTTTTTTTTTTTTTTTTTTTTGCATATGGGTATTCAGTTGTTCCAGAACATTTGTTGAAATGACTATCCTTTTTTCACTGAATTGCCTTGGAACCTTTGTCGAAAGTCTGTTGTCCATATTTATGTAGGTCTATTTCTGAGCTCTCTACTCCATTCCATTGATCTCTTTGTCTGTCTTTATGCCAATACCACACTGTCCTGATTACTGTAGCTTTCTAAGTCTTGAAATCAGGGCGTAGGAGACCTTCTCCTTTGCTCTTCATTGTCAATGTTGTTTTGGCTATGCTATGTCCTGTGCATTTCCATTTTATTTCAGAATCAGTTCATCAATTTCTATCTTCCCCCCCAAAAAAAGCCTCCTGAAAATTTGACTGGGATTGTATTAAAATTACAGATCAATTTGGGGAAAATTGATACCTTCCAGGTATATTTTTAAATCGAGATATAATTCACATACCATAAAATTTATCGGTTTGAAATGAGCTATTCGGTGGTTTCTGGAATATTCACAAGGTTGTATGGCCATCACCGCCATCAAATTCCAGAACATTTTCATCACCCCAAAAAGAAACCCGGCACCTGTTAGCATTACTCCCCATCCCTTCTTCCCCTGGCCCCTGGCAACCACTCGTCTACTTTCTGTCTCTATGAATTTGCCTCTTCTGGACATTTCATATCAGTGGAATCATACAACACGAGACCTTTTGTGTCTGGCTTCTTTCAAACAACATGTTTTCAAGGTTCACCCCAGTCACGGCAGACACCTTAAAAGTATTGAGTCTACAGCACCCAAATGAATAGATCCATATACAGGACACGCTGCAGAAATCACGTTTTAGAATTAAGCCCCCCAAATCAGCTTTTGAAACATACATACACACACACACACGTATATGTATATATTTATACATATATATAATTTGCTTATTCTTCTTCAAAGTAAGCCATGTGATTAATTTCCGATTAACTGAGGGGATGGTTCCTTGAGTTTGTAAAATCCCTGAACTTTAGAATTGATAGGAAACCTAGAAATTGTGTAGTCAAGAGCTTCCAAACTGGTTGCTCAGAGGCTAACTTGGCAATCGGATGTGTTTGTGTGGTCTATACAGGATGTCCTCAGTATGTGAGCCAACATTTCAGAATCTGAGAGTTTTCACACACACACACACAAAATTTTTAAATCAGATGTCTGGCAGGCCAGGGCTCACCTGCGGGTGGGTTGGTCGAGGAAAGGAGCCTTTCATCCAGGTCCCTTGGGCCTCACCACCCCATGGCACCTGTGGACCCACACCTGCCCCCTCCACTGACAGGTTACCTGCCTGGCCTGCAGGCAGCCAAATTTGCATCTCTCCCAGAAGTCCAGTCTGCTCCTTTGAGTTAGGGGCAAATCATGAATGTTGACATTTAATCCTCTGTGGACACCCCCATCACCACCGGAGTGACCCCCTCGTTCCGACTGGCGTGAAACTTTTCCAGTGTTAGAACAGAAAATCCTCCAGCCTGGGAAACCCTCCAGATGGTTGGCCATCTCACCTCTCACTTCCCCTCGCCTGATCACTCACCAGAAATTAAAAAAAAAAAAAAAAAACCACGAAATAGAATAATTTGATTAGTATTGTTGTAAAGTGAGGTTTTGCTGACCTAGGATTTTATCTTTTCTCCGGCCCGCTTGCTGGGTCGGATGACGATTTAGTTGTCACCGTCCTTCATTTCTTTCTCCCAGAGGCATGCCATGCCATTCTTCACGGCAGGGACTGGGTGCGATGCACCATTATTGGTTTCCTGCGGCCCAGCGTCTGACCCTGGGCCTGGCGACGGAGGACGCCTGGCACGCGAAGGGACCTCGGTCCCAGCTGACAGCGGCGTGCTGACGCCCCACTGCCAGATGGCCAAGTGCACCTCTGTTTATGATTAGGGGGCTGAGTGCTCTCGGAACCCAGCAAGCCAACGATGAAAGCTGTGAAAAGAACATTGTTGTACGACTTTTCATAGTCTCCCAAGTAAATATTACACTCACTGCTGCTTGAATTACTAATGCCTTGGAAGCGGAGGTCGGAATCTGTTCCCAAACAGACTCCTCTTTTTTTTCTCGGTCACCTAGGCACTGAGCATTGTTGTTGAATTGTTTTCCCGAGCTCACCCGTTCTCATAGCTCAGTACATTCCCTCGGAGTGATCTTGGCGCCCTGTAAGCCCCGATTCGCAGTCACCTCATTCCCCAGCTCCTTATCCGGCAGGCGGCTTGCTGCAGGCAGGTGACCCAGAGTCCTGTGATGTAAGGACAGAAAAGGGAGCCGTGGAAGGCAGCCACAGCCCCACCACGCCTCTCCAAGGAGACGCTGCTGTCAACAGGCAACTTCAGGCAGGAAAGGACCCTGACGCACACATGACCTCCAGGCGTCGCTCGGGGGCCCCCAACTTCTTCCTCAGGCCTCCTGAAGACACCAGAGAAAGTGCCTGGACCCAACAGTCACTGGATCTTCACTCTCTTCATTACCGCTTATAAAAGCTAGTAAACAGATGGTTTGGTTTAGAGAAAATATGCAGCCAGGGTTATTAAAAAAAAAAAGAAAAAAAAAAAGGAAGAAAGCAGAAGAACGAGGAGAGGAAAGGGAAAAGCAAGGAGGCCTGTCCACGGCAGGAACGGTGACAGCTCGTAAATCCCAGCGCCGGACCCGCCTGTGTCTCCGGCTGGGGCTACGCCGTCCCCTCCAGCCCGTCTGCCCTGAAAGAAGCCCAAACAAAACCCATCTCGTGCAGAAAACGCACTCTGCCCTCCTCGCCAGCTCCCTTTCGTGACATCCCGGTCGGATGAGGCCGGTGGCACTTGGGGCCTGGGGAGGCATTTGTCCCTGGCCTTCGGGGAGGCTGGTCACACAGTAGCTGGCCACAGCGGAGCTGACCAGGCTGTAAGGGGCAGGGAGGACAAGCAACTTCTGAGATGTCCCTGGAGCGGGAGGAGCCAAGACCATGGCAAGAGAGGGTGTTAGGGGCGGGGGCTTCGTGACACACCTGATGGTGGCCTTGGCCAGAATAAAGTTGCTGGCCCACCTGGGTCCCGAGATCCTTCCCACGAAGCCAAGCCCAGGACATGTGAGCTCAGAATTGAATAACGGGACAGAGACTCTTAAGCAAAGAGGGGACAAAGGTGTCCCCTACACACTCTAGGACCCCCTTCCTATACCCTCAGCATCTCCTTGAGACACCAGGGTCCCAGGATGCAGTGGGTGAGGGCAAAGGGAGAAGAGAGGATTAGGATGTGGCCCCATCTTCTTGTCAGCAGTATAATATTCCAACCCAGCTCCAGAGGGAATTTGTCCTACATCTGAGGGGGGAAAAAAAAGCCACCAGAGGCCAAAAGAAGCCATCTGTGAGAAACTGGAAAGAGCAAGGCTCACCTGCTTGGGGTCTCATTTAGGGACCCTAGAATGGGTCCCTAGAGGCTCCTGTCTCTTTTACTTCAGCTCAAGCAACATACAGGAAGAAGACAGGGTGCCACGGAACTGAGAGGGGGCCAGGTCAAGGTCAGTTCAGCGGGACCGAGGGTGGCCTAAGGCGGTGCTGCCCCAAGGGTGGCCCCCAGACACCTGCTTGGCCAGCTCATCACAAGTCAAAAAAAAAAAAAAGTATAGGAATCAAGAGTAAGCACCGAGAAACTTCTGTGTGCCTGTCCCCTTGTTAGATTGTCCTATTATATTTTATTAAATGCAACTTTGTGACCACTGAGGCTAATAAGAAAAAAAGAAGTGGGAGTGTTAATGCAGTTGCCCTTCCCTCCCAATTCCCGGCTTCGCGGATCAAAAGATACTCAGAAAAAACAGTTGCGTTGTTGCTGACATGTTCTGTGTTAGTCAGGCAGGCCAGCAATAGTTGCACCCGTACTGAACACGTACAGACTGTTTTTTCTTGTCATTATTCCCTGAACAATACAGTATGGCAACTCTTCACACAGCGTTTACATGGTACTAGGTACTATAAGTAATCGAGAGAGGATCGAAAGTCTGTACCATTTAAAGAAGAGGCTTGAGCATCTTCAGAGTGTGGTGTCTGCAGAGGGCGCTGGACCCGACCCCGGCAACTACCGGGGGTGACTGCATCTCACGCCTGCGTTTCTGCGTCTTCATTTTCCCGGGTGTGGCATGGTTATTGCCTTTCACAAAGGCCACAGTCTGCAGCGGGTGAGACATGTTAAACGCTAGCCCTGCTCTGCCAGTAGTTGGGGACTCTCTGGCTCCGGGGCACCTGGAGCCAGCCCTGCAGGGCACAGGTTCACTGGCCAGCAAAGAGGGCGCGGGGCGCCCCCGCACCCTGCTAGGAGCAGCGAGGGCTTCCGCAGCCGTCCCTGGTTGGACGCGTTACGCCGCAGCTGCCACCTTTCTTTTTCTTCTGTGAACGTCAGGTGGAGGAGACAAGCCGGAGAAGTCCAAGTGACACAGCACAAAAGGCGAAAGCGTGCCGTGCCTTTTTGTGAAACTCGAGGTCGCCCACCCGGCCCCCTCCACGCGCGCTTCCCAGCCCCTGCGTTGCCACCCGGACGACGGACGGCCTGCGGGGCAGGGAGGGGGCCTTCCGGTCCTCCCTGTTCGCTCCCCACCGCAGCCGGCAGTGAGAAGGGCCACTCCAGTCTCTCGGAACCTAAAAATGCTGTTCGTTGGCTTTAACCCAGGAGGGACCGCGGTGTATTATTCATCACTGTGAAGTGCAAAAACAGGCCGAAGTGCGTTAGGCTGGGAGCGAGAGGTCAGGGTGATTGTCGCCCTGAGGGTACAGCAATGAGGAGCGGGGGCGAGGTGACCTTTGGGGGGCTGTTTCTTGATCTGGGTCCTGGTGAAAGAGCACACTCAGGTTGTGGGGGGAGAACTGGACGCTTAACGGGTTTGCACACATTCTGCGTGTACTTAAGCTGCAATACAAAGTCTGAAAAACCCATTGGCTCCAACCATGATGGCAAAAACAACGTAAAACATTGGGCTGGAAGCCCCGCGCGGCCGCTCTGCCCGTGGGAGAAGCGCTGGGCGAAGGATCGCCCCACGCGAGGGGCGCGAGGCGGGCGTCTGCTTTTTGGGTCACTGTTTTCCCAGGTGGTTGGGGGCAGGGGATAGTTGACTCATTTTCCTTGCTCCGCCTCCTGCCCTTGTCCCCAACTGTGTAGGGCTGGAGGGGGGCCAAGGGCTGGGAGATTTGGGCCGTTGCCTTGGTAATGCTTAAATATTGGCTTCAAGTTATGATGGTAAAATAAATAAGCAGGAGCCTTGAGGAGCTCAAAGTGGCCGCCACCCCCCAGCACTCTAGGTCCCCAGTCGAAGCCCAGGCACCGAGCTGGCTCAAGCACGGTGAAGCCTGTAGCTCTCTCCAGAGAGGACAGAGGACGGGTCAGAGGGGGGCATGTGCCCAGGGACCCATCCTCCATGCTGGATGTGTCCTGTCTCAACGGACTCTCCTAAAATTCCCACTCACCGTGGCCTGACAATATGGTGGCCAAGGACGCGAACCCAGAGCCTGGGAGAAAGTGTCTCCATCTCCGAAGGCGGAGTGGACATGCCGGGTATTCATGGCGCTGACGTCACTTCCGTCGGAAGCCATGCTTGCTTTCAGGAGCTGAAGGCAAAGGAAAGAGCTGCTTCTAGCAGCCAGGGGTACGATGCCTGACTAGGGGGCACAACGTAGAGCCGGGGACAGGGGACTAGAGACTCGCAGCAGCTGAGAAGAGGCCTCTGGTCTGGTCTGAGAACTAGAACAGAGCTTTGCCCAAGATGAATTCTCAGTGCCAAGCCCGGCTCTGTCACCAAGAAGCTCCCTGACTAGGAAGTGTGTGGCGAGTCCTTATATCCTCGGGGCCTCAGTTTCCCCGCCCATAAGCCATCATTTATATAGACTCCAGCCCTGGGAAGCAACGCCTCCAGGTTGCCCCAGCAGGCTCTCCCCTCGCAGGTGTGGTGGATGTACAGCGCGTGGTCCAGCGTTTACGGTTCGGCTTCCCTGCAGACGTGCAAACCGTTCGCCTCACCCATCATCCCAAAAGCATCCATGTAATGAGCCTCTGTTCGAGTCTCGGCCCAGAAGCTGCCTGTCCTGCTGTGTGAACAGGGGAGGGGCGAACACACACACTTGGGCAGGGGTGGGGTGGGGACAGCTCCCTCTGGACAACGTGGAAGCCTTGGGCGGTGCTGGGAGGGGCCCTGAGTATGTGACAACCAGCATTAGGTCACCGCTGTCCTCCCCCAGGGTGTGATGTGTCGGCAGGCAGCGACTGGCCCACAGGCCATGATTCATGGCGGTGGTGATGAGCATTCCTCCCGAAGGCCTCAGCCCTCACTCAGCCCACCGCCTCCCTTCCTACCGACTCCTTGCTCTCGCCGCCTCCCGGCTCCGTCCTCCGGGGGCTCCAGCCTGCGGCAGCCAGGAGGGCGTGGGGAGAGAGAGTGCGTGAGCCGGGGCGGGGTGCACCGCGGGGACACTGGGGATGCTTCTTCCGGCGTGTTGGTCCTCTCCGGGGCCACGGGCAGCATGGGGATGACAGTGGATGTTCACTGAGCACCTGCTGTGTGCTGACTGTGTGTCCAATGCTTTAGGCGATGACTGTCCTTTGAGGGGCGTCTTCATTTCCTGCGGTTGCCCATAGCAAATTTCCACAAACTGGGTGGCTTAAAATAACAGAAATGTTCCTCTCACAGTTTAGAAGGCCAGAAGTTGTAAATCGAGGTGTCAGCAGGTGCACACACTCTCCGAAGACTCTAGGGGGACCCTTCCCGGCCTCCAGCTCCAGCTGTTCCTTGGCTTGTGGCCAGTTCACTCTTTTCTTTGCCTACATCTTCACGTGGCCTTTTTCTGTGTGTGTGTGTGTGTGTGTGTGTGTGTGTGTGTGTTCCCCTTTTCTTATAAGGACACACATCGGCCTGACCCTAGAAGATCTCATCTGAAGATCTTTAAGTCATAACATCTGCAAAGACGCTATTCCCAAATAAGGGTGCGTTCTGAGCATCCGGGTAAGAGTGAATTTGGGGGCGCCCTTTTCCTGAGTGGGGAAGCTAGTCACCAAGGAAGTGAAAGAGTTAGTCTATAGTCCCTCTGCTGGCAAAGAGAGGAGTTGGGAGTCAAGCCCAGGTCATGTGGCCCCAGGCCCACCACACTGACAATGCCAGAACCCAGAGACTGTGAGAATGGCCAGCCTGCCAGCCCAGGCAGGAGGGGAAGCCGGTGGGAAATCCTCGGCCTTCGGGAGCAAACCATGGTCCCACACTTCAAGTTCGGTTTGTGAATGAATGCGGGATCGGAGCTGGTAAACTCACTCCCAGAGGTTCCCACCCAGGTGGCTGGTGGGGGAGGGGAGACCCAGGGTCTGCGTGGTAAACAAGGCCCTGAAGGCCGGTTGACTGTGTGCACGCGGGGCAGGGGCAGTCCCGGTCCACATCCTGAGAATCTCTGAAGCATCCCCTGAGACCAGAGCCCCTGGCTGGAGATCACCCAGTTTCCATCCAGCTCTAGGTAGGAGCAGAGAGTCCAGCTGAGCCAGAAGGACGGGTCCGGGTGTCCATGCCAGACGAGCAGAGTGCCAGGCCTGCGGGGACCAGAAGTCCTCATCCTTCCTCAGCCAGCTGGTGCCGAGCAACCCGAGGAGGAGGGTTTGGATTCCAACTCCAGTTCCTAACGGAGCCAGTGCAGGCTCGTTCTGGGAGAGCCCCCAGGCAGCTCTGGGCTCTGCCCAAACCCCAGGCCCTTTATAATTCCAGTGAGAATAGCTTTTCCCCAACACCAGCCCTTTCTCATGGCGGTGTCCTGTGCGCAGTCTCGGTGCCAAGCGATGATGGAAACGGGGTGGCCCGGGTCTTCCCAGCAGGGCGGAGCTGCAGCCTTGGACGCTGCGTCGTGCGGCGCCCTTCACTGCCCGAACCCAGGAGGAAAACAGGTACAGCTGGTGAACAAGACGTCCTTGGCATCCCCCTGGAGCTCACTCCACCAGATCTCACGAAAATACATGAGCTCAGCTTCTGGACCAGACACCCAGGTTTCCATGGCCCCTGCCCTGCGAAGCGGCCCAGCCGGTGACCACGCCCACAATTCCCTCTGCCCTTTAATCCACTGCAGGGCCCAACCCCGCTGAGCTATAAGAAGGGACAACGCAGGAAGAAGGGGAAGGAAAATCGGATTTGCACCACCCAGCAGGCCCTGTGGAGTGGAGGAGCATCTCAGGATGCTGGGGGGGGGGGGGAGCGGGGTGAGGGTGGACATCTACTGTGCTTTTATTTTTTATTATGGCAAGAGTCACATCGCATAAAATAAACCATGGTAAAGTGAACAATTCAGTGACATTTAGCACATTCACGGTGTTGTGCAACCGCCACCCCGATTTAGTTCTGAAACATTTTCATCACCCCAAAAGGAAACCCCCTACCCAATTAATAGTCACTTCCTGTTCCTCGCAGCCCCTGGCAAGAACCTCTGTGCTTCCTGTCCCTATGGATTTACCTATTCCAGACATTGCATGTAGATGGGGTCTTACAGTATGTGACTGGACATCTTTGTTTTCACCTACCTAGCACCCCATTTTCCCTTCTGATCACAGCATGGTCATTTTACTCCGGGGAAATCTTCCCTCCCCTCCCCTCAATCCACGTGGCTGCCACAGCCCATGCCTGCAGGCACGTGACCCCAGCCGTGCAAGTAAGTCCCTGGGATTGATTGGTTCAGGGATGGGTTTGTGACTCAATCCCAGCCAATGAGAGCAGCCATGGGACTTTTGCTGGAGCAGGCCGTGCTCTCCACTTGGCTCCTAAATCGGCAGACTCGTTGCTGGCGGCTGCCTTTACCGCCAGGCAAGAAGTGCCTACCTGAGACTAACGCCCACGCGGAGGAAAGCGGGGACTTTGGGGGAGGCCGCTTCTTGTCATCCTAGTCTGAATGCCCTGGATCCAGTTCTGCCTGAAACTGAAGGTATCCTGGGACATTTCCATTTTGAAAGCCGGTAACAACTTTTTGTGCTCAAACTAGTTGGAACTGGATTTCTGTCATATGCAGCTACAAGAAACCCAAACAATACATGCGGCAAAGGTGACTACATTTCCTGTCTTCGCCATCTCCCCACCCCACTTATGAAATAAAAAATAGCTCCTTAGCAAGAAACACATGGCCTTCTCTGTCCCCTGCCTCCCTCCCCCTTTACCCCTTGTACCTTCCACCTCTTATTTAATATGCCGGCCACACACTTCTCACACTCACACACACACACACACACACACACACACACACACGATTTTTTTCCTGCCTGTGGGTCTCTGCTCTTGCTTTGTCCTCTGCCCAGAATGCTCTCATCACCCCACCCCGACCCCCAAACGCTTACTCATTCTTTATCACTCGGTTCAGGCATTACCTCCTCCCTGACTCAGGGCTCCGCCTCTCCTCCAGCTGGAAACCGAGTCCCCCGGCTCCACACAGCCCTGTGTGTGGCTCGGTCACAGCTCTTGCCTACACAGTGTTTTCAATTATCTGTCCATGTCTCCTCTCCGCCCCACCCACACCCAACGGGGACCCTTCAGGGCCAAGTCTGCCTGGCTCTCTGCAGACCGGCCCAGTGCTTGGGCCATAGTGAAGCCTCAATGCATGTCTGTTGAATGAATGAATAAGTGACTGAGTGAGTGAATTAATGAATGAACAAAATGACTTGGAACACTGCTTTCACAGGGAGCTATTTTCCAAGTATTTCCCAAAAACACAAGAGTTCAAATTTATGCCAGCAGCCTTCATCCAGGCAAGCATCCTGTATCTAAGGATGCAATTCCTAATATTTCAGTGATGAGTCTTTGCTTTGGCTGAGACTGGACTCTGGGTTCCTCCCTTTCCTGTTCCCCCCTCCACATTAAGGGCAGGGAGAGATGGGGCTCACTTGCAGCAGTGGCTCCCAGGAAGGCTTTCAGACACCACTGCTGGTGGTAGGGGGTATGGAGGTCTCTCCCCAGCCCGGAATGACGCTGATCAGGCCTTCAGCCACCACCCAAAGCCTGTCTGATGCTTCTGTTAATGGACACATTCGTGTTTTTAAATCTGACAGCCCAAAAGCCGTCAGAGGGGGTCATCCATCGTCCCCACTTCCTCACTGGGCGATTCTGATTTGCAGACCAGCCAAGGCAGTGATGTCAGGCCCCTGCCTGCCTCCTGCCAGCTGGCGCCATGCCTTTCGCTTCAGCGTCCGGGCCTCCGTGAGCAGAGGGGAGCTCAGGTGGTGACGTTGGCAGGGGTGGGGCAGAGAGCCTCCCATGCACGTTCTTTTTCGTTCCTGGGGCTCCTGGAAGGGTCCACCGCTCTGGGTGCCAGTTGGGGTGTGAACAGATGGGGAAAGGCCAAGCTGGGTGACCCAGGACTGCTTGGGACCAAGACAGGGTCTGAGCCAAAGGGTGAAGATGCGTAGCTAGCTTGACCCAAATCGCAGCTGAGATGAGTTATGGCTCCCGCCGGTCTCTCCGTCCCATGCCAGGTCCTCCGCTTACCTGCCAGGGAGCAGCTGTCGTCTCTCTGGAAGCTTCGTGCCTCCTGGAGCTGCTGGTTGAACTCCCCTGGGCCGACGGTGCACCCAGCCCCTCGAACTCTAACGGCCCGGTCCAACCCCAGCACTGACTCAAGAAGAATGGAGCCCCCCAGCCACAGCTCTGTTGGGGGGAACCCGCCTTTGGCTGAGTGCCAGCTGGTCCTGGCTTCTGTCCTGGGGTCGGCAGGGCAGGCCTGGGTGGCCGGAAGCCTCGTCCTCTGGGGAGCTGCCCGCTCGTCGCCTGTAGTCCCTGTCCTGCTATATCCTCTCACCAGGCCGCTGAGCAGCCCTGCAGCTCCCCGACCAGACCCAGCCGCCCTGGCCACGAGCACCGGCCCCAGCGCCGAGAGTCTTTTGGAAAGGATCATCGAAGGTTGCTTCTCGGTGATTTATTTTTTCCAGGAATCGTCTTATTAATTTGGGGAGAAGCCGGATGTTTCTCATTTATTCACTTAGCAAACATTCATCCACAGCCCAGCATAAGCCAGGTGCTGCGCCAAGTACTGTGCAGAGCGCAGACATTTAAGGTGATGCCCAGCCGGACCCTGAAACAATAGCACGCGTTCAAAACCGTGACGCGCTGGGAGAGTGAGGACGGAGAGCCAGGGTCCCTCTGAGGACCACCCTTCTCTGTTCCGTATTTGCGATGAGCACTTCCAGAGCATTCTGTGCCAGACATTGTTGGAAGAACAAATGCTAAGCCTTTTAACTCTCATAACAGCTTTAGGAGGTGGGCATTACTACCGCAGGCTACGGGAGCTGGGGAAGCTGGGCCACAGAGAGGCTGAGTAAGTCGCCCAAGGTCACAAAGCTACTTCGGTGGCAGAGCGGCATTTGCACGCCCGCCGTCTGGCTCAGGTTCCTGCTCTTGGCCACCGTCAAGGCTGCTGCTGTTGATGGCGGGTCTCTCTGCCCGGCCACACACGAAGCAGGTGTCCCTCCTGCTCAGGTGGCCAGGCACACCGGACACTCACAGTGCTCAGGCAGCCAGCTCTGATCAGAAGTCAACTGAGCTGAAGGACTCTGAGGAGACCCGTGGGAATCCTGGGCTGCACAGCTCAGGTAAATACCAGGAGCCACGTGGGTCCCTGCTGTGGAGCAGCTGGAGGTGGCCTCCCCACTCCAGAAACAAGGTTTTACACCTGCCATTGAACAAACAGCCAATCCCTGAAAAAAAAAAAAAAAGCAGAACAATGAAGCCTGATTCTTGGTATGGGACCTCTTGTGCGACCAGCAAGAGGAAACGGCTTCCGGGAAAGGCACACTCCAGCAGGGACTGTGTTGCTCCTTCCCGGCCTGGGACCCGACGACACCATCAGCTTCCTGCCGGAGAGAATATTCCAGGTGGCCCCCGCCACCCGCACCAGCTCTCCCAGACGGTTTGTGAGGCAGCTGCACAGGGCAGGGCCTGGCTTCGGAGATCACCAGCTCCCCTGTGACAGCCGACTCTGCTCCTGGGTAAAGAAATAGGTGAAGTTCTAGAAGCAGGGGTCTCTGCCCTCAGGAAGAGGCGACTTTCTGGAGCAGGGCCGCCTCGCCCGGGTGAAAACTCTGAGAGGGTCCCGATTTCTCTCTTGTGCTCCGCGTCACAAAGCCCCCTACTTTTAGGTGAAGGGCGTGTCGTTTGCAGCCTATGTTTGCGGGCGACATGGCCTCTGTCTCAACGGCTCAGCTCTCCCATGGCGGAGTGAAGGTGGCCTCAGGTAATCGTAAGGAATGGGCGTGGCTGTGCCCATGAATAACACTTTATTCATGAACGCTGCAATTTGAATTTCGTATGATTGTCTGCTATTACGAAATACTATTCTTCTTTAGGCTTTTTTTTTTGGCAACCGTTGAAACAAAAACCATTTCTAGCTTGTAGGTTGTTCGGAAACTGGCCGTCTAGAAAATGTCGTTAAAACAATTAAAAAAAAAAAAACGGGCCGTGACCAGGGTTTGGCCTGCAGGCCCGCAAACCAAGCACGGGGCTTCTCACACTCTGTCACCCGTCGGGGTCCACCTGCCCCCCCCCCACTTGGGCCCTGTCGAATCTTTGCAGTTCTCAGTTCATGCACCTCTCGTAGGTTCTTCTGGGACATTCTTCCTCCTTCTCCAACACTTGATCGTTTTTTAAGACTCAGTTCAAGGGCCTCACTTCTGGGAAGCTTCTGTCCACATCCAGTCGAGTTTAGATGTTCTCTTTACTCCCACGGCTGTGTAATGAGGCCCGGCACCTCCGCGGTGCTTGGAACGTGCTAGGTGCTCAGTAAATGCTTGTTAGAACAATTCATCCCTCCTACCATTTCCTCCTCCTCCTCCTCCTCCTCTCCCAGCCTCTGAGGCTGGTGGCCCCAGGGCTCAGGCCTGGGGATCCTCTTTTCTCGATCATTCACCCTCACATTCTATGGGAATGAACCTCACATATAACTTCAAGGCCATCTATGCTGTGACAACTCCCAAATGTCGATCACTAGCCCTAACTTTTCCCATGGACCCAAATCCGACATCCAGCTTCCGCCCCTCTCTCCTCCTGGACCAGGGGGCGGGCCTCGGAGCTTTCCAGCTTCCACACCTGCCGCTCTCGCAGGCTTCCCTCTGTCAGTCAGCGACAACGCCACTCCTCCCGGTGCTGAGGCCGAAAAGCCAGGCCTCTCGCTTCCTCTCACAGTCCTCGTCTAATCTACCAGAAAATCCAGCCGGCCCTACTTTCAACATGCAGTATTCGCCACCGTCACTGCTGCCGCTGGCCCCCGGCCACCAGCCTACCGCCTGGGCGGATGCAGACGCCTCCTAACTGAGCTCTTGCCTCCATGGTCTCTGCTTGTTCTCACGTCACACCGTGGGCAGAGGGGCCCTAGTCCAGCCTACGCTCCAGAGCAGGCGGCGAGTCCGCTCAAGCCCTCCCGTGGCCCCCACCTCTGGGGCTGGGGGATGGTAGGAGGACCTGACCTCTCGTTTGTCCCCCAGGCACCACTGAAGTACTTCACTCATTACCCCTCACAGCGGCCCTGAGCTAGGGCCTGAGAAGCGCACGGAGAGATTACGCAGCTCGCCCAAGGTCACACAGCTAGCAGTGGGGACTGTGGCCTCTAGGTCCACAGTCCCCACCTCTGTGACGTCAGCTCCTCCACATAGCATGGCTCCCTTTGCTCCAAGTACACTCGTTTCCTCCTTGTGTCTTTCTTTCTTTTAAATCTTATTTATTTTTGAATAAACAATACATGCCTACGGTGCAAAGTTGAAAATGTACGCACGGAGAACACAGAAAGTCTCTATCTAACCCCTGCCCCTGTTGGAGCTGCCAGCCCCCGAGAGACACACGGACCACCGGAACTCAGTGAGTGAGCTATAGGAAACACTCTTTATTCAGCCAGCTGGGTCTGCCGGGGTACGCAGACCCCAAACTAAGCAGCCCCGAAATGTAGAGGTACAGGGTTTTTAAACGCGAAATCCCATTCTTCATTCTGTCTAAACACAAGGGGCTATCTTTTTTCTCTTCACTACCTGTCAACTCACAGGTCAGGTGCGTAAGCGGGGGTACAGAAGCAGAAAGCTTGTTCAGAATGTTATGTTCCTATGGGTGACAGCCTGTGTTCCCATGGGCATAGCCATGTTCTCATGGACACAGCCAAGCAGTAATTTTCCTGCAAATAATAAATTTCTAGCTGTCATTTCTCAGCCATTACACCCCTAGCCCACAGCTTCTCCCAGAGCGACGTTCCAGAGTTTGTTTTAGAACAGGCATGTAAATACGCACACACAGCGACACACTGCTCAGCACTCTGCCGCGTTATCTACACCTCTTTCCCCTCCTTGCTTCTGGAACTCACCAAGCACACACTGCCTCAGGGCCTTTGCATGACAGTGCCTAGTGTCCTTCTCCTGGACATTCATACAGCTCCCTCACTCACTCTCTTCAGTCTCAGATCAAAGGTCACCTCTCTAGAGAACAGCCCTGCCCGCCCCCTCCACCCACCCCTGCATCTCCTCCCTTGCTTTATTTTCTCCAAGGCTCTCATCACTAGTGGTCAGGGGCTTGTTTTGGTGGCAGGTGAGCCCCTGAGAGGGGCTCAGTAAATATAACAGGGAGGTGGTCACTCCCAACAGGACAGATCCTCGGACGTTGGTCGTGTAAAATGTCAACTATGTGAATTGTTCAAGATCAAAATTCAACCGAGTAAATTGGAAGATCTAATTGGCGTGATTAAGTGATTCGTGAATCAGGTGGTCTCCCATCTAGCAACTAGAAAGTCACTCTAAGGGGCTGTACAAAACGGAAGGTTTTCATGAGCAGAAAGAGCGTGGGGCTAAGAAGTTAAGAGTGGACTATTTCGAAGATGCCTTTCCTTAAGGGAAGGCAAGGGGTCGTCTCAGACAGATGACCCCACTAGTTTCGATCAGGAAATTCCAGATGGATTGGTTGAAAATTCCACTTCTGGGAGAGGCCGAAATTGCAGTTAGATTTGTTATTGAGTTTGGCTTTGGTGACATGGCATAGCAAAAGTGACTCCATTTTGACCTGTTCTTTCTTTTTTTAACAGAATGAATGCACGAACGAACGAATGAATGCTCAATATCAACCCTACTGGCCAAGACCTGTGGTTCTCACCCTGGCCACACATGAAGCCCCTGGGATCTTCTGAAAACAGGGGCCCTGGGCCCCACCTGGACCCACTGAAGCAGAGTCTCTAGGGAGTGATGTCTGAGCATCCTTGGGTTTTCAAAGCGCCACACACACATACCCGAGTAATCCCGATTCACAAAGAGTCTAGCTCACTGGCTGAAGGCGGAACACTCCCGGGTCCCCCAGTGCAGAGATGAAAGGTGTCTCCTCTATTTTCATCCTCTAGTTTCACCGGTGCCGGGCCGTGTCAGGGAGCAACCATGAAAGGGGCCTGTGGCAGAGGGGGCTTTGGCGTGGTTTGGCTTTGAAACTACCAGTTCTGTCCTCTCGGGAGTGAAAGAGCAGAGCCCACACTCCCTCGCCACTCGCCATGCGAGACACGGACCAGCAGGGTCGGCATCGCCGGGAAGCCTGCCGGGAACACAGCGTCTCGGGCTCTGCTCCTTTAGAATCTGCCTCGTATCTGTTCCCCAGTGATCCCTGGCACGCCCCGGCCCCCGAAGCGCTGCCCTAGCACGTGTCACAGGCGTGGAGTCATGGCCGCCTGGTCCCAGCGTCCCGCAGGCGAGGTCTGGGTGTGCTGGCTGACGCTTTGCTCAAATCCTCACCATCTAAGGCCCTCGATTTCCTCGCCAGCAAATAAGGAGACCAGAGAAGATGACCTGAATGTTTTTGTCCATTCTTAAGGTCAGCTTCAACTGATAAGGGAGGCGATGGGTGTGAAACTGCCCTGTCGGCCGGGAATGTTGACCCAACCGGCAGAGAAACTGTAGATGTCAAAGAACCTGGCCCGGAAGGAACTAAAAATGTTCGCTCTGCTCGGACCAGAGGCCGGAAGCCCATTGGTCGTCCACCCCGGCACTCAGGCGGCACCTCCCTTCCTCCCAGCCCTCGCTCCCTGGGGCATAAGGGTGCTCTCTGGCTATCACACCCGTCTGTTCCTCTTTGCCAAGCTCTCCTCCCAGCCTGTGTTCGTGACCCAGAGCCCCGTCCACAGCCCACAAGGCCTGGGCTGAAACCAGCAACAGCATTCCCAAACAGACTTAGGAGCCTGGACATGACCCGTCTGAGTTAGGGAGGCCGTGGCCGCTCCCAACAGAACAGTCCCTAAGACTTTGATCTTGAGAAATGCTAACTGTATGAAGCCAAGGAGCATGTCCACGGCCCTTGGGACGCTATTATTCTCCTAAACAGGCTTTTTGCCCAGAAATCGTCTTGATCCTCAGCCTATCACTTCCTTTTCATAATATCACATCATTACTCCTCCTTATGTCCTCCCAGACTCCCCCAGCTTCTCCTTGCATCTGGGACCCTGGACGGCTGCCAGGTGGAGGCCCCGTCCCCCCTAAATCCATGTTGCAGCCAAGCTGCCGTTTCATTTCGCCTCATAATCGGGCCCTCCAGCCCCGTCATCACTTTTATTGCCTTTTCTCCTCAAAATTCCTTCCAAAGTCATCAGTGGACACGACATGCAAAGACGCTACAGAAAACTCCCCGGCTAAGAAACACGCTCTCCTGTCCCAGGGCGTGATTTCTGTGCAGGTACTTCTCATCGGCATGACTGCAGACAAGATCGTGGCCGGATGGAGCGTTTGTGATACTTACGGGTTTCTGCTCCGAGCCTGGGTTTTCTCCTGTCTCCTGGCCTGCTTTCCTGCCCTTCCTGGATGCTCTTTATCAAGCTAGAAGAGGAAAGAGCTTCATGTTATGATCTCTCTGTTTCTGCCCAAAGCACATCCAATCTGAGCAAAGCCGTGGGGCTCAGTGGGGAAGCTGGAGCCCCAGGCCCAGCCCATCAATCTGCTGGTCACCCAGCACCCCAGGGCCCCTGCGAGGGTCAGGGGAGCATCTTCCACAGGCCAGGTGCTGCCAGGGGGCTTTGCCACATTATCTCGTTTCATTGGAAGCAACCATATTCTAGAAGGTGTTATGCTTTCTGTGATGAGGAGTGGACGCCAAGTTGGGCAGGTGAAGTCACCGAAACAGTCATACGATCAGGAAGTAGCGGGCCTGGGACTTGAACCCAAGGTCTTACCTTTCCTGGGGAACTTACAGCTCTTCTATGTCCGTGCCTCATCAGCACAGGATGCAGTGGGGCTAGTGCTTCCGGTAATGAGGAAATTATACTCCGGTCACTGCTGCCTCCCTAGAAAAACAGCCAGTGGCTCCTGGCCTCCGGTCAAGCTGAGCACATTGTATTTCCATGCCTGCATCGGCTTTACCTTTTCCCCAGGAGCCACAGCACACCACCAGTTCTTTCTGAAATGAGCGTAGAGGAAAACCCAAGATTTTGGTCCCAGAACTTTCCCACCCTGATACTTGGGCCACTTATGTTTTATTCTTCCAGGCAGGACTTTACATTGACCTCCTCAAAATTAATCTCGTCAAACAAAAACTTGTACAAGAATGTTCACAACAGCACTTTATACAAAAGGTGGAAACAACCCGAGTGTCCATAGATAGACGAGTGGATAAACACCATGTGGTATATCCATATAATGGAATATTACTCGGCCATGAAAAAGAATGCCGTTCTAACACATACTGCAACGTGGATGAACCATGCTGAGTGAACGAAGCCAGGCACAAAAAGCCACATGTCGTAGGATTCCATTTACAGGAAATGTCCAGAAGAGACAAACCCATATAGATGGAAAGCAGACTGGCGATTTCCAGGGGCTGAAGGGAAGAAGAAACAGGGAGTGACTGTTTAAGGAGTCTGCGGTTTCCTTTTGGAATGATGGAAAGTTCTGGAACTAAACAGCAGTGGTGGTTGCACAACGCTATGAATGTCCTTAACGTCACTTAATGCCACTTAATTGTACACTTCAAAATTATTAAAAAGATAACTTTCACATCATGTGTATTTTGCCACAATAAAAATAAATCGAACGGGGCTCCGGTCTGGCATTGCTGGCCCCCGAGGCTGACACGATGCTTCGACCTCCCTTCCCTGGGTGACGCGGCTGAAGGGGAAGCTGGAACAGACTCATCCAGACCACCTGCTCATCTTGCCGTCCAAGATGATGGAGACCTGGGCATTGTCCTTACTGCAAGGAAATGGGGTTAGGTCCAGGGGTCCTGTCATTTATAAACAGTATGATGTCCAAGATTTGCTTCAGAATGATACAGGATGGGGACAGGGCTGGGGGCAGGCAGCGAGGGCGTGGGGATGTCAGTAACTTGAGCCTGATAGTGGGTCGGGCATTGCGGAAGCTGGCCGGTGGGTGCGCAGAGACGTGTCATAATATTCTGTCCACTTCTGTACACCTGTGGTCACCTTTGGGGCCTATCCAATAATCCAGGATAATGTCCCCACCTCAAGACCCTTAACCAAATCGCATCTGCAAATGACCCCATGACCATGTAAGGTGCCATGTTCACCGGTTCCAGAGATTAGGTCGTGGCTGTCAGCCAGCCCACACAAGGCATCAGAGGGGAGAGTCCTGAGGCCTGGTGCCGACCTCAAGCATCTTCTCTGAGTGACACGATCTGATTTATGAAGAAAGGGTCAATCCGGATGGGGGGTTGAGAAGATTCTAGAAAGGGCAAAAGAGAGACTCCAATAAGAAGTTATTACAGTAACCCGGGTGTGAGACCAAGCAGGGGAGGGGGAGAGCCGAATTCGGAACACCGTCTTGTGTCATGGAGAGCTGCTGGGCTTCCCTGTCAGACTGGATGTCAAAGGAGAGAGAGAGGGAAAGCCGGGGGTGACCCTGGCGTTGCTGGCCCCAAGGCTGGAAGCGTGGAGTTGCCCTTGATAGGGATCAGGACGTCTGTGGAAGACACGGGGTGGGGGAGGAGGGGACAAAGTCATGCTGGAGCTTCTCGTCGGGCGACCTGGCAAGGCTGAGAGGCAATTGGTGTGGGAGTCAGGGGACAGCTGGGGCTAGACTGGTAGCTGAGTGGCCCCTGGGAGTGACCAGAAGAGAAGGAGTCCAAGAAATAATTGGACCCTTGGGCACGTCGGCACGAATAAGCTGGGATTCCTAGGATAAGCAAATACCAAGGGGGGAAAAAAATTGGGAGATGAGGATGAGCCTGCAAAAGGGACCGAGAAGGAGCCGGCGGAGAAGCGGGAGGAGGCCGGGGAACCTCGAAAAGGGGGGGCGCTTCCAGTAGGACGAGGAGGAGGCGGAGTCCTCGGTGACCTTCCTCCGGGAGCAGGCCCCAGGCGCTGCCCTTCCCCGCAGCTCCAGGGTGCGTCCTCCCATGCCCCGCCCGCCTGCGCGGCCCAAACCTGGACTCTCCGTTTCAATCTTTTTTTTTTTTTTCTCACCATTTTAACCATTCTAAAGTGCGAGGCTCGCTGCGTTTTTAGCATATCCACAATGTCGAACAACCATCACCGCTATCTAACTCCAGAACGTTTTCGTTACCCCCAAAAGAAACCCGGGACCCCTGCAGCCGCTCCCAGTTCCCACGCGCCGCCCCTGGGGACCGCCACTCTGCGCCCAGGCTCAGGGGATCCACCTGCTCCGGACGCTTCACGCGGACGCAGGTGTCCGCCGCGGGGCCTGCTCTGTCTGGCTTCTTCCCCTTGGCATCAGGTTTTCCAGGTTCATTCCCGTCCAGCGCTTCGTTCCTTTTTAGGGCCGCGTAGTGTTTTATGGCATGAACACTTTCGGGTGCCTGTTCCCCTGGTAACGGACGTTGGGGGGCGTGTCCGCTCCGGGACCGCTGTGTAGATGCCGCCACCAGCGCGCGTGCGCAAGCGCTGTGCACACGTCTGGTTTCAGTTCTCTCCAGTGCTACCCGGGAGCCGCTTTGCTGGGTCACACGGTGACTCTAAGCTTAACTTTTTGAGGAACTGCGAGACTTTCCCACAGCGGCCGCCCCACTCGACGCTGTCCCTGACGGTGAACGAGGGTGGTTGGGGCCTTTTCCACCTGTGACTGCTCATCAGCCCGGTCTGCCGCCTTGTGCGTGTGCACGTGCACGTGCGCGTGCATGTCCTGGGGGTGGGATGCACTGCAGTTAGATGGAGTCTAACTCTTTAGACTCTAATCCCGGAGAAGCCAGTCTAGAGATTACAGTGGCGAGCTGCAACTTCCACGTCTGGACCCAGCCCGTTGAGGGGAGGGGCAGGAGGCCCCGGGGGGCTCCCATGATACTCTCACTTCCAGGGTGGGAGAGAAAGAAAGAAGCCTGCTTGCTCATCCAAACCGCAGGGGAATGTCCAGAACAGAGAAATCTAGACACAGAAAGTAGATTGGTGGTTTCTTAGGGCTGGGGGCAGGAGGTGGGAGAGGAGATGAGTGGCAGTTAAGGGTTCATGGTTTCCATTTGAGGTGATAAAAAGTTCTAACAATTACGGAAGTGACAGTTTCACACATCTGTGAATATGCGAAGAACAACTGAATTGCACACTTTAAATGGGAGAATTGTGTGATATGTGAATTATATCCCAAAAAATATTAAGCGCGCACACACACACACACACACACACACAATAAAGATTGTAGAAACTGTGGGACAGAAACCAAAGAAATAACATTCCCTGAAGTGACACTACCAGATTAAAAAAAAAAGTAGGAAACCCAATTTTCATCTACAAGTTTTCGGTGACATTCCTGCGACCTTGGCCCCCACCTTGGCCTCACACGCACACACGCATCTGTCAGGTTTGTGCCCAGACTTTCCCCATGGAGGAGTGTGAGATCTCAGCAGAGCTCACAGGCGGGGGTGGGGGTGGCGTCGAGAAAGGAGCGGGGAGGACAAACAGAGCCCTGTCCAGCCCCGGGGTCTGAGTCGGTTAAGGTGGTCTCGGACGCCCCCTGGCGGGCACTGGGAACTGGTCCACAGAAGGGACATTTGGAGGGAGCTGGCAGAATGACCAAGCTAACAGCAGCCTGGTGCCCTCGCCCAGCCCATGGAGTACCTCTTAGTGACCAAGTCCCTTTGCACCCAAAGTAGATCATTCCTAATCCCTGTGTCACCTCCTTTTTAAACTTAAGACCTTTTTTATTCTGGGTATTTATTATGAAGAATTTCAAACAAACAAAAAAAAAACATAGGGAAATCATCTAATAAACATGCCACATACCCACCACCCTGCTTTGACAGTTACCAGCATGCAATCAAAATCGTTCTCATTTCATCTTGATCTCTCTCCACTCCCTCCAACTGTGTTATTTTAAAAGCAAATCCCATACAGCATATTATTCTGTCTATAAATACTTCCCAGTGCATAGAAGATAAGGATTCTTCTTAATGTCACCACAATAGTAGGATCACATCTAAAAAAATTCCTCAACATCATTAAATTATGTGTCATATCATCAATAGTCTCATTAATGCCAAAAATGTTCCCCCTCTTTTTTTAACAGTCTGTTTGAATCAGGATCCGTTGAGATTGGTTGATCTGCCATTTAAACTTCTTTTTATTATAAGTTTCCTGTTCATTTTGCAATTTATTTATTGAAGCAACCTGCTTTTCTATTTTTTCCAGCTTTATTGAGGCATGATTGACACATAAAACTTGTGCATATTTAAGATAGAAAACATGAACATTTCATGTAAGTATACATTGTGGAATGATCATCACAGTCAAGCAAATTAACATGTCGTCGCTTCATGTAGGGGTGTGTGTGTGTGTGTGTGTGTGTGTGTGTGTGTGAAGAACACTTAAGATCTAATCTCTTCATGGTTTTCTATTTTACCGCATAATTTAAATTTGCAAGTGGCCTGGGATTATAGCTACGTTAATGAACAGAAGAAACCAAGCCATGTGCCGACCATGTTTTTAGGTTGGAGCTACAAAGGTTTTTTTGTCTTTCAGTCCCAGTTCCCCCAGCTCTCTGTGGTTCTATTACTTTTATCAGAAAAAATAATGTTTTAAACAGAAAATGCACCTGTGACCCTGTCAGAGAAAATAAAAAAATGCTGTACAATCGACCTCTTTCCAATGACCAGAAGCTAAAATTCGTCCAAGTCCTGAGATTTCTGAGCCTGTGAGGAAGAAGGAGTCTGTCTGTGAAGAAGGTGGTTGAAATCCACAGAACTATGAGAACCTGAGTCCAGGTTTGAGCAAGTGAGGCCCCCGCTATGCCCCCACCTCTCCCTCCCCCGGAGCTTCACCACAGTCTACCCTGGGACCTGGGGCCCCTCTCCCTTCAGTCACTCCTGTTCCCCAGGCTCGGGGGTCCTGCTCTGCTGTTTCTGAACTGTCTATCCCATTGTAGCCTGGCTGGTAGCCCCTTGGCCTCCAAGGCAACATCAGTGATGTTAAATATTGTGACCAACTCCGATGTCGCTTTGGGCCAACTTGGCCCCTTGAGATTCAGACAAACGTGGCTCAAATGTCCTGATTTCACAACCTGCTCGAGTCCAGACTAAAACTGCAAACACAGATTCACACTTCCTCCTAGTTCTCCACCCGCTTCCACGTGGTTCCCTCTCTGCTCCCCCCAGCAAGGGGAGCTACGTGGTTCCCTCTCTGCTCCCCCCAGCAAGGGGAGCTGGCCACCGTTCAGCTTCAGGTCAGCAGACCTGTGCCCTTGACCTGCTTCCTCCAGAATTGTCACACTCAGGATGTCCCAGGATTGGCACCTTCGCTGAGATCGAAGTCTGAGCAGTGGGTGCGTTTTCCAGGACTCCCTCAAGGGGGATGTGGGGGTGGCTATTTAGCAGTCTGGGGCTAGAAGCAAGGTCACATGACAGATGTCATGGGCCATCCAAGGGCAGCATCAGAAAATAATCCAGGAAGATGTTATTGATAAATATTTCATCCTAACCAATGGATTACCTAATAGAGTTTTAAAGAGGAATCTAGAATTTTCCCCTAATGGCCAATCAATTATGTCTCCAGTAGATTGTTGCTTTCTCTTGATTTCTTCCTTTTGTGATTTAAATGGTAGTACCATCAACTTGAGAACTTAAAACCCATACTTTGCCAGTTTTTTCATCCTTGGCATTGCTGGAGGAGATGGGATGGGTAAAACCCTGCTACTCACTCTCCTGGCACCCCTTCTGCAAGTCTGGGCGCTTTCCTCAAAAAGCAGGTGGCAGGGCCCGTCCCTGGACCTCTTGCCCCTTGAGGGAGGGGCAAGGACCTCTCCATATACCCAACCTAGCTGTCGGGCTTAGTGGCGGTGGGCTGCCCTGGGCTGGAGTGGGCTCTGGGAGAAAGAGGTGGGAGGATGGCTCCCCCCACCTCTCAGGATGTGTCTGAGAAGTCCCAGGACATGGGAGGCGAGTGGGGATACTGACAAAAAAGGGAGGGGTCTCCTTCCAGTGTAAATCTGGTTATGGGTGGGGAGGAGGTTTGAAGCACAATCCTGCTTACTGACCCCAAACATCCACCAGTCCTGCCCTGGGATAGCGACCCAGGACCCTCGAAAGAGGAGGCTGGAAGAAAAGTTAGTATGGCCGCCTTCGGGACGCTCGATGAGTTCACCATGGTAGTGGCCACGCCAGGCAGCTGCAGGGGCAAGTGTGGCCCAGGCCCCAAGCCGCCGGCGGTCCTGAGCGGCCACTCCCCCTGCGGCCACCAGAGGCCGCAACGACGCCAGCGGGGACCGCGGGGAACCGACGATTCGCTCCTGGTGCCGCTGTCCCGCTGTGCGCGCTGAGCCTTCCTCCGTGTGTCATTTAGGGAATCTTCCCGGTGGACAGCACTGAATGCCGCTGGGCCCAGAGAAGACGAGGGAGGGCGGTGGAGGGCAGGGAGTGGCTCCGGCGCAGCCGCCGCGCTGCTGTTCTGTCTGTACCGTACTTTCTGGTCCCTGGTAAGGCCCACTGAGTCAGGTTCAAGTGGCTACTGATTAACGGAAGCCTCCGGGCAGCTGAGCGCAGCTTTTACAATGAACTATGGGCGTGTAACCTTTTCAAAGTCGAATATGGGCGAGCAGGCACCTAGCATAGAGGTTAAGAACAAGACTGCGAGAGGTCCTGGGTTCAGCGCCAGCTGTATGTGAGCTCCCACAAGTTATCTAATTTCTCAGCTTCCACGTCTGTGGTTGGGGGTCGATCAGGGAGGGAGCAGCACTCCTCAGGCCCAGGAGGCCCAGGGTCCTGATGCTTTTAGGAGCCCACTTTATAAAATCAGAAGAAAAAACAGATTCGTTAATAATAAAATATAATGATGAATCCAGCTTGAATTGTGTTTGTCTTTATAGCAACGCAGTTACAAAATACAATTTTTAACTTTTTTTTTTTTTTTATGGGGGAAGGGAGCCACCAAAGCAAAAGTGCCCAAGGCCCCTGGAAGTCACGGAACAGCCCTGAGCCCTGCCACAAAGTTCCTCCCACATGTGCTGGGCCTCGCCTTTCCTTCCCACCATAAAAGGATTTACGCCAGAGGGGAGTGAAGACAAACCCCACATTTGAAGCGGGTGGTGAGCAATTATTGACTCAGTGATTTGATTCTGGGTTTACCTGTTAGATTCAGATTCTCACTGGAAAGAAAAAAAACTTGGCACAAGAGACTCAAAGGAACCAGCCTGACCCACAAGCGAGGGCAGTTGCCTAGCTGCAGGGAGCCAGCACAGGGTGTCTCCTCCCTCCGGGTCCTGGGCTTTCCCCCAGGGCATCCGGGAGCATCCGGGAGCTGCTGTTTGCTGCAGGGGTAGGAGGCAGCTGACTGAGGCGGCTCGGATGACTTTTGTGGGTTCATTGGTTCTGTCCTGACAGATGGACAAGCTCCCAGCCAGGGAAAGGTCACAGGGCTCAGGTTACTTGCCTGACAGATGTCCCTCCTAGCCCCGCACCCCAGGACTTGCACCTGTGTATTATTAAATGGTCCTAACAACCAACGCTTCTTTGATTCTGGGGCACGAGGATGAGAGATGAGGGGTGCACCTGGACAGACTTAGGGAGCAGAGCCGTCCACCCTTAGAAGCGCTGGCTATATGCAAGGACAAGGCACCGCCACCCCCGGAGGGTCTCAGTGAGCCCGCTTGCCCTGTGCACTATGTGACCACTGTCCCTTTTCACGCGGCCCTTCAGCACCCTGCCGTCATCACTCCTGCTTATACATATCGAAATAAAGCAATGGCCAACACGCATCTCACCTTCCAAGTCACACTCAGTGTCTCGCCTGCACCAGGAGAAAATGACCTCTCGTGTGACTTCTGGCTCTTACCTCTCATTCCCTATGTCACCAAGCACCCCTGTCCTCGATAAGGTGCTTGGGGTGCCTGGGGGAGGTCCTCCTGGGCAGAACAATAGAAGGTCCCAAGGGTCATCTCTAGACTTGGCCACTTAAAGCTTAAGTTTAACCCTTTAATCACCGCCCCCCCCACTATGGCCCCTAAGGTTCCTGCACTGCTACCTGGAACACAGAATCGAAGGTCTCGTTGGGGACAGAGCAGACAGGACAGAGGCTGAGGGTATGCTCTGAGTATCAGGCAGCCACGGGCCAGGGCTCTGGGGAGCCGATCACACAGCAGGTCCCAACCTGTCCACCGCCAGGTCACTCCACCTCCCTCCCGCCTGGGCAAAATGGGAACGTAATGGCATCCCCCATACAGGTTAGTCCAAGGATTGGATGACGTAAACAGGTTCATGCTTCAGGTACACAGTCCCTGGCAGGCGGCAAGAGCTGCTTTATTTTAAAATCTATCACAGGGGATGATGCATGGAGACTCGAGAGGACTGTAGTCACAAACGACCCCAGCTGGGACGTTTTCCTCACTGTCCCCCGAGGCCAGCACTCCCTCCAGAGGCGCTCGGGGAGGGTCCTTCCTCGCTTCCGCCAGCGCGCGTGGCTCCAGGTGTCCCTTGGCTTGTGGCTGCATCACCCCCCGCGCTGCCCCAGGCCTTCACAAGTCCTCTCTGTGTGTCTCTCCTCTTCTATTATGAGGACACCCGCCACTGGATAATCCAGGAGGCTCCCATCTCGAGATCCTTCCCTTACTCGCATTCGCAAAGACGCTTTTTCCAGACAAGGTTGCACGCATTCACAGGTTCTAGGCAGACACGCATTTCTTAGGGGGGGGGAGGGGGCGCCATTCAACCCGGTACAGGGCCTGATGCCCAGGTGAGTTAATATGGTGAAAATGGTAACGAAAAGCTAAAATCAGCTCCTTCAGCATGTCTCTGCCTGGCGGCGGACGGAGAGAGCGGGCACCAGGAAACGCACGAGTGGCCCAATTCAACTAATGTGCTGAGCGGCTGGAAACAGGCCCTGAGGTCTGCAGGTAGAGCTGAAATTTGAGGAAAAGGGAACTTTTCATCATAACTCCGAAAACCTGCGTGGCCTCCCTCCGTGTCCTCCTGCGATGCGTCACCCTCAATGAGAACAGACGGATGTGCACGGTGCTGGACGTGGGGCGCTTCCTCTCAGGCTGGCTTCCCGAATCGAAGCCTTGGCTGCTTGGCTGCTTTTTCCTGCTGTGACCACATCTGCGTTTGCCTCGCTTCTCTGCAGGGCCAGGGTCCTGCAGACGGGGCTAACACTCTGTCACTTGCACGGTTGTCCCAGGTCCAATCCCAAATTCATGAGTTAGAGTGGAGAGAAATGATGACGAAAAGCTGAAACCAGGGTTCTTTCTCTGTGTGTGGCCTGTTTCCTTTTCATTCCTACTCAATTTCCGGGACCCCACAGCCTGAGAGACCCCAGCACCTTCGAATAAGCCCCCTGGGCTGATCCTGAGTCACCTCAGATTGGAGCTGGCATGAAAGTAAATAACTCTGAATCCGCGTGAAGATTCACACAGTGATACCTCCCGTTGGCCCGTGTTACTAATCTAGATGAATATTGCCTTCAAATGATCAGTAAAGGTTTATTTTGTTTTGTTTCTTAGTGACAGCTTTCCAGAACAGTCATTCACATCCCACGCAATTCACCCACACTTTGCTGTTAGCATAGTCACAGATAGGGGCAGCCATCACCACCACCAATTTTAGAACATTTTTACCCCCAAAAAGAAACATCCTACCCTCTAGCCATCACCCCCTAATTTTCACTCCCCTCAGCCCCTGACAACCCCTCATCCACTTACTGTCTCTACAGATTTGCCGCCACTCTGAACATTTCACGTAAGCTTCATCGTGATATGTGGCCTTCTGTGTCTGGCTCCTCTCATGTAATACTATGTAGTTCCCAAGGTTCGTCCATACTGTAGCGTGTACCAGTATTTCCTTCCTATTCATGCTGAGTAACGTTCCATCATGTGGACTGCATTTTCTTTATCTATTCACAAATTAATGGACATTCGGGTTTTTATGCTGTTTGGTTATGAGTAATGCTTTTAGGAATATTTGTGTCAGTTTTTAAAACGTTGCTTTTCTTTTAGCATCACCAGCCGGAAAATGCACAAATGCCCTTTAGAGAACCGTAAGCACCATCTTGCCCAGAAGAATGTGAGTCGGGAACTTCAGGGGCTGAACGCAGAGGCGGACGCAGCTGAAGCATCGGGGACCCTAGCGATGGTCGTCTCCTGGTCAAGTGTGGTTGCAAAATTTGCAGAAGTGAGATATTCCATTGCGGTCAATCAAATATTGCTCCTGTTATTCCTGACTTCCCCTCCAACGACTGCCCCCCCCCCACCCCGGTCAGGGGCCAGTGCAGGGACCGCAGCCTGTAGTCTGCGATCGAGTGAGAAGAAGGTGAGTCGGGGCTCACAAAGCAGATTTTTATATGACTCGTATAGTCCAGTCTCCATACGCGAAGGGATTGTAGAAAAGGCTGCCCCCGCTCGCTGTGGCTCACCGCACGTGGTGACAGGGGGCTGCAGAACCACGAAAGCACAAGCCAAATGCAGGAAAAACTCCAGGGAGCTGGCTGGTTTTACACATCTTTTTGTCTCTGAACTCCTTTTCCAAATGTTTTAACTTGTGTATGGTTCCCCGCTTTGTGGTGGCTTCCAGCGTGGTGGGCAGCGAGAGGATGAGGCGGCTTTGGGGCCCGTTGTGTTGGAGGCAGCTGCGAGAACATTCTAGGGCAGAAGGAGCTGAGGTGAAAACAGGTCCGGCTGGGAGGTGACCGCGTGGGAAGCCTCCAGCACACAGGTGCTATGCTAGAGAGGGCGTGAGTCACCAGGGAGAGACACCGCAGAGTGGCAAGGGTGGCCGCGGAGGGGGCGGAGGGACCCCTGGGTTCAGCGACAGGGCAGCCCCTGGTGACGTCCGCAGGAGCAGCTTCAGTTGCAAAGAGAGAAGTAGGCTGAGGACAAGTACGGAGTGTGGCTGTGACAGGGAGAAGACATGGGTACCACCGTGGGAGGTGCCAAGATGCTGCGAGAAGGCTCCCCCGCCTTTCCCCCTACCCCCAGAAAAAGCTTTTAAAAGATGCTAAATGCCGGTGGGCAGGAGCCTGCGGACAAAGTCAAGTTTGGGTAAAATGCAGAAGAAGGAGATGGAAAACAGACCGGGGGTTGGAAGGAGGGCTGAGGAGGTGATGCCCGTGGCATTGGGGGACAGTGACTGTTCCCCACAATGCTGTGTTAGTGCATGCATGACCCTGGGCACTGGCACAGCCCCTGGAGCTCTCTAGCATGGAAAATGAGCCTTCACGGGGGCAAATTTTTTAAAAAAAAAAATCAATGAAGGGTTGGGAGGATAATCCCGAGATGGCACGCAGACCGTGACAAAGAATCTAACTGCATCAGGAAGGGATGACAACCTCACTGAAGAAGGTGTGGGAGGAAAGGTGTGCTCTAACGTTGTCAAGGTGACTCTGGACCTGCGTGGAAACGGTGAAGCCTTTAGACAAAAGGAACGTCACGTCGGCACTGTGCTCTCGCTGGTAGAATTGTTTCCCACGCCTGCCTGCGGGCTGCCCATTCGGAACCACTGCACTTGTATCCCGGGGGTAAATAAACAAGGAAGTGGGTGAAGGGTGAGGCAGAGGGGAGCTGCAGATAAGCACGGGGGCGGGGGAGGGTAGAAGGAGCCGGGCGGTGCTGGTGCAGAGTTGGAGACATCGGTGTGCGCTTGTGTTTAGCTTACTATAAACATAGATGGAGAAATACGGACATCGGCCATAGGCGTGGATAGACACAGGCTACTTATGTTTACACATCAAGTTCCAGTTTTGTCCCTTGAGAGGGCTAGAAGCAATGACACTCGAGTAACAACAAGCGCTCACGGCACCCGGATCGAGGTGTCTAATCCCATCCTCCTCAGTAACAGGAACCACGGGTCCTCGGGGAAATGGCTGATTCTAGGATGTGGGCAGGAAGACACAAACGGAGCCTGAAGCATCTCGTAAGGCCAGAAAGTGAGGATGTGCCCCCAAATGTCAAAGGGGCGCAAAGCCAAGCGAAGGAGCTCCCAGGGGCTAATGTCGGGACAACTGGAGCAACAACAACAAAAAAATAATAATAAGGCAGTATTTTACAACAACAAGGCAGGGTATAAAATAAATAGCCATGAATCCATGTGAGACAAATAAATGATAGAACAGGTGAATAAATGGGGGTGGCAAACCTCCGGGGACAGCGAGACGTCTAAATCCGATGTAGACACCGACCCCTCAAAGGTGAAGTATAACCGCCACCCACTCGTGCGCGGCTGCGCCTGGTCACAGCATGGAAGAGGGACAACGAGGAACTTTACGCCAGAGACACCAGCCAGGTGAGCAAGGTCAGCATCCCAGCGGTGAGCACCCCTGACACGGTGCGATGAGGCCCCGCTGTGCCCCCCCCGCCCCCCACACGCAGAAGGCCAGTCTAATCGTGAGAAAAACGGCCGACAGAGCCCCACGATTCAGTGAAACATCTGAACCGCGACTCTTCAAAACCGCCCAGGTCATCGGAAAACAGGGCTGGTCCGAGGCACTGTCACAGCCAACGGGAGCCTGAGGAGACGTGACAACTGAGCGTCACGTGGTGTCCTGGGGGGGGTTCCCCGAAGAGAAAAAGGGCCTTAGGTAAAAAACTAAGAATGCTGGAATAAAGTGTGGACGTTCGTTAATAATAGTGACACAATTTGGGTTCGTTAGAAGAGGGGCTCAAGGATGGCGCTGGGAAGGGGGGGTAGGGGGGTAGCACTGGCCTGGAGTGGGGACCCCCTGCACCGGGGGGTGGGGGAAGAGGGCAGGAAGCCGCGGCGGGGGGGCTTGAGGCCAGCGGCCCGCCATCTGTTTCCTCTCTGAAGCCCCGCCTGCGGGCACGGTGTATGAGTAGAGGGAGTTGGTGGGGTCAGAGCAGAGCAGAGGTTGTGGAGCCCGTGGCTGGCCATGCATACGTCAGCATCGTCAGCATCGCCGACTAAGCTATGGAATAATGCGTATTTTTGTTTCCTTGCTCCTGGAAAAAAGAACCCGGCTGTTTTTCACACTCCCACCCTTTCCCCACCTTGGTGCATACCCACTGGGCTTTGGGGCTAGACACTCAGGAATTCGGGCTCTGGACAAAGTTCAGAGTTTTTTAGTCTCCAGAAAGAGCTGAATTGTCTGAGGCTGGGGCTTAGGAAGCGGCCGGCAGGCAAGTGCGGACCAGACAGATGGAGAGCCGGTCTTTGTTCTTGGGGGCCCCAGGTAAGGCTGTGGGGGGGGGCAGCCTCTGGGCCACACAGGGGTGGGGCTCCCAGCCTCCTCTAGAAGAGGGTGGCTAGGCCAGAGGGCAGTGACCAGCGAGGCCAGGCATTCCAAGGGTCCTCTCCATGTCTGGGATAGGCACCCCACCCCCAGCCCCTGCCGGGAAGTCGATCCTGGAATGAGACACCCACTCGAAGTCACTTTCCCAGTTTACTCCTCATTCACAACTCATGACCTGTGACCGAAACTGCCATTCAGGAACAAGGTGCTTCTAAAGTCCTGGGACGAATGTGATGGGTGACTGTCAAGGCCACCTGCGAGGGCCGAAGGGCCAAGTTCCAGCACGGTGTCCTCAACGACCAGGGCAGCCGAGTGGTTCAAAGACTGGCTTGTCCCCACGGTTGGCCAAGAAGGTCTGGCACCCCTGTCCCGCAGGACTAGCTGGGGGTCCCTCCCCTCCCCCAGGTGAAAGCCCTTGAGGAGAAGAGAGAGCAGGAGGAAGGAAGCTCCCCCACGCTGCCACAGGACAGCAAGTTCCCAGGGACCGCAGCCAGCCCGGATGAGCCAGCCAGTCTCCCGAGGCATTGGCAAGAGAAAGCAGCAGCTCTGACCGCCCCGCCCCCAACGGAGGTGCATTTAAAGGCCCCTGAACAAACAGCAAACAGGAGGTGAATCCCCTTAAACGAAAACAAAAACACCGATATCCGATATCTGATCTCCGTACTTTAAAGGGACACCTGGCCGTCTTAAAGAATTAAATGTCGGTGTTTTTCAAGGACACGGGGTTATCGAAAACTAACTTTTGCGCTGACTGACTTGTCCCAGCAGCAAGGCTCTCCTCAAAGAAGGGATGAGAGGGCGGCCCGGGCAGGCCAGGCGGGCATTCCACAGCGCCATTATCTGTTCACTGTCCACGTAGTTCCTGGGCTGGCTACGGACAGTACAGTGAAAACTGAAAGAGGAAAGACACATGTAAACAGATGCCTCTCCGTGGGGATATCCAGCAGAAGCGCCCCGGGGTCAGAGGGAGGCGCGTGCTCAGCGAGGGAAGGGAGGGACAGCAGGGAGGACTCCGCACAGAGGTGACAGGTAAATCCACCGGCAGGGGAAGCGGAGAGCCCAGGAAGAGGGCACAGCATGTACAAAGGCGTGGAGGCGTGAAGAGTGTCCTACTGGCCGGGCCGAAGAAACTGGAAACGTCGCCAGGGGCAGTTATGAAATGAGGGACGTGAGCTCACACTCAGGTCGGATGAGAATCCTGCAAGGCCGTTGTCAGGGTGTGGGACTCGCTGGACTGCCTCCAGGACATTTAACTTAGTAGGTTAAACATTGTCAAGGGCCTACCTGTGTCCCTTTGGCCAGCCCCGAAAGTCACAGCGGACACGTCCCTAGCAGCCCCTGTGGCTTCCCAAATCCTCCATGAGGACATTCCCCAGCTGTGGGGACATGTGCAGTCTGAGAGAGCCAGGAGTTACTCCCTCCAGAGCAATCCTGAACGCTGAGACGGACAGCCCGCCTCCGTGCCCCTCAGGGGCACATTCTGAGCTGCCCCCGCAGTCTCTGGGGTCCCAGCAGGATTTGGCCCCATGTCCACATAGTGGTAAGAGCTCATTATCACCCTTTCACACCCTTCCTTCCTCTCCTCACCTCCCTCCTGCCCGGACCAGCCCACAAACAAATCACCTAAACCCAAGCCTTGCCACAGCAGAGAACCGTTTGGTTCTTTCTGGATCGCAAAGGGTGTAAATTCCAACCCCACACCCACACCCACACGAGGGCAAACCTGTGGGCACAGATATTCAGCGGAGCTGTTTGTCCTTCCTCACTGAGTCCAGATGGACCGAACTTTCCTCACCTATCTTTGCTGGCAGATATGTTAAAGTCCACCCCCCCACCCCCATCCCTAATCCCTCAACCTTCTCTCTCCCAACGCCTCGGTCCAGAGCTCAGCTGAAGGGGCAGCCCTGACTCTCTCTCTCTCTCTCTCTCTCTCTCTCTCTCTCTCTCTCTCTCTCTCTCTCAACCCCTGGAGATGTCTCATGGTTTTATGGAAAACGGTATGGCAGTTCCTCAAATAATTAAAACAGAATAAGCATACAATCCATAATTTTGCTTCCATGCATATACCCAAAAGAACTGAAAGCGGCATCTTGAACAGATATATGTCCATCTGTGTTCATAACGGTCTTATTCACAATAACCAAATGGTAGAAGCAACCCAAGTGACCATCAACAAACGGATGAAGGATAAGCAAACATGGGAGAGACATACAGTGGAATACCGTCCAGCCCTTAAAAAGGAAGGAAATTCTGACACGGGTTACAACATGGATGAGGCTGGGGGACATTATGCGAAGTGACATAAGTCAGTCACAAAAAGATAAATACAGTACGATGTTAACCTATATGAAGTGCTTGGAGGAATAATTCACCAGGGACTCGACGAGGGAGAAGGAAGGGTTAGGGCTCAGCGGGGTCAGAGTTTCTGCTTCGGAAGATAAAAAAGCTCCAGAACTGATGGTTATAGAATAACGTAAATGTACCTAACACCACCGAACCGCCTCCTTAAAAACAGTTAAAGTGGTAAACGTTGTTATGTCTACATTATTACAGAGAAAAATAAACACGACTCAGTTTTGTGTTTAAAAAGGGATTTGTTTGTTACGCCTCGCCTGGGATTTGTAGGGGTTTTGTAGCAAAGGGGGGGCTCTTCGACACCTCAAACCAGCCATATCTCCAGGAACGGAGGCTCCGAAACCAAAGGGCGAAGGGTCTCGTGGGTCCCTCAGCATCCCCGTCACGGTCCCCTCTGCAGTCTCGCCAACGCCATTGGGGTGCTTCTCCCCGAGTGTGCCATTCGGCTGTGCCCGCACAGTTAGACATTCACGAGGTTTGAGTTAGCGAAGTTTCAGCATCAGAACTAGGAGGCGTTCAGAACACAGCAGCTGGGAGACAATTCCCAGACCAGGAGGTAAAACAACAACAACAACCAAAAAAAACCCAACTTCCGGTGGAAGAAGTCCCTGGCGTTAAACCAAAAGCTTCGAGGCTGAAAACTCCTGTGAAAGAAAGGGTTTACTGAGCCACGGGCGAGCCGGAGAAGGACCAGGCCCTGGGGCGGGCGATCCAACCTCCCAGCAGCAGGGCCGGAGGGCGAAGGCAGGCGTGTCCGCTGTGCGGGCGCTGACAGGCCCTTCTCCACGTTATGTGTGGGGAAGGAAGACCCAGGCTGCTTCGAAAGCATTTATAATGACTATAGACGAAGGGGAGAGGGAGACGGCTGGTTCTGGGACAGGCGGACGGGCCGTACGAAGAAGTGTTTGCCATTTCTGAGTTGGTTTTGAGCCACAGTCTGGGACCTTCCTGCAGAAGCAAGGTGCCCTGGTAAGTGGTGGCCGGCTGTTGTACCTGGACGGTGAGAACCGGATCCCAAGTTTCCACACGTTTAGGGACAAAGGCTGTCTGCTGCTGGTTTTGGTCGGAGTCTGTGAACTGACTGACGTTTCTCGCTTCCTACCCTCTGGCCTGCTGTAATTGAATTTAGGACACCGCAGACTTTGTCCTCGTCAGTGTCTCTGCACACGCCGCGTGCCTGGCCTGGTGCCGACCTTTCTCTCCATCCCCTGGCACCTCTCCTCCCCTTGCTCACCAGCCCCAGGTGTGCTGGCCTCTTTCTTCCAGTTCTCGCACAATCCAAGCTCACTCACACCTCAGGGCCTTTGCACCTGCTGTACCAGGTGGGCAGGACACTCTCCCAAGCCTCTCACAAGTCAGCTCCTTCCTGTCCTCCACGCCTCACCTAATGCTACTTCTGCAGAGAGCGCCTCCCTGACCACCCTCTCCAAAGGGAGCCTAAGACACTTAAAGCACTTAACCATCAGGGCCACTATTTCCTTTGAAGAGGAATGTTCCACTCAAATGGCTAACCTTGTAATCAGCTCTTTGTCCTGCTTCTGTAGACATGCTTGCCGCATAGGCCAAAGGGCAGGGTGACCTCAAGAGCAACTGAAGACTCGCCCTCCCCTTTGTCTGTTCTGTCTAGACAACAGCTGTATCCCGTCTGCTCTCCTCTATAACTTCCCGTAGCCCATAGCAACTCCTGCGCTCTGTAACCCACTGAGGACAAATTAACCAATCGTCTCCTGCCAACTATAACTGCACGGATAAGCCCTATAAAAGCAAGGTTACACCTGAGCTCGGGGCCCAGATCTTCGGAGCGCTGCCTCTTCTGGGACCACTGGCGTAATAAACCTGAGTTCTCCAACAATCCAAGTGGTGCTGGTTTCTCGCCGGTCTGATCTTTTCTGCGACACCTTCATGGCATCGACCACGAGGTCATGATTTCGTGTGTATTTGTCTCTTTGTTTATTGATGGTCTCTCCTGACTGAAATTTGAGTTCCATGAGGGCTGGGACCACTTTTTTTTCTTTATGTGAGTTCTTAGCACTCGACCAGGAGGAATTCAGGCAGAAGTTTCAGAAAGGGAGGAAGGAAGGGAAAGAGCGGGGCGGGGGGGAGAGAGAGAGAGAGAGAGAAGAGAGAGAGAGAGAGAGAGAGAGAGAGAAATCAGACTTTTCATGGTTCAATGACCCCATTAAGCTCTGAACCGGGGCTAGAAAGCGAACGACGTGGGTGGCAACGTCCTTTAATGGTGACGAGCCAGCGGGGACGACAAGGCGGGCTGGGAGACAGCAGATGAGGGCAGGATGGGATGAAGAATCAACAGATGAGCTTTGTCCACATTAAGTCCCACCTACCTGTTCAATACCCATTGGACGTGCCAAGTAGGGGAATATTCCAGAAAACATATCTCGGGGAAAAAGTGGGGCTGCGGATAGAAACTGGAGGTCCTACGGATGCCGTGTGGATGGTTTTTAAAGTCTTGAGACCAGATGAGGTCATCTAGAGGAGAGTGTGGCCCCCCGTCCCAGCGCTGGGGGGCGTGGCGGACTTTGAGGTGTAGGGACCACATTTCGTACCACTTTGTCAGCCACCTAGCACACGCCCTTCAGAGGCATGGTTCAGGTCTCCTCTTGTCTCTGTCCCTAACTAGCTGTGTAGCTCGGCAAGATGCCGTTTCCCATCTGCAAAATGACCATGGGTCACATGACCTATCTTATTTATCAACACTCCAAGCTGCGTTTCCCCCAGCGCCCTCAGACGCTGGTGCTCGGAGCCACGTGCTCTTGTCCTGGGGAAGCCCACAGTTGGGTGGCAGAGGCCAGAGCACACGGTGACGTGCTCAGGCATCGCTAGCTTGGCCGGTGAACCGCCATGGCCACAGCAGGCAACGTCCGCTGGTCACGAGAGCCCAGCCTGTCTTCCTCTGCTCCTCCGTCCCCGGCAACAGGTTTACACATCAGCACAGAGGCGCGTCAGCGGGAAGGTGGCTTCCAGGGCAGCTTCCCTTGAAAGAATGACAGAGAAAGGTGGGGACGCGCCTGCTTAGAGCCTCTAATCCAGTCCTGGAACTGAGATGGGGATACAGACTCTAGACTCCAAGCACGCGGGCTCTGAGCCGCCATGCCTCTGTTTTCTCACCGGTCAAAAGGGGACGATGGCAACCGGCTCTACCGCACGGAGTCGTGAGGACACCGAGCGAGTGAATACAAGGGCAGGTGCCAGGCTTCTGGTCCCCTGTGCAGACCTGCCCCCTCCCCCTGGCCCGGGCCCGGCATGGCAACTTCTCTGCCCCACTTAGACTTGGGGCGATGCCAGGCCGGCAACCCCGGCCAGCGCCTCTGGGAGGGCAGCGAGCCCGGGATCCTTTCCAGGAGCTAATGAAGTCTTCAAAGTCCTCCAAAGGAGGCCCGGGTCCCGCCTCCCTGGGCCCAGAAAACGCCCACCGAAAAGCCACCGTCTGAGCCTGATGCCGCGCCGCCTCACGACAGCCCGTTGGCACCGGGGTGTGTCATCTACAGGGAGCCAGAGAGCTGTCCTCAGACGCCATCAGGTGCAGCTGCGCTGCACTTGCCGGAGAAAAACAGCTCCTCCCCACTGGGCTTGGCCGAGGCGCCGTCCTCAGGGCACAGCTCCCGCCTGTTTTGCTTACATGGGCAGACTGTGGAGCAGAGTGCAGGCCGCACTCTGGGAACACTGCGCCCTGAAACCCTGCAGCCGTCAGTGTTGGTCCCACACTTTTCCGTCACGCCAGACCAGGCTCGGCGGGGAGAACCCAGCCCCACGATCGGCAAGTCACGTTAGGCAGGCAGAAGAAGCCACGTCCCTGCCAGCCTATGCCTCTACATGAGATCGCATCAGAGGGGTTCGAGTCGCCCTCCCGACCACAGGGGCTCTGCCTCCCACCTTCACAACGTTCCCCACTCCATTGTATGTGAGCTCAAACCCAGGAGCCATAGCCTTTATCCACCCCCTTACCCATCCCTCCCACAGCCCTGTCATCTGGAGCGTTCCTCATAAATGAATTCACAGCCCTTCCCTCTGCCCCTTATGGTGCCCCTGATCCAGGCCACCACCTTTGTCCCTCCCCACCACCCAAACATTTCCCTGATCCTAATCTCCCATCAACCTATTCTCTGTCCACACAGCAGCCAGAAAAATCTTTATCAAAAAGCTTCGAAAGGGGCATAGCCTTCGGTGACTTCCCATTGCCCTTGGGATAAAGTGCAAATTCCTGGGCCTTCCCGACCCAGCCTACCTCTGCATGCTCTCTCCCTACCATTCTCCAGCTGCGCAGGACTTACTTTATATCCAGGCTTCAGGCCTTTTGCCCCTGCTGCTCTTCCCCCTGGACCATTCGGCCCCCTTCTTTTAGCCCAGCTCATTCCCAGCCAGTCTTCAGGGCTCCCTTCCTCCAGGAAGCCCTCCCGGAGCCTCCCCCAGACAAGCCCAGGGGCTCCCATTGGGCCGTGCGCCCCCTCTCAGCCCCCCTTCTCTGTTAGTGTTTGTTGCATTTTTTCTCCGTAAGACTGAAGCTCCAGGTACGCAGGACCCTGTTAAGTTCACCTGCCGTGGATGCCCCGTGCCATGCTCAGGTGTGCAACAGAGTAGGGGGCAAATCAGTATTTGTCGCATGCGTGAATAAATGAATAGTGTCTGCCCTGCCCCTTCCCCTCAGCGTTTATCTGTGTGTCCAGATATCGCTGACTCTGCCTACGGAATGGGCACATTCGTGTTGATGCCCTTGGCCCAGCATCTGCCAGAGTTCACAGCAGTCAGCGCTGGGGACCAAGCTGAAGAGAACAACGGAAATGAATCTCCCAGTTCAAAGCCACACTCTGTGGACGAGAACCCAGACCCTATTTCTCAAAGTTCCCCCCAACTGCCTTGCCAACTGGCAGCCGACTGGCTAGCCACCGCCCATCAATCCATGTGGCTGACACCCCTATTGAGAGGCTGGGAAGCCAAACGCATGATAACAATAAGACTCGTGTTGACTGGCAGTTTCTCTGACCGAGGCACAATTAGTTTACACAATCCTCGCACAGCCTTGGGAGGCAGGGACTATGACAGCTCTCCACAGACGGGGGACACAGAAGCTTGGGGCGTTAAGCGACTTGCCCAAGGTTCTGGAATTTGAATCCTCGTGGACTGACTTTAGGGTGGGTATGTTTAACTTCCACCCAGCTTTGTAGGTCGTAAAGTACCCCCCCTTCTGCAGGCAGGAGCAGCTTGCTTAACCTCCCCTGAGTTCAGTTTGCTCATTGGCAAAATGGAAATAAGAACCCATGGCTTGGGAGGGTTAAATGAGATAGCACTGGACTTGGCTATCCTGCACGCTCTTGCCATTGTGGCCGCAGGGCTCTGTGACCTCAGGCAAAGCACTCAGCCACCCAGGCGAGAGGATATCCACCTCGCAGGATTGATGGGAGGATGAAACGAAGCACTGACTACACGATCCCTTCTCCTCCAGTCTAAAATCCAAAAGCCTTGAAACTGGCAGCAGAACCTGCCCTGATTCCACTTCATTTGGTGGCCAAGCTTGACCTCGCCTGACCACGAGGCTATTTACAGCGTGTCTTCAAATCCCACATAGTGTGACTATTCAGAGCTGTCATGTGCTTGGTGACGGAGGGCTGCCCGGCCGGGAGTGCCATCTAGTAGGTGGTGGCAGGTGCACCGTCTGACTTCTCTAAAATCATCACAAGCTCTGACTTGTGAAACACGCCCGGAGGGGGCGGGGCTGGTTACGGGGTTGCGTTTACAGCATCCTCGGCACAAAACCGGCATCCGGCAGGTGCTCAGTAAATGACAGTTCTTTTAGGGTATAATGTCCTTAACCTCTCTCTCTCCAGCCGTTCTACTCTCCTGCGTTGGAAGAGTTTTTGTGCATTTGGATGGATTCAAACAGATACTGGGAGAAGCCAGGTACTAAAGACTGTGTGCTCAGTACCAGCCATAGGCACGGCTCTAAGCCCATCGTGTGTCCTACCTCGGACTGTGTGTGTGTGTGTGTGTGTGTGTGTGTGCGTGCATGTGCACACATGTTGGGGGCAGAGGGGTTGGGTTAGAACATGCCCACCGGCAAGGTATTCCCTCTGTTCAAATCCCAGCTCGCCACTTACTAGCAAGGCCCCCCCCATTTCACTTCTCCATGACATGGAAGTGGGACATAATCAGAGCTCCGACTTAGAGAGTCTTAGAAGGACTTGGTGCCTGATGTGCGGACTGGAAAATGACTGCTTGGCTATGTCCATAGGAACATAGACTGTCACCCATAGGAATATAACATTCTAACAATAAGCTTTCTGCTTCTGTACCCCTGCTCGCATACCCGACCTGTGGGTCGACAGGTAGTGAATAGAAGAAAAATAGACCTTTGTGTTTAGAGAGAATGAAGAATAGGATTTTGGGCTTAAAAAGCCCGTACGCTACATTTCAGGGCTGCTTAATTTGGGGTCTGCGTACCCCTGGCAGACCCAGCTGGCTGAAATAAAGAGTGTGTTCCCTATAACTCACTGAGTTCCTGGTGGTCCGTGTGTCTTTCAGGGGGGGCTGGTGGCTACAACACTGACACATATTAAGTGTTACTCTTCACTCCGAAGTATGTATCATAACAAGCCTGGTTGTACAGGTGGGGAAACTGAGGCAGGGAGCGATTATGTAACTTGGCGGTTTGGCAACAGAACCCTATGCTCCACTGCCTCTCGGAAACTGGGACAAAAGGAAGAGTGGGAGAAGGGGGAAGGCAGGAGGAGAGCGCTGTCCACCCCCGCAGTGCCCGCCCAGCTGGTCACATAGTCCAGCTACAAGTGTCATCGGTTAACATTGAATGTCCCTCAAGTTCCAAGCATTATCCGAAATATATTGGAAACGCAAGTCGGGGCCGCTTAGAATTGACATTTTACTGAGGGTGCTTTCCTCCTAAGAAACAGTCGAGGAGACGTGGGGCAGGGACAATGGACTCACAACGACGATGGAAAATCAGGTTCCAGCCTGGCAGACGCAGAGGAAACCGCCTGGCAGAGGCCTTCCCCATGAGTCGGAGGACACAGGCCTTGCATTTAGGAGAAGGCTCAGCTTGCAGAGCCCGGTCAGGGCTGTAGCTGGAGACTTGGCTCAGGGTGGATTTGTTAAGGAGAAAGCAAAGGAGATAGAGCAGCAGCCTGCAGGGCGTTTGTCCTTTGCACCCACTCTGCCCAGCGGCCCTCCGGCCCCTGGGGCAGACACAGCTCCTCTGTGGGGCCTCCCAGGACAGAATGCAGCCCCGCTCCAGCCTTAGGCTCTCTGCAAAACCGAAGTGGTGCTTAGAAGGCACCACTTGCAAAGATGTGTGAAAGCCTAGCCCCTGGGCGTAAGGCACGATGCTTTTCCAGGCGCCAGCAGCTTTTGCAGAAAAACAGGATTCAAGAAGCCATTAGGTTTGGCGGTGACAAGGAGGGCAGCTTCTTCCGCACTCCTCCAAGCCTGGGAGTGGCCTGTATGACCCAGCCACACCTAAGAGGAGCTCTAGGTGTAACTGTCTGTCTGTCTGCACCCTTCCTCATTTCTAAACTGGATATGTGGTACCTGTATTTATATATGTAGTCTGCCTTGCTTTTTTTTTTTCTAATCAACTTTATGGAGGTATAATTCCCATACAATAAAATCCACCCATTCTAAGTGTAATTTTAATAAGTTTTGACAAATACATACATCCTAATCAGATGCAGAACCCCATCACCCCAAGAAATGCCTTCCGCTTCTTTATAGTTAATCCCTTCCACAAACCCAGTTCCAGCCCCAGGCATCTACCAATCTGTTCTCTGTCACTGATTAGTGGTCTTTTCTAGACTTTCATCTAAACAAATTGTGCTCCTTTGTGTGTGGCTTCTTTGTTGTCGTTGTTGTTGCTGGTTGGATTCGTTTGTTTGTTTTAATGTTATTATAAATAGAATTTTTCTAAATTTCATATTGAAATTGTTTGCAGCTAACAAACACTTATTTCTTGTTTGTATATTGACCTGGTCTCCTATGACATTGCTCAATTCGCTAACTAGTTCCAGCAGTTATGCAGCTTCCTCAGGATGTCCTGGTTAGCAATTATGTCATCTGTGACTACAGTTTGTTTCTTCCTTTCTGACTGTTATTTTTTTCTCTTGTCTTATTGCACTGACTAGGACCTCTAGTACCACGTTATCACCCAAACTGAAATTCTCAAATAGTCCTCACAAACTCAGTATTTATAGTCTAAGTGCCCCCTTGCCACGGTTGCTTCTCCGTGTTCTTATCAATAAGCCTCTCTGCGGGGTCCCCTCAGCAGCCAGGCTGCTGACTGATTATCAACAACAGCAGAGGCAGAATGAGGACCTCCTGGTAGGACTTACTTCATCCTTATAGCAAAGCAACCTCTTTTTCTTTGTCATAAACCAGTGAATTTAAAATCATATTAAACCTATATGTAGCATATACTGAATTATATTGATTTTGGAATGTTAAACCAACCTTCATTCTGGGATATAGCTCATTAGATCATGACACACACACGGGCCTATTAGACGGATTATCTTTTTTATATACTGCTGGTTTGATTGCTACTGTTTCATTAAGGATTTTTAACCGTTTTCATACCTGCTGTAACCCCCAGAGCCTAGGACACTGCCTTGAACAGAGTAAACGCTAAATAAGCATGTCAAATGAATGAATGAACTGGATAGCCTCTTCTGTCTGGCCGGCAGAGGAAGGGGGCTTCCTAGGCCACAGCCTATTCTGAGCCATGTAAGATCATTGCATCAGCCACTAACTAGCTATGTGACCTTGGGCAAATGTATCCTGCTTAAGCATAAAAAGGGAATGAAAACAACAGGACTACCAAACATTGTGAGCGTCCAAACAAGATAATACACAAAAGAGACCTTGGGAAAACTGCAACCCCACGGCAGCGTTATCATGAACAAGGAGGCCAGGAGGCCTGTGTGTGTGTCTAGCACAGCCCTAGACTGACGGTCCTTAGGGAGAGAAGGCGGGAGGCTGGGTGCTGTCTTGAGGGTAGAAGAAGCCTGTGTCTCAGCCTCAGACAGCTCTGTGAAAGAGCAGCCACAATGGAGGGCTGTGCTCCGAGGAAGGCAGCATGTCCTAGGGCTTCGAATTTTGCCAGGATGGGAGCAGCTCCCTCCTGGCCAGCAGAGTTGCATTGTTCTCTCCTCCTCTCTACCCAAGCCTCATAAATCCTCAGCTAATACCGACACTGACTTCCCAAGCAAATCAAGCAAGGGATTTGGGAGATCTAGGAAGCATGAGAAACACTTCTTTTTTCTTCCTTCTTTTTTCTCATCTGTGGAGCATTAGTATGGCTTTCCCCCTTTGTAGGTCTGGGAGTAATGGCTTTAATATAGAGTATTCAGTGCCTTTGTATTTTGGAATGGACTTGCCTCCAGGAGTTGGGTTTTTAAAGAGTCCCAGCAATCAAATACCTAGCTCTAGTGTTTGCACACAATTGCCCTTCTACTTAAGCTCTCTTTGTGTTTACACACAAGGACATCTAGCAGCTTGGCTGGTCAAGATACTGCTTTTAAGCTTTTAAGCAGCGCTGGGAGATTGCAAACAAAGCGAATTGGTGTATTCTGCACCTGGTGCCTCTGAGGGGTGGGGTGGGAGTAACACTCTAAAGGGGTGAAGGGGTGGCCTATGAAAGCAGGTAGAAGATTTTCACTACAAAGTAGATAAAGAAAGGAAGACTTGAAAGGGCAGCAGCAGTGGAAGGAATACAGAGAAGCGGATGGTTTTGGGAGAATTTCAGGAGATAGAGGTGCCAGATAAGTAACTGGCTGCTAAGAGAGAGTCTAAGGTAACAGAAAAGTTGCTGGCATTGGTGGCTGTGCAGATGGTGTGTCATATTTCAGGACAGGAAATAAAGGAGGTAGACAGGATTGGGGGAGGGAAAATAATGGAATGATGAGTTCAATTGAAATGAATTATTCATTGATTTCTTGGGCATTGCTAGCGGAATATACCTTGTCAGGAACAACCATGAACAGAAAAAACGAGGTCTCTGCCCTAGATAGGCTGCAGGGGTGGCCAGGGAAGGCCTGCGTGTGGAGACCTGGAGGTAAGAAGATGCCAGGCTGAGTTTGACAGTGACCTATGGATATACAAGTAGAGAAGCAGCCTGGACAGAGAAGTTTGGAGCTCAAAACTCGGTTGGAGATGATCAGAAAAGATAGGCCAAAAAGCGCATTGAAGTATAGAATGCTATTTCTAGAAAAGTCGAAAATATACAAATTGATACTAGGGGTACACTGGGCATTAAGGCTCTTTGGATCGTGTTTTTTCCCTAAGCTGGGTGGTGAGTATAGGGTTGTGAGATGTCATACGTAATTTACATACTTTTGCATATCCTAGGAACTAAAAATAGACTAGGAAAAGCGGGGAAGGCCACCAGACCCAGTGTCTCGCCAGACTTTCCCAAGTCCAGACCTCTATAACTGAGGGGACCCTGAAGCCTCGTGGGGGGGGGGGCGGTTCTCATTCCAAGCGCTGAAGCGCAAGCCGGCCCCGCCCAGTCAGAAACTCCGGGCGGAACCCCGCCCCGGGCTGTGCAGTCGCCCCGCCCATGTCCGCCGGCCAGCCAATCGGCGCGCAGATGCAAACCCCCATCCCCGCCGCGCACCGCCCCGGGCCCGCGCCGCCGCGTGACGTCACGGCCGGCCCCCGCCACGTGACGGCCGCGCGGTGGGTCCCACTGGCTACAGGGCTCACGCTGCAGAGGCCGGTGAGGCGCCGGCGGCTACGCCGCGGTGGGCGCGGACAGGGGAGCCGGTTGGAGGGGCGCGCGCGCGCATGGAGGGGAGCTGGCGGCTGCCTGAGAGCCGCGCTCCGGGCCACCTCGCGCATCCTTCGAGCCGCCTCACGCCAGCGGCACCCGGCTGCGGCGGCGGGCCGCAGAACCCGCGCGGCCATGGCGACGGGCACTCAGCAGAAGGAGAACACGCTGCTTCACCTCTTCGCCGGCGGGTGAGCGTCCCGGCCTGACCCCGCAGCCCCCTCGGCCTGCCCCGCGCCCCGGTGCGCCCCGGCAGGATCCCGGCCCTCCACAGGCCGAAGCGCCGGCTGCCAGAGGAGGAAGTCCCGGCGTGGGGACGGGGGAGAGGCCCGGGACGCGCCGGCCTTTCCCCCTCCCGGGTGCGCATCCCCTGAGAGTGGCTTTATCCCGCGCTGCTGCACTCCCACGCCCGTCTCCCTGCCCGCGGTGTCTCCAGCTCTTAAGCCTTTTAAACGATTAGAGGCTGTTGTGACGAGTGTCACTCGGGGGCAGGCCTGCCATGCCACCGTGGCTCCGCCGCCTCGCCTCCTCGCTACCAGCCGCCCTGGCCACGTTGTCCTGGCTGTCCTTCTGTCTGGATTCTTCCCCAGGGCCTGGGCAAGTCCAGTGGGTGCTCGGGTTGGCCCCGGAGTTCTCAGGGTAGCGCACAGGCGAGTTCAGACAGTCAAGAGGGCTGCAGGTGTTGGGCATCAGCAGGGGCTGGCGAACCTCGATGCTGGCTAGCAGCCTGTGGGAGAGTTAGTCGGGGGGCGGGGGGGGCTCGAGAGAAAGTGGGGTCAGGAAGGCGTGTCGAGATGCTGCTTTCCTGCTGATGGACTCGTGCAAAGTGAGATGTTTTCTGTTTTGAGAGCTGCGTTAGTTTGGTCATCACGTTCCTGCTGTTTTCCAGTGGAGGCAATGCAGTTTTGGTTGGGCGGTAGGGGGATTAGGAAGGAGCTGATTTGGATGGGGGCGGGGAGGGGGGAAGAGGGGGTGTGTGTGTGTTCCAGAAAATAGACGTTAAGATGTTATTGAGTATTCCTAACTTTTTTCTATCAATAAAACCAATGGCTTTGGGTCCTTTCGGAGTCTTGCAGGTGTTTGGAGCCTAATCTGAGGGTCTCATAGGCCTGGCACAGCATTTTTTAAGAGTGGGACATTATGTGTAAAATAGAATTCATTCTGGATTGTCATCTTGAGTTTCACTTGCAGCTTGGACTGCTGCCTAGATATATTCCTTTTTACAAATGAGTAATGGTTGAAAACTTATCTGTGAAAGTAACTATGGTGAGTGTTATGCTGAGCTTTTGTACTTCGTATTGAAGGCGCTCACTCACCCAGTTACTTGTTTTTCCAGCCAAAATTCTTGGTTGTTCGTAGTTAGGAAGAATTTGTCATTCACCTCTTCCCCATCGTTCCCTCTCATCCTTGCACTTACTCTCCCTATTGCTTTTTCAACTTTGAGAGTGCGGGCGGAGCGGTTCCTGAATTATGACTATTAATTTGTCATTCTGGATCATTTTAAACCAGTTGGCCACGTTATATTAAAGTTACTTCTCAAGCCAAGAAGGATAACTTTTCTAATTTTATATTCATTGATTTTGATTTATTATTTTTGCTGAGATGGTCTTTTAATTTTTTTATTTTTTTTATTTTGTATTCCAAGCTGAGAGAATTACCGGCTCTGAAGTAGCCACTTGAGGCTTGCTGTGTAATGGATTGCCCTGTCTTGATGAATGTCCCTACTCACTCTTCACAGTGTCCTCTGGCTGCTGATTCTGCTATCCCAGCACCAGCCTCTCACCCAGTAGCGAGGAAAACTGCGGTAGCAGGCACAGCTCCTCCCGGCTGATGAAAATGTGGAGAGTTTATTAGGGCAGTGCCTGAAGCCCTTGTATTGAACAGATTTCAGTTCCTTCATTTAGCAGCACTTCAGGATTACTTGCAGACATTCAAGGAAGAAAATAAATCTTCCAAAAGGATGCTTTCAGAGTAACTAATTGGATTTGATTCCTCCCCACTAGCCTAAAACGAATTACTTCCATTTCTTTTAGGGAAGAACATTAAGCTAAGTGTTGAATGGATAGGATACATCATATAGTTAAAATCAGTCCACCCAGTGGTCCGCCTGGTCCAGTGGATGAGATACTGCTTTGCTCTAAGTTTCTAGTTGCCATGTTGTTAAGGTGGCATCTTTCCAAAGAACTAAGTTCACTTTCTTTGAAAGAAGTTGGCCTCTGCTTTTTAAATGTCACATTTCTCTGTTTATTGAAAAGCCATTGGAAACTAACATTAAACAAGTTTAAAGCTATCACTAATTAATGATATTGAATAAATATTTTTATCAGGTATAACAGGCTTATGAATGGTTAAAAATAAATTTTAGATCCTGGCAAAATAAAAACGATACCCAAAACAATGTATAGTCTTTAAAAATTAATCTTTTTTTTTAAAGACAGTTCTTTGCAAAGCTGAAAATACTATATTACCCGTAAATCATCTTTTTAAAAAAAAAGATGCTGAAAAAAAAGAACTGGAGAACAAGCAACACCTAGAAATAAGCACTTTAGAAAAAAAGATTCTATGTGTATATATGTGTACCAAATATAATTTCATAGTTAATTTTAAAATAGGCTCATATTTTTAAAATTATTTTCTTCTTAGTAATATGTTAAGTTCTAATGGCAGCATGGTAGTGAGTTCTCTGCATGTACCCTTGATCCTGCTGAGAAGGCAGACAGTTTGCAAGTCAGTGACTGGAGTCCAGTGAGGGTGTTAACAGTAATTTGAGACCGGGCTACCTAACTTATTCTGATTACATAATCTAATTTCTTATTGCTGTTTTTTTTGCCAATATAAATAACAGGACATCCTTATGTATGCACTTGTAGTTCTCTGATTATTTCCTTAGACTAAACCATTAGAATACAAATGCAACAACAAAAAGTACAATTGGTGAGTCAAAACTATCTTTAAGTCTTTGATATACCTACCAGTGCATCCATAAACCATCTCTTAGTGTGGATATCTTCTGTGTGAGTAAACGATATTCATTTGATCTTGACTTTTAGTATCTTTAGGGAATTTGCTGTTTTCTACATTCTTTCCTATTCCCAGATTCACAAAGTCTAGGTAGCAGTGCCAAAATGAATTTTATCGTTACTACATAACAAAACCTATCGTCCCTTTTCTGCTGTTTAAACCATCTCATTAAGAAAAACCCTGAAATCCTCTGAAGTGGCCCTTCGAGATCTAGGCCTCATGGCTGTTGAGAGAAGTCCCTTCATCTTTTCCCTGTCAAACGACTCTGGTTGTCCACATAGGGTTAGCCATGTCCTTTGCGAGCTGAACAAGCAGTAACACAGCAGGCTGGCGATTTAGGAGATGTACTCAGTGCCTGAAATAGACTAAGCTGTCATTAGGTTTCGAGGTTAACAGCTTGGATTATGTGCTTTACAATTTTTTTTTATAGCATGACTTTTTCTTTTGTCATTAAATATGCTTGCATTGACTTTAAAATATGTTTTAATGGGAATATGGTATATCTTTAAGGTTTTAAAATATATGATCAAAATTTAGTCTTTTGCCCCTTTATGGACCGCTGTCACCTACCTGGTGTATTCCTCCTGTACTGTGCTTGTCCCTGCACATTTAATCTGTGTCAGCTGATGGCTCCTTTTGAAGTGTTAGACACTGTGTTAATATATTTGCTAGGGGGACGATGTAGAGAAGATGCAAGACTCGTTTGAAACGCATAAAGAATTTTGATAGGGTACATATAATATACACAGAATATTTGACATGTGGCTTATGTAAGTTATACTAAGAATATAAATTGACTTCGATTTTATCCGGTGTATTTCACATATGTGACAAACACTTTTAAAAACTCTATGGTTTGGGTGAAAGATTCCTGCTAGAAAAAGCTTCAGGAGGGCTGCACGGTCCGTCCCCAGTCCCAGGTCGCCTACCCCCGTGTCACAGGTGCTTAACCGATACTTATTTAATGATTAACTAAATGAATGAAGGTATTTTTCGTCTTACCTGAGAGTATGGATTGATGTCCAGCTCTTTAAGTTGTTCCAAATTAAGAGAAGAGGCATTTTGATTACTTGTGAATTATGAACATAGTTCTATATTCAGATTTGCCAAAACTGTGTTGGCAAAAGGCAACATTATTTTGGATTTGTGTATTTGTGAAAGATACTGCTTCTGTTTGGATTCAGAAAGTACTATAGAGTTTCTAATGCATTCTGGGTGCTAGTTAAAATTTTTTTCTAAATGAGGTAGAATGCAGGAAATAGCATCTAAAGGACAATTAGCATCAAAAGCTGCATTTTGCTTTAACTGAGTGAATATATGATCAGTCTTTCCTAAGCCTTAGGCCAGGTATTCCAATAAAACATTTCAGAAAATTCTATATAAAGAGGTACTAGTGTTTTTCAAGGAGTGAATATCGAGGTTGCAGATGAGAGAGCAAATTACCAAAACCTCCAGAGTTTGGGATCACAGGGTGTCTGGAAGTTATCATTTGTCGGTAGAATCCACATAGTTATGTAAAAGCAGTGAGTCCACAAACCAGTTTCCTGCCATTTGGAGAACGACTGTAACGAAGAGCATGTTGGTCTTGGTGTCCGAAGTGTATCAGTGTGTGAATAGGAAACAGGTTCTTCTTGAAAACATCTAGTTTTTAAGAATCGTGCTTATTACTAGAAACTCAGGGTTAAAGGTAGAAATTTGTGTGCATAATTAAAATCGTTCTGTGAGCACATAAAGATGCCGTGGATGGTGACGTGGTAACAGGCCGGCTTCGTTCTGCTGTAAGCTGAGGAGCGGAGCCTCAGCCACAGGGGAGACATCCAGCCAGACCTGTGTGGGCAAGAAGGTAAACGGTCAAGTACATCTTGACGTTGTAAACATGAGACTTCAGTTCCGGCGGGAAACTAGAGAATGGGGGAGGGGACTTTTTATAGAAAAAGAAGCAAGTAGTATGAAAGAGGGAAAAGGCACAGAAAAATCCAGGTAATAGATTTTTTAGAAAATCGAGCAAATAGATGGCAGAGAGTAACCCTCTCTTGTGACTGCCGAGACACGTAATTTAAGTGCCGCTCACGGCCTTTCTGCGTCTCTGCTCAAACCCTTTGGAGGGTGTTAGTGACTGGAGTATCCCAGGGGGCTTTCTCTGGACTTCGGCCTCAGTGACTAGAGCAGTGTTACCCTTAGGGTGAATTAAATTAATACCCAGGGAGTTTCCTCATGGCCCGTAGAAACCTAGCCTGCTAGAAACACGAGTGCTAACTGCTTTTTGGAAGATTATTGATAATGGATCCTTTAGTGCTTTCTTGAAAAGCTTGGTGCACATTTTTTTGACTAGGCTCATGTAGGACGCTTTCTGTTGTAAGAAAAAATTCAGTTCCGACTGGCTTGATTATTGGTACACACACCTGAATTCTAGAGCAAGTTTAGCCAAATAGCTCAGCAGCGTCTCTGTGGAGCCTTGGGGACTGCTTCACCTTCTAGAAATTCCCGCTGGATTCCAGGGTTTGGGCCATGAACACAGAACGGCCCCCAGCAGCTCCAGTGTTTCTCCACCATCACCACGCAGGTCTGGAGCGTAGCTCTGATTGGAGCCGCTGGGACACGCACCCGTTTCTACGCCAGGCCTTGCTCCTGCAGAATTATGCTTCTCGGGCCGAATCATGTGCCCCATGGATGGTGTTCACTTAAGTGAATCGGGGCGAAACCTAGAAATGGGTTCAAGCCCATCCAAACCGTAAGGCTTAAGAAATGCTGGGGAGACAGCCAGCAGCCCCCTCCACGCTGGTTATGCTGCTTTCAAATGCATTGTCCATTTTATTGCCCTAGAACAGAGCTTCTCAGCCTCGGCCAGATGATCATTTGCTGGGGTGGGGCAGGGCTGCCCTGTGAGTTACAGGGTGTGTAGTAGCATCTTTGGCCTCTACTCACTAGATGCTAACACCCCCCCCCACCCCCAGTTTCAACAACCAACGATGTCTCCTCCATACGTCGCCAGATATCACAAGGTGGGGGTAAAATTGTCCTGGTTGAAAACCACTAGTCTAGAATAAACTTTGATCACATAGCCATGATTAAAATGTTTATGCACATCCCCATGTACATTTATATTACTCTGTTGATTTTATACCAGAAAACATGTACACAAAATAGACATTAAATGGCAGAGATTATAAATAAAAGGAAATTTTATTTCTTGTACCGTATGCTGTGGATCATTGTGTACGCCTCTTAGAATTTGTCCCTCACGTGGGAGCTCAGTGGTCTGACGTATTGGTATCCAATCAGAATTAGTTCCCTTGCCAGCGGTCTCACCATGAAACTGGGTGTTTAATGCGACTTTTCCTGTTGTCTGAGCGTTGCCTGACCCAGAGGAGCCCACTCTGAGATGTCGGAAGAGGTGGCAGCATGTGCCTGCCACTGACCATCCTACCCCAGACGGTATGCGCAGAGCAGGAAGGTTGTGGCCTGTGGAGTGTTGAGAGAGGCTTTCCCCCTTGTCCCCACCTCTGGTGGGCTGGGCTGCAGATTGAGGGAGCTGGTGAGGCTAAGAAATGGGTAGCTAGCTGTGGCCAGAGGCTTCCTGCAGGTGGGAGGCTGCCACGTTAGCCCGTGCCAGGAGGACGAGTGTGTTGTGCTTGGGAAGGACATGGGGAAACTTCCTACCAAGTGCCAGTCTTGTCGCCTCGTGGCGGGCATGGAAGGGTACTAGTGGGCCCTGGTGGCTTGGTGTCAAGGAGCTTGGGGACTGCAGTGGGATAGGCCGAAAGGGGGTTGGGGGCGGACTGCAGGTGGGAGCAATCCGGGGTTCCCAGTGTCGGGGCCCTTGCTGGGCTCTTGCTTGACACCCACGCACCATCTACACTGCAATCATGACATTTGCGGCAGCCACTATACAGTACGGAGCCAGGTGGACCCACAAGACAATACCATTTCCATGGAACCCTAAAAGGCGGTAAAGAAAGAAATGAAAGAGCAGACCACGTGTCCGCAGACCCCGCGTCTAGCCGACAGAGGTTTCGAATCATATTTGCGATTCAGGTTTTAGATGGGACTGAATTTAAAAAGTTACCGGAAAGTCGTGGAATCTGCCTGTGACATCATGGGTAGGAAAGGGGGCTTCAGGAGAGCACAGCGGAGGAGCAGTGATGGGGAGGGCTGGCCAGCAGGGCTGCTGTCCCCACCCTTTCTGAACTGAAACCCAGGGAAAGCTTGGCTAGTGAATTCTGCAGAACCGCAGTGGCCGGGGCTTCGGCCGAGCGGCTCCACCGTGGTTAGGAGCCAGGCCAACCGCGAAGGTCTTTGTGTCGGAGAATTGTGAATCGACAGGAACCCTTTTCCGCAAGGAAAATAATTTGTACTCTAAAATGCTCTGGACCCAACATGATGAAATATTTTTAGCAAAATTTGGAATCTGGAGAAGTCAGTATTTTGATTCAGTTGTCAACTCAGATTGCTGAATGTCTTGTACGTGTTGGTTCATGAAGAAAGAAAAAGGTGATCTAAAGGACACTTTATTATTATTATTATTATTATTATTATTATTATTATTATTTAAAGATACTTTTAAAAGGCTGCTGTGAAATGTTTTACATTTCAGGAAGACTCTTCTTCGGACATTTTAATCTAATATCATAATTTATTTTCTTCTGATTAAGAGTATTTTAGTGACTTTGTATCCAATACAGCTTAATGATTTAAAATATCATTTGGATGTTTTTCATCTAGGAGTTTTTAACTAGTAGGTAAGGAGGAGCCTACCTACTGAGTGGTAACTTCATACCATTGTTTACAGTTTGCAGTGTTTTCCCATTTTTTAATTGTTTCCCGTGACTCTGAGAGGCAGCAGCATCCCTCTCTTGCAGAAGAGGCCCGTGAGCCCTAGAGAGCCTCAGCTTGTCCCCCGGTAAGTGGTCGACAAGGCCAGGCAGGGCCTGTTCGCCACCCTTCCTCCCATGGGTGTGGCGTGCAACAACAGATAAGTGACTGGGTTGCTGAGCGTGACCTGTCACCTTCGAAGAGGCCACCGATCCACTGATAGGCGGAGGTCTGCACTCTTAGGCAAGCACTGACCACTGGTCATCCTTTGATCACTGGCATAGATTTGGATGACAGGCGGCTAAAGTAAGGAGTGCAGCTGACTTGGGGACAGAGCAAAGGTGACTGACCTATGTTGTATTTGAACTTGCTGACTTTCTGATGAAAGAATTTACCCAGAAGCTCTGCTTTATCAGTGATATGAAGTCATGTTATTCAACATAGAGATTTCAGATATTTCTTATCTTACTATGTTGCACGTAAGTTTCCCAGTGTTTTAAAATAGTATCATTTTTAAGCACATGGTTATTGTAATAGATAAGAGTAATTATTTTATGTGAATAGGCGTGGGTTAGAAAGTTATTTTTTTACCTCTTTTTTTAAATGTTCCCCATCACGTCCCATTTTCTTTAGCTAGATTCTAGTGCTTAGAGCCAGTGATACAGAACAGCATTCAGTAAGACTCACAATTTTTTATTGATACAAAAGGACACATCAGAGTTTTAAAGGCCTAGTTGCCTAACCAACAATTTTCCATTTTGAATGTGAATGAAAATAGTGTAAATTAGCCAAGAAAACTGTCTGTAACACCTGTCTTCCGTAATACTCCCAACGAGGGTGCCTCAGCGCAGTGGGACGAGCACAGGCTTAGGAGACAGAGCGTCTGGGTTTGGGTTTCAGTTTAGACACTTAGATGCTTTGTGACTTTGAGCAAGTGTATAACCTCACTGAGCCCCAGGTTCCCCATCTGTAAAGTAAGGATAATGCCTCCCCACAAAACCTTGAGGGATAAATGCTAGCCAGTTCACACAGTGAGTCCTTCCTGCTGGCCTCCCCCGATTCTGACTGTTCTGTGTGCTTATGTGGTCATGGGCTTTGGCTCACAGTTCAGAAAACACTGTAGATAAACAGCTCAGTTCAGGGTATATTATTACCAGGATTTAAAATCAGGTTTACCTAAATAGCCCCAAATGGCTACTTTCCTTCCTTCCCCTCCTCCCCCCAACATCTGTGCATTTTTTCTCTTTTTCCAACATTCAGATTCCTTGTGGTAAATCAAGGCTAAATGATAGTTCCCACCTCATGGGACTGTCTGAGGATTGACTGTGGGTGACCGTCCAGGCAGTGGCAGTAGTGCTGGCATCTAAGCCGATAGCTTTTGGCTCTTAGTCACCAGGCTTCGACTTGCTCTGTGGCACTATGGGCTCTTGATTTTAAAATACTGCACAGGATTTTACTCCATTCCTTACTCAGGGGCTGTGCTGGGTGCTGGGTTTGCTTCCAGATTTCCTGCGCCTCAGCTGCTGGGGGAGGGAAGCTTACAGTGGCCTGCAGGCTGGGCGGCTCCTTCCTGCCTCCCTGTCCTTAACTTCCCTCAGGCAGAGATGCTGGTGCCGGTCACTTTTACTGAACCTCCTGAACCTCCGTTGCTGGCCAGGTACTGCACCCTTAGTGCCAAGTGCAAGAATCTAGGAACACGCAGCCCCCCCTGCAAGGAGCTCCCGGTCCCCTGGTAGAGTCGCCTGTGATGGCAGGTGCTGTTTGCAAACATGCAGATCCCTTAAGAGATGCTCTCCTTGAAATCTCAATTTAATATTCCTTTGCTTAGCAAATACTGTTTGAACGTGCGAGTCCCGATGCCAGGGGTACAGAGATGAATAAGACACAGGTCCTGATCTTCCGTTTTCCGAGGAGCGGAACCTGTGTCGCTGGTGGTGTGGGGATGGCTGTAGATGGGACGCGACATTGTTCATTATCACCAGCCCATCAAGCACGCAGCTTCATGGGTGTTCTGCTTAGGAAAAGGTGGAACTAGGTATTTTAGGATAAATGAGTTGTCTTGAAGGAAAAATACTTAAATTTTTAATTCAGGTAATACTTTGATACACACAAATTGTAAAAGGTAGTCAGGGGAACCTGGAGCCAGAGAGACTGCGTGACTAAGGAGACCGTGTGACGAAGGAGACCGCAGAGGGTGAATCGATTAGTTCTGACTGAGGGAAACAGAAGGACATTGTCGTTAAAAATAAGCATTAGTTTAACTTCCAATGGAGTCCAAATTAATTAGATTTTGATAAAAAGTCTGTGTTGTAGTAAACACTGATTGTCAAATAGTAGTATTACCTGAATAGTTATTTTTGTTTGACTGTGAAAACATGCATTTTCTGGAATATTCATTGCAACATGCTGGTGAAATTGGGAATGACAAATGTCACACAGTAGGAAATTGGTTAAAACATTATACGTCGATCCAGAGGAACAGTATACAACCATTATAAATGATGATGTAAGTGTCTATGTGGGCATTCACAATATCTAGCTAATTTTTAAAAAACAAACAAAAAAACATGAGATTAAAAAGCCAGTAATGAAAAGCCCTAAAGGATGTGTTAACATTTTAACAGTGGTTATCTCTTTAGCCGCTCTAATTTTTTTTTTTAACTTCTCCCGAGTATTCTAATTTTGAAATGAACATAGGTGCCTTTTTTTTTTTTTTAGTAAAAAAAAGTTAAACTTCACATTTTGTTCGTGTAGAGAATAGTAAGCTACACTAATAGCTTTCCTGACCCCGCTGTGATTTCTTACAGGTGTGGGGGCACAGTCGGTGCTATTTTCACTTGTCCACTGGAAGTCATTAAGACGAGGCTGCAGTCTTCGAGGTTAGCTCTCCGCACGGTCTATTATCCTCAGGTTCATCTGGGGACCATTAGTGGAGCTGGAATGGTGAGACCAACGTCAGTGACACCTGGACTTTTGCAGGTTCTGAAGTAAGTTCAGCCCGGGTCTGGACTCCTGTGACCACATCCCCCACCCCCACCCCCATGATCAATACAGAATGTTCCCTAAGCCCATCAGACTGGATGTTGTGTTTGTACAGCCTTTGCCCAAATTTAAGAATTGGATTTCTGTACCAATACCTTTGAACTCTGACCTTGCTCCCTTGACAGCAGGGCACCCAGTGTGCATGTGGTCACCATCCAGGGACAGTTAAAGTAAACCTAACAAAGCAAACCAAAAAAAATTCATGTTTAAATTGTTGTGTCAAAGTGTCGCTCTTGGCCCAAACCTTTTGAGGGCTAGCAAGAAGCTCTGGGGTGGTAAAATGAAATTAGAAATTTTTAAATTGTACAAGAGAAAGGATATGAATATTTCAGGAGGAAGTAATATGGAAATAAAATGCTTTAATTTTTACTTTTTATTTGGAAATGTACATTTATAGAAAAGTTGCAATATGTAGTAAAATGGGTTTTAAAATTTTTATTTCGTACTTAGACTGCCTGCCTAATTTATTATTTTTACTGCATTAAAATTGTCTCATTTGCTTACGAAGTAGCTCAATATTCATAAGTTGAATTTGACTTATCAATCTCTATGTTTAAGGCAAAGTCAGAAATTCAGAAGAGCACTTGACAATATCTGAATTTTTAGCTTGGGGCCTTGCACTTTAAAAGAGATATTCAGCAAGTGGTTGAACTTAACTATACATAATATTCAGATCTCTGAAATTTCTCATTGGAAGAAGATGTGTTCTAGAAAGCCATATCAGTGTAGTTGCTGAATTGGGAAACATTAGAAAAAGATGCAATAAAAGGGAAGTGCTGTCTAAAAAACCATACACACCACATAGCACTTTGGACAGAGTTCAGTCACATTTTAGATAAGATAGAATGAGTTGGAAAGTGCTTAATTTATTTTTAGGTCCGTTTTATTTGTGAAACCCGCTTACAAGTCACTAGGCATCCATGCCAAACATGTGGATGAGGGTATATGCAAGCTTATTAAGCAAAACTGGACTCAAGACTAGCTGCTGAGGGCAAGGTCTCAAATGAGAGAATCAAAAGCCCAGCTAGAGAAAGGAGGCTGGTACCCAAGACCCCAGGAGAATCAGGTTATTTTCACTGAACTCTGAGAAGGAGAGCAGAGACACAAAAGGCAACAGGTTAGGGATGGGCCAGAGCGGGGAGCTGGGGGGCACACTTTGATCTCAGAAAGGAGCGGGACAGCCAGACGTCCTCAAGAAGGCGTGGCCCTGAAAACACCTCCCTCCTGGTTTGCCTTTGGATACACCTGGGCCACAGTGCTCTAATAATACCTTTCTTCTGAGGAACAGAAGTGCTTTGAACACAATGAAACAGGTAATTTGGCCAACCTTACTACATCGAAAATGAACTTCCTTTTACATGCTTGCCAAATAACTCATGAGTAGTGGGTTCATAGAGTTACTGCAACTGGGACATGATTACACAGAGGTTGTGAGTGTCAGCGGAGCCAAGCCGTAAGGTAAATGAGATAAACAGGAATGTTCCTCTAGTTCAGGTTGTTTAGGCTGCATGTTCTACATCTCCAGTATCTCTGTCTCTTTAGCTCCAATAAATCTGTCTTTTTATTAATATATTTCTTTCCCCAGTTAGGACAATTGTTTATCAAAATATAAATCAAAGAAAAAACGCCTCGCCATCTTTTAAAATACAAGGACAGTTCCCACTCCACTGCACACAAAACAGCTAGTTTTTACTGTGGGTCCACAGCAGTAATTGGGTAGTGCAGCCATAGCTACACGATAATGAGAGAGCACTTATGCATGAACACTTCTTAAAACCATTTATTCTATAGTCACATCAAAATATAAATGATGGAATTTTAAGTAAAGTTCTTATGATATTTTGTTAGAGAAGTGTCTGTAAAAGTGGCATTTTTCACCCAAGAGCTGTTTTATTAAGCTTTTTCCCTCAGCTTAATATGTATACATTATTAAAATAATTCTCAGCTGAGATTTAGTAGCTTTGAATTTTAAAATGGCTAGTTTTATGTATTAAGTTTTCACAACAACTATGAGATTAGCGCTTAGGCATGATATTACCCTTACAGATGAGGGAGCGCAAATTAGAGGTTAAGTGACTTACTCCAGGCCACTTTTAATGTATATTCACCTATTTCCAAGAAAAACTTGAAAGCAGCTAAGAGTAAACAACCCCAAACGCTCTAGCCGAGGCTTTGCTTCTGCGCGGAGACACTGAGCAGACCAGCCCAGGCTTCTGGGCCCACCTTCTCCTGCCTCGCTGGTGGCTCCTGCTGCTTCCTCCGCTGAGTCTTCAACCTGACAGCCTCTCATTGGAGGCCCGAGGGCTCTGAGCCTCACTGTGCGTCCAGCTGCCTGTTTGACATCTCATCTTGGATGTGTCATGGATGCCCAAAGCACACCTTGTGCGAAACCGAACTCCCCCAAACCAGCTGCTCCCGGGGTCTTCTCTGTGGCAGTTAAAAATGACATTCTCCTCATGCCGTGCAGATCTAAAGTCTCAGTCATTCTTATATCTACTTTCTCACAACCTAGAAGGAAATTCTAGCTGCCCTCCTTCAAAATACGCACAGAATTTGGCCCCGTTGCACTGCTTTCTCCACTGCTGTTTTGATGGAGACCACCAGACCTCACCTGTATCATTGCATGAACTTCCTAACTGGTCTGCAATGAGGCCAGGCTCCCTTCTCCTCAGATGCTTCCAGTGGCTACTCTCTCCCTCCCAATAGGAGCCAGAGTTGTCCCTGCAGCCTGCCAGTCTCTACACTGCTGTCACCCCTCCCATCACTTCTCTGATGTCAGCTGCACTGGCCTCCTTGCTGTCCCTTTAAAAGGCCGGGAACATTAGCACATTCCACCTTAGGGCCTTGGTCCTGGACTTATTTGCAGGGCTGGCTCCCAGCTGTCACCTTTGCAAGAAGACCTTGCAGTCACCATGCTCTTAAACTGAGCCCTTCCCCCACGCTCTCTCCCTCCTCCTCGCCCTGTGTTCATCAAGGGCACTTACCTCCATCCAACATACAGCAGAGCTTATTTATTTATATTGTTTATTTCCTCTCCCTGTCCCAACCAGAATGGAAGTGCCTCAGAGGTGGGCCTTCGTTTTGATCACTGTGGGGTCCCCAACCACCTAGAATGCAACCTGTCACACAGCAAGCATTCAGTACAAACAATCGATGGGTTTTGGCACATCAGTAAGATGTTGCATATAAGGAGCCCAACACGCACACACACACACCTGTGTAATAGTAAATACTAGCTGCTGTCATAGTGCGCACTTCCTGCACTTTTAAACATAAGATTTATAACTGAGTTTCCGGGTAGCCAGGGCAAAAAGGGGGATATGTTATATAATTCTCATCTGAAGAAAGCATACTTGCTCTTCGGGGGAAATGTACGTCTGTTCCTGTTAATAGGTTCTACAGTGGTCTGTCGCTGGTGCTCATGTAAAGACAGTGTGCCGGCAGAGAGACCACGTCTTTTAGGGTGGTCGATGGCAGCCGGCTCCTTTTCACTGTCGCACCACTCCAGCTGAAGCCAGGCCCTCTTCTCTTTCCTGGGTTATTGCATGGCTTTTTGATTCTTCCATGAACTGTCCTCAAGCAAGGGCCACGATGACAGTTAAGTTGCTTATTATTACCCTTATTCCTGCAGAAGGAACCACTTTAAAAGACTCAACAGGCAACAAAATTTGATTACAGGAAGTTTATTTTTCAAAATGCAAATCATCATTTGCTTGTGTCATGTTAGGTTAACCTGTTAGAGAAAAAATGTTCTTCACTGCAGCATAATATAATTAAAAAGAAAAAAAAAGGCAAGATGTTAACACATCAAAGCTCTCATGTTAAATTTGCTAAAAGATAATAATATATAATTTATTTCCAGTATCTGCTTTAAAAAGTCTTATGACTTGATCTTTTTTTTTTCCCAAGCCCCTCCTATTTTTTACATTACTAAGTTAATTTTTACTCAAGTACCTTTTAATCTGAAAAATAATATATTAGTGAGCTAGTCTTTTCCTTATAAGAATAAGCCGATGTGTTCGGAGATCTTTGTCTTGGATTACGATCTAAAACTAGTGAGGAAAATGAAATACTTCAAATAAAACCCTTGGTTTTTTTTTTTTTTGCATTTCTTTCCTAAATGAAAGTCTACATGACTGTGGGAAAATTAGCCTGGATCCTAACATGCTTTATTTTGAGTTTGAAGTGTACCATTTATAGTAGGAACTTGATTGTTTCAGAAAAGTTTTGTAAACATCCAGAAAGGTTGGGAGTTTGAATTGTGTAACAAATTTGACCTTTTGCCCACTGTTAATGTGTGTCGCTGTGGAGACTGTTTCTGCAGTGCTTAGGAGGCCTGGGTCACTTGAGGACACGCGTTCTCTCCTGCATTATAGATGAGAGGCTTCAGGCTTCCTGGAGCCAGAGAGTCCCTTCATTGTGTCCAAATGACTCCTGGGCTGGCTGCTCAGTGCACACAATGGCAACCACAGATAGAACCTAAACTTGAAACATTTTTAATGCACTGACCACTTGAAAGTCTTGTACACACTGTAAGGTATAGGGCACTTCAAGATGTTATTAAGAAAAGTTTTGGTTCAGAGAGCTGGGCCCTTTTAAATCTCAGTCCTTTTTTGAGAGAGAGCAGAAATATTTAAAGTGAAAAACACTAAATTCTCATGCCTCTGTGAAGGGCCGAATGACTTGTTTTGGGCCAGTGCGAAAATTCACTGAAACTTCACAAACTTCCTTTAGCTGTTAGGTTTGCAGAAATCCAGAAATCATCTTTACCTCAACCCTTGTTTCTGTGACTTTGTGAATTGTAATCATGAGTCTCAGTATGTTTACAACCTATGGCCTATAGCTTATTTTTTAAAAGGAAATAATTTCATATTTACAGAAAAGTAACAGGAATGATACAAATAACTTGTTGATACTTTTTACCTTGAGTCACCAATCTTTAACATTTGCCACATTTGTTTTTTTATTTTTATTCTATATACATACATATTTTTTCTGATTTGAAAATCGGTTGTACTCATTATGCCCTTTTGCCACTTAATTCTTCAGCATTTATTTCCTAAGAACAAGCACATTTTCTTAAAACAACAGTACAGTTTCAAATTGAAGAAATTTAATATTAACATACTACTTTTTAACTGATCAACAGTCCACATTTCCAGTTTGTCAGTTCTCTCTTGTAAGTGATAGATTTACACAAGAATTAAATTTTGTTTTAAACTCTGTTCCTGCCAACCCCTGTGCTCTTGACCTTTTTCAGTGAGCCTTTTTCTTTCTCCTTGCCATTGTTTTAACAGCTTTGAGATGTAATTCACATTCCATACAACTTGCCCGTATAAAGCATACAGTTGACTGTATTCAGTATGTTCACAGAGTTTCGTGCAGGCATTTCTACAGTATAATTTTAGAACATTTCATCCCCACTAAGAGAAACCCCTTACCC